>OX465291.1:142769495-145169495 GCA_949987695.1 Merzomyia westermanni | reverse complement strand
TAACCAAATTTTAAATACGCACTGGATATCTTCCAGATATGGTCATGGGCTAAGCAATATTTTGATACATATAACGGGTGTGGCACCTCCCATATAAATGAAATTTTTCATAGTACGTATCTATGGAAGTATTTACGTTAGACCACTGACATTTGGTAAGGGGTTATATAAGATTAATCTCTACAATCTTCAAAAAAAACTGGGGATAGCGAAAAAAGGGGCGTGGCACCTCCCATACAACTGGAATTTTTTATAGTCCATGTCTCTGGAATTATTTGGGCTAGACAACTGTACAACAATTTGGTAAGGAGTTATATAAGAAAAAATTTCGTATATCCAATCCTTTTAAATAATACCTAAAGTCACTTAAAAAAATAAAGTTGTTTTATTTACATTGCATATTTTTTATAGAAATGTGGGGTGAAACCTACCGGTATAAGCTAGTGCTTACTAATTTTCAACTTATCAAACATGCAAACTTGACCTTTTTACAATTTGATAAGAAATATTTGAATTCATTCATAGAAGGAGATTTCGATTTGGGTTGATTCAGGTCAATAAAATGATTACGATGTCGTGCTCTTCATATTTGATAAGTTTAAGTAACTTCTGCATTATCTCGTAGGTTTCCTTCGGCTTTTGGTTGCCAATATGTAATAATACGGCCTTTAACTTAGTTGGAATCATATGGTTCAACAAACTGTTTGAATAAGCCAGTAATGTCTTTGCAGTAAAAAACACTGTCCTCCTTCTTATATAACTTGAAAAATGGTTCGTGACGAGTTCTATAATATGTTACCTTAACATCGGATGAAAGGAATTTAAATTGTTGCATACGAGATTTGATTATTTTTGATTTGTTTTTAATAATCGTAAAAAAACATGATTTTTTTGATTATTTTTTTTAATTAATTGGAAAGTAGTTATTAAAAACTTAAAGTAATGGTAATCAATCATTAAATGGATTCTCAAGAAAATAATTAATCAAACCGTTAGTCATTGCGATTAGTAGTAATTATTTAACAGGTCTGTTTTCATCCAATCGTAGTTTTTAGGTTGTACTTCTTCAACCGCGCGTGGGGTTTGCCATGTTGAAATCGAATCAACTAAAGTCACGAAGAAGAAGAATTTACATGTTTATCTGACAAGGGAAAATAGAAAAATACAAGCAACCATTGGTTTTGAAACGGACTGACAGTTAGTAGGAACGTAGCACGTTAACTTATCATTTCTTCCTAAACGCTCGTATTTTTATGAGGCAACTAGTTTTATTATATTGCTCATTACCTCACATCGTATAATGTCGATCTATTTTTATCGCTCATCGTTTTTCATTACTTCCAAGGTAATACCGCACGTCGGTTAGATGAGCAATGAGTATTGGCTGCGTTGATAGACTTCAGAACAGGTGAAGCTCACCATTGCACGCCCCCAAAGTCCATCTGATGAAAGTAATAAATCTTTTATAGGTTACATTACAAAAAAACTGCAAAGTCTAAATCAGTGAGAAGCGAAAACAAAAAATTGTAGTCACCGTAAATCCAGAAGCTAATTACGTTAATGACATTGCCAACACCACAGTGGCCAAAGCTCATAAAATCGACCCAAATGATTAACTCAGCGTTCAACGATTGCAAAATGTCATTTCGCTGTGACAGACGAAACGAAGTTGAGCGGCAATGAAATTATGTGAATAGTGAGTAATAAAATTGTCAAAACTACGGCATAATAAAAGCAAAGCAAAGGAAATAAAAAAAAATTGGACAAACTTTCAACAGGTGGATGATATTTGGAGCTCGCTTGAGCGCAAATGTGCCATAGGATTGAAAAAACCCAACAACCTCAACTACAGAAATGAGCAATGCAATGATTGCGCCAATTTAATGACAGACACTTTGACGACAATGACGTTTGTAGCGTTGTTTTTTCTAATGAGGTGGCCGCAAGCCAACAAGCGTGTGCAAGGTTGTTGTCGTACAACTAGCCAAGCTCTGACGTGCTCATACGGAGGAGGCATGTGAGAATTTGCGCGACTGGCATTAGCAAAGATTTTGACATTGACAGTTGCATGCTTTTGTTTTACTGCACTTTTGTTGCACTCTTTTTGTTATTTATTTATACCATGCAATTTTTTTTTCCTTTTCGGTTTGTTCTTTGTCGCTAATGTGCTTAGCTTTTAGATGCTGTTGCTTCGCAGTTTTGTACTTTTGCATTTGATTTTCCGGCGTTGACGTCAAGCGTCATTAGCGTGAGCGCGCGCGTGCATTACAAATGTCACGGCTTGTCAGTTGATTGCATGCTGCATAATGCGGCGCGAACAGCTTTGGCGGGTGTAAGAAGTCAAATTTCCATTGAAATGCATTAGCTACGACTAAGGATGATTCAGATAATTATAAATGGCCAAGAACAAAGACAAATATTTTAGGAAAAAAATAATTAAATAAAATTTTTTTTCTCAACGTTTCTGGAAAATAGTGGAAAATATATATTAACTTATAATGGAGGGTTTAAATAATTAGGGTATGGAGCTGATGGGTTATCGAAACATCAAGGAAGCGCAAGTCGCTTTTTACTTTCCCATGCCAACGCAGCGCTAGCCTCTCTCTTCCACTGATATCGCCAGTGGGTTGTAAAGAAACGCCTTTCAAGACGGCTCGGACGGCTTGTTTTTCTGTTGTTGGTTGTAAAGGAAAAACAATTTACGAAGTTTAAGGAGAGTGCTGGTGATGTAGACAGCTCTTTTGGTACTTTGTGGTGGTATACTTCAGTTGACTGTGAATTTCTCCCATATTATCGTCGAAGCTTATCCGTAACATATCAGGATAGATACAACTAAAGACTTATCTCTGTTGTTTTGGGGAGTGTTGTCGGAAGTGATAGTCCTTTACCGGATATGAGCCCGATACGCTCCGGTAGAAGTGGTCGTAGTACCCTCAAGAATAAGCCTCACTATCAATATAAACGATGCCATATAACGTGGAACCTTTTAGGTTATCTAACCACCTCCATTAGTAAGAAACTTAGGATCGCTACAAATATATGTATGGTGCTTACAAATTCGGATAGGCCACGTTAAAAAAAATTTTTGGACATATTTTACGGGTTTTTCGAAGGCAGTAAGTACCCGCTTGATCCTGTCTTTGAAACCAACAAAAGTTTGGAAGGGAAGTACATCCACTAGGTAACAAATCAATTATGAAAATTAGTTAAGTAGAAACTTTCGATCCCAGCAATGGTAGGGCACGTACTGCAATTTCGTTGTTGTTGTATTTGTATTTGTTGCAGCGACTATTTAACCTGCCTAAAATATTACCTCCCTTATCCAACATTGTCATCAAGCTCTTCTAACGGGAGTCCCAGAAACCACGCGACTTCAACAAGGTTGGTTGGCTGCAATTTCGTTGGAGGGAGAGTACAACTACTTCGTTTACGATTCATATAGTCAAATGTCATTACAGTCCATCACACAGCTCTACAACTGCTGTTTACGTCTTTGATATGGAATTTATTTTTCATGTGGCACTGGCACAACTCCACTGTCATTCGTTTTAATGGCTCATTTGATGTGTAATGGACTCGTCAGCAATTCGTGCTCACTCAGAATCTTTTTTCACTTCATTGGTCCTATGTCTCATCTTCTTCTTACGTCTTTAGTTTGCTCTTTCACTCGCACAGTAGGTTTCTTTACTTTGGTGGGTGCCACATTACACATCACCTTAGGCACCTGTTTGCGTTTGTATGTATTGAATAGCGTTGCATTACTAACTAACTCAATTCGCTAACGGCAACGACAGTCATTTTGATGGTCAATAAAAATTGTAAGTCAATTTATTGCAAGTCGTATTTATTGTGTATCGCGTGACACGCTTTGCACCTTTACCTATACTATCACACGAAAACTGCAGCGTTCGCTCAATACCAAAGCACATTCGTCCTCTTTTACAATGTTTGATTTATAAATTTTTATTTCTGAAAATTCTTTGCATTTAGCTAATACAGTTTATTTATATTATAATCAGCTAGTCAATGTCCTTTTGGTTACCTTAACTAGCTCATATTGAATTAATTCATTGATCGCAGACAAACGATAAGAACCGCTAATGGCTATCATTACTCATAGAAAAATAGTTGGTATAAAAGGATATAATGAAAGGTGTTTGTTACTTTAATGGTTCCTAGTCAATCAAAAGGAACTTTAACAGAAGACGAACAGAGCAAAAATATTTTCCGGGACAATGAACTCAAGCTCAAGTTGTTAGCGTATTTTAATGACATTTTTTCCCTGTTGCTGTTTTAACAACAAAAACAATACTCGAAGTAAAAAGAAATTGTTGCCAAGTGTGCTGAAAATTTCATCGCCTTTTTTGCATACAGGAAAGATAACATTCATGGAGTTTTAGAGAGAGTGAGAGGTGGAGGCAGAGAGAGCAATACGAACTTTTTTTTACAGAAGTTACAATATGACCAGTTTTTCATTTCCTTGTTAAAGCTGACAAATTGCAGGGACAACGTCTGCCGGGTCTTCTAGCAGATTATAAAAATCGATAGAATTACGTTCTTCTGACGAAATTGAGTATAACACTCTACCAGGGAGAGCAAAAACTATTGTTTTTATTTTTCAACCATTCTCGAGTATTATTTTATTTTTCATAATAAAATTCAAAGCGTCACATATCCTGATCATTTTGTTTTGTTGTTTTTCCGACAGGGTGAATGATTGATGTATATTGGAACGATTTTTCGTCATCCCTTGTCAAATTTGGTTTTGAGACAAACCCGTTTCGGCGTTGTGCCATCATCAGTGTCGATTTTCGACAAATTTGACAAGGGATGACGAAAAATCGTTCCAATATCCTGATCACCTTAAAAATTTAAAAGAACACCCCTCTTGTTTTGAGGTCGTTAATTCCTAAGATAATTTACTCAAAACTCTACTAAACATGGTGGAAAATTGTTACGCCATTAAATAAACCTTTTCTCCTTCCTTTAAAGTAGATTTTTCATTAACTTATCTTTAGGATCAAGAACTTTATCGCAAGAAGTTTGTTAGCTCAAATTATTAAGCCAAAATATACTACAGTTCAGGAATCAGAAATCAGTTTCAAAAGTCTACTTTTTAGTTTAAAGTAAAATTAAAATTAAATGTCATTTTTAATCGTATTCTCTTCTAGCCACTGGAAAATGTAGAAACAGATATCCTCAGAAGCCATCTCGGTGGAATGAACTTATTCTTCTACAATCTCTTTATTGTGTGGGTTAACTCAAGCAGGCCTCTTAAGCTTATGACTTCCCTACTTTGTCGTTCATCAAGAACATAGTAGAAAGTGGTCGTAAATATACACAAAAGTTTATACGACGACAGGAAATTTAATTTTTATATTACGTATCAAGAAGCTATTATTGAAAATTTTCCAAATATATGTTAAAATTATAGTTTTTCTTCATAGCACTTCAGTCAATAAATTATAGCATAAAATTCAGATTTTTTATTTTCCTGTAAATGCATGGGGTAGTAATAATTCCTTATTTGTTCATAAAATATTATTCATTTAGTTAAAAACGCTTAATTTGAAGTGCTCGTAATTCTAATTTACAATAAATTTTCAATTCAACATTAAAAAAAATAATCAATAAATTTTTAACATTAATATTTTAATGCCGAATTGATGAATAGTTTATAAGGAAATAAAAATTATAAAATCTTTTACAAATTGATGACAGGAAATATTAATTTTTCGAATCAAAAACACATTGCACTCAAAATTTATTACAAAAACACATTTTAAAAATGCTCTAAGAACCCATAAAAAAATTAAACCACACAATATGCATTGATGAAATAAATTTACCCAAACAACCAAAAAAATTGTTTAGGAAATGCGCACAAACTTATCAAATCATACCCAACAAGGCAAACTAAAAAATGGGTAATTTAGTGTACGCCACACCCATTTAATTACCAGCAACATACAATGTAATAATCCACTTGAAACCCACTTAAAACAATAAATTAGTGGCAAAATAATAAAACTAGCAACAGGAGAAAGAAAACAAAAAAAACAGAAAGTAAATTACAAAAACAACCGAAATCGTAAGAAGCGATAAAAAGGAAGATAAAATAGATACAAATAAATAAATAGTATTAAAAGTGCATACAAACAAACAAATGTGAATAGAATAGGTAATAGATTGTGGTGAAAGCAAGTGTCGAAGGGCAACTCGGTTGAAGTAGAGGATTGGTGTGGAAAAGACTGAGGGCGTACTCACTAAACAAATTTTTCACATAAAAATCTAATATATTTCCACAAATATATCCTGTGCAGGTATGTATGTCTTAATTTAGCAGTTAAGGATGTACAGGGTGTTCCATAACTAGAGTCGTGATGCCTGAATATATCCTCATATAAAGACTTTTTCAAAAAGCTAAATTATTATTCTGTATAATCGAAATCTGTCAAGTCAATATAAGAGACGATACTGAGAATGATCGGTTTTTTAGTGTTTCAAGTGTAGCTCTAAAAATACCGGGTACCCATAATATCGTAGCAAAAACACACGCTACTCAAAATATCGATAACAATCTCGCGAGCTGAAAGCCATTCCTAGACCGAAGTAGCGCATTTAAAATTCATCAAATAAATATAAACAGATAGGGAGTCGGAATAACATCTAGATCACACGTGATTTAGAATTTCAGAATTGCTTCAATAACGCACTATTCCAAAATTTGGTTCAAGAACATAGGCCGTTTTTAGGACAGTCAATATTAGGCGCCCATAACTTCTTCGTCCAACTAGGTACCCGAATATATCATTAAAAACTATCAATATCTAGTGACAAAAGTATCGGTGTGTATAGGCAAACTTTGAGTTCACATGTGACGTGCAGTTTTTAGTGATGGAGTGCCAAGCAAATGAGATATACCATATAGTTTTCTTTCTCCTCCGAAAACAAAGAATTGGGATGGTACGGAGAAGCAGTTCGGTAAACTGCGTAAATTTTTTCCTGCGAAGGTACAAAATGAAGAGTAAGGATTTACCTCTTTTATTGTGCCAAAGAACTCAACGACTCCAGTGGCAGGTAAGGTATAGTATTTATAATTAGCTTTGTTCTACCCTCAACAGTGAAAATTATATACCAGTTGTAACTGAGCATATTGTATATTTGTGGGAAAGTGCACTAGTCTGCGAGTCGAAGGCTGATCAACCCGCAATAATTCTTTCACTTCTCACTGTCAATCTTATGGGTTGCTACACGGTAAATGGTATTGCTAACTTCAAACCTCGTTGGACGCGGTCATGCTGTTAGTATCAGAGCTAGCCGGATCAACACAAAGGACTTGTCATCATCGGTAACATTAACTCTCCGTGGAATGTTTTTGATATTACAAACAATAACAACAACACATTTTATTTTATTGCCATTCCTTCTGAATTATTGCATATCGATAACCACACATCCAGAAATAGGTATAGCACTAAACGGTCGAAAAAGTAATCAGCTGGAAACGAACCAGAGCGAAACTTCTTTAATATTATCCGAATGAGAAACGGTTGAGTATCCAAGTAATGCACTGAACTAGCACCGGCATCAAATAGTATAGTAATAGGTTAATCCTACGCTGTCCCAATAATAGCAGGGTTAATTTTTCTAAAAATTTCAAAGAAAGTCTTATATATTTAATTATTTCATTTATTTATTTAAAGTCGGTACTGAGTCATCTAAAATATTCCGTAATACAAATACTTATGTCACACCCTGCACAGAGTCCAACTTCGACATTACAGGAGTACAGGAGTGGCTAAACAAAAACCGAAAAAATCCACTTAACAAAATTTATAGCATTTCCGGCTGCCTGAGAAAGCGAACGATTAATGAGCGATAAGAATGTAGCGTTAAATGTGTGGGCACACAAATTTAATACTAAGAGAAAAACGAATATTTCAGCAGGGGAAAATTGCACACACACACACTTATCAGTACTAGGTAGCTGCATCTCTAAGGTGAAGGTGTAAGCCGAAATAGTAATAATTATATTTTTATTGGACATTTATTGCCTGCGCTGCGGTGAAGCTAACGCTGAGTGGAGAACATTGCTCGTCAAAACATACGAATCAAGTGTTATGGCCTAACAACAACAATAACTAGGCGATAGTGATAATGCTAAGTTGTCGCAAGGTTAGATAGAGATATATAAATGCTAAAACAAGGATGTTTGCAAGGCAACCCAATTCTAAGGAGTGGCAGGATTAACACACAAAACACGGTTTATTTATTACTCAAAACAACGCAAGCGCGGGCAGGATCAACCTGTGAGCAGCTGTTAAGAGTGCGAATTTTGTGTTGTTTAATACATGGGAATTTTAGTTCCAATGAAATGTGAAATGATGTTATTCATGTAATGTTCACAGGACTGTTGCCCTTCTTAGGAGTTAGAGTTTGCGTTAGACTGACCATATTTGGCATGAAACACAGCTCTTATTGGTACAAAAACTGTTATCTATCTTAATGTCAGCTGTTAGAAATAGAACAACTTAATCAAGAATAGGTAGTTAAAAATCGGATTCTCAAGAAAGTCAAAATCGGCAAACCGCGCCTTCATCACAGGAGAGAGTTCAGCGCATTTGCATATCGGATGCCATGTCTCTCTTGGTAGCTGCGAATGTGACAGAAAAAGATGTCAGTCTAGAAATTCAACGGAGGAACACTTCTACCAAGAAGTGCTACTTCGTTAGTTCGGTGAGTATTCAATTAACCAGTAAAGCCAGTAATATCCAATGTACGTTGTCTGTGTCTGCGTAAAGAATGGGTTGAATTCAGTAGAAATCATGAGTTTTGTTCATCTCTTCACGAGCTTTACGCATCCCAAGTACAATTTACTTCTATGCGCTCAAGCTCTGGGGCGAAGAACAGATTTGACTGTAAACAAAATGCATACGAGTAGAAGCCGTTCGAGTAATTGATGATGCCAGTTGTTCTTTTATGCAATCAGATCACAACAAAACGGAGTAAGAAAAAAATATTTCAACTGCAGTTAAACGTGAATAAGAAACCGCAAAAACATAAAGTGCTACTGGACCGAAATGTGGTTAGCGAATGTAATTTTTGAAGGTGTGGCTGCTTAGCATGAAAATACGAATTAAAGATTTTTTTTTTTTAAAAACGTAAAAACCATTTATTGCGGTTAGGAAAACAGTTATCAAGCATCAAATGAGAAATGTCGAAAATTTAAAAATATATCTATATGACAGTGGCAATAAAAACCTACAGAGAAGCATCAGCATTGACCGGTTCACCTTTGCGAGAGGAAATTTGACAATCGTTGTGAGCATTAGGGAGGTGCTAGTGGTATATTACTATTATTATCACCCGAAACCAATAGAGTTTTTGAGATCGCCGATTTGCTAAAATGACTTTTTGGATCGCCAGCTTGGCCCATATTTTATTTCAGGGATCAGCATAATGTGCTCAAGTATTGGGGAACGAATTCGGTAGAATTTTTCAAGCAGATTTTTGTAATTGGAAAATCCTTGCATACATCAAAAACTCAACATAGAAAGGAACTGAAAGCAATTTGGCCATAGATGCAAAGCTGGTACTGTATGCCGAAGTTCTAATGAATATTTTCTATTGGTAACTTCACCCTTCAAATCGGGTTATGTTTCATTGAGCCTGTGTAGTACGCTGCCTACCAAACCGCAGGTCCCAAGTTCAATTTGAATTCCCGCAACAATTGAAATCAAAGCCTTACGAGTGTAGTTCTGAAAAGAAAAATTCACCTTAGCAGATGCCATTCAGTGGCAACGTCAATGCCGTGGAATCTGCCAATTGGTGGTAAAAGCTTAGTAGCACACAACAAATTCAAGCAACAGTGCGGTCTAAGTCCCTCGGAAGCCTAGCGTGCCAGATTATTATAAAATTAACCAAGCGAAAATTTTTAATGACCTGGACCGTATCCAAAGACGTTTAACCAGGTTAAACCTTGTACAAAAGAGAAAATGTCACGCTGCCAGCGGAAAAGTCATCATTCATGATCAGTACTTTCGGCTTAACAGGAAGGTGTTTTTGGCTATTTAGTATCAAAGCACTCGAAGAGGCCAGTTTTCTTTCAAATTAATGCGGACCCCCCCACTAATTTTCACGGAAAAATCGCTTAACACGACGTAGCTATCGAAGACATTAGGTTCTATAGAAGATTTGAAGCTGCATGAAAATCTGGAAATTCAATAAATCACTTCAAACAGTTGTCCTAGGTTAAAGTCGATGTGTGGTCGGTATTTTCCCTTTTCAGAAATTATTCAACTTATATCAACAACAATGAGTTGAAATTTTTCTGTTGCCACCAGCGGGGTTCAAACCATGACACGGAGAACGTTCTTAATGTTCTATCCGTTTCTTGAACAATATATGAGTCTGTGTCGGTAGTAGTCTACTCAACAAAGCGAATATAGACAATGTTATTTTTTGTTGTACTGTAGACTTAAAGCCAACATCAGAGATGGTCGTTTTCAGAAAATTTGAGCGACGAGTGTGCCGGAAAGTCTCATAATGATCCCGAGATCAATTACAAAAAGTCTTGAAATTATGCCCTAAATGTTCTCGAAAACTACTACGGAAAAGTCCAGAAGTGATCCATAAAGGTTCCTACATAGAACCGAGCAAAACCCGGCAACCCTTGCAAGAATTCCAATTTGTCCGTAAAAGCTTCCGAAATAGCCATATAGAGCTTGAATCAAATAAAAAAAATTTCAATTTATTCTAAAATTACCTCGGAAAACACTTCGGAAACACACACTTCAACATTTGGGTAAAATTTTGTAGGATATCTCAGTAGTCGAATATGTTTTAGTAATGAATAAAAATTATTTATTTGGATGATTTAAAATACCCTTTTTTTAGTTTTTTAATCAAAGTGAAGCCACCCTCACCAATGTAGTGTAAAATTCGAGAAAAAAGAAGCAATCAGAATAATATATGCCTTCCTAAATCTAACAACTGACAACGATGAGTATACCATAATGTTAAAAAAAAAAAAATCTTGCTGGTGTGACGGCAGGAACATTGTGTGTTAAGGTCTAGTTAAACAAGCATGAACACCCTTAGTGCGAGCAAGTCCATATTCGTAAATATAAAACCAACACAAAAAGGTGTTAATCACACTAATTTGCATGCGGTTAGCGGCTAATTTACGGCTTCAGATAATACTTAACTACTTCAAAATTTACAACTGTATAACAAAATTAAATTTTGAAGAAAAAAAATGCTAAACCAAATTTCGGTTACAAGTGTTGAGTGACCACAAAATGCATTTTAAATAGTTTGCACCGTTGAGGACCACAGGAAACCAAACAAACACAAAAACAACTAAAGGTAATGTCGCATAATTAGTCGTAGAAAATTACAAAAGAGAACCCGAAATAGTTAGCGCAGTAAGAGTGATTATTTAAATTAGCAAAATGTACTTTTATATCTCAGCAGGGTGACAAAACTATTTGTACAACTGACACCTGAGTTGTTTGATAAAATTTAAATGAGAAAATTAGCTTTAGGCCATAAAGTAAATATGACTCTTTTCTCTTAATTAATTGCGCTCATATTTTTAGTTGACAGCTCAACGATCATTTCTATTAAGAGAACAAACAAAATGTTTCAAATGCGTAATTTGTGGTTTCAAGTAGACCCTGGAGACGCACTTCGAAGCACCCCAATATTTCGGCGTGCCGCAGCTTATAAATAAATGTAAGTAACCTGTTTCGAAGGGTAAAAGTGCAAAGCAAATAATTTATTTGAAAAAAGAAATGTGGTCAAGGAAAATTAATGCGCATACTTAGCACTTGAGTGAAAACCCTTAGAATGGTTAGAAGAAAGTTTTCAAGTTAGAAAGCAATTCGTCCAGGGTAGTAGGGCGCGCTTGGCTTTCTGGGGCATTTCTCAAGTCTCAAAGGTCGTTTTTTAATTTGCTCATTTTTCAGTTAACATATTTACATACGTCAGTTATTGTTGTTGTTTCTTTTTCAAATTTGCTGCGGTTGTGTATGGCTTCGAATTTTATCAACGCATGAGAAATTTGTTGTTGAAAAGTCACCACCTCAAGCTTGCACTTGACCAGCGATTGTCAGAAAAAGTACCAACAAGATAAATGGCAAACAAAAATTTAAATATTTGGTCAGTTGACTCGCTTTCGGAAAGAAAAGCACAGGACCGGATTTACAACGCAGAGGCTATAAGGGAATGAAAAATGTTGAGTCAGTATATAAGTAAAAGTGAGAGGGACAGGGCAATTCACAAAATTTTCCAAATTCTAATTAATTTATATGTATTATATATAGTTGGGGAAATGAAATTTTAAAAATCTTTCCATATAATACCGTTGTATATATTCAAAAAGCATTAGAAAACGTAAGAACTGTTTTTAGAAGTTTTGTTTTTCAAGCCTCATGTAAGTCTTTCTTTTTCAACTGAGCTAGATTTTGTAAAAAATATGTAATAACACCTCCAATTTGGTTCGATATATAGCTTTTCACTATAAAATGATTTCATACGTATTTTTCGTTTTTGAATTTTTTAATTTTTCTCGGAGATATGACCCGTCAAAGTTTGGGCTTTTTCGTAAACTCAAATCATTATAAAGTTATGGCATGGTGAATTATTTTCTTTATATTTGTTTTGGCTTAACTAATCTGTAGCTATGTTCAGTATTTTCGTTTTTTTTTTTGCTTCAGTCGAAGTACCGATCTAGACGTGGATTAAACATTTTCTCGATCTACCGCTTGTCACACTTGGTACACTAGAGCCTTGATGTAGTATTTCGTTGACAGTGGATACACTATTCTATAAAGAATTATCTCTTATTTGATCACTAGCCCTACACTAACAGCCATGGTATTAAAATTTCTCTTATTTGGATACTGCCATTCTTCTTCTCCAAGGCCCTTTCCTTAAAGGCGCGCTAGGCTTTTGCCTATACTGCCTAATGGGTAATATAGCCCTGGTGGTAAACAAATCCTAAAAAAGTCTTGCATGTACTTAAACTTACAAAATAAACACCTCAGGGATTTATAAAGAGCCATTCCTTCAGCGAATAAAATACAAAAATTGTTCAATGTTGTTATAAGCAGTTCAACTGGCCGATACTGGGAGCGCTATCCCCGACTGCTAAGAAACCTATTTGTTGTAAATCTATTTTAAGCTTACTATTTACTTTTTATTCTATTCACAAATACTCTTTCTCTTCTTTTCAAATACATTTCACTTGTTTCGCAGTTTTGCATTCAGCGCTATTCTCGAAAAATGTACAACCTTTCCCCACATTCAATTCAAGCGCGCTTCACACATCCCCACAATCTATTTTCGTAGTTTGTTACTTAATATTTACAAATTACTTACGGTTAATAAATCATTCCGCTTGTCAAAATAAATGCATAAATTTCGTGCTGAAGTTGTAATTTTTCCTTGTGTGGTTTGAATTTTTTTGTGTAGTCTGCATGTCCTTTTTAAGGTTTGTACATCCTTTTCTCATCCTTTGACCAGTATTTGAAATGCGCAATGCCGTATTGCATATTAATAAGGAGTTGGTACTTGTTTCTTTCACTTAAGATTTGGGGAATATATATTTATCTCTTGTAAATGAGAACATGGGTATGCTGAAAGTGAGATAGATAAAGCAATTGAGTTGGTCAATCAAGGGGTAGAGAAATTAAAAGAGTGAGTTGAGCTTTTGTTTCTTATTCCAAAGTAGTAAATATCGAGAACTCTCCTACGTATTTGGGGCCTACGTTCAAGAATAAGCAACACTTTCAGAGCCAAGTACAGCAGAGCCTGATTGGAAGGACTCAAATAGCTTGGCTTTAATATATCTTTTGATATGGTCAAAGAGCAAACCCTTTTAGTAATCCTAAGGCAGCGCATTGGTTCAGTTTTCAAGAGTATTTAAAATTAAAGCTCCTCAACCAGGGGCTATTATAAGTGTAGAAGATCTGTTGGAATCCATTGATATTCTAACCACGACGTTAGCAAAAGCGTTTAAATCAGTTTGTCCGGTTAGGAAACCCAGTACCTAACCGAAAACAAAATTATGGAGTGAGGAGCTAGGTTTGCTAAAGAGTCAGATTAGGGACCTATTTCAGCTAGCAAAACTAGCGCATTTATATGGGTGCTGGGGTGAGTGCAAGGATCTGAAAAATGGACACGAAGGAAATTCGCGTAGCAAAACTAGGCTCTTGGCAAAAGTTCTGTTGTGATATCAAAAGTTCCAATGAGGGTGCGCGACTGAGACATTTCTTATCAAAGAGCGAACAAGTTCAGTTTACATCAGGAGGATGTTTCGATGAGCAAATATTTATATAGTATAATCTTCTCAAGCAACCCAGGTGCGCATTGTTTAATTAATGGTACTGCATTTCAAATGAAGTGCGTACTATAGTTCTTTTTTAAGTCTAAGACGGCAGGCCTAAATGTCGTATTAACTGCTATCCTCTTAAGCGTGCAAGCCCTAGAAAGTAGAAGATTGGCAATACAAAGCAGCGGCATTTAATAACCTTTCAAAGCGAGCCATAATGGATGGATTAAGACATATCGAGGTGGGTTTGGCGAAAAGTTAGATCGGCTACATGTTAAGTTGCAGGAAGATCATTTCCAGTTGGAGTGGTTATGAAATCACGAAATCAGTACATAGAGACACCTAGCAAGGTTCAATACTATCGCCGTTTCTGTGGAACCTGGCCTTTAAGAAACTGCTGGAGTATTTTGAAGGAAAATCTCTGAAACTAACGGCATATGCGGATGACGTTTCGTTCATAATAACAGATAAATAAATATCAACGCTCCACTCGCTGATGAGCCTTTCGCTCAAGGTCATTCATATCTGGGCCAACGAAGTCGGGCTGTACTAAAAATGATCCAGCTAGGTAGACCCAACTAAAACGAGTGGTATTTGAATCAAAGGTCAGCATTAAATATTTGGGTATTATAGGGGATAGCAAATTGTGTTGGAAACTCAATCCACAAAAACGATCGAAAAAGGCCTTAGCGGCTCTGTATACCGGTAGAATCGCTTATAAAAATTGGAATTAGTAGGCTTCTAGCTTTTTGCAAAAGGACAGCATTTTATCAAAAGGTCGCCCACTTTTTTCTGGTAACACTACCGTCGAAATCCGTGTATGCGATACCACAACGTTGCTCCGCCAATAAAAAGTAACCTAACCTACTCACAACCAATGAAAATGTTTTATAAGTCAAAAGAAAAGTAGCACACAATCTTAGATATATATTTTATAGAAAACCCACTCCAATAAAGTGTCTTAATACCCAGCTTATTTTAGTCTTAACCACTTATCTCGCACAAAAAAGAAACATCAATCTTATAATATTCCGATTTATAATCACCACAAAATAACATTTATTTGGCTAAACGCATTGCATTGACCAACACGAAATGCCAATAAAACCCCAAAGGGACACAACAACTGACCGTATAAATAACACAAAATTATGCATCGATTGAGAGCGAGTGGAAAGAGGATGGGTTAAATGATGTGTCCAAACTACCGTAAAACAGTAGCCTTAAACATTTACAAAGTACTGCAAAATCCAATAAGAGAATAAGTCAAGAAAATGATTGATTACCAGATGCTTAACAAATGCGGCCAAGAATGTAGCCAATGGAATGGTAATAGTCAAATACACATTTATCCCAAAGGACAACAAAAGAAAGGAAGATCAAATCGAAGATTCACACAAAAGGGACAAACATGGAACCGCAGAACGAAAAGGCAGGGAGACCAAAGTAGGCAGTTATTTAGTCAACCAACGAATGGGTCAGCATACAGTTGAGAGGACAAGCGAAACTAAAGTGAATGTTAGCGAAAATCGACTCAAAGGGTTAAAGCAATTTGTAGCGATAAAGCGTGAAGTTACAAAACATGAATAATGTTTTCTATACAATACAACAAACAAACAAAAAAAACAAACATCGGCTCAAAAAGGAAAAAAGAAATTCGCAATGCTCTTTTGGGAACAGTCAAACCGATATAATTTAAGTCAATCAGCACGGCTGGTCGTTTTTGGTCGATTGTTGATTTGATAAAATTGATGGGTTTTGCGGCGAAGATGTTGAATGGGTTAAATGGTTTATTTGGTGCGAATATGCGCTGCAATGCGTTTGGTACGAGAGCCGTGTGATAGGTGGGACTTTTGCAAAACTTTTGGATTTTGCGTGAATTTGGAACATGGACAGAAATGCAAGCTCAATAGGCTCATTGTAAAAGGTTCTTCTTGAATGAGCTTGTCACAAGTTGTTGACTTTGGAATAGAGCAAATCCAGTTCGGACTCTAGAAGCAACAAACTCTCTACGTTCTTTAGTTGCGCTCCAGTCATTCTTTCGTTTTGATAACTGGCTCCAATTGGAATGACATGGTCGCTAAGGCGCAAATTCGCTGACACATTCTAAGATGTCGGAAAGTACGGAGTAACGTACCATCAATTTCTTCATTTATTAACACCTAATCGCCTAGGAGATTTCGCCAGTCAGTCTGAGTGTCCTCAGCCTTATGATGCCGAATTCGTGTTAACAGTTAGGAGACGGAGCTTCGTTAAGCTCTAATCATCTTGTCAATGATGAGCTAGCTACATAAAACCTTACTCACGATATTCAGTACATTGGTACGATTTTTGGGATCGCCTCTCTTATGGCGGTGTGTAACTATATTCCCGATCGTAGCAGTTTTTTCACTCTCCTTGGAAGCTTGTAGTGTCCTCGGCGGTAGTACCAAGTGATTGAGGAATTTGCTCCTACAGCAAGGTGACTTCGTTAGGTTGTAGATTGCAGCTACTGTTGTTGTTGTAGCAGTTCTTCGACCAGCTTAGTCGATGCATACATTTATGAAATGGGACGTGACGAACCAAACCAGTCCTTTCACAGACATGAATCCGGTACGCTCCGACACTAGCACCTTTTGAAACTAGTCGCACTGATTTGAGTACGATGTCGCTTACTCGGGATCCGAGTTCGATGCGGATTTTAAGCGCCTGCCAAGCCCTTTACCTACTGTAGGAGTTGTTAAAGTTTTCTCTCAGAGAGTAGTTGAGTGATACGATTGGGGAAATTGAGAGCTGTCCGTATTGCACACAGTTTTTCGGCGCCAAACTTTAGCTGTGTTACTGAGAGCACTTTCATCCCTTCGTACTTCGTAAAGTACGCACTTCCAGGACGTTCAACCTATATGGTGGATTGGTAGGTATTTTTATGCTGAAGCCTGGCACTAAAAATCACCATATTTTGAGTCACGGCGACGGTCAACAACCGGTTCGGTTTTCAGATCCTCGTCTCAGGACGTGAACAAAAGTAATTGCTGGAACAGACTTTCGCAATCATTAATCTAATGCCACGCCTTCCCTAGTCATTATTTCTCCTATAGCCACTGTAGGAGACGTCGCAAGGCTCAATGGTAATGGATTTCGAAATCTCAATTCTTCTTTATTGAGCTGGATGCCTAGTAGAATAGTACTAAAATCAGTAAAGAATAACTTCAGAAACCTACTGACCTATAAAACGAGTCCTGTAAGATATTAAACAGAACTAAATAGGTAAAATGAAACAAATTGACTTGCGAAAACTGTGTATAGAAAATTCCAAAAAGATGAATTGAGGAAAAGCAAAATTAGTGAGTTTAAGGGAAGTACTTACAGAGCTAGCCTAGACACTAGGCGTACCAATGAGAGTAAGTCGTCTCAGCTCGAAATGATTATTGATTGGTACACATTGTATTGATTGTGCTCAAATCAGCAAAATCATGCGGACCATCTTCTCGTTTAAATTACTCAATTAGCAGGCAAACGACGATGACGAAGTAGAAGGATTAATTTGCGTTGCCCCAACAATGCAGGCAACTAAGAGTACGAGCTCAAAGCCTAATATGTCAGATGGATGCTATTAACCGAGAATAATTTCTTGTATGGATGATGCAGCAGGCAGGCAATCGGAGTAGACGTGTATTAGCAATTAATAATGTTTTTCTTCGGCTCTTGATTCGATAAGTAAAATGAAAATAATAGTTTTTTGAGTCCAATTAACGGCTAGAAACACTTAGGATAATTATCTGGCGAGACCAAGGAACAAAAAAGGTACTGCGCAGAATCATTGCAAGGCTACAACAAATACAATCTGTTTCAAAGGTCGAAGCGTAATTCTAGTGGCTGTACCTTTAAATAAGTTGAGCAATCAAACAGAAAGATAAAAAAAATGAAAAATTAACACAACAACAAATTGGAAAATAAGAAGTCGAGAAGGTTTGCATCATACAACTGTCGCTAGACGCCAGGCTTTCAAGAACTAGAGTTTGTAAATAACCACAAAAGCCATTATAATTACAAAGCAATTGGTTTGTTTGGGATTATTAAATTACCAAAATGATGTTGTGTTGGATAGTGAAGATTATTATTGCTGTTATTAAGCTGTGTGTTGCAATAATTGCATTTGTCTGTTTAGACGGAGGTATGTATTGTAGCTACACCTAAAGTAACAAAGCAATGCCTGCGAAGGTGCACAGTGGCCAATAGTCATTGAATAGATGAAGAAAAAGTTATGCTTTTGACGAACCAAATTAATTATGAAAACCAGCAGAGAATACCAACTAAAAGGGCCAATGGTTTCCATTTCAACAGGCGGTGACTATAAAGAATCCACATACCTAGTACACGGGTTTCAACCGAACAAGTGCTATTCTTTCAGCAGAACGCTGTTTTGTCTCTCTATATAGTGCCGATTAAGCAGTTCGAAATATCGCTATAACAAAAATAAAATAAAGGAGCGACTTAGCAAGTATACTAATGAGCGATATACAAGTTGCCTTGACAGTTTAGAAAATTTTCAGAGCAACTGGCATAGAGCCTGGAGTAAAAAGGCAGTCCTATCACCTAATATTAAAATTGGAAAATTTTCGCTCTGCCTCAAAAGTGCACTTGCTTGGACATGTTACTTCTTTTTTATGAAAATACCCTAACATATTTTTAATGTAGCGGCCCATAAATCTCTCTAAACACATGTGTTAACAGATAGACCACGTTTCATCGCTTGCAACCCACTGTAAGACAGTGCCAGATTCACTATAAAATATATATCAGGTGTGGTCAGACTAAGTGTGGTACAAAAATAGTTGATTTTTAATAGCGCAAGGAGCAAAAAACAAAATATTCGACAAAGTACCACGAAGTAAATTAGTATCAACATTAGAACCTCGGCAGACACTTTAGAAAATTACAAAAGTCACGTAAAGATAGTAAGCAAATTATGAAACCTAATCATAAGGAGGAAAGTGAGTGAATAATGAGAAAAAGCAAATTATTTTCGATGAAAAGGAAAACGAGCACACAAACTGAGTTTGGGAAAATTATAATGAGAGATAAGATGTGGAAAATGAAGCAGCAGAAGTTGCACGGATTATTTAGGTATAAAGAGTAAACAATAATTTGAAAACATATAAAACAAAAACAAATAAATAAAATAAACACGATTAAAGAAAGGTATGTAAAAAACTATGGAAAATTAAGTAGCGAGTTTAGGTCCGGGTGTAATCGAATATTATATACTCAGCTCTGAGTATTTTTTTTTTTTTTTGATGAAAACCATGCCTTTTAAACTTTGCTCGTCAAAGTGATGTTTAACTTTTTCCAACAAATAAACACTATATTTAACTATACAAACATGGGTAAAACCTAAATTTTCAAAAAGTGTTATTTAGATGCTTTTGCTTGTAACCCTTTCATAAGTAATTTTATTTTTGTGGAAAAGTGCAACAGAAGTTTTATATTTTTCTTCACGTTATGTCTACTGAAGCATTCGAATAGGGTTAGTCAAAAAGAGGGAGGTGCCACGCCCATTTTGATGAATGTATCTCTTCTTACAGCGACATCTTGGAATTAAAAGAGAACTGATATACAATTATCTAAAGCAGTGATACTGCCTATTTTATTCATCCATGACAATTTCACAAGAAGTAGGCGTGGTCTTTAACCGATTTCTTCGACACATTCCTAGCAATAATAGTAATTTGTATGCCAAATATTGTTACACATTAAATAATTTTTAATTTATTATTACTAACATTCTTTGAAATTGGCATTCAAAAAGACAGTGGTGCCAAGCATATTTTGCAAAATTTACAATTATATTATGTAGTAGGGTAACCACTATTTCAATCTACATACAAAATGTTGTCTTTATAGGTTTACTATCCACTTAAGAATTACGTCTTTTGGTGTTGGCTATTATTCTACTTGACCGATTTTAAATTTGTATAGGAGATGAGTTCCAAAGAGCCTCCAAACCAAATGTCACTAAGTTATATCAAAAACTTGTGCAAGCTTTTGTGTTCTCAGATGAAGGCATTTGCGAACGCACGGATATGAATTAATAAAATAAAAGTTTTTCTCCTCAGTACTTCAATATGTACATCTAAGTCTATCAAGATTACTTTAGTTCGATTCGACTTACCGTTGGGTGAATAAATTAATAGTCTGCATGTGATGTGATATCATATGACCTCAGTCTGATATGATTAACGGCATGTTGTTGTTGTGGTAACGACAAAAACACCTTCCGAAGGTTTTGGGGAGTGTTGTCGAATTAACAGTACTTGGCCGAATTTGAACCCGGTACGCTCCGGTACTCCCTTTCGGTACTGCCCGACTGTCGTGGTAGCGATTTATGACCAGTGAAACCTTCTAGGTCATGTCACCCCTCCTTCCGTAAGGAAGGATAAGATGGGTAATGAGAAGTGAGAGGCATCATATCCGTAGATCAACCATCGAGTTGCAGGCCATTACCTTTGTGCATATTAGTCGCATCGACAGGTATGCCTACCTCGGGCATATTCTAAACCCCTAACCCGCAGTGGTTGATGAACGGCATGATCTCACACTGTTAAACGTAAAGTATTTCATGTTTAAAT
Organism: Merzomyia westermanni; assembly: GCA_949987695.1. NCBI lineage: Eukaryota > Metazoa > Arthropoda > Insecta > Diptera > Tephritidae > Merzomyia > Merzomyia westermanni. Next base: position 145,148,549 of record OX465291.1, on the reverse strand, counting down.
ATATCTTCTAACTTTAGTTTAACTTTACTGATCCAAAATTATGTGATTTAGATTACGTTTATTTGATCTGATTCAATATGGTGTGATATTATTCTGTAGTTGGATATCATCTGGTTGGATATCATCTGATCTTATTTGTTCTACACCTAAATGTAAAATAGTTACAAAATCATATCATGCCATCATATACGATTTAGTAGTAGCTGCTCAGGGAAAAGTTTATTTAATCTTTACATTTCAATATGATGTCTGAAGTGAAAATTAGTAAAAGTTTCGATAGACTTCTAGAAAACCAGTTATGGGTATGCCTTTATTTGATTTGATATAATATGATGTGATATGAAGTGAAGCACTTGACTTCATAGGTTGTTAGATAATTTAAGTAAACCTCAATGCATTTGAGCACCAAAAAATCTAATCCTAAACAGAGCTTGCATAAAAGTAAATAAACAATAAGTAATTGTAATTATCAAAGGTGAATTTGAGGCCACATCACGACATCATGCTGCTCGTCGCGAAACAGCTGTGCTTATGATCAGCGCTGACGTAGACAGTTCACGGCTGTGTCGCGTCATCAAATCATGTCACGTCATGCTGGTCAAGTTTTTCTTGCATATCTATATTTACATCTGTGCACTTTGTTACATACGTATTTTATTTAGGTTAGTGGCGTCTGTAGCGTCTGGCGCTAGCTGGGCTAATTTGTCGTCATCATTACGCTCGTACTTCAGCACAGCTGTGCATAAGTGTTCCACTGCTTCAATGGAGTAAATGCAATGGGATTATCAAAAGCATCTACATGTGGTTGCTTACGTAGTTACACATTCAAGCAATGCAGATCATGCGATCGCTAATGCCTCCAACAATCGCTGTCGGTTTGATTTAATTTGAAGTTGAATTTGTACAAGATCATGGGCAAGCAGGTCGTATCACTTTTGCACGCAACCAAATGGCTCCCATTGACTTCAGCTCTGTTGATATTTTCCAATTAATAGTAAATAAGGTTTAAAATTTATTTTCGAGTAATATAATTACATTTGCCTACTTATTAGTGTTGGTCCCAGTTTTAGATTCTAAGACCTGTACATCAGAGACAAATACTTTTAAATGTCTCAAACCGCAATCAAAGCCACTAATAGCTCCGACATTCTACCCCGAAGAGTGCTCGCTTCTAGCGGCCAGTAATTGATGGTCCACTTAGAAATAAATCTGAGTGAGTGCAATAACTTTCGTCTGCAATCCTCTTCCCTCCAGAAGTATCTCGCTACGTTGCAGGAAGTAAAATTATCCCAGCGATAGCTCAACTGACTCGGAGCATATCTGTTCAAGTGCAGACTACAGCGACCTCTTAAATCCTGTCACGTTTGGTTCACAAGTATCTTATCAGGTCTAGAGATCCACGTTAGAGTTACCAGCGATGTTGCTATGCGATGTTGCCTGGAGTTGTTCAGGGCAAGCGGGAGTAAGCTCAAGTATTCCCCAACAACACTCGACCGCACAACAGTAGAGATCATAGCTCAAGTAGTCACTTGGCTGTCTGAGTATTGAATTCCCTAACCATAGTAGCAGTGGATAGCATCACATCGAGTGTTGTTGTTGTTTTTGTTGTGGTAACGACAAAAACGAGTAGCGAGTTTCACTTCTAACACACTACAATTATAAGGCACGCCAAACATGCGCCTTATAGCTCAGTTCCATCGAACTTGCTGTTCCAACTTGGATCCATACTCGAACCAGGTCACCACCGGTTCACTGTCTCAAAAGGCTCTCGTCCTTTTCACAAAGCGTAGTACGCGGCGCTGTTATAACTTCATCTTAACATTTTGATGTTCATCTTTATATCCCTACGCTCCAAGCGTTTAAGATGCAGTTTATCTGACTAGAAGAGTATTGATGAGTTCTCATCTTTAGTTGAATCATATAAAACGCACTTAATAACATCACATATTATCTTTTCTTAAATTGATTTGCACTATTTATTGAGATTAAAAATTGAGACGAGTCCTCTCAGTTTCTTCTAACTTAGCTTATTTTACTCATTTTGTGTGGAGAACCACAAGCATTTTACTTTTTGCGAAGGGCACATACTTCTGTGCGGGTTTGCTGCAATCAAACACGCTTCAGTGAAAGTTGGCTTCATCAAGTTATTGTAAGGACACACTGCTGTTAAACGCTTGACTTATTTTATAAATATCCTTTTACGTTTTTTTTTTTCCTCTTTATTGTTTACATTACTCCTTTTTGCTTTGCGGGCAGGTAGAAATGCGCAAAAGATTTTCTTGGATTTCAATACTTGAATTACTTGGATATGGACTTTGTCTTCTACGCTTGACAAAACATTGAGCTGTTGTAGAAGACACCAACAACTGCGTTGCATATTTAGCTGCGTTTCATACATCTTCTGCTCGAGGAAAATACTTAGCCATCCCGCAGTGCATAGCTCCATGTCATAGCTGATGCTTAGTATTCACCCATCGTCAGTTGATGTGATACACTTGCCTGGAATACGCTGCTTCACAGTCTAAAAATTTTTAGTGTAAATATCAAGCGTATGATTCTATTTCGTTTAGAAGATTTCTACTTCTCGTTAACTTCATCTAACCCCAATGGGCACAATGGGCTAGAAAGCAATGTGACATAGACAAAACTCAAATGAAATCGTTAACTATCCCGCTGATATTTATTGGGGCACTGAATCTTGTATTAGATTTTTTAAATTTAAACCGCATAACGATATTTTAAAAACCACCTTATACAGCTTCAAATTATTATGGAACAAAATAAGTTTCTGATTTATACATTAATCAGTATAGATCAGCAAAATAAGTTCGTAAAATCATCAACCCATTTTGATTGCCAAAGTTGTTACAGAATTTTGACCATCGTAGACTTCGATCAACTTGAAATGTACCATAGCTTTGTATAAACAAGTAAGGAAAGAGCTGTCTTCGACTGTGCCGAAGACTTTATCCCTTTCGTGAATACAGTCCGATCCTTACTCACAATTAGTAAAGACTCTGCAAAACTGATCGTTTAAAGATACATAGCTCGAACCCCATTTATCGGAACTATCGATTGTATGAGAGCTATATGTTATGTAGGTCCGATCTGGCTGATTTTCACTACACACATTACATATACAATAAGTACCGAACCTGCAAAATTTTACGTTCCTAGCTTTTTAACTGCAAAATTTATAACCCAAAACCCATTTATCGAAACTATCGATTGTATGGAAGCTATGCGTTGTATTGCTCCGATCTTGCTGATTCCGACAAATGATTAATCTCATGCAAAATAGCGGCTCCACACCAAATTTCATCAAGATATCTCAAAAACTGAGGGACTAGTTTGCGTACAAACAGACAGACGGACAGACGGACATGGCTAAATCGACTTATCTCTTCGACCTGATCATTTCGGTATACTTATACATCGGACCAAAGTTATATATAATACGATTTCATGTTCAAGGAAGGTATAAAAATTTGAACAAAGTGCACTCTTCACCAACTCAACCGATTTTGATGAAATTTGGCGTTTTTGTGTAATTTGGTCCGGTGGAGGAAATTAGCTAAAAATTGTTATGACCTCATGCATGCATTGGGTGCTCTGTTAAAATTGTAACAGCTCGATACCCAAGAAAAATCAATAGTAGCGAACATTAAGGCAATAGAATGCAAATCAACAGTTTTTAGAATTTCTGTCTGTATGTCTGTATATTTGCGCGCGTATCACTAAAAAATTTCTGATTGAAATTTAATGCAATTTTCACCGTTGCATTACTAAACGTCTAACTTAAAGTTTAGAATATTCCCTTTCCGATAACTCGACCGGTTTCGAAATTGTCGTGGACCAATGTGACCCAATGTGTGTTAGTACAATACAGGTATAAAATGGTTCTATAATAAGCGATGTGATAAGGTTTCATATCTCAACTGGTTGCGGAGATAAAATGACTAAAAGCGTATTCCGTCTATTATAAGTTTGTAGACTCACCGAAAGGGGCCGGGTATTCTAGTTTGAAATAAAATCAATCAAATGTTTTGAAAATTTTTTGCTACCCTCTGGCCCTCCGTGCAGCCTTACTGTGATCTCGTTTGCTGTATTATTCTACACCCAGCGTAAATATCTTAGCTTTTGCTCTGTTGATTTTTCTAGTATGTTTTTGTTTCCTTTTTTAATATAACCTTTTTTTCTTTTTATTTCTTTTTATCATAAGTATCCATATATTCACTATATATTCCAACGTAAGTTCCCTTTTTCATGGTTTTGATTTTCATTTTCATTTGATGATTTTCCTTTCACAAAAGTGTGCTGGCTGGCATTCTTTTGCATTTTTATGTTTGTTGTCAAAACGAAACGGTAATAGGATCCTTTTTTCTTACCTTAACTCGTTGCTTGGGGTTACATTGTTGTTGTTATTTCTTACTACATGCATACTTTAGTTGTTGTTGTCATTTTATTTCTTTTCATCATCTTCATCTTTTACTTTGAATGCATTGTTTTTCTTATCGCTTAAGGACTCACTTGATTTCCGCTAAATTGACTCGATTTGTTATTTTATAGTCTCGAATTCAACTTACAACTCGAGTGGTGTGCATATGACAAGTTGCGTAGTCCTTTGATGCAGTGCATTGAACTTGTCGTAACGTGGAAAGTAAATGAATCTAATGTAATGGCCTTTAAGTTAAATTGAATAGTGCAAATAAATTGGAAAACAATGAAGTGAGTTAAAATATCTTGATTTTAAAGTGCATTTCCTTAGGGCTAACCAATGAACTCTATCTGATTTAATACTAAAAAAGCGCAACCAACGAACGGGTCATGTAGAATATGGTTTAAAAAAACTCACATAGGTACTGCCCGAAAGCTTAAGGAAAATTAAGTAGTTTTATGATCGAAACATACTTGACAGTAATCCATCATCTAATCTAAAGAAAATTATTCAAGTTGGTTGGAAATATTTCTTGCAAATGCGTTAAGTCAATCAATGGTTGTCTTGATATAGAGCTCGGAATAATTGAACGTGATATGCTTTGGACTACAGGTTAATCAAAATTTGTTTGTCTGTGGTAGCAACCCAGAGAGGAAACACATGGACAATAGTGTAGTTTGTTTCTTGAGATTCATAAAAAAATATCGATACTTATATCGATAAACACAAGTAAATGGGCCATTTCATGAAACATTTTTGAAGTTTAAAAATTTTCTTGAAGGCTTGGTACAGTTTTGGTACTTTTTTTTAAGTGACTTCTATTCAACTATTATTCAAATAAAAATTCCTTAAAAAATTGACGTGTCATAATGAATTTTCTTCCCGTAAAAGGTTCAGTGTAATTTTCGAGTAATGTTTTTTAGTTTTGAACTATAGAAATCCATTTATATATTAATATAAAATAAATCTATACTATACTCGTACACTAGAAAAGTCATGTCTGTGCATGTCTCTGTCAAATTTTCGTTTTTTTTTTGTCAATTTCGCCTAAATTGAAAATCAATTTAGACCTTTATTTTCTTAAGAATCCGCTTAATGACTGATTTGCATTACTTTAAATTTTTATTGATTATTTCCCAATTAATAAAAAAATAATCAAAAAAAAAGATGTTTTTACAATTATTAAAAAAAAATCAAAAATAATTGTTTGGATTACTTTTGATTAATTTTGGTTTTTTTGTTGTTATTTTTGATTTTTTACGGTATTATTGCAGAAGCCCATATATATACACATCAAAAATACTGAAAAAAAATCAAAACAATTAAAATTATCAAAAGTTATCATAACAATTTTTTTTTATTTTTTGTTTGTTTTTGATTGTTTTTAACTTATTCTAATCGTAATCAATTAATTATTGCCTTTTTTTGAAAAATAATTAAAATATTCATTACCAATTAAAAAAGCCGTCTAATTGATTGATTACTAATTACTAATCAAATTTAGCAGGTCTGGTAAAAAACTCTTTGAAAAAACTCTGGAAAATGTGTGTCTGTAATTAAATAATTGGCGCTATAAACCTCGGAACAGATTAAGGCCGAGCTCCTCTACGAATTTGTGGTGTGCTGCTTCTAATTTTTTCCACAAATGGCATCTGCAAAACAGATGAATTTTTGTTGAGAAGCCTTTCTGACGAGGTACGAACCTGTCCTTGAAAAAACCTTTTCAAAACACTTTTGTTGTCACCTGTCGAATCTCGAACCTTGAACCTTCGGTGTGGTGTGCCAGCACCACTAACGCAACACCGCGGCGGATGTCAAACCTTAGCTGATCTTCTTCTTCTGATTTCAATAACGTGAAAAAGTTGTTAAGGCATCTGGTCCCACTTTTGGTCGATATTAAAAAATTTTAATTAAATAATTAAAACTTCTGCGAACTCTAGCTAGTCACTTAGTTCAACCATAGAGTATAGCAAAATATCGGCTTTGTGCTACCATCCACAGATAAAAGAAATTGCCAAAGAATTTTACAATTCACAGCACTCATCAGCCGAAAATGATGAATGTTAGCCGACACAAATATGTTTGTAAGTGCAACCAATTTATTTGTTTAGAATTTACTAATCATAAACAAATGTCCTGTATCACCAAACGACACTTCCAAACCTCTTTTAATGGTTTATTTTTTTTTTCTTTTTTCTGTAATTAAAAATATCGTTTCGCTTACTTAGGCCGTTCTCCCTTTGGCGATTTGACAAATGTCTTTCTATTGACTTGAATTTCACATATTAAACCATATCCTTTGAAGGATTCATATGTATGTGTTACTAGTTATGTATATGTGCTTGTTGAACACATGTAAAGTTCGGATTTGCTGTTGAAATCCAGGAATGAAACCAGACGCGTAACCGTTATTTGAATTTGAAAGGGAACTAAACCGAAATTGTTTTAGAATTGTATCGTTTGTGAAAGTTAGCCAATGGTTAATTTGAAAGTCAAAATAATGTTAATGAAAGAAAACAAAATGATCAGGAAACCAAAAAGTTATTTTGAACCGGTTTCGTTCCTTGCTTTTAATTATGAAATTAGTTGCGCTTTACGCCTTAATTCAACCCGAAAGTCGAGTCCAAGTGGTTTGTTTTTTTTTCTAGCTTGGCTGATTCTCTTCTTCTTACAATGATAAAGTTAAGGTTCTCTGAAATTATATTTTGACTTTTTGTTGTTGTTTGCAACCGCACACTAACCGAGGGTTTAGCAGAGTGTTATGGATTAAGTCTTTTCCGGTTGAAATATGGGACACTCTGGTACTACAAAATCCTGGCATTGGTCCGACTGCAACAGAAACGACTTGTGTAACCAATGGGTAGCGCCAAAATAAAGTGTGGCCTTGTAGGCAGAGTCCTTCTCTTTCGAGCTCTCTGGTGCAACTTACTGTTTCTCAGTGGCAGAGGAAGTGAGTCAAAAATATGATGTTGTTATCTTTGAAACAATATCTTACCCTGCCTAGTCGTCACTGTCCTAACCTAGCATTGTCACACTGTCATAAAAATTATGTAAGAAAAGTCACAGTAGCCCCGCGTCTTCAATAGGTTTGGGGAGACACACCTCATTCTAGGCAAACATTTGGCATGTCAGGGCTCAGTTTGGATATATAAGAATTTAATCTATTACATAGACACGCCATTGCTCAGTCTGGATAGATGAGAGTTTAAGCTATTACAGTTTATAGAACAAAGTTGGGCCAGCATGACTCTTGTCTCCATTGGCAGTTCGCGTTCCTCTTCGGCAACAGGTGGAGCTTGTGCCTGAATGACGGCACTCACTGGTCGAGAGCTCACAAAGGAGTTCACCGACTCTGTTTGCCTGTTTTTGAGGGCCCGCCCATGCACCTTTGGGTCAAACGTCAAAAATATGTGGTGGCGAATTTCATCATTGTGCTTTCCTTATTTTCCTGGGAGGTGAATTTTCTTTAAGTAAGAACCTGTTCGGGTATTGCAGGTGCTAAAAGATATGATGCTGCTGGGCGGCTAAGTTGTGTTGTTGAAGAGTGCTCTGAGGGCAGTATTGCCTTAGCCGAATGGTGCATTCATCTACTTTCTGTTGTGTAAGCAGTTTTCGAAGCAGACATTCCCGTGAGATTCTATGCGTACCTTCATCGTTGCAGAGGGCCTTGCGCGGGTGGCTAGAACTATGTCAGCCTTCGATCAAGACGTGCCCAATTCTGTTGCGCATTTATTTACTCCAGGAATAGAAATAGATAACTGCGCTGCCCTTGAACACTATTAGATAAGGAACCCGTTCGTCAGCTATTTTCAACAACATCTGCGGACTTGTGATAATAATTACATAGTCATAACTAGGAAAAACTAGAAATTGTTAGGGGCAGCAATTTACTATTTAATGCAATGCGTCTATGCTACATACCTACATATTAACCTATTATGCGCCTGTCAACGCTTAATAAGCTTGACATTAGCATTTAGACACACTTCAAAGATTGCCTAGACAAAAACAAAAATACGCTATAAGCCCTATCAGTAACACTGGTGTTACAACAACAAAAAAAGTGATAGTGTAAAAAAATGTGGAAATCGAAAAACATGTCGCCCTTAGCCGTTAATTGGTAAGTCATATATTACGCTTCTGTGGCGCGCGAAATTGCTTTGCATGCTGAAATGCAATTCAAAAAGGACCAACTGCCGTAAAGCAGCTTAATTGAAACTAGTTTCGAAAAATAGACAAACTAAAACAATTATGACTAGAACTAGTTGTGACTAGAAAATTGACACGATATCTGCACTGTGCATAGCACTTTGCATATGACACCTTTTACTTTGTTGTAGTTGTGTATTTTTTTCTTCTCTTTTTTTGCGCTATGAACTATTTTTCAAGTAACTTGAGTACTTAGTCAACGAACTTGTCTATGATGACCGTTAATATTCAAATTTGTTTCCTAGAAAATAATGGCCACAATAGAGGCGGCTGTATTGGTTGTGTGAGTTTGTGTGATCTATTCGCCTATAATTGCTAGTTAATTATAGCAAAACTATTTAGTTAACTATCGCCTAGTTCAGCCGGCTGTTGGTCCTTGCTACGCTGTGCCGCATTACTCGCATTGAGGTTGCAACTTATCGCATTGTTGTATAATGATGACTAAGCAGCTGCGGAATGCGCCTCGGCATTAGTTTGAAAATTAAGTTTTTTTTTTATCGGCGGCGCTTTATTTGCATGTGAGGTATGGACATTCTAGTAGTTTGCTAATAATCCGCTGGAATTTCAGTTATGCTGCGCTAAGTTGTTGAAATGACATATCATGCAGGCAGGTCGGTGGTCGCTGCTATAATATGATGGCTAGAAATTTGTGTAAGGACTCACGGGCGTAAAGGATTATTTAGTAATTAAATTTGCTGAAGAATTTGCAGCTGTCAACTTCAGTTAAATGTAACGGCGCTTAGAAAATATATGTGAGCTTCTATTTGGGTCGAATTTAGAATATATATTTGTGACCGGTTCAGGTTAGGTTAGGTATGGTCGCGGCTGCCTCAGTAGGCAGCTCAGCATGAAGTGGATTCCACCTCGTCATCTCCCATGCGGCTTATCGACTTTGGTTGGTGGCATGTACCCCCATTGGGCAATATCTCTTCAGCACAATTATCACCATGGGTAGATGTGTCTAGGTAATACCTACAACTGGCCAAAAGGATCTGGACAACTGACAAGAGGTGGAGCCAAGCCAATGGAAACACATAAACCCTGCCGGTAGCCACCCTGGGTTCGCAAGTGCAGGAGATGTCCTTGTGAACCAGCACTTAAATAATTTTAATCTTAAATCAGTTCGATGGTACAGCTAGCGAGGTCACGCACTCCATGAAAACCATCGTTAGCACTGTGGCGGAGCTCAGCGTTCTTAAAGCAGCCTTGCTATTGCAATAGACGGTTAATTTCCTAACAGTAATGGTACTAAGTTGAATTTCATCCACTGCATCGTTGATAGCAGAAACGTCCACCTGGAAGACACTGCATTGATCAGGCAGACTAAATTTGTGGTTCATACCCAGAAGACCCCACCCCGACTTTCTCATCCAGTTTGGAAGCGTCCGTGAACAAATTTACCAGACTCCTGCACCAGATACTTTCTGCATCCCACGTCTCTTTCTAGGGTAAGAAAATGACAAAGGTGGCAACGGTGACAGAAACCGGTGCAAAGTGGGTCAAAATGCTGGAATGCCCACGATTTGCTAGTCGCTATCCCGTGCCTTTGAGCCTAATAGCAGCCCAGTATGCGGTAATATTTTTTATTAAAGTTCAACACAGCCAGTGTAGCGAAGTGTTCCACTTATTCCAACCAGAGCCATTCGTTGCATCCTTTCCAGCACTTTCACTATAGAAGCCGTATCTAGCGCCTTCCACCAGACCACAATTTCATGTAGGAGAATCGACTTTTTTATAGCGTCGTTCAGGAAATGTCCACCGCCCTCGGGGTGTTACCTCAATGTTTCCCAGAGTCTTTCTTAGCGCTTTTTTCAACATACAGTTTCCATGATAGTTTGTTATGAAATATAATTAAGAGGTACTTGATCCTGTATTGATTGATCCTATTGAGGTCTGAAGTGGAGTACCTTGTACCTCCTCTTAAACATGTCTAGGTCCCGTTTCACCAGGGTTGACGGATAACCCGCAGGATTTGCACCTGGTTACCATGTCCAGGTAGCTCTACAGAATGTCCCGCACAGGGTTCAGAACTTAGCCTCTCTTGCTTGTAAGTTAAAAAATTGGAAGGGTTAGCTTCCTCTCTTATCTCAACAATTGTACACCCACAACGCCTGCAATTTTCACGATTTGCTATGTCGAAAATTTGTTTATTTAACGTATAATTAATTACGGCATCAGATTACCGCGCCACCACCACCATCCTGCGTTTTTGTTTATGCAAATTCAATGAAATACAAGCTGACAACTTTTACTACAACAACAATGAGTGCTGCCACAACCATGCATATTTTGTAGTGTAAAGTTGGTTGACAGATTCGAGTTGCTCTAAAATTCGTTTGTATTTATTTGCTTAGGATTACTTAGTGGGCGCTGCAAAATTTATTTACGTTGCTAATTGATGCGCGCCAGCAACAGCAACAACAAAAGCAACAATGATAGATAAGTAACAATGGTTGGATGTCATTATTGGCGGCCACCACATTCACACATTTACAATTATCCATTTAGCCACAATATTTAGACAGTCTCAAGTCCCAAGCACAACTGTCATTGAAAAGCAATTCGAATTCGCCTTTGATTTTGGCAGTTTGAGTTTCTACGCCTTCTCAATGCGGTATTTACTTTCAAATTGGCTGTGATGTGCCTGTTGTTGTCATAGAATTGTGCAAGTGTCATATGCTAAATATGCCCGAGAAAACCCTCTTGTTACGGTGTTTTTTGTTTTTAAAAAAAAGGTCTAATTGTAAGTAGTACAAGTGCCTACTCGAATTTCACACTGCCAACAGCACTTTGTTCGCTGAGCTGCTTTATGGCTGTTTTGAAATTTGAGTTCTCAATGTGGTTAACATTAATTGGTTTAGACGATTTGATTTTACATTGCATATAGCTTTCTGAGGCCAAAACTTTATGAGCGGAGGCAACCACCTTCTGCCGCTTAATATAGCATAGACAGCTCAAATTTTCTTCAGAGCTATGTTTAAGTCAGCAAAGATCTCATGGCCAAATCACTTTTCATACAATAGACAAAGCGAAAGAACTGCGTCAATCTTATTGTATGATGAGTACAATGGAAGACTGAGGATATGCTCTGACAACGCTTAACCCCCTATTATGTGATTAACTTACTCTCCCAGCTTAGACAAATCAGTGTTAATTAAGAAATTGGTCAAGAAAGTCCAAAGGGACCCTAGGATAAATTGCTGTTTCTCTGAAACTGCTCCGAGTTATATAGGGGAACGCACGGTGAAGCAGGCGCCTCGTTTAGCTAAATTATATGAGTTCCAGTGACTTTTCGAGCTGTACCAAGGAATTAATAACCGCTGTCGATATCGCAGGCAAATTCCGCTATTGGAGAATTCTTATTCACACTCATAATCCTTTTCAGACTTGTACATTCATTTTAGACCTTTCGAAATCGACGCCAATAACCATATCTATGCTCCGCTAGCATGTTTGAGTGAATTTGTTGCCGATCAGATCAAAACGGGTATTCTGGACCTACTCTTGTAAAGGGGGAGGTACTTCCAACTAACTGTAGGTTATAAGAGGTCTGCCGAAATTCTTACTATTCCCACTAATCCTCACATTTTTAAGGAAGTCTATATATAGCTGATATTGCTATCATTGGCCTTAATAAGCGCAAGCATAAATTCTGCCTTTTTGGCCAGGCTAAAGAAGAGAATAAAGTGGGTCTTGCGTTGAGCGAGAACAATACGAAGTATTTTCTGTGATCAAATAAAAAATCGGCACACCTGCGCCTTTGCACTCACTCAAATTTGATACTCTGATAGACGTCGTCTATTTGTCAGCGTCATGACTGTAAATAATGTCTGTCGAGAAATTCAAAGCGGAATCACCCTTGCCAAGAATTGCTTCTTTAGTGTCTCGGCATATCTGTGTTGATGTACTGCTCGGAATCATGGAGAGTGTCGAAAGGAGATGAGATGGTCTTTGGAGTAGTCGGGAGACGAGAACGGCTTCTACCTAAGGTTAATAATGAGCAGTTCGAACTAGTGCAGCGAATTAAAGTTAGAAGGCTCCGCTAGTCGGGCCATGTTATGCGAATGGAAAAAGAAGCTCAGGCATAATGCGAACAAAAGTTAGTCCTGAATCAATGCTAGCCAATTTTTGTAATACTGCCTAAATCCTGCGGGAAGTGTGATGTGAAGGGCGTAATCAAGGCGCAGATAGTCGGCGATTATTTTGCACATTCGCTAAGCATGATCTAGCCAGCTAAGTTGTTGGACTTTCATGCTGCACTATGCCCATTTCTCGATATATATCGTTGGCATAATGATGAAGACTTTCAATCGTCCCGAGAACTTGACTACTTAGAAGACCATCCCACTTGCTTTTAATGCCGTCCAGGTTTTAGCTGCTATGGGGAAAACATAGTCCGAACCCACTGCATAGCAATTATGAATTATGCCACACCCATGTACGTTATAGTGAGGTTTAATTAAGACCTGTTCAATTCAATATAGAATTGAGTAATCAGTTGATTGCATGGCTGTTTCAATTAATAAAGATTATTTTACTTGTTTTCAAAAACTCGCAATTACTAATTGATTAAATTGCAAAAAAATTTTAATTAAAAATAATCAAAAGTAATCAACTCTAATCAAAGTTCATCCCAAAAAAATATAATAGATTGTTTTTGGTGTTTTTTAAAATAATAATTAAAAATCATTAAGCTCCATCATTAGTAGGCTTTACCAAAAAATAATTAATGGAACCTGTAATCACTATGATTAGTAATCATCACTTTACAGATCTGGTTTAATTATAGCGTGTGCTGAGCTTCTTGACTTTTGAAATTACAACGTTGCATTACTTCTGAGGTAATTTATAAGCTCTTCTGCAAGTTGTGTTCAAATAAAAAATTCCCAAATAATTCTCTAGTTATTAGTTCTGTTTCTCAAATCTAATTTATGCAGGTATCGAGGTATTTCGCCCTTAAGCTTTTCGGAGAACATAGCCGAGATAGTCTTATATAGACCATTCTACTTCCAAAATTAGAATTTTCTGTTATAAAGCTATACGATTTAGAAACCTAGTAGGTTCAGTAGATCGGGTGAAAAGCTCTATATAATTAGCCATAATCCCAAATAAGTTCGACACTGGGCGAAGCCAAAGTAATACCTCTTAAAACCAATTACCTTGTCGCTACGTATCCTTTTTACCATCTGTTTATTGAGTATCACGAACCTAAAGGGAGGTCATTAATGAATTTATCAACTGGTGCATTAGTCATCAGATAAATAATCCCCTTTTAGCAGTTAACACAAAGACGCACGTTTTGTTTTTGTTTTGCAAACATATTCACTACTTTTTGCCTCAAAAATTGCCCACTTAATGCGTGCAAATCCGCTTGCTAACGACAACAACAATAGCAACAACAAATAAAGATAATAACAACAACCTATAATGCGGGCTTCCACCAATTACTTGCATTATTATAATGGTATTGTGGGCATGGTTACCGACACCACAATTACCGTTGCTGTTCGATGAGTGTGCAATTGTAGACTTCTTAAGGACTTTGCAATATATACACACACACACACACGCATACACATACCCATATACTTTTTCATGTCACGGCTATTGTTATTGTCATTTATTTGCGTTTATTTACAATATATTTTTAACCGAAATGTTGCAAAAATTTAAGAGTCAAACGTAGTACGAAAGCAATGGAGGAGATGCATGAGCGACTTATCCTGGTGATGCGATGCGTTGCAGTGACAACAAAATAAATTCATTGATGGACACGGTGTTGATGGTAATGATGATAGCATGCTAACTTATGACTATCTCAAAAAAAGTATGTGCACGTATAGGAATATACCTATGTAAAGTCATCGCAGTATGGTATCCGTTGGGGTTGACGCACTGTTTGAGGTTAAGAATGCACACTTGGTTGGGGTTGTACGTTAGCGGCAAACAACAACAGTATCAATGCATAAACTGTACCCAGTTAAGTGACTATACGATTCGGTCACTTGATGAGCGTCGGCAGTAGTAAACTCGCATGCACAGGACAAAACTGGTGAATAGCGGAACAATCAACCCCTAAGCGGCTAGGCGGACGTGGTGGTAGCGCTAGTGTTGAAGCTCATTGTCGTGGCAACAGTTGTGATGGTCAGGCACAGTGGTTTGAAATTGGTATTATTTCATTTATATCTTTAATTTAATACAGAGCCTTTATTAGTTAAACGGAAGCCAAAACGACGAATTTTTGTTTGTCTGTCTATATGTTTGTTTGCGCATCATTCAAAGCCCGCTGTAAAAAATTTTTTTAATTTTCACCTAAGTATTGCTAGATGTCCATTTTCAAGTTAAGCATCAATTTTAGGGCAAGGGAGCATTTTATTTCCGTTGTACACAGTGGTGGTAATAAAAATTGGCTCAAAATATATTTATACATATAGTGGTATTGGAACAGACCGATCTCGGTACCTAATATTAAATAAAAATGTATGTGCAAAGTTTTAATTAGAGAAACGGAAGCTAAAGGAATAATTATTTCTATTTTTGTCTATATGTCTTTATAAATGTTTGTACGCGCATTGCTAAATAACTACTTCATATATGTGAATGGTTTCTTTATTAATGTATTGCTGTATTGTTTGATACAAATATATCAAAAACACCTTTCCCTTACTTGGTATATACTGTTGTTATTTGGGTATCTAGTTTGGTATTAAGAAGTTACACGCTCAGAGAAATTGATGGAGGGATCTTTTTCCCAAAAAAAATGTAGATCTTATAATTTCTACAAGTTATTACTGTATCGGCTTTAATCTCTTCGGCGGTATATAGCGCCTAATATTTATCTTTATTTATTTATTATTGTATTTTTGCATATTTAAAACAAATTTAAGTCAGTGGTGTTGCCACATATCTTTTATTTATTTCTATAATCATTTATCCGCTTCTATTTCGGATGGAGTTCCACCGATTTTAAAGCAATTTTCGATATATGAATGTGCTGCATTCGAAGCACTATTACTTCAGTGCTGCCACTGACTGTGCCTGCCACGCTGCCACCTAATTTAGGTTGTGTAAAAATTAAATTAAATACGCAAATATTAATTAAATATAGACTCATATTGACAGTACTTTTTTAATAACTGTAGTTTGTTTGGAGACCCAGCTAATATTGATTATTATTTTCTATATGCATGTATCAGTATATCCGCTTCTTTCTCCGAAACGGTCCTATCGATTCATATGAAATTGTATATTAGTCTTTGACATTCGCCCAGTGTAAGATTTTCGCTATTTATGTAAGATTTCCGATATCAAATATTGCATTGTGACGGGGTTCGGACCTATGTAACTAATTTCAAGTATCTTATTTACCGGAAAGTTGCTCAAAAATTGATCGCCAGATTCACCAGTTTTCAATTATATTGATCAGCGCCACCTAGTGGAATTTCGTTACCTATCAATTGCATTGTCTTCGTTTACTGAATTATGTATGTGCTAAGTTGCAAGCCTTTAGGTCACCGGGAAGCTAGTTACAAATCGATAGCAAGATTCTTAGCGTGAAATTTATTTCCTAAGCAGATCTTTAAGTGCGCCACCTAGCGGACTTTTTTCGATTAGATATTGGACTTGAAAGAAACTAGGCATTGAAAATGGTAGAACGCCGAAACCTGTTTGTCACAAAACCAAACTTGACAAGGGATGACGGAAAATCGTTCCAACAAAAATCATAGTTTCTAGTCTCTATCAGCACACCATCGAGCGAAATGATCTAGCTTACCAAGAAGTTTTTTAAAAACTAGTCTCAAGATTCCAAATTCTAAATGAATGTTCCATTCATTTCTCACCCTGCGCTAGCTGGAAGACTTATGTTTGCTGTATGTTGCAAGTTTCAGATATCTAGTTCAATGGAAAGTTACCTAAAAAGACTTTGCAAGACTCCAAAATTTCGTATGGAAATTAGCGGACAAAAAATTAAGGGGTTTACTTCGGAAACTAGAATCAACCGGTTTGGTGTATTGTTTTGAAACAAATTATTTTAATTTTCTATGATTCCGGTCCCATTGTGCAGCGACAACAATACAATGAAAGCTAAATCAACCGTGGCATATTCCTAACTCAATGAAAACGTATGCATCCAGTACACAGCAGGGTTTCTTGGTCGAGCAAGAGTTTAAGTACAGTCAGCGGGCACGAAGCTGTCATAAATATTTCGTCAATATGTGGCATATTGAGGGCAGCATTTCGTGTTCAATGATGACGACAATGATGAGTATATGAATGACTAAGTAAATATGTGCAATATTGATGATATGATTGAAGGAAAAGTAGGGTTGCACAATTAAGGGAGACGAATGAGAGCAAAGAGGTTAGGAACGAGGCAACGGATTGACTAAATGACAGAGGTGACTTTTATTGAACTGATTAGTTTGACTAAAGATTGATAAAATAAACGAGCTTGAGACTGCTGATTTACTAAACCAAGAAACTGAGCAAGTGAAGTATAAACTCCAGTGAATGAGGTGTGTCAGATTGTTCGGCTGACTGACTCACCCATGTGGTACTCATAGACTATCTAGTCGCAGGCACTGGAAAAGTGAATAGCTGTCCACTTGAATACTAGTATTTTTGGGCCGGATGAGTGTGCAACTTTCAAGCTACACTGACCATCTGTCATCGCTGCTCTTTGGTAGGCAAGCAGTAGTGGCGCATGCAACAGCCGCAAGCACAATAACAACAAGCAAAGAAGCTGAACAAAAAGCAATTTTTCTATGCATTCACTATAAACGCTGACCTAACTATGACAAACTGTACCGTATACGAGGAAAAAGAGGAAGCATAGAAGTGTTGTAAGTTGTGGGTAGACCAAACAAAGTGACATAAGTGGACGTACCAAAAAGGGAACAACAACCATACCTTAACATTGACGTGACTGCTTGTTGAGTGCCTGAGCATTGAATTTTTTAACAAGGGTACAGGGTGTGGCGATGGTATCGGGCACTATAGGCATGAAGCAAGTGATTCAATGTTGGTGTTTACACTCCAATTCAAGCAGAGAGCAAGTAATCCTGGCGTTTGTTGAACACGTGCAAAAATTTGTTTTAAGGTATTTTTTTCTGTCACTTTTGTGTTATTTATTCTATAAAAGTTGTTTGTTGTGCTAAGCTTTAACAATTTTTGTGTCCCCTTCATAATCGAATTTTATGTATAGCAATTTTCCTTCTTGCCTTTTGAAAAGTTATACAAAAGCAAGGGATTTTATCATGCTACTTTTTTTTTTTTTTTTTTTGAGTGCGTGAAGTATCCTTGCAACACTTAAAAATTCGTACTTTTAAGTTTGAGAAAATCTTTTAATGCTTTTTTTATAGGCTACTTGTATGTACTTATTACGGTTATTGGAAGATGACGAGTCATTGTGACATATGAAAGTTGCTGCTTGGTATACCCTTACAAAGAAAGTATATTTTGAAATAGTATTATATGGGTCTTTCCATGTATCGTCACATAGCTGAAATCAACCAATTCGGGTTTGAATAAAATTTTGTGAAGATTTTCCTTTCAAAATTTCACTTTTTTCTTTGTTTTCCTGTTTTTCAAAGTAAATTTTTTCAATATTTCGGAAACTGCTGAAGTTAAAAAAAGCTTTCGTACTTTCAAAGGAGATACTTGGAAGTATAAAAAAAAATATTTAAATATCTAATTTTAGAAAATTTTCGATTTTGTAAAATCGAAAAAATATAGTTTCACCATCGAATCTTGGACTCAAATATTTTGTATTATACCTTTTTTGAGTTTTCTTCCAACATATTTTTCAACTTTCTAGTCGAACTAAATTTGTTAAATACGAAATTACTAAATTTTGATCACTGAAAATTTTGTTTCGTGTTAGTGGAATGTACAAAAAAATATGTTAAATTTTTTTTTACATATTTGTTTTTATATTCCACTAGCGCCAAAACAATTTTTCACTGATCAAAATAGAGTAATTTTGTGTTTAACTAATTGAATTAGGCTACAAATTTAAATAAATTAAACAAAACATTGCTAAACATTAAAACATTTGTATATAAACAAAACACATAATTCTGAAAATTTCAGGATATCTTTAGATAAATAATACAACAAAATTTTAGCCTAAAAGTCAATGGTGAACTTAAATTTTTTCGATTTCGAAAAATCTAAAATTTACTAAAATTAAAAATTAAAAAATTTTGTTTCAAAAATTTTAAAAAAAATTGATCTAGACTTGAAAGTATCCCCTTTAAAATTGCCAAGCTTATTTTTTTAACTTCAGTAGTTTTAAGAATATTGAAAAAAAACTTTACCAACCAAGCTTTAAAAAAAAAATGTTTATTTTTTTCTGTAACAGAACTTTTCTTTATGATAAAGGAAACTCTGCATGAGAAGTTGTTAGTTCGGCAGAAAAAAACATTGAGAGCTCGGTTATAGAATTGGGTTTACAATTTTATTGCAGATAACAAAAGTTCGAGCAGAAAACAGCTGTTGCATTGGGTCGGTATAGGGCTTGAAACGTTAAAGTCAAAATGACTTTTCGATGAACCATTTGGCCAATTGATACCTATAAATACAAAAGTTTTTTTTTAGTTCATTTCAATAATAGGGCGAAAGTAAACCAAATGCCTAATAATAAAGCATATCAACCATCGTTCTTATGATATAAAGTTTTATTGTTTGCCCAAATGCTATCCCAGTTGACTTGATTATTTTCATGCCATGTGGTCACTTGAGTGACCACTAGCCTCTTCCTGCCTTGACCAAATCGAACCTTGCATTTTTGGCTTGCACTTGTTTAAGTGTCGATGCATTTCGATTAATCCACGCAGGAAGCATACTTTTGTCCCGTTATTGTTGTTGTTCATTTTTGCTGACCACTTATGTTTGCGCAATTTTTTTTTTGTTGCTTCAAGAACTGCGTTTGCCACTTGCTTTGATATTGAACTTTTTTTATTAATATTATTTCACTTTGTGTGTTGCAGTTATTGTAAATGCATCAATTGTGTTGTATCAGAAAAATATTTCTAACATTCTTTGTGGCATTCTCGGCTTAGAGCTCTTCTCCCTTTGAAGCTGCTCAACTATTTGTGTGCGGTTTTGAGGTACTTCAATATAATTTTATTGTTGTTGATTATGATGAAGAGCATAGCAATTATTTCTATTTGATTGAGCAAACAAGTGTGTTGCAAGCGCGCTAGTGCATTTACAATAACAGCGAACAGCAAATCTGGACAAGTGCATTATTATTTGTGGAATTACAAGGAAAAGTACTCTAACTTCAATATTTATTTGAAAGAGTTTTGCTTTCGGTAATAGTTGCAACAAGAACGAATGAGCTCATACTTCAATGGATTTCTTCGTCTAGATGGCGCCATGACATAATCCCAGGTGGCATAATCCCAAGTGCGAAACATGTATTTATGACACTAACTCGGTGGATAGGAAAGGCGGTGTTGAATCGGCTAAGGGCTATTTTTTATGAGCGCGGTTCAAGACCCCAACCAAGCCCATAGTTCTCTGTTGGATCGTATTATTATTAATGAAACAGGAGAGCATAAAAAAAAATGTAAAAACAATATTTTTCTTTTAGCTTATTGAAATTTATTTATTTATATCTTAACCATTATTTTGTTTATTACTTCGATAGTTCAAAAAGAAGCAAAAACTAATTGTAAAATACTTTTTTGACCGCTCCCTTACAATATATTAATGTGTGGTTATCGAAAGGCCTCATATAAGCAGGTGACCAATGAACCAACATGGAAAACTTAAGACATTTAACGCAAAAACCGGCACGTTTTAAATTTCCGCCTTGGACTAGGCTTTAAAAATGTGAGAATCCACTTCAACCAGCATAGAAATTGTTTCAGCTTTGTCCGGAAAGTCTTCTAAATAAAATACTGTCGTGGCGAAACCCTGACGAAGTGCCGAAACTATGCCTAACGGAATCATCCGAACCACTCAAGGGAAATTAAAAATCGTAGAGCAGTGGGCAGTCTTCACCGGTCCGCTCTGAGTAATCTTGTCAGGCAGCCCATATTTTCTGACGGATGGTGAAATAAAACTCTAGATTCATGAGGCATGGACAATAGAAAGGTATCCAGGGATGAAATCCAAAAAAAAAACTGTGGGTTTAAACCGATCAGCCCTTTTAACGAGCTGGCTGAAAACCACCTCAATTATTGTGTATGGTCTACCAGAGAATACAGAAGCAATTTACAGGCCAAATAGCGGTGAAAAAACGCATAACAACAAATTGCCATGCTAAAAATTTGATTACGAATTCAGCGAACTAGAACGAACTTTAATTATTTGCGAAGAGGATATAGGCGAGAACATATATACAAATGTATCTGTATTTATTTGGTGCATGTTTATATGATTTGTATTTTTTTTACCAAAATAAAGGTTATATTTAAAAACAGATATATATATTTATCACAAATGTACATAGAGATAATCATTACTAATAAAACATGGGATACAGTGTCCCACTAATGTATTCGTACAGCATTAGAATAAAAACTTTTTTCACAACGTTGAAGCAGATATGTGTAACAAATATCACATGGCTCGAAAATCCATATTTGTTGACACATTTTTATGAGGCACTGAACAGAGATCTAACAGGTTTCTTGCAGAATGTACGATAAATTGCTCGTAAATTGAGGAACCTTCCTTGCCAGAACCCAGTCAAGTCCTAGGCAAGGTTGTCTATTGTAGGGAAAATTTAGCCAGAGCCTAGGTTAAGTATAGATTTTCACAGATTATTTTCTACCCGAGTGTGCCTTTTTTTTTTATTTTGAAACCGAAACCGGAATTTTATTTTAATCGGTTTAGTACTTTGTTTGCAATATTTGGTATATAGATCCTTTATATTGGAAAATGGCGGTTAGATTGAGAGATAGGTATAGGATAAGAATAAAGAAAAGCGGAATGGAGCATAAGTATGGGAAGTATGATGAGTAGTGACACAGGGAATTTGTTTAGGCAATGCAAATTTTGTTGGGCAGAACAACGTCTGTCGCTCCTTCCCATTTTTAAAATTCTGTGCAAGCCATGGTTTCCTTGGTTCATGCAACTTAAACAATTTTATGTACCAAGACTTTATTGGAACACTGTAAGAACGCTGCATTTGCATCCAAGTTGAATGAAAAAATGCTATGCATACCGCACTCCTTGATGAGCGTTTTCATCAAGCAACTACAAAAAAATATAAAAATTGAAATTGAACTTGCACCATAACAACAAAAAAATACATCCGAAAAGCAAATTTCACGCAAATCACCAAAGCAAACAGTGAATGCAACAAAATTACTGCAAAATTAAAACAACAAAAGTTGCATAACAAATGATGTCCTAAAACACCAACAACAACAACAGCACGAAAAAAATGCACGAATTCAATGACTTGTTAATAAAATATAAAAGTTGTTATCGAGTAGCAAGCGGACAACGTGAAGTGGATGAATTTGTGGCAGGCAGCTTGATGTGAGGCGCACATATTGACCACCTCCCGCTGCTGTGAGCTATGCGCTTGAATGGCATTGCATTTGTTGATATGCAAAATGAAAAAAAAAAACTTCAATAAAAAACTGCGTGTCATTACAACAATTGTGCAGTTGGCAATAAGGATGTGGTAAAAAATGGGTTTCTAAAATGCAATACAAACCGTCTACTCACCCATTGTCAGCAATGCAATATTGACAATGGCAACGAAACATAAACGTACATATGTATTGTATATTGACAGCATTGACCGCGGTTATTCAAGTGCTATTTTCGACTGTTATATACATGTACAGTGGCGGCTTTAAGGGATTAGGCGCCCATAAATGGTATAATTCAATCGTCAAAACAGCTCAAATGAACAAGAATGTCGCGCTGCCTCGGAAAAGGATCATGGAACATATTATCAGATTTCTTTAAACTGATGGTGGCAATGATGGTGCAAACAGAGTTGGTTGAAACCGTCTCAAACAAAAATTAAAAAGAAGCAGACTTGATACCGACGGAAATAATAGGGAGTGCTGTGTCTTACCATCTACGATAACATAAAGGTTTAAAAAATTATAGCAGGGTAAACCCCAAATAAATACGTAGTATTGAACTTAGCGTGGCACACATTGTGTTCCCTGTCACCTCACTCTGAATCCGCCCTTGTGTTAGTATGTAAGTATGTGCGATTGCTTGCTGTTTTTGTGGTCACAACTGCAACTGTTTGCATTTTGCCGACATTGTTGCTGCTATTTGCTGGCCGCTTAGCTGTCATTCACCTCATCAATTCACTTCACTGCACTTCGGCGCATGTAGTTGCATTCTACTCCACTCCACATTAACCCCACTCCCCTAGTAAGAAATGCTTGCCACACTCTGTTCGTGGTTTTGTTTTGCCACACACTGACAGTTCAAGCGAAAAATCATTAATATCCTTTTTTTTGTGAGGTGGGTAAAGAAGACTAGGACGATATTGAACTCATTTTTTATGCATTTAGATTCATCGTATGTGCGCTTTATTTCCCTATGCAATAACTTTGCCAAATCATCAACTGACGATGTTTGACATGCTCGTGCCATTGGAAACGAAAAAAATAAAAGGTTGCAACTTGCATTTTTAGGGATTCCCCTGTGCAGTTGAGTGGTCACTAAATGAGTTGTTGTAATGTAGATTGGTGCAGGAACGTTGCACCACAGGGGAGAATAGAGCTTCGTTCACAATTTGCCTTTGGGATTGATTTAATGATTATTTGTTTTGATGAGATTACACATGTGTGTTCTAATATAGACGTTTTTGTTTTTGTAGTGAAAATATTTCCAGATCTACTTTCAGAAAACAATACAAATTATTCTAAAACTTCGCTGATTGCTAGAACTTTTCAATACCAATACCAACCAAATAGTGTATCAGCGGACCTCAAACTATTTAAAAAGTGACAGCCATCATTTTACTAACAACCAAGTCAGTAATTATTCACTCGGGTGTTGGGTAAATTTCATGAAATTTGTGCCTGCTCAGTTAAAATAACATCTCTTTTTCTTCAACGATTGAAAAATGAATTAACAATGCTTTTTTTGATACGAATTTAGCGACTTAGCATAAAAAACGGCCAATGAAATTTTCCAAAACTATTTTTCAATACACAGTTTTAAAATTTTTATTAATATTTTTAGAATTATTTTCAGCACGCCATTAAAATCTATATATACTATGATAAAACTCTAGAAAAGTCGTGTACTTACATTAAATATTTCTTTTAAAAAATTACTAAAGGTGACGTAGGAAATGTTGCAGAGTTCACCTTAACCAGTTTTAGAATTTTTCGCATGTTTGTTGGAACTCAAGGATCGCGGAAAGTAAAAAATTAATTTGTCTGTAACATAGGACGTTTCTAAAACTTTGTTTTATCAAAATTAAAAGCAAAAAAGATATACTTACTTGATAGAAAAATTTCGTTTGAAATAAGTAATATGAAGCAAAATGCACTTAGTTGCTCAAAAAAATATAAAAGCGTGCCTTTGTAAAATCTTTGGAGTTAAAGTAGGAAAATAAACATTGTTCACAATCAACAAAACTTGGAAATTTTTTTTAGTATTATATTAATGCATGAACTATTAACAAACCGAGCGACGCCTGGTACTTGCTAGTCTTTAAATAGAAGAAAATTTAAAATTTGTATCCTCAATGTTAAATGTATAGGGCAATTCATGAAATCCCAGGTAAAAAATGTGATACATTTTGCTTAGGGTATGCCTAGATTTCCCTTTTAAAATCATGTGTCGGACAACGAACAGGCACTAGCCACTACTAAGACGTAAGTCAGGAAAAAATTGCCTGGTCCTTTTCAGGTTTGATCGCATATTCCTCGCATATTGAACAATCGTGAAAAAACTAGGCAGACCCTTACAGACACCTGATAGATTTTCAATCAAGGCCTGGGAGAAATACGATAAATTGCATGTAAATTGGGAAGCATATGCTTTCTATGCCAGAGCCCTGGCAGGCCCGAGGAAAATTTGTCTTTTGTAGCGAAAACCAAGATACAGTATAGGTTTTACTAGATTATTTTCTAACCGGGTAACATTAATTTATATTTTTTTAGTAAATGAATTTTTCCCTAACGTGACTTTGGCTGTTATTGCATGCGGGTTTGAGTTTTATAACTATTTACCTATGCCAGCTCCACGTTATATATGATTTTGAGACGAAATTGCCCTTGTTCTTTGCGGTGGATTGCGCAAGTTCCTATAGTTTGTTTTGCGCTACTATTTTCTTAGAAGCAATATCATCTCTGGAACCAGCTTTCTCCATAATATTATAAATTGCGACAACGCTCCTTACTTCTATTTTCAATTGAATTTGATACTTAAATGTTTTTCGCTTATCCTCCTGAATCCTTTGTTCACGGTGTATACTTACATTAAACAAATTGCTGATAACACTTTTTATGCACTTACCGTTAAAAATTCACAAAAAAAAAAAAATAACAACACCACATTTATATTCAGAAAAAATTACGAGCAACCAGTTCAAATGGAAAATAGGCAAATAAAATGCAGCTGAAAAGCATAAATGTTGAAAAGTGTAGTGGAAATTGAAAAAAAAGGCAGTGAAAAAAAGTTGGAAAAGTCATAAAATAAAATTATGCAAATTGTGGAACAGATTACATGATTCCTTCACAACTTGAAATCAATGTGTTTAACATTTTTTCGGTTTGCTTGTTTTATTGTTTGTTTGATAGGAAGTAAATATGTAAATGCATTTAACTGTGATTGCACGCGTGAAGTGTTTTACGATGTGCATTTTTATTGTTGTTGTTTTTTTTTTTCCTAGAGATCTTAGCATACAAAGGATATAACGAGCTTATGCAATTTATGTGATTATTTATATACCTCTTGATGATATTTGAATAGAATGCGTGCCCGGGCAAGTATTGTAGTAAAATTGTTTTCCAGTGTCGGATAATAAAAATCGAATATTCATTGCAGACATTACAATGAGAGACAAATGTTAGGTGTAGAAATGGTTAGCTATTTCTCAGAGGCAATGGGAAGCATGCTAAATGTGAGAGAAGGCAAAAAAGTGAGGAAGTCTGAATTCGGGTGAAACCACGGAAGTATATAGCTAGCGCGATGATATATCTGAAAAGAATATTTCTTAATCTCCTGATTAGTGTGGATCTCAGATTAAAGCACACTCGTAGAGTTCAGTAAGATCCAAATCTCTACACTCCTTTCTATAAATGAAAATAGTCCTAAAGTTTGTTTCGAACACCGCTTTTGGAAATATGTTAGCAGTTTTCATTCTGAAGTAAGATTATTTAATATTGAGAACATGGTATATTGGACTCGTGAAGCCTAGGATAGATGGGGGATGATCTGGGATCATAGGGACAATACACAATCGACAGCTCGCTGTACTTTCCCTAGTAAGGTATTCATATAAGGCCTTGGAATTGGAGACTTAACAGAAAATAATTTATTAATTATTACATTTTTCGAAATTTTTTCCAAATATCCAACTATGTATATATTATATATACGAAATTTAGTCGGGATATATAATTTTTACTCAAATCGGATGCTTCGCTTGATGCTGAGTACTTTGGACAAAAAAACTAACCCACCTATATATTTTTCAAATACATTGGCCCATTCGAAAGGGCTAATGAGAGTAATTTTAGCCTGTAAAAACATATTATAGTACTTTATCCTGAGCCCTAAATAAATGAAGGGAAAACACACTGGCTGTCGTTAGTAATGAAGATGATTTTATAATTTCTTACATAATGATTAGCTCTCTAGTTGCACAACTGAGTATAAAGATATTGAGGATTATTCTGGGACTGCATTTCATATGCAAATAAAACGAATAAAAATTCTCTTAAAAAAACGTTCATACATCCTTTGGCAATAAAAAAAATTTCTTAGTAAATTTTCTCACATTTCTTATGTGCCTATAAACCTAACAATGCTTAAGGGTAACTTTGACTGTAGTTTAGTATTTGCATACCCTTACAGACACTTACAGCCACTCAAAGGCATATTAAAGAATTTTGATTAGAAGCCAACTTGCTTACCACATGCAAATGAGGACAGAGGTAGCAAAAAAAAACAAAACTAATAAATTGCATGCCACATAAGCAACGAAGAAAAAAACATGAGAAAATGGAAAATAGTTATATTATAAAGTATTGATATGTTTGCAACAACATTGCTAATGGTTACCATTGTATGTTATCGCTGGCTTAACTGATTGCTGTCAAGACTTCGGCTGATTAGCATACAACCAGCGTAGACATCCCACGGTATGCAAAGTAACAAATCGTTGAAAGAAATTGAACCCGCTAAAAGGAATCCAGCTTGTAAACATTGATTTGCATATGTCAAATATACGACCCTTGTTTTTTTGTTTTTCACTTTCACTCACTACATTTTTATTCACCCTAAATTCACTTTCTACCCCCTTCGATATCTAAAAAAAAATCTCTGCTGTGATAAGACTCATTTGCCGTAGGTTTTTAGGGTTAAAGGAAGCGCATTTTATCGGCTATTGCAATTGATTTTGTGTAATTTAAATGTAAGTTCCACAAATTTCGCCCAATATCGCATTTTTGTTGCTGCTTCGCGTTATTGATATGTGATTGTGTCAGGATATAGTAATTTAAAGTCAACCATCAATCCGCCTATTTTGGTGTAATTTTAACCAGTGAAAGAATAAGAGTAATTTGTTTTGGGTTAACCTTTTTCAGTAAATAAGAAAAAGAAATACAAGAAGGGGAGTAATTGTAGGAATAATAATAGGAATCAGAATGGAAAAACAAAATTTGTAGAAACTTAAGAAAAATAGGAACAGCATTATAAATGAAATAAAAGAAAAAAACCGAAATGGAATATGAATAGGAATGGGAACAAAAAGGTTTCCGATTGGAATTAGAATATAATATAATAATAAAAGGATTTGGAATGTGATAATAAATATTAAAATTAATACGCGCAGGATTTAGAATATGAATACAAGTAGGAATTTGAAACGAATTTGGAATTGGAACTTGAGTTTGAATGGAAACAGTAATTGAATAAGAGCAGAAACACCAAGTTCAATATGAGTAGGTAAAACAATGGGAACATGATAAAAATAAGAATCGATACACGAACCTGCATATGAATAGAAAAAATAATTGCAATTTATATACTAATGGGAAGAAGGCTATATTGGAACAAGTATGGGAACAGGAATAGGATATAATTTGATATACAAATAGAAATGGAATAAATGGACTGGGGAAAAAAATTGAAACAGGAATGAGAATATTAAGGCTATAGGAATATTACTGGAAATAGGAATCGAAATCGGAATTGGAATTAAAGCTAGAGTCTGAGTTTTAATAATAAGAGGAACAGAAGTAAGAACAGGAGCTGGAATATGAAAGGAATGGAATAGAATTCGCATGAGTAGAAAGGAGACTTTGAACGGAAGATTGAAAGCATATAGTAAGAGTTAAAATATTGATATTGGAATTAATATGAACAAAAGAATAACAGAAATTAAAATAGTGATTGGAATTGGAATGGGAATATAATATTAATAGGAAAAGGGATAGTAATAGAGCAGGAATAGGAAAAACATGTGAATAGAATAGGAATAATAATGTTAAGAGGGATTTGAAAAGAAATTTCAACAGAGTTGCAGCTGGAAAATTAAGTATAGCAACAAAATAAAATGTTGAATGCAGCGGCGTGAGGGATAAGGAGGAAGAGTGTAAAATTGGTCATAGGCACTCAAGTAATTTCTCTGTCACAGAAACGCTTATCGGTTTGTGTATTAATCAATAAAAAATATTTAGCTTCATTAAAAAAAATAGCACTCGGACCCATTTGGAAGTCTGGTGTGAATACCGTTATTTTAGATTATAGGAAATTATATTTTTTTTTTTAGAAAACATTATGTTTTTATGCTTGAATCTGGTAGTATAAAGCCACATTAATCATTTCAATCGTAAATTCCGTGGCACGTGGCAAGATGCATTCAAGCAGACAACAAAGAGTATTTGATATTTTACAAATGCTGCTAGAGAAAATTAAAAAGTACATAATAAATACTAAAAATACTAACAATTGTAAAGGCAACAATAAAACTGCAGTCAACCAAAAAGTGATTAATTTTTAAAGAACAAAACTGTCAGCACTTGACCCAGTAATGTGGCAGAGTTTGAAATTAAATATGTACATAAGACACTCATACATATGTATAGTAATAATAATAGATGGAAAAAATGGAATTAAAGTAATAAAAAATGAAAAGCCTTCAAGTGTTGTTTAGAAAAATTATAACCCACATAAAATACATTTAAGAAGTTGTAAAATATTTTTTCTTCTTCAATATTCTAAAAGATTTTTTTTAATGTTTTTATGTTTAATTGCATTAAATATGCTGCATTATGATGACATGAATTACGCTTACATATCAGAACACGTGTGGGGGTTTTATACAACCACGAGCCAAAAGCTGGGGTGTTTGCAGAACAGATTATGAGCAGATGCAATGCTGGAATTATCAAGAAATCAGCAGCAACCAGAGCGCACAATGCACTTTTGAAGGAAAGAAATAGCAAATAATAAAAAATTAAAGCAAAATAAAACAAAATAAAATATAATAAAATAAAATAAAACAAAATAAAATAAAATAAAATAAAATAAAATAAAATTAAGTAAAATAAAATAAAATAAAATAACATAAAATAAAATAAAACAAAATAAAATAAAATAAAATAAAATAAAATAAAATACGGTAAAATGAAATAAAAATAAATAAAATAAAATAAAAAAAATTACACAAAGTAAAATAAAATAAAATAAAATAAGGTAAAATGAAATTTAAAAAAAAAATAAAATCAAATAAAAAAATTAAGTAAATTTTAAAATAACACAAAGTAAAATGAAATAAAATTTAAAAAAATTAAAAAAACAAAGTAAAATAAAATAAAAGAAAATAAGATAAAATAAAACAAAATAAAATAAAATAAAATAAAATAAAATAGAATAAAATAAAGTCTCGGGTCTCAATCAGAAAATCTAGAACATGACGTTCTCTTGCGAATGTTTCACTTCAATTACCGAACTGTTTCAAAACTATTTCCGGGCCGAGCTGTGAAAGTTTCAAACTATATTTAGGATTATCCCGAAAGTGAGTTCTCCTTACACGAATCAATCGGATTTAACGCGATCCAGGGCTGTTAATTAAGTAGGGAGGGCAAATAACAGGTACAAAAACAAACAGTTAACGCTTTTGAATAGATACTACAGACGGATAACTACCAAATTATCGGAACTGTAGTAATTTCAAGACTGCTCTGTTTGGGGAATAACTAGATTTTATTGAGAAAATTCTACTTGTAAACCCGTATTTTCTGTTTTACTATTTTGATGTTTGACTGCATGGAATTAATAGATTGCTTTGCATGGTAAACACTATATATGTATATACATAAGTGCTTTTTGTTGTTATTTTATATTCTTTTTTCCAAAAGCCATTAGCGCTGCAGAAATTATGACAGAAGCTGGCGCATTGAAGGTGCTGCGTATGCATGTAGCGCATGTAGTGGCAGGCAATGACTAGCGTAATATTGATGTGGTGTATGCGGCTACTGTTGCTATTTTGAGAAGACGCAAATTGCAATCGTGCCACACTTTGCCTCAATAACAACGCTGCCCACTAATGAACTGTTGCAAGAGGTACAGATATTTTTAAATAAGTATATACATGCATAAATTGTATAGATGATACGACAAGTAAGAGTACACGAGGTCTCCCAGTAATTTGTTTGTTTGCCACACGTGCCATGGAAAGTCATGAAGATCACTTTTTGTACGCCTAGTTGTCATACACTTGTATACGTATGGCACATATTGTAACTTGACATTTAAGCGTTGCACTTGCTGGTGCCCACGGCCACTGTCATTGCCGCAAGCTAGAGTAACGAAGAGCAATCGATTTCAATGATGCTGCCAACGAGATGCTTGAACTTAGCTGTTGTTGCAACCTACGCGTTAGCGCGCGTGTTTCTAACTTTTTGTTGATTTATTTTATTATTATGGTTTCATTATGCTATTTGTTAAAGATGATTTCTATTTTATTTCAGTTGTTGTCTCGTGCCATAAGTGCAATTATGAAAATGAGAATAAAACTATGAAATTATCACGCCGCAACATGTGCAACATCATCATTGTCAGTAATAATGTCAGCTAGCGACCAGATGTACTTTTGGTAGTACCAGTAGCATGAAAACAGCAACAACAACAACATTAAATACCATCAACAAACAGCATCACAAGCAGCCCCCAGCTGTTGCACTTCTACTTGTTCGCCTTTCTGATTGTTATCATTTATAAACATTTTTTTGTTGTTTAATTTCAATTTCTGTGTCTTAGAAGAACATCGCCTTGGAAATTTTAGTTGTTTATTTAATTTTATGATTTCATCTTCATTTCTTTAAATATCAAGTAAGTACTTGTACAATACACATTTTGATTTTTAATTGCTTTTTGTATGAAATCTGTGTAATGATTCTCAAAATCATAAAAACTTATTACTCTTTTTTCTTTGATAGTTTTTCCCCCTCTTATCGTATAGATCATTTAACTGGTGCCACACGCTTCACTACTTCTCCACTTAAGCGTCTGTTTGAACTATAACCGTAAATTAGAAAAGAAAGTTAATTTGTATAACTCTGTAGGTTTTTATTTTGATGATCAAGTGTCAGGAAGAGAACCTACTGATATAAGACTAGCATGATTTTGCTAAAGACCAGATCTTAAGAGGAAATTTTTATAAAAGATTACAAAGAGCCCAAAGATTACATTAGAGTAGTTAGTGTACCCTGCTCGATTTCGATTATCTCCACGGCGAACACAAAAAAGGTAGCTTCCATTTTTTGAGCTAACAAAGTCGATTGGTTGATGAACTGAGAGAAACTGCTAGACTTCTTTATCAGCGAAATTTTGACACCACTAAACTATTCTATTAATTTTGACCATAACATTGAGCATGTACCGCTATCTGGCGGCGGCACTTCACATGATGTAATTTTGTTTGTAGTGTCCATTTTCACAATATCCGATTTGTGCTCATCGGTTCTTGTCTAGTTTGTATACAAACAATTCAAGCCGGAATGGATCTGTAAAAATGCTTCAGCGGTTGTCTCTAAATTTTTCTTACCTATTCTAATAAAAACTTTTAATAATTAATTAAAAAATAAAAATAAACAAAAAAAAGCTTCTAATAATTAAATAAAAATTAGTTATAAAATAAAAACAATAATAACTTTCACAAAAACAAAAAATAAAATATTATAGTCCTGGATATTTTTATTTAAATATAAAATAATCGTCGTTGAATGATACAAACATGACATTCTAAAACTTAAAACAGAGAAATTGTTCCAGAAGATCCGGTGTTTTGCTGGTAAGACGATTTGGGTTTAGATATAGTATATATATCTACATATGTATAACTGTGTTCTGATTTAACCTCTATCAAAGAAAACATATTAGCCACTTTTTAGTCACCAATCTGCTTTTTCTGACTAACACATATAACTCTTAGTTCACCGCCTATTTTTTTTTTTTATTTACTTCTTTGTGTTCACGTTCAAAATTTTGTCTTTTTATGATTTAACAATAAAAATGCATACTCGCACTTGCAGCCAATTAAAGTGACTTATCGCTGCGGTTTTTCATCTTCATCAGCAACGTTTATAGTGCACCCTTGATTCCTCAGCATTCCAGACTTACATTACGAAACTACTAAAGCGCAGCCGCTTAACGCGTTCAAAGCCGTAATGCACTTTTATGACACCCAACGCGTTTGGTTTGAGCAAAATATTATTGTTGGTGGATAGGTTTATGAATTGGGGATGTTGCGGAAGTGAGTTTACCGGAACCGAATATTGGATTCGGACAATCTTATTTCATACAAACAGGCGTCATCAACCTGACAATGCTGGCTAGGGACTCTGATAACTAAGCAGGGGAGCCATTGCCATAACGACAAAAACGATTATATATGTATGTGTGTAGCCCGAACATGGTTCGACTTTCAGGAAAGTATTGACTTTCTGGTCGATTACTCAATTGATTTTACATTCAACATAAAACAACTAGTGTAAAGATCTCTTCATGTCAAAAACGTTCCTATGGTGCAAGAATTATTTTCATTCCATAATTATGCAATACGGTGGCCGCCGTGTTGTGGCCGAATTGTTGCTGGCCAAGGTTCGAGCCCTGGTACAGGTAACATCAAAGTGGTTTGAAAAAGTTTCTTCAAAACGGGGTCGTCGCTCGGCAGTGGTTTGGCAAAACTCCCCGAGTGTATTTCTGCTATGGAAGGCTTCTCAGCAAAAACTCATCCGCCAATTTGTAGGAAAAATTTGCAGCAGCACATTACGAATTCGTAAAGAAGCTAGGCCTTAATCTCCCCAGGAGGTATATACCGCGCCAATTATTTTGTTTATTCTTTTAATTATGCAAAAATTTCAAATATAAGTTACCCTTAATTGTATATCATTTGACAGGCCCTTGCTACTGATCGACCTTCGTTTTAAATGCGACTCCAAGCAATTGGAAACAATATCAAAATGTTAACAAACAGCGATATCCGATCTTTCACAATTAGAATCGAAGCTCCGTTACATCCCTTGCACGAATATATGTTTTTGAAACGTTTGTATATATTTGTATGACGGTAGCCACTGCAATTATTATTATTCCACGTATTTTTCATTGGTTTTATGCGTTTCTCTGCTCTGCTCTCCACAACTTTTTCTTCAATTTTTTCGTCACTGGTGCTGATTCCATTTTTATTATTATTTTGTCCAAATGGCGTTATTATGATGTCCCTTGTACGTGCCCGCTTTTAATGACTTTAATTAGCTTTGTTTTTTTTTGTTTTGGAGAAGAGTTTTAAACGCAAAATTTAGTTGTTTTATGTTAGTATTGTCGCTTTTACATAGAATTTACTATTGTTATTATTTTATCTTTTCAATTAGTTCACTATAAACTGATTTAATGTTCTTTAAACGTTTTCCAGAAAAGCGCCGCTGGTGATTATTTGTACTCTTTGATTAAAATGCGATAGTTTTTAAATATATCAAATGAATAAAAGCTTCCTTTAATCACGGACCTTGGATAAAGTTTTCGGCTATGGATGTGCGATTAGTCAAAAGAAAAAAATTTTAATCACTCAATCATTTTGTAATTAGTCAAAGCTTATTTCTGACAACAAATTGAAATCTGAGTGAGTTTTTTCATTTCTTAAAATCACTTTTTTTTATTGTTTATTTAGTCTAGGATTTACACCTTACAGACTACGTAAAATGAAATATTAAAACTAAAAATAATTTGATAAATAGTAAAAAGCTGAGTTCAATAAGAGACTTGAATGTATCTCTCGA
The DNA here is from genome assembly GCA_949987695.1 of Merzomyia westermanni. NCBI lineage: Eukaryota > Metazoa > Arthropoda > Insecta > Diptera > Tephritidae > Merzomyia > Merzomyia westermanni. The sequence goes on along the minus strand of OX465291.1, from coordinate 145,114,445 downwards.
AAGGGAAAAACTCATAGTTAGTTGAGTGAGTATTAATTTGAAAAAGGACGCGAAAAATTTTATTAAAATCGTCGTCATTCGCTCAGGGAGCAGTCAAATAAGAAGGTAAGAATGAACGTATGAATGACATATAGCACCTAACAAATATCATTGACAAAGGAAAAGTTTGTGTCAAAACGACACCTAAGTCCACAACTTCATTAACTGAAGCCAGCTGACCACCAGAAATTTTATAAAATGTTGTGTGAGTGCTAAAAGATTTCATAAATGACATATGGAATCTTTTTTTCTAACATAATAGAGATTGTTTGCGAGACAACAAACGACAAGATTATTTAGGTCATGTTGCAGAAGTGCGATATCCGACGGAGCATTTATTCTGAGAAAGATTTTGAGCTCATCAGCGTAGAGAACAAAATTCTAAAATTTTAAGCAGGAGGCATTGTTATAGATGCACAGGATAAACAAAAGCGTGCTAAGAATTCTACCCTGAGGAACTTCCGATAAGTGGGCCACACAGTCTTCAACACAGATGGTTCTCTTCGACAAGTAAGATTTCAGTCAGCTTAAAAATAAGGAAAGAAAACCAAGTCAGCTTAAAAATAGGGAAAGAATATATCAAGTTTATCCTATAAGATCTGGTAAGAAAATTTATCAAAAGTCTTTGAGAAATCTGTATAAATGGTATCTACCTCAGAGCCGTACTTGGAAGCGGAGATGCAGAAATCAGAGGAATGTGCCAAGTAAGTAACGGTAGAACGCCCGTGCTAGTACGTCTCAACAATGCTCCAGATCACAAAAGACAATTTTTCCTTTATATATATATTGCAGAGCTTATAAGATGCAGGCAGTTTAGCAATTGACCTGTAATTAGCAAATAAATTTTGGTTTCACGACTGACTGCTTCCACTTGTCAATGAATGTTACCAGAAGATAGAGATAAATTGAAGGCATGACAAAGAGGAACATATCTAGAGATACAGCAATGCTTTAGAACAGAACCGCAAAGCCCATAACTGTGTGCACAGCTGTCCTCACACCTTCCTTAGTGATTGTGGGGAAATCAAAATGTAAGCGCCCAAAGGGACACGGAGGGAAATAGTTGCCACACTGGACGGTGGAGCCATCGTCAAAATAAGACTTGAAGAAATCTCAGAATAGTTTAACAGTATTCTTAGGAGAGTGGGAGCATAAGTCACTCCACTTTAAACAGTTCGCTAAAAGCTTTTGGTTTCTCTTCGAACTCACATTAGAACCATACAAGATATCGATTGTAAAGTAATTTAATGTTTTTGCTGTTACAATAACAACAATAAATTCTCGAATTGGCTCCTGCGAATCACCGCAACAGCCGTTAAATCATACATATATCGAATACAAGTCGTTTCCAAAAATAATCAGGTAGCTTGATGGACACGGTTTGTCTTATATTTCCATAAACTACTGACTTCTGATTTATGGAAGCCAACAACAACAGCTCTTTACAACATTATTAATGAGCTTATTATAATAACATCAGTCAACTCAGTCAACCCTTTTTAGGTTTGCGATACCCAGTTCCAAGTACCAAGAAATACTAATTTCCGTTATTGATAGTAATTTTTCTCATTTATCAAATAGTTTTTAATTGTAATTTTTTCTACTTCAATTTAGTGTTTTCTATGTACTCATTTACAACAGTAGCCATCCATCGTTTGCCACATACGTGCACGTAGTTTACGTTGATTTTGATTAAGTGCATTAAATTAAAAATGAAATCTTGATAAAAATTAAACAAAATGTACCACAAATGAGAAATGTTTCAACCATAAACTGACCACAACAAGATACAAATTTCGAAATAACAAAAAAGCAGCAAAACAATTGTATAAGAAATTAGCACAAATTGGGCGTCGACAAAGGCGTTGGCATTTAAGCCATCATTCAAATAACCAAACAGCCCAAACTGATGGTCAATTGAATCTGAGAGCTGATGTGGCAGAGCGATTAAAAAGCTTGTGGCCAAAGTTAAGATAAATGTGCCAAGCAAAATGCCACATAAATGTAGCTGATAGTGGGCAAAAAGGTTATAAACTTTTTGAGTATGAGCGATCAATCTCAGTTGAAATTAGGCAAAACAAGCAGCAAGCGAAGTAGGCAGTGCGTCATGCGTTTGGTGAAGAAGAGTGAAAAGCTATAGAGTTTAAATGCCAACACGTCCAAAATCGGATGAAAAAATAATGAGTGAAAAAAATGTTAGCAGTAAAATTAGAAAAACAAAATCATTTATCGACTATGGAGTGCTTTTTTTACACCCACGGCTAATGTTGAACATCTAATTTATAGCCACACAGCTGCCGAACGAAGGGGCGTAGTGGGGTTTCTACCAAGTGGGGACGGCAATGCGTGTTCATTGATTTTTTTGGTTTGAAGAAGCTTAAGGCAATGAGCGCCAATATTAAAATGTATTGATTTCTTCCGCAATAATTAGGAGGTGTGGGTAGTATTGCGCTCACCAAGCAAAAAAAACGAGGCTTGCATATGCTGTTAAATTCCAAAATGCGGCATAAACCTGCTTCATTTAAGGTTTACACGAAATTAAATAAAGTTTGTTGATCTTTTGGCCTTGGCATTGCATTACATTAGCTCAAATGCCGATATTGTACATGTGAATGAAGAACATAGTTCGACACCCAGGAAAGAGACCCCTCATCTGATGCTGACAACATCCTTACCTGTTATGATGGGTGCTGTGGCCCCACATGTTGATATTTCAACAAGACTTTTAACCGAAGAATATGTAGTGAACGAAACTTTAACAATTACAGCAAATGAGCTGGAATTCTATGAAAGACATTGAAAAACTTTTCAGTGAAGCTGCTTTACACAAATTAAATTCAAATCTCCGCTCTGTTATTCCTCACGAGAAGATGACCACAACCAATAAATTACTCAATTCAACGGCAGTCACAAAAACTACCACATAACGACTGGCTGACTGAGTAACCAAGTTTTATAGCTCCAATGCCTCTGGCGGGAAGCAGCAAGCTTGTCATGCAGAAATACATAGATGTATATTCATATATCTTTATAGCACCTTTTTGGTTGGGATACACGTATTTGATTGTTAAAATGAAGATGGATGAAGTAGTCAAGAAAAGTCAAGCCATGCTCAACAAAGGTAGATAGCTGTAGGTTAAAAGGAGTAATAAGCGGTTGAAATAAAAAAAAAAAGTGTAAAACTAGCAAACTAAACAAATGTCCAATGCAGATCAAATGTAAAGATCACTTGATGATCGTTATAAGATAACTTGTAGATCAGTACATTAAAAATTTGTTTCAACTTAAATTGCTTTCACTACGAAAGGCATTCCTTTTGGAGTTTAACGCTTTCCCATTTCATTTCATTTGCTATGGCAACATAATGTACGGTTTGCCTTTTTATTTTTATTGATATGAGTAAATGTAACCTTTTTCCTAATAACTTATCATTAATGATGAGATATAAAATGCCATTAGGTTGATACAAAATTGTACAGTTTCCTCTTAATATTCATTATGAAAGTTGTGCTTTATTGTTACGTATTACTTTGAATTCCAAGATCGTTGATCCAGATATTTTTATTGCATACTTCTATTTAATGACTAATTTTGAGAATTCTTTCTAATGATTTATTAGAATGAATGCTATAAACGAAGAGAACGAAGCTAGGCATTGAAAATGGCAGAACGCCGAAACCGGTTTGTCACAAAACCAAACTTGACAAGGGATGACGGAAAATCGTTCCAACAAAAATCAGCTATAAACTTTGATTGGCTCAATTTCTTTTACTTCTAAGTAGCCCATAACAGTAAATTTAGTATTTCTAAGAAAAAAGTAGTAGAGCTTTTAGAATGTCTAGCAATAATTATGATAAAAAATATGATTAAGAGACAATTTTATGGGGAGGGACATCCCTTTTGAATCTAAGAAGTCCTTTATAAAACAGTACGTTCCTTAACAATAGAGCGCTATGAGAGCTTTAATAAGCTTTTTCTCATACAAAGCTCGTTGCACATCAAACAACATAGTTTTGCTATCCTTATGCGGAAAGAGTTTCGAAAGCGATATATCGACCAGACCTGTTAAATAATGATTACTAATCGTAATGATTACCGGTTTGATAATTTACTTTCTTGAGAATCAATTTAAAGATTGATTACCAATTACTTTATATTTTATAATCAAATAAAAAATCATGATTTTTTACGATTATTGAAAAAAAGGCGAAAATAATCAAAAATTATTTTGATTAACTTCGATTTTTTTTATTAGTTTTGAATTTTCCAGTATTGTTGTAGAAGCACATAAATATGCACATGAGCAATACTGAAAAAAATCAAAAATAAACAAAAATAATCAAAAGTAATCAAAACAACTTTTTTTTGATTATTTAAGATTTTTTTTTTGTTTTTTTCTAATCGTCATCAATTATTAATTGCCTTTTCTCGAAAAAACATTTAAGATAATCATTACCAATCAAAAAAGCCTTCTAATTAATTGATTACTAATTACTAATCAAATTTAACAGGTCTAATATCGACGCGGTCGTACACTAAAAGCAATGTGCGTAGAATACGAGATATATTGAGAAGCCTGCCGCCAGTACAGACGGACTCGATTGACACATATATGGCTTCAGAGCTCATAATAGCATAACGGGGAATAACTCAAGTGAGAAGCTTTAGTCTAAGTAAATTAATAAGCAAAATTTCACTTTCGGCAAGCAAAGTAAGCCCTCTAACCGGGTTACAATAACAACAAGCTGAACGGACTTTAACTTTTATTCTGCCTTTTCGTGTTGGGATAACGAGACTTAGGTAAGCTTAGAGGTGCGTAGGAAGAATATGTGTATTGCTTTACGAGTTGTACGGACTTTATACAGGCATCGAAGTTCGAGTAAAAATCCAGCACCTTCGTTCCAGAAAGCTCTTCTATCGACAACCGGTTAAATTAAGCACCACTGCGGTGAAAAAATCATAGGTGGCAGAGCTTTTGTGTTCATTAATGGGGCATGTAACCGACGGAGAATCATCTTGCACACTTTGGTGGATTTGGATTACTCATTATAAAAGAGAAAGACGTCATAAAAGATATGTCGGGTATAAAACCGTTAATCTATTGAACAATTATGTTCTTATTGTCAGGCAGGCTATCAATGGTTGTAAAGCCTAGATAACTCTGATTAAAAAAACAAAAAAATTTATGTGGGAAAGTATAATCCGATTGAAAGCTTTTCGCAGTAAGTCGTCTGATATCAATCAACAGCGCGCTTTGTTAAGCTGAAGTCTTCTCAAGCTTTGGTAATTTTTTCCTTTACTTCATTTACCACGCCGATTTCTTTTCCATCTATATTTCGTTAAAAGTTTGGTATTGATAATAGAGCCAGATGTAAGGCATTCAGTAATCTAAAGTGGGTTGTTTTAGCGGACTCTTATGTGAAAGTTTCAGGTTGTATGGGAGGTGACAAAGCCTTTTTCCATCTCCTCCCCTTATTCTTTCAGTGATATGCTATAGAAAACTTTAGTTCGTATGGGACGTGCCACAGCCCTGTTTTCAATACCTACCATCAATTTCCGGTAATTCGGTTTTCGTGAATAAATTTGTTTCTTAATTTATTAAATGGGTTTTAAGCGCATAGCTGTAGCGGCTCGATCTTTTCAGTTCCAACAGACTGACAATATTCACTCCAGAGAATATAACCTACAAAACTTTATAAAAAATAGAAATAAAAAGTCGTTTAATACAACCTAGCCTGCTAATACTTCTACCATCGTTTATAGAGATCTTGTTATTGTTATTTTTCAATCCAAGAAAACATTTTGAAATAAAAACGATACATCATCGTTCGCACTACAATTATGGACCGCACTACATGCTTCATCAAGCAATTGAGTCTCCCAACATTGAAATGTCAGTATAGATTTCTTAAAAAATTAATATATTTAAGTGGAAACCAAAACAAAAATTAACATATTTTACACTCAAATGAGCACGCCAACTTGAAAAATATGGAAAGAAAAAGGCTGCTTGGCATCATGAAGTGTAGCACGCCATAAATTCTTACGAGTTTAAAAGACAAATATCCTTTGGCAAAACTGTCAACGGACTATATGAATTTGATTTCTTGGCATAACAACAAACATAAACATATGCAAGTATTTATATGCATACATATGTATGTACATATGTCGATTGGTTTATATAACTGTCGGCATTATTTATGGTTGTTTTTTTTTTTTGTTGGGCGAGCTGGTTTTTGGTAATTTTTCATATTTTTTAATGGCCAACAAAACAAATGTCAAAATGCGGTTTATTATTAATATTAAAATGTTTATATTTGTTCGCTATAGTCGCACACAAATATACATACGTACATGTCTATGAATGTTTTGCAATGCAATTGTAGCAACCATTACCAATATGCCTGAGAACCGCTTCCACCCTTAAGAAGCTGCGTGCATTGCGTTCCACCATATCCTTTTGCAGACTTTCGCATATCCTGCGGCATTTTAATATATGTTCCGTACACAAACCAATTTTTTATTTATTTTAATTTCTTGATTTCGTATTCTTCGTTTTTTATGATTTAAAAATTTGCATTTGCTACTCAGTCAGTTATCAGTCTTTTGTTTGTCACATTTGTGGTTTCCTCAATAGCTCGAAGCATATTTTTTAACAAATTCATATTTCCTTTTAATTTGTTTTTATTATTTTTTGTCTTACGGTGTGCTTTTATAGTTTATCTATCAGTCGGCAGCCAAGCAGTAATCATTAGCCGTTGAAGCTGTTCCTTGCAGCACAAGTCTGTCTCATACATATGAATATGACTATATATGACTGAACATGTGTGCGTGGGGACTAATAAAAGTTCGATTGGTGGGCAAAAAAAATTACAATTCTTTATTATTTATACATATCAGGTTAATTTTGGTAATAAGACATACCGTGTAGTAAAATTAAATTGGAAGTCGTTCGTCGAAATAAAAAGAAGCTGTGTTTTTGTTAATTTATTAATTATCATCTAAAATATAGCGAATTCCATCACAGAAGCCACGTAAAAAGAAATTTCAAAGTTTACACAAAGTTCAGGAAAGTTAATAAAACTGCAAAAAATTTACATCAAAATTTCATTACTTTTTGGCAGAATTTTTAGAAAATTTTTGAGCAGGCAGTTTTAAAGTTTAAATAACTTTCGTAAATATTGTGTAAACTTTGAAATTTCTTTTAATGTGGTTTTTGCTACGGAATCTGTTATATTTTTAATCACAGCTTAATATTTAGTCGAAAGAGTTTTTTATTTGCACCAAAAAAGATATTACATCAGACCAGCCAGCATTTACTTGTTATTAATATATCCATTTTAATTTCACTACTATTATATTAAGCATAGATGTACCTAGATATTGCACTATAGCTTGTAACAAGTCCTTTGTGACACTTCGAATTGTAAAATCATACTAAATTTACAGAATTCCATGATTTTTCCCAACTCAAAAAACGCTCCTAGAACATGAAAGACGGTGGGGCACTGTAGTAAAATTTTCTTCTCTTATCTCACTAATTTTTAGTAATATCATTAATTGTTATCAAAACCTTCTAACCGAAGAGGAAAGTGCTATTAGTCCTACAATACTTTAATGTACTGTACAATTGAACTGGCGAAACATATATTGGGTACTTTTGGGTTCACTCTGGATTAGTTAGATCACCAACTTATAGAACTTTTGTTAATCCTTCCTATCTACAAACGAATAAAAAATACGTACGTATATATGCCTCATATTAGCATTTGATGCTTGTTGGCATTTCATATTTACTGTGGTTCGTCTGCTAAATTTAATTGTCAATAAAAATTTACCGTGCGGAAAATTTGTTTTGCAAACAAGTAAATTTGCATATCTTTTGATACGTGGGATTTTAGCAAAACTTTTATCTATATTCTTTATATATTTATATTACTTTTTTATGTATTTTTTATCTCCGCTAGCATCACCATTGCTTTTTTAACATTTTTTTCTTCCTAAAAAATTCAGCTAGAAAGAAGCTCTCAGTAGCCTTAATACTAAAAAAAAGCAAGGGAAGAGACAATCAGCCGTCAGGTAACACTTTGTAATCAATAAGTCGGTCTTCGTTTTTCTAATATATGCTCATAGCGCCTAAATCTTTAACTACTATACTAATTTTTAAAATGTCTGAAAAATAAAGGTTTTAATACTTTCTAAATGCTAATTTCAAACAATTTTTCAATAACGCTTTATTTGATAATTGTTTTTCAAAGCGCCCTATTTCAGAATTAGTTTCAAAAACGATCTATTTCAATAAAAATTCCATACGTTTTCAGCTGAGATAGGTCGTTTTTGAAATAAATTTTAAAATTAGGGCCATCTTCCACTTATACGTCTATATCACTTTTAAAACTCATACAAAAGTAAAAGTTTTTAAAACTAAAAAGTGAAAAAATTGTACATCAATATTTAATTTTTGCTCTGTATGGCAGATCACTATAGTTCATAATTTTTTTTTAAACGCCTTATCTAAAATTATTTTCAAAAACGCTACACAGGGATAACTTTTTTTTAAGAATGACCTATCTAAGCATTGAACTTGATATCCACTTGGTACTTTGGAGTGGTGGTCTCCCTCTTCCTCTACTTCCATCCACAGGTGCCGATAAGGATACTTTTTCGGCAGAAGCATCTTTATTCATTTACAATATGACCTAGCCAACGAAGCAGCTGGTTTTTAGTTCGTTGAACTATGTCTTCCTTAAATTTTCTTTGGTAATCGCCGTCGCAAACGTCAACTTTGTGCAAAAGTTACAAAAAATTTATGAATCTCAAAAAGAAAATGTACAAATTTTCTCAAAAATTTTTTTTGATCTAACCGAAATTTGTCAGTGAGTTTTGATAAAGTGCATAGAGATCACAAAACTCTATTACAATTATTCCCCGCCGGCAGTTACCGGAATAGCTGATGGACCTCAATATTTGAAGTAGGAAATTTTTTAAAAACTGAGTCGGTTTTGAAAAAAATGTGGGGGAGGTCTAAATATTTGTTTCTTTATTTGTATTGAAATAAAACAGCTCGAGAAATTTTAGCAGTGAATATATGGCGTTAACCCCCCAAAAGAAGGATGCGTGCCTGGTCAACACACAAAGGCGTAAATGAAAGGTTTTGGTTTCTCAATGCAGGTGTTTCGAAAATTTTTAACTGGTAATCTCAACTGAATTTCAATGTATAAATTCTCTTCATGTTTTGGAGGTTTCATTCTGCTTGTTGCCATACAAGTTATTAGAGCATATGTATAAATCGTTAGACTTAAAAATGCATACCCCTTACATCAACACCTTACAGTACTTCTTAATACGCTTTATTAAGTCTTCTACTATAATGCTCACACCCCCTTTCCGTAATGATCTGCCACCTCTTTTCCGTATGCCTTCATGCCTACATTGTTTATTGGCGATTTATCGAGGCGCCTACAGTGACAAGTGATGATTAATGAATCACCACATCCGGTTGAGCGTATCAATTTTGTATACTTAACGTTGATCAAATAAGTAAATGCTCCAAGTAGAATGCTGATACTGTCTACCAACAAATATTCGCGTATGATTACGAGCATAAGTTTGGTGTGAGATTGTAACATGAAACACTTAAGCAAATAATATTAGACGGAATCATGTTAATAAATTTACAAAGTTGCAGTGTATGAATTATGGGTAAATAAGTATGTATGTATTATGGGTAAATAAGTATGCATGTATACGTACACAAATGTATATTAGCATATAATTATATGAATTAACATATACTCTTGTTTACATAAATATACACTTATATGAATAATCAGAAGGATATTATTATCCTTGCAGGTATTAAAATTGTTTAAGAATTGCAACTGGTTTAGCAGCAGAAGGTTTGCTCTATTATTTAAACATTCTCTCACGAGCCGGTTAATACAAATGTGTTCTCTCAATTGCTCAGGCTAAAGAGAGGAGACAATATATGACTAAGAACAAAAGAGTCCTTTTTGGAAACTACCATCATATTGCACTGACACATTTTGGGTCACTTTGTTCCACATGTTCGTCGATAAATTCAAAAGTGGTGGAGTTAGCGATATAAAGGTTACCTTACAGTTCAAGTTAGACGCCTAGTAATGCAGCGGGAAAATTTGCATTCTATTGCATTCATAGTGATACGCACCTAAAATTACAAACCACCAAAAATTCTAAAAACTCTTGCTGTGGACTCGATTTTATCAATATTCATCCCTTCTATAAATTTTTTCCTGAATATCTGCAATATACATGTTACAATTTTATTATATGTAGCGATAGTGAGTACGTACTAGAGGCCGTTGTTCCTGTTCTTACCGCTTATTTTAATTTCACAGATCTACGTGGCAAATATTGTGAGTGTTCCTTAGAACACTTTTACTGGTCCGACTATTTATGTTTCCCTTTTGACTATCACATTATTTTCAGTGTGCTATTATACCTTACAGCAGACAATACGGAGGGTTTTAATATAAATACTTTCGTGATCCACAGCTAACATATTATTATGATATCGCGCTAATTGTGGATATTTGAGCAACACTCAGATATTTGAGCAACACTCAGGTTTTATTTAATAAATCCTAACTAGTAGGCCAAACAGATTGCCTAGCCATATAATTCGGAATCCAAATTCAAATTGTCATCATAATCGAGCATTTCATAGAACGTCTACATCCTGCTAACTAGTTTAACTTAACTTTTCTGATTGCGGAGAGAGTCTTATGGTTATTTGTTTTCTAGATTTTCAAGTCTTAGTAGTCTCGGCAATTATATCTATGCTCCAGTATGATCCAACATGCATATATCGATAGTTGAGTATACCTAGACATATTGGAAGGTACATAAGTTTACACAAAACCCTTGATTATAATCAAATTTGCTTTCAAATATTATGTGTAAGAGCATGATTCTAAATGATGTTAGGCACCACTGGAGGTATGTTTTGTTTGTTCGACCCACAAACCGATAAACCTAACTCGAAGAGAAAATCCTACTTGCAACGAGAGGATTGATTGAACACTACTATGCATAGAGAGAAAAATAATTCGTTTTTGCGATGAAAAGACGATATTAAAAAGAGACCCACCATTTGGAAATATTCATTGCTCTATATAAGTATGAAACAGGAAACAGTTTTTAAAAGGTTCAAAGAAAAAGTGATTTACATGATTAAATTTTCAGGTTTTCAACTTAGTAGCCCAAGACATAAACTTTGTTTTATCCCATTATAACTCTAATTGGACTACCAGAAGCCGATTTCTGAACTTGTATACCTTTTAAGTAAAAATTATTAGATCCATGCTTTTGTGACTTGACTAATCGAAAGTACTACACACAGAAATTAACTTTATTCTGCGATTTCTCTGAGGGATTAATACAAGACGTTTACAAACACTAAAATACATACCTTTTCACATTTTGAAATTTAACTTAAACCAAAGTTTGTACGAAACCAGTTCAAATTACATCGATGGCTGAGCCAATATAACGCTATTAAAGAGGATGGGCTAGGATGTGCAAGATAATTTGTCATTTCTTGCAACATGAGTAAATACACACGTAAATGCAACGCAGCGGAATATAATGCTATCGATAAACTTAATTATGCTCGGTTATTGTGGGGTATGCACATACAACATGTGTGTGAGTGTGTTTAAGTGCATTGAAAGTGAGAGAGAGAGGGAGAGTGTGTGGGTTGAGTAGTGTTGAATATGGATACCATTGTAAAATGCACTTTAGGCTGATTTGAATGTTGCCCATATCGGTAGTGTGTTTGTGGATCGGTGTGAGATTATGGAATTGCATTCATATCTTAATGCACCATTATTAATTGCCTTGAAGTGTAAATTTTCAACTTTGTTTGCCTCACCTAACTAAATTTTGCATATACAAACATGGAGATATTAGAGTGGCCGATATTTGTAATTCCGCATAGTAGTTTGAAGATTTCGCCTGAAAAAGTTCAGATATTATAAGTAATCTACTTATATGTATATATTGCGGATCTTTAGAAGATGATTATTGTAAGTGTAAACCCTTGCTCCGTTTTTTGTAGTATTTTGTTATTCGTATTGGAAATCTTAAACTGGAAAAGCTCCAATCGGCAATGATTTCAAACCGGCTTTATGCGAACACATGTCAACATCGCTCTATATAGTATGAGCAGGATAGCGTTCGGGTATGCCCAGGAGGAGGGATATGTTCGCCGTGAGGTATGCCTGTTGCAACACGACTTTTTAACTTATTAACGGAGGGTGAAGTACTGTTAAAACAACAACAACAGGTACATCAGTTAACAGTTAGCAGAAGAGAGAACGGACTTGTTCGCTTAGTTGGACTACCAAACACGTTTAAGCGCCTAAGCACCCATTAAGTAAGTAATAAATTCAGAAACGGTAAAAATTTATTTCGAAAATATTCAGAATTAATTTTTAATGAGTTTTGAAATTATTTTTATCAGATCGTGAACAAATCTTCGAAGAATGTTATATCAAAATCTTTTTTGAAAAAGCTCCGAAAAATTCAAAACTGGTCCTGCATCAAAAAGTATCAAAAATGGAAATATAAGAACAAATTAACTATGAGCATGGTAAATACCGCTAGATGTCAGCGAATAGAAATATGAGCCTAACTAACAAAAAACCAGAGTTCTGATAACGTAATGGTTAACAAAACTTGCCAAATTTTTCTGATTTAGAAGTCTACGTAGTAGCTTCCGAAATGGATCTATAAGAAAAGCTCGTTGTTGTCTCTAAATGTTCCTTCTTATTTCTGATAAAATTTTTATCTAATAATTAATGAAAAATATATTATCAAAAAATTAGAAAAAATAATAATTTTCATAACATTATTATATTTATTTATTAGCAATTTAATTTTCATAAGAATTATTTTAATGTGGCCTTGGGCTTATTTATAGTCATGAGTATCAAATAAAATATATTAAAAAAATTTAACAACGAATACGCTTTCACAAGTTCGCGTCAGTAACCCTAATGTTATACACATACTCATAGCTTCCCTTATCAGCTATTTCACAGCTACTGCCTAACTTTATATTCACGTGTTTAAATAAATTTTAGTATTGACATATATTAACCGACACATACTCATTCACTGCCTTTTGGAGTTACCTATATGTACACATATATATATGTAAGTAGATATATACACTTACGTCTTTTGCATGTAAATTACAAAATTACTCATTTGGTATTCACTTTGGCAGCTGCTTTAACTGGCACTTTGCATTAACTCAATTATCTCGCTGGTAATTTTCTATATATTTCGCATAAATAATTGCCTTAGGAATTGAAAGCAAATACAAGAAAATTATTTTCACAAAATACATGATTTTCGTAATCTTTTTACTTGTGTTTGAATGGTGGTTTCTGTATAAATAGTTTCCTGCGAATGTATAGTGAAAATTAATGACATACTTTATTTACCTTCACAAAGTGCTTAATATAAGGCAAATCATTTTAATGCGGTTTCAACGTACATGGTGTCGCAAAAGTAATCCTCCTATCAGAAAATGCTATAAATTTTGCGATTGGCCCCTAAAGTCAGTTCTGTTTTGACATTTGTCTAGTAAACACATGCGAAATACACGTTAATAAACAATGTTACGCTACACTGCTCCAGAACGCGGAATATTGCTGACTATTTATTTGACCAATAATCGGTCGGTGAAAAACGGTTACTGTGAATGGTGAGCGCTACAGAGCAATGATCAACGAGTTCTTTTTGCCGCAACTTGATGAATTGGGATTGGAAAACATGTGGTTCCAACAAGACGGTGCAACAGCACACACTGCACGTGCCACAACCGATATGCTGAACATCGGAAGCTTACTTTTGCGCCACCTTGTACAAGGAATATACAAATTGAATGGAGTTTATTTATTTATTGGCAATTTAATTTGATTTTGTGGAATTTTAGGATAATTAGTTATGGTAAAATGGCTTGAAGTTATTTTAGTGTTGAAATTAATTATACTCAATACTATAGGGCTGCGGTTGCAAAAGGCTGCGCCCCGAATACAAATAAAAAGTGTAGTTGCAGTTCTCTTTTTACAAAACACTTGAAACAATGCATTTAAAATGTTATTAGCTGTTTTGATTATTTTATTTTATTGTTTAGTTTTGCTTTCGGAGTTTATTTTGAAAATATAGGCTGCATATATATCAATATTTTGACTTTATTCTGAACTCATCTTCAGCAACCCTTGAGTGCAAATTGTCGACTCAGGTTTTATATATATATGTATTGGAATTTTGTTTTATTTTGTTTTATTTATTTTTTTTTATTTTATTTTATTTTATTTTATTTTATTTTTTTAATATTTTAATTTACAGGTTTTATATATAAATGTCTTGAAATTTTATTTTCTTTTTTTTCATTTTATTTTATTTTACTTTATTTTATTTTAATTTATTTTATTTTATTTTAGTTTCTTTTATTTTATTTTATTTTGTTTTATTTTATTTTATTTTATCTTATTTTATTTTATTTTATTTTATTTTATTTTATTTTATTTTATTTTATTTTAATTTATTTTATTTTTTTCTATTTTATTTAATTTTGTTCATTTTATTTTGTTTTCTTTAATTTTATTTAATTTTTTTTATTTTCTTTTATTTTATTTTATTTTATTTTCATTTATTTTATTTTATTTTATTCAATTTTATTTAATTTTGTTCATTTTACTCTCTTTTTTTTCAATTTAATTCTATTTTACTTTATTTTATTTTATTCTTTTTTATTTTTTTTATTTTATCTTATTTTATTTTATTAAATTTTATTTTATTTTATTTTATTTTATTTTATCTATTCATGGAACGAGCTCAAGGCCAAAAATAATAATTATTTTTCACTTTTTGAATTTTTATGGAAAGTATTTCTTTTTATTTTTGAATAATCATTTTTAATTAATTATTAAAAGTTTTTTTTTAGAAAACATGTTTAGACACAACCTTTTCTTATAGATCCATTTCGGAAGCTGCTATTTTATTTTATTTCACTTTATTTCAGTTTAGTTTCTTATTTTGTATTTCTTCTCAGGTAGATCTAACGACAAAGACTTCAAAAATAAAACTATGCAAAGTAAATAATCACTTGGTTCGTTTTTGTAAAGACTGCCTGTATCATTAATGAAGTTGACATATTTGCTCATGTTTTGTATTGCTCACTTGAAGTTTCCAATTAAACAACTCTTCGTTGTTTTGTGAGAACCGCTCATGCCAATCTTATCAGCTTTTAATGCAATAACATCAGCTCAAGCAAGCATGTATGATATGTCTACTCACACAACAACGGCTTTATATTAAGAATATTAAGAATACATGTTTTCAAATAATAATGTACAAATTATTATTTAAAAATTTTTTTTTTTATTGAAAGCTATGATCAGTTATTCCGAGGACAGGTATAATGAGCGACCTATAGCACGTGATCTTTGTTCGTCAAGAGCGAACTAATTCTTAATTGCCTACTTAGTCCAAAGTAGCACCTTCTCAATTTAATTTCTCGTCTGTCACTATTTTGGTTGTGCATACTTATTTAGAAAATCCCATAAGTCCTTTACAATGAATACACATTTTTAGACATTACTTCTAGCAATCGTACGCTCCTGAAATAGATTTTACCGGCTATTCTCTATTCTATTCCAACAGAATAAAAATTTATTGCAATAGGGAAGCGTGCTGTTTGGTTTCTTATTGATAAAAAAACTGTTGGCATTGCTCAACTTCATTTGGCATAGCCGTGTTAGTTTCGCAGGAACACAAATATGTTTTCTCAAATCTAGAACTGTTTTGACAATTATACTTCTTCATATCAGCAGTTTTCATTCCAAAACTATACATGTTTAGCATATATATCTTCATCCTGATTTCCATTCATGTCACAATACGTAAGCATGGTCTATTAACAGTCCGCAATGTGATTTTCCTTACGAAATCACCCTTTCCTAACTTAATTAAGCACACAAATCATTTTGGACATTTTCAAGAAATCATGACAAATACACAAATAAGATTGACTTTGACACTGCAATGGAGCTATTAAACTTATTTGTCTTAGAAGAAGATAAATGTGATTTTATAAACTATAAGCACAATGATATGTGGCAAGTAGAAGAGAGATCTGCATGCGACTACATACATATGTTCAAATGCAAGATAAGAAATCCAGCTAGCAAAATTTAGTGTAAATCAGTTTGTAGATGTGGGAGGTTTTTTTGCCGATGGAAAACGAATAACTAATAAGATGCGTTAACGATTCGCCTTGCCGTGTTGGTACATTTGAAATTGGTCAAACACTAAGAGCATAGGTGAACAAGAATGAAAAAAAATGAATTTTCGCAATTGAAACCTTTTCCGCGTAAGTATTGCTTTCTGTCCGAAATCACAAAATTCTTTATACAAATTTTTTTTCGTATGTTCTTTTTGTATTATCGTTTACGATCCTTTTCTAAAGTTTTTCGATTACGAGGATAATATTCTTAAAAGATACTTATCGCATCTTTAACGAATATCATTAACGTTTTTTGTTCGAATTTTGAATAACCTTGCAGCTACGAACTCATTTGCATTGATTTTGCTTGCTGGGTGTAAAACAAAATTCGCTCTCGTTTAAAGAGAGTCAAATAAATCACATAAGTTTTTCTTATGCAATTATCACCTCGTCTTATGCAAATACTATATATACAAGAATGCAATTGTAGAATTAACTTTGAACAAATTTAAATGTCTTCTTTAGTATTACAGTCTTTCGAGCTCAATAGTAATACGAAGAAGACTTTCTGAAAATAATGATAGGAGTAAGGATAGATACGCATGTACACAGGTGTTTGTTAAGGAACTGGGATTGCCACAAGGATATTACCAATAATGGCAGTATGTCGTAAATTACACCAAAGAAACAGCTGTAATCATTGCTGTAAGAAATCAGAGGATATGTAGTTATGTATGGGCAATGTACGTAAACTCAAATAAGTATAGAACCTACGATCTGCCCGGTAGGTAACAGTTTCAGTTGAAATTTCACCTATATACGTATACTCAAAAATTGTTGTGAATTATGGAAGTTTTTGAATCTCCTGTAAGAATGAAACAAGTTACCTGGTGAATAATATAAAAAGAATATTCCCAAAAGGTAGGGAGCTGTTATCGGTTCTCTTTAATGAAGAAAGCCACCAACTCCCGAATAACGAAAGCTTTTGAACCCAGAATGAAAGAAAGTGAGTGTGTACCTGTTGACCAATGTTCAGAGGGTATACAGATAAGATTATTATAGAATGTTGTCAGTTAAACAAAAGCGGACAGGCCTTCAAATGGCGGTAGCGCTCAGCCGTGGCGAGTCTTGGTCGAAGGTAAATTATTTATGTTTTCTATTTTGTGAAATGAATCACACAAACACCTGTGATAGACTTATGAGCATCTGCCAGACCTCGTCATATTCGTTTATAGCAAAATCGTATGACAGGCGAATATCCTACCAGATTGACTAGTATTTATTTTGGCTCACTTTAACCCTGCCTGCAGTCATGAATAATAGCAGAATGTTATGGGATCTGCGAAGTTGATGAACTTTAAAAATATTTCTTATCAAATTCCTTCTTCTATATTTAATTTTTTTTTAATTATAAATTATGAGAACCTGCAGCTTTTTAACAACATGTGGAAAGCGAATTGCTTGCAGATATATTCGGTTAAAAAATGCCTAAACCCTATACTAACTGATGGCTAGTCTGCAAGAAACGCTTGCTTTCAATCAATAATTCCATTTGGGTATATCCATTTAGAAGTATGTGCACAAAGCAAGGTGTTGCTGAATCAAAGGATAATCCAATTTATTTTACATTATAGACATGAAGTGTCGCCTTGGCGCCACTGGCAAAAAGCCTATTATCGGACGCCAATAAACTTAGCCAACACAGAGAAGAAAGCCTTTAAGGGAAAAGGGGAGACTCTAGCTAGAGCGTAAAATGTCTTGCAGTTATTTGCGTGTAAGTAGCAGACACAAGCGCCTTTAGATATGCGAGTAACTCACACTGCTCTATGCTAGCTATTTGTGGGTTTGTAGGTACGACACTGCGTATGAGTAATCAATAAGTTTTTGTGTTTAATATAATTTACAGCCTTTCAAAAGACAATTTTGACGGCAAAATGCAATCAAAGCAAAACTGTTTGAACATAATACATGCTGGTGCTTTTATATAATACACACACTCACACATAGCCACGCATGCATACATACAACCAATTGACAACATTGTAGATATAATAAATACTGCAGTCGAGGTGACAAAATGAATTATAGCCTTAATCTTATATAACATTTAATACGACTGCGGTAAAATTTATATGCTACAGATATTAAATCGTTGCTGGAAATGAATTTAAATTCATGCGTAATAGTGTAAAAGTTTTTATATGAAAAATTTCATAAATTTATGCTTAAATCTGCAGTTTTGCAGTTATAAAGTTTACATGCGCTGCTAGAACTTGAATTTATCTTACAGCCCATAAAAACTTTGAAATTAATGAAATGACTTGAAGTTGGCTGTAGCGGTGCACAAATCTTAAAATGTCATTAAAAATTTCTTTAACTGTAATTAAAACCATTAAAAATAAACATTTCATTGCGTTTTCATTACATTTTATAAGCATTGGGTAGAGCCATTACACCTTGGATTCCTGCACTAGTGAGCGCAAGCGAAAGCGAAATGGCTTAAGAGTAGCAAACGAACAGCGGAGGTTTATTTTGTAAAGTTTTCTGGAAAGCTTAAACCACATATTAAACATTAAAAAAAAGAAGTTGTAATGCTAAATAAAACGTTTTTCTGCAAAATATTTTTTTATGAATGTAAGGGTAAATTGTAATCTGTGTATCATAAAACGACCATATGAGCAGCAAAAAATTACAAATGTAAATCCAGTTTTAGTTGGTTGGTCTTAAAAAAAAAATTGAGATTTTTTGGGTACTTCACTCGAATGTGCAAAGAATTTTTTTTTTTTTCATTTACATTCTTTCACTTTGAAACCAGACCTGTAAAATAATGATTACTAAACCTAATTACCGGGTTGATTAATTACTATCTTGAGAATCCATTTAGTGATTGATTACCAATTACTTTCAATTTTTAATGATTATTTCCCAATTAATTAAAAAAATAATTAAAAATAATCAAAAAAAAAATCATGGTTTTTTACGATTATTAAAGAAAATCAGAAATAGTCCAAAAAAGTTGTTTTGATTACTCTTGATTATTTGTCATTTTCTTAAGACTATTTTTGATTATTTTTGATTTTTTTTTTTAGTATTGTTGTGGAAGCACATAAATATAAACATCAACAATACTGAAAAAAATCAAAAATTGTCAAAACTAATCAAAAAAAAATCAAAAATAATCAACAGTAATCAAAAAAAAATTGTTTTTGGTTATTTTAAAATTTCCTTTTTGATTATTTCTGATTTTTTTTTTTTGATTTTTTCTAATAGCAATCCATTAATTGAATTTTCTTGAAAAACGATTAAAATAATCATTACCAATTAAAAAACCCGTCTAATTAATTGATTACTAATTACTAATCAAATCTGTTTTAAAACAAAGGACATTATAAAAAATTGAAAAAAAAAATTATAATAATTAAAAATTAAAAAAAAAAGAAAACAAAATTTGGACGCATTTGGCTATAATTATCTATTGGATCTAATTAACTGGAAAAGGCTGATGCAACCACTACCACAGAGTTAAACTCTTTTTCAACAATCAAGCTGAGCTTTTATTAAAAATTTAAGTAAACATACATTGGTTTTTTTTCCACAAAAAAGAATGAATAATTCCCCAAAAGTGACTTAAGCTATTATTACAAATGTCCCTCTTGCAAATTACAAATGTCAAACTTTTCGTTATTTTAAGTCATAAAGCGCATCACAGGACATGGCGATAAGTCACTTTTTAATCATCGTAAAAATGCACAAAAAACCATGAACTTATTCATTCAAATGAAAGCGGAAATAAAAGACAAAAAAAAAACAACAAAAATTAAAAATAGAAAATAGAAAATAGAAAACAACCAAACTAATTAAATGAATGAGTGTTTGCTTGAATGAGGTGTGCATTACAACTGAAAAACGCACTGCTTTATGTCTGCTGCGAATATAAAAAATTGCAAAATCATTCACGGCGCTTTGCTGACGGTGTCGCAGTGATCCATCATCAGGTTGGGTTGGGTTAAATAAATCATAATTTGATACAGTCACTTCTATGAGACTTGCTATCCCTTTTTACTCGAAATTGGTATCGGCAGAAATCTTTCAGAGAACTTTTTTCTCAAGTACTTTCGGCACTACTAGTGATTATGAACCATACATCAGGACAGGTGAGATGAGAGACTTACAGAGTTTAATCGTTGCTGGTAAAAAGAGAACTATTAAAACTTTGGATAGTAGATTTTAGTCGTCCGTTTCGACAATATATCTTTCTGCGGGTATAGCAAGCCATCAACACCAATTCCATCATCTCTTTGGTAAAGTCTGTTGCTAATACACGTTATACACCGTCAGGGATTGGGCACTTGTTATCAATCGCGAAATATGTCTCCTCATAAAACTAAACTACTCTCGGTTCATTGGTTACCAGGTCACCATAAAATCATTACCCCTTTTTTTTAAAGAGTTTTCTGGCAGTTTTCTCATCAAACATCTCAAATAGCCTTGTACGCCTAATGCAAGAGTAAACGAACGTCATTATTGAATGTCTTTTTGGCCGCTTTGCCCTTGTCAAGCGAAGGGAGTTGGAACAAACTTAAAAAAATAATGTAAAGAGTTAGCCCAGTCCCCTCTAATACTTGGGATTTTATGTTCAGGAAATGTATAACAATCCACAGATAAATGGTAGGGAAAGGGACATAATAGACACTTTCTGGAAGCCCATAAACCGAATTCATACTACCGACTTTTGGCAGTTATTTGGCTTAGAGATTTTTGCGCCTTTTTTGTAGCTTCTACAGTCAGCACTTATTTCACGCAACGAACTCACAGTTTATCCGTTTGTTTTTTTTTTTTTTCATGTTCCTAGATAATATATAATGAGCTACCTTTTTGCAACCAACTTTTTAATAGCGCAAAAGTTTCACCAATTTTTGTTACGAATATTTGCGGCAACTGCCACGACCAGACGTAAGCTATTATATAAACGTTGGTCTCATACTAAGAGTGCAGTCCGCCAATAGCACTCTCTAATATGTGTTGGTCAAAGGCAATTACAGAAGCGGAAAGTTTCTTCAACCGTTCTAAATGAGTGCACCAAAATGGGTATCGTGTGTCCTTTGACAGACCGTTGATGAGATCAAATATATGAAAATACAGTTAATATTTTTGTAATGAAAAACGTAAGTAGCAACGGAGTAGTGAGTTTGGTAGTAATTGTGCTCACCCGAATCTAAATCGAAAGCGAATACTTAAAACTACGAATATGGGTAATAATAACAATTTAACTACCCATACGAACGCGAAGGAAAATTCGTGAAGGCTCAATAAAGTCTCATACGAAATAAATTTATATACAAACCAGAAATAGTTGTCGCATAGGGCAGAGATGGGCCACTCGAAGACTTAGCTATGTATAGATAAGCTTTTACCAATAATCTCCAGCCTTGCTTTATTGTTAGTAATTAGAAAATAAGGCCACGTTTCGCTCCGTCTAAGAACTTTTAATATACTGAGTCCGGGTTTAATAATTATATTTCCGAAACCAGTAGAGATATGGAACTTAATCACATCGCTTATTGTGGCACTCATTACCACCTTTCGTTTGATACCCATATTGTCCAAATACATTTCGGGTCGCCATGGCCCACATAATGGTCGCTAACTGCGAAACCGGTAGAGCTATCGAAGTAAGTAATATCTTTAAGTTTAAGTTACACGAATAATAATGCAACAGTGAAAGTTCCATTCAATTTTGTTCAGTAATTTTTTACGGATGCGCGTCCAAACATACAGACAAAAATTCTAAAAACTGTTGCTTTGGATTCTATTGGCTTAGCAATGATCCCTTCTATCAGTTTTTATTGAATAACTTCGATGTGCAGACATCATACTCTTACTGAAGAAAAAACTAACTGCGATGTCTTCACAGGCATTGCTCCAGTTCTACGAATAAACGAATGTATTCGACGAATATTGCATACGGTAAATACATACGTCTGCCCTGACACCAGACCTCTGGTTTAGGACTTTCAAAATAAATAGGAAATTAAAAAGCTCATTAAGGCTTAAAGAGTAAAAACCGTATAAATTTTGTTATTGTTTAAATAAGCCAAAATGCACATGAAATGCTATCTGACATTAGACAGCAAAAAATAGCACGATAGATAGCGCATGTGTGCTAACCTCGCACTGTAATTGCAAATAAAATTGTTGCTTACTGGTAAGGAGGACAAATTTTTAGAAACACAATTGTGTGTCTAGTTGGTCGCAACAGGATATTCGTTATTTCAAGGATAACGTTTTTTATCTTTTTTTACTTACAAAATGAAAACTGGATTGTTTGCAAACATAATATTTGTGACTAAAATTGTATAATAGCAGGATTGGCTGCTTTAATGTTCGTGCCGTTTGAGCTTTGACTTTGTTCTTTACAAACGTTTTGGACATTGATGGAAAAGCGTCAGACATTTAGAGAAAGGAAAAAATAAACAACAAATATGGTTAGAGTCGAAGTGCAGTAAACATATTATAAATGTCAATGTGTACTTATAATTAATGTGTCTTTAGCGTTCTGGGTGCTAATTAATATTTTTTATTGACTGTTTAGTGTGACAAAGAAAGTTGGCTTTAGTTTAAATGTGGAGTCGGTATAGAACATGTATTTTATATTATTTTATTTCTTTTAATTTTTATTTTTTTTTTGTTTGTTTTATTTTATTATATTTTAGTACATTTTATTTAATTTTTTTAAAATGTTTCTTATTTTATTTTATTTTTGTTTGATTTGATTACATTTTATTTAATTTTGTTTTTTTTACTCTATTTTATTTTATTTTATTTTATTTTATTTTATTTAATATTTTTTTTACTTTATTTTATTTTATTTTGTTTTGTTTATTTTATTTTGTTTTATTTTATTTTATTTTATTTTATTATATTTTATTTTATTTTATTTATTTCTTGACTGTATCGTCCAAATTCAAACAAGAGCCGGACTATATAGCCGTTTATTAATGTTGGTTCGCTGGGTGTTCGCTTTTCGGATGTTTTAGGTATCAAAACCAGGACCAATTTTGAACATCTCCCTAATGATTTTTCGTTACCAAGACTGAACAAATACTTTTTCAGTTTGCTTGGTTTCTTCACCAGAATTAATCTATCAACAATCTCAAGATTTTGTTTGTTTCGTTGAACTACTTTGTCACTCTATGAAATACTATAAGCTAGCCGACCCAAATTAATTGCGGTAAGCAAACTTGCTACCTCAGATCGCACTCAACGTCCACAACATGATCCCCCTGTGTAATATCTTAACCATAGGTTTCATTCTCCTGGTGAGGGTATACAATATTATTCTCAACGGGCAATTTCTACTCGCATGCTAGTTAACATAGAGGGCCATTATTGTCTCTGCAGTGATTTGCATGGGTCATGAAACCAATCTCTTGATAGAATTTTCGGGCACTACTCCTTTCGGCCAAGGAGACCTTGTTCAGTTTTACTAGAACTCAGACTTCTTTAGATCCGTAGTTTGATACCAATGGCTGAAAATATTAAAGGTTCTTCACCAGCCTTAACCAGAAACTATGGAGAATTAACTGACACTTAAGGCACCTGATGTGAGTTGACTCTTTGTTCTTGTATCTAGTCTTAATTTCTTTCTTTATAACAGTTCATCATTTTCTATCTTCTTTACTATAGAAAGTGCAGTCTCCTCCCTAGCAGTAGAATTTGTATTGCATTGCCATTTGTACTTAATTGCCATAAAGGAATAAGTACAAAAATACCAGAAAAATTCCCAACTGCTTAAGAAGCAATTTGTACGAATTTGATTGCGTGCAACACCTAAACAAAAGCGAAGTCCATTGACTTTAATTGCCATTAATAAAACCTTACATCGTTGCGCCCGCTTTGCATTTATATAAAAATAGTATACAAACACCTAATTAGCCCACCCTGCACTGATGGCTGTTACAAAGGTACTCATTTTGTCAGACGATTTCCATTTGATTTTTATTCCGTCTTCTTTCTCGCCTTTCGACGCTGATATTGTGACAGTTTCTGTGTTATGAACTTCATATTTTTTTAGCATTTTCTGTTGACGTGCGATTAATAAATCCACCGTCAGCCATAGAAAAACTATATATACGACGATGATGCAAAGTTATTAATACTTTTTTAGTACTATATGAGTACTTTCTCGTTTAAATATTTGCTAAGCAAACTTTTTATACCTAGTTGTGCAGTACCACTGGTATGACTTGGAAATATTCCTTCTTCAGATTAAAACGTTGAGGCTATTAAATCATTTGATGTAGCCTAGGACATCCTAGATTTCAGATTTCCTGGATTTAGTACGTCCTAGATGCCCAGATTTACAAATGGGTTTTCTTCAATGCAAGAGATGTGTACAGGGATGCTTTCTCTCTCCTACTCGTTCTACAGCTTTCGATGTGAGAGACTTGTTTGACCGTGATTAGCCTTCAGTTCGTGGAGTTTAATCACCTTGGTATATTTGAAGTCTGACGCAACCAAGGTGAGGTCATTCTTATTCGGAATTAAATCGGTAAAAGGTGTTTCTTAAAGTAATTAAAGATGAGGTCGCTATTCAATGCGTCTCTTATATGGATATGAATAAGAAGAATTTTCTACAGAGCGTAATTTTTGTTTGTCGAGAGAGGAATTTACTTCTAAATCCAAGTCACATTAATAAAAGTTGGTTCATGGTTTTGAATTACTCTTCACATCCGCGCTGGCGGCCAGTCCTTTATTCCCATGCGTTTTATATTTTTTGAGTCGACAAACTGCCACTCTTACTTCGTGTTGGCACATATTTTCTATTCCATGTTTAGGTATTAGGGTATTGCATTCATTGTATTCGCCTCGTATCATAAGTTCGACAAGCCAGTTCTTTTTGTGGTCCAGCTGGAAACATATACTGTACTCAGCGGCCGTACGTAATGAGCGCGAAATTTGCTCCCATTGCTTATCACAACTAGGTGTCATATTCGTTTCAACACGTATTTGGAAGCCCTTATATGATTAACTTTTTATTAAAATTTTTTTACTTGTGCAACCTTTGCTTTCATAATTTTTTATGGGTTCATTTCCCAGCGGTCAATTACTTGAGCGTCTGTGATTTTTGCTAACATGCATTAATTCATAATTTCTTCCACTTCCTTCTCCACGATTTTTAGAT
This sequence comes from Merzomyia westermanni, assembly GCA_949987695.1. NCBI lineage: Eukaryota > Metazoa > Arthropoda > Insecta > Diptera > Tephritidae > Merzomyia > Merzomyia westermanni. The sequence goes on along the minus strand of OX465291.1, from coordinate 145,088,937 downwards.
CCTTTATTTCCGCTTAACTTTTCTCGAGATAAACGAATTTTATTATTTGTATGAATCTCTTCTTTTTTTTTTGCAAATTTTTTGTTGTGTGTACGCTTTTGTTATAATTTCAATTTAATTTGCGTCTGAGTGTTAAAGCAGCGTGAAAAACCCTACTTAGCTGCGGGCTTGTAGAATTACAGGTGCACTAAGGGGGTACTTAACAAAAAAAAAATCGGTACACAAATTTCATTTCGAGCGTAAATGTGCAAAAAATTTTTACGCAAAAATTGTTTTGCAAGTGACACTTTTGTTTAAATGGGCATTACAAATTTTCATTTTATTTTATTACATTTTTCTTTTCAATTTACAGGCCACTTAACCCTTGACTAAATGCCAGTACTTGAATAATATAAAGCAACAAACAACCTTTACTGAGGTGGAGAAAGGAGTGGCTTGTTATGCTGTAGCTGACACCTTTACATAATACCTAAAGCTAGAATGAAGTAAGGTGAGTTAATTTGTGCTGCAGACGGCGTTGAATTGCTTAAACAATTAGTGTATAGACTAAGAATATGCTGATGTATGAATGTACGAAGCTCTAAAAAAAAATTAGAAATAATCCATTTTTAATATTTTATTGCATTTAGTACTTTGTAGCGTTGTTAGGGGTTTTTCCTTTGATTTTCAGTTACTAAATCGTGTTTCTTGTTTATTTGGCCTTAGTTAATTTCTAACAGCTCCAAATTGATTTCATGCATGAAAATGTGAAGGCAGTTTCCCATGCCACATAATGATGAGTTTTTAATTATTAAGTTAAGTTGCTTTATCAATTATAAATTAGTCTTAAATACGAGTATTAATGCATATTAATTCGCTTGGTAAGCTTTAAAGCTTAATTGCATTTCAAACCAACCTTGTCTTAATTTTTCTGATGATAATGAAAGATCACGTTAGTCTTTAGCCGTGTTGTTTTTGTAAATACAAAGTACTACCCGAAGGCTTTGCCATGTTACAGCTATTGGTACTCCTTTGCCGGAGTGAATCGGATACGTTATGCTACTATCTCTTCTGCAGCGGGAAAGATTTGTTTGACTGCTCCAACCTTCTGATGGTTGATTTTAGTAAAATTTTACGATATCGGAGTTTTGATAAAACCAGAAAACATTGATATTGGAGTTAGAGAAGTTGGTTTCATCAAGCACATGAAGAGGCTACACTCTTGACATTGGATAAGAAAAATCCTGCAAAGGTGGTAGTTTACCCTGGAACACCATCCCGGATGGCGCGGGTCCCTCTGCCATTTCTGCGATAGGTAGTGTTTGAACATCACTCACAAGAGTAGTTTTACTTGACCCATTCATCTACGCTTGGCTTGAGCCTCCAACTATCAGAACGACGTCCTGCAGGCCTACTGAGCTCTGCAGCTTAGTTCAAATTAGTTTAACGGAAATAAAGTAGTAGTCTGCCCTAGAGCGTCAAAATTAAACTATGAACTTCTAGTCGTTGCTTATTGTTGGGTTGCAAATGACTAGACGACTGTTACGACCTATATAGGTCCCGTGATCAAATAAAATTCTTCTTTGAATAGAAAAGTATAGGAAAGTGGTAGTAATACAATAGTATTGAAGAGATACTCGACTTAACTAAAGACTTAAACCTCTCAGTTAAGATCTCCTCGTTTCCCGCAGAGGTGGTATCGCTTTCATAACATCGCTTAGCAGTATTATCTAGATTTCGACTACAAGTATAGCACCTTTTTTTGGAGAAACGCTATTACGGCAGGTAACGTTAAGGACCTTGATTAAGAAAATTCCCGAAAGCATCCGCAGTTCGAATCAATATAAGAGCTTTGTGATGGTCAAAAAGCATTAAAAAATAATAAAACGGTTTTTTCTTAAATTTTCATAATTTGTTTTACCCATAAAAAGTGCCCTAGGGAAGATGATTAGACGTCGCCGGCAACATATAAGGTAATCGGATAGACCGGGATGAGTAGAGCGCTGCATAAGTAGAAATGGCAGTGGCCTGATGGTGAACGGTCATTGCTTCAAAGTTTTCTAACTCTATTTCCTTAGTCATATCCCACCCGCCGAGTGTTATAATTGCTGTGGACAATACGTTAAATACCCCGGGAGACCAGTGTTGCTCTTGGGAAAACTTCAATATGTCCTCTTTCTGTGACTCACGTGTTCTTATCCCCCAGAAATGAGCTTCAAACGCAATTTCGTTGTTTCCCGACTCATTTTGAGATGAAAAGTTTCCAGAAACCCGCATAAGATGATCTCTATTACAGAACTTCTTGTGAAAATCTTTTATATCGACTTAGCATTGCTGCTAGAATAATATAAGTCATGGATAAGTTTTAGATTCAGTTGCTGATTCGTGCTGTTACACCCGCTATACTCGAACCGGTTTTTTTTTTGCAAGCACTTAGCGACATATGCATGAAAAAAACAACAAAGTGAATTTTTTTTTTTTTTTCAAAAGCCTAAATTTCATTTGAAAATGAAAAATGTGAGCGCTTATAAATTTTTCTGCTTGATTATTTTTTCTTTGTTTTCGATTCAAAATTTTGTTTAAGCGAGCACAAAGAAATTGATCTATTATCGAAATGTCGAATATAAATGGCCATACAAAGCATTACTAATTTAATGAAATATTTATGATTCTTACACCACCCAACAGCTACGACGGTATGGTGCACATAATACGAGATCAATTTCGTGAACGCTACTAACTTAAGTACATATAAATTATCTTCAACGCCATGTTCCCGCACATTACGCAGATTCCTTGCTTCTTTTCGGGGCAGCACACAATTAAATTTTATAGCAACACGTTTCGAAAGTATGAAAAAAAGATTAGCCGCTGAAAAAAATCTTAATTCGTTCGAGATACCTTTGAAGCTCAAAAGATTTTTTCACAACTTCCAACTAATCATGTCGACAAGGTAAATGATTGGTTTGAGTCAGGCAACTGCAATGATTATAAGTAAGTGCTGCAACTGTTTAATATGCAACACATATGCCCTACACCATCTCGATTTAATAACTTCAGCTCAATTTCTAGCATCAACGCCAACACATTCCGAGTTCTTTTGTGCTTACTTTAACTATTCGATTTGTTCTGCTATTTAGTTGGAAGACAGTTAATCAAGTGCGATCATTAAAAGTTCACACGCTGATGACTCATAACGTTTCCATTATACTCATCCATACGTAAAGCAAACAGGCAAAGTACAAAAGATATGGAAACACAAACAAAAGAGCACAATTTTTGGGAGCAAAATGTAAACAGCTGAAGGAAATGTGATATGGGTAAAAGATACCGATCAATACTTGTTCACACAAAAACTCCTCGCTTATGTGTGTAGGTATATGAGTTTGTATATATTGTTTATGCTTTGATATAATAGTTACAACGTTTACCCAACTTCTTGGTAGTTTTAACATCAGTTTTACGAGCAACTTTGGTTTGTCGCAACAATTATCAGCAACGGTCACAGTCATCAGTCAGTGTACGCACCGATGAGCGGTGATCTCGTCAAATAATTTAAGAACAGTATTGAAAGCAACGAAACCCCCTATAAAAGACCTTTCTAAATTCCACACACCAGAAGTTTTGTTGGCTACACTGAAAAAAATAATAAAACAATTGCCCAGCGTGCTTGTAGGCTAATTATTTAGGGGCTAGCTACAAAAATTTAGATAAGAAACTGCATCTAAACATCACAGCCGAAAACTTCATCAAATCTGATTGGACCGGATTCCGAGAGATTACCCAAAACCTCATTCGCTGTTTTTCTTCCCACTCCGTCTGGCATACTAGAAGGGGAATGAGGGTTTCCCATGATTATGGACATAGTCCCAACGAGAGTAGAAATGTCCGACGAACGTGATCGTGAGCAACATTTCAGACTGCTGCTAGATCAGCACGAACCCACCTCTCTGCCGAAGGCCATAAGCACTTAGAAAAGTGGCGGTCTAAACCAAAGACGAGCCAATGGTAGAACTGCACTAGTTGTGCTGGTCGTGCATTATTTGTGCTTTATCCTTCTTGTAAGGGGGTAAGAATAAACCGGGGGTAGGTATGCCTGTTGTAGGAGGCGACTTATATCCATATCGATCCTGTTTCATGGGTCAACAAAATCGCTAGCACGGCAGTCGGGCTGGTGCCGCAAGGATTCATATCCGGCAAAGGACTATCGACATCAATATAACCCTGTTTGTCAGTCACGCCCTATTACATAGTAATAACCCTTCAAAACCTTCTGACGCAGTCAACAACTCGCAGCTAACATCAGTTTTTGAGGGTTTTTCTCTCTGAAGCTTTGGACCACCAGTTTTATGAGTGGTCGGCAATCGACTATTAAGCAAGGGGTTCCACGGGGATGTAGTATTCCCTTTTCTGCTTAACTGCTATATCTTGAGGCTAACTCGTCCAATAAAAGTTGTCACGATCATAACGCAGACGATTGCCGCCTCACGATCCCAATAGTATGTTTACCTGCTTGAATGAGCAGACTCTTTCTAATTCACTTTTGTCCAAACCTCAGCCGACAGTGTCTATCTGAAAAAATGCACAAATCACTGTCATCATTATCACCTATAGTAAAATCCTTATTATATATTTTTCGTGATCTAAAGAATCAATCAAGAATTTAAGAAAATCTCTCGCTATCAACGGTTTCAAAGTTTAATCTCTCTCTGAGTCTCTGCGTGGCAAATAATTCAGGGCTCCTTAACCTAATGACCCACTTTTTAAAGCTGAAACAAACTAGCTCGGAAAAATTGTTGTTTTTTTAGCTTCTTTCAATTTGTGTAATAGATTTTTAATAAAAATTTTTTTAATAATTTTCAATTTTTCTCAGCGTAATTTGCAACTCAAAACGCCCATACGAGATCAGTTGTGTAAATAGTAAAGAAGTAACAATAACAACGATACACGTTCACGATGTTTACATAAAGTATTGTGGTAATAAATGTAGATACTTTTTTACAAACTGCAGGCATACATACATAGATATGTACACCATATTATGCACCACAAATAATTGTCTCAAAAATAAATAAATAAGCACAGAAAATTCAATTAGCAGCGCAAACAAATCGGTCGATCCTGAGACAAATCAAACGCGCTATGAATTATGGTGAAAAGAATAACTTTGAGACAGCGTATGCGATCAATTGGTGACTAATAGAATAAATTTATAAAGATTTGTAGTTCTATTTGCTTTGTTTGCTCTTTCAGCTCCTAATCTCCACTTCCCTCACTTAACATGCAAATAAGAATTTAATTATTTGCTTAAATGGGCAGTAAGTAATTTAAAATAGGAAATTTCATAAAAGAATAATGAATTCAAATATAGTTGGTAAAACAAACAAGTAAGGAAATGTAAGTTCGGGTGAAACAGAACATAATATACCTAGTAGTAATATATTCTGATTTTTCTGTAAATGTTCATCTAACCGACTGGGAGATTTAGACCATTCAACAAAGCAACCAGTCGTTTCTTCGTTGCGCCAATTGGAGACACCGCGGGATCTCTAATAGGTCTATACTTGTTCCTTTCATAAGGAGGTCCATGAAATATTTTCCTTTTTGTTATCCGCTTTGCTTTTTGCTTTTGTTCGACAAAGTCCTATAAAAATACTAGTTGTGCGCTTTAATGCTTACATCGTTCCAATATACATCAACTGTATCCCACTTTAGACGAAAGGTATTGATGACGGATCACTCCCTTCAGAGATCAGTCTCACGATTTTTTGCATGGAATAAATATAAACTAATTGCCTTAACCTGCGCCTTTGCAGCCGTAACTGATAGTTACAAATTTTGCAATTGTGGGGGACTTCGTTTATTTCTGAAGCAGGTTAAATGAGGCGAGATATTCAACGGAGAATCACTCTTGCCAATAAGTGCCACTTTGGACTAATTAGACAACTGATAAGTAAAGTCCTCTCTTGACGGACAAAGGTCACATAGATCTATACGTCCCTCATCATTATCGTCCTAATGTAACCCTCGAAATCATGGATAGTGAAGAAAGAAGAGGAGATTGCCTTGGTGTATTCAAAAGAAAAGTTCTGAGCAAAATATATGGTCCTTCCTGTGATGCCAAGGTTAGTAGCGCAGAAAATTTAACAATGAGCTGTACGAGCGCAGACAATGAAGCCCCTGCCAAGACGGGTTTCGTATAGACAACCAAATTGGGTATCAGAGGAAGGGGAACTGCGTTTGAAAAAAAAGTTTAAGGATGACTTAAGCTCCCTTGGTGTTTCCAATTTCATAAAATGTAGACATCAACTGTTATAAAAGTTTAATTTGTGTTTGAGTATATAAATGGGTAAATAAATAAATAGGTCTTCAGCCCAATGGTTGATCCACTCTGGTGCTTTTAACGTCTCACTAATAACCTCCTTTTTTGCTTTTCGTTGCGCTACTAACTTAAAATATCTTTTTCCGAACAAGGCAAGACGACCCTAAAGTTTATACTGGATTATATGCAGCAAAGGAACGTGAACATCGGACACATTCTCTTATTATTCTTTGAAAATTGTTCTTTAATACTAATTTTTTTTTCTCACATAAATCCAGACAAAGTTATTACACAATTTCATGTTTATGAAGGGTATAAAAATGAGTTGGTTTCCTTTAATGCTATTTATTTGTAGCAAATAGTAGTGGTAGCGGTCATTGGGTTTACAAAAAAAAATTTATTTTTCTATTAACTCATTTCTTGTATTTCTTATCGGTCTCTTGCATCTGCAGCATGTTGCTCGCATATGACCAGTGTTGAAGGATAGTTGACTCATTATGCACCTTTTTCTCAATCGTTTAAATACCAAACTAGGAGGTTGCATATACCCAATAAGATCAGGCAAATGTTGCTTCCACTGCTTGGCAAATTCCTAATTCTCTTCGGTTTTAGCGTTTCTTTATATATTAGACTAATCCCAGAATTCATAAAAAATAAAAACCGTTATATCAAAAGAAAGCTTTACTAAACGACATTTTCATACATATTTTCAATTACAACAGCTTTATAAACCTATTTTATTTTTGTTGAGTTTGGGTTTAAGTATTTTTCCTCTGTAACTGAGTAGAAGTTGAGTAATTATGAGTATTTTTAGGTAATTTTTATTCGAATTGATCGAATTTTTTTTTTAACATAATCCTAAACTTATAGAAAGTGATCTTCACAATCGACTTACCAGCACCAAGTAGCCCTTGTTGGCAAGATAAATATTCCGTTGAATTCCTAGGCAGGCATTACTTTTGCTCTTCAGATAATGTTGAGTATAAGCATGAAAAAAATGTTGGCTGGGTAGCCTCCAAATTGATCTATGAAAAATAACGCAACATGTTTTGGCGCAGACGGCGGCTAATTGGCATTTGTTAATCGTTTTTTGTAGTATTTTTTGTTTGTTTATCATTTACACAAAATAATAGCAGATCACCCACAATTACCAGCGACTGATGTTAAAGAAACTGTCTTCTTATGTGGCAATAAAAAAATAAATATTATATCGTCTTCATTTTTTATTTTATTATTATTATTATTATATTTTACTTTATTTGCTGTTCTATTATATTTCTGTTATTTAAAATTTTTAACGCTTTTCGGAATGACTCTCTTGATGACTAATCTCCAACATATTTGTTTGCTGTTCTGCATACAAAATCGACTTTGCTTTCTGTTTGTTCTATTTATTATGTTTTGTTTGCATTCTTCCGATTTTTATCTCACGCTCACCGGACAAGCAAGTACATAAGAGTATACTGTTAGTCTCATCAATCAGCTTGTGCTGGTAGTATGGGTATTTTTGAGTAAAAAAATTTAACTACAATTGTTTGTTACTTAAGTCCTTATTTGTTTTTGGAATTATTATACGACAATAGTAAATGTGTGAGGTTAATTATGCGCAGATAGATGTGTAATTGGATTGTATCGAAAGGTTTATGATCAACGAGTCAGATAATGGTTCGAAGGCTTTAACTTATTTTATAGTGGTGAAACTCGCTTTCGAATACAGTTGGCTATAATTCACATATTTTTATTTGTGTAGCATACTCATAGGGGTGCCAGTCAATAATAGTTTTTGTAGCATACTTACAGGAGTTAAAAGTACCCGCTTGGGTAGAAAGTTAATTAGTCATTTCGTACCCGTTCGGGTATAAATGGGTACAATTTGTCGTTGCTTAGGACTTGCTCAAACAAATGTGAACAGCCTGGCCCTATAAAGTGATCAGAACTTGCATTAGTCGCATCCTTCTTAGACTAATCGCATTTTTTCAGGGTGGTATGGAAAACAACAAGTGCCTAAAAGTATGCAGACTTTAACACCTCAAACCGACACGGAAAACATTTTCAACATAGTGAAAAAGTGAACCTCTCCAAACAAATTTGCCCACTTTTTATCCACTTTTTTAGTACGCGTGATTCGCTGTTTATCTAGATTTTTATCCGTTGCTAGTTGGCAAAGAACTTCACAAATTTTTGCCAGCACTAACGCATATTTATGGAACTCTTTTATCCATGTTGAATTTGCTTCTCCGTGTAAGTGTGAGGTATTAAAGTCTGTGTACGTTTAGGTTCTTCATGTTTTCCATACAAGTTCGATAACTATGCGTCAGTATTGATAAAAATTCACACCCGCCTAAGTTTTGGATATGAATTGTGATAAAATATTCAATCAAAAATATTTGTACATACAAATTTTACTTCATCAAATATTTCAACCTCTGCCCAATGTTGTTCTAAGGATACGTAAGCGCGTGTTCTTAAAATGTGTACTAGCAGAATGACTACATAAAGCGAGTTTGATGCCAGATTTAGAACTTAATCGCAACTCTAATCCAAAGCTAAACGCCAACAGCCACTCACTTGAAAAACATCCGTTATCATAGAACGTCAATTCTTTTAAGAGCTGATTAATGAATGAGATCACTTTACGTGTATCATAAGCCATATGATTGACACCATAATTACAAGTGAATCCTGGAAAACACACCAAACCACAGTTTTTGTGCAGAGTCAATGTCCTCAACGTGATGTCAACATAATAAAGGCATACAATAGACATATATTAATATCAATTACAAGACTAAAACTATTGTCAAAGTAGATGTAAATAGTCGCTGACAGCGCGTGTGCCGCAAACTAAATCTGGCAAAGCTCGAGCGATAATCCGCTAGCAGACTAAATGGAATATGGCAGGCACCACACATCACAAACATTGAACACAACTTGCATTATTAATAATCACAAAAGTGAAAAGTGAAATAAGAAAAAAAAAATCATTTATTTTTGATTTACAAAATGATTGAAAAAATACCAAAAATTAAGAATGACAGCTCATTTTTCAAGCTGATGGATTTGAAGCCTGTAGCATATACAAAGTGTGCAGTAAGCAGGCGGGAGCGTAGCGATAAGCTTCTAATAAATTTTTTATCTTCGCGCTCGGGCCATGCATTTGTGGATGTCGGACTGTCAAAGCAGCAATACCCTAAATGTCAAAAGTGTAATGTCAAATAATGCAAGTTGTTGAGCTGCGAGGAAAACTAATTTTACAATAAAATAGAGCGCAAGCCCTACCAGTCATATTTGTACATATTAGATGCAATAAGGAAATTTATACAAAACATGTTTAGCTCTGTAAACATAAACCCCACTTTCTAAAAATATCAAAATAAGCAAAGGAAACTGAAGTATGCGTGCAAGTCTAAATTATATAATAAGCTGTGGGTTTTATAAACTTTTTATATTTGCAAATAAATATTGAACGCAAAAATACGAAATCGATAAAAAAGTTCGCCTTTCCACATCGCTCTTTGATGGGGTACACAATTTTAATTTCAGGTGTTAGGACATGTTTTGGTCGAAAAATCGACTTTTCCAAAATTCGCAAATAAATTTTTTTTGAAAAACAGGTTTTCGCCAACATTTTTAGCGCATAATTTTAAGTGGGACAGGACAAATTCCTTTTCATCGAAAACATTTTTGCATGTATGCTGAAAAAACCCTTAAAAAAAATGGCGACAGGATCTATTTTTTGACCAAAACACTCCCCAAAACCCAAAAAATATTTTTTTATTCAAAAAACTGTTATCGGCAACGTTTTTAGCGGACATTTCTAGGTCGGACAGGGTATACATGAAAATTTTAAAATCAAATGAAAATTTGTTTAGTAGGTCATGAAAAAAACCTTAAAAATCAAAGTCGAAAAAAGTCCAAAAAATGAAATTTCGCAGGCTTGAAAGTTATTTTTTTGGGTATGTGTAGTGGAACTTTTTTTCCTGATCCCAAAACCTATAGAAAAATCGATGGCGCGATATCAGTTAATAAATTGACCCAGTCTAGTACACATGTCTATTAGGTCGCCTTGATAACAATAAAAATGGACTTAATAGAGTAATCATAATTAATAGGTTGCAGGTACCTACAACTGCGATATGATGTTATATTTTCAAATGTGATATCCCGTCGTTTTATATGATGCATGTTTGTTTGAAGGTACGCTGTGCATTTAAATGTTGTGGAAAACCAGTGAATCGGTTGATGCGATATTGCGTTGACGATATGATATCGTACATATGCTAAAATATTATCATATGATGTGGCACGAATTGCATTGCGATATGATAAACCTCAGTAGGTGGTGATCAAATATAGACGTAGCCAATAAGATATGTTGCGATATTTAGTTATTAGATATCATATATTTTGCGTAATGCACTGAAATTTGAAATAAAATCATACGAGTGATCTGATGTGATATTGTACGCGTATAAACTGGTCATTTGCAATTTTGTATACAGTTCTAACTTTTGGAACCATGTGAAGAACGTGTATTGAATCTCGTTTAGTGTTTCCAACTGGCGCATGCTAACTACTAGCGTCCAAAATCGTCTGGGGGCTAAGAGCTCATTAATGGTGATGATGAGGGCATTATATGAAGAGACATGATGTGATATTATGAGCGATGATAATTTTAGCAATGATATGATCAGTTTTTTAAATCGATAAAATTCACGAAGTGAATAAGCATAACATGAGAGTTTCTTTATTCGGGTTGACTTATTTCAAATAACATTAGGTTACGCCGGGAGGTACTAAGTATTGGCAAGGAACTTCTGTTCGAGACAAATCATAGATGCAGAGAAAGTAAATACATTACGATTGCCTCTTGAATTTGTTGCTTAAAAATATAATTGTAGGGGATGCTCCAGATACGAGTATATGGTGCCGCTACCAATACAATCCTTAAGGCTACGTCTTTCAATGAACATCTTTTCTTATATATTTTGATGCGTCTTTTTGTAGCACAGGGAACGGATTTTGGATGCGATTAAATAGCCAATATAATCGACGTAAGGTCTACGAATCTTGCACATATCTTAAACACTGCAGTCAGTTGATAATTTTAGCCAAATCTCAAACGATAATAAGAGCCACAGTAAACTATTGGATAGTACAGCTGAGTATAAAAAATTAAACAAGTTCACCACATCACAAAGAGCAGCCAAAGCAGTTCAAGTAGCGAATTGTCAAAAAGTGAATTTTTTCGTGATTGACAGCCGAGTGCAACTGTCAGTATGAGTTAGTGCTTCGCACAAAAGCGTTCATAGCAGTGTCAGTGGCAGTAGCAAACATGTGTTTTGAACTTGCAACAGCAACAAATTACTACCCCAATACCTCGCTTGCTATATTTGTTAGTTTTTATCAAATAGGCGATCTAATGACATTTCTTGTGGGCCATGAAGCCCCCACGGTTGTAAATATATGGCTTTACATTTTTCTTATGAAATCTGTGCGCGTTACAACAAAAAACAGTGGTGAAATCAGTCCTGCGTTATGCTTCAGGACTACACTTTTGACGCTGTCAAATTCCAGTACACCATTTGATATTTCACTGGCGCGATTGTGCCACCTACTGTTTGAAGGGGGACACAAATAAAATATAATGCTTACAACAACAACCATCAGTGGAAACACCACGCACAATTTCCACAGCGAAAGCGCACGCGTGCCAACATATGTGGCACGTTGACAGCATCTAATCTGGCTGGATATGTATGCATCACAGTCATCTTGCTGTGTGGCGGTATTTAGGCAGTGGCGTTTGTTGATAAATTAGTAAGGAGGAGGCAGATAGGTATCTTAAAAATTTCGAAAATATGATAGAGAGTTACTGACCCCTAACCAGAAGTACGACACTCACGACGCCTACTTAAAATATGGATTTTTGTCTTTGGTTCAAATAACTCACTGAAATATTTGGTTGGAATGCCGTAACAAAAGGTTTTCGAAAAACACTTACCCCAGCACATATAAATTATGAAATCCAACAGGCATCGGAAGAGATCCATTGAATGAGAGTGTATCCTGTGTTGAAATATATTAGTTTGATGGATTTAGTTGCTTTGGCTGGGTGCTTTATCATGAAGAAAAGTGAATGAATATTCTTTATAATATCAGATATGGCTTTCCAGATAGAAGAAATGGAACTACGTGAAGCAGAACTGGGGGCTACACTTCACAACCGAAAATTAGTCTCATTTCCACTCGTATGACTCGCCTTTGTTTTGTGGTAGCAAACAGCAACCAACATGCCATATGCCACATTGCGTATATTTCACGGCTTAGTGCACGCGTAAATGTCAATGTGAAAATTATGCTGAAGCAAATACGTATGTGCTTGGTATAATTGTGGGGAAACCGGGCGGTATGTAGCTGCAACATTTCCCTTGACATATTTTCACAATTCTGCTCTTCGAACTGCCGCGCGCTCAATTTAGAAATTTTCTTACAATTCTAAGCGCATTTGGGAGAATCCCCTATTCAAATGTTGTTGCACGCTCATCTTAGCGTGGCTTTTGTTAGTGTTGTGCATAAAAATAGCATGCACTTGGCACACACCAGCAACAGCAGCGGTACACGCAACAAGGGAATCAGCAACAACTGTAACAGGAACAATAACAAATTGCTGTGCTCTCCCCAATCAACAAGCGGCACACAAGATAATTCTAAACCATTTTTTCAATGAAATGTTAAATAAATAAAAAATCAACACAAAATTTATAAGGAAAATAAGTAACAAAAATATTTCCCCTTTGCTAAGCAGAAATATTTCGTGTTTTTTTTTCTGTTAGATGAATGCGTTCATCGGAAAAGCTATGAAAATATTGTGTGTTGTTGTTTTTTGTATACCATTAAAATAGATGAAATTGCTCCCCTGCTGAGTTAAAATTTTAAAGCGTTTTATTTTCTATTGTAGGCAGTGGCGGCGTGAGGATTCGTCTAGGCAGAATATAATTTTTAATGATGCGCCTAAAAGTACGCATATGTCCTTAAATAACTTTGCTGGTAGTATAAAAATCCTTCGGAAAGTAAGCAACTAGCTCATAAGTGTTTCAAATACACCTGGTATTCTTTAAGCGGTAACTATCGTGATTTATTACTAGAGATGGAATTTAAATGCAAAACTGTGCGCCTAAAATTATGCAGTTTTAGTAAGTTTCTTCAGTGGTGGTCAATTCGAATATTTTGTAAAAATATACTCAAATAAAAAAAGAACTTCACTAACATCGATAAAAAATATGAAGGGTTTTTAGAATTAGGAAAATATATTCTTTTTTACTGAAAACTTAAAAAAAAAGTTTTCCTAGATTTCCTTGGTATTTTCAAGTTGAAATACAAACTTCGTTTAATTTCCTCTCTCCGTGTGGCATAGAAATCGAAAGAGTAGTATTTAAGTTAGAATCGTATTAATAAATTGAGTCAGTATTTGTGAACGAAAATAGCGAAATCGATGTGTAATAGCTGCCGCCGACAGGAAGTCCCAAGACCACAAATTCAAAAATTATTCAAGCGACTACTAATGAAGATCCTCTACACGCATATCTACACTCAGTGCGAGCTATTAGCTAGTTGCTGCTGCACAAGTGAAATTATAGTAATGAAAATGTACTCAAACGCTGATAATGAAAGCAAAGAAAATATAAACAAGCAATTGAAAAATCGAACCAAGGGATGGCGGCTAGTGTAGTATTTCAGAAATTCAAAAAAGTTAATGGGATGTAGAGAGGAGTAAGAGATAAATATTTTCAGTTAAAATTAGGGTCATTGCATTGTTCTTGAAAAAGGTAAAAGGTAAAGAAATATTGTTTTTGTTTAATGACACTGATCACATCTACGCGCAGGGACATTGTGATCAACTCTCATATTTACAATCAAACTAATAACAAATTAACTACCACATAAACCCGCCTCGAAGTTAAACACCATGAAGTGCGTATACAATCCTAATTCACATTACAGCGACAAACACATTAAATCACGCGACTCATCAATGTTTGGGCCTTTTGTATTTGGTCGTTCACCGCAACGGCAGAAGCGATCTCACAAATGACACTTTCTTGCATGTCTGCTACTAAAGTGGCGACGTTGATTTGAAATCTTGCAACGCATTGTTATTGTATTCGTTGTAAATCAAATCTGTTGTTACATTGAACATCCAGCGTTTGACGATGCCAACGCTTTCTGGCAGCTCTTCTGGCATACCACTTTTCTAGTATTTAATCACTCATGATTTATTTTTCGAATTATTTTCTATGGGTTCAGAGCTGAGGAACGATCTAAGTGATCTAAGCAAAAATTTCGAAACAGTTCACTACAAGGATTAAATTCGGATTTGGCGCTCTTAGCACCAGGCAAGATAAATATATTCTGTTATAAGCATAGCTGGGATAAGTCGATAACAATACTGAAAAAAAAAAATAATAATCAAAAAAAATCAAAAGTAATCAAAATACTTTTGTTTTGATTATTTTTGATCTTTTTCAGTTTTGTTGTAGAAGCACGTAAATATACACATCAATAATACTGAAAAAATCAAAAATAATCAAGAAACATTCCAAAAAAGTCAAAAAATAATCAAAAGTTATCGAAATTTTTTTTTTTTATTATTTTTTATATTTTTTTTATTTTTTCTAATCGTAATCAATTAATAACTGCCTTTTCTTGAAATGACAATTAAAATAATTATTACCAATTAAAAAAGCCATCTAGTTAAGTGGTTACTAATTCCTAATCAAATTTAACAGGTCTGGCCTCTTAATAGGACATGCTCAAACAAAAGCGATCACTTCAACCCATACAAAGAGATCAAAACTGGCATCCTTTGCGACTCATCCGTACTACATTTAATTTTCTTCAACTAGAAACTATACTTCCTTACTTATTCTTATTTAAATCAATTCACGCGCCTCCATCAAAATGTAATTTCTATGTCACCCATAGAGAATTTTTTAAGTGGCTGAAAAGATTACGTTTGTCACAATTTCTTTGCTTTTGCCCCCAACTAGGGCTCTTGCTCATATCACTTTCGACATTAATACGTTGTCTGCATCATTGCACGCCTATTGAATCATTACATGTCAAAACTCATTTCATACACATTCGATAAAATTTAAAGAAGTTATAAAAATGTCATTAAAGGAACGGAAAGCTCTTTGTTTAATTGCTGCTTCAAAACTTAGCAAACCGTTATAAAGAAGTGTATTTGTATATATGTTTCGAAATCGCTTTTCAAATTAGCCATAAAACTAAAATTAACTCATAAATTTTATTTAATGCCTGGTTTTACAAGAAAATCTGTATATCAAGTGTAACCGAGACTAGAGTTATGGCGCTGAACTATTGATCATGTGGCTTTTTGTTTGGCGGAATTTCTTTAGCTTGCTGAGCGTCAAAATAATTATGGTTTATTTTAAGTGGTTGATCTACATTTTCAAAGTAATCATTATTAAAACTTGAAACAATTTATGGCTCGAGCAAGTAAATAGAAAGGCACTTGATTAAGTTGCACAAAAATTGCCAGAAAGACATGTCTCAAGAAATAATATGATGACTCTATGCAATTAAGTTGAAGGTATTTGAAAGTCCACCAAAAACAAATAGCACTGTTTCTCTGCTACTTTAGTACTTCCAAGTTTTATGATGTAGTTTTCTTTACATTTTGTAAACTCTTGTACCGACTTTTAGCAGTACGTTTTATCATCGCTTAATAATAAACTAAGCTGTGTAACAAACGAAATGTCAATAGAGAAAATGTATGTATGTATGCGCGTTGCTCTACTCCTGCAAAATAGACAAATACTGCGTTCAATCATCTAAAAAATACTTCTTAAGAATCTGTACTTCTATGCTAAAGGCTGTGCTACTCGAAAGCAAAAGTCGATTCAAATAAACATCGCTAGTCTGTAGTTCGTTCGAATTTACTTACCGCGCGTGCGGTCGCAGGTTCAAACGTATGTACGAGTATGTCCTCGTTGTTAATTTTTTATTTTGTTGTTATTAAAAATATTAAATTTTTTTAAATATGTAAATACTTCTAAACTCAAAATTTCTTTTTTTAATTTTTTCCAATTTTTTGATGAAAAATATACTAATTGTGTTATTATAATTATAAGTGATTATATATCTGTAGATTTCGGTTTGCTAAATTGTTGTCGAATAGAATTTTCTAACTTTCGGCCATTTCGGCATATGTTTTCGAGATACGGAGTACCAAATTTTCCACAATCGAAAGGGTATCTCTCTCTGAAATCCGAAGGGAACGGAATAGAATTCGAACATCAAACGGACTTTACTCCAAAATTTCTTACAGAGTGCGAATCACTCGATAGCGAACAAATTTTCTTTACAATAGAATTACAGACTAAGATATGTTCTTTAACTATTTCAAAACTTGCAATAAAAGGCATTACCTACTTCATTTCGAATTTTATTTTTTTGTAAAACTACTCAATTACGTGAGTCCTTCTAATTTTTTGTAAAGTCATTGTAAATAAAATGTTTCCAGTAATTAGTGGAGGGGTCTAAAAGCGTATAATTGACATACAGAACAAATTTTATTTACTCACCGCCCCAAGCCCCCAACATATTTTCATTCATTTACTTGCTCATCTGTTTTATCCTATCGCGACATTTGCAGTTCTTATCTATGTAATGACCGTCACCGAGCTCGCTTGCTTAAATGAAGCAAACGAAATCCCCGCAAATGCCAACAATAAAAACGTTACATCTACTGTTTTAATGCTTTTTCGAAGAGTGGTACTTCTTACATTCAAATATTCATACCCACTAGGAAAATATCAATAACTTCCCTTTAATGTGTATAGGCAGGAATACTCGTTGTAAGTGAATTGTAAACTAGATGTTACTCTGCGTTATTTCTCATGACAGTCATTCAAAAATCTAGTTGACATGTTCAGCATACAACGCGTTGAAGGAATTGTAGATATGAACGGCGAAAATCAGGGCCCTTGCTCAATAGCTCTTTTCGAAAAAAAATTTCTTCGCTTTCGGGTGATTCGTACTCTGTAAGAAATTTTCGAGTTGAACCCATTCACTGTTCGAGTTCCATTCCCTTTCCTTCGTATTTGATCTATCATCTTTTCGATTGTAAAAAAATTTTCAACTCCATATTTCGAAAACAAAACCCAAAATCGTCGAAAGTGAGTAAATGATATACGACAACAATTAAGCAAACGGATATCCACAAAAATGTGGTTTCTTATGGTTAGATTCAAACACTTCGGGATTTTTTTATATAAAAAAATTCTTTTTATAGCAGAAAGAGCTAAGCAATCGCTGTGAAGAAGTTAGGTAAAAAATTGTATGAATTAAAATTAAATTAATTAGATTAAAAATATTTATGTATATAAAAAAATGTATTTCACTTAATAAATAAAATAAAATAAAAATTAATTAATTGTCCGAGATGTTTATCATCTCCGCTTCTGCGTAATGTACTGTACTTAAGATTTATGCATTTGTTTTTTGTATTTTGTTTTGAGTTTGCGATTTGTGAAACAGTGATGGCTACTATTATCGAACATCTTCTAAAGTAAATTCGAACGAACTTCAGAGTACTGATGTGTATAAGAGTCGAGTTTTTCAGCAGAATAGAAAAGCCTTTCGAACAGAAGTACAGAGTATGGGCGCAGGCCTTTGGTGAACTAAGTATGAGTGATTTGGTGGCTTACTGTTTTTCACTTTTCGTCGCGTTGAAAATTATTTCTTTGGTTTTCTCACATCACACTGAATTTTTGTTAAAAATGTTCAAAAAATGTTCAAAAAATGCTAGTCCAGTTTTGATCGTTATCAACACTTCTCTGTTAAACTTTATACTTAGCATGTATAATAAAATGCTTCTGTTTCCTAGAGGGTATATATGGAAATGCTTACACACATACATTACTTTAACTAAGCATGAAAGATACATTTGATATCCATTTGTGTAGATTCTTTGCAATTCATGCATAATTTATGAATTAATTATGAGCTTCGACGCGCATGCATGTTCCAACAAGAACGTGGGTGGGTGTGGCAATACATGATTGGCATTGCATGGATTAATAAACACACACATGTGTATGTTTGTTTATAAAATAATAAATAAATATGAATACGTTTACTCGTTACTGTCGATGGTCACTTAACTATCGGTCAACTTCTCATAAGCCACACTAATTTCTTTATTTACTCGTTTGTATGAAGGTTTCTATGATTGTACTTTGTAATTTTCGCAAGTCAGCACGGTCGCTCAGGCAATGAAATCCGTTGGCGTATTTATGACAGCTCTGCTTTTGGTGTGTCAGGTGGTCGACGGTGGTTTCTTTTGTGACAAGTGTGGGTGGGTAAATTAAGCTCCCATTGAATCCAGTTAATATATGGAAATATATTAGTAGTTTGAAATTAAGTGATTTTTGGATTTAGTGATTTTCAGATTTTCTGCGGTCCGTAAAGAGGGTGTTTTAGGCTTAGATTCGGAAAAGATTTTATTAGCACACTAACAAGTGAAGTGGCCACGAAAGGGGGAAGGCAAGTTTGTAGTTCAGTAAAATGAGGGTATTTGGGATAATATTTTCAGTTGAGTCGTCTGCTAGTTTAGATTTTAATATACCTAAAGGGGAGGAATACGGCGAGCTTATCTGCTTCCGTAAGTGTTTATGTATAGCATGAGGTTTGGGGCTAAGGCTTGCCGAGCACAACAGCATTTTCGAATTGAACATCTGAAATTGATGGCGGATCAGACGCTGTCCTTACGTACATACTTCTGTAAGCCTTAATGACGGTTTTGGCTGGCGAAAAAGGAAGCTATTCACATCGTCGTTTGGTTGACTGGCGCCAATCGGAAACAAGAAGTGATCAGAAATCAGTGGCTTGTGACAAAGTAGTTTACTGGGAGACTACCGGTGCACCACGGAATTAAGCATGTGGCGCCCCAGGTCGGAATTGTTCCCTTGTGTGGTAGCGAAACGGTTCGTGCTTTTGTGCTTGTCGCCGCCATCAATCTCTTAAAGAAATTCTCTCAAATAGACCCAGACCGCTCAGATGTTTTCAGTGTACGATAAGTGACTTTTAGGACGTGATTTACAGGATGCTATTCACTGACCCCCAATTGGACAGTTTCCTATTTATGAAATCCTAAGTTCATTCCAACTATATCTATTTGTTATTTTGGTATAACCCGAGTCGAAGACCCTACTTTTACAACAACAACAATAACTCAGTGACGATTTGGTAGTTTTATGTTTTGAAACGCTGAGTCTTCTGTTTTCTCGCCTCGAACATTTTTAGGATAAAACACGACCTACGTCTCTCAACCCTCGTATTCCTTGTGGCTAAAAAAGGAGTATGCCCAGTTAAAAAAATACCTGTTCAGCTCAGTTAACCAGCTAATAAAGAAAGAAAGAAGAGATTCATAAACATTTTTTTTTGTTTGCTGACAATCAATAGGTACCCACTGGACTTACTTTACGCAAAGTCTTACACTAACTCTCTGAAGTTAGATGAGCAATTACTTAAGGCGCACACTTGACATTCAGATCGCAAAATAGAGTCAAACATAGATACTGACATGTGTTAAAACTACTCGCCCAATACAATACTCAATCACTTACTTACCAACCAAACCCATCCATTTGGCCAATACGCGGACGACAAGTTGACACATGAAGAAAAGTGTGATTGCCAGTGGTGAATGGACAGCTGCTCCCCAACATGACAGACGGGTGCTAATTGTTTATGCTAGTCACATCGGCGCACCGAGCGAATATAGTCAAGCAAAAAAAGCGCAACTAACGGGGGACCGACCAACGGCAGTACGGACTGTTCGATCGCGACCAATGCGGCACAAACGCAGCTGTTGGTCGTTTTTTGTTGGCACGAAGCCATTGAAATCATTCAATAATTTGTTTTGCCATGGGAAAAAAGGTGCAACAGAGATTCTGCACGATCTGCCGTGTATTTTAAGAATTAATTAAAAAAAATTTTTTTTTACGTTTTTATTTTTTTTTTTTGTGTAGTTGTTAGTACTTATCTATTTTTATTACCATCTCTTAGTGCGAACACAACTCAATCACTTAGAATGTCTTGACATGCACTATTTAAAATTGATGCTTCTTCTATTCAGGGCCTTTTACTTTTCAACACTTTTACCAAATGTTTGTATGGTTCTGTATATCTTCATATGGGTACATTATTATAGGTTTCCTTTATATTCTAGGAGGGAGTTTTTAAAAGAGGTTCAGTTAAAAGTCAGTGGAATTCCTTCAAATAAGAAAAAGTAGCGACAGATGTTATAAAGATTTTGGGGTAACATAAAAGTATAGCGGAAAAAATGACCGGATTTTTTTTTTTAATTTTTTCGGCCTGGTGGTTGGTTCTGACGTTATGAATGAATCGAAAAAGATATACACAAATTAGCATCATCAGGAAAAAAATCAATTCAGACGTGTCCAATTGTTTGTCCGTTAGTTCTCCCGATAACTTGAACAAATGCTTGTAAAGTATATGCCTATATCTGATCTAGAATAGATCTCGATAGCCAAACCCACTATTTCTATTTGTAACGGCGCTTTTCTTAAGTATATTTCAACTAAAAAAAATAGATTTTTCCTTGCCTGAAATACATACGTATACATATTTGAGATTGTCTGAAATACAATTGTAACATCTGATATAATTTTGCTTTCATTTGGGATAGGCAGTCTAAAACCTTTGCCGCTTTTGCGTTTCCTAAGTATTTTAGTGTATTCATGAACCACATGTGACGATTTTTGAACCAGAATTGACTTTTTCTAAAATAATTTTTTTGCTTCTGAGCTACAATTGACTTTTTCTAAAATACTATTTTGCTTTTCTAAAATACGGAAGACCCCCTATAAAATACATTTTTGGCTACATATGGTTAAGTCAATTTTACATTCGTCCCTAGAATTTTGCATATTAACTAATGTTGCTGTTTCTTGGTCTTCTTTGATTTCACTTTTTTAGCATCATTCCAAATTTGAAGTATTTATGAGGGTATAGTTAAAATCTTTTATTATGTTATGTTACTTACTTTAAAATTGAATTAGCCGCCTAACGGGTTTGGCTGTCCATCATAGCTCGCCAGTCGTTTTCTTGTTTTGTTAAATCCTTCTACAGTAGGTCCTTCCATCAGAGTTGTGGTTTGCCTCTTCATCTGCCTCCTTAAGGTATGACATTTATTCCCAGCATTAAATATCGCAATCAATCAAATAATTTTTCTACTACTTAATAAACTTTAAAAAGCAATAAAAACATCAATTCTGTTGACAGTTTATAGCTGCTGTAGTAATTGTGTTGATTCATACATTATAAAACGCTCAATTTTATCCATGCCAACAAGTTAAAAACCTCATTCTAATTAGCTAACCCATTTGCGATAAATTAATAGTACTCAAAATTGTACGCTTAATTTGATTCGTTATGGATGGATGTATTAGCCTTTAAAAAAATTAAAAATGTTACTTCCGCGCTATAACGCTTTTAGTTAATCCAATTAAGAGGACACAAAAGGAGTTAACAATGCGTAAGCTTTAAATAAAAGGAAAACGATTACAGAAATATTCCTAGCATACACACAGGCGCAGCCATGCCGACATAGATACCCCGTCAAGCATCAGTGGGTAAAAATCTAGGTAAATAGTAAGTCGGAAGTGATAAGAAATGTGGGTAAATTTGTTAGGAGAGGTACACTTTATAGAAATTTTTAAAATGTTTTTATCAATTTTCATGGTTCTCGGGCCTCAGTAGAAGAGTTTTCAAGCGCTTCCCTTAAGAAGGCATTACAAAACCCCTTCTTAGCAACAGAAAGGCACGTTTCCGCAGCTGTCCACAGACAGCGCTTCGTGTGACTCCTCTCGTGCAGCGAGTTGGTATGACAAGAGCCATTTTTTCGGAAAAGAGGCGGTATTGCCTTGCAATGTGACATATAAGAAGTGTTTGAAGGGAAAAAGCAAGTCCTTGCAATTTGGCTCATTTCATGTATACGAATAATTAAAGAGAAAGTAAGGCCATCTATACTTCGGTTCCGAGCTTCAATAAGTGATTCTTACTCCTTCTTTTCTCAACTGGGATGTTTATAGAGTATTCTTACAATAACAAAATCATTCTGCTTTCTAATAAACCACTTTTTTGGTTTCGCTACTCACTGTGTATCTAGATTTTGACACACTGCACTGGCGTTCGGCAGAGGAGGACATAAATAATTGAATACTTTCTCTTACCCATTACAATATAGCTTGAATTATAACGCACACACTCAAACAGTTTAAAGTCACCACCAGTCTTACACACTACCCCTAAAAGTATGCTATGTCTTTTACAGCAAGCTTGTACTCATTTAGCTGGCCCTACGCTGCAGCGCCTAAAAGTTAACGAGTTTACAGGCGTTTTAAACGCGACCACCATAGCCAATTTTACCCTCTCCCAATCCAAGACACACACACACTTCAGCCACAAAATCAGCACTCAATGTCGCTTCTGTGCCTTTCCTCAGTGCAAATGTTTGAGAATTATTTATGCACAAAGCTTAGCTGGCATATCCTTTATACACCTTTTACCGCCACACATTCTCCAACTTTGATAAAACTTTTTTCTTTAGAATTTTGAAATAATATGCTCGTGATTAATTGGCACATTAACGTGTGGCATTTGTTGATGTTAGAAACTCTTCATGATTGCTTAGTGCGTCGTTGAGTTCTAAGTAATTTTAGCGGAAAGAATTTAAACAATATTTGAGTTGAAAGGGGTGGCCTTTATTGCTGTGACATATGAACTGGTTTGACTGATTAATGACAAAAAGTTTTTACTAAAGAAATAACGGTGTGGGTAAGTAGAGACGTTTTGTGCTTTAAACTTTCCTATAATTTTTATTAAATTGAATTAGACCTACTTAAATTAAAAAAACCAAAATGCCACGGAGGCGACTTCTCTTTTCCACTGAGGAGACGAACGTAGAGTCTTTGGTTAAGAGGAAAAGACATATGATCGCTAACCCAACATCAATTTCGTTGTTGTTGACTATAATTCCTGGGTGAATAATGCAGAAGTCTTTCGTCCTACAGTCGGAATAAGCAGCTTCACGATGGAACATCTCCTTCCACTAGCTTACTAAAAATATCATCATCTGGTGTGTAAAGTTTTAGCTTAAAAATACTCCCAAGCCACCTGACTGTCTTCTTATCAAAAAAAGGCGAAATTTAATTACGAGGCCCCAATATCGATTCGAACCAGCATAATTCTACACTGTGCTTTTACACCTGCTCTTTGAGAGTAATCTGCTACCTAATAAGGTAAGGACAGTCGCCTCTAGTCAGAAAGGGAGGACAGTACAGAAAATAATGACGAGTTGGTGACTGAAGTGACGTACAGAGCGTATTTGTAATATGAATCCAACACATCTTCTCACTGGTAAATTCGGTAGTATATGATAAAACCGATATCCAAACCCTGACGATTGAAAACTGTACCACGGCTCAACTATGGAGATGTGAGAATTGTAATATATATCTGTACTCATGAATAACAAAGCACCGACCATTACGGACTTTCCGTAGAGCTGACATGGAGGTGCATATACCTCGGCGACAATTAGGAAGAACCTCTCCGAGTCAATTGAAACCAAACTAGGCTTTAGACAAGGCAAGACAGTTTCGAGCGATATCTTAAATTTGACTCTGGAGAATATAATTCAAGACGCTGAGCTGAAAAGTACTGTTGCTGATAATATTGATATATTTGGCCTTAACAAGTTGTGCTGCTCTAACCATAAGGATAAGGAAGTGAAAAGGGTTAATTGGTACAGTGTCGAAAGAAGATGAGTTCACCCTTTTGATATTTGAAAAAAAAGTACTCCGGAATGGAAGGGTTTTCCCCGTAATGCTAATGCCGTATATTTTAGGTCATTTTATGATGTTATATAAGAGCTCTACAAAATTAAAGCCCAAAGTATCCATTGTCTGGGTCATGTTATTCGAATGAAGAAAGAAGGTCAGTTTCAGCAAACTGATCTATCTTAACCAGACTTTTACAGAAGGCATTGGTGCAGGAAAATATAGGTGCCTCCCTCCGTGTTTCAAATTGGTGTCGCTTATAGCTAAGAATGTACGACTGTACTGCTTTGTAATTACCCATTCTGCTAAGCACCAATAAATGAGGAACGATGACTTAGAATGAATTGTCGTGAGCATAATCAGACATAAATAAGAACATATATCAGCATTTCTTTATACTTTTCGAAGCCAATGTATTTATATATATGTACTATTAAATTATTCCACTTTACTCCATTACGTCAAATTGTCATTTACACTACACATTTTATAAGTTTTTAGGCCCCCCCCCTGCTTTTTAGGCGACACACGTGACGTGTCAGACCATTTTTGGTGTTGCACCAACTTAACGATTTTATAGCATTATTCTACTGGCCAATTTTATTTGTATTAAGCAATCAATTGAAATTTGTCGATATGTGATATTGTATAGTGTATATATGTTTGTATTCAATTACGCGCAGCCGCACATGTTTGCTTGACTTCATATCAATTGACTGCAATCAGCAACTTGGGTGATTGGCTTTTTGGCTAAATAAGCAAAGCCAAGTACTGTTGCCGTTGTTGTTGGTAGATATTTACATACCTATCGAGCAACAGATGTGGGTATGTAAGTAAATAGTTGTGAATAAAAAAATATAGAAACGTATAAAGATACACATTTCTACATACATTTCTGAAGTATTATCGCACGCCTTATATGTTTGCCATAGACGCGGGTGTCCATTTATTATGAAAAAATATATAAAAAAAAATTGAGTTTTTATTATTTTAGCTGTCAACATTTTGCGTGGGCATTTTTTGCTTTTAATTTATTCAAAACGCATTCGCAATTACAGTTACCACAAATTAATTCAATTCAATGCATTGCGGTATTTATTAGCTGTTATATTTTTATACCCGGTTGTACTTGTGCATTTCGTCTCAATGGACGATCTCGGAATGGTTGAAATTTAACCATTAAACTTTATTTTATTTTAGTTATTTGCTGGAAAGGTACTTTAATACTTGTGCATTTCCTTTACTTCACTCTTCTTTCTTTCCTTTACTTTCCACACTATTTAATAATATAGCTTGAATTCCTATTTGTATTCATTTTATTTTTCTCACTTCATCGTTTTCCCTACTAACTGCATTCCTTAAAATTCATTTCCACTAAAGGGGTTAATCGCAAATCACTCTCTTTAGATATTAGTACTGCGACAATTGCAGTGATGTTATGCTTACTACTACAAATATAGTATGTACAACAAGCCCTAACAATCTGCCAATTTTACATGGCAATGTCCCTATTGCATTACCTAATCCATCTCGGGGTACGCTATTTCTTTGCTTTTGAATACTCCATAGAGTACCTACGTGAGAGTACTCTCAAAATGCTCGCACAGGATTACTCCATAGAGTATTTAACACCAAATCGAGAGAGGGAGTAGGTGGTGATCAAAAGTACTTCTACTCCTCTCTCGCTTTGGTGTAGAATACTCCATGGAGAAATCTTTTGGCAGTATTTTGAAAGTACTCTCACGTAGATGCTCCATAGAGTATTTAGAAGCAAAGTAAAGGGTACTGCGAGATGGATTCGGTAATCCAATCACTGGACATCGCCATGTAAATTGGAGTATTCTGGTACTCCATCGTTTTTTAGAGGGGGGTGTATTTTGTTAGATTTCGGACAACAATATACCAGTTTCAAACTATTTAGTTGAAAATAGTCCCACAAATTTTAAAATAATTTAAATGCCATCGGATAGATTTAAATAGCACTGAAGTCACATTGGCGAGGTCACAGGTTCGAGTCCTAGTCTCCTAAACGTCAAATTTAAAATAAAAAGCTACAGTGGAATTTATCGAACTCTTCACATTTTAGCAGCATGCTTAGCATTGAATTTTTACTATTACAAGTTTAGCTTTTATCGAACTAGTTCGGTATTAGTCAGAAAACTCTAAATGTATACTGTTGTGTGTTCTAACTAGTGATTTACGGCAGAGTTGTAATTATATTGGTGATGTTAAGTAACCTCTAAAATAAAGCGATTAGTCGATAATGAATCCGGGATGAGTCGCTATGCATGTTCTATGAAGAGACTTATAGTGCCTTTTCATGCCTGAACGGGTAGTGTCGGTCCTTTGTTCCCCTATGGGTACCGTCGGGCAAGTTTACTTTCAACACTTAAAAGTAGGCTACACAAATTAAAATTGACTTATCCCAACTACGCCTATAATGGAATATTTGGGTGAATTGTAGACCACTCTCTTTAGAGATCAGTCGCACAATTTATTTCCGGGTATGAAATCAATGACCAATCTCTTTTTGCGTTTCAAGCAATCCAGGCTTTACCTCGTGTTTTAGCAATATCACTGCAAGGGAAAGTCTGAAACGCCTAAGAGCCTAGTGGTACACGACGTATCAGATTTTTTCTGAGAAACACTTAATGTAGTCCATTAGTTAAATAAAACAATTATTAGCAAATCATTCGAAGAAAGAAAGGCCTTCCGAAGAGCTTTCATATTCAAGAAATATAGTACATTGCACTATCGCCATGAGTGCTCATCATTTTGAATAGGCGTTTCGCTTTTTTAAAACGCATTAGGTATTGCACAGATGTAACCAAAGAACCAGTTCATTTATTTTTTTTAGTTTCCCAAAATTGTAAAAATCTAGAAAAGATAATTTAGAATTGGTCCCAATTTGAATATAATAGGGAATTCCTACTTTTAGCCACGATTTCTTTCAAAACCTCTACATTTGTGAGTTCCCTTTCGCTAGACTAATATCTATTTAAGTCTCTTACTAATCTACTATCCACAGCTGGGTATACAAAGCTTGGTTTCAGCCGAACTTAAACTTTTACACTTTTTGTTTTATTTATTATTTCTTAACTGCATTAGCTTAAGCGGTAATTTTTGCATGGTGTTGCAGGTAGAACGAACCGGCTCATAATTTTATAACCAACTCAACAACATGCATAAATTTAAACAAATTCTGTTATTATCAATGTTATATCCACACATACATATGTATTTATACACACCTTAAATATGTTAGACGAGTATACTGAACCTACTCAGATTAACATAAAAGCGCTTGTTTGCCGCTTGTGGCAATTGTTTTGTTTACCAGCACTTTTGTGCTTGGCATACTTCAATAAGTGGTTTTACTTCCCCTCTCCTTTCTTTTACAAATTTTTAGTGTGACTCTTTGCTAACTCATTTCTACCAAATTTTAAGTTTGAATTCTGTTTCTCCGCTAGCAGTCGTTTGCTAAAGCACCGCCTACATGCAACAGCAGCCAGCTTGTCTGTGAGTAGTTTACCGGCTATTTTGGCGCAACAAAAATTTGTTGGCGATTCTATCGCTGCAGCACCTGCCGTGCGTTGTTTGCACTTTTTATTGCCTTTTATGTTGTGAGTTATATATATTCCGTGCTCTAAGCGATTTTTTTTCTTTTTCTTGAACAATTGACATTATCAGATCCTGATGGATTTGGATTAAACAGGTTTATACTGGCGGCCAACTTGACGACGTGCTAGTGTGCTGGCCTACAACACCGAAGATTTCAAGTTAAAGTATGGGGACAGGAAACATCTAAGTGTTTGGAAAATTTTTTTTTTTTTTAAGTTGCGCCCGTCAGCAACCCTCCTATTAGATTTCTGTCATGAAAACGCCTTTCAGTAAAAAATTCATTTGCCTTTACAGTTGCCGATCGGAGTCGGAGTAAAAGCGGCGCACCACAAATTGCAATAGAAGCTTTTTCTTAAATCACAACGAGCAGATTATGTAAGAATCAATTCTCTCTTAACGTTTACAAGCTTCCTTATCGTCCGTTGCATTCCTTATTACCCATACATACTTCGGCTAGATTATTATTGCCTTTATATGTTAGCCATTTCTTATTAAATTAAAATTTTATTAATTTTCTTACATCAATTGAAATCTTGTTCAACATCTTGCTTTTATTACAACTTTTATTATCATTTTTAGATCCAAGAACGACGAATGCGTTGCAGTAACTGCTCGTATGTGCACTACCCACGCGCATGCGCTGCAGCAAATCCCTAAATTAAA
Organism: Merzomyia westermanni; assembly: GCA_949987695.1. NCBI lineage: Eukaryota > Metazoa > Arthropoda > Insecta > Diptera > Tephritidae > Merzomyia > Merzomyia westermanni. The sequence goes on along the minus strand of OX465291.1, from coordinate 145,060,458 downwards.
AAGCTTTTAAAACTACCCAGCAAACAGATTCTCTAGCGTTAGAGGAATTTCTGTTTAGTGAATTAGAGTTTAATCTATTATGCCAGACCGAAGTTGACACAGAGTGACTCGAGACTTTGTGTAGTATTTCCGTCTTTCCGTTCCTATAATCTATTGTAACCTTCCTTTTGTTCTTGCATTATTTACTCTTATAATCTTACTTTCTTCATTTTATTCAATTAAATTTAATATTTTTTTAAATTTTATTTTATTTTATTTTAATTAATTTTATTTTATTTCATTTTTTTAATTTTATTTAATTTTATTTTATCTTAATTTATTTCACTTTATTTCATTTTATATTAATTTATTTTATTTAATTTTATTTTAATTTATTTTTAATTTTATTTTATTTTATTTCAATTAATTTTATTTTATTTTATTTTATTGATTTTCATTTTGTTTTATTTTATTTTTTCTTAATTTATTTTATTTTATTTTATTTTATTTTATTTTACTTTATTTTATTTTATTTTATTTTATTTTATTTTATTTTATTTTATTTCATTTTATATTAATTTATTTTATTTTATTTTATTTTTTTTATTTTATTTGATTTTATTTATTTTTTAATTTTACTTTATTTATTTTAATTTTTTTTAATTTTTTTTTTAATTTAATTTAATTTAATTTAATTTTATTTTTTTTATTCTATTTTATTTTGTTTTTTTTTATTTAGTTTTATTTTTTTTTTATATTACTTTATTTTTTTTTTTATATATTTAAATTTTTTTTTAATTTTTTTTGTAAGTATAACGAGCTCAAGACCAGTTGATAATAATTCTTAGTTAATTATTATTATTTTTGATTAGAGGAAAAATTTAAAGCAACAAACATATACAGGCTATAGTTATAGTACTATTTCGAAAACAGCCACGATTTCTCGTCAGACTAATTCGTATAGTTTTGCTATTTCAGAGGATCTTGTGGAGAATCGAACCCACTCACTCTGATTGCCAGCGCAGATCCTCTGAAATAGCAAAACTATACGAATTAGTCTGACAAGAAATCGTGGCTGTTTTCGAAATAGTACTATAACTATAGTCTGTATATGTTTGTTGCTTTCAATTTTTCCTCTAATCAAAAATAATAATAATTAACTAAGAATTATTATCAACTGGTCTTGAGCTCGTTATACTTACAAAAATATGTAAAATGAACAGAGCGTAAAACCAACAACAAAATAAATTTTTTTTTAATTTTTTTTTTAATTTAATTTTATTTTGCTGAGTGTTTATGAGAATTTTGGCTTCTGATGTCTTTCTCTATTTCTACAGTTTGTTGGACGTGGCCTTTTGTGGCATCGATATCCAACTTCCGTGTTTACTGGGTGATGTGTGTCTACGCTTCGTGTAGCACATATTTTCCAGTGCTAATAGTTCTTTGTACTATTTTACTTTATACGTCTATTTATATTTACTAAATTGAATATTTTACAACTAGAATTAAATTTAATTTTGACAAGCTAACGGCATAGCGAATAATTATTTTGTACATTTTATTGTAGATTTTTATGTACAAGCATTAGGATATTGCATTAAATATGCTTTTATGGCATTAGATTAACATTTATTAGTGCGCATATTGTGCATTAGCAAACAGTCCTAAAGTATGCAAGTCTAGATCTAGGTTGCCGTACTTGTTTACAATCATTGAATGGTTTTCAAGTAAGGACTATCATTGTAGGTCGTCAAATTGAACAGTTTCTCTAGTTTGGGTCTTGAAAACGTCTAACCATATAAAAGCGTTAAAGGAGAGTTAACAGCCTGAATAGTTCTATACAGGTATATTTTAAGACTCTAATCCGCGGGCTACTTTCACCTAAAAGGGCTAGCCAAAAGTGTTTCTGTTTCCTAAGAGGTCGATTTCTATCGTATCCGCTAACCATATACCATCTCGCAGATCATTTCATAAATCAATACATTTTTGTTTCTAATAGAGCTAGCTTACTTAGGAGATAATGTTGACTACAATGTCTCTTACACCAACCCGCGAGAGTTCGCAAGCCCAATCTTTCTCAATTTAGGAGGTGGTCTGAGTCTGGGAGGTTTAGTCTGCCACTACCTGGGACTGCAATTATGATTGATATCAAAGAGTCATAATACGTAGTGCTAATCAACCAATTTATGACCGCTACCAAAATCAAATTTCATTCGTAATACTATTGCTTGAAGTTTTTTGTAAACAGAAAATCAAATCATAAATATTTGTCGCTAATATGTGTTTAAATTTACAAGATTAAGAAATAAATATGAGCTCAGGTTGTATAAGCAGGTTTATTCGAGGTCGGCACTGGCTCATTTAAAGTTTTCCGTTTGGTCATTGAAATAGTGCTTTATTAGTATTCAATATTAAGACATTGCTAAAATAAAAAAAATTAACAAACAATACCCATAAAGTAGCAGAATAGAATTACAATAAAAAACGTGTTCATACAAAAATATGAACACACAACTCTGCCACTCTAAAATAAGTATATTTATACAGTCCACTAGAATTTTATGATAGTATTGTCATACATACATACTTACAAAACAAACAGGATAAGGTACCTAAACCTATCACACACACACACATAGGTACACACATACAGTCCACTAGAAGGAAAGATAAGCATACAAAACATATGGTTTCTTATCTGGTCCTAATATTTAAGCAATCCCCTTGAAACAGTCTAGACAATCGATCGTTAAACCCAGACGATCGGTGATTAAGACACAGCAAAACAATAGATAAATTGTACTTAGGCTAACATTAAAATCAGTCCCTTTTACATAAACACACGCACTTGTATAGTAGATTAAGGAACATAATTTTAAGATTTAGTATATAAGCAACTGTAAAATAGTTGAAGAACCAGAACTATAATAAATTCTCAATCAGCAACACCATCAAGCTGTTCTTTTTATTGAAGATTTTAGTTTCCCCCCACCAGAGGTAAGGGACTTTAATTCTCAACATTTGGTCCTTCGAGCCGGATAAAAGAGCTCAAGCGTAAGTACTGTAAGTTTCAAAGAAAAAAGAGCGTTACTTAGCAGTATCAAAACCTATTTATGTGAGCCGGAGCAGCAAAGATTGTCCGCGTTAAAAAAAAAAAAAAGGTTTATTTTTGTAAGCCGGACTAGCAAAGACTGTCCGCATTAAAAAAGCGTTTTCGTGGCTAAACAGCGAAAAGTGTAAAAAAAAAAAAAAAAAAAAAAAAAAAAAAGCGTTTTCGTGACTAAACAGCGAAAAGTGTAAAAAAAAAAAAGCGTTCTCGTGGCTAAACAGCGAGAAGTGCGTGTGGGTTTTTTAAAAAATATATATAGATATCAAATGTGCAAGCGTTTCTCGTGGCTACAACAGCGAGAAGTGGTAAAAACGTGCGTTTAAAGAAAATCGGAAGAGAACTCTAAGTGTACAAGCGTTTCACGCGGCTGGAACAGCGTGAAGTGTGCTAAAAAAGAAGAACTCTAATAAGCGTTTCTCGTGGCTGGAACAGCGAGAAATGTTAAAAAGAAGACTGAAAACAAAAATCAATTTTTAAGCAATCATCATGGAAACTCTACTACAAAGACAGCGCCAGTTGGGCGCACTTGCTGAAGACGAACAACAAAAAATAGAAGGCGGAAAAATAAGAAAAGCCGCATGTCCTGAACATATTAGACACGTCCAAACAATTATAACGGAATTTAATGCTAACCATGCCAAAATTGTGGCCAAAAATAGTCCAGAAGCGGCCAAATACTTTAGCAAAGAGTATTACGAACATATTCTTAAGCTTCTGGAACAGTGCATTCAGCAGTTAAGAATACAAAGTGAAGCAGAAGAATCTACAGCATCAGGTGGCTCGACATCAGCAGCAGCAGATGGCGCAGCATCAGCAGCATCAGGTGGCTTATTGACAACAGGCCATAAACAATTTACACCTCAGTACATACAACCAGATAATAGTGCGGAGGTACAAATGAGATTTAAACGTCGAGGAGAAAAACTAAGAAAGACCATCAAAGAAATACAAAAGAATAGTTTGCTTTCGGTCGAAGAAGTAAGAGAGCTCAAGACGAAGCTTCAAATACAATTCGAATATGTAGAAGAAGCGTTTTCTGAAACTCGTAGCATCAAGTTAGAAAATATAAATAAAGACACAATAGAAGAATACATGGAAGACCTCCAAGAAAACTATAGTATTTATATTGAAAAATTGACTAATAAGTTAAAAGGAACCATGTCAACACAGACTGTGTCTGCCACAATGAAGTTGCAGGAAATTAAGATTCCAATATTTTATGGCGACATGAAACAATGGTCATCATTTCGGGATCTTTTCCAAGGTTTGGTGCACAATTCAAAGCACTTCACTGAAGTAGAAAAAATGTTTAGATTGAAATCAGCATTAGCAGGGGAAGCTGGAAGATTAATTCAGCATTTACCAGTAACCGAATGCAACTACGAAGCCGCGTGGAAAATACTCCACGAAAGATACGAAAACAGAAGGTTGCAATTCACAACACAAGTGGACCGACTTCTGGATCAACCAACAGCAAATGGGGAAAGTGCGGCCAGTATGAAGCAGCTCTTGGATACCACCAAAGAATGCATCTATGCTCTAAAAGGGCTTAATTTGAATTTAGGCGATGAACAAGCTATTATAGCTCGAATAGTTGTTCGCAAACTGGACAAAGAAAGTCTCCGGTTATATGAGCAGAATGTCAAGAAAACTAGAGACATACAAAGCCTAGATGATGTGTTTGGTTTTTTGGAGCAACAATATCAAGCTCTAGAAGCGATAAGAGACAAAAAGACAACTAAATGGAGCAATCAAAAGCCACCACAACGAACACCCACATTCTATACGGCTGCGCAAAAGACCTGTATATATTGCAAATTTTCTGGGCATCAAATTGTGGAATGCAGAAAATTCCAGGCATTGACTACCATGAGTCGTAGGAATTTCATAGTAAACAATAAGCTATGCAACATTTGCCTCGATCACGTATATGATGACAATTGTAAGAACAAAAGGAAATGCAGTAAGTGTGGAAGAAATCATCATAATTTACTGCATTACAATGAGTTCCAAAAGGAGAAAGGAGCAGGTGAAGAAAAAATAAAAAAATCATCAGCTATGATGACACAAAACTCCGAAACATCAATACTCTTAGCAACAGCACAAATACGAGTAAAAGCAGCAAATGGAGAGTACGTGATTATGCGAGCACTTATTGATCAAGGATCACAAAAGACTACCATTTCCGAGGAAGCGGCTCAGATACTACGGTTACCAAAAAGAAGAGAAGTAACTGAGCTGCAAGGGCTAGGGAATACTACGGTAGGAGTCTCCAAATTTAGAGTAAATATTCAAATTAAACCGAGATTCCTAAGCAATGAAATATACGATGTCGAAGCACTAATTTTACCAAGATTAGCAAGTGCACAACCAGATAAAACGTTTAAATGGGATATAGAACAATGGAGGAACTATACCTTAGCTGATCCCTACTTCAATAAATCAGATCGGATCGACGTCGTTATTGGAGGAGACTTATATGCTGATATATTAGAGGAAGGCATATTCAAGAAGGATAGAATACTAGGCCAAGCCACGAAATTAGGGTGGATATTGTCCGGAGTTCTACAGCAACCAAGAAAGAGTGGTAGAATCATAGCAGCGGTGACTACAACATTGGAGAGGTTTTGGGAGATCGAAGACACCACATCTCCAGAAAATAAAACAGATGAAGATGAATGTCTAGATATTTTTGACAAAACGACAACAAGAGATGAAAATAATAGATTTGTCGTCAGTCTGCCCTTCAAAAAAGGAAAGGAATTAGGTGACTCTCGCAAACAAGCAATAGCGAGATTTCTGAATCTTGAGAAAAGATTTGCTTCAAATGACGAACTGAGAAAGCAATATACTCAATTTATGAAAGAGTATTTAGAAATGGGACACATGAAAAAAGCAAGTGAAAATAATTGCGGGAAATACTATTTGCCACATCAAGCCGTAATTCGAGAAGACAGTCTCACAACTAAGCTACGAGTAGTTTTTGATGCATCTGCGAAAACTACAAACGGTACCAGCTTAAATGACATCCTGTTCATAGGGCCAAGGCTCCAAAAAGATATATTCGATATCATTATTAAATGGAGGCTTTGGCAATTTGTGGTAATAAGCGATATAGAAAAGATGTATAGGCAAATTAAAGTAGCAGAAGCTGACCAAGATTATCAGCGCATATTGTGGAGAGACACGAGAGAAAAGCCGATAAAAGAGTACAAATTGCAAACAGTTACATACGGAACAGCATCCGCTCCTTTTCTTGCAACAAGAACATTACAAGAAATCGCCAAACTCTGCGAGCCCTGCAATAGCTTGCTTTCAAACATCATCAAAAACGATTTCTACATGGACGATTTAATGACAGGAGCAGACTCAATAAAAGAATGTAAAGCCATTCAAGTCGAAATATCAAAACATCTACAAAAATATGGATTTCACTTAAGAAAATGGATGTCGAATAATAGTGAAATTATAGCAGCAATTTCCCCAAACAGCGAAAAGGAGGTAATACAAATAGCAGAAGACGAAACAATTAAAACTTTGGGTATACAATGGGACCCGACCAAAGATGGGTTTGGATTCAATATAAATTTGTCACCGAAAAAGCTAGTAACAAAAAGACAAGCCTTATCTGATTTGGCGAGAATTTTCGATCCGATGGGTTGGCTGTCACCTATGACCGTTTTAGCAAAGTTGTTTATACAAAAACTTTGGTTGATGAAACTCAACTGGGATGAGTTACTTGACGAGAATTTGGCAAAAGAATGGCAAGAGTTTATGCAACACGTACCAGATATAAAAAGAGTAAAAATTCCTAGATGGTTTGAAACAAAAAATGACGTTGAAATTGAACTTCATGGGTTTGCAGATGCATCTGAAAAAGCTTACGCAGCAGTTGTATATGCTAAAGTTGGATCAGTTATAACGATAATTGCTGGTAAAACTAAAGTAAATCCAATTAAAAACAAAAAGACGCTACCAAAGCTGGAATTATGTGCGGCTCACCTTCTTGCTATATTACTGCAAAGGATAAAGACAATTATCAATAGAGAAAGTAAAATATTTGCTTGGAGTGATTCGACTATAACCTTAGCATGGATAAATAATTCCCGAAATAAAGACAAGTTCATTAAAACCAGAGTAGAACAAATCAAATTATATGCTCCCACAGCGATATGGCGACACGTCGGAACCAAGGACAATCCAGCTGATGTTGCATCCAGAGGAATATTTGCAAACAAACTTGTAGAGCACGAACTATGGTGGAAAGGCCCCAAATGGTTACAAGGAGAGGAAAATCAGTGGCCAATGCAGAGTATATTCAAAATTGATGCCTTATATGTCTCAACTTCAAAAGGATCAAATTTTTTGGATGAGGTAACACTGAAGTATTCTAGTTTAACGAAATTAACAAGGGTTGTTGCTTATATATTGCGATTTATAAAACGAATACGAGGCCAAAAATATCCTTCATACTTGATAAAATCAGAACTTAAAGAAGCTGAACAGATAATAATAAAACATCAACAAAGGTTACAATTTAGAGAGGAAATTCAGAGCTTGGAGACTAAAAAAGAAGTTAGTAATAAAAGTCATATCGCAAGCTTAAACCCAATCCTAGACAACAATGGAATTCTTCGAGTAGGTGGTAGATTGGAGAATACAAAATTTCAATTTAATCAGAAGCACCCGATAATATTAAATAAATCACATTTATCAACATTAATTATTGAAAACAGTCACAAAACAACCTTACATGGAGGAAACAAGTTAATGGAATCCATGATCAGAAGGAATTATTGGATAATTGGATTAAAAAATTCAATAAAGAAAACTATAAGAGCTTGTAATCGGTGCATACGTTACCGCAAGGAAACAGCTAAACAAATAATGGGCAATCTTCCAGAATTTCGAGTATCGCTGTCGATCCCATTCACACACGTTGGTATAGACTATGCAGGTCCAATGTATATGAGATGTTCGAAAGGAAGAGGGCAAAAAGCATTTAAAGGCTATATAGCTGTATTTGTATGTATGGCAACAAAAGCCATTCATTTAGAGGCAGTGAGTGATTTAACAACTGAAGCTTTTCTAGCTGCCTTGAAACGATTTTTTGCTAGAAGAGGTAAAAGTCAGCATATATACTCAGACAATGGAACAAATTTTGTCGGAGCATGCAGAAAATTAGACTTGGACTTCAAAAAGACAGTAAAAAATAATTCAACGATAGCCCCCATATTAGAAGCAGACAAAATTCAATGGCATTTCGGGCCGCCGGCAGCTCCTCACTTCGGAGGAATTTGGGAAGCTGGCGTCAAGTCTGTAAAATATCACTTAAAAAGAGTGATAGGCCAAAGTAAATTGACATTCGAAGAGATGACTACGTTACTATCACAGATTGAAGCAGTGCTAAATTCGCGACCTCTTTGTGCTATTGATAGCGAAAGCGATATAGATGTTTTAACCCCTGGGCATTTTTTAATAGGATGCCCACTAATAGACTGTCCTGAAGCAGATGATGACACAACGAGAGATTCATTAGACAGATGGAAATTGATCCAAAAAATGAAAAGAGATTTTTGGAAACGGTGGGAAAGCGAATATGTCACAATGTTGCAACAAAGAATGAAATGGAAAACAAAATCCGACAACCTAGTAGAAGGTCAAATAGTCATTATTAAAAATGAGGAAACCCATCCGGCAAAATGGCCATTAGGCAAAGTTTTAAAAACTCATCCTGGAAGCGATGGAAAAACCAGAGTTGTAACTCTAAAATTACAAAATGGGATAATCAAACGACCCATTCATAAACTATGCCCGCTAGAGACAACAGCAATACAGAAGAGCGAAATCAAGCTACTAGTCTGTTGACAGCAAGAACATCAAAAAAGACAGCAACTACAGGGGGCCAGACAATAACAAAAACAATGATGATGTGGTTCTTTACATTTCTGATGCTAGCAGTGCAAGTAAAAGCATTAACCATAAAGGATACAGCGAGAACAGGTGCTTCAGTAGCTGAACTAAGAAACAATACAACAATATACTTGGATCCAATTGGCAAAATAGACGTAATAAATTCAAAATGGAACTTAATCGTTTATTACGAGTTAGGCTCCTATTACGAACGAATGGATAAAATAAACGAATTTATTAACAGACTTGAACATCAATGCCAAATATTGACCGATTATGAAGAGGCTTGTGTAATGATTACCACAACTTTGAAGCATAAATATAGTAACCTCAAGTCAAATAACGAGCTGTTCATGAAGCAAGGAAATAGAAAAAGACGTGCACCATTCGAATTCGTTGGCTCACTTTACCATATTTTATTTGGAATCATGGATGCTGACGACCGCAAAAGCATGGAATCAAATATTAAAAACATTTTTGAAAATCAAAAGGATATTGCAAAGTTATTTAAGAAACAGACATCCATAGTTGATTCTACAATAAATATATTAAAAAAGACAACCGATGAAGTGAACAAGAATTTTCAAAAGATGAATCAACAGCTCAATAAATTTTATCATGAATTAGTTCAAAATCAAAACGCCGAACGAATGACTTTAATGTTTCAAATATTAACCATTCAAATAAGAATAATTATGGACGAATGTGAAGAAATTCAAACTTCGATAATTAATTTATTAATTGACATAAATCATGGTCGAATAAATCCAAAACTATTAAAACCATCACAGCTTACTAATGAAATATCCTTGATTAAAAGTCAACTACCACACAAATTAGTACTACCTGGAAAACAGCATGGTAACGAATTAAAGGAAATCTATGAGTCTATGACTGCTAAAGGATTAATTATGGATTCTCGGCTCGTAATTAACATAGAAATTCCCTTAATGTCATTTGAGCCATCAGACGCGTACAAATTAAATCCGCTGCCAATAAAATACAAAGGCAACATGATCATCCCTGATATAAAAGCAGAATATTTAATATACAAGTTTGATTCAAATCAATATGTGTTAATAAACCAAGTTGATCTAAATACGTGTTCAATTAACTCAGAAGATCATTACCAATGTCCAGGGAATTGGGCTTGGAAGTCAGCAACGGACAATTCATGCGAAGTAGCAGCATTAAAACAGTATGAAAATGAAGTATGTGGATTCAAGCCCGCTACAGATGAAAACATTTGGATTAAACTATCCTCTCAAAATCGCTGGCTTTACAAGATATTTAGTAACGCAATAATACATCTAGAATGTGATACCAATCAACACATGAGAATGGAAATCCCTAAACAAGGCGTTATCACAATAAGAGAAGGATGTACAGTTCGACATGAAGGAGTAACTCTAACCGCATCTCATCAGATACAATCTACAATCAAGGAAGAAGTACTATCCTCGCCTTGGATAAAGGACATTGAGAACATTCCAGAACTGCGAATTAAACCTTTTGATTCCACCTTAATTAACAACACTAAAGACATCCTTAAACTTAAAGGGCAAATAGAAGATCTCAAAAAAGAAAACATCAAATTAAAAGGTATCAATTTCCACCAGATAAGTGGTCATACTTCACTGTCTTTGATCGTAATAATAGGACTTATTATCATTGTATTATATTTAAGATCGAAATGTAAAACAAAAACAGCTGTAGCTGTGTCATTCGAACTTCCAGCTAGAAATAATGTTAATTAAACAAATTATTAGAAAACATATTTAGTATTGCCCTTTGGCAGAATGTTCATACAAAAATATGAACACACAACTCTGCCACTCTAAAATAAGTATATTTATACAGTCCACTAGAATTTTATGATAGTATTGTCATACATACATACTTACAAAACAAACAGGATAAGGTACCTAAACCTATCACACACACACACATAGGTACACACATACAGTCCACTAGAAGGAAAGATAAGCATACAAAACATATGGTTTCTTATCTGGTCCTAATATTTAAGCAATCCCCTTGAAACAGTCTAGACAATCGATCGTTAAACCCAGACGATCGGTGATTAAGACACAGCAAAACAATAGATAAATTGTACTTAGGCTAACATTAAAATCAGTCCCTTTTACATAAACACACGCACTTGTATAGTAGATTAAGGAACATAATTTTAAGATTTAGTATATAAGCAACTGTAAAATAGTTGAAGAACCAGAACTATAATAAATTCTCAATCAGCAACACCATCAAGCTGTTCTTTTTATTGAAGATTTTAGTTTCCCCCCACCAGAGGTAAGGGACTTTAATTCTCAACAAAACGAATAACTCCATCTTTTGTCACCGAGTTGCAAAAACACTCGATAGAATAGTGAACAGCTATGCACTGAAACACTTTCACTTGAACACTCATTTTGGGGCAGAAAATGTTAGAAATGATTTTGACTACATTTTGTGAGTTACAGCGCTAGTTTATAAGATAAGGGTTAAAGCCCCTTTTCCATAGAATGTGTTGTTAAATATGTCCTCATTTTATTGCTCAGTCCTAGGTAGCAAGTCTTGGCAAGACTGATTCTCTGCTTACTTCTAAACTGCCACCATTTTCGGTTTCAACCAAGGCAGCCAGCGCCCAGTGAGATGTGACTTCGCTGACTCCCTATTCGATGACAGTAAGTGCTTAGAATTTTCCTCGTACAGCTCTAGACCTTGCGATCTGTAACCATCCAAATTGTGTCTGTACTCTATTAGAACTGATATGCAGGGCTCGCTGTTTGTCTTTTTTTTTTCAGACTTGATGGCAAAAGATTACAGCAAATTAAACAAAATTTTAGTGCACGTACCACGAGTGGTTTTGTTGCCTCTACGTCTAACTATTTGTCATTGTCTTTTACGTTAACAAATTTGTAAGTCATTGCTGTCGTAATACATACCGTACTCGTAGTAGCTCGTGACGTGCGCGGACATGCTTTGGCCAAACGCCAACAGCTCAAAGCCAACAACTGCCACCAACATAAATATTGCCGTTGCTGCTATTATTTACTGATTATTTAGTGGCATGCAACCAAGCAACGGTAAGTAGTAGCAGCTGTGCAACACCAATAGCGGTACAAGGGCAACAACTTTCGCATGTAAACAACAACGAGGCCGCTAAGCGATAACACCAACACATTTGAACAAGTTTTGAATGGCTCAGCTGAATGATGCTTGTGGCAGGCCAATGCAGCAAACAGTAAAGTGGCAGCACTGCAGCCTCAGCGTAGGAAGTGTTAGCAACAAATTTGTGAACAAATATACAACAAAAACATTTATAATTTTTATGAAGGAGTTAATTTGTTTGGTTACTTATACGCCATGACGTGTGCCGTGTATTTGGCGGAGGTGTAACTCATGCTGATGGTGGGCTTACGACAATCATTTAACCAATTAACAAAAAGTTGAAAGCTATAACAACTGCCCTGGTTATTTTGGAACCCGTTTTCCGTAAGATTTTTTTTTCTGTTATCTATTGGACTAATTCATTGAAGGTGCACCAAAATGCAACAGAAAATTTATTAAAAGGATTTGTGGTTGGTCTATATGGCCAAACTGGCTGGGAAGTCCTCCACAATGTATATGGGGCTTCCCATAGATGGAATCGACCTCTTCCGATTTGAATGAATTTCAAAACTGAAAACTATTTTTTTCAAAAGTTATGCTATTTCAAAATCTCACTTTTTTCTGTGTTTTAATAGATTTTATTTTCAATATTTTGGAAACTCATGTATTTACAAAAAAAAAATGCTTTCACACTAACAAATAGGGTGCTTAGACGTGTAGAAAAAATATTTAAAAAAAAAAATTTTAATTTTTCAAAATCGTATATATTAATGTTTGCCTTTAAATTTTGGACAAACATGTTTTTGTATTATGTATTATACCCTTGACTTATCTAAAGATTTGCTGAAATTTTTAGAAGGGCTTTTTGTTTTTTTTTTTTAAATATAAATTTTAAGATTTTTGGCAAACAATTTTGTTTTTGTCATTTTCTTATGTTTCCAGACGAACTTAGTTAAACAGAAAATAACTTAATTTTGAGCAAATATGAAATATTGTTCTCATGCTAGTGGAATATAATAACAAAAATGTTAAAAAACTAAATTTTAAATATTTTTGTTTTTACATTCAATTAGCACGAAAAAAATTGTCTAGCAAAGAAATTTAATATTTTTTTTTAATTAATTAAATTTGACTACAAAGTTAAAAAATTCAAAAAAAAAAAACTAAAAATTAAAAATTAAAAAATATTTTATTTTTGTCCAAAATTCAAAAAACGATATTTTTGAAAAAAAAAATCTACCCTAATAAAAATTTCATTATATGCCAGTGGTATAGTACAAAATAATTGGGTCCAAATTTTAAAACCAAACTTTAACTTTTACGATTCTAAAAAAATACAATTTTTTTAAAATTAGAAATTACAACATTTTTTTCAATGTTTTTTAAAACTTTTTTATAGTCCTGTGAAATTGTAAAATTGTTTTTTTTTAAATACAGTACTTTCTGAAATATTAAAAAAATAAACCATAGACAAAAAGGAAAAATGTGAAATTTTTAATTTACCTAATATTGAATAAATATTTTTTATCAGAACCAGACCTGTTAAATAATGATTACTAATCGTAATGATTATAGGTTTGATTAATTATTTTCTTGATCCATTTAATGATTGATTATCAATTGCTTTCAATTTTTAATTATTACTTTCCAATTAATTGATGCAATAATAAAAAAAAGGTTGTATCAAAAGAATGAATAATATCTAATTCAGGCGAAGCACTGCTGGCTTTGCTAGTTATGTTTATAATTATTTAAAACAACTAAATATCTACGTCTGCTATATTTCGCAACACCCTGTATTTCTCTACATCTTTTCCATCCAACACCTGTTCACAATATTTTGTGTTTTGTATTAAATTTCTTTATTAACTTTTTTGTTTTGCTATTAGCTCAACGCTTTTGGCGCGCAAATTGTTAACACTTACATACGTACATGGATTTACATATTTGCATACATAGAATGAAAATCTCTACCGGTTTTCCCGCCAAAAAAATTTGTAAGGCGAACATTTAGTTGCATGCCACAACTTGTAAACAAATTTTGCACACGGCCATTTGTGATTTGGTTTGTTGTTGTTTTCTTAGCAGAATTGTGGTTGCTTTTGGCATTTGTAAACAAAACTGGTTAGGTTTGATTAAGTAAGTCATAACTACTCTACTGTAGGATTATTACAATTTGTAGTTGTTGTTGGTATGGCTGGCTGTGATGTTGCAATGCTTGTCAGCTTTACCTGCCAAAATAATCAAAATAAAGGCAAATGAGTTTTGTGTCCAAAAAAATCTCGACTGCGATTAAAATTATAGTAATAAAGGATTGATAGTCTAGTATCTCACAGTGTATTACATTTAATAGCTTAAGGGGAACTTGAGTTACTTGATTTTGTAATAATTTTTAAATGTTTGTTTTTCATAGCGCAGTCCGTATAACCAAAATATTTTATTGGATAACCATATTTTACTTTGAAACACAACTTTTTTGTAAAAATACGTTTTTGGTAGTAAATGAAAAGTTCTTCGAATGTGATTTATTGGACAGTGTATACGCTGAACGCACGGCAAGAAAAATGAGCGTACGATAAGCGTGGAGCTCCATAAAAAAGTGCTGCAACCAGTCCTTTTCAGACTTTGCAGAATGTGCGTCTATAACCTCAATTGCTTATAGAGATTCATTCGTCTTTCACCTGTTACACTATTTCCTTTTATTATCATTCAAAGTTCTGCCAAAGAAAAAATATTAGAAAAATCGGGTTTCAAAAGTTATGCAAATTTAAACCTTTTTAACAATATTTCGGAAAGTATGGTGTAAAAAAAAAAGCTTTGGCACTTTCCAGGTAATTTTGCAAAATCATAAAACTTAATTTTACCATTAAAATTTGAACTAAATTTTTTGATATAAGATATCCTATATTTTCAAAAAAGTTTTTTATTTCCTAAATATGAATTTTTCCAAAAAAAATTTCTTTAACTTCTTAACTAGACTAGAAGTCGAGCTCAAGTCGTTAAACCCAAAATTATTAAATTTTGATCGCTGAAAAATTTTTTCGGTCTATTGTGATGTAAAAAAACCAATATGTTAAAAAAAATTGTTTACATTCCTGGGATAATAAAAATGTTTCAGTGCTCTAAATAAAGCAATAACTAATTGAAGTCCATTAGACACAAAAACAAATATTTGTGACCAAAATTCAAAAAATTATATTTTTAAAAAAGCAAAATATGCTCTCCTGAAAGTTTATTTAAAATTTTTTTATTCAAAATATTTTTGTTTTTTTTTTTTGTTTTAAATTTTTTTTTATACGTCTAATTGAAGTCCACAAGAAACATAAAAAAATGTGTGTGCCCAACATTCAAAATATCATATTTTTGAAAAACAAAAAACACTCTTCTGCAACTTTCAGGATATCTTTAGATATATCAGAGGATAACATAAAAATATTTGAGTCCCAAATTTAACGGCGGATTTTTATTTGAGAAATTAAAATTTTTCTGTAAATGGCGGTTGTCTCTAAACATTTTTCCTACTCTATTTAATTAAAAAACTTTTAATAATTAATTGAAAATGATTATTAAAAAATAAAAACAATAATAGTTTTCATAAAAATTCAACAAGTGAAAAATTATTATTCTTTGCCTTGTGCTCGTTTCATGAATACTTATTAATTTAAATATATTTTTTTAATATTTTTTTAATTTTTTTTAAATACAGTATTTTCCGAAATATTCAAAAAATTAAATTATGAAATTGGAAAAATGAGGATGTCATTATTGAACAATTCAATACTTTCTGCGAAGATCCACAGTATAGAGAAGACCAGATAAACAAAAAAAATTTAAATATGCTTATTTGAGAAATTTGTTTCATTTCTGTAAAAGGTGCCATTTACCTTAATCCAAAATAAATAAATTTTTATGAACTTTTAGTGAATGTTACAAACTTCTAATTGCTTCCCGATAAAATAGTATAGAAAAAGAAAAACGCCAAATAATTCGTGTTTCTTGTATAGGTATGCTAATTGCTCAGAATCTGTTACAGACCTGTGAAACTCGATTAGTAATTAGTAATCAATTAATTGAACTGCATTTTTAATAGGTAATGATTATTTTAATTGCTTTAAAGAAAGAAAATTTATTACGATTTGAAAAAATTTTTTAAAAAAATTTAAATAATCGAAAAAAAAAAAACAAAAAAAAAAATTATCAAAAAAAGTGGTTTTGATTACTTTAGATTTTTTATTTCATATTTTTGACAATTTATTTTTTTTTTTTCAGTATTGTTGATGTGTATACTGTGTGTATACTATGCTATTAAAGATGAGAAGCCTCTTCCAATAACTAACTAAAAACAATCGATTAATCCGGTTTTTTGATTTAAAATTTCTGTACTTTTGTGTCAGCCGGTTCAAATGTCTTAATGACTTGAAGCACCAATGCATACACATTTTTCATGTATTAAATTTCAAATAAGCATAGACGTTAATATCCCCTGCCAACCAGCGGTAGATAAAAGTCTGGATAAACAGCGAGTCGCGCTTACCAAACAACTGGATAAAAATGTGGGCAATTATGTTCGGCGAGGTTCACTTTTTAACCATGTTGAAAATGTTTTTCCGTTTGAGTGCATACTTTTAGGCACCTGCTGTTTACTGTTGTAAATAAAAATTCGTAAATTTGTGGAATCAGAGTTTCACCACGGTTAGCCATTAGCCATGGTTGGTAGGGTCTAGTCTGATGTATACTGTCTGAAGATCGACCCCTACCGTGAGTGATGCCTTTTTTTTACATTTTGATGCAACTAAAACAGTCTGCGGACTGAATAGAGTAAAATATTTGTCAATTCTTACCCTACTGCTAAAGAACCGATGCGGATGAAATAACTTGCAATTTAACGCAGGTCTCAGAGATGTCAATAACTTGTCACTGCATTGTGTGTTTTTTTTCTTACAAGCTTCAAAGGGCGAATAACCTCAAGATTTAATTGCCAGACTGTGGTAGTTTAATAACATTTATATTGTACGCTTGTCATATTATGAGCACCGGTACTCTTATACAATTTATTTCACTCTCGGTCTTCTTTATAAAAATATTCTTTATTGTCAATTATATTACACATACTAATTAAAACTACAAGTAGATGAACTAAAATGTTTGCTCTTCTTTTTTGTTTTAATTAAAGTTTATCCTTGATCTTTATTACTTCATTGACTTGTGATCAGGAGCCACTTAAGCGCATTTAATGCAATTAAGTGCAAAAAATATAAGCAAAAGTGACGTCTGTAATCCCAAGAGATCCAAGTGAAGTTGGGTAGAGCGCGGCTCATCATACAGAAGTGAACACTTGTTTCACATATGGATGCTTCGGCGTCTGAGAATCAACGAGTTTTTATTCATAAGTGATCTAAGGCAATGATGAACTGGATTTGTTGGAGCGACAGTGATGTGTAGCAGCTGCGCTACAACGCATGCGAACAATTACGATTAACATTCAATTAAAATTGACATTGCTACGATAGGCTTTAATAAATACGTTTAATTTAAGGATGGGTTACTTGGTTGGCTGGCTGGATAACTCGGTTGGATAAGCATTTTGATGGATCTGCAAAAATATAAAAATTGTTGTAAGTACAGTTGCGATTGTGAAACTTCCTTACCTTCTTGATGTTCCTAAGGAGAGAGGGATCCTTTTTCTTGTGCAAGTTAGAAATCAAGTCCTCTCTTCATGAACTCAAATCATGCTCTATAAGTCTGTTATGATACAACCCCTGATAAAAGACATTGCAGCATGCCTGACAACAGCATCAGAAGTTAAAGATTCGTACTAAAGAAGAGTTCTGCGGAATATTTGTGAAAAGTGCAGTTAGTGATACCTTATATGGACTTTAAACTTAAATGGACGTAGTTCAGCAAATTAAATCTCAGCCTTTTTGTTGCTTAAACCATGGTTTTCTTGTGAATTGAAATTCCCTGAGTCAAGGGAATTCTTTCACAGGGTAACACAATGCAGCAAAAAAGGTCATGACCTCCAGTGTCTTCATTTATCGTGCTTAAATAATATTTGATAAGCTTGTGGGCGAATTTAAACCGGTTCCAAATGATTACTTTGTGCTAGTGACAGCCTTCTTGTTAGTTTCAATATCGCTACAGCCTCTTGAGAGGAATGAGGCGATGAACTTATTTGGGACCGTGGAACGGTGGTCTGTTTACGGATGGATTGTAGTTCGAAATGAAGGATTGAAGAAGAGTTTTCTAATGGAAGCTTGATTTAAGCAGTAAGTTCAAGCTGTCGGACCATTTTATTGCTTTCGACATGGAAGTTTCCTACATCAAGGTTGCAGTAGATCGAATGTTGTTCAGCGCTACTTCTTCCTTCCTCTTTTTAAAAGGTCGCATCGGCGCTTAAACTATTGTGGCCTTCGAGAGTACCCCGCCAGTTTTCTTTCTTCCAACTAGCGAAAATTGGAAATACCACTGGATCGCATATTCTTTGCTACCATCGGCAAGTGCCGATAAGAATACCTTCTCGGCCGGTGCATCTTCATTCATTTGGCCAACATGACCTAGCCAACGAAGCTTCTTTGTTATTCAGTGCTACTACTATTACGAAATTCAATGTTCTTTCGGCCAGCCAAATGCGGTTATGGGAATGTCTGACTTATCGATTGCTTGGTGCTTTTTCATCCCGGGAACAAGGAGCATAGCAATAATATGGACATCTCTTTTGCTTTCATACTTACAAACATCGAACCTTAGTTATAGTACCATATCATGTTCATGCAAGGTATAAAAGGTTGCAACAACAATTTAAAAAATGTAACCAACAAATAAGGTTCCATCAACAATATTTTAGCTAAAAAAAAAACAGCAGCAGCGGTTGCACGTCGCATGTTGCACGTACACATTGTTTTGCACAGTTATTGCTACTGCTGCGCTGCTATGCTATGTGGCTCGTTGCTCTAACTGCCACTGTTATTTGTTTTAAAGCTCTTTTTTTTTAACGTTTTACAATATTTATTTTATCTCTGCCGTTGTTGTTGTTGCTCACTTTGTATTGATGCTGGAGACCATGATGACTGCATGCTCGTAGTTAAAATGGCACAAGATCACAGGCCAAAGGCAACGGCAATTATTGGTGCAGCAACAACAACCCAGTAGCTATATAAAAAAAACTTAAAGCAATATAAAAAGTAGAATAACAAAACGTATAACAAAAACTATTAAAACAACCACTGCCCGCAGCTAAGTCGCAAATTTGCAATTCTTTTCATAGTCACTTTTGAAGAACAAGAATTGCAGAATTACTTACGTTCGACAGTTGGAAAATGGTGGTGTGCGAACAAGCAACATATACTGTAAATAAAGTTGCCAAGTTATAAGGAATACAATATGATATATTAGGTTACACCGATGTGCAGGAAACTGATAACTTATCTGCTTGCTAAACCAAGATATACACCTCCTAAGTCTAGACAGCAGCTAAAGTATAGAGGACGTTACTTATGAAGGCGGCTAGTTCGAAAGGGTTTGGCTAGGTTAAAAGATGTCTACCCTGTGCAGAAGGAGCTCATATCATCTCTGTGAAAGATCCGAACTCAGGTAAGTCATCCATAGAACCAAGTAAACAAAGGCAGAATCTACGTATATGCCTTGCAAAAGTTAGACAGCTAGGTAACAGATTACTCATGATTCCGCCTGGTCCAATTAAACAGTGAAGCTAAAGAATGCCGCCCACCAAGGATAAATGCGCTTCAGCCCACCCATAAAGTTTGGAAAATAGTATTCGTTCAGGCCACCCCACATTCCGGTTCATAAATACTCAAAAGGTAATCCGGGATATTATGCCCCAGACTACCCTTTACAGCAACGCCGTTTGACTGTCTGAGTAAAACATTAACATCCCTAATCGAAGTATCACGAGGTATCAACATAACTACTGCCTTTCTCGATACGAATACTTCCATTTAAAAGATACCTCAAAAAAGCTGTTTAGGGGTTTAGAATAAACCCAAAGAAAGTCATACCGCGGCATTCGGGCTAGCAAGCGAAAAGGCTAGAAGCGGAGCATAGAAGTTCCATACCGGTAACACTCCCCTAAGCCTTACCTCTGTAAAAGGATAGCTAATTTGAACATATTTTCGGTCTGTTGTAATACCATATAATTTAACGACGACACAAAAAGTTCTTAAACTGGGACTTAACCCCATGTCCTAACAAAATATGGGCACTTAAAACCGAAGTGACTTGATGATTCCAGTCGAACATCATCCATACACCTGCCTCCGTGAAGCGTTCAGTATCGTCTTGCAACCTGGAAAGAGGTAGTGTCAAGTATGCGCTTGCCTAGCTGACCAGCAGTACATCTATCTAGAAGTAGGCTTAAACTAATCAGCGGAGTTCCTCGGGCTCTACCACTACTAATGTTTTGTTTAGGAGTTCTCGCTTAGACCAAGAGCTTCGCTTAGCGATTTCCAGGGATGTCGTTATGCCCTGTCGCCTTCGTTTTGTTCGCAAACTACTCTATTATCTGAATTCATTTAGCCTTGTTTCAATGAAAAATTGATGTTGCCGTCACACTAACCTTGTTCACGGGGACTAAGAGAGTTCCTCCGCGAATACTTTCAAATTGCTTTTGGGGGCACGTCATATCTCTTATTTTTGAGTGCTTTTTAATGTTTCTTGATAGGGTAATGTCCGTAAATAATTTCCACTTCTTAGCTTATTATAGACACAAGGGGCTCATTAGCCATCTGACGAATATGATTTTGCAACAAGTCCCATGTCGTTTGCCCTTTTTTATTAGTTTCTTGGGATATTTTTGATAAAGGCACATGGCAATCACGTCCAAAGTTAACACCATGAAGGCACAAGCCCACTGAAAAAGTTATAGCACGCTACAACACGCGCTGCCACTTATCATTGTTCATTTCACGTATACGCACACATACATACATACATACAATATTTTATGCCTTTTTTTTCAGAAGCAAAAAAAAAACTGGGAAAACTAGCTAAAATCAGCGCTGTTTGGTAAACACGAAAACCAGCTGTAAGAAAATCGAAATCTTCGCGCCAAAAAGACTTTTTGTGCTGCACTGTACATGGCATGCAACGAACAGACTCGGACTGAAGTGCAAGTGTCACAGAGGAGAGGAGCTGGTGACTATGCAAACAGCGGGAAAACCAAGTAGAAGGAACATACACTCAGAGGAAGCAATCGCAGAACTAACGAGTAGTTGACGCTTGATTCGACTGATGGTTGTGGACATGAACCAAGTTGTGTAGAGGTTCACGAAGTCTTGCTGACTTACTGACTGAATCTGACCTGCACAGTTGGAGCTAGCAGCGCATGAAAGCAGACGACGAAATGCTAAACGCAGTGCGCAATGCTGCAGTCCAAAAACATGCACGAACATGTGCGCGCCTGCTGAGCGAATACGTCTCACTTTTTGGTTGCAGTGTTTAGGTTTGATAACTCTAGACTGCAATCTTGAGCAGTTGGGTGAGGCGCAGCATGCAGTTTGTAGCATACAATGTGTAATAAATGCAAGTATGGATGTCTGTATGTGTGTATTTATGTAAGTAATCTTAAAGCTGTGTAAATAGTAGAGTAATCGTTTAACAGTGACTGCGAAAGTGAACTTGCCTCATGATCATGAGATTCTATCGGTGGTATCTAAATCGGACAGCACTACTGTTATGTAGTTATTCAATATGAGGAACTCACATGTAGATATACATACATGCACTCATAGTCCGTTACATGGTTTGTTTATAAAGTAGTCACAAAACTGCTCCTAAAAGTGGGCGTCCTGCAGATGGTTTTTTGATGGTCAATTAGTCAAATGTTCTTATTTTGTTAACAAATGTTTGCATGTATGGCACATTACTTTGATACATAATGTTTGTTAAACTTTTAAAGTAAACAAAATCAGTGTTGTGGTTTTGGGTTAAGTTCAATCGCACCTCTTCAAAAAACGCGGTCACACGCGAAGATGGATGTGACTAATGCAAGTTTCGATTTCTTTATCCTATTCAATCCCGCACCGAAAATACGCTCGAAAAATAATTTTTTATGACTTATTTTAATCACTGGTGTCTAAAGAGTTTATTTCAAACAAACTTTTTTTTTCTTTTTTTTAATACTAAAAAACAGTTTTTCGAAATTTTTAATTTTTAATATTACTGCAAAATAAAAAAAATATTCGTATGTCATTCAAAGAAAAAGCTAATTCAATGTTTTTTAATTAAAAATAAATAAATATATGGGTCGTTCCATATCATTTTTACAACTAAAATTTAGATTGGTATGAAACAATTTTTTTTATAAACTGGATGCAAAATAAATCGACACATATTTTTTTTATTTTCGCATCATATGCGAAATCCACAAGTAATAAATTTTCAAACTTTTGATATACGAAAAAATAAGAAAATTTTGAGATATTTAAAAGCATTGCAGTTTCTCAACGAATTCTTAGATAAGAACGAAACTCACAGGTTACGTTAATAATCGTCTATATTCTTTAGGTAAAAAAAATTTTTTTTTTGTTTTAGTTTTTTAGAAAAATAAACTTTAAAAAAAAATTATAAGCAAATGTAAATAACTAAAAATGTAATTCTATAAATTCCTTGATGCTAAAGCCAAATGAGCTCTATAGTTTGAAGAATATCTCCTAAAAATTTCAAAGTGGTACGTTGAGTTGTTTTTGTCCCACAGCTAATTGTTTGTAGTCATCTCAACTCGCAGCTCATATAAATTATACCTAAGACCAATGGCATTTTTCAACTTATTAAAATTAAACATCCCAAAATCTATAAAAAATATAAGTTTTATGTAAAAACACGTTTTGATTTTTTTTTACTAAGCCTCGAAAAAAAAACAAGAAATTATACTTTTCAATACTTCAGTTTAGATATTTTATTTATATAACACTTTCCGATATCGGCAACTGAGCTTTTACATACAAAAATAATAATAGTTTTTAAAATATAAAAATAATTCATGGAATTATGATATTTGTATGAAAACTACAACGCTTTAAAATATCTCAAAATTTTCGTATTTTTTCGTGTATCAAAAGTTTGAAAAATTATTACTTGCGAATTTCGCATATTATGCGAAAATAAAAAATATGTGTCGATTTATTTTGCATCCAGTTTATAAAAAAAAATTGTTTCAGGCCAATCTAAGTTTTAGTTGGAAAAATGACATGGAACGACCGATATATTAAAAAAAGTAAAAGTGCTTATGTGTACACAAAAAAAATATTCACTCAGTTGTGACAAAATATGATCCAATCTTACATATTTCAGTCCATTTGAAAATATCGTTTGAAATGAATGCTACAGAAGAAGTAAGGAGAGAAACTAAAAATGTAGAAAAGCGAGCGAATATGTTCCCAATAAATTGTTATATTGTTTGAGAAAAATAATGAAACATTGACAGTTATTTTACAAAGAAAACTTTTGTCCACATATGTGGACATGGATACATACAGAGACAAATTGTCCCTTTTATGACTGAATTGGTATGGCAGTATGCATCCAATTTGTTCCTCTACGGGTACGGTCGGACAAGTTTATTTTTTAACGCCTAAAAGTATGCTACACATATTAAAATCGACTTATCCCAACTTGCCTGCAACAGAATAGTTGGGATATTAGCACACTCATTTTATTTCAAAACCAAACACCACAAAAGCATTCTGAGTGGCAATACCTATTTAAAAATTCTTAGAATGTAGAAGGTGCACTATCTGGATACGAAATTTAATCCACACCGGTTAAACTGTTTCTCAGACAGTGTGGATATACCAGAATTTTAAATTTGATTAGTAATTAGTAATCAATTAATTAGACTGCTTTTTTAATTGGTAATGATAATTTTAATTGATTTTCTAGAAAAGGCAATTATTAATTGATTCGATTAAAAAAGAAAATTATCAAAAGTAATCAAACCCACTTTTTTGATTATTTTTAGTAATCGTAAAATATCATGCTTTTTAATACTACTTTTATTTAATTAATTGGAAAATAATCATTAAAGATTTAAAGTAATTGGTAATCAATCATTTAATGTATTCTAAAGAAAGTAATTAATTAAACCGGTAATCATTACGAGGTCTGGGATATACTAATATTCAGATGTACAAGAAATGCTAGTTTAATGTTATAAGAATTCAGCAGTATGGATTTTCTAATAAAAGCTTTTAAGATACCTAAGAATAGAGGGGTCAAGTTTAAGCATATCTAAGGATAGCACTGACTTAGAGATAAATCGCAAGCTATAAAGGACTAACTATAAGGGAAACTTGAATCAAAGTGAAAATTGTCCTATTCCAAAATATGAACTCAAGCAAATATGTGTTTTAACCACGATATATGTCTACAAAGATATGAATTCAAAGATGGCTTGTATAGGACCATGTTTTAAGTAAGTAAGGATCTATTGCGCCTAAAAATATGCCATGATTATAAAACTCAACCAGGCACCTTTGATATTGCAAAACTATGAAGGTACAAATAACCAACCAGCAAAAGTGCCTGGTGAAATAAGACTAATAACCAAATGCTGTTAGGGCGCTTTATATAGGAAAACTGTTTAAAGTTGTTGGAAGCGAATTCATATGTGTGCAGGTATTACTTAAACGACAGCTCCATAAATCCGATCGCATGAACATATTTGCGTATGGGCTCAAAGATAACTCTTGTAGACACTAAATAAGAGTAAGAGGTTAAGAGAAGCTTTAAAACGATAGTACTAGCGATGGACCCATAACAGAATATAGTTCCTATAAAAGAGCTTTCTACAAAGTAGTTTGTGTGACATGAAATCTGGTTTAAAAAAAGCTAAGAGAACATGAAGGATATCAATAATAAAAGAAATTAAAAGAGTACATAACGCGAACCCCAAGAGAAATATTTCGCTTCAAAGAGAAATGCGCAAGGAACATTATCCCAAAGACCACACAAGAAAAGTAAAAAATTTGTCTTCAAGCTAAATCAAAAGTAAATAACTAAAGGAAGAAACAGAAACTAAACAATTATGATGTGTAGCAAAAACAAAGTCAGCCCAGAAAAGTAAAACAAACAAATAGTAAAAAAATAAAAAAGGAAAAAAAACCAAAAAAAACACGCTACCTAGCGCTCAGAATAAAAACAATAACATCACCTACTACAAAACTGGAAAAAATTCGAAACAAACGAAAAATTAACGATGAAAACGACATTGAACACTGGACAGTTGTGTATAGAATATGAACAAACAAAAATAATAATAATGCATTCTCGTTTATACTGATTCATACATACATACTTATGTAGGTAGGAGCAACAACTGCATAATAATAAAGTAAAAATTTAGAATAAAAACATGCAACAATGTAAACACAGCTGCAGCTGATCGTCAAATCACAGAAGCAGCAACAATTTAATACACACATATGCACATCAGGGTGGGTCCATTTTTTAAGACAGTATACCTAAGAGTTTCGGACCGAACATGAAATGTAAAGATGTGCAAGGGAATGTATGGTCCTTCCCATAATATCAACGACATTTATCGAAAGCTATTTAACTATGGTCTATGGGTACGAGCTTTACGCAAATATGAGTGTAGCGACTTAAAGCCTAATGGCTTCACTGGCGAGGTCACTTTAAACTCAAAGATGAAGACGTACAGAAAGTGCCCCTATCGACGACTTTTGTGGCAGCAGAGTAATGCGGAGACCCCAAAGGAGTTTGAAAAGTTTGAAGTGTTTTTAACTAATGTAGCCATTTTTTTCGAAAAAGTTGTTTTTGTTGTTGTGGTAACGACAAAAACACTCCCCGAAGGTTTTGTGGAGTGTTGTCGAATTAACAGTCCTTGGCCGGATTTGCGATAGTGCCCGACTGTCGTGGTAGCGATTTATGACCAGTGAAACCTTCTAGGTCATGTCACCCCTCCTTCCGTAAGGAAGGATAAGATGGGTAATGAGAAGTGAGAGGCATCATATCCGTAGACCAACCATCGAGTTGCACGTCATTATTTTTGTGCATAGTAGTCGCCTCTTAGGACTGGTATGTCTACCTCTAAAGCCCTAACCCTCAGGGGTTCGAATAAGTTGTCGTTCCATAAAAAATTTCATTCTGTTTTTAAAATGTCACAGTAATGAAAAAAGAACCATGTTCTAATAGGGTTTCCCCCTGATTCTGGAATTGGGGGGTTTGTCTAGAATCTCAGCACACAAGTTCACTCACCTTAATGTATATTCGTGCTCACACAATGCTAGGCGATACACTCGTAATAACTGTGGAGCAGTGCTGTGAAGAACAAACATACAACAACTTGAGGCAGCATAACAAAAACAAAAACAAATGTTGCATTGACTACCCTGCAGTTGAACACAAAGTTGGTCAGCAAAAGTACCGCTTTAAAACTAGAGTTTCCTGACTCAGATCAAACTAGTACGAATAAGCTAAAACTTACCGCCACCAAAAATGCAAAGCGGCAATCTAATTGTCAAGTGATAAGGAGCAATTAGTAGTGCATACTGTCCTACCTCCCTGAATTTAGTCTGATTAGGCCCTTACAGTCAATGTGGTATTTATAAAAATGTTACCTAAGACGATAGGTGGCACATAATGATGGTCAGCAATACAAAGCTGCCTACCGTTCCATACTGATCAATCAATATAAACTTTTACTATCAAATATGATCCCAATTAACTTCACATTGCTCATACTAGGTAAGGTTCTCTTCATGAATGGCAATCCCAGACTAGGAAATGTGTTTTATTGTTTAAAAGATATAGTTTAGTTTTGCTTTGGTATAGCAAAAAATCGGCAGCGATTCCCAGGTTATCCGTTGTAAGTGTTTTTAAATAATCAGCCTATTTCACAGGTGTGTTCCAAACTATCTTCATAACATCTTGGTTCACTCAGTGCCCTAAAGGTATCACCTCATAGACCGCAGTAGAGCATTTCATTGTGATGATGATGACTACAAGACCCCTCGCGATATGACCTACACATTCATCGCTTACATTACTTGGACTATTTTTTCTTGCTAGATTTTGCTCTAGAATGGGAAACAGATATCTAAATCTGACGCTTGCCATTTCGTAGAACATTCTCATGTACAAAATTCAGCTTATTTTACGGAGAGAACAACAATTTTTCTCCAACTTGGTTGTTGAAGTAATAAGACTAGTTCTGACGTAGTTTATAACTGGTCGGTCTCACTATAATATAATAACTACTACTACGACATAAACATAAAACAGTAAAGCAAAAAACATAAAGGAGATCTGCCTCTGGAGCTGATTGCGTGGAAGTGTATGCTTGTTTGTACAGTAAAGAGGAAAATTTTATTATCCTTTTTGTACATCGCCTAGATTATGAGCACCATATCCTTAGTGGATGAAACTCCAACAAGGCATTATATTAACCTGTTAGCACTTCACATTTTGATACCATAAGCGCTGCCGAAAACCTTCGGGGAAGGGATTTTATCATGAACCACGCTAGAGCAGCCTCGTCTAACGACACGATGTACCATGGAAAATAGAGATTCGATAATCAAACTATCAATAGAAATTTTTCAAAAACTTACTATTCACTTACAGTACTTTCTCTTGAAATGACATACTTTCTGGAGAGAATGAGATATTTCATTCCAAGCAATAGAACATCAATAACTATTGGAAGCTCAAATCTTATATGAAGTTGAAGTTCTGATAGTCAATGAATAACCAAAAAAATCGGTATTAAACTATCGAGCATAAAATATCGGCAGCGAATGGCAAAGGTATAGTTTTGTATCGAAATTCGCTTCTCAAGTCCTGTCACCGTCTTTTGTAGCCTAGTGATCTACAAACTTTCGCAATTCTAATTGACGTTTCCGACCCAAACTAGGAGTACTATAAAGCAAGAACTTTCTTGTTATATTTAATCTTAGGCACTTGCCTTTTGTATGTCGTGAATTGGAGAAATTTTAGAAAAGCTTTATCTTTGGTCGCTCTAAGCTAAGAGCTGCTCAAATTGGTATAGGACTTCCCTTAAAATTATAGTTCTATAATATTATCAATATTAAATAAAACATGTGCTACATAATTATTACACAATACTGTAGTTTATAAAAAAATCATGCTCATATACATATGTATGGATTTTTCGGCTTCTACCTTTCGTCCATCGTTGGTTTAAGTAAAGAAATGAAAACAGGTCATTGCCTTAATGGATTTTTACATACTCTCATACACACCCATAGAAACTTTAGGGAATACGAGTATATGAGATTCAACGACAAATGCTTTGCTGATTGTACGATCATGTGCGCATGGATAGACCCATTGGCAGGCAGTCAAGCGAGCCAACAGCCAAGCCGATTCAATCGGACGGACAAATAAGATACGTGGTTTTTTGTTGATTTTTTTCTTCTTCTTCGCTGCTGGACAGACTTTACTAAAGCGATATAGTTTTTTTTTCATGCATTTTACGATTGCTTACGATGCGTAATGTGATCGCGTAGTATTTGTAGTATCTGGCTTTTGCATGTGCAGTCATGAAAAAAGATCGAGTAGAAAAAAAAAACTTTGAATAAATAAATAGCGATAAAATTTTGTGTAAATATCAAATAAAAAAAATTACTAAACAACATTAAAATTAATAAAATAAAGCAAAATAAAAAAATATCAGGAAAATAAGTACAGACAACCGATGATGGAGTGGTGATAACTGGATATCCGGTTATATTACTTAACCGGTTATTGTTTAACGCATTCGTTTCAGGTATAATCGGTTATTGAACCATTTGCTCTTTTTATTTCAAGAGCAAAATTTTGGGATGTGGGACCCTAAAGTAAGCTTCCAACTTTCTTTATATTATCCTTATAAATCGTGGCACTATAATCAATGACCGTTCGTGTACTATCAAACGACCACTGACTGTGCACAAGCGGCATATGTATCCAGGACTTTGGATATAGTTTGATTCGAATTCGTACTCGTTGTGGTTTGTCGATTTTTCGACAAGGTGGGACAATTGGTACGACTTTCCGCCATCCCTAGTCACAGTTAGTTATGTGACAAACCGGCTTTTTTTCTAAAAAGAAAAAAGTATAAAAACCGAAGCGAGGAAATTGTTGTTTGAACTATCAAATCGGCCCAGTTTATCGCCTGTTATTTAACTTTGAAACAAAAACAGCATTTTTCAATTGACACAAGATAAAAATTTTGTTTTTGCAAAAATTAAAGAAGTTTATTTATTCAATAATATTATTTGATCGAAAATAAATTTTTACCACATAAATATTCTTTTTTTCAAAAATTCTGACCCTTTTAAAAAATGGGAAAAACCTCTTGTCTTCTTCCATTTTTGAAAAATTTTATAAAGTAATTAGGACATGCCACAAAACTTTCTTGTGTAAGATATTGGGGTCTATCAGTTATTCCGACGGAACTGCCGACGGGAGAAATGTTCATTTGATTTTAACATTTTCATGTACTCGTAT
This sequence comes from Merzomyia westermanni, assembly GCA_949987695.1. Classification (NCBI taxonomy): domain Eukaryota; kingdom Metazoa; phylum Arthropoda; class Insecta; order Diptera; family Tephritidae; genus Merzomyia; species Merzomyia westermanni. The sequence goes on along the minus strand of OX465291.1, from coordinate 145,030,859 downwards.
ACCCTGTCCGACCCAAAAATGTCCGCTAAAAACGTTAGCGCTAACACTTTTTTGAAAAAAAACTTATTTTCGGGTTTTGGAAAAGTCGATTTTTCTACCAAAACAAGTCCCAAAACTCGAAAGTAAAATTGCTCAGCTTTTCATAAAAGTTGACTGAAAAGGAGATTGAAAGACATAACAATCAAAATCTTTGGTGAAAATGGTCGAAATGATAGTCCTCGACCGTCGACTATGGCAAAGCTGGCTAATTAATGTTCGGTTCCAAAGGAATTTCGACTTTCTCACTGGTTTTTACTTCAAGTTAAGAAACCCACTTAATTCTGCTCGACACCTTTGTACGAAATAAATGCTGTAGTTGCTGGTTACCCGGGTAGCTCATTTCCTGCCGCTATGCATCAGTCCTAGTCAATTCGTAATTACGTATGTAGTTTAACGAGTAAGGTGGTTATAAAAAATGTGTGATGAGGCCAGAATTATTTGTTATGAAATTATGCGATAAGACTTTTTGCGAAGCTTGAGAAATAATTGTGTTGAATAAAAAATTGCGCATTTTTGTATATTTGACACTTTGCAATAAAAATTGTTTTGACTTTTGAGCAGTGTTAGATAACAGATGTACAAATAGATGAACTTAAAGAATAAATTTGAGATGTTTATGCCAGCATATACTCGTATCTCATAAGGAAAATTACGTACGCAATATTATGAAATTAAAAAATATTTGTTATTAGATTATTACTTGTTAAAAACTGTTGATGAGAATACATCAAGAAATATGCATTAAGCATTGTTGGTGGAAAAGGGACTGTGCAGCCTGTCCTGTCCATTACACTTGTGGACGAACGTCTCGAATCTAACTGAAATGGTGTATCTGCTCCCAAGCAACAATTGAGAAGAAGGACTCGTTCTATGATAAAGTTGAAAGAACTGTGATCGCTGTCCCGACAAAAATATCAAGTCCCGACTAGGCAAAGAAGAACCCTTCGTACTAAAGGAGCAAACTCAAACCCTCAAATGTTGAATCTCAAAATGTTGCAGGTTGGGTGACCTCTACTACTAGCAGAGTACCGGATGTTGTTCCTTTATAAATAAAAGCAATACCTGTCCTTTAATAATAATAAAAATTTGTTTTATTACTTGCTAGCTGTAAATAAATATCTCCAGAACCATATTGACAATGTTGTTGTTGTTGTTGTTTGTAACGTCACTTTTGACGGCGGACATATCTCCATCGTAGTAATAAAGTAAGCAAGGTTAGATTGAAACTCCACTATTCCACTAGCACAGTATAAATGCTATTTGCGATAACGCAAGGAATAGGTGTTTAGTTAGTTTAAGGATATGATTCTAGAACTTGGTAAGCCATAGCCGAAATACCTCCGCCTAGTTTTGACGAAAGCTAGACAGCTAAACAGGAAGTGACATGGTGATTCCTCTTTCTCTCTCTATGCAGATACATATCCATTGCTCGACTTGGTTTTGTCCGTCAAAAGTCGAATTGGACTGTTGTCCATCACCAGGATTAAATGAGCCATTAAATATCCAATAAGTTTCGTAAACTCTCCTTCGTTCCACAAGCTCACCGGTGGTGGATCTATTTAGAACACACTATCGACCGGTCTGGTTATTATCTTATGCTAAAATAGCCGTATGTCCGATTCCCAGGCCATTCCCGGCAACACCCCTGAGTTGCGACTAAACATTGAATCATCTAGACATAGTAGCATTGGATAACATTATTTCTTCTAGAGCTTCGAGTGCGAGGACTTCCACCTCGAATACTCTGTTTGCTCGCGACGATTTATATCAACGAAAAACTCTCTTCTAATCAACTAAATGAATAAATCGAACATTTCTTCAAGCAGTACAGTAATACTATCTCCGACTCCAGACTAGACCGACGCATTGCAATTCAGCATCAGATTAAAACACCATGCATACAGCTCCTCGCTGAAATCCTTACAGAGCGAGTATGTCCGGTCTCAACCTGAGTTGTGGCGCAACTTAATGTCCCACAGCCGAATAGATGTATTACAAGTTGATATGGATAGCTACTTTTCATCTATTTCCCATACTTCTTACCCTCCTTAGCGCAAAACGAAATCAAGTTCGTTGCCTAATTCTTTCGTTATCAGTTTACGCGTACGCCGTTATTCCGGACTTTTGTTAACTTGTTTGGAGCCCACTCATGTTAGCGCACAGCCCATTGCTGCTACTTAGGCGCGTGCCTCTTCAAAGTCTAAGCAATCAGTGCACGCAACTTAATTGTTCGTGGTCAACAAAAAAAGACAACAACAATAACAACAAAATATAAAAATAATAAGAAAAAGCAACAAAATTAAAACAAGAAAAACCAAAGTCATCATAGAAGCTGCTACCGGTTTCTGCCACCACTTTTCAGCAAACTTTTGTACGTTTGATTTGTGACTCGCTTAAGCTTGCGCTAGGCATTTTCTATACAATTTGTGTTTTATTTTTTTTTTTTTTTTTGCTTTAAAGTCGCCTTTTTTTCGTTGTGATGTTCTATTTGTTGTTTTGTATGTACGCCATCTGTGGTTGGCTAATCCATTGGCTACCCACTCGACAGGACTGTGTTCCATTGAAAAAAAATAACCATTCGTCCAGTACGCCCAGCGGGTGCTTTGAGCGCGTTGTTTTGTGGGTTAACAGTGGTCGCCTGGTTGAGCTTGTTCTCTGTCTGTCGACCTAACTGCGTAGGGCAGTAGCAAGTTGGTGGCAACTTTATGACTTAGGCTGCTGCTTGTTGTGCAGATGTTGATTGAAAATTATGATCTTGTGGTACAATTTGATTGGTTTTGGTTGAGGTTGGCTATTTGGAGTTTATACTTTTTTAGTTCAAAGGTTTTGCTAACCTAAAGTAATAAAATAAAAATAAAGAAAACTTAAGAACTGTTCAGGACCAGGTATGTTAGCTGCAAAGACTAGCGAATTTTTTAATAACTCCAAAAAAAGCAATCTACTTGGTGCTGGACTGGCCACTTAAACAGTTATAATGATGTAAGCCTAAGCAGCCTTTTTAAAGTGCTGATGAACTTGCTATGTTGCAAGGTTGCGAAAGAGCAATTCAGGAAAGTGTCATCACTGGTGCGATCTATGTGTAATGTGGTTCACAAAAGGGAGTGAGTCCATACTGAAATTTTAGGGTTTCGATTTTTAGAGGACTTCATAATACCAAGCCCTGATCCTGAAAAAAATTACCCATGAAAGAAATATATAAGCCTCCACAATTTTGCAATAACTAATACCGGAGACCAAAACGATCTATTAACCTAACTCACAGTAGTATTTGCATTTAGTTATGGACTCCTGCGATCACCGTCTTGTATCAGACACCAAGTTTGGAGGAAAGTATAGCGTAAGGAAGCTGCTTAAGGACGGACCGACTTCACCCGCTCTGCAAGCCATATTCAATTTTATGGCTGGTTATGGGATTTGAATGTTCCCTGAGTAAGGTAGGAGCGGAAACAATGCTTGAACAGAAAGCTGAACGCTATCAAACGACTCGTTCAAGCCGCAGTTAGGCAAGTGCCATAATATGCTAGTACTGGACCGGGCCTGATCTCAACCCTTAAATTTCATGCACCGTTTTGAGGATACAAGAACCAAGGGTCTAGAGCAAATTTGGCATTCGATTTTTAGCACTTTCGATGATATAAGGTTGAGTCCTAATGGTGCAACTGCAAAAAAAGCAGTGGACCCCGATAGTGATTTTGACCGACAGTTTAGCAAGCACTGATAAACATCTAATCTCCTTAGAAAAAAAAAATAGGTATAGAAAAAAGCAAGTATGTATGCCATAAGAAATTGTCCATAAATAAACTACTGCACAAATACCAACAAAAAAGTTACAACTTAATTTAAAGTTTATTTCTTTTACTTATTGAATAACGTCAGCATTTGCATCTCTGGTTTGGTTTTTGACATTCACTTGGGAATCACAAACTTTTCAATATCTGCTAATAAACTAATTTTCTGCTAGTAATTAAGCATTTTTTGTATAGCTCATGCATCATTATAATTCTCTTAAAAAATTTTAAAGCAAACAATTCATATCGCCTCATGACTGCATATCTTCAATCGATAATCACCCGCAATTGACATTTAGTATCAACAAATATCAAATGTAATCAAGCAATTAAATTTATCAATCTGTTCACAAATTGTCATACGCTAAATGCTAAATCACGAACGCATTATTAAATGCTTAATTAAATGAATTTACCAGATAGGAGAACTTTGCGCATAGATGACGTAACAGCTTGAAATTAAGTTGCGCAAGGTCCAGCGTTAACCAAAGTTCTTGAGCGTGACATGACCCACGGACAGGCTTTCAAAGCTCCACACGGCATTGCAAAAAAAAAATTATACACCCTCATTGGCAATGAACTCACAAAGTAAATTTAAATGACAATAACTTTCAGCTGAACTGATGCAATACTAAATTGCTTTGAAACCTAAAGGTTAGCGCTTTTGTATTTGAAAACAAAATCCATTAACAAACTCCTACTAATAAACACTCCAGGCTAAATTAATACTCCCTGCGCACAGTTGAGACAAATAAGAAACCAAGCGGTATACATACATACATGAAATAAGCACTAGTACAATGGTTTAGTTAACTGATAATTATATAGATAGTTCTATACGTAATTCATATTTATGGATAAAGTTTGAACAAAGTTCAAGTTTTGCAAGTTGTAAAAAGATTTTCGCCATCGCACATTCTCCTTAATCGGCTTTTAGGCGGACAAATGTTTGTTAGTCTTTCTACTGATGACACCCGGTGTTCTGGCATGCCTTCGTCTAGATCAGCATAGTGTTCATATTTTGTTGATCTTTTTGCAACTCTACGTCAAAAAATTATAGGTTTTGTATGCAGGTTGAGTTGCAGTTTACTACAAAACAAATATCACGCATTAATATTATTGTTTACACACATATTTATTTATTTATATTTATATTTACTTAATTGTTATTTATTCAATTTTTACAACTTGATAACATTTTGCAATAAAACTCTCGGATAAAAATTTATTTGTATATAAAGTAACCAATGTGTGAAAATGTTTATTAACAATATATACATTAGAGTGAATCAATTCCAGTGCTGCGCAATCCATATACCCTTGTAGCACTTTTGTTTTTGTTTTGCCTCAAATATAGGCACAGATCCAAATTGCACTCTGCATACCCAAAAAGGTTCCCTCATGCCCTCATATATAACTTCAATTCATATGAAAGGGTCTAAGTTTCATATGAAATGGTAAAGCAAATGCCTTTCGGTATGAAGTTTAGGCACTTCAATATGAAATAAAAATTTACACCAACAAATTGACAATGAATTCTTTTTTTTTAATTTTAAGCACTGAGAAAAATGTGTATTCTAGCTTAATTGAACCAAGAAAAGGAAAACTTGTGGGCGTGTAATTTTGAAGACGGTGATGTATGGAGCCGGTAATCTGTGGAAAATCGAAAAACAAACCGAAAATAAAAACAACAGATGCCTAGTTTTTATAGACAGGGTTACACCGCTGGCAGAACTGCTAAGTGTTGTCTTCTTATGTCATCTGAGTCTCACCTTCATAAAATTCTAATGAACGACAATGACGGCGAGCGTTCTTTCTAGGTAAAGACGAGTCACTCTAAACTTCATACTAATCCCAACCATTCTAATTACTTGCCCTGTATGTGGTACACTGGCTTACTTCACCGATTAACAAAGCTATCTTTAAGAGAATCAACCCATTACTATTTCGCAAACTATGTCCATACCAAGGGGATATACATATGTATAAATTTTGATATATCTGGAGCTACTGTTGCTTGAGTCAGCATAAAGAATCCCCACGATAAGAAAAAGTATCCGAACCTCGCCTGAACCCATCTCACTTGGACATCGGTTTTCTGCGAACCAATGATAACATCAGTTTAGAAACCCAAAGACGAATTATCCTTGAGTGTGTCGGTAATAGTGAAGTGACTTTGATGAGACTGGTCTGTAACCTTCGATTTAACGATTTATACGAGGTCACATCCCTGCAATCTTTTATTTCAAACGCTGAAACTATTAAAAATAATTACGGGATCCAGTAACATATTGCAAACTATATATACTGATAATTGCAGCACCAGAAAGCCAGATTGAGCAGGAGAGAGAATTCCCTTTTTTTAACCTAAGTAGGTAAACCTAATTTTGAGCAAAACAACCATTGTCTTCTTTGCTAATCTGCTAAAAATGTAGACTATAACATACCTTCAAACTATTGAGCGAAGAAAAATTATTAACAATGTGAAAAAGACTAATTGCAGTTCAATAATAAATATGACCATGACAATGATTTTTAATTATAGTAATTATTGCAAATGCAATAACAACAACTGCAAAGAAGAAATGTAAGAATTATCAAAGGCAAACAGACGAGTATGTAAAGTGTGAAAAAAGTTACTGCAGAATTTCATGATAATATTGCAAGAATTGTAGAGCCAACACAACAACAATGACAAACAGAAGTGCAAAATTTCAACGATATTAATAATTAAAGCAAATATCGGAGGGAGTGCCGCTTGGTTAATGTGCGAATGAAAGAGACACGAACGTGTAAATATGTGCATAGGGGAACATATATGCTGGACGTATTGATGAAAAGTTCACAGTAAAGCTTAAGCATCATTCACACTTGTCCAGCCACTGTTCGAGCTAGTTCCGCTGGTAAACAAAAGATATCGCTTAAACTTCTAAGGCATTTCAAGTCGTTCTCGGGTTGGCCTTTCCAATGGGGTTGAAGACACTTTTGTTTTCTGTTTCTACCGTTGGGTGCCTACAAGATAAGTTAAAGCCTTATTACATCCTTTTATGAACTAACTTTTCTATCCAATAACTTCAAAACTATTTCACTCTGATGTGGCAGGCGTGCCGGATATTGTGCTTCAAAAGAGTACTCTAATTCTGTCCTTGCATCTCAGTCCAAAGCATTACTTTTCGGCTTAGAGTAAGCATTGGTGGATACCAAGGTTACCATTATTTTCGATATTAATTCGAACGGCCTATTAACTTGAGCAATTCTTCCTTATTCCCTTCATTCTCAGTCAACCCCACTTTTTCGCTTCTCTATCAAAGTTAGACCCTGCAGCAGACAGATAAAAAATCTGGCCGTCAGCAGTGAGGTTTGCGCGGGGGTATGTTAGAGTCATTTCGGCAAAGTGCTGTCCATGTCAAAACCAGTTTTGTTACCTTGTGAAAAGCGGAATTTTATACATATTTATTTGAGGGCTATATTAGCAGTTTTGATGATAGATCAAACTGGAAGCGCTCACAATTTTGGTCGTTGTTTTCTTCTAAATTTCAAAGAAAATCTTAAATTTTGACAAACAAATTAATTTAGTTATTTTTTTTCATAAGGCGCTAAGTGCTTACGAAAAAAATTGGCTGTTAAAAACTGAAAATTTGGAATCAATAAGAAATATTTCACTTATCAATGAATTTTTGGTGCCGCATGAAAACTACTTGCCTCTACAAATTTCAGCAAAAAGTCAAAACACAAAGCTGAAGAAAAAATTTCTATATATCAGAATAAATCATCGGGGTTGTATCTGTTTGTTTGAAATATATTTATCGTATTATATGAAGCCTATAATACTACAAATTCTCTGAAAAAAGCTGACCATACAAAGATTAGTAAAAGAGAGCCTAAAAACCCCGTATTGAACAAAACGCACTTAGCAGTGTTTTACTACTGAAATAACACCTTGCTCCAACAATAAAAACGTCAACTTGACCCTTTGACTCGGGCGTATAAATGGACTCAATTGAGGGCGAGTAAAAAGAGGTTGTAACCATTATTGTTTTATTACCAGCATAATTCTCAGTCACACCTATACAATTTTTATTAATTAAATTGACTGAAAAAAACAAATTCAAATAGGTATTCGAAACGCATCACAGACCAATAGATGTAAGAGTGCCCATTAAAGATTAACAAGCTAAAAAAAAGCGAAGTAAATGTAATAAAAATAAATAACCGAACAAACATAAACTTAAAGCGATACTCAAGGAAAAAAATATAACAGAAACTAAAATATACAACAAATAAAAACAAAAAAAAAACCAAAAACAAGTAGTAATATTTACGAGACTTTACACAAACAATGAGCTAAAACGGTCAGTGCACAATACGCCACCAACACTAAATTAGAGTTCAACCTGCGCCATCAACCTTAAAGCGGCAATTTATATGCATGCAAAGTGCGTCTTGGTCTGTGGCGATCGATCGATCGCGTCAAACGACCCAGGCGTACAGCAATCGGTGGAACTACGAACTTTAGTTATGCATGCGTACCTATGTACTTATATATGCATTAGACCGATTTTAAAAAATACAAGTTCGTGGTGGCAGCCTAGACAGCAAGGGCTTTATACTGTAGTTCGAATCGAAGAGAAGTTCTAACTAGGTTTCGGAAACATTCACTCTTGTTTGTTCGTATTCGAGAACGTGAACATTAGACAAATTTTAGCATTGAATAAGAAGAACGAAAATAAGAACGCACTTCTTGTTACTCGTCTTCAGAAACAAATGCATATGTTGAGTGGAATACACGCAGAAGGTTGGTATTTCATCGGGACTTCTTGGTTTTATTCGGGGACATATAAGGACCTTTTTAGGATCCGTACGGAACTACTTCGGGATCATTCGGGAAGATTTTTAGAAAAATTTCGGAATTGTTTCGAGATTATTTTGGTAGCAATAATGAATATATGTGATAGGCGACACTATTAGCATACTTGAAGGGATATTTCTTTCCATTTTTATACTAAAACAGCAAATAATGATATGGATATATAGAAGGAAAAAGATCCAAGTTTCTAAGAAGAAACAAATCAGGGGTCATTACCATTTCAGAACTAAGCTCTTGAGGTATGAATGTGGAAAGTTAATAACGGAAAAGCGTCAACCCTTGATATTAAGTATGTTATGCGAATGAATGAATAAAGGACTTCATCCCCCAAAGGTTTTCAAAAAAGCGAAAGCAGAGGAAATTAATTTTAAAACTATTGAGCTCCTTCGAATTTAAAAAATCTTAGTAGAAGTGAAAGATATTATTTTAAATAAATTTCTATAAACATTCGAGGCTCCCATTTAAAAAGTTCATGCTGCGTATTTTTGAAAAAAAAAAAAGGAAACCAGTCTAATGTGTAAATATGTAAATACATGCTAGCTATTGGGTGTGAAGCGTCATACCTCATTTGCCCCGGATCGACCGCACCATAACTAACAAAATTGATCACAATCGAAATTGAAAATGATTGCCGGCTGGCGATGTGGTATCAACAATCAACCGAACAACAAGAAAAGCAACACAAACAATCGAAAGCAAGTGCAACTGTTGCAACGTAACTTGTAATAGGTGTATATGGAGGTTTACATACATAGTCACTTCGATAAAGAATACGTGTATCAAAACAGAAAACGTTGAAGAACAGTCGAACAGTTGTTTGACCGGTGGAAAAACCATTTTTGATTTTTGGCGGGATACTGTACCTCTAACAATATCACAACAAACAGCTTGTAACGAAGCAAATTCGTGTTCAATATTCAACGCGAATGCAGCGAACAAAACAAAAAGCGAAAATAAAACTTAACAAGCGTTGAATCGATGGCTGGTTGGAGCTAATGAACGACCGAGTAACGAAGTATATAAACAAGCATTTTTTGAGGTAGTGGGGCATGTGGATACAAGAGCAAGTAGCTAAACATGCAGATCATGTTGATGTGTTGGGAAAACGGGATATAGGCAAGAAACTGGATTGAAAATGAAGATAAGTGTTTAGAGAGAAGCTAGGTAATCAACAAAATGGAAGAGAAAAGAGATTTGTGATCTACGTAAGAGATATGAATATAAAGAGCGCAATGAAATTAAGAGAAATTTCTCAAAGAACTAAGGCTATTAAGATCACATAAGTAAATGTTTGAAGAGCAGGTATGAGTAAGATAAATGTTTGGCAAATTCAACAAAGAGTGAATAGTCAGGAATTCGGAATGTATTATTACTAAGAGCATTATGTGAAAAATCAGCTGTTCAACAAAATTTTGAGCAAAAGTTAGACGGTTTAACTTCGAATTGTAATTTTGGGGTATTTTCAATAAATTTTTTCTTTTTTTAAAATTACAAATTACTACTTAATGGAAGTTTAACCATTTCGTTAAATATTAATTGTTATACCTTTCATGAACATAAAATGGTATTATAACTTTTGCCCAATGTTTGTAAGCATGAGGAGAAGAAGAGATAGACTCACCAATAAGTATACCGTAATGATCAGGGCGATGAGCTGAATAGATTTAGCCATGTCCGCCTGTCCGTCCGTCTGTACATCTGTCTGTCTGTTTGAACGCGAACTAATCCCTCAGTTTTTGAGAAATCTCGATAAAATTTGGTATGGGGACGCCATTTTGTAATATAATAATCATTTGTCGGAACCAAATAGATTGGACTAATACAACGCATAGCTCCCATACAATCGACAGTTCCGATAAATGAGTTTTGGGCTATAAATTATGCAATTAAAAAGCAGATTGGCCGAGGACAGCGCTTTCCTTACTTGTTTTTGCTAGAATTACATATTGATAGTAAAAAAAAGTATAACAATAGCCACAAAAACTAGTACAGAGCACTACTCAATATTTATAGAACTTGCTTTGTAAAAATCGCCCACAGTATAAAAGAAGACTTCGACCTAAGAAAGCTTAAAGCAAGCACCACATACAATTTTTTTATTAAAGATAAAAGACATCGTAAAAAATACAACAAATCAGTAAAACTTGCTAAAACAAAAATCAACTCAGCATTCAAGCGAATAATACAGAAAAAACAAAAGCTAGGATAGCCACAATACGCGGTTTAGCGTACGAAAAACGCGACGCATGCGCGCTATAAACAACCATATCAACAGCAACAACAATAAAAAAGAAGAACAAAAAAAATGTGGCGTAGAATCATAACATTGGATTATCAAAGTACCAAAAGCAAATGGAAGACACGAAACTATAAAATCAAAATACAAGTTTACGACGTACACACACATACATGCATGCATTTACATGTAGGAGCACTTAAAAACTGCACTTGAAAAGTGGCCAAAGCTGCTGCTTCTGGGCACGTAAAAAGTGTGCTACGTTTGTAGGGTTTTGCGGAGGCTGCCTGCTAACTGGTGGCAGCTAACGCTGTGTGTCTTGGGTGTGTGCAGGCTACACACTCCAATAACCCATCATAATTTAACAAGTAGCGTAAAGATTCGTTACATATGCAGTGCTACCGGTTTTTAGCTTTACAAAAAAACATGTGAGACAAGATAAGAAAAGAACAAAAACAAAAATTGGAAAAAAAACTATCCCCAAAAGAAATGAGCGTCGGCAGCATGGGTGCAATCCAGATGCAGCATTGTGATGTAGATAGGCCAGCATAAAGCAAACGGCAGTTAAATCGTCAAAGCATGGCAGCAGCAACACCCCAACGCCAGAAGCATTGTCAACAAACACACAGACATAAACTTGAAAAGAAAAAATTACAATAACAAAACATATCTGTACAAAAATAAACAAACAAAAGTTTGTTGACGAATAAACATAAAAAAAATCGTTTTAAGAAATATGAAGACAGCAGCAGACACAAGACCTCAGCAACCGTTTTGCTCTCCTCCCTGCATACACGCGCCCTAGGTGATTTGGTACTTTGCAGAAGTGTAAATTCAGCGCTTGCTTCTGCATTGGGGCGGTGATGGAGCAAGCACATAGAGTTTGAGTAGTTCTGTATGCGCAAGCGTGGCGTTTTAGTTGAGGGGTCCCATTTCAAATGTAGTTGCTACTGCCAAAAGATACGCGAACTTGATTGCAATACGGCTGTAGTGACGATTTTGGCAAAATATATATATATATATGCACTTATGTGCACATTAGACCCGACCAAACAAATTTTACTATTTTTCAGTGTGAAAAAAGCAATGCTGTTAAAGTCCCAGTCACTATAAAATGCTAATTGTTTGAGCCATATTAATGCTAGTTCGTGTTAGTACTCGCCTCAGTTTTGGTTTTGAACTGTCAAAACATTTTGTTAAAAAATGCTTACATCAATTATTTTATGAGATAAAGGTCCATACAAGGAAAGTACACAAGTAATCAATATAGATAAATAAAAACTCATAGAACAAAATAAAATAAAATTAAATTAAATTAAAAAAATAAATTAGAATAAAATAAAATAAAATAAAATAAAATAAAATAAAATAAAATAAAATAAAATAAAATAAAATAAAATAAAGTAAAATAAAATTAAATAAAATAATATAAAATAAAATACAATAAAATAAAATAGCTATGGCGGTTGTCTCTAAACATTTCTCCTACCCTATTCAACCAAAAAACTTTTAATAATTAATTAAAAAATGTTATTAAAAAATAAAAACAATAATTTTCCCAAAAATTCAAAAAGTGAAAAATTATTATTTTTGGTATTGAGCTCGTTTCATGAATACTTATAAAATAAAATAAAATAAAATTGTCTAAGCTTTATGGAGGGCGAGTAGTTTTTTTGAGTTATTTTTTTGGATATTATTTTATTATTTGTTCAGAGAGTAGAACGGGGGGTGCGGAGCACATGTTGCATAAGGGGCAACCTTTGAGTAATATTTATTTAATTATTTTATTTATATATTATGATTTGTTCTATATAGAAGTGGGGTGCGTTGCACCTGTTACACCTTGTATTTTATTAATTGGGGGCGAGCACTGTTGGCTCTGAGGCATTGCGCGGGATTGGCTTCCTCATTTTCGTTGTGAAAAACCCCGATTTGGGATCGGAAAGCATAAACTATATCTTTCGAATATTTCATTAGCTGATTGCGAATTTCATGCAATACAAATGAAATAAACGAAAGAAATGACTACAGCTTATGTCGCTTAAACATACTCCCCCCCTAGACGGCTTAGTCGTCTAGTGAGATTCATAAGTCGCCGGTTCGAATCCGGCTCGAAGGACCATGTCTAAGCTTTATGGAGGGCGAGTAGTTTTTTTGAGTTATTTTTTTGGATATTATTTTATTATTTGTTCAGAGAGTAGAACGGGGGGTGCGGAGCACATGTTGCATAAGGGGCAACCTTTGAGTAATATTTATTTAATTATTTTATTTATATATTATGATTTGTTCTATATAGAAGTGGGGTGCGTTGCACCTGTTACACCTTGTATTTTATTAATTGGGGGCGAGCACTGTTGGCTCTGAGGCATTGCGCGGGATTGGCTTCCTCATTTTCGTTGTGAAAAACCCCGACTTGGGATCGGAAAGCATAAACTATATCTTTCGAATATTTCATTAGCTGATTGCGAATTTCATGCAATACAAATGAAATAAACGAAAGAAATGACTACAGCTTATGTCGCTTAAACAAAAATAAAATTAAATAAAATAAAATAAAATAAAATTAAATTAAATAAAATAAAATAAAATAAAACAAAATAAAGTTAAGTAAAATAAAATTAAATAAAATAAAATACAACAAAATAAAATAAAATTAAATTAAATTATATATAATAAAATAAAACAAAATAAAATAAAATGATGGAAAAGTAAGGAAAGCAAGGGAAAGGGAAGGAACAGCAAAGACGAGATGGAAGGGCAACAGAAGAAGCAAGTAGAATATACAGAAATAAATTAGCAACAAAGGGGAAGTTAACAGCAATGAAAGAAAGGCTAAGGAAAGGAGCAACAACTAATTAAATAAAAAAAGTCTTGTGGTTGAATTTCAACAACTGGGCGTTTTCTAGTACTAATTAAAGCTTGTTTAATTGTATTTAAATGTTACAATCTGCAAAAAGAACATGGTGGTACGCCGAATCCAAATCAGCCCTCAATATTGGCATACCATTTCGTAGTTTTAAATTAAAACAGGTTGTTGACAATTTTTTTAAAGCTTTTTCGAACTTTTCTAATGCATATGGGTTCGGTATAAATTTTCGATTCTGTATAAACTTAAGAACTTTCTCGTCGATTTTCTAGCTCGTTCACTATCCCGTTTCAAGGATAAATGATCAAATCTTCTGTTAAATCAGCGAGCTTAGCAGTGCCTATATGAGCTTATGTCTCTTGGAAGACTGTCCGATTCCGTAGAAATTTTAAGAAAATCTTGTTTATCTCATTCCTTGTCACTCTTCGCGACTTTCAGGTACTTCAGCGAACTTAATTTTGCTGAGACATGCCGGTTCTTGTAAGAAGGGGATCGTTTGATAAATAAGGCGACTAGGTAGTCGGGCCTTCCTAAGCTGAAAGTGCATGAGACAGCCTGTATCCGGGATAGAGTTTTCAAACCTAATATATAGCTGGCGATTATTTTACTTCCTAGCTCGATCGTAATCGTTTTAATGGTTTTCCTGAGCTCAGAGCTTTTTCTTTGGCCGTCTAGACTTGTTTTTTTTTACAACTTCTTCACTCCTACCGATTTTTTGGGTTTTCCTTATCAGCGAACATTTGCCTTGCAACAGACCTAATAAAATCCCACACCGTTTAACTGCTTTTAATCCTCCAAAGTAGAGTAAACATTGAAGTAAACACACTTTTTCGTATCAACCGTATGCTTTTATGTTCGTATAAATCTATGAGTGTGAGTGCATTTTGCCGTGAGATTAACATGGGGCGTACAATCACGCCTAGAAATAAAGGAAAGTGACGCAGTGAGTTTTTTGTTGTTTTGACGAAGGAGAGTAGAGTGATTCTAAGAGTGAGGTTGCAACCACAGTTGCTGATGCAATGAACAACAACAACCCATATAAAAAAATCATCTTAGTTGTGAACTTGCGCCTGCAAGGCCATTGAACTTATCCTTATGCACACGAACACAACCACTTTCGTAAGTAGACTCTAATACTGTATGACGCCAAATAGGCAGACAAAGCGCTTAGTGTAGCCAACCAAGCGCGCAGCCGCAACTTAAACAGTCGGTGATCGGATGATGTTGCAACAACGCGCATGACCAGCGCGCGCATTGAACGTACAATGATGGGATAGGAGAATAGTATTGAGTGGCAAAAGAAGAATAAAAAGGAGAACAGAGGTAGTAGTGTAAGTTGTCGTTGGCGTAGTAATAGCTGATCTGATGATCATTGCGATTATTAACCTAAAAGTCATTATTACAGTCGTAAGTGCGTTGGTGCGCTGCATCTTCTATTTTACCTCCTGTCCCTTGCACTTTGTGAAGTTGAACCGGTAAAGACGATTGGGCACAGAAAACGGGTAGTTTTACGCACGTTACAATGCTGTGGCAACTGCGGTTAAATGCATTTGAGGAAGCTGAGTGGAAAGAGTGAACTGCTGGCATATGGGGAGATGTATACTCAAATGTGCTGTGCAGTAAACCAAATTTTTGGATCTTAATTTTTTTTGTTTGGATGGAAATAATTTTTCTTGAACAAAAAATTACCTTGGCTGACTCTCGGAATAGTACAGATGCTCACTTAGGCCTGCTATTCTTAGGAGTATAACTAATTGGAGCATGAGCCCTTCGACCTGTCGATATTCTTAAAATATAACCATGAAGTTATTTTTTCAGACTCCTATGGGTTCAACAATTGCTCAAATCGGACAGTATCCCGTTGCTATTCCAGACTGACGATTAAGATTAACTATGGAAATAGTTCAGTTTTTATTTATACGGGATCAAGTATGGTTAGGCAGCTCACATGCGGGCTTCAGCGTTCGTTGAAAACCGACGCAGTTCTGTGCCTGCACGCAGCAAGGAGAGAAGAGATGGTTTTAATTGGCTTGCTTCAATGGGTTGAGTCGCTCTCCTTTCTAGTTCGTCGGCAGTGCAGTTATTAGGTACAAACCTGTAGTATGGGATCCACATCACTACTGTAGTGCAAAGAGAAGCCAGTTCTTTTAGCCACTGTCTGAAATCTGTTGTTGGAGTCGTCGAAGTATTTTTGTTCTGAGTGGAAGTGCTAGGGACGCTGAAATGGCTTCACAGCCTTACACAAAACGTTACCATTGAGTTTGAAGCTATTTCTGATGATGGATCTGGATCCCTTTGCCCTACACGTGTCTCACATGGATCCTTATTGAGAATTTATTCTACATAGAAAGGGGTTTGAATCTCTACTTACACTCTAGATTGCCTAGCCTCTAAAGATTTTGTGGCTGCGGAGGGGAGTACCCCTGTTATAAGTGTGGCAGCAGACAGCTGAACTCAAGCCATCCCGCAGATACTGCTGCTTATTTCGACTGCTGACCACTGGTCCAGGGTTTACGCCCAACATTTTATATAGGACTGATTTAGATGCATAGAGGGTAGTATTAATTTTTCCAAATCTACCCTCGAAAAATCTATTCTAGAGACAAAGATAAAGATATGTACATTGGCAGCAATTGATAGATTGAGAGTTCTGTTGTTTACTAGGATCCAAAGTGTTGTCCATTGCCCTAATGTTGATTTCGTTGACTGTCGAACAACTAGTCAGCTAGCCCATGATTCTATACACATCAAGTTATACTATCCTTACTTCCACCTTCTGACATCTTTCTTTTTTTTTAACCATTTTCCAATCATTTCAAACGCTCTCGTGCGCGCGTTCATTGTGATGATGATTGTTGTGTCTTCGTCGCCGTTTACTCAAGCAGACAAAGGTGCTGTTAGTGGTGATCGTGCCACTTTTGCATGCAGACAACCGCAATAAAGCGGCTAGAACAACAGCAACAACTACAAAACGATGACTTAATGCTGCAGCGAAGCTCCAATAGACTCTCCTTTACCCTGACTTAACTCACGAAAGCTACAACCACATAGTAAGAGACAGTGAGACTATCAGCCGTTTCAGGTTGCTCAAAGTCTTTGAGTTCACGCTCGCTTGAGTTCTGTGGTGGTGGTTTGCCGAGTTGAAGAACCTTTTTATTGATGATGTTTTGCTTTCTTTTTAAGTAGAATGTTGTTGCAAGCACTGAACTTACAGTTCCTTGCTGCTGTCAGTAGTCGTCTTCGTCGCTGATCCTGATGATGATGATGATAATTGTAGAATGTGCTTAACGGCGTGGGAGCGAGAGGGAGAGAAAAGAAGGAAATGTCTGTACAAGAGAAATCCGTGAGCATTGGGGGGAAAGGCAGATCAAAGCAAGTGTTGTTGTTGCTGAAATGGCTACAAATGCTGGTTGGTTGTTAGCTTTAAGACAGGAACAGAATGCCGACGATGTAGGCGTATATCGCCTGTCCACGTAAGGAGTCCGTGGTGAAATTCCTCAGAACTTTTTCGCCGCGTGTAGAGCCAACACTTTAATGCGGTCTAACGCTCAGTGTAAGTCGTCGTTCGTCCGTGCTGTGTTACGGTGTTTATACTTCCCAATGCAAATTTATATATGGCTGGTTGCTTACTGTTTTTTGTAGTCGATTGGTCGTCATGGGCACACAAAGACATAGCTTCTTATTAATTTTAGATATTCTAGTCGTTTATACCCGGTAGCGGTTTGTAACAGAATTTGTGATTTTCGAAATTTATAGACTTAAAGTTATAAAACTACTCAATATTAGTTGAGTTATATCGGGTCACTTCTATCAGGATTTAAAACTAGGGTAGATTTGCAAAGAATTCTGGTACTGTCTCAAGCTGTTCGTCACATTAAAAAGGAAATTGAGGGGGGGGGGAAAGGCGTCAAGTCAGGGAGGCGAGTGGAAGTAAAAAAGAGAGCAACGAATTGAGGGATAGAAAGAAGGAGTGCTATAAGTAAGTTGAGGCAGCTCATTAGTACCTTTCGCTTGATACTCATATTGTACTAACATATTTTGGGTCCCAAATCGATCAAGCTATTAAAATTGGGCGTATATTAAATTTTAAGTTAAGCGAATAGTAAAGCAATAGTGAAAGTTGCATTCAGTTTTATGAAGTAGTTTTTGAGTGATGCGCGCGCAAACATACAGACAAACAGACAAAAACGCTAAAAACGTTTGCTTTGGACTCTATTGGCTCAATAATGATCGCTCCTTAATTTTTTTTTTAATATCTGCAATGTGCACACCTTGACCTTTACAATTTTATTGTATGTAGGGATTTTTCAAAACATCCACCTCTGCTATGGGTTATATTTCATGGGCTGCAACCACATTTTTTTTGTTTGTTGCTTAATTTTTTTTAACCTTTTTGCCGCTGGTGACTTGTCATTACTAAGCATCTACATATGTATATACGAACATAAAATATCACAAATTTACGCATATATTTACAACAACAAGAAAATGGATAATTGCAACTTGTGTTCTATTGAGATTCTGCAAAAAAAAAAAAAACAAACTGGAACAAAAAATTAAAATAAAAATAGATATGAATTGCATAAAGCAGTATTTTAGTGGTTGCCATCTGGCAATTAGTACCAGTCACAAATCAGTATTAACATATCCTATTACATGCATTAAAGTATTTTAAATAGAGTTTAGGAGTATCGACAATAGTAGATGGGCGCTTGCGCACGCGCAGTAAGCATGCAACTTACACAAACACACGCACGCTAATCAACTTGCATTAATGGGTGTTTTTGTATAGAATTTACGGCGCACAGAGTGGCAGTTATGTCTGAAAGAGTTTTGCGCATAATTTGTTATGTTGACACTAATTGTGACAGTTGATGATGGCATGTCGTAGAAAGCGTTGTTTGCTGTAAGTCACTTGCATCATAAGCTAGATAAGTGCTTGCAACCCAAGAGGAGGAACAGCATAGCGGAGGATGATAACTTGAATTAGAATAGCAATTAAGTCTGCATATTATGTAAATTGTAAAGTTTAAATTCACATTAAAACAAATATAGTTTTTAGTTTGCTTTTAAATAAGGTTAAACGTTTTTATTATGAACATAAAATTATGAAGAAGAGATATCAGGTATTCAAGAGGACTGCGAACACAGCAATTATAATCTGTTCGATCCCACGGATCACACTTTTGAATATGAGGTGATATCGATCTACCTAAAAAACTTGAGTATCAACGCACTTTGCAGTATGATCCGCAGTATGAAATATCCTGTTTGTTTTGGAAATACCAGCCCGCCTTTTCCTTTTACGTGCCATTAAATAACAACCGTATATAATTCCTTGCGCGATATCAGTGTTCAATTATGAACACTTCATTAGTATGCAATATGAAAAATTCTCTTAATATATGACTCCCTTGCATTATGGACGGGTTTTCTTAACATGTTAAGGAGTAGTCATCAATATTTCCTCGATACCGAAGATCCTTCAATAATATTCGCCCAGACGCTGTTAGCATCGCCCTAACAAATCTGCGTGTAAAAGGGTCCCTGGTGGAACTGATCGATCAACACCTTAAGGGAGGAAAATACGCTATGTCACAAGAGGCACACCCCAAGTTGGTGTTCTATCGCAACTCCTTGGAGCATAACAGTTCACTCGCTGCTAAGAGATACATGTTGGGAGGCGGGAAGGTTATGGCCGGTATATGCTGGTGACCTGGTCGTTGCATACAGAGGAAAAATCCCACAAACTATGTATGATCTGATGCAGGTAGCAATAGCGAGAGATTTCGTTATGTTCACTCGCTGCGGACTTAGCGTTTATTTCGAGAATGTGGAACTTGTCTTATACACTAAACACTATAAAATACCACCGCTGAACCCACCAGAACTAAATGGCTGGCTCCTTAATCAGGCCGATAAGGCCAAATGCCTAGGTGTGGTTTTGGATAAAAGGCTGAACTGGAAGAAAAACGTCATTCAGCGTGAAAAGAAATCGCATATTACATTATACACGTGCAAAAGAGCCATAGACAGGAAATGGGGTCTTAGCCCCATTATAAAGCCCCATTATAAATATAAAACCCATACTGCTATATGCCAAACGAAGCTCGCCAGGTCATTCTAGAACTTCTTCCCCTAGATATAGAAGGGTACAGAGCAGCGGCTACGTCAGCCCTGCGTCTAAGGGAATCGTCCAGATGGAACATACGAACCAATGGACATTCCAGCATATTTAATAATTTCATTTTTTTTCCGGGTTCTTTGCAAAGGATTGTAACCTAGAACTCTCTTTCAGACTACCTGATCACTGATTAGCACCAGCCAAGCCGTAATTAAATCCCTTGGCTCTCCAACCATTCAACTCTGAATTAACACTAAACTGTCGACGATCTCTCCTGAGATGGCCAAGCAGAACTGTGTGAATCTCACGTTAGTTCCGCGACACAGGGACATTGAGGAAAATGTAGGATAGATGAGCTTCTTTAACAGTGCATGACCAAGCAGGTTCTTCCTGACAACGAAAGCTTAGAAATACCATTTGCCACATGCAGGCTACTGCTAAACGAGTTTACCTACCCACAAGCTAACGAAATATGACATCAAACCCCAGGGTGTCGGATATCGAAGCAAACCTCTCGAAAAAGACATGCAAAGAGATATCGACAAGTACCATGTGGTCATTGACTTATTGGGAGGCGCGCGGAGAGGCTAGGTGTCCCCTATAGTCGTTGCTGTAGAAGCTGAAAGGATGGGGTAGAGGAAGAAACTGTGGAACACCTCATTGGCAACTGGAAGTTTCCTTCCTGGATAACATCCGCCAAATTGCGGAGTATGAAATCCAGGACCTAATCACCAAAATTGAGGATCTGTCCAAAAAGGCCAGGAGGAGTAAACATTCCTCTGACTGGGAGCTCTACAAAGTTGGGTTGGGTATATAAAAATCGGATATCAAAGGAGCCAAGTGGAACGCCTGGAAGAAAAAAAGCCTGGAGAGTGTTGCAAATATTGTATGTCCATTACAGGCATGAAGTTGGCACTCTAAGGTAAGTACTAGCACCTTCTAGAAACTTCCTAAGCGTCTATTTGACTAGGAGCCACAAAGTACAATAACCATACGCTCGATTAATATAAGGAAACAAATATTTTTCTCCATTATGTATAGCATTTAAAACAAAAACCAAATCAAAATAACGTCTTTTGTGAGCAGTTGTAAAACACATTTTGACAGACAGGTACCTTCAGTCATCTATCCATCCCTCCAACCAACATTAGCCAAAGGCAAAACTGTAATCTAACAATCAACAAGCGAACATAGACTGAATGGCCGATTAAACAGTTACAAATCTACTTGTACAAGAGATATATTTTCTTTACAAGGGAGCTCAACATTACAATAGATGGCTAGTGCGGAGCACGCAAAGTGGCAAGTTGCCTTAGCTAAATCAACTCAGCTACGAGTATAATCCAAATCCCAGCTAAAACTGCAATGAAGCCTATCGGTCCGGCGCACAAAATGCGTTGCATCTTCAAGCACACATGCGCAGCAGACATACAATACAGTGGCTGTTATCTTTTGCTAGTAAGTTGCAAAATAACAAGCTTACGATAGGATTTTTATTACAAGAAAAGAGCTGCCGATTCGGGTTAAAAGGGAGCCACAATACAACTCTATTGTCAACCTTGTCTTCACGACCACAATACTCTGACAATGAGCACTAAGCGAGCAGTTGATACTTTCTTCTCAGTCACAACTGTTCTCTGAGAGCAATCTTCGGCCTAGCGAACCAATTTAGCATGTGTGGCCAGACAGAGGATTGCTCCTCATCAATGGGGCTGCAGTCTTCACGAGATGATTAATCCCGGGAAATACGTCTAAATTTTATTTCCTAGTCAAACAGATAGGTGAAGGAAAGCTCGCTTTTAATGGGAAAACTCGTGTAAAAATGGCTCAACTGGGGAACTTGTATTGTAGGAGGTTAATAAGTTAAACTCAAACCGATTCAGAATAACCTTCGCCCTAAAAAATGTATGCCCTTAATGCGGTGTTCCCGGATGACACAAATCATATTTATAACTGCTCAACTGATCAGACTCTTCTAACAGCAAACTATAGTCCAACCAGGTCTAACTAAAAAAATTTACGATAATTTCGGTAACACACGGCCGATAAGGCAGGGCGAAGAACTGTTCACACGACAGCACTAACCTAACAAAATCGCCGTAAATTATTTCATGAGCCTGGATAGAGAAGAGAAATAGGTGGAATAAAAGCAAAGTTATCCGAAAGATATATGTGCCTTTCCGTTAGCCAAACGTTAAGTTACTTCCTTACTAAAATGGCCCTCAACGATTTAAATGCGTTTGGGCATCCAACACAGGGCACCAGTTGGAAGCAAAAAACAGTCCACACTGATTTCGAAAAATATGTGGAGATAGTTGTCATTAGATAAGGATGACTTGCGTACCATATTCCGCTACGACAAATGTATTTTTTAGCAACTCGGTAAAGAAAGATAACCACGAATGTCTCGGCAGCATGAGCGCTGTCGCAAGTCTGACGCACGACGCATATTATTTCAATGTAGTCAAATCGCCTGAAAGCCGGGCTGCCATACCGGCAGTCAACTTGAGGTTTGAAATTGAGTTTGGGGACCAGCTGTGCTATGTTGATACGGATGTCCGTCCGCAGAATTTGTTTCTTCTTTCTGTGCACTTAGGTTTCGCTATCTTTGCTGGTTGACTGTGCTGAACAGAAAGACGGTTTTCTCGTACTCGATAATGCATGATACAATGACGATGCGTTGTTGAATTAGTGTGTCGTTTTACGTATACAACAAAAAGAATTAGACAATTGTGTGGCAGCACCAACATCTCTAGCTTCAAATACTTACATATATTGGGTATACAGAACACTGATTGGACGGACAATTGTACATCTACGACATATAGGCAAGGCCAAAACGATGCAGATTTGAAAAGACCAGCGGGTGTGTAATAGCGCTTGCTGTGCGTGTAAGGTTCGGAGGAGTTCTAAGATTAACCCTAAGATGAGTTACAATTGCAAAATTAGATGTAAGGTGTTGGAAATAAATGTTGGCTTGATTTTATTTGGTTTTGCGAGCTTAGACCGCATTTTTATTTCACAACGCATCAGTTTTACCAAGAAACATATATTTGGAACTTTTAGAAATAGTAGGATGAGGTCTTCATAAGATTTGACTGATTTTTACAAAGGCTTCCTCTATGTGAAGCCGACGACTTTGAATAGCGCTCTATGGCGGTGAACTTTGTGATGGTTGTTTTTAGAAAATTTCATAAGCCGAATGCGAATTTCGCGATAAGTCAAACGAAAGAAAAATTACCATACTTATTGCGGCTTAAACAAATCGCTGTATTTGTATTCAAAACAGTTTGTGCCTGTTTACTTACCTCATCGGTGATCCTATAGATAGGTATTCAGGAGATGTATTCTATTAAAATTCGTTTTCAGTTCAAAAAGCCCAAATTGAAACACTATCTTCATTTAACACCTGCTTGCTTAGTGGCCAGAATTTTTGCATGCGTTTGATATTTCTAAATTACCCCTTGTTTGATATTTCTAAATTACCCCTTCTTGATGATAACTCAAGATAGTGGTGGTGGATGCTAAATCAGGATGTTGTCTCAGTAAATTCTGTATTTTAGATAAGATGAACCTGCAAAACCTAGAAGGTTTCATGTTTCATGTCTCATAAAGCAGGAAAGATTCACGGTTCATCTAGATGCAGAAACCCCAAGATTGGGTAGATCGCTTCGTGCCAAGACTTTTCCATAAGGACTGGCCACTATATAGTAGATTGGGTCAGACCAGGGGCATTTCCATGGCAGTCATTGAGTGCCTGGATGGATCTGATTTATCAGTATAATCCTGTTTAATTCGCAATCAGAGGACTTCAATGACTAAGCAGCTACAGAGCTCCAAATACCTTACTACTAAATGATTTTTATTTTGATAGTGTAAGTTTTGATTAAGATCACAAGGTTCATACGATCAAACCGTCATAGAAATCAATAATTTGCTCCCACTCTTGACGCACTAAATAACATTTAATCCACTACCTGCTAGAGTTAGATGTCCCATCAACGACTGGAAAGCATGAACTCATGACTAACGGTGAGAGTTTTCCAGAGTAATCTTAAGGTTAAATATACTTTCTGCTCAATATGTGTTGTATTCAAAGAGCTCGTTCATTTCATGTTTGGGCGATAAGTTTAACAACCGAATGCAGGGATGCGTGCATGCAACGGACAGACAACAAATACAATTTGATAGTAAATGCCACGTCGACACACGGATCTACAGATGGGCGCACAGAAAGACGGAAAGCAAAACAAATCAACTTACAATCGGGGTCTCAAAAAACAGTTGCGAACAGCTAAAGGAAATAAATGAGCTGTACTTTTCAGAGTAGAAAAAAATTTTATAAAATAATGGAAGACAATCTGAGAAGCAATACTCAATAGGGGCGCACTAACTTTTTTCCAAAAACACAGCTCAGTGTGAAACTGCTTAGCACAGGAGTGCTCAGAAAGTTGGGCTCACTGAGCCAAGGTAAGACAATATTTTTTGAGGTACTGCACTGTCCCCTATGGATACAGTCTTCATTGTTCCCATTCCAATGTAATCAAATCCTATCCTTTTTATATGGTTGCATACCAGCGCTGCCTATAAGTTCAGAGGGCTACAGCCTCATACTTTTTGCCTTAAAATCAAGAGTTAAGTTTAGTTAAGTTCGGTTAAGAATTCCTCTTCGACTTAGCGATCCATTTAACCCAATCAAAATGCTCACCAGAAAACTTCACTAGGATGTTATATAAGTCGATTTTATCAGAACATATGCTAGTAATGGGACGAAATACGAAAAAGACCCTGTCTCAGGTATATTGTGGTACTGAAGAACATCCAAACCTCTCAAAAATACTTGAGAAAAAAGTCAGCCCGCTAGGATGGGTCTCAAGTCTTATTCTCATTTGACACAGCCTGCACAAGAAAATTAGCTAAACGCTTGTAGCAACAAAATTGTAGAAACCAGCAAAATTCAACATTAGCTATTATTCTCTTCTCCTTTGTTTTTATTCCAGTTATGCCATGGTGAGCCAGAGTCATGTTGTACTTAGCCAAAGGGAACCTACTGAACTACTCGGTGAACACACCTGGTTCGAACATTTGTCCGATTATGCAGCTGTTGAAGTTCGTCAGTCACTCCTACTGTCAGGGTTTTTATGTATGTATGTATGTAGGTAACAAAAGCCGTAACCCTGCAGTCAAAAGAACTACTTGTATGAAGACTACGTCCAACTAATCAGTCGCCTGTTCTATTTCTCTCAAAAGATGTTAATTTCCAGATTTCCAAGAGAAATATTCCATTCTCACACTACCTACTTAAAATTGGACGCAGCTTATATTTATTGAGTTATGATAAGTGAAGGCGATTTAAAAGCTGCATGTGTTTCCCAACTCGGAAAAGCGCAAACTCCATTGTGCTATATTTTTAATTGAAACAAGTTTGATCTTTTTGGGTCTAGTTCCGCTCACAAAAATTCTAGTTCTATATCGGTATAATATCTGCCTAGTTTGGTGTTTGACTGCATTGAAGTTATCGTCCATCGTCATTCGATACCAAATAGTAGCCAAGCGGTTTGATCAGTAAACAAGCAAATAAAAAAAAAAGTCTATAATATATTCAATCACAACAAAAACTCAACACGATACGCACATATTTAGAGGTAAAGACTTTGTCTGGTGTAAAGTGTGTGTATGTGTGTTTTTGCGCTTGTATGTGTGAATGCACTAGTGATGAACAGAACTTAAAAACTGGGCCCGGAAACCCATCAACTTATATAAAGCGGATGGGGATGGTTTCAGGAAATATACTATCTAACCATACCGTCAGACGCAATAGGGACGAGAGTGCCACAGGATCATTATTTCGGAAGCGGCTCGGTTTATACCAAGCACCTGATCAGGTGCAACATTTACACATTGAAGATCAAAAATAATTAATCTCAATTAGTAAAGCATACAGCTTTTAGAGCACTATAAGTGCACCGTAAAGGAGGAGCACCCAAGCATTGCAACCCCTCTCTGATGGCTTTAAAATGCCTATCCAATCCCATAAAGTCTAACTATGAAGTATCAATTTGTTTTACCGATAAGGTTCTTTTCAAATCCGAAGAGATGTTCCAGTATTCTCTACCCACAAACTGCACTGTTTCCATTGGCACACAGAGCGAAATGAAGAAACATTACATCTCGGCATAGACACCTCGGAAAAATAGAATCAGTCAAGGGTGGCAACGCAAAGAGATTAGGGTCCGTTCAACTCCTTCATTATACCGCTAGCTTGTGATTAGCCGAACATCAGCATGAGTTACCCATAATGCACAGCAGCACTACAATCTGAATGCCATAAAGAACTCAGATAGGGCCACAGATCAGCACTGTTCTCGCTGACTTGGGTAACCTTGCGACACTAGTGAAAAATATTGAGGCCTTATAAGTGCGGCTTCTGTTTTGCTAAGTCTGTCATCCAACTCACTGAAATTTGAAACTGCAAGCAGATAGAATGCGCCTTGGAGTTTTAGAGACTTTTTAAAAGTCCCTGGTTTCGTTGGCTAAGTGTTGTTGCGCAAATACAGAAATACGCTGCTGCCCAGAAAGTTTTCTTATCATCATCCGGATTTGGCTAAAGAGTGTTAACTTATGTTTTTTTCTATGGAACCTGGCTAGGTGGTTAAGCTCTAATGATGCTTGAAACCGGATTCGACCGAACTGTTCCCTTAAATACTCGGTACGGTACATCACCTGTACGAATGATTATATTTAAGTGTTTGCACTGGGCATACAATATGTTTATCTCAACCTACCCTCAAATATATACATGTGTGTGTGTGTGTTGCACTTAAATGCATATATAAGAAAAGTAAACACTGTAGTAAGTCAAAAAATACAAAAGAAAAAACCTAAAACTACTACACCTCGCTGGAGCACAGCAGAAGAACAACAAAATGATTAAAACAAAATATTGATAATAAATAGTCTGATGTGACGTTCTGAAATGTTTGTCCGTCTCTTTGTATGTCCTTTATTTGTTGTTCGCTTTGTGCGCTCTGGTTTTGGTTACCCTATTGCTGGCTTTGTTGTCAATGTTTTAGTTGCACTTTCATGAATATACTCACATTTTATTTTCTTTTTTTAATACATTTGATATTGGTTGTTATATATTTGTATTGGTTTTTGTTTGTATGTCCGTCCACCTTGGTGTACAGTTTTTGAACACCTGTACAGGGCTTGCATGTGGCATGTTGGCTCTTTATTACGTAGTATGTGTACTACACTTGGGATAATGTATTTCATAATCAGAAAGAACCACAAAAGATTGATAAATCAATGACTTTTTGAATTTCTGTTTATTGAGGGTATTTTGCTTCAATCCATTGCATATAATATTGAAGTCAGGAGGTGCCTACGTCTTCGCGCTCGTAGATTTTCAGCCGACAAAAAGGAAGACAAACGCTGTAGCAAATCTTTCTTAATTAACTGATGCAGAGCAAAAATAAATCGATTAATTAGATACAGAATTTTTTCCATATAAATCGATTTTTTTATACTCGGTTCAAGTCCAAGGAAATGCGCAGTTTCAACAGGGTTGGACCAGAGTGATATTGGTGCTAGAAGTGTAGGTTCTATTGAACAGGAAAAGAGATGTTTGTTATAATGGTGGGATTCAGTCTGGATTAGTAAGAGTTTAGCCTGTTGCAATATCTAGACCGAAGTTGTGCTAACATGACGCTAGTCTCCCTCGGAACCACGGGCTCCTTACCAGCTATTTTAGGTGGTTGGATGTCAATAACGGGATTCACAGGCCGAGATCTGAGGGATCTGTCTACCGACGCGGTTTGGAGGTCGTTTAGGGCCCGCCCATGGTTACGCAGATCAAACGGCAAGGTAATGTGGTGCTGAAACTTGTCATAGTGTTTCCGGAGATGTTTCCTTATGTATCTAGGGGGCGGAACTTCATTTAATAGATAGGTGGTGTTTTAGTAGACTAGCAACAAATCTTAAGGGCGTGGATATGAGTATTTCTACAGAATTGACTCTATGGAAGATGTCAAGGAACCAAGTAGATGTGGAAAGAAGCCCAACAACCGCAATGTGAGCTCTAAATGAGTGTCACAGTAAACTATGCTCATAAATGTTCCGTTTCTTTTTTTTTGTCGACCTCGAGATCTAAAATCCTTTTTGCTGAACTCAACAGACGAAGTAAGACTGCATGGATTAGCCCTTATGAATGTTCAGCGGTGGTTCGAACTGGACAAGGAAGAAGTGATAAATGATTTTGATAATAGACTTAATTTCACTTTAGAATAGCTAAAATTTAAATTCCAAAAAATTTAAATTCAAAAATTGCCACTTTATAAAGTTCCGAAACTTGTCTGTGGAGTTGAAGCAGGTAAAAGCACACACTAGATTCCGATTTGAGTTGGTTAGGGTCGATATGAGATGCCTGTTTCCCCTTTATTTTATTTAATATTGCTGATTTTAAGCCGATATATTTAAAGCCAATCTCAAAATATCCCATTTGAAAAGGTATTTCGATTTAAGAGAGAAGTGATGCTCCTCTTCGGGTTATGAGCAGCCTCGCCAAAGTTACAAGGAGTTTTCTCACTGCCTCCCAAAACCAATTTGAAGTTTGGACATGAGCAAACATTGCACTACAAACAGTGTCAACGCCCAAGTAAAGATCAGCAGGTGTAGTTTGGCTGAGGAAGCAGGAAGGCACAGGACGAAGAACAAATACACAGAAAGAAACCTTAGGCAGAAAGAAAAGTGAAACAAATCTAATGTTGAGGGCAGATATATGTATGTACAGTCGATCACAGTAAGAATGATGCAGTTGGTTCTTAATATATATAACTTTCTACAAATCGAAAAACTCTTAGAAATGTCGTTGATATATAGATGGTGTTTGGCATTTTCTTTCGTAAGAGCTTGTCATAGTTTCTATTTTTATGGAAGGAAATACCAAACAGTATGTAAAAACAATTTTCAAAAATTATCGAAATGTTGAAGAGCCTTGAGACTTTTATAGGCTGCGAAACTTAATAGGCAGCAATCATTTTGAAATTTTCGCCTCGAATTCAAAAATTTTCACGCAGTTCTTAGACATTTTTCAAGAGTTTTTTTAATGTCTCGCATTAGCTTGGATGTCAATGAAGGGATTCAATGAAAAATAGATGGTCTGATATCCAAAGAGAGAATCTGAGATCAATACTTTTCTTCTATAGTGGGCTACAATTGATCGCAACTATTCAGCCTGCAAAAAATGCGATTAGCCAAGGATGGATCCGAGATGAGTCGCAAAGGAGCATGCTCTTGGGGTAAGTCGATTTTCAATTCTGTGGCCTACTTTTAGGTGCTGAAAGTAAACTCGTCCTACCGTACCCGCAGGGGAACAAAGGGAATCTGTCCGGCACTACTTTGTTTGTCATGAAAGGGATCAATTAGCCTCTTCATAGGGCATGCTCAAACAAAAGAGATCAACTCAATCTATAAAAAGAGATCAAAACTGGCATTGGTCGCATGCTCCTATATGACTCATCCCGGATTCATCCTAGACTAATCGCTTTTTTTGCAAGAATATTAGAAGAACCAACTGGCTAATTTTCACTGTAAGGCACTGTAAATGTTGGAAGACTTGCTTTTGGGTGTGGAATATGCGGCCGCTGAATATCAAATAAAAGCAAAACCAATTCATGGTGTAATTGAGACGAATAGAAAGAGGGCTGGTGGAACCTGAAGTTACAAATTTTTTAAATATATATATGTTTATAAATTCGTATAACTAAACTCACAGTTGTGTTATAATTTAAAATAAAGAAGGGTATGTTTGTCCAACCCAAAAAGATCTTAACCTGTCTTCTTCCCTTTTCTTTTTGTTTGCCTACTACATGCCATGATATGCCATCAGGTTGAATCACTTGCTACACGTGTGTGCAGTGCATTTGTGGAAGGGTGTTTCGAATGGTCCCCTTTTAATTTTCCAAAGGTGCTAAGGTTCAATGTTGGGGTTGATGATCTTAAAAAGAGATCAGGTTGCAAAGGTAACAGGCAGTGAAAATACAGATTAATAAACATGAATATGTATAGTACTATGTATGTATGTGCAGACTTCTTGGCAAGAGGGGCGGAGATGTGTACATATATTAATTTACATAGAGGAATAATAATGTTTTATAAGGTGGCTGCTGAGAGCTTTTTTTATAGTAGCCGATAGAACGCTTACCAGGTCTGAAACTGCACTGAAAGTCTTGACTTTTAACTAAAAAATTTCAAAAATAAGGCCAATGTTAGACCTTAGCCCTGAATATACACTCTGGAGCATGGCCATGTTTAAGGAGGGGGTTGCAGACAGAGATATTTTCGTCTTGTACTGGCAAGGGCTGGTCATCTAAGCATGGAGAGACTGAATGTTTTCCCCCCGTGATGCTCCATACAGCTAACACAGCTGTGGTGGTAAAATATTTTTAGGCGCATAGCATGGATTCCGGTCGGATAATGACCTGACAGTTCCAGCGCTTGACGTGGGTTCGGCAAATAGAGCTTCGAAAACTGCAAGAACAGTTTCCAGACCAGAAATTGATGAAGCTAGGACCCAGGATGCTGCATGGTTTTTTTTACAGAGGGATCAATTTACAATGATCTTCACCAGAATATAATAGAAAATCGGCTTGACCACCATATCATGAAGCGAAGGTCCCTGGACAGATACTTTATAGCTGAAGAATGGCGCAACAGAAACACACCCCATTGGCCAATGATCGGTTTCTTAATAAAGCAAATCCGGGTTATTTCCTTAAAAGGAGCGGCTTTCAGCTTTATAAACACAAATTTTATAGCCATCCGAGTTCGTATCGTTATTTCCCACATTATCATTCACTACAATTTAATTAGTCGTAATATTTATTTACTTCGCCTATAAGAAGCTTCACCCAATTTTTGCATCATAAAAATTTATGATTTTCTTAACCCGACACAATCCATGCGAAACGATTCTTGAAACCTAATGAAGCATTAAAAATCAAAAAGCCACTTGGCCGCAAAATGCGTGGGAAATAGTAAAATGATTGACTAACTAACGGACCGAATAATGACAAGCACAGTGTTTGTGTGGGATGAAGTTAACTGACTGTGCTCAAGAAGCACCACCGCACAAGTTGTTTATTAGCGCTAAATGACAAGCGTTTATAGACGCCTCTGAACATGCAAGGGACTGCACAGACAAGCGTACGAGCTGTAATGGGAATTTCACACACAAAATTGGATGAGTGCCCTAAACTAAATGCAATGTTGACCTCGCGGATCGGATCACGCCTTTCGAATGTAATAATTTATACCATTTACTGGTGCAAGCCATTTAAAGGGTGGTCCTTATAGTCGATTGTTTTAAATTAAAATAGAATTATTGCTATCCATACTGGGCGCTGCATGGCGTGCAAATAAAATCTTCAAACACTTCTGTTTCTAAGCATGGATCTCGTGCCTCAGCGCAATAGTTGTGATCCCGTACGAGTCAGAAGCAGTATGAAATCGTCAGAGGAAATCAATCCAGTACTCGGTTCTCTGACTAATCAGAGCACAAAAAGAGAGTAAATAACTTTCTTTCTCAGTCAAGTTTTAGTGAGAAGAATTTTTGCTTATTATTTCTGTCAAACGGTCAGCTATCGTGTATTTGACAAACAAAAAATTTTTTAAATTAAAATTATTTTGCATACCAACAATTCAATTGTACGGCCTGTACATTTGCAAAAAACCATGACTATAAACGAGCTCAAGGCTTATAATAATAACTTTTCTTTTTATTTGTAAAAATTATTATTGTTTTTTATTGTTCTTTTTTTAATAATTATTTCTAATTATAAAATTTGTTTTTATTAGAATAGAATAATTGTGAAAAAATTATAAAAAATAATAAAAAACAATAATAATTTTCACAAATTAAACGAAAAATTATTATTATTGGCCTTCAGCTCGTTTATAGTCATGGTAAAATAAAATTAAATTTCGAATTTACATATTGGGCAATAGCAAAAGTAAAGCATTAGGCCTAGTATTAAATGCTGTCACAAGAACCATATTTACGACTCTAAACAAACCACCCTATGCATATGATACGACTTGTAGATAGAGCAGAAAGCAAGTGCACCCTTGTTGGTATTTCTGGCTACCATATTGTGGTTGTCCAAATTAAAAAGTTTTTATGTTTGGCACACCTTAAAAGAATGTTGTAGTATTAGCCCATGACATAAGTATGCTAATGTTCTTAAACTCTTTTTGAGGGGTTTTCCCATCGTTTTTTTCTTCAGTTAATTTGGTGCGTTTTAAAACTTGGTTTTCCCCTACTTAGCTATTTCTGCTGCTTTGGGCGGCGCTTGGACTTTTTAAATTTTATCGCAAGCCACTAACCCCACCCATACGTATGGTAA
This sequence comes from Merzomyia westermanni, assembly GCA_949987695.1. Lineage (NCBI taxonomy): Eukaryota > Metazoa > Arthropoda > Insecta > Diptera > Tephritidae > Merzomyia > Merzomyia westermanni. Next base: position 144,998,535 of record OX465291.1, on the reverse strand, counting down.
TTGCTTTGCAAAGGTAACATAAATTGTTCCCTTCTTTCGATCAATTTCTATTCTGCCAGACCTTGAAGTTAGAGGAAAAATTGATTTTGAATGAAGAAATCAAATTGTTTCTCATGCAAATACAAGCATTTAAGCGGAATAATAGCTGAGTATAAGAGGGTCGGTTTTTCTTTGTAAATTAAGATTTATATTCGAATATGGGCGTGGTCCAAAGAATGTTGTTCATTTCACTGCTATTATGGCACGTAATTGGAAAATGAGTTGAAAATTAAAACTGTCCACAAAGTGTGAGAAATAAATTGTTTGGCTACCAGAAACCACTTAAATTATACTACCGTTCAACGGGTCACTTGCTCTCTTGGCCAGCCGCTATAAAGCTCAAAGAAAGTCTTTAAACTTAACCTCAAGTTGAAACCAAACAGCGTGTTTGTTTGCTCGGAATTGCACCAAGTAGTTGCATAAACGGTAAGAATGCTTCGATGGGCACTAGCACAAATACAATGTTAATTGCTTTGTGGACCGGAGGGATCGTTCTTACCCATGCCAACCCCAAATCACCTGCTTACATAAGGGACTTAAAGTCACCAGGACCTCGAATGCTAAGATGTTTGTATCAGTGAAGCTATGTATAATTGCACTTAACAAATACTTGAATCTATCATATGACTTTTGATCATATCTCACACAGGAATTAGCTCTCATCACTTGGAATGTAACGGAAGTAAGTTTACCGTAAGCGGGACAGGAATCGAATTTTTCTAATTCACTTTATCGGAATCGGAATTCAAAGCAGGGTACAATACACATGTCTCTAGGAAATTGTTCAAATTTGGTTTTAATTAAAGTTTTTGCTATGGTTTCGATTTCAGCTCCGGCTTAGATTAGCTTTTTTGTTCCTGGATAAGTTTTGGGTGCATGTCTCTGCTTTGGTAATCGTTTGAATTTCTGTCTTCGATTCTTGATTCCTGTTTGGGATCCCGCTTGTATTTGAGCTCTGCTTCGGTATTCCTTAAAGTTTTTTTTCTTTTCATTTCAGTTCTACTTTATAGTTTCAGACGTGCTGCGAGATTTTGTCCCCATCTGCGCTCAGTGCCAGTGTTTTTTTTTTCAATCGTTTTATTTTTTGTCTCAGCTTTCGTTTGGATTCCTGTCCGGTTTAGGTTCTTTAACCTTGCACTTAATTTAAAGCGTTATCCAAGTATGACTATTTTCAAACCATCGAAACTCTCAGAAAAATTAGATAAGAACTTTATTGCCTTTCAATTTATCGACAAAAATAACGAGTCTTCCTATGTTTATAAACAAAGACCTAATCGTAAACAAACATTTTTCAAATAACCCATGCACGTTGATATGTATGTATACATTTGAATTTCTTTTTATACACGTGCTCCCCCACCCCAAATACAATTGAAACTTCTTAGTCTGCAGCTGTGCATCTGTGGTTACAGTGGAGACTTGTTGTTAAAAAAAAACTAATAACTTCGCCCATTAATGGGTGTACGGTCACATAAAGACAGCCCTACATTAGACTGTGCTTTACTTCGCAACTTTCACTTGGAAAGCAAGAATCTCCTAGAAATACGCTGCAGATCATTAAAGCGTGAAGGTGATAGAATGATCCAATTAGGCTTGAGCTAATGCTTGAACTTCCGTCTTTGCAAATTATGTGTGTACACCTATACCTTGCAGTTACTCATATTAGCCTATAAGTTGAATAATCCCTTTTGAGGCTTTGACACACCTCTTTCGGACATTCGCCAGTTTTTTTTCTGACCCATCGCACATTTATAGTATGATTCTTCCTTTCAAGCTCAACAAGTCTTTAGATAAGTTAGTTGCACTCTAATGCTGATATGAGCACTTCTTTTGCAGCAAAGGAAAAAAAAAAACAATTAAAATAGGGTCGCTGCCAAGCAGGGGGCCAACACGCGCTCACATACGAGTAATAGAGCATAGCCGCGTATTGTGCTGCTGCATAAAAAGCACATTCATATGTTAAAAAAAAAAAAATTTCCTTGAAAACAAATAAACAATTTTTCCTAAAATCTACGCTATTTGGTTTTGAAAATGGGAAACATTTATGCTGAAAATGCATTCTGCCATCAACTGATTGACGGACGCGCGATCTCTATGAGTGATCTTGCTGTGTCGGTGTTGATTGCTGTTTTATCTGCTTATTATTTCTTATTAAATGCCATTATTGTTGCACATAGCTCTGTTGTTTTGTATTGTTATTTATTCTTTGAGGGCAGTCAACACTTGCAGACGACATTTGGTTTTGTTTGGTGGCATTGTTATGCGCCCCAGTGCATATGGTTTTTAGGTCAGCAACGTCTTATCTTGAAAGCTTTAGAGTTCGTGTCAAGTTTAAATACTATTTATGTTCATTCCATTATTTCATTGACATGACTAAGCTTTTGAAGCTTGCAAGTGGCATGTTCTAGTACCAGTAGGAGCACGAACTATTAATTTATGCATACTTAGCTTTTAGGATTTTTTTTGAGAATAATTATAGAGCGGCTATATTACGAGCTGCAAATTGAAAAAATATATGTGTTCGGTGAGGATAAAATTTTTAAAAACTATAGAAAACTTTTACTGGATAGTCTTCGGTGACACAAAATATTTTTAGGGAGAGAGCGCGTTTTGACAGTTCATTGGGAGAGAGAGTTTCTGCTCTGCGAATTTCACTTAGTAAAACTTGCAAGTGAGAAACAGCTGATAGTGACATAGGAAAGCAACAACAAAAACTTAAAAATTAGAGCTATTAACCAATCAAAAAAGCAATAGCTTTTTTTCTTACAAGTTTTTACTGATTCCTGTTGAGCGTAAACATTGTTACTTTTTGCGTTTGAGAGAGTTTTACGTCATGCTCACTTTAATGGCACTTCTTTGCAAGTTTTTTCACCGAAAACAGCTAATATTAACATCACCAAGATTTTTGAAAGAACAAAAGCTGCTATGTAAGATCACTTTTCTTCGAGATCTTAATAATTTTCTTAAATTTTAGAGTGGCCCTGTGTAACTAGCAGCCTTATAAGCTTTTTGCAAAAGATATACGTCCTTCCTGGATTTTTCTTTTTTATTTATTTTAATATTCATTTGTTAATTTTGTTTTCAAAGTTAGTCAAATGTTAAACAGTATACTGATCATATGCGAAAGTAACAATGTATATTTGTTTTTTCATTGTCTAAACGCAAATTTTAGTGAGTGATATATTTTTATTTTGAGACCAAAAAGTTGTTATACTCTGTTTACTCTTATTGTTTTACATTATTTAATCTGTAATAAAATATTTAAGATTATTGAAAATTTCTAAGCGAACAATCCGAATTTGAATTAATAAATGTTTTCTCTTATCACAGATAATTATAATAATTATAACTTTTTTCAGGGACACTGGAAAAATAACTTTTATTTTCCGTCTCTGCTCTAACAAAAAAATCGATTATTGAGTAATCGATTTTTCCAACGCAGGATCCCATCCCTAGCCAATATTTAACTGTTAGTTCAAATCAATGGCAAGCATAAACTTATTTTTATTGAAGCAGAGGTAGGAAGCAGAGGTATTGAGACATGCATTTTTATAACAACTGGCCAACGGTGCGGACTTTATTCTTAACCCTAGGCTCACTCCCTTTAAAACCTAACCATTCGACGAACACTCTTTCAAATAAATACTTATTTCTAATTCAGTTATTTAATTTTTGGTTTGATTTATTGTACGCATATGTGTACCAGTTTTTAATCCTCTAAATAAAACCTTTTTTATTATTTTGGAACAATTCAGATATATTTTTTTAAGTCTTTTAGAAGGGCAGTCTTAAAAAGAGACAGAAAATTTTCAATAGCGTATTCGTCGAATCGACGAAGGTTACGTGTCTAATGTTTAATGTTTCTTATATACAGGGATAAACCACACCTGTTAAATTTTATAAAGCAACAAAAATTGCTGGTATAAAAAAGCAATAAAAAAAAATTTTAAATAATTAAAAGTAATCAAAATCACTTTTTATTTTTATTTTTGTTAATATATGGCCATCATCAAAAGCTAATATTGACTTTGAAACTAAGAGCGCTGTCAGAGGTAGAATTCCGGATTTGAGAGAGAACTGAATTGAAGGATGAAGAAGGAACAGCATTATATTTTATTCTTGTATCCCTAAATTACTGAAGACCAACGATAAGTCGAACAAGTTTGCAACCAAATCTAACCAAAAATCTATTTTTTTCCGCTGCATTCTGCAATGGACTTTGGAACATTAAAAGAACATCGGAAATGTTTGATACCTACTTTTTTTATTGCAAATAGTTTCAGGTTTCGTAAAGTGAAAGTTACTTTTTGTTACTCAAAACAAAGAACACAACAAAACACTTGTCTTCCGAACACTTTTAGAAGCGATTAGTACAACAGCGTAAAATTTCAAGTGTCGCCTAACTCATCAGGGCATAAATTCCTCAAGGTCTCATAATTATGGGTACTTAAATGATTCTGGATCTTTTTTAAACGGGCTGTAACACTTGACACATGTGGTGTGGCGTCTCTTGTAACATATGTCAAGTGACATAGCAATAAAATAACAGAAATATCGATTCTCCCCCGCTGACTGCACTCAAGTGCATGGGAGCAAAAGTGCAAGTGTGCAACACGTGCGTTCTAGGAATTTTTGAAGAAGCTGCTTGAATTTGTGTGCCGCCTAGCAGTTAACCAAAGAGTGTCTAAATATGATCTGAAATTTTTAATTGCGTGTTGCATTTTTGAGCTAAACACGTGTAATATATAAATTTAAATTAATTTTAATAAAATTAAAAAATAATGCGATAGGTGAAGTTCGACGGGAGTGAAGTGATGAAACAGTGTTGAAATGGATTAATAATTTCATATTTTTTCAACATTATTAATTTTAAATTATGCCTAGAATAGCAAATGTGTCGTGAGATATTTTGAATAAATAAAACTATTTTACAAAAACAAGTATATCCTTATACCGAATAAGTCTCTCATATCTTCATGTCGCAGGAACGGCGTCGGAGGCACTAAGTCTAATCAAAGCTCACATATATCAACGGTAGTATATATGTATAATAAGACTAATAGGAAGAAGATACGATTACAGTCTTGCAGAGTTTCTAGAAATAATTGACTTCATAAATCGGAATACGATTTTCAGAAATTCACGCTCAAAGATTGTATTATAATCATTTTTTTCGGTGTAATGTGCGAGACTTTGTTTTCCTGTATTCTACATGGTAGTTATCCTTAAATATTGCCTTTGTATTCGCCAATAGTGTGACATTTATTGATTCCGGAAATGGCAGAATATATACTACATAAATATATACTACTTGTATATACAGCTGTGTTCAAGATAATAGTATGTGAAATTAAAATGGATATCGTTCGACGAAAAAACAAAAGCTGTGATTTTAATAATTTCCATTTAAAATAGAGCGAATTCCATAACAAAGAGCACATAAAAAAAATTTTTAAAGTTTACACAAAGTTCAGGGAAGTAAATTCAACTTTAAAAATTAGACACCAAAATCTTCAATTTTTTTGGCAGAATTTTGGGAAAATTTTGAAGTACGCAGTTTTGAAGACCAATTAATTCTAGTATAACATTGTGGAAGTTAGAGCTCACTCGAAATTTTTCTTGAATTTTCGGAATTTTCTTTATCATGGATGTTGAGTGACTTATTCCATGTAACGCGTAAAGAAGAATAAATTTTATATGGAAAAAAATACCCAAAATCCTTTGCAAAAAAAAAATTAAAAAATTAAAAAATATTGAAACTTTGATGTAAATTTTTAAAAGTTTAATTGACTTTCCTGAACTTTGTGTAAACTTCTAAATTACTGTTTATATGGTTTCTGTTATGGAATTTGCTATATTTTAAATGAAAATTATCAAAAAGACAGTTTCTTTTTGTTCATCGAACGATAGGTATCCAATTAATTTCACTACTATTATATTAAACACAACTGTATATGTAATAACTGAATGGTCATTCAATATTCATTTACTTTTTGCAATAGCAACAGCTACCAGCTGTGTTGGGTGTCTCTGTAGTTGCTGCTTGTTTGTGTCTTATTTGCAGTTTCAGCCATTCATTTACAATTTTCTTTTATTTCTTTTTTCTGAAATTTCCCTCAAATAGCACATTTTTTCATTACAAAAAATTTGTCATGCAAACCTTATGGATATTGGTTAAATTTGAAAAAGTATTGTCTTGCCCTGCCCTTTGCCTTGTCATTGCGCGATGTGACAATTTATAAAAGAATTTGGTGCATTGATCAATGGTTATTGTAAATAATTAAGTGCAGGCATACCTTTGTATATATGTATCTATTCTGCACATTTTTGGAAAGGAATGTGTCACCTTTGTATTATTCCATTTGTTTCTTTTTTGTCAGGTGTTCCACAGACTACTGGAAAATCTAGGTGATTAATACGACATTCTGAGCAACTTCCTCTCGCTATATAAATTAACAATAAAGGCTAATTCTAAAATTCCAAAACAGGCTGCCTGAACTTATATTCAATTGTGTTCAATATAATACGAGTAGTAGTAAAATTAACTTGAATATCGTTCGACGAAATAAAAAGAAGCTGTGGCTTTAATAATTTTTAAAAATTTACAACAAAATTTCAATATTTTTTTGAGTACGCAGTTTTATATCACATTCAATTCTAGCATAATAATGTCAAGGATGTTGGGTATTTTTCCCTTTCAAAATTAATTTCTTCTCATGCGTTGTATGGAAGAAATCACTCACCACCCTTGACGAAAAAAATTCTGAAAATTCAGGAAAATGTTTGGGCGAGTTCTAACTTGCTCAATTAGATACTAAAATTTATTGATATAAAAAACGGCTTATTCAAAAATTTTCTAGAAATTTTGCGAAAACAAAAATTTAAATTTTTATGGCCTTCTTTTAAAGTTGAATTCATTTTCCTAAACTTTGTGTAAACTTAAAAATTTTTTAATGTGGTTTCTGTTATGGAAATTGCTATATTTTAAATGAAAACTATTCAAATCACAGCTTATTTTTATTTCGTCGAACGATATCCATTTCAATTTCACTACTATTATATTGAACACACCTGTATATGTTTGTATATGTAAACCTGTCATTAGTGAGTTTATTGAAGGCTTTGGGGAAAGCTGCCGGTATGAGAACAATCCGTCGCAGAAGAGCTAGTAAACTAGTAGGAGTCTTCTGTCATCAGGTACTAGCGCCTTTAGGATAGCAGTGCGAACCATTTGCCTACACTCAGTTCAAGCTTTAGCTACTCCAACTGTGCTTATCTGCATACATGCATATTTGTAAACTTTAAAATTTCTGATAACATTTTTTATTATTTCTTATTTTATAATCATTAAATTTCCCAATTGCTTGCGGCCATACAATTAAAGTATCGCCCTAAACTGATAACCCTTCCACTTTCACTGAACTGAACGTCTAAGTAATTTGTATATACTAAAATATATCAACAAATTACATACATACATATATACATATACATACATATACATAAATATATTTATTTACACATTTATGAAGCCAGAGCTCATAAATTAACGTAAATAGGAAAAAGCATAACTATGAACACAGGCGACGAAGAAGCATCGAACGAATTATTTTTTGATTTGGTTATTTTCTATTTGGGTCACAAAGAACAATCAAAATCCAATTAAATGTTATCACTAATGGCTACTAGTATTTATTTTACATTGTTGTTGTTTTGATTGTTTTATCTTCAAGCAAATGTAAAGCGTAGAAAGAAGCTTAATTACATTTTAAAATTTGAAAAGCGTTCAAAGTTTATGGAGAAAATCGATAATTGGGGTGAATTAGGAAATCGGGGATCTTAAAGTTGCTTTAGAAGCATATGCTTGTAATTGACATTTGTAGGTATGTCTGTGAATGTAATTCGTGATTTGTAAGTGTGAAATTTATATAAGTTCATTGACTCTAACTGTGACTGTTAATAAAGTTAACAAAATATTAGAACCCAGTTCAGTTTGTGAAACGAACATTATGAGCCGATATGTATCTATATTTTCGAAAAAGTTCCAATTTTTTACATCTCAAATCTCTACTCAGTGAAAAGTTATGTTTCGAAACTTACATCATGCTATTAAGGACAGTGATACCAAAACTTAAATGCGCTGTATCAATCTTTAAGGGCAGTAAATGCATTTTTGTCTCAGACTGTGGAGTTGTAAAGTTATCGACATTACGATTATCATACTATTTCTTGTAAAGTATAGGTTTATGGCTAATTCCAACTTTTGAGCGTAATATGAGCTGCCAAATAGCTAGCCTTCATATTTTATAAAATATTAATGATGCATCTAAACGGATAGATATATTTTCTTAGATTTTTCAGTTCTCAGAGCATATCGGAATATATCTCACATTGTAACCTATTCTATCGGTAGCAATAAACCATCGATAATAACGTCAACATTTTTCCACCTCTATTGCAACGAACTGTAGTGGGATAGAACACGGTTTCCAAAGACTAATATTCCTATTTTCAATGTAACTGGGCTGGGTGGCGACTAGCACTTGAATATTGTTATACAGTTAACTACCCACTGCGACTGTTTGAGCGCCGATCATCAGTTAGTTATAACTGTTTTTGTTGTTGTGCGATGTTACTTTGGCTTCTAATACGTGCACCGTAGAGCGTGTGAAGCCCAATGCATCTCCGCGCCAGTTGTGACTACATTCATTTGATTTTTTCTCCATTTTCATGACATTAAGCGTCGAATAAAAACATATTACATATGCAATAATTCTGCGATAATAAAGAGCATTCTTATTTCATTTCTTTCCAGTTCAAAATACGGGTTACGGTTTCGGGTTTATTTTTTTTGAAAATTTGTAGATTATTCCTTCAGCTTCGTAGTTTTCTTTTAGTTAGACATAGTCTCCCTAAATGCAATTGATTTCCGTGCAGAAATTCTGCATCAATCAACTAGTTATTAATAATCGTTTCCAAATAAATACGTTTAAAGCATCAAAATTAATTATACGAGTATACTCCCTCCACAAGGAAAGTGCTAGTAGGAAGGAGGCTGGCACATACCTATTTGTTTCCACTTAAGCATTAAATGCAATAAAATCAAGTCAAATTAAAGTAATCGTTGGCAGCTTTAAGCGCAAAACTCAACATAGTCACAAGCTACACCAGCGCATACGCAAGCTGTGGGCTGGCTCAATTTTGGCAAACAGGTGTGTTCTCGTAGTTAAATGTGGTCAAGTAGCTGTTGAAACTGTGTTGCTTTGTTTTTCTTCAAGAAACTAAATTGCTTAGCGAGAAAAAAAAGCAAACTCGCCTAAGATTTGATTGATTACAATAACAAGTATAATAATGGGCAGCTAAACAATAATTTTCAAAGCTAAACCGTTAAAAAGTAAAAATTGCTTGTTACAAGTGTGATTAACTAATTTCGTAACATTCAGCGGAGTATCTAGGTATGTGTGTTCGCTCTTATCTTACTTCAATCAAAAAGTATGTTATGTAAAATTATAGCTCTGCGTAGTGTTATTTGCAGGCGGGCTTTTACATATATATGTGCATACTAGGGTTGCAATTTCTTTTTTTGGATCTTAACAATCCCGATATTTTGGACAGCTTTTTAATTGGATAGTTTAGGTTGAAGAAAATGAAGAAATTGTTTGAGAAATAAGCTAACCTCAAAACATATAATATTTATTAAATTTCTTTTTATTTAAAAACAAAATTTATTCATTAATAAAAACAAAAAGGGTTTAAAAATTTGAATTTTTGTAGACATGTTTTCGAATTATTAAGGGCTATTTTGTTATGCAATTTTTAAAATGACTCATCTTGATAAACACAATTTTTCTGCCAAAAAGTGTGTTGATATAAGGCCAGTAAATTTAAAATTTACACAAGAAAAGTTTTGTCGCGTTTAAAATTTGTTTTACCCTAGTTTTTGTTATAGCAAATAATACATTTAAATAAAAAATAAACGAATATTGAATAAACAAATGTAAGACTTTCGATAATAAGTGCGGTTGATACACATTTCCATGTCAGTAGCTCTAAACGCGCATATAATTTCAAGTAACACTATCAACAAAGAAAATCAAAAAATATACAAAAATATTAAACGTCAACAAAAAATTTAAATTATTTTCATAAATAAATGAAATATATTTTTGTTTCTTTTATGGTCTGTTCATTTTTACATATTTTTGTAAGTTTAACGAGCTTTAATTTTTGGCAGCATATTTCCAATCCCGAAATGACCGGGGTTTCTTCCTACTGCACCTAAATAGTCATGACATCCCGGGACTTTAATCCCTAGTACATACATATGTGTTCACTCTAAAACCTCAGGATTAAGAGGAGGCACTTTTGTATTATGCAAGTCCCACTATGATTGTACTTATATTGATGACAAATAGCTGTGGAAATTTGTTTGGTAAATCAAGATAGTAATAACATAGAGAGAAAACAATTACAATACCATTATGTCAAATAATGATTGGTGTGGTCTAGTGATAGGGAAACATAAGACCGGTAGCTAGTTAGTATTTATCCTGTGCACATAGAGAGTATGTATTAGCTGCAGTGCCAAACTATTCGGTCGAGTTCGAATAGACAAAAGAACACACCTTTTAACAAAATAATGCGTGTGTGTGTATTTTATAGCAAGAGAGGCCTCTGTCTTCCTCTTCTACCATGATGAGTCAGACGGAGACCAAACTATGCACAAGATCGGGTCTCCGAACCATAGCAGTTGTGTTTAAAAACCATTTTAAGTGAGCCATGATGGACGGACTAAGACTTATTGAGGTGGATCCCACCTTGAAAAGTTGGATCTGCTATGGAGCATTGACCTTAAAAAGCCAAACTAGCGGAGTATGTAGATGGAGTTCGAGATATAACACTATCAACTCGCTGATGAGCCCGACTCTTAAGCTCATGTCCCAGCCTAGGCCAAGAAAGTCGGGCAGAAAAAAAATTCAGAAAAAAATACTGTTTACCAGGCCTCTGCAAGGCTTTTACTTCAAACAGTAACCGTTAATCGAACACCGAGCTCATATCTATTGGACCCCAAGTCACAGGTGAACGACTGTAAGATCGCCAAAAAATTATATGTAAATAATATAGACTGCAGCTTATATCATTTGAAAAAGTGGCTATTGTCCAACCTATAATTATTCATCGAAATACCTAAACGGAGGCTTCCGATTTTACAAAAGGACAGTAGAAGCCCTTAACATAGTCTCTGATATGTTAGTAGTGTATCAAGATGTTGTCAAAGATTTTTTTTTGCTTCTCTAAGTTACCACTGCCGGCCAGCCAGAACACCCTTTCAAGAGGTCAAAATGATTCAAATGAAAAACTTTAAGTTACCTATCTGTTAGAAGCCTATATAGCTGAATAAGTCATACCGAAGTTTTCTTTAGGAATTAAAAGTAAAATAAACTAAGAAAAAAACATTCAAAAGTCCAACTACAACAAAAACTGCTGTGTTGCATGCAAGTAAACACCGTTGTTTGAGCATTAGTGCCACAACAATAAAATCGGTAACCGACAACGAGCGCTGCCCATAACAATAACTGGCAACAACCACAACAACAGTGACAGCATAAAGGCCCACTTATTTGAGCAACTTACCTAAGTACATACAACAACATCGTCATCGTTCGCCACTGTGTGCACTTATGACACGAACTTAGTGTTTTACGGCATTCTATTGTTGTTGTTGTTTAACTTTTTTCCTCACTGCATTATTGTATTACTGTTGGTACTTCAAGCGCGCCACACCAGACACACTGGCGACGCTTGTGAATTTTGCCTCCAACCATTCTCCACCACCACAATTCAATTGAAATCGCCCCGCAACTAACCAAACGACCATAACGTCCAGTCAGCAGCCAAACCACGGGCGCGCTGAACTCCAATGCCAGAGCAATTGTTTTCGAAACCTACATACATACATGCATACATCCATAAATGACGTTTACTTTGTTTATTTGGGTTTTCATATATTTTTTTTATTTTTTTTAATTTTTTATGATTACTAGCGCGCACAGCAAGCAATCGTCTGAACTAGTGACTGAACGACTGTAGACACGACCTAACAAATGAACAAACCTCTGAGCTTGAAGTACCCAAGATGCAGCTCCAATCAACTGATGCTGGTTTAATTTTTGCTGTTGCTCTACTGATGCTGATTTTAATAGTTTTCGAAAAAGTTATACCCAGTAGTAGTGTTAGCTATCAGAGTGTTTATACGGTGCCAATACATAAGGAGGAATATTTTTGCCCAGATGTAGAATGTTGGAGCCATGCTTTCCTTGCAACCAAAAACCAAATTCCTGCTCCTAAATTCCGCTCTACATATTATTATTCGAAACAGTTTCTGATCTTTAATCACTGAAGGCCTTTTAATAAAGATACTTGGAATTCTTGTAGCTAAATCGATACGTTCCAACCTACAGCAGACATAAGTCAAGCATCCTGGATGTGCCCAATAAATTTTCAGAATAGTGGTTGCCTCTCTCTTCGTCTGATTTCGTTGGTGGACAACAATGAGAATACCTAATATAACGGCCTGAGAAGCGGCGAATTCCCTCGCCGCTTAATTTAAGTACTCTCTGAAAATCAGTTACCAGGACGACGTTTTTATTCTTACAGGAGGTCCCCCGGATTTGAAACTCCACATACCACGTCATTGTTATCAATTTTAAATTTTTAAAGACGTTGTTTTTGTAAACAAGTACTACTTTGGACTGAGAAGGCAAGTGCGAAGAACTAAATAATTTAATACTCAAATTCGAGCATGGGAGTTTCACCCCAGCGGGCTAGGGGGTTAAAGGGTAATGACGTGCAACTATACGGTTAATCTACGGATAGATGCCTCTCACCACTCATTACCAAACTTCCTCTTCCTTACAGAAATAGGGGGTGAAAAAAAGGGGTTTTGTCATACCAAATCGGTCCCGCGACAGTGTGGTATGTACCGCAAGGGAATTCCGGAGCATACCAGGTTCATATCCGGCAAATGACTGTCACTTTGGACAAAACTCCCCAAAACCATGGAAACAGACAGGGTGGACAGTTGTCTGATCAACTATTTTTCATGAAATGTGCCATCTTCAGCGTCAATTATCGTACTGTCTCTCTCCGTTCTCTTGTATGTTTATATGTAGCTGAGTAGTTACTATCATTGTGTGGGAGTGTAACAAGGGTTGCTTTTGGTCGTTGAATGGTTTCATGATTATTTGAAGATAATTTCGAAATATTTTCCCAATTGCTTTTGATAGCAATTAATCAATTTAGTCAAAAACTGAGGATTTATTGAGTCTGGAAATTTAAAATAACTTCAAAGTGATTACACTTTCGTATTTTGATGAAGAAAAAACATTTAATGCCAAAAATGGTCCCACCTTCCTTTGTTTAGGCAAATTGATTTTCAAAGTACTGGGTATGAAATACTTCGTTCCTGCGAAACTTAGGTTTCCTTCTAGGTGATGTATTTTATTTTACGTCGTTGCTTATTCCTACATAGCACTTTACAGGCAGCCTATAAAGTTGGCCGTAAATGCGCAAGTCAATGCGCTCACAAGTTGCGCTTGTGTTTGTGTGTTTGTAATAAATAATGAAAAATTGAAGAAAAAGGAACAAAGTTAAGAAAAGCATAAACGAATTTGAGTAAAATAACCAGTACTGTTGTTGTTGTAGGTTAACTCTTAAAAAGTGTGGCAGTGTACGGCGCATGCGTTGCTGCATGCCTAACATGCGAACAACAACAACCATTAATACGTGCGTTGCTTGCTGCCATGCGATGCGCTCCATCTCCCTCGCTTTTTTCCTTCTTTTTTAGCCAACGATTTGGGTTTGATGCCCTTTTAAGGGAGCAGCTGCTCTGCCTTCTTGTAAAATTTTATGTTTGATTTTTTTTTTCGTTGTTGTTCTGTTTTCTTGTTTTTGTTCTTCTTTGTTGGATGATATTCTATGTTGCACGCTTATGCCAATGGTAATAATCCTAGTTTCGGTTATGCGCATATTGAGTAGTTCTTGGGTTTTTCTTACTTTTAAAATTTTTTTTTTTATTTTACTTCATCACAACCATTTGTTCGTGACTATGGTGGTTGTTGGTGAAGTGCGTTTGACGAACGATTCTTGAGATTCTTAAGAGGGATTAAGAGGTATTTGCTTCAAATTCGTTAACATACAAAATCCTCTTAATGTGTTAAAAATATATGTGTTTACATAGATATTTATGTTTAAGAACGGTGTTTACAGTTGTGTTCAATATAATAGTAGTGAAATTATTTGGATATCCTTTGACGAAATAAGAATAAGAAGCTGTGATTTTTCATATTTTCATTTAAAATATAGCGAATTCCATTACAGAAATCACATAAAAAGATATTTCAAAGTTAACACAAAGTTCAGGAAAGTCAATTAAACTTTTAAAAATTTACATCAAAATTTCAGTATTTTTATGCTGAATTTTAAGAACAATTTTGAGTAAGCAGTTTTATAGCTCAATTAATTTTAGCATAAAAATGTGCAGGGTGGAAGTGCCTAAAAATTTTCCCTGAATTTAAAGAATTTTTTTAGTCAAGAATGTTGGGTATTTTCTCCATACAAAATTAATTTTTCTTCATGCGTTGTATGGAAGATATCACTCAGCACTCCCTGCGAAAAAAATTTTAAAAATTCAGATAAATTTTTTAGCGAGTTCTAACTTGCGCAATGCTGCACTAAAATTTATTGATCTACAAAACTGCGTACTCAAAAATTATCTAGAAATTCTGCCAAAAAATGTTAAGATATTGATGGCCATTTTTTGAAGTTTAATAAACTCTCCTGAACTTGTATTAACTTCGAAATTTCTTTTTATGTGGTTTCTGTTATGGAATTCTCTATATTTAAAATGAAAATTTTTTAAATCACAGCTTCTTATTCTTATTTCGTCGAACGATATAAATTTTAAGTTGATTTGGTTTTGTGTTTTTCCGACAGGGTGGATACTGGATTTATATTGGAAGGAATTTTCGTCATCCCTTGTCAATTTTGGTTTTGTAACAAACCGGTTTCGGCGATCCGCCATCTTCAGTGATGGATTTCGTTCTCCATATAAATTTAAATTTCACTACTATTTTATTGAACACAGCTATATATGTAAGCTAATTTCAAGACTATGCTTGCATCTGAGAAAAAGATATTAAGCAGAGCTTTAGCCTAATTACAGAAATGGTCTATAATTCACAAGATTTCAAGACTCCAATGCCGATGCCATTCTACTCACCATGAGCAATCATCATATATTCCGCAAACAAGTGGCACCTTATTAGTGTTTATACAGAGTTGGTGAATCAACTAACAACCAGATCTTCACGATTAACCAACCCACTGCAATTTTAGCCTTGTTTAGCGTGGATAAAAAGGCGAAAAAGTCGGCCTTGCCTTTAACTTGAGGACGAAGTACTTACAGGCATCCATTTAATATATTGTGAACCAACGTCAATGGCAAAATAAACCAGACTAGACAATCGAAAAATTAAGAACTCGCTCGGTAAATAAAAATCGCGCCATGCCTAAAGCTGACGAGACGAAATTTGATTATTTTCACGTTGAGGAAAGAGCACGAAAGCTTCCAAAGGGATCGAGTGTTTAGAATATGCCCGAGGTAGTTACGATTACTGTCCCATCCTCAGATGTATTTACTGTGCCGATGACCGGCACTAAATAAAAAACGGTTAGCTACTCTGAGTCACCGACTTCTCTATGATCTTGTGGATGTATCTGTCATCGAAATTGATAGAAAGGCTAGTTCGAAACAGGCATCTGGCATAAAAAATATTAGAGATGGTATATAGCACAGTATCTGTCACAGAAAAGGGCTATAGGTCGTGAAGGGCATCACAATTGGTACACCCGTGGCCAAAGTGTGTGGCTTTTCTTAAAGTTCATCCCAGTATTTTCATCCTAAACTAACCTATGTATATTGAGGTAAATGTAGTCTTATTATTTTCAAACCTCCGTCTTGTTAACCCTCTAAATTCGGTTCCCACGTTAATGTAAAAAAGGGTTGTAATCTGAGTGTTTTGCGAAAATTAAAAGCCTTTGAGAGCACAAAGTGCATACTTAGTCCTTTGCCAGACCTTCTACTTTATTCAAGCGATCAATTATTTTTGCCAGTAAAGCTAATGCATGGCTGCCAAAGAAATCAAAAGGGATTAACAAATTGCATTTAAATGAGTGCAGCTCATTGTCGAAGTTGCTGCCGATCATGCGCTGCATCCAATGGATTTTCAATTGAAATTAGAATTTTCACACGCCTTCACACACGTGCATTTGTACAACTGTGTAGCAGGTGCGGGTGGAGAGGGCCATATATACACACATATGTAGAATGAATATATAGACAAAAGTAACAACAAAAAATTGTGCTGCCGGTGGAACAATTATGAGGAACCCTCAATTCAATTGTTTTGCTTCGATTTTTGTCCTTTTTCTTTCAGCCCTGTAAAGCCTTTTAAATGAAACTCACTGAATTTGCTGCATTTATCCACCACAAAATTCAAAGCAATGGATTTATGAACCCTGCAGTCAAGGGAGTCAGTCGTGTACTATTAACTGTATCTCGCACAATTTACTGGTATTTTTATAGCGATGCCCGACCATATCCAAGCCGTGGAACTCTGGCTTCGCCAAGAATGCAGGATCAGAAGCTCTGCTCTGATTAAATTTAGTAAGATCTATTAACAGTTTAAGAGTCACACCACCTAGGTAGAAATCTAGTAAGCAATCAGAGTTCGTAGGTTCTCTCTTTGTAGATTAATGAGGGTAGCTTCGGTCCGTTTAAATGGATGTATAAACAGTTTGGGCTGTCTTTGTGGCAAGCAGGCCATAAAGTGTCACATAAACTAATTGGTCTCCCATGGTTTTCCTCACGTGTGCTTTATTGAACACATAAAAAGTTTCTGGTTCCTAAAATGCTGATATAGCACCCGGCTTAGAAAGGTGGTCTATCTGTTCATTAATAAAAATCCACCTCAAGGTTAAAGCAGGGTTCTACCTTTTTGGCCCGAAAACCTTATGTTTTTTCTGGAATTTTTTTCTTGGAAATTATAATAGGTAGAAGGATTCGCACAGTTATCGGAAGAAGTATAATGCAGCTTCACAAATTTTTTTTGCTGATCCAAGTAAGAGGGGCAGGGGTGGGGGGGGGGGGCGGAGGAAACGAACAATGGCGGCAGGTCGGTGGCGGCTCGTCCTCATGGTGGAAGTCCTAGCGTCCGTAAATAAAATGTGAAACGCAAACAAAAAATATTTTCTTAATCTGTACACTTTTCCGCCTCCGTGAAACTAGAACGAAAAAGAAAACATGAAAAATGCTAAAATTATGAGCTTCTGAAAGAAAAAAATCGATGTTTGGCTCTTTTTTTGTTACTAAGTATTTTTTTTATGAGCATGTAAAAAAAATTTCATCGCGACTGCTCAATCTTGCGCCCTGCAGGACTTCCACCAGCTCGGAAAATGTGGTTCTGAGAAAACGCGTTTGACGCGCAGAGTGCTACGACCAGCGCGCTTGACACCGCTCCACCAAACGGTCGCTAACTTTCGAAACTTAACAGATTTAGCAGATTTGAAATTTTGAAAGCGTGTTCTTGAAACATGTATCTATCTGAATATGCAAAAAAAAAAAGAACGCTTTTTTTGCTCTTAAAAAGGTAGAAACCTGCCTTAAACCCGTTTAAGGGCATTTTATATTGGAAGCTTCCATTGAGAGGATTATTTGCTTAAAGAATGTGGCTAGTTCAATGTATATCAGAAAATTCCAGTTGCAAGCTACTTGTTTTTCTGACTTCTTCTGCGCTTTGCATGCAGGGTAATATAGCGACAACAATAGCAACAGCAACACTAACAGAGACAGCAGCAGTGATGGCAACGTCTTTGCGTGTTTTAAACCACTGCTGTGTTATTATCTAGTTTTTATTACAACGACAGAGCACTTTAGTATAACGAAGAAAAGTAAGAGAAACAAAAATAAAAAAAATCGTAACCGTGGACTTTCATAGCACATTTGCACTTGATTGTTTGTCGATCGTGCTGATCTATCCTGATCGTGGCAGTGGAAAAGTCGTGAGCAATCAAATTTATATGTGCGCGCGAAAGAAACCTGTTTGTTATTAGTCTATTTAATTTTGTTCTGTATATACAGGGTGCTTATTTAGAGGTGTGAACTGATTAATTGGTGTACAAAAATTAAAATATTGTGTTTTCACGGGTAAATCATTCGATGTTGTCAATAAATTTTTGCGCCTAAAATGCGCTTGTTCGAAGCTTGATGACCATTCGAAACCATTGTTCACATTGAAAATGTTGTCGCCATAGAAATCCCAATTAAAATTACTCTTGCCAACACGTGCTACAATGGACTAGCGGGCGATTTAGGAGTAAATCCATCTTTTGACAGACTAAGATCTCCCGGCTTTTGATCGCTCATAGTAACTGCCGTAGTGTATGGTTCAAAACCATGAACGGTGGCAAACGAAGACAGATTGCACTTTACAGTATTCGAATAAAAAGGTATCCGTAGGTGTTTATGCGACATAAGCTATAATTATTTCTTTCGTTTATTTCATTTTGCGCTGCACTCGCTTGTGATTCGCAACCAGCTTATGAAATATTTCAAAGATATAGTTTATGTTTTGTAATCCCAAAGGGGGGTTTTTCACAGCGAAAATGAGAGCCAATAGTGCTCGCCTCCAATTAATGCATACAAGGTGTAAAGGTTCCCCGCAGCCCCCGTTCTACATAGCAGAAATTATTGAAATAAAAAAAAATTTAAATAAATATTACTGAAAGGGTCCCTATTAAACATGTACTCCGCACTCCCACTTTTCCTCTCTAAACCAATAATATAATATAAATAATAAAATTTACAAATAAAATAACTTAAAAAACTACTCGCCCTCCATAAAGCTTAGACAGTAGGAAAGTTAAGGGTGAGCGGTAAATACTTCAAACATACAGGGTGGCTAATGAAAGCCGCTACCAAAAAAAAATTAAATAACTTTTTTTCTATTTAATGAATCTGGTAAATTTTTTTTTTATTTTGCAGATTGACTTTTACATTTAACAAAAATGGATAACTGGGACACTGAAACAAGAATATGGATTGTCCGCCGCTATCACGCACTGGAGTTCGTAGTTTCGGTTCAAAGAGAGTATAGGCGCACGTTTGGCGGCAATCCTCCGAGCAGATGGACCATAATAAGACTTGTAAACAATTTTGCCGAGCATGGGACAGTCAACAGAAGACCTTACCATCGAAACCCTTCAGTTCGAACGGAGGAAACAATTGCTGCTGTAGCTGCTGCCATACAAAACAATCCACGTGTTTCGACAAGAAGCTTATCTGCTCAAATGGGTGTTAGCAGACAGTCATTACAGTCAATTATGCACAAAGATTTGGACTTATTCCCATATAAAATTCAAATGGCCAACAAACTGAACGCTGCAGACTTGCCGATTCGCTTGGAATTTTGCCAGAAGATGCTTCAAATGGTGGAAGAGGATGGAAACATGTTGAACTGTCTTTTCATGTCTGACGAGGCCCATTTCGATTTAAACGGCAACATAAACAAACAAAATTGTCGAATATGGAGTGCTTCCAACCCACAGATACTCCATGAGACGGAATTGCATCCACTTCGTGTCACAGTGTGGTGTGCAGTTTCATCACGCTGCATTGTCGGGCCCTACTTCTTCGAAGAAAACGGTCACACCGTTAAGGTTACTGGAGACCGTTACTTGAGCATGTTGAGAGAGTTTTTCTATCCAGAATTACGCCGAATGAGAATTTCTTTCAACTCTGTGTGGTTTCAGCAAGATGGTGCAGCTCCTCATATAGCCCAACCTGTTATGACAGAATTGCGACGAAAATTTCCCAATAAGCTGATATCCAGAAACTCCACATTCCGTTGGCCACCCAGGTCGCCTGACCTTACTGCACCTGACTTTTTCTTGTGGGGTTATTGCAAACAGGAAGTCTTCAAAGCAAAACCAACAAATTTGAATGAACTAAGGCAATCCATTCGAGAAACAATTGCGGCTATTCCTGTCTCAACTCTCCAAACAGTAATGAACAACTTTTTGGTAAGATGCCGCACATGCATCGACGAGCAGGGGGGGCATTTAAATTCCATTATTTTTAAAACTAATTAAGCTATATTTAATAAAATTTAATAAGCTTTAACATGAATAAAAGAAAAATGAATTCCATACACTGAAAAAAAAAATTATTTGAGTTTCTTAATGTAGCAAAATTCATCAGCCACCCTGTATATGAGCATAGTGCAGTGAATTAAAGCCCAAAGACTCCGCTGGCTAGGTTTTGTTATGCTTATTAGCATATAAGCTGCCGTACAGAAGGTGTTCCTATCATGATTCATTCTTGGCAGATAACTTTTGGAAAAAGGTGTTGGATGACTTAGCCTCTTGTTTATAATTCGCATCTGCTGGTTATGCTCCAATTAATGATGATGACATATAACGATAGTAGATTTTTCCAACCCTTCTACTTTAGAATATGTTCAGAGCTTCTTTGAGAATACACAAGTGTAGTACGAACGAACCAATACAGTAACTAGTACAGTTGAGTCCATCTTTGAGATGATTATGTTACTTTCTGGAGCATCTAACTAGTCCGCCGTTAGATACATAAAAACGCTCCAGTTCTCTTGCGTGAGTAATCCCAAGAATATGCCGGTCTTAGTTATAATTTCCGTTGGCATGGTTGTTGCGGGAAAGTTTACGCTGTCTAAACTGAAGCTTTCCCAACCCATTCCTGGGTCTGCTAGCCATCTTGTTTACCTTTAAGCCATACTTCTGCTCTTTCTAACTCTTAAACCTGCATAAGTATGAGCTATGCATCTTGCAGTTTAGTAAAACATGTAACCTTCAAATAAAGACCCTTTACCTGAACAGCACAAAAGGCACATTTATACGTATATATATTTGTACGTACATATAATTGCATGCGTACAATTTTAGAATTATTGACGAACAAAGTAAAGAGGATCGTCTACTTATTGGGGAGAATAACAAAATTCAAACAACTGCCACCACTTCAGCGTGGGGATTATCCTGTGCACTTGCAACTACAACAAAACTTTATAGTAAATATGTACTCTACCCTTGTGCAACCTACTCAACGTCAACGTCGATCACTTCAATGCATCAAACATCCACTACTTTTCTGCTACATAAGTAGGTGTACGTGCACTCCAGCGCCTTGTTGTGTTGCATGCAACATGTCATTCAATACCTACGCACTGTCTCTATTCAAAGTGTATGTTTGTATGTATTTAGATACAGCTCAATTTTATATATATATGCAGTTAGAAAGGAAACGTTAAAAACAATTGTGTTGGCTGCTTAGAGTTGCCTTTAGCAACAACAACAACACCACAGTTGGCAATTGCAATTGCCTGCACGATCAATCACAGTGCGCGATCCTTTTTTCACTACAAAATGCCATAGCATGTCTTGTCTTCTGTTCGACTGATGTGCGTTGTTGTTGTTAGTGTAATTTTTATTGTTTTTCAGCATGTTTATTTAATTTCTTATCAACCTGAGACCCTTTGAAATGCGCACAATAAATGAGCGCACACATAGATGAAACAAGAAGATACATCCAGACATGCGAACGTGTATCGCAGGATCGCTAGATTTCTCTTTCGATTTGCTTTCATTTTGTTATTCACGTTCGTTTTTTTTTTTTTGTTTCTCCTTTCGCTTAAATGCAACAGGTGCAAGTTCATTTGCGTTATATTTATTTGCATTGTTTTTGGTTTTTTTGTTTTTAATATCATGCTGTGCTAATTGGATTATTTGATATATTTTTTTTGCTGTTTAATGATGCTTGCATGACCCAAGTAATTTCGAGATTATTCCATATGATAGTGAATGGGGTCTAGCATTTAAATTTTTTTGTTTTATATTCGCATTGGCTAGTTTAAGGAACTAGACTTCTAAGAACCCAATAGTACGAATCGACCATCTCAAAATTTTCTCCGCTATGTTCCTAGATATAGACATATTTATGAAATGCACAAATGAGAATGAAAGAACTTACTTTAAGGTCAACGAATTTTCGATAGACTAACCAGGATGACTGCGAAGTCTGAAAGATTATGTTTAGATAGGAAAAGAAGCTATCTTCTGCGATTAAAGTAATTAATGGTGTCATCACAAGGCATTGTGCTATTGCACTGATATTTCGACGATGGCGTATACCAACAATATGCAGAAGCTGTCAGGATGACAAGGACGAAAAGTATATCCTCCACTTTCTTTCTCGATGTCCAGGAGTGCAGACAAGAAGACGCAGATGTCTGGGAGCGCGCTTGCTCTACATTCTAGCTTGGTGAGGGAAGTAGATCTTTCGTTCGTTATCAAGTTCACATAAAAAAAAAAGATTAAGTGAGAAACACCTGAGTAAGTGTATAGGCCCCCAACCGGCACGCAGTGAGAGCATTCACAATGGATATAATTGTATCCAAGGGGAAGTGTGGGATACCCCATATGCGCTATCTCAACTTAACCCAATCTATAAACAGCTAATCATCATAAGACTATTCTTTGGGAGACCCGGGTATTCTAACAGGTTTACCTGACGATACAAATCACTTTCTCAACTGCTGCCCATTTGGCTTTTCAAACTTCAAGACTATTGTGGTCCAATTCTGTAGAAACTGCTTGTTTTATAGGAAACTTCCAAAAAACCGTCAGCCGGTTAGGAAAGGCAAAGTTCTGTTATAACAACAACATCAATGCAAGACCAATGGAATTAAACTCGCGATTTTAGTTATTGACATCAATGTTGTTATTGCAATGCGTCAATGTAACTTATTTCTTATGGCGAAAACGAAAAATTGCCTACAAAACTAGGTTATCGCATTCCTTAAAACATCACTTTCCTTAGCCGTTTAGTGAAAATAAATATTCCTTTGTTTCAAAATGATACAGCATACTCATCAACTTCTGTTCTGTCTTACATGCAAACAGTACGCTGATTTAAACTTACTGTTCGTTGTCCCAAATCGCTGACCTCCTTTTAACGAAATACTAAATACAATGTAGATGCATTTCAACCCCCATAAATTTTACAAGACATTTTAAACCTTTGCTTGCGAGATCAGAAAAATTGCTGGTTGCTAGTGATTGGCATTTTAAAACCGTTAAGTTGATTAATTAACTCGCATTAATTGCTGACCTGAAAAATTGAAAGTTCCAGGCATAAAATTGAAAAGCAAAAAACCACAAAACAACAAAAACAACTGGAAAATAAGAAATTAACCAAAACCGCAAGGCTGCAGTTTTGTGCTCGTAAGCCACAAGTTTGGCTTTTGCGCTTTTTCGCTGAACGCTTATTTGGTTTTAATTTGAACACGAAAGCAACAAAAGCCAATCAAAATGCCATAAAACAAACGAATGCGCGAAATTTAACAGGCGAATAAATCAATTAAAATGATGGCAGCAACGTTTTATGGGCCGCTAAGAAAAAGTAAATTTTGTCAGAGGAAATAAAAAACTTAAAAAAAAACAATACAAGCAAAAAGTCAGCTCGAGCGCCAATGTGTTAATCCTTTGAAAAATGTAGCTGGCAACACTGTGACACACTTTGTCATGCAATTTTGCATATTTGGTAATCTTGTTTTTATCACCGCTAAAGAGAAGAACAACAAAATAGCATAACTCACTTTAAAGTAACCAAAAAAAAAACCACAAAAAAGTGCTTAATTTGCAAAACACGACCGCATACGCGGCGAATTGACAGCTGTAATGATGTGTTGGCCGCCAGCAAACAGCTGATTTTGGTGGCAATTGAATGACGGAAGTAGGCGGGTGGGCTAAGCAAACAGAATTTTAGCGAATTGAATCAACAACGGTTACAAGGGGGCAGGTAAACTGGGTTTGGCACTTACGAAGTTAACCTAATTGCGACTACGAAATATTGTGATAAATTCATCATTGGCTTTTAGTGGGTTAACACTTGGAAAAAATTCATTGTAATAGTTAGGAAAGCAAAGCCAATATGTAGCTTGATT
The DNA here is from genome assembly GCA_949987695.1 of Merzomyia westermanni. Lineage (NCBI taxonomy): Eukaryota > Metazoa > Arthropoda > Insecta > Diptera > Tephritidae > Merzomyia > Merzomyia westermanni. Next base: position 144,974,401 of record OX465291.1, on the reverse strand, counting down.
AGATATCGATTTCTTAGACGATCAGTTTAAGAAGAAGCCAAATTATTTGTAATGATGCCAAAAAATACAGACGACGCACATAAGTACCCATTCTTGAAAATAGAAAGGACATACCAACTGCACCCCAGATATTGGTCCTACAGCAAGAAAATTTATTCAGGATCCTAACTGGCCTAGCCGCGACTTGACATTCGCCAAAAATTTAGTACAAGTTTCTAGCATAAAAAGATCTACCAAACTACCTGGATGTTTCCTGAGCAGAAAACTTAAAAAAAAAAAAGTGGACCGCTGAGGTCCCAATTCCTTGCTACAGTAGAATAACTCAAGAAAAATCTGCACTCGTCGGAAACTGAAACCTTCAATAGAATTGGACTACAGTGAATTTTCTGTCAAAGGGGTCTGCTCCCTGGAGCGATTAAAACGATAATTTCTCGGTTATCGCCCTGCGCTACGAGCACCAAATTCGACTAATCCATAAAGCGTACCACTATGGGCATATATCTCACTCACTATAAAACTTTGATGATAACACAACCGCAACTCTTTTAATTTTCGGTCTACTAATTTTTGTGAGTTCAACAAGGCATTATTTGCATTGAACAGGGAAAACATATGGTCGTCCAAGCTATCAGTGATCGCTTCAATACCTTCTGATCTAAGTTGACTGAGATATTTTGCCAGGGGGTTTTGTTTTCGTCCCAGGCGACATAAACTATCTTGGTATCATTGGAGCATCGTCGAACTTCACCAGCATGGCTTTGTTGCAGAGATTTTGCTTCTTAGATACTCGTATCATGAATACCCATTTCCCGAATAACTTTTATAAAGTCTCTCATCACATTTTATTGCATAAACTTGAGTGTATTGGCTTATCTTTGTGTTTGATCAAATCTTACTTGACGAATGCCTACTGCTCTGTGTCGAAATCGAACTCTGTATGTCTAATTTTTTCATTGCCACATCGGGGATTTCTCAATTCAATTGTCTTGGTGCACTCCGGTTTGTGCTTTTCATCAAACATATTGGCTCGTGTTTAAAATATTCTAACTTTTTCCTTCTTGATGGTGGTCTCAAGATGTTTCGTAGAATTAATGATCTACCTGATTTCGCTTCTCCTCAACTTGAGCTTAGTGATCTTGGTCCTTGATAGGTTATATTCTTGAATGCTTCTTCCTATATATTCTGGTCAACTTTAAATGAAATTAATTACTTTTCATTCTATATTTCAGATGGCTTTCTGTCTTAAATTATGACTCTAATTTCACACTTGTCAGTCAATGTGCCTCTAAAGGCCTACAGCAATCTTGGTTTCCTTCGTATATATGCAAAAGACTTTAAAGACGGCATCTTCGGCATTTAGTCCGTAGGGTTATTATCGTATACTGTATAAACTAAACTAAAATTAAGTCGTTGAACTACTACAATGTGCTATTTCTATTGCCTTCAGAAAGAAGGAAGGTTAACTGCAGGGCCACGAATACAACCGTCGAGTACGTCGGACTTAGTTGAATGAATGCTGATCCTATCGACAGTTTAATTAGGCCGCTAAGAAAAGGTGATAGGATATAATTGGTTTTAAAAAACAGTCCTACTTGTGGGCGGCCGCCGTTATATGGCGGTAGTGTTGCTGGCCTACTACACCAAAGGTCCAAGGTTGGAGCCCTGGTACAGGTTGGATCAGAGGTGGTATGAAAAAGTTTTTTCAAAACGGTAGTTTCAAAATCGGCAAAAACTTGTGGTTCCCTCCAATTTATAGGAAAAATTAAAAGCAGCACACCACAAATTGGTAGAGAAGCTCGGCCTTAATATCCCTAGGAGGTATATATAGCGCCAATTATTATTATTATTATTATTTGTAACGACTACTCCAAATACTGAGCACTTGAAAACACTGTGTTCATAAAAAGCGTAGCTCAATTTCTATTAAAAAACATAGCACAAAGCCAAACAATCAACCAGAAACCACTCCATCATCGAGCTACATGCTTGAATGTCACATTTGTTGCTGCGCATGCGCAGTAGCTCACAAACGCGCTTAGAACTTATTTATTACTCCGGCGCGCTTTTGGGCGCATAATCAGGTGGCCAACGTTATTGTTTTTGTTGTGCTCAATGGGTGTGCAGGTGGTGGTGGCTAAGCTCAGGCGTTGACTTAACGAAGCTTAATTGCGTAATGCAGGTGGCACGACTACTTACGAGTGTGCAATGCATATGTGCACTTGTATGTACACTAGCACCACTTGCGGCTATTCATTCGATTCGTTATGCTGCAGCCACTGTGCTTACGTTACGGCATAGTAAATTGTTTGATGGATGCTGTATGCAGCATTGGTTGGTTGATTAGTTCAGGTGTCTGCCGATTTGTTGACCGCCCAATATTTTATATTTCACATGCTTTTATAGCTATGCCGATAGTTAATGTCAGGCACTCGGTCCACATGCAAAACTTTTGCGCTGGTTCCTTTGAAAATGCTGTGTGTACTGGTTGCTCAGTTGTGTGCGCTTTTCCTTTTTATTTTTTGTTATGTATTTTTGGCAGCAACATAAATATTTATTTGAAATATCTATGTATTTTGTTCTTATTTTAAAGTTTACTTAGAATATCAATTATTTATCTTTATTTATCTCGTACGCGTACAAATAGTTTTTTGTATAAAGGTATGTATTCTGTATTAATATTTATTTATTTATTTACGCGCTACTGTTTATTTGCTGGCTATCAGCCTGATAGCTGAACACGTCAACAGTAACAACAAGAAGAGGTAATCTCATTTATTATCTGCCACAAAAACTGCATTCAATATTTATGTGCTAATAACTTGTGTTGTCAAATCTTTGTATTATGTGCATACATACATCCGAATGTGCATTAGGGTGTTAAAACTTGGCCTTTCTGATGTCTGCTTCTAGATCGAAAACACCCTGACCCATTTGAATTAGCTCTTCTATATGCTGCATTTCAAGCGCTTTAAGTGTTTACACTTCGGATGGTTTTACGGCGTTGCCACCTATCTATTTTTTTTAATGAAATTAAATGTACTACCTGACCACCTTTCACTTTTGAATACCCAGAACCTACCTTCTGCCTGTGATTAAAGTAGCTCACCTCTCCGGTTGCTTGTCTTCATTTATTCTCTAGATACATGTTCGTTCATAGGTGCAGCTTCAAGTGAACTCCTATCGTTTATCAAGCGGATGCATCAATTTTTCAATATACCATTTATCTGCTTCCATATGCTGTCGTAGAATAAGGACGACATGGTGTAGTTGTACGATGTGGGGTACGAGGCTTGGAACGCATCAACTTCATGCTTGGCTTGAAACGTGAGAGGGGGCCTTGGGAGTGTTTTATGCCTCACAATTGTTTTTATTAACTATTAACAGTGCTTCGTCCGCCTATCGGAAGAACTAACAGCTTCAACAGCGTTGAACCAAAATGAAATTGGTGTTAGAAGTGTAGGTTCTAGCCGGATCGAAGTTGAGGCAGAGTGACTCTAGACTTCCTGAATTAGGACACTCAACTCTTCAGCTATTTTAAACAGTTGGATGTTCATAACAGGGTTCACAGGCCGAGAGCTGATAATTGGCTGGCGTCGAAGGTTGCGGGATTAAAACTGAAATGAAAGACTAAGCTGTAAGAGTCATATCAGGAACGAATTCCACCTAAAGGATGTGGAAACTTCAACGCGAATGCGAAATACTCGAACTACTAGCCAACATAAAAAGAGTATAAAAATTATATTTGCCTTGTGGCCCAGTTGTTAAGGGCTAAAACGGCGAGCTGGTGTCCAAAGTCCGAGGAGCGTGCACTTTTGAAATGAAGCACCCAGCGACGATAATATAGCAAAGTCCACAATTGAAGCTGTTGGACAGCATGTTCCCCTAACCCTTTATGACCTAAAATGTCAGAAGGAGACTGAAATCTGCTGGCGCTGGTGCGTTGGACGCCAAGCAATACAAATACGGCGAAAGATCCACAAAATGCAAAAATTTTCTTCAAAAACTTGAAAAGTAACGCACACCCTAATGTGCTTGTGCATATGTATTGTATAAATTATATTTATGTTGAAAAGTAATTTATTGTTAGTGTACCATGAAAAAATAAAGCATCTTTTCACCTTTTTTTCCCTAACAGCATTTTTTATTTACTTACACGGCTTTACTTGCAGTCAAATGCTAAATACAGTAGCCGAGCTGACAGGATTATTGGTTCGCTACCTTAGTTAATGATTGTCTGGTGTGATGGCTGGTTGGTTAACTGCTATTCTTTGCCTGTTTGACTGGCACTGACGCACTGAACGAATATAAGTGCGGCAAGTTTAAGGCCGCCTTTGAATTCAATGCGAGGTGAGCTATCTTTTAAATTTTGATGCAAACTCGCGTAACCTACAGCTTGTATGCTCACTACTTATTGAACTAGAAGGGAAAATAAATTTTTGTAGAAAGCTTTTTATGTCAGAAAAATATGCGGACGGTTTGAAAACATTCGTTTTTTTTTTAAAATTTTATATTTTGTAGTTATCAGCGCTGGAAATCGAACCATTGACTGACGACATGAAAGTTAAGCACGCCAACAAAAAAACATGCTGCTTCTATACAGTAAATTCTTCACGGCTGTAGATAACATACGAGTATAAAGCCCACCAGACAGCTGGAAGGAACAAGGAAGAAAAAAATTTCTGGTCTAACAGTTGGGTATTTCAAAATGCTTTCCTGCTAAACCTATTCTTTTGAGATATAGAGAGAGACATACATATAAGGATTTCTAGAAACTTACGGAAATTTTAGTTCGCTGCAGATTTTGGATGTTCTTATGATCAGCAAATTTCAAAATATTTTTAAAGAATGTCATAAGTCAGATTGCCTTTCAACAAGGCTAAATCTTGGCCTTCTTTCCAAAAACGCTCCATATCGACAAACAAATTTCTGATTTTTGTGCAGATAGGGCGTTAAAACTCATTCAGAGAGAAACGTTCCTAACCCTCTAACAGGCCAAATCATATATCCAAAAGGGTTCATAGTTTTGCTTTCGGGGCTGAAACCCCCCACTACGCCTTTAGCCGGACTTGTCTGTTAACTGCCCACTCCGCCTTTATGCGAGGTTTGATTTTTGGCAATAATTCTTTAAATTTATTTATAAATCCACATTTTCGTCATAATTTTTAATTCTTAACAATTATTTCACTCACCAGCAATTTTGTTTTTTACGACAGAAATCATTTTTATCACTTTTTTGTAGTTACCAGAAAACTTCTGTCAGAACCAATTTTTTTGTTAAATTGCACTCAATTTTTTAACGAGAATGATTATAACGGAACTCTTCCACCAGTTGAAATTATAAAATCAAGTTTACGAGATAGATAAAATATTTGGCGAAGATTATGGGTCAATAATATAGAAGAAAAGTAGAGGTATGCGGGTTATATCTGTTTAACTTAATCGCGCCTAAAGCCAGTGCTGCCTGTTAGAGGGTTAAATTCAATTATTAAAGAACGTTTTTGAAAGAAATGTATATGTGCTGGGTTCTGTTGTTAAGAGGATACACCAGTAAGGAACTGTATTCTTCTCTCTCCGCGGATTGTTGTTTTACTACACCTTGGAAACTCTGAGATCAAAGAAAGAGAGAGAGAGAGAGAATGTAATAACAACCACAATACCAATTAAACAGTTTATCCAGAATACAAAAATACCTTCCCTCTGCAATCAAATGCAGTCAAAGTGAGTTGCGAACTAATTTTCTGTCTTCTAAAATTACTATTTAGACTAGGCCTGCATTTACAGCATAGTCTGTTTGGAATAAAGTTGTTATTTTTTCAAGTAAATAGGGAAAGTCAATGTTTTTAGCTGGCTGCAAAAATATGGTGATATCATTCATGCACCGAGGACTCCCAGAGGGGACACAAATGCATGCGAGTGGCAGTTGGGCAATTCCATGCAAACACTTTCCACCTTACTCCTGATTTAGTGATTCCAACAACTTTTCTAAATTATGGATGCAGGACTGCATGACTAGCTTCTTAGCCGTTGTAGACTTTCATTCAAATTTCTCAGCTTTTTCCATTTGAAATTCTACATAGCCTGAAAGCTAAAGAACTCATTAAAAAAGAAATGTACATATATGTAACATTATATACGCATTAACAGCAATAAAAATTATGTTTTCGGCAAAAAATAGTAAATAAATTATCCAGGAAACTGAAAACACTAAAGCAATTAAATGACGACGAACTAACAACACCACAGCACAACCATAAAACGGCGAACCTTTTTGTGGTGGCTACCTGTAAACGAGTAAGTCTATATGCGATGTGGTAAAGATAATGGAGGCAATAAAACTATTTGACTAAAATAAAAAAAATTCTTGAAAAAATTGTGAAAATCAGCAAAGTAGTGAAAAATTAAATGGAACCATTACTGGAAAGAAAAAAAACAACACCAAGGACGCAAATACCAAGTAACAACAGCGGAACAAATCACCAAAAGAACTGAAAAATTATATGACAAGTTAAGGTGCCTCTTCCTCCTTCTGCTGCTCCCGCTGACCATTTCTCAACATAACATACATTTGAATGTTGACAAAAAAGTAGATGCCATAAAATCAAAAAAAAAAAAAAAAGCAACACAGCGTGCAACATACACAATAGTAGTGTTAATGTTATTGTTTGCTGTGCAACAACAACAATTAAAGAAACTCTCGTGAACTGTAACTGCAACAACAAGAAATGAGTAACAAAACTAATCATGTGTCTCTTATGTGGAAGTGCTACCCGTCTTACGTGCAACGAACGGACAGACACAAACAAATAACACACACGTGTACAACTACTTATATACTGGTTTGTATGTATGTATATTAGGATAGCTCGATTATCAGACGCTTCTACTGTGAATGTTATGTGTTTCAAAATGTTTCCCTGATTAGTGCCCTCACTTAAAACCTTCGTACAAAGAGCATTAAGCCTAAATGCCTTGGCGAAATGAGCAGTTATGGGGAAGTGAAATGCAGATTCGTAGTCGATGACCTAAATTGCAGTAGCACTTTTAACATGACCCTGCAAAAAAAGCGATTAGTCTAGGATGAGTCCGGGATGAATTGCAAAGGAGCATGCATGCCAGCTTTGATCTCTTTGTATGGGTTGAAGTGATCTGTTTTGTTTAAGCATGACCCATGAAGAGATTAATTGGTCCCTTTTATGCACAAAATTGTAGTGCCGAACGTTCTCCTGCGAATACGTTCGGACCAGTTTACTTTCAACACCTAGAAGTAGGTTACAGAACTTAAAATCCACTTATCCCAACTATGCCTATAACGTAATAGTTGTAATCAATTGCAGCCCACTGTAGACGAAAAGTATTGATCCCGGATCACTCTCCTCTGAGCTCAGCCCGACGATTTTTTGCAGGGATGTGCAGCGATATTAGACCAAGTGCGCACCTTTTAAGCCCCATAAAATTTGGGTATAAAATATTTTATATTTTGCTTCAACCCGTCCTAATGTGTATAGGGAATCATCAAACTGTGGTTATGACTTTCGCATGTGTGTTTATGTTTTTGTGTATACGTAGCGTTTTACGTTTTTATGTAGTTAGGTTGTTAAGAATACAAGTTTTTTTCATTTGATTTAAAAAAAAATGTTTTTCGTTTTTGTTTGCTCTTCAATGTGTTCGCGTGTGTGCATCCTCAACCACTGATTGCTGTATGCAAGAGCGCTGAAGCTATAATTTTAACACCAACAACGAAAATAAACTAACAAAAAAATACTTCAACATAAAATATACAGAAAATAAAGAACTTGTGAAACGGTAAGCAAAAACAAAAAACAAAAAAATTTCAAATCAAACTCCATGTGTTCAAGCTGTGGACTTCGTCTGGACCGCAATGGACTGACTGGCTGGCTGTATGTCTTGTCTTCAACGTCTGGCTTGCAGGCTGGCTAGCTGTCGTGTCTGTCACTCTTGCTATGGCACAAGCATTTGTACAATTTTTTTTGATTTCCTTTTTTTATCTTCAAATATCAATTTTTTTTTGTTTTTTTTTCCTTGATTGTGGGCAATGACGAAAATGCAGGTGTGCAGCAAGTGTTTACCAGTACAACAACAACACCAATAAAAACGTTTGCAATGAACTGCGTAGTAGATTTAAATCAGTGTTGCTCTTGTGCGCTGCGTGGGCTTGCGCTATCCGCACTATGCTTGTGGCAACTCTGATTTATTTTGAAGTTCAAGCAAAAAGCATCTCTACAACTGAACTTGACTTTTAATATTTGCTCTAGACACCTCTTTTTATATAGAAGATTGTATAAGGCTACCTCAAATGGGGCTTGATCCACGTCCATCTACCTTTTGAATCTACTTTCAAATAACCATCCCGTCAGCCGTGCGTTCAAACCCCCATAGCTAATCTGCTTTCAGAATTGCTTACTGTAAAATATTTTATATGTGAGATTTAATATACCTCACAACCTCTCTGCTTCAGTGATTTTAGCTCCTAAGCTTTCTTCCGTGATTTAGAAAATCCACACAATAGATCGCACGCTACAGTCTGCGTTTGTATTTGGCAGCTCTGTAAATGCTATCCTGCATCACTGCTTTGACTGGGCATATACATACCCATTTCAACATACATAAATCTATATCTATATCCATATATATGTATGCATATTGTAGCTGGGTTTGCTGCTCACGATCTATAGTTAAGATCCATTTCATCTAAGACTACTGTATGTCGTCGTTGTCGATTCTTTGTCATCGCAGCAGGGTATTCGGCGTGTGTAGGGAGTGTGTGTTGTCGGTGGTTACTGCGACACCGATTGCAGCGACGACGGCGACGTTGTCTGGAGATGCTATTTGAGGGTAGTAGAAGACAGTTGTTGCGCCTTGGCGCGTTTTGGACGAACGTTACACGCGTGTATACCAAAGAGATACATACATATGTACAGTGGCGTCCTTAAAATATTGTAGCTCTGGAAGAAAATATTTTTTGGTACCCTGATTACCTCAACTTGATGTGTCAAGCAGTACTGACATCCAACTCTATAGTTTATACGGTTTTGACAAAGCTTTCCTTCATTTCACGTGGCAGCTCAACATCTCCTGGAGCACAAACAAACATAGCTGACTACAGTTAGAAATTCGAAAGAAAGCAAATTTATTATCAACTTTCCCCACTCTGTGGGAGCCTTCACTTTCTAAGTTGATTTTATTTTCTTTTTTTCCGAGAGGGTGGATATTAGATGTATATTGGAACGAATTTTTGTTTTATTACAAACCGGTTTGGCCGATCCGCCATCTTCAGTGTATGTTTTCGTTCTTCGCCTTCACTTTCCTTTCTCTGCGTTCACTAGTGGGTGCAGATAGAAACAAGTGGCATTCAATTTTTAATTAATCTCGTATCCGGTCCAGTCTAATAGATCACTGCACATCAATAATAATTTCAGAAGGCAACTTGTGAGGACGTGTTAGACAGCGCTGTATCGAAATAACTACCCTTAACCGGCTTAAACCCGAGTCATTCTTTTACTATTGTGGAACTGATAATAGTTTGCTCAGCGGCAATGGTTCCTTGACTGGAACTCTCATGGGTTCTTCTTTATGGAGATGTCAGTTAATATGGAAAATAGACTTAGATTGTTTTAAGAGAGTCAAAAGTCGCTGAAAGGGGAATGGAAACATTTTCTTCCTTATATTGAATTTCCTGATTTATAGGTAGATCATAGTAAACTTTACATACGGAACATGTGTGACCTGCAGCATTTGAGGATGATATTCTGCTACTTAAGTATCTTGCGTCCAGATACCGACTGTCAACAGCTTACTATGAAATACTAGTTCTAGTTACAACAACACAATACAGCAAAGAAATATGTAGTCCAATCATTTGAGAGCCAGATTTTCTGCGAAAAATGGTCCCAGTTTTTTTAGTGTCTTATTTGATTTCCTTTGATGTTTTGTGCCCTGTAGCTACCGCCCTCTTCGTTATAGATATAAGACGCCACTGTAGCCTACAAGCCTATGACAGCCATATACATATTTGTATATGTGTTCATATGTTTGCATGTTTCCAGCAGTTGGTAATAAATTTCAGCCTCAAATTATCTGCTTGATTGTGCACAACTGTGAGTAGGATTTGAATCAAAATTAAAGGTTAGAAAACAAAAACCTATTGGATTGTGCAGCAAATCATGTACACATAAGTAAGGTGTCAGTCGTATTAGTTATAGCTGTGTATATCTCAGGGTTGACCTAAATGCTTATGTTTAAGTTCCAGGTTATAAATCAACTTTGTTTGTAGGAAGTAGTTAGCCTTATATAAGCCTTGAGTTATAGGCATCAGATCAAAATCATTCCAATAGTTAATTATGTACATTGTCTAAAGACTCACTGCTTGGGAGAATGCGGCTGTAGCTGGAGAGCTAATAAATGTCATTACCTAAAAGGTTTCACTGGTCGCTCCAAGACAGTCGGGCATGTACCGCAAGTTAGTACCGTAGCGTACCGGTTTCATATCCGGCAAAGGACTGTCACTTCCGACAACGCTCCCCAAAGCTAAAAGCAACAACAACATTACGACACTGCGCTGATGACTAGCTATGAAAGTGTTGTCCAAACATTTTATACGGCAGACTTTTATGAGTACTCACTGCGCTCTTGATATGGGTTATTAATTAGCCTTGTCTTCCAGTAAACGCATTCAGACCTGGGCATCACTTTGCTTGATTTTGGCGGTGTATTAAAAAAGAAAAGCTGGCGGAAATCGCTGCATCGTTTTGATGAGAACCAGCTGGAAAGACCTGAGGAGCAACAGTTATCGGGTGCCGAGAGCAGTATCGATGCCGATGAGTTAAAATTCGGCTAGCTAAGAAGTAAATCCTTTCAGCCAATAGACCCTAGCATAACGTGAATATCATTCACTCTTGCCGGGATGTGTTTTTGTTTCATTTTTAAAATTAATCAGTAATTTGTCTGCTGAAACCCACTGTACCTTGAACTTATCCAGCTGTTGAGCCAACCAAAAATCAGGCACATCTTCAAGCTTTCTTAGATTTGTTAAACCATTTGGCTTATTCATACGGTTGACTGTCTTAACGTACATTTATCTGTGCATTAGTGTATAGAAAGAAATTACAAAAAACCAACCACAATGCACATTTATATGCATACAAATCTATAGATGCATGTTGATTAGACTGGGCAAAGAAAAAATAAAATAAAACTGTTGGTATTCAAAATAAAGCAAATCCGAGGATTACGCTGAGGTGTCATTGTTTGAGTGGTATTGACACATTAATCAAAAAATGCATTATGATATACAATGCCAGATGGTGGTTTTTGGTCAGAGACATGGTGAAATTAATAGAAATAGCAGTTTAACTGGCAGAAAAACTAGCATTCTTGGAGCTTGCCAAGATATCTCTGATGAAGAAGTTTAGCAGCTTATGAAATCGATCTGTTAGAAAAGATAAGGCGGTTGTCCCTAAATGTTCCCTGTTTACTCAATTAAAAACTTTTGGTAATTTTTAAATTATTATAAAAATAAAAACAATGATATCTATATATATCAAAGAAAGTGTCCTTAGTTTCAACGCTGATAACTCAAGAACGCCTGCACGGATTTGGATGATTGACACTAATTTTGATTGTTCTCTGACCAGAATAGGAGAATACCGAATAAAATTTCAGAACAATTCTTGAAAAATAAATTTTATTTTCCCATACATTTTGTATGAAACAAATTTTAATAATTTTATTTTTTTTTTGTTAGAAAAGCTCAATAATGGATCGATCGATGGTGAAGTGGAATTGTGTTAAAATAGTTACATTTATAGGGATAGGGATAGTGATAGGAATGGGGATAGGGGAAGGATAGTGATAGAGATAATGATAGCGATAACAAAAGCCAATATTTCTAGATCCAGTCAGGTAAATATCTGGGCAGGACAAAGTCTGCCGGTCTCTCTAGTTTTACATAAAAATAATCTTTGAGCTCATTTATGGTCATGGAAATTATAATAACATCATTTTAAGGATGGCGAGAAAGAAATAATCCGTTGCTGTGAAAAAATATCAATGTAGCGGTCAGAACAAACAATTTTTTGGTCAGTCTAATGTTGATACTTGACGCGTATTGCAATAGAAACCTGTTTTCTTAAAGTTCTTCCCTAAGTTGCCCTACTACTACGCCTGCCACTCAAGTAAACGCACACACATGCATACATGCAAATACTCTTAATAGAAGCAAAGTGCTACGCCTCACTCACTTTAACTATATGGATATGTTGCATGAATGTGCCAGTACGATTTGCTAGTTTGTTAGTATTAGGCGTGGGACTATTCGAATAAAAATTATTCGAATAAAAAGTCCATTTAGTCGAAGGCTATAAAAAATTCGAATAATATTTATTCGAATAATTTGAATAATAGGTATTCGAATAGTTAAACAAATATCACTACAGCTTATGCACACATACTTACATAGGTACAAGCGGTGAAGACAGTGAATTTCGCTTCCGACATGTTTCGCATTTCAATACAACTATTCGAATACCAATATTCGAATAATACTAATCGAATAAACGGATAAATTTGTCGAATAAGTACTATTCGAATTTTTTTAAACCAATATTTTTTATCCGTTAATTCGAATAGTATTAATAATCCCACTACTAGCTAGTATTGTTGTTGTTTCGTTTGTGTAGTTTATGGCTGATTTCAACTGTTTGAGGTTTTTCGCTGTTTTGATTTTTGTTATCAACTTTTATTTCGACTATTAGAAATTGGCTTCATTAGTTGCGTGAAATGCGCCCATTTATTTCAATTTGGTTGCACTTTTTATGTGCTGCTTTCTTATATTGTTGTTCTTATTGGTGTAGCATTTGTTTTGTTGTTGTTGTTGCTGTTGTTTTTTGATTTTAAATTTAAAATTTATGTACGCTACGCATTTACCACAGCGCGCATACAATTGCTGAAGTTTAAAGGCGTTTGCCTTGCTTGTTTGTATGCTGCAGCTGCGCACGCGTTCGTTTCCTAAGTCTTTCGTTGCTTAGCTCGTTGTTGTGTTTGGTAATTTATGTAAATGTCAATTGGTGTTAAAGGTTTTCTATACACATATTAACATATTTTTTTGTTGTCAATTGTTTATGGGCTGTCACAGCTTTGTTTTTGTTTTTTTTTTTTTCGGGATAAGCTGTATAGCTATGCGCGTTTAACGGGGTTGTTATGCCTTAAACGAGACAAACATAATCCACCTGCATCTTTTATGACTTTTGATTCTTTTCGATTTTAATTTCTTTGCTTTTTGGTTTCAGTTGTTTAATGTTTATAGTAATTTTTGTATTTCCAATGTTTTCTTTTTCTCAATTAGTAAGTCAGCTACTGTTTTATGATGCTAAGCTCGCATTGATGTGATAAATATACAGATTTTATCTAATACCAAAAGGTAAGCATAAAAACACAAATTCTTATTGACTGAATAAGTTATGGGGAGTCATAAAATTTGGCTGATATAAAATTACTTAATCGCGAAGAGATCGAAAAGCCTATACAAGGAGATGCGAGACGTTTGAATTTGGGGAGAAGTATTTCTGGTAAATATTAAATTTGAAGCTTTGCTGTAATGTTAATATACACGTTGATAGTATTGAAAATTAGTAAAACTACCAGGGGTACTCTTACCAAAAGTATGATATAATGCTCAAGCCTATACTTTTCTAAGTTCTATTAGCGTAATGTATCTTACTAGAGACGGCGAGTACTATCAAACTACTGATCATTATATAATCAAAATGAATATTAAAATTAGGCTTCAATAGCAACATTTCTTTTTTTTAATCTTTATTCTACTTTGCTGGCGAAGTTGCGTAGATGAAAAAGTTATACGTAGGTTTTCACTATACAATAAGCTAATTTCTATAATTTTAAAGAAAAACAAAGGTTTAGGCACACTCCCTTAGTTTACCACTTAACAAATCAAGATTCTCTTAATCGTTGGTTATATGTCTTTCATAGCTTATCTGGTTGCAAGCTTGCCACTAACGCGACAACACTCATCACTTACAGCTCATTGCAAAACACCTGCTCTCATTGGAATTGGATATATGTGAGCGCATATTTTGTGCTTCATTTGACAACCCTAACAAAGCCTACCATGACACCCCAGGTAACTGCTACATAATGAATCCTCAACCATTGTATTTATTAAGTGGGCAGCAATACAAGTTTATTTGCTATGATATTTGTTAGACCTTCGTCGTACTGTGACAAAACCAAGTACATGTTGGCGCATGCGTATTGCGCAGGTTACGACATAATTTGTGGCGACAACTATACAATCATACTGACGTAGAAAAAACAGGTCAATGATAGGATAAAGTGGAAGAAATGAAAAGCATAAAGACAGTTGCAAGAAGTAGTTAGTTTTATCGAGTTACTATGAGCTCAATCTTTACTCAGTTAGTTAATAAAAACATAAAGTGTCATAAACATGGTGCCGTCAAAAGTGAAAACTCATTTAATATATTTTTTGAGTGGTCGAAAAAATGTGCTTAGGTAGAAAATAATTTTAGATGAACTGTATATTTATTCGCTACTAAATGGCGGGCAGACGTTGTCCTGCCGCGCTTGACAGCCATATCCTAGTAACGTATTTTGTGATAAAATAGCTTTACAGTTTAGGAGATATATCCAAAAGCACCTTGCGTTTGATATCCATACTGTACTAGCATATTAAGGATCAACCCTGGACCACACATTAGTCGATAACTAGGAAACCGGTCGAGATGGCAGAAAATAGGATAGTTAAAATATTGAGTTGGGCGTCTAGTAATACAATAGTAAACGCTTCGTTCATTTCCCTGCTGCGGTTTTTAAGTGATGCGCGCACAAATATAGAGACCGACGGACAAAAATTCTATAAACTTCGTCTTTACAATTTTTCTTCGATATCTGCAATGTATAAACATAGAACTGTTACAGTTTTATATAAAAAGAGACAATAAACTATATACACTATTTATATAGCAGAAATAAATTTGTGTGCAGGTGGCAACACTTTTTATAAAAATAATGTTTGATTGCTCATCTACTCCAAAGGGCTATCATATGACAGCTCAAATTTGAAAACCCGTGAAAAGAAATTTTCAGATATCTGGCAATCCTTTCAAATCCAAATCAAACATTGAATGCTTGGTATTTTTTCCCAATAAAAAAATAAAAAATCAAAAAATATCATGAAAACTGGTTAAGCAGTTCCTATATTATATATGCTGTAACTAACACATTGAAAAGGGAACTTTAGAACAGGTGGCAACCCTTTTTATAAAAGAGATAAGTTGCTATTAATCTATGGAGCCACCGCTTCCATATGATGTCTCAAACTTAAAAATGGAAGTTCCTTTATCGGTAGCTCAGTGGCTCCCAATCCGCAAAGCTCCCAAAGAAATTTTCACTAAAAAAAAACGCTCTGCAGAATATTGAAATTAATGTGAAACAATGACCTCAACTCGCTTTGGCTATGAGCCAAGAAAATTTAAAGTCCCCTTTTTAAATAGTGTTGTTGAACAATCAAAAAGGCATAAAAGGGAGAAAATTTTGTACGCTATTTTGAACTCTGGGTATAGCAAATAAGCTTTATACCAGGCCGCATATTTTGGCAACTTAGATTCAAAAGATTACAGCTCATATTAAAACATATATTACGATATTTCTTGATATGGTTATTCATGTGTGTTAGGTTGCAAGTAGGAAATGTTATTAAAAAAGTGGTCGGTTGTCCCAAAACTGGTCAAACTGGAGCAGGTTGTTTTTGGTGCCTGCATTACTGCACATGGTCGTACACCAGCCACACTTATTAAACACTAACCCTTTATTAAACACGCAAAAATTTTTTTATTTGTGTAGGCATAAGGATAGTGCAAAGTAGCGATAAAGGCCTTAATGTATACATACTTATATAGGCAACCCCATAATTGTCTGTTGCAAATGGAAATCATAGCACGATCACTTTGCAACAGCAAGTTGTAAGCTATGTTTTAGTAGAAGAAATATGAGAAAACTTAACTCAAACAAAGGGGCTGTTAACTGCATAGTTATAGGATATTGATAAATTGAAAAATCTGCACCTTATGAAAGTCTTACGTATTTGATTTGATCACAGGGCTCATGGCTTTTAAACTGAAATTTGTAAGAGGTTTCTGTTGTAAGCAAATGACTCATTCTATAACTCCCATAGGTTTCATCCCGCAGTTCTATATCAAAAGGTTTCATTCCTCGTTTTTTCTTAACCCTTATTTTTCTAGGAGAGTTCGAAATGATATAAGTTTTTATAAATTTTAAGCATTCTACCACGAATATTTCCAAAGGTATCAAGTATGGAAAGCCTCCCTATTTTTCATTACTATAAGTCCAGAGGTCTGCTATAGTTAATTGTATCGATTTTTAGTACTCTATCGTCAATACTTACAGAGATATCCAGTGTGAAGTACTCAGTTATTATGGACGATGGATAGTTTCTGTCACATCTGAAAAATCTTTCCTCTTAAGAAGCCATATATTTCGAGAAGTTTTCATGTGGCATATATCATACCAAGACGTTCTTTATCCAGAAAAATCAGCTTTCTCATGTCTTAATTTGCATGTTTTTCTGCCATGCAGTTTCGCTCAAAGTCCCTGGGATCATCTGCTCCAGAGATAGATGGCAGCTCTAAACAAGTTTTCTTTTAAAGGATATTATCGCTCCATCGTTATCAGTAAAGCTAGAATTATCTCTTCCTTACCAATAAACCCTACAGCGTCCATTACAATAGCAAAATCTACTTAGAAAGCCCTACAGTGATTTTGTCCTCAGAAGGAAAACCCAAGAAATAGCTCTTTGAAGAAAACTCCGCTACTCGTTCTTCTTCTAAGTTTGGCACCATGATCATAAGTGTTTATATTCGCATTGGGAACAATTTCCCTTATCTCATATTTCTAGTGTTTCCTGCTTAAAGGTATTCTATCTATCGTTGCAACCGCATTTTCCTCCTTCAAAGCCGGTCCCAGGGTCTCTGAACTATTTGTTACCTGCTCCCTGTTATTCGCTTATTTAAGGGTCTGAACTTCTGCTCCTCTCAAATACACTTTTCTTTCGAGCGCAATATCCTTGCCTCTTTCAATATCACCGGAATGATTTTGCTATTTCATGAGAATAGTTGCTTCCTTGAAGGGGCCCTGAATTCGCTCCAACACTCGTGTCATTCCGATAGTTATTTTAAGGTATTTATGCTGGCATATCCACCTCTATACTCCAACAAAAAAATACTTCATTCGAATCGTTGTGGGTTGTTGCTTCAAACACTGCTGGCGTCCTTAGTCACCACCTAGCTGCAATGGTTTCTCAATCCTCCACACCCTGCCTGCATCTGATTGGCTGTCATTGGTGTAATTTGATGAAGTTGTCGAGGTTGTTTGCAATTATGGCTTTTATTATTTTTTTACTTTTATTATTTCTTTTATTTTTTATTAGGTTTTTGTAACTGGGTTGTTGGTACACCTATCTAATTTGTTGTTGTATGGCATGGTTGTGTTTTGTTGTCCGTAGTTGATCATTGTAAATTGTAGCAAGTTTGAATTTAGAGTGCCTACAGCAGTTCAGCTCAACGATTATTATGTTTATGATTATTGTTCTTATTACTCCTATTACAGTTTATTATTCATAGCATAACTATGTTTGTATTTGTGTACAGTTGCTACCTAAATATCGGCTGACGCTACATTTTATATTTTATTGTGGTTTCAATTGCATTTTGTTCTTACAATATAAATCGTTATATGGCTATATTGTGGTCTATTAAAAGCACTACCATCATACTTACGAGTATACAGGGTGTTTTGTTTGTTAGCACCATATTAAATTATTTTCTTTGGTTGATCATATCTTTATATCTTATTTCAAAAAAAAAAAAAAATCCGAATTTCAGATCCTGCGAAAACATCCTCAATGGTAATGCTTATCGTTCAGATCGTTTTCGAAACAACACCGGATGAACAAAACTGTAAATATGGTAATTTAAGGTGGCAACTGTATTCGGTAACTCCACCTAAACATATTTGTATTGAATAAGTTGTGGCCAAATTTCGTTTAATTCCCATATTGTCATATTGCAGTTAATATTTTTCAATTTTTAATTAGGTGGCAACCTTTTGAAAACATTTACTGCATGAAAATGTTTCAACGGAAAACTAAAATTCTCAAAAAATGTTACTGAGCAATTTTTCTTTATGACAACTGGTCTACAAATACTTGAAGTTCGTAACAAAACACTCTGTATATATATGTTCAAATGCATTTTTTGGCACGTGCGCAGCTGCACAAAAGCTAGGACTAGTCAAATGTAACAATGGCAATCTAGTGAGGTATAATAGTGAGCGTTAAATAATTGGGTGGCGATTGGAACGAGTTTTATGGCACAGTTCGTTGGTCAAACTTTTTTGGTTATTAGTGGGTTAAGTGCCACTTGCGTCTTAGCAAAATTGTCTTGCGACAAAAAATACAAAAGATTTGCCGTGGAGCTTTGGAGTTTTTTCAAACATTTGCAATGAATAAACTAATCCTAGGGTGGGTCACTCCTCCTCTGTAGTTGTCAGGATAATTGGACCGAAACCGACAGAAGAGTTACTATCGAAAAAAGAAGTGTGGCAGCTCTCAATTCTTAAGATCAATACATTATCTTGCCTTTGTTAGCAATATCACTTTGGAAATAGTCTAGCTCAAGAATAAAAATTTACATCACCGAAGATTTTGTATGTTCTGTCTTACTAATTCATTTTCAGTTTCTGTTTGTTTAACCGTCTAAACAATTTTGACGTTCCGACAAAGCTCGACACGTGACTATATCCTTTACCAGCTCAAGCCAATATCGGGAAAATAGTCGATTTCCGATATCGGGAAAATAGTCGATAATTCACACAGTACTTCTCCCAAGTACTCCTCCGTTCAATACCTAGCCATAGGTAGCAATAGTCGAGATTAATCTTAGAGCTGCTACTAAAACAATACGGACACAGCAAAAAAGCGGACATAAGAAACAATGCCAAGTTGTTGTATGTAATAAGCAAGTTATTATCATCTAATGGGCTTCTGAACTTTCATTCAGGTGTCTTAAATTTCTGTCATAATAAAGAAAAATACAAAGTCATAGATGCGCGTGCGCAACGAATTTTCCAATACAAAGTAATCTAAGTATTGCTCTTACAAAGATAAGCAGCTTTGTCTTGTCGCTCTGTCAGACCTGAATGCAAGAATATACAACTAGAAAAAAGTTAAATTACTTATGCCCAAGAACAGAAAAAAACAAAGAAAACCTATCAAGCGTCAAATGTATAAGCCTCAGCTTCAACTAAGAGCATTGCATTGCTTAGAGCCCATTTACGGGCTGGCGCGTTTTAAAACACGTGAGTGCTGTCATTTCGAGGCACCCCGCAGTAGGCGTTCTCTATAGCAAATCAGCAAGTATTACATTTCAACTCACACAGCCCTTCACTGGAGCCCTAAGCCACAAACCCAAACGCGTACAAACTTTTGAGCTGGCGTAGTGGGGTTTTAATGCAGCTGCACGCCAAACAATCAACAAAATGGACCGTCGCGTCAATGACGCAGCAGTCAGTGAACGCAGGTCTGTCTCGCCTTTATCCGACTCTTGAGCATTGTATGTCCAACGCCCTACATGCTCCCGCTCGCCCTACAGACATACATATGTGCAGACATAGAGTACACATGGTTGTAGTAATTTTTGATTTTTTGCTTTTCCTTATACATATTTCAAACTCTAGACCGTACACACTGAGTCGACTATCTTAAGTTCCGCTTGCTTGTAAATCTTTGCGTTTCTGTTTTTTTGTTTTTCGTTGTTGTTGTGGGGTTTTGTATGTCGAGCCGATTTTATGGCTCGTGCCAGCTGTCGCCTGCATTACAAGCATTTTCAAAGCTTTTTAATTTTATTTTTATTTTATTCAATTTTATTTTTCTCAACTTTCGTGTTGACTTTAGAGAGATTTTTTCTTTACTATTAAAAAAGTTTTGTTTTACAAAGTACATTCATCGCATTGTTGTTATTATTCTTGCTTTTAGTATGTTAAGTTACATTAATAAAACTTTTTTCTCGAGGGCACGTTAATCTATCAAAATACTCTGTTGACTTGCTGGCACTTTGGAGTGCAACAAAACGATTTAGCTGTTTTTTAGGTTTTTTGTTTAGCTGCGGTTCCTACTTTCCCTCGCACTCCTCTAATTTTTACTTCTTTCAAATGATAAAGAGGCACTTTTAACTGAGTCATGGGAGTACACGGAACATAATCATGAATATTTTTAATGTAAAATTTTCTAATGAATTTGTTGCATCAACCCAATAAATAATTTTAAGTTGCGTAACTAGTCATTACAAGATTAATACTCTTGGAGCTATAAAATTATTTATATCTTTAATATGTGTCATAGAATATTTTTTACCACGACTACTTCCTGTTAGGTTAAGATCGATCGAGGAAACGCATAAAAATATATCAACTTTAAAGACTAGGGCAGTTTTGCCAAGTTCGCAAGCAAAATTGGTTACTGTAATTTTATTTAAACATTCCTCTGCTACGTGTATAAGATTTGTATATTACACTCATTATCTATACAAAAAAAAAGCTACTTAATTTAAAGAAATTAAATAAATCCAAATAAAATAATATATATCATAATAAATCTCAATAAAATAAAATAAAATAAAGTTCAGCAATATAAAAAAAAATAATTAAAATACAATACAATGAAATAAAATAAAATAAAATAAAATAAAATAAAATAAAATAAAATAAAATAAAATATAATAAAATAAAATAAAATAAAATAAAATAAAATAAAATAAAATAAAATAAAATAAAATAAAATAAAACAAAATAAAATAATATAAAATAAAATAAAATAAAATAAAATAAGATAAAATAAAATAAAGTAAAATACCATAAAATAAAATAAAATAAAGCAAAATAAAGTAAAATAAAATATATTAAAATAAAATTAAGTAAAATAAAATAAAATAAAATAAAATAAAATAAAATAAAATAAAACAAAATAAAATAAAATAAAATAAAATAAAATAAAATAAAAGGAAATAAAATAAAATAAAATAAAATAAAATAAAGTAAAATACCATAAAATAAAATAAAATAAAATAAAATACAATAAAATAAAATGAAATAAAATAAAATAAAATAAAATAAAATAAAATAAAATAAAATAAAATAAAACAAAATAAAATAAAATAAAATAAAACTAAATTAAATAAAAGAAAATAAAATAAAATAATAAAAAATAAAATAAAGTAAAATAAAGTAAAATAAAATATAGTAAAATAAAATAAAACAAAATGAAATAAAATAAAATAAAATAAAATAAAATAAAACAAAATAAAACAAAATAAAATGAAATAAAATAAAATAAAATAAAATAAAATAAAATAAAGTAAAATAAAATAAAATAAAATAAAATAAAATAAAATAAAATAAAATAAAATAAAATAAAATAACTTAAAATAAAATAAAATAAGATAAAGTAAAATAAAATATAGTAAAATAAAATAAAATAAAATAAAATAAAATAAAATAAACCAAATAAAATAAAATAAAATAAAATAAAATAAAATAAAATAAATCAAAGTAAAATAAAATAAAATAAAATAAAATAAAATAAAATAAAATAAAAGAAAATAAAATAAAAATCGGGTGCCGAGAGAAAAGCTTTTTCTGCTGCACTGTCTTCCCGACTTCATATAATAAGGCCAGCCACGGACTATCGTTCTTCATTCAACACTGCCTATGACTTCGAAACGTATTTCAATACAGGTCTGATGAGAGACTTATAAAGCGAATTCTTTCGAGGACAAAATATCACTTCCTTGCTAAGTTACCTACTCAGTCAGTATTTGTTTGCTAGAGTAATTATTCGTTGATAATGTTTGTTTGCTTTTAACGTTGGCTTTTAGTTTGAAGGCTTCGGCACTGGTTGAGGGTAAACAAATGTGTCACTTTCACTTACGAGGGAAACCTGGAGAAGATCTTGACAGCATATAACTTCAATTCCAGAGCAGCTAATAGCTAAAAATGAGATTAATTGTCTGAGCCTAGCACGTTAAAAACGTTCTAAATCAAAGCTTTCGAACTTAACATTATTTCCACAGTCATGCCAATGGTTTCTATAACTTTCAGTTTCATACATTTTTATTTCTCTCAGTGTATAGGCCATTTGACTATTTGTTTATTGACAACAGGCTGCAGCTAACCCAATCAAGGCACCTTCTATCTACTAGTAATATGGCATATTCACTGCATTGGAAGCATTACACACTACCGTTAGGCTCTTTTACAACTTGCAATTTAACTGCTGCTGCAACAAATGCTTATCATACAATATACAACCAAAAAAAAGAAAGAACAATTTATGAGCAGACAACAAACAGTGAAATGGAAAAAAAAAAGAAACAAGGCGTATAGGTAGCCCATGCGAAGTAAAGTCAAGCTTACTTCGTTGTTGTAAACTGACTGTGCCACAAGTGGTAACAAAATTTAATTTACACTTTGGGCCATAAGAAGATCAAGCGATCTTTTGTAATTGCTAAGTGCAGTAAAAAGCAAAGTTAATAAGTGTGTGTTTGTATGTGCCTAGCAGTCAAACTAGCTAGTAGTAAACAATTCTACAATAAGTATGAGTCCAAAGTAAAACTAGTTAGTTAACTGGATACTATAAATATTATTAGCGGGTATTTTTAACTCTAAGACTTGAATTAGTATGGACTAAATCGATCAAAAGATTATAGCCAAATTCTCTTGGTAACTTTTTCAGTGAAAATACTTTAAATGCCTCCCGGCATGGTGTATGAGATTCGAGGTGTTTTGGTGGATTTAGAAACGACTACGGGTTTTTAACTTTGATTTTTAGTTTTTGCAGGTGTTATCTTTAACGGACTAGTGTCATTACAGTGTCAGAAAAGATGTTTGGCTTCCTTGTAAATGTTTAGTTTTAATAAATGTGTGTTTACGCCACAAGAACTTGGCAGCAGCCATAAAACCCACACTAAGGGAAGTGCAAGAGTTTTGGCAGAGAAGAAGAAAATATCAGCAAGCAAGGGGGTCTAAGTTAAGCTATAATCGAAAATTATATACTCAGCTGTAAGTTTTGGCAATAAAATTTAATTAATTCCTTCTTTCCATGTCTATATAAAGTTATTAGTGAATACGAAACACTTTTAGCTCTATTTTAATTGAGTTCATATGTGTTACAGATTTTTATGACTATAGATGTATCACTAAAGCAATTATCAACTTAGTTGGTAGCAGGAAAATATAGGAATTGCCAGTTCAAACATAGGCGGGACTATGCCTACTTACAATTTTTTCTTGAACATGGTTGAATTTTTTTTTATAAAAAAGCTAAACTACTACTGGTTAGAAGATGTTTTTAATACTCTAATTAAGTAATTATTGAAGGCTTCGTGAAATTTCATCTTGTATCTTGTATTTTGTATATCGAGTAATTGTAGAATGGCTGTAGTATACTCTAAACTACAGTATCGATACTGTAGTATATATACCACATGTGTATCAAGGGTATTACTATAGGGTTTCTTATAATTACTTTGTATTTTATATTTATATACTTTCTATTTTATACTTTGTATTTTTTAAATATTTGAATCATGTTCCATTTTGTTAATGAAAACTTTTGAAGCTTTCCTATTCCTATCCCTCTCGTTCGTCGTGTTGCAAATCTTACTCCTTCATATAAAGGATCTCTATACCAAATATTATGAAGCTCGTGGAAATAGTTGTGGATTATAATTCACTTAGATTATATTAAAATATGTCACGCCTCCTTTTCCATAAGACACTATTTTCTAATCGTGTTGGAAATTAACCTCATCCAACTTTTTTCCAATTTTCAGTATATTACCATAAGTGAGTTTTGCACAGTTGATTATAAGAAAAGCAAAAAAAAAAGAGTGCAGCGTCATCATCAGAAATATTTAGAAGTTTAAGAAAACAACAACAATGGTAACAACTCTTTACAACACCAAGCATCACCAACCAATAAGATATAGCCAAAAGATTCTTCCGCTGCTACTGCTGATAAGAACTTCACAGATCTACAACAAAAATTAAATATAAACGCTGTGGCAGCATAGCCGTCGGCAGCAACAGTAGCAGCATCAAATTAAAAAAGTCAACCAAAATAAAGAACAAAAGCAATAACAAAAAGACCTTACATGCTTCCAACAACTTGAAGACAGGTAAAGCTAAACAACAACAACAAGTAGAAAGCATTGCAAGATATGCAACAACAATTCAACTATAGCAATCAGCAACTACAACAGATAAAACAGCATAATGAATGCAACAAGTGGCTACCGTATTACTGCCACAAGCCAACTTTAACAACAATAGTTAACTAACAACCATACAACAACAAACAACAGGAGATAGGAAATGCAGCAGTCAAATTGGCAGCAACGAGTAAAGAGTTGATACTAGAAATTACTTTTTTGCTGCCACAATAAGCCGATTGATGCAGATAAAACTGTTCGAGCTGTAAACGCCCAAGTGTGTTGGGATTTGTTGTAGATTATATAGTATATTTTTATGAGTATTTGTTATGTGTAAAAAATTCTAGCTAAATATATGTCTATAATCAACCATGATTTGTATGTCTGTATGTATAAGACTTCTAGTGGAACAACAAAAGTTCGATATTTTCATTTAACAGCAACACAATGTGAGTAAAATCATTGATGGCTAAATCGACTAAGCTCATCCTCCTGATTATTACTATTGCAACAGTCCCTCTGTCCTGCTTAGTATGCGCATCCATTCAGGGAATTGGACGTGACACCCCACACAGGGTTAAACTTCTATTGACTGTTCTTTACGAGATATGAGTTCGTTACACTCCGATACAAGCACCTTGCAGTACTATCCCTACTAGCATTGTAACGACTTCGTTGACACCTGGGTGGTTATTGATGGGTCCATCTCTTCTTCTGCTCAAACTCGACAACATTTTACTAAGGTATCTTATACTATTTCATGTTCATGAAAGGTTTAATAAGTATTAACGCCAATCCCAACTAGTCAGCTCAATTTTTTTTTTTAATATACACAAGTATCATTATTAACATGAAGATTTGATACCAGTTTCCATTCGTGAGATTTCGTGCAAAAATATACCAGGTTCCCCAAACTAGTTCAAAATAGACCATACAAATCAAACCTTCGGGTTTGAAAAATAAGTATTCGGATGACATTAATGAACATCTTTGAATTCTATTTCGAACCTTTGTTAATCGAATAGCTCAGTTCTACAAGAGCAATGAACAACTGCTACTGTTTGACACACCCAACTTTAACAAACATACATACACGTATTTAACTTTCCACTGATAGGCAAATATGTCCCTAGTAAAATAAACAAAAGCTATAAAAAACTCCATTTAAATTTATCATCTTCTTTGTTGTCACTAATTTTTACTATCACATCAGCACTGTAGAATGGCTCAAGTCAACTGGTATGTACTAATGTGTGAGTTAATTATCAGCTTAGTACCTATTGTGCAGGTCCATTTGTAGAAATCCAGGTTTGAACTTATAAGTCGCTTACCATCACTTACAAGAGCAATAAACTACCTTCAAATGGTCCTAATAGTTTTAGCTTTATTGTAATGAGCTTAAACAACTTTATTTGGATTAATAAGTAAAACGTGTGATAAAAGAAATGTAGGAAAAAAAGGCGGCAAGTCACATCGAAAAACGTTGCCTAAACATTCTTTAAAACAAAGTCGTCCCTCGTAATGGTCCGCAACCCGCCGAGTGAGTTTCTGGCATGAAAAGGATTTTCGGCAGAACACTAAGGTCCCGAAGTGTGTAGGGAAATATTAGAGGCAACACCCTGCAAATTTGAAAGAGAATCTCGACTTCAATGGCCTTGAATATATAGTATAACGATTACTAGGCAGAGATATTTCAATGCTAGTTCAATCCAGCAGTGATATTTGGAGGGCCAGTGTCATAGTTAGAGAAGTTTAGTAAGTGGACAAAGCTCCTTTACCTTTTTAGTTGACACTTTTACAAGGAAGGCAGGTCCGGTTTTGGTCCACCTTTTTTTCTCTTTATTAGAATGGGTCACCTTTTCTCTCCGGTTAATGGCGCAATTTCCAAACAGTCTGGGAGATGCCGAAGGCAATTTCTAGGGGTATAGGCGATATATTTCCTTCTTTACACTTCGCATTCCATAGTTGAAGAATGGTCCAAACTTTGTTTTTATACCTAGAACGGATTTTAGCTTATCAGCATGGCTTCAGGCTTGGTAAACTCACCATCGGACAGATATTTACGATACTTGGAATTTTTATAAAAATAAACCGAAGATATTTTTTTTATAAAAATTTTTTTTATTTAATTTTTCTTTTTTGTGAAATATTTTTTAGTTTCGACATACATCGACCATTATTTTGGACTAGCTTTTGTTGTGCACTGTGCGGTGCCTGACCAAACACTTCGCTGTGGATAGTTATAAATTTGAAACCGCGATCCTCTACACCGAAAACAATGTTAGGCCGGAAACTCAACCGAGAATTATAACCCATATATACCCCCCCTAAAATGCGTGAATTCAGACCAGTAATTCGAATGTGTTTGTATCGGCTTTGAACGCGTAATTTGTTTTATAAAGTATCGATCAAACAAGTTTGACGGGGTCGAAACAAACTTTCATGAATTTTCAAATGCGTTGCTGTGTTATTTTGGTTTGAATGCGATTTGTATAGAGAAATGTGACCCATTTCTATATTTTATAAGAAAATCACGCATTTCATTCAGTGGAAATGTAGTATAACTCTTGTCAACACTGGACAACCGAAGATCACTCTCTATAAGTCTCTCATCATAGATATTCTGATGTACTGCGCGGATTTATGGACAGCGTGGAAAGAAGATGAGACCTCCCTTGCAGTATTTGGGAGATGCCAAATATGCAAGATATTGATTTATTACTATCTGCAAATATATTAAAGTCCCCTATAATCTCATTTATCTAGTTAAATTATTTTTGTGTTTTTGTTTTTGACTATAAAAATTTATACTAAAAAATTGTTTACCTTTTGTGAAAATTCAAATATAATACAAGTGTGAATGTATGAGCTTATTTTTCTGGTCATCTACTACGTATAACAAAGACTGCAGTAGGTAGCTATAAAGCTAGTAGTCAACAGAAGAAACAAATGAACTAAAGTTATGCCCGTTCAATAATAAATTTTAATCAACACATCAGAGGCAAAACAATAAGGTGCAACAATCACCTCATTTCAATGATGACTCATGATTTTTCTTACTGACGGCAACGGAACTTGGTCAGTGACAGCTGCCGCCCAAACAATCAAACAAAGCTACATATAAAGCTAAACCAGAAAAATGTAACCCACTTAGCACATGCTGAGATGATTTGTTATGTTTTTAGGATCTTACGATTAGAAAAATTTTGTTATGTTATTTTATATTATGTTATGTTACGTTAAGAAAAGATAATCCATAGTCCACAGTTCGGGACTTATCCTCAAGGATAAGCATTTTCTGAGCGTCTGACCCCTCCTTGTTTCCATCTAATATAGGGATATAAGGTTTTTAAGTCATTAATCACACTCTTTGAAAATATTTCGAAACGAGTCGAATGTCGGGTATCATTGCTTACTGGGATACGCACAAGAAGTGCAAACCTTTGTCCACCTCAAGCTATAAATAATGAAGTTTTCTTGTAGATTTGCCTTTTCGATGTTTGCATATTTACCTTTTTTCTTGGTTTACGCCTTTGAGCTCCTCTACCGACTACAACTGTAGCGCGTAATCGATCGAATCGATCGAATCGATCGAATGCTTGTTGATCTTCACAATGTGGCCTATTCGGATGGAAGCAAACCAAACACTAGGTATACCCAAAGCAGTTTCGCACATATTTGCAAAATTTAGTAATGCAACGCATGGTCAACACACATGCGTACTTACGTACAGAAATCCGGACACTAAGCATATCAAAGCGCACCATAATCGTGAAACTAACTATCGACAAGCAAACCAACGACGACGATCTTCTTTGATTGGGGTTCCGCCGCCAACGGTGCTGTCGCCACTATGGCTTGCAATGTCTGCCAGCTAGACGGGACGCGTTCACTTGATGGAGTCTGATCTTGGGGCTTTCTTTATTTTTACTCATTTACCGGGTAACTACCACTTACTTACCTGCTACTGCTGCTGATCGGATGACTCATTCATGTTGGTGTTTACTGCGCATAAAAAATGTATTCATTGCAGAGTATCTGGCGGTGTGCGCCAAACTGTTTTCGCCTCTTATCCCTCTAAATAAGTCTGTAGTTACTTTTGCGCTGAAAATCAAAATCGTTAGCAACATTTGATGATGATCATTTTTCAGTAATTCTCAGCATAGCTTTGCTGACAAAAAAAGAGCAGTGCGCGAGGTAAGTACGAAAGGCGTGGAAGGAAGGTAGGCTAACACGGCATGGCGGTCTGTATGAATGCAAGCAGGAAAGACCATAGATTTTTATTTTGTGATTCAAGTATACACTCGTACACTTGGCACAAGTCCGCTGCTGCTCACGCGAACTCGGCACTTTGTTCTGGTGCGCACTTGACGATAGGGTGCTGTCGGCAAATTGCCAAAGAAGTGAGCTGCACGTGACGTTATGCTGACGCTGCAGGTAAACATGGCACCTTCTCCGATTTATAATTTTAAAAAACCTCACAACACCTATGAATATATACCTCATCTATGGTGCAAAGTGATTGCTCAGCTAAATTTCAAAAAAAAAAGTATGTTATTAGGTGGAAGTCTTCCACATTCAGAGAAGGTGCTATACAAACGCAAAGTTAATATTGTTTCCGCTATTTTTATGGCATAGCTACAAATCTTATTTATGTAAGTATGTATAGTATGAATGTATTTATTTTCGATTCAATTAATTTTTATTTTTTTTGATTTTCTATGCCCGAGCACCTTGAATTTTTATAAAAATTATGACTCATTGCTTTGATTGCAGATAATTTGTTCGAATAGCCGCATATAGTTAGGCACATTTGTTAAAATGTATTCAAGCGAAAATTTCTTGATTTCTCTGATTTCCAAGTCTGCCCGTATGCTGCATAAAGCTCTATAGGGTAAACTTGCAGCTCAAAGACAAACTTCATTATTTTCATTTACTGGTAATAAAAGCTTTTAATAATAATTTAAATAGCACTGTACTGCGTATAATGATGAAAGAAAACAACAATAAATTAAGAAAATGCCAAGAAGCTGAAACTTAAGATGTGATCGGCGAAAAAACTTGCAAGCAACATAACTAAAGAGCGAATTGTGTAAAACTCTCTATAAATTTCAAATTTGGAAAGTTTCTCCTGAACAGGAATATTTAGAAACTTGCAAGTCTAACAGCTGTTACTTTCGTCAAACCCACAAAATGCAACACTGCGTATATAACCATCAACCGTCATGATTGTTCGCCTGCAGAAGATCTTTTTCCCTGTTTCGTGTTCGCGACGTGTGACACGACTTTTGGTTTAGTTAGATTCTAAGCAATACATTCTCTATAAATCTAAAAATACTTATCTTTTACATCAAATTGCTGAATTTTCTAAGCAGCATAATCAATAGTTGTGTTCTTATTATAGTGGCACGTACCAATAAAATATGTAAGCAGAGTAAAATTATTACCGATTTTAGTTTTATTTTATTTTACTTATTTATTATTTTTTTTTATCTGTTTTATTTAATTTTTTTGACTTTATTTTAATTTAATTTAATCTTTTTAATTTATTTTATTCTGTTTTATTTATTTTTTTATTTTTTTTGATTTTACTTCAATTTAATTTCTTTTATTTAATATTATTTTATTTCATTTTATTTTATTTTATTATATTTTACTTTACTTTATTGTATTTTTTTTATTCTATTTTATTTTTTAACTTCGTTTTTTTATGTTATTTTTTTTTCTTGTATTCTGTTTTATTTTATTTTATTTAACTTTATTTTTTTATTTTATTTTATTTTAATTTCTTTTATTTTATATTATTTTATTTTATTTCATTTTATTTTATTTTATTTTATTTAATTTTATTTTATTCTATTTTATTATATTTTACTTTACTTTATTATATTTTTTTTATTTAATTTTATTTTCTATTTTTTTATGTTATTTTTTTTTTATTTTTTTCTGTTTTATTTAATTTTATTTTACTTTGTTTTATTGTAATTAATTTTATATTGCTTTACTTTATTTTATTTTATTTTATTTTATTTTATTTTATTTTATTTTATTTTATTTTATTTTATTTTATTTTATTTTATTTTATGTTATTTTATTTTATTTTATTTGTATATTTCATGATTGTTCAACTTTTTCAAAAGTTTTCATTTTTATCAACTCGTCTTGAGTTCGTCAAACTTACGCAGACAGATCGTGAACCAAGAGCAATATTAATAACGTAAAATAGATAATATAATTTGTTTAACAAACCAAAATTTAGCTGCCCCGAGGAACACTGTTAAATAATAAGCTCTGATATTAGTTGTATGATGGGGATACACTCAATCTTCATTAAAGTTAGCATACATTTATTTTCTGTTATTGTATTCTAGAATGTGATACTTTGAAGGATTTGTGAACGGGCTTACCGTGACAAATGTTTAGTTCGGCGGATAACATCCAATATTTAAGATACCGATCTTTACTAATATTAATACTAATCACAGTAAGGGCAATTTAATCAAATCGAAAATTTTTAAGCGATTGCTAAATAAACAAATGTTCAGATCACTTCAATGTGAAGCCAAACAAAAAAAGATGTACACATGTAATAAATAACAAACCGCATAAATCTAATGCTAGAATTAGGCTTATTTTACCTTTAACTGCTGACATGCAAATAAGCTTCATTTCATGGTTATGAGTAACCCAATTTCATCTCTCTTTTTTTTTAGATTTTGCTGATGAATCATTCAACTATTAAAACTGGCTACTCAAGCGCAGACTTTGGGCGCATGCTTGAAGCATGAGTTTTGGTCATAAAACCACAAAATACGTTAATTTTGATGCGTTATTAATGACCAACGACAATATTTGACAGCTAATATAGTAAAATCTTTTAATGAGATGAACAAAATGATTGTCGAAACAAGCAATACTTTTTTGGTAGCTTAATAAAAGCAAAAGTGTTGATAAGCGCCAGCAGCAGATTTCGCGTATGTCGGTATATTGAAGTTGCTTAAACTGCGGTCATAAAAAAGATATACAAACATAAAAAACTGAAAATTATATTATTGAATCTAGTTATTGTATACTTTCATATATATTAGATATTATGAGGATTTTTGGAGGAAATTTTTTTCTGAATATTCAAGTATATAATATTTGTTAGTTGATACAAAAAACTTTCACATATACTTTTATTGGGTTCATCTGCGTTTCAGAAACTTGTTACTATAGCTTAATAGAAAAACCAAATTGCGTAGATCTATGTATAATACAATTGGTCAAAGAAAGATTATGACCATGACCATTTTCTAAAATGAAAAATTTTGAATTTCGAGAAAAATTTTTTTTTTGTACTTGCTTTGAAGTGCCAAAGGCTTTTTTTAAATACAGTAGTTTCCGAGAAAAAACTATCGAAATAAGAAATAAAAACCGTCCATAGAGAGTCATTTACCGTCTACTTAGTTTAAAAATCTTTATGACACCTTTTGTTGGAAACTCCTGTATTCTCTATATTACATAATCAATATTCATTCACTTAATTTTCAGCGATATTTTAGGCAATCCTCGGTAATATTCATAAATAATGCTAGCTTAATGTTATTTAATTTTCTCATAATCATAATTTAAATTGCAGTCATACATTAATTATCAAATGACAAAAGCACTCCAAATATTGATAGAAAAAACTTATCGGTGGAAAATATATTAAAATGGGAAAATTAATGAGGTAAGTACACTCATGTTGTGATAGAGCAGGTGCATGAATCCACAAAACACTGAATATGTCAAAAGCTGTCAAACTTTTCAAGACAAAAAAGAAAGACAAAGCACAATGAAGAGGTATTTTAGGCGATTAAGTTGCTTTAGGGAACACTTAATATGTATGCATGTAGCTTGCGTTCATTGTATGTGTTTTGACTAACAATTGAATAAATATTAGGGTGAATCAAAAAAAAATCAAGCCGAATAAATCATTACCGACAAGGTAATTTATCCGATATTAAATTTCAAACATTATTTTATTTTACCATATTTTTCTGCATTGCGTATAAAATACTTTATTCCTCTACAGAGCTTAATAGACAATCAGTTCTCAGGAATCTGACAGAACATTCAACTAGAATTGATGTAGCCTTTTATTTTAAAAGAAATATAGAAACGAAACTTGTTTCTATTAGTGACCATAGTTCATCATTATAATCTCTATCTCTATGGCGCGATATACAACAAGTATATCATCATAAACCTCCTAAGAGATTTTTGCGCCAAGCTTCTCTTCCAATTTGTGGTGTGCCGGTTTGAATTTTCCCTACAAATTGGTGGGACCTACAGTTTTTTGCCGACTCCGAACGGCATCTACAAAGGAGACGAATTTTTGCTGAGAAGCCTGTCATGGCAGAAATACGCTCGGAGAGTTTGCCAAACCACTGCCGAGGGGCGACCCCGTTTTGAAAAACTTTTTTTCAAATCACTTTTGATGTTACCTGTACCAGGGCTCGAACCATGGACCTTCGGTGTGGTAGGCCGGCAACACTACCTTCACACCACGGCGGCCGCCTGAATTATAATCACTTGCACATAAACGCCTTGGCGATAACTGACTACAATTGGAAACACGAAGATATTCCATTTCGCTTTCTAGTTTCCAATTCTCTGCAGAAGCTATCAGACGAAGGCAAGAGTGATATAATTTTTTCTCAATTTTTTTAACAAATGTTTTCTCTGGGCCATCTTAATACGCTACCATATGTAGCTGAACGGTACATAGAACTTCTATGGCATAATAATTTCGGTTAAGCATACCAATACAAAAGACAACGGCTACACAACACTGTGAAAAATATTGTACTACCTAAAAAATATAATATTGGGGAAGAGTCATAGCTCGAATATGTATCGAACTTAAAGGAGATGTGATAAATTTTTTATGCCCAGCTATATGAAAACACATACCTAGTTGTCTGTAAGAGCGAGTAGAGAAATCCATTGTTAGGCCGACCGTCCTTTCGTCTGCGCACATGACAATTTTAGCAAAAATTAAAATATTGGATTTAAGTCCTGTACACAGTTTACCTTCGCTAAAAGAAGTTTACTGTGGAACGTGGGGAGTTTGGTCGCTTTATTGACCTGCCAAATCCACACAGCAATTTTTTTTTTGGAGTGACATCGAAATAGCGGAATTTCTTGGTGATTATCAAGTATTTATTTCAATATAAATTTCAGTTATGAGTTTAGCAATTGCAATACTAAGATAGAATAAGTGTTTGCCAAAAAGGTTGGAAGTTCGGTAATGCCGCCTAACCTGAGAGTGATGGAGGAAAATGAGCAATTGACTAATACATCACACTTTGGAATCTGGCCTCACTAAATATCATAAATACTTTACTAATTTCTATAATAACAATGCAATTGCTATTTCAGTTTCAGGCCAAAAAATCAAAAGATTTTATTTTAAAAATTTATTTTTTAAATAATTAATTAAAGCAAAATACTTATTCAAAAATATTCCAAATTTTAATTTCATGCTTTTCATTCATTTCTTTACAAAAAATTCCAAATTAATGAGATACAATGTTTTAGATTTTATATAATAGTAAAAAATAAAAATTTGGAATAAAAATCGCGGCGTTGTAAAGAAAACAAATTGTTGTGGGCAACCCTTGGTGGAAAAAAGACTAGCGCCGCCAAACCGATGCAGGGTTGAAGTGTGGAATCCTTTATCAATGCAAAAGCGACTCAATCTCAATTGGCAGTAGTTCTCTTTGGTCATGCGCATTAATGTCAGTGACATTGTGATACGTCATAACACTGCGTGCCAAAAAAAAGTTACTGATAAAGAAGCCCATTATCTATAAGAAAAGCTATGGCGGTTATCTTTATATTTTCCTTCTCTATTGTCTTGAAAACTTTCAATTATTAATTAAAAAATTGCACTAATAATTTTAAAAAAATTAAAAAATATATTCATAAAAAAATATTCATAAAAAATCTTACTCTATGGTTTGAGTTTTTTTATAGTCAAAAATAATTTCATTTATATCTAAAATGTTTTGCGCTACATTGTTGGAAAGTGTAAAAAGTTTAACACCACGAAAAGTCAGCCAGCTAAATGGGTCAATTTACAGTACGGTTAAATGTTAGTGAATTTATTTGTCTTTATAATGTTTCCGTTTTGAGTGAATCCCTTTTGACTGTCTTTGTTCAAACTCTTACTGTTCCAACTCATTATTTACTGGACCACCGACAAAGTGATGGTTGAGCGTTGACGTGCAAGACAGAAAATTCTGCGAAATGAATATTTCCAAGCTCGTGAAATCATTTGGGCCGGCGCCCTTTGATGTTTGTACGAGTAATAATGAGGTGAAGAAGATTTTACCCCGGTTAATCAGCTCAATTTTGACAGTTTTATTCTTTAATAATATGTCTACTGTGCTGGGATACCAATACCACAACAGAGTATATGCTAACTTATGAGTTAACATTTCTAAAATAATTCAATTCATCTGAACAATGGAGAGACGCTTTGGAACAACTTCATTTTTATAAATATAAAACTTCCACTAAAATGAATATATTTCCAAATATATATTCTTTTATTGATTTACAACTGTAAGAATGTCGATTTAAAATTGGAAAAAAAGCGCTAAAAATAATTTTAAATTGTAATTTTCAAAAACTGCCACTTGACCCATTTATTTTGCTTGTGCTAATTTTGCCTTTTTGTGTTCCACTTACTTTTATGGCAAACCAAAAAAAAAATAATACATTAAAAAACATAAATATTCATGAAAGCATTTAACAATATTGTCAACATGCATAACAAAGTGGTGACTACCACAAACTTATTTCAAATACCGTGTGTTGTTTTGGCTTCTAAGCACCCGTTCAAATAAGTTCAATAAAGCAGTTTTAGCTGGTTTGCAATATTTTGTAGAAGAGCAAGATATTTCTATGAATTAATATAATTATTAGATTATTTTATTAAATATTTATGGAATAAATAAATATTTTTGAAAGAAAACGATTTTGTTATTTTATTTCATATGAGTAAGTGCTAAAAAAAAATCGGTTACTATTTGACTAAATTGTTGCAGCAAAATATCGGTACTTAAAAACACTTTAAAGCCATTGAAACCATTTGACCATATTCATAAAAATTCAAATTTTTGAATTGAGTCTATTTTCAAACAACTTTAGTTAATGCCATAAGCTGAACCAAACACCGGAATTTCATTATTTTTAGAAATTTTGGAGACGGTTATAGTTCAAATTAACCGCGTTTCAATACCAATCTAAAACAGATAAAAACAGCAGTTTGTTTTACTCGTAAGGATGGAATTTTAACCTTATTAACTAAAAAGCACTTACAAACCCGAAGAAACACACCGTGCAGCACTGAAGCAAAGGTGCTCACCAAACGTTGCTGATGACTGCATGACTCATATTCATGTTTGCATTGTTGAAGCTTCATCAGCCAAAAAAAATTGTTTTGTCCCGAAAGAAAAAATGGAATAAAAAACAAATGTGAGTAAATTTTTTATTTTTTTTTTTCATTTTTTATATGTTTATTATTTATACAGCCGCGCTGCTCTGCAAATCGCATTAATAAGC
Source organism: Merzomyia westermanni (assembly GCA_949987695.1). Classification (NCBI taxonomy): domain Eukaryota; kingdom Metazoa; phylum Arthropoda; class Insecta; order Diptera; family Tephritidae; genus Merzomyia; species Merzomyia westermanni. The sequence goes on along the minus strand of OX465291.1, from coordinate 144,938,471 downwards.
AAAAATTCAACAGGTTCGTCATACATCAACGGACACCAAATGGTAGAAGAATTTAAAACCACACATAATTTCTGCTACACATTTATAATCATTTAAAGCTGCATATTTGTGCTCATATTTTGAATTTTGTTTATTTTTATTTTCTGTTGGTAGCAACAGTTACGGTAATAAAGTTAAGCATGGCAAATAATCAGTTGTTTCACTTTACGACGCATCACTGCAGAAAAATGTAATATAATCCCTTTTATGGATAAGCATACATACATATAAATGTATGTCTGTTAGTACGTAGTGACTTACATACATATCGTATGTCGACTTAACACATGTACCCACTTACATAGTATGTTCAAGTGAGAGTCATATGTATCAAACCATTGACGGCCACTTCAAAATATAAAGTCGTTAATGGACATTTGTAAGCTGCTTCCGCACAGGAGCGTATCAGTGGAATGAATAGAGAAGTAGATGTTTGAAAAAAGGGAAAACTTAAACGAATGAAAACAAAAGACTTAGGACACGAACTTGATTTTTAAAATGTAGCTTAAGCTCTGCCAAAGATATATAAGGTGTAATAAGCCAAAATATACACATAGATTGATGGAAGTGGGGTTATACCACTTTCTGCGTTACAGTTTGGCATACATTTGTTTTCCAACTGGGTTCCCGTGGTGTCTCCAATTGGCGCAAGGCGGCGAAGCGAAGAGACTACTAGCGAGCTATGTTGGACAATTAAATTCGACTCGGCTGTTAGATGACCATTTAAAGTAAGTAACTAACTGGGTTGACTAAGTCTGAGTTTTGATGAATGCTCTTATTACACTGCAGAAGGCAACCGCAAACGCTACGCCGATTGTTTAGTTGAAACGTCTGCGGTCGTGCATTGTTATGATGGTACAGAATTTGTTCCTCAGAAAACGTACTCTGCTTCAAATCAAAATCGAATCTCTTCAAAATTTCTGAATCAAGGTAATTGATGTGCTTGTGGTCTCAGCTATTTGACGTACTTTAGTTCTTACGAGTTTATCGGCTTTAAATGTCAGTCGAACACGAACTAAGTGAAGCCGTGGTGTCCTATGTTTACAACCTCTTGGATTATAATATTCACATCAGAAATAAACTATAATAATAATAGGTTATCAGGAAAGCTAGCCCAACCATACTTGCTTAGTGAGGTATTTATGATCTCCCATCCACCTTTACAAAGTTGTCCACATTCATATTGGGTCCGGATTTTCTATAATTTGCGGCTCACAATCCCTAAAATCCAATTTCGTTACCTCGTTTTGTTAGTAATTTTTTGTACCATTAAGACTTTAAATATAAAGCTTTGGAAACTCCTGTTGGTGTTGACCGCCGTCTACTTGGTGTTTGCTGCCAGAACCACCAGTATATAGCGCTGGGTGCCCCACAACGTCTCCCGGCATAGGCCAGTTAGGATCCATACATTTTAGGTACTCAATTAGATTCCTTAAACTAACATCCTGAATTAGAGATTACTGTGAGGTGTACTCGTTCTGAGTATTGTCTTATCTGAAGTACTGTACTACGTCAGTATTCTGTGGATACGTAGCTGAAGTTATCAAATTTATCATTGAAAAAATTAGTCTGTAATTTTCTTTGACACCGCCGGCATTTAAGAAAACTTATGTAACATTGGGTTATAGGAAAAGATCGGTATTAGTAAAATTACTTAAGAGTCTTCAAAAAAGCTCACAGGCAGGACATTATTGCAATATCAGCTTGTATGCATTTTGTTGCCCGTAACCATTCCTACCACTTTCTTTGCAGATTATGGGACCCATCAACTTTGAAGCCATGAATCATACGTAGACCCAAGTTAGAAGCTTTACGGCTTAACAAGTGCAGTTGTGTAAGGTTCATGTTACTTGTTTTAGAAATCGTCGTCACTACGGCTCACATTGTTGATGAGAGGAAAGTAACAGTACCTCGTCTATCAGCGCTGAAATGAGTTCACTGTTCTCGTAATTTCGTTGTACTTAATTATGGCTCCATTTCTTCCTGAAGATATAATCATATCTATCGAAGTGGGTACCCTTTCGACGGTCAAGTTTCCAATCCGCACATGTTAACACTCTCTTCACGGTTAAGCTAACCTGTAATAAACGAAAGATGTGAAAATGCACTTTAATGGAGCGAAGTAGTTGATTTTATGACCGTCAAATGGTTGTCTAAAAATGCCTATGCGCATGACTAATGCTGTAGATATTCAAATGCGTGCGAGTGTGCTAAGTATGGCAAATGAGGAAATGTAAGCGCATGACGAAGAAGAAGAGCATATGCAAATAAAAAGCAGTGACGGCGGGTAAAGATATGTAGATTTTGCGAATTAAATATTTTTATAAAAGTTTGAGCCTCCATTTTAATCAATCATTTAAAATAACCGATACGAGGAATTTATTATTTGAAAATTAGAAAGAAAATATTAGGTTTTACTCTGCTGCAATTAAATTTTTTTTCAATTGCACCCCTACTCAGTTACTTTTTTTTATACACCACTGCCTTGCTGCGTTGGCATCTAAGCTTTTACCTGCAAAGTGCCAACTGATTACTCATCATTGTTTAGCATTTAGTGGCAGATACTAAAAGCACAAACCCAGTGCATTTATACCGTTTTAAAGCCTTCTTGAATAGATATTGATATGTGAATTAGTGAAGCCTATTTGTGTGCATTAAGCTCATAGTGTGAAATATGCAAGATGCGCTTATTTGTTGTTGTTATCCTTTTAATAGGAAAAACGCCCCAAAAAAGTTTTGAGGAATGTTTACAAAGTCAAAGTTCTAAGCTCTTGCTACAAATCCGAATGTCAAATGTATGATATTATAAAACGATGTGTAGAAACCTATATTATCAACTATCCGAAACAGTCCTTTCTTACCGGTCGCTCTGTAGAAGATCGCTCTGAGAGCGCAAGTATCAGAGACGAGGCTACCATCCATCAAACTGCAGAGTTTTACTCCCCATAGTCAATAGCGTGGTCAAGCCTCAAATAGTTTGTGATAAGACCGATGTTGATGGTGCTTTCACATTAACTAATAATGATGAGTCACAGCTTCCAACTGACGTAGCAGAGTAGTCTCCAATTTTTTGGTTTCACACTCGCTGAATTTTAGCCTATATTTGTCTATGTACAATTAACAAATCACACGAACCACAAACATTTATTTATGCAACCGAATTTATCAACCTTTGTGTGGCATGGAAACAAAATGACGCTGGCTGGCATTGCGTGACCAAGTAGGGCAGCTACTTAACGGTCAGCGGTGGCACAAACAAAAAAAATGCAAGTGACTGAGTGCGCCTATAATTTGCAGCCGATTTATTCACACCTCCTCCCATCACAAAACTTTCCCAGTAGCCAGCCAACCGCTTAAAACAATTGCTGCAGAGCGCCAACTAATCTGGCGATGCGTAACGAAATGGTCACATTAACAATGAATTGCGTTCGTCTTCTGCGTTCTTTTGTGGTAACTCACCCTATGTAATTAAAAAAGTCTACATGCACTCATAAATACTTACATTTATGCATTATTTAATAACCTACACAAATAAACACATAGAGTGCGGTTGACAAATGAGCGTTCGCACTGCCAACAACATTCATTTCGAAAGGAAGTTCAAATTGCTTTTTAACTGGAAATCGTAGCTTTTTGCAAAAGAGAAATAAGATACAATTAAAACTGAAATTAGCTCAAATATATGTATGTACAATGTATACGAAAGAAATATGCAAATCTTTTTTTCTTCTTTTCAATGCCCACAAAAGGCTAAGCAACAAAAGAAAGGTGCTAAAGTTGTGTCTTTGTAAGTAAATATGACGCTTTAATGAACTATCCAGCCATTGAGGCATTGAGCCATTTTAGGAAATGTGCCGCGTGAACTTAATTGGCACTCTGAGTCAATAAAACATCCAGGCGCCTACCCCAAAAATTAATGACCCGCAAAGGAGGCGTAACTATTGAAGCTAAAATGTGAGCATACAGCGTTGCAATGTTATATAATTAGCTCATTGTTAAGCAGAGCAATAATAATGCAAATTTTTTAGAAAAAATCTAGTTTTTATTTGGATAATTGTTAGTGAGCATTTGTTTAATTTAGGCTATAATGTGAAAATTGAACAAAGAAAGGCGCCAACTCATGTGCACTGAACTTCATAAGGCCACTTTTGAGCTCTTATTACTTATGATTTATAGCATAATTTGAACACGCCCACTTTTCATATACAAATAATTTCTGACCCCCCTATACGGTTTTAGTTGAAACTGTTTATTTACTTTTCTAACTCGAAATATATGCATTTTTTAGCAATTAAGTGTAACAAAAATCTGTTACCCATACAATATATGTAAGGGGTGGGACGTCAGAGTGTGTGAAATAGCGATGAATAATAATTCCAAACACCCCAAAAGTTGGTCTTATGTTCCTGTTTATTGTCATTTAACAGGCATGGGCAGTAAGCAAGCAGCAAACTACCTGCGAGCTAGAGTGGCTGGACAAATAAGACATAAAGTGAAGTCGTGTAGTTTTTTTTGTGGTGAAAAGGAGACCACCCAGCTGAGTACTGTGCTTTCCTCCCGTATACGAGCTTTCGACTCAACCCTCCTCACAGCCAGGTTCTGGAACATAGAGCTGCATCTACCCGCCGACAGAGGAATTGTATGTCACGTATAAGGAAACATCTATGATAAACTAGAACTTTCCTTGCATTTGTTGAATATTTTGTACCTAAAAAAGGTTTAGTAATTATTCATCTATTTTTGTAACCTTAAAAGCTTTATAAAAAAATTTGACAAACGAACCGTAAATTACATGGGTACTAGGGCGTTCATTATTTCGATGCTAGATAAAATAGCTTTCTTCTTCTTCTTTAAATGGAGATTAACGGTTTAAACCGGCGCCAATCAGTAACATTACATCAGACTTCAATCTTTCGCACAATACGCTTGATAGAACCTTATATGCGATATATAAAAGGCTGATTCCGCGTTATTTGGCAAAGTTTCCAAGATCGCTCTTCTTGTGGAGCGGGTAGGGAGAACTTAGATTCCAATCTTTAGACATGCATTCATCCGACTATATTCTCCATAGAAGCTGATGCATGCTCGGTTTCGATACCACAATCGGGTTTCTTGCTCGATTTCTCCATTTAAAACGGCAGATAAGTGCTCCCCCAATATTTTGAGTAAGCTCTGAACATCGGTTACCAGGTTGCCCTTTCCATTTTTACAGGATCTCGCCCGTACTTAAAACCCTCAGTCATTCGTCGTATTTTTTGATCGAATTTTTGGACGCTACTCCTGTTTGTCAGCATTTCAAGCTCTTCGCCCTCACGCTTTTCTGCCTCTCTTTCTTCGTCTTGGAAAACCCACCTCGGCACTCTCTTCAGCTCGAGGTAACTGCCACACACACTCCTATTTGCTCCCATCGTGGCCCTGTACATAATTGTTTGTTCCAAGTCGCCTTTATCCAATTATTCCTTCAACGGCGATACTGACAGCTCTTGGTATATGCTTCCACTGCTCATACATTCCACTGGTTTGACTTGTACTTTTAGGGGGCAAGTGTGGGAGACGATCCGCGAAATCATTGGCGGTCTGTTGCGATTGCAAGTTTTCAAAGTCCAGCTTTCGAGTCCATGTTCTATCTCTGAATCGGGGAAAATCTAAAACAAGTTATAGCATATTCCTTGTACGCTCTTATACGGTCTTGTATCGGCATAATGACATCCGTGACTAAGTGACTCGTCGAATACTTCACTACGTAGAATGATGTTATAAATCTTTTCATTAAACTTGAAGAAAGCTATGTGTTTATCTTGTCGAATTAATAAATAATTCCTCTACTATTAAAGGTAATTACTATGATCTGGTTACATTATCTTCTATTCGGACTAGTTGACACCATCGCTCAAATCGGTAACGAAGATAACAAGTAACTTTAAATCTGCTTGTAAATCACATTAATGAGTGGAACCGTCTTAAAGAAGCTGCAGCAAATATTAGCACTTTTGCTTTTTCATTTTCATTTAAAGAGCCAATTTTGTAAAACACTGAGGCCCTTTTTTTCTTGTTCACTTACTTCAATGACTGAGCGCGGTAATGTGAGACCGAGTGTTAGTTACTGTGAGTGTTATGACGGTTTACATAACTAGCCCATTATCGCCAATTGCACTCTTTTCGTTTTGACAGTGTTACCATGTGCTTAAACTGTTTGGTTGCAATATTGCCCAACTGCAATAACACCGGTATCAACTGGAGCGCGGTAATGTGAGACCGAGTGTTAGTTACTGTGCCCGTTATCGCCAATTGCACTCTTTTCATTTTGACAGTGTTACCATGTGTTTAAACTGTTTGGTTGCAATATTGCCCAACTGCAATAACACCGGTATCAACTAGAATACGCTCATACATCTTATTCTTGCAAACCACTATTTTTATTTCTCTAACTTAAACCGCAAGCGCTAAGTACATTTTGAACAGTAGCAACTTTCTTCTAATCCATTCTTTCTCTTCTAGCTGAGTTTTACTTTTTAGTTGCATTGTGGCGGAAGCGCCAACTAAACACAGCCGTCACAAATTAATGGTCTCTCTTGTTCTATTGCGAAAATTATACGTTAGACTATTTAAACTTGTATAACTTGATATTGTTGTTCTATGGCTTCTTTAAGCACAAGTACAATACAAATACATACATCTGTCTTAATGTAAATTCTAGATCCGCCAAGTATTGAGAAGCGTTTCCAGATCGTTAAGTGAACTTAACAAATGATGAACAAAATGATATATTAAGTTAATTACATGGAAATTTATGCATTTTACTTTAAATCTGTATTACTTTTTATATTTTTGGTTTCCTTTCGTAACTATAACAGGCAACTAGCTAAATAAAAGGGTGTGATACGTTTGCTTATAGCGCATTAAGTACCGATATCTAACACACCCTGAAGTAATTTCATAATTTAGTTGCATTCGATGATGGGTAGGATCATATTCTTACTCGTCCGCTAGTCTACATTTTACCGCGCGTATATTCTAAGTTAATGACCCGCTGGGTTGTTATAAAATCTGTTAGGACTTCGGGCTTCTGTAAAGGACATACCCAAACTCATGTTTTTTTCTCAGAAGAGAGAAAGATTAAGAGGAAATCTTTTACTTGTCCACTTTCTGCACAAAAAACTAAACCTTTTAGCCTGCTGGGAAGAAAAACAAAAACCGTAGTTTTAATCAGTGTAACACACATATTATAAAGTAAGAAATGAGCCTAAACAAATAGAGAATATTGTAAATATTAAAAAAATATTAAACATATTTTTGGATATAATGTTTATGTAAATAAATAAAATTCCGGTAGCATAACATTGCGAGCAGATACTTAATAAGAGCAGTAAATATACTCTAAAACGGCGTTGGATGAAGAAAGGCATTAAGTGGCTTATTTGTCACAAAAATATACTATTTGTTTGCATGTACATTAGAGTGCCCTAGGCCTTTTTACAGATAAACGTATGATCTTTTAAACGAGTTTTCGTTTATTTTTTCGTTTTACTTTATTTTTTTTTATTTTATTTAATTTAATTTTATTTTATTTAATTTTATTTTATTTTATGTTACTTTATTAAATTTAATGCAATGTAATTTAATTTAATTTATCTTAATTTAATTTAATCTAATTTAATGTAATTTATTTTATTTTTTTTTATTTTACCTTTAAATTTTATTTTATACAATTTTTTTTATTCATTTTATTTATTTATTTTCTTTAATTTTATTAATTTGTTTTATTTTTTTTTATTTGATTTCACTTTATCTTATTTTATTTATTTTTTTATTTTCTTATTTTTTTTTCAGAAATACCTTTCCGCCGCGCATGCTTTACAAAAATTAAAATACAACCAGGCTAATGTACATATGAACATAAATACTTTGTAATAAAGTAATAACTAAGTAAATACGACTGTTTATACAGTGGAAAAGGTTTAATAAATATAAATCTTTTGACAGCGAGGCGAGCAAATAATTACATGCAAAGCACATTGAAGTGATGGATGATGAATTGTAGCGGGGTCTAAACAAGCTGAGAGAAGCAGATAAAATAAGTATTTTTTAAATATATTGCATGTTGCAATAATGATAACAAGAAATGAAAACGTTTACTGATGATAGATAGCAAAAATATAGTTTGATTTGAGGAGGAAAGGATTTGGCTGGGGAAATGCATAATATTAGAATAATATATGTACATATGTATGCAGGTAAATATCTACAGTAGACTGGACCAAAAAAAAAATTTGTTTATACTGACAATAGTTTTTAGAAATCGGACAAAGCGCCATCATGGCTATAAATAGCCAAGCATAATATTTTTTATAAAAATTATTATAGCTTTTTTGTAACCACAAATGTTGTTGATCTAACGCCCTGTCCAAAAAATTAAAAAGTGAAAAATTATTATTCTTGGCCTTGAGCTCGTTTCATTAATACTTAAAAATTATTATTGATTTTGATCTTAGTAATTTATTTCACAGGTGTAGTTGAAAAATCCGACACATATGATATAGCTCATTTCTATATAATTTGGATAAGCTGAATTTAATGTTGTAAAAAAATTTTGCAAAAGTTAGATATAAAAAAATAAAAAATTAAAAAAATTTAAAAATAAAAACAAAAATTCATCATGAGAAGTGCTAAATACCATCCGATTGCGATACAAATAACGATTAAAGATGATTAGGTGATATAATTAATTCACTAGAATGAACAAGCGGTTCAAAAACAGAAATTTATTTTTTTTTAACTTTAATAGCCAATAAATTTTGAGAACGTCCAACTTCTTTTTATTTCAATAGTTTTTGAGTTTTAAGGAAAATCAGTCCAAAAATATTTAAGCTAACAACCTCTGAAAATCAAAATTAAGATTCGAAACTTTTACGCCATTACGAAAAAAAATTACAAAAAAATTTTTTTTTTCACCAGTCTAATCTACAATTGCTTGTCTGTACAAGAGGAACGAAAAGGTAATAAATCTTAAAATGCGCACATGTTAATTGCATTTAAATCAAGTTTAAAGAAGTATGAGACACAAATACGTTCGGGTGTCAACCCAGCTCGCAGCCGCTTCCGAAGGTGGAACAAAATACCAGCTTAAACGAAAACGCATGCTCATTGCGATTGAATGGTGATTTGCATTTTATAACTCATGTGTGTACTCCTGTACATATGTATGTATGTAACTTAGCTGATTTAGACCCATTGTATGCATCTGTAAATTTTTAATTTTTTGTCATACGATTGCTGTGTACTTTTGTTTTAACCCAACTATTGTCTACTTAAGCGTTTTGTCAAACTCAAATGAGCAATGTATAGCTATAAAACCGATTTATGTGTTCTTGGTTGCGCGCATACGCCCATAAATATGCATAACAAGAGGTGTTAGTATGTATGAGTCTAAAAAAACAAACTAGATGAATAACAAAAAACAACAACAGCGGTAATAAAAATTATTGAGGTGCAAGTATAAAAATACATTTATTATGGGAGTTCATAAATACAAAAGTGTGGACTAACACAAGTTCTATCACTTATCGATCACATATTCTAAAAATTATCATAAAATCGGTATACCGTCTTGTTCTCGTTTACCGCCTTTTTTTTTTGTCTCACCATCCAGCCCGGAGTAAGTTTATCATTTCCTTACACCAGCAATGATACGCCAGGTCGTCCTCCAAATATTATTTCTATCTAAGTGGAGTCATTAACCGTCCTAAGTAGAAGGAACAACTTTAAGGTCGGACCCTCGTTATTAATTCACATTATATGATCCATCCCGAAACCCCGCCGAGAGAGTTTCTTTAAACGTTGGAGGGACTATGGTATCAGCGAATGTAATTCGATGCAACCATGTCTTGTGAGCAGAGCTGGATAAATCCAATTCCATTACAATTGTCATTACATTCCTTAATAATGGGGAGAACTAAAAAATTTCTTTGCCTCACTCAAAACTAATAGATTACATTTGAATTCCTCAAAAAAGTTACCAAAAGTAATTTCCTTGTTTTGAGTAAATGAAATTTTATTCCTTTTTTTAATTGAAAAAACTACTTCTTTTGAAAGTAATTGAAAATGTAATTGAAGTTTTTCGAATTACGTTACAATTAATTCCAAAAATAATCTCAAACTTTCCATCACATGCCACGAAGGAATTGTGAAAGTACTTGAAAAGCTAAAAGTTAATTCGTGTAAGAATTTGATTACATATGAAATTACTTGAAATAGGGAAGTGAGGGTAAATCGATTCCTAAAGTAATGATTACTACCCAGCTCTTATTATGAGCACATACCTAGCTGTGATCATGAGCACATATCTCACATGTACCACGGTAAAAACTAAAGTGTTCCAAAGAGCCAAGAAACATAACCGCTGAATGTAACTTAGCCTCGGAAAAGAAGGAAGCCTTTGGGTTTCATCGAACTGTCTCCAAAAAGGGCCTTAAACTTTGCAATGAGTCATCATGCCTTCATTCCTAATGAATTTATTAGAGTTGCAGAGATGAGGTTAAAGGTAAAGGAGCGAAGTGGATACATTGCGAAAACTACAACAACACCACTACTTCACTCAGGTTTATGTTTTTATTTTGTAATGATATATCCAAGACTATAGCAGGTCTTGCGGCGAAATCAACTAAGACACGCAGTGCATGGTTTGAAATATGTTTTTTACGTCTAGATATTTCCTTACAGACGCAGCAGTAACACTCTTTTTAGCGGGAAGGCGATACTGTCCCGATCTAGGAGAGTGAAGAGCAACCCTCCAGTTTACTGATACTCGAGAGCTGAAAATTGTTTGGTGTATTAATCAGAATTAAATTTAAATTATAATTTTTTGTCTGGTAATACCAGCATAGAATGGGCTAGCAGGAGAATGTAACTATAAAATAGTTGTGACCAGTACCTCAAGCGACATTTTCACATCGATCGTAAACCATGAATTGTTCATTCCCCAACTAAGATTGATCTAGCTGAAAACTATTCAAACGAAATCGACGAAATACACATATGCAACAAAAATTTAGAATCATAGTTTCCCTACTTTCTACCGAACAGTTGTTAATCCGATTGGATGAAGTTTACAAATGTTTTGAATAATAAAATTGACAACCCAAGGAGTGCAGTATAAGCCAATGTTGAATATTTAACAAGAAAAAGGAGCGACTCTCATCAGCACGTAAACAGCAGAGTATCTTTATTACCAACTGAAGATCTGAAAATTTAGCACTAGTTGCTCATTTACTAACCGTCACAAAAGAAGGGTTCACTGCACTGCATTTAGCAAAAGCATGCGAAACAATAAAAAATAGTGAAATAGAGTTAACTGAAAAAGGGTGATTAACATTTGAACAGCTTAACGATCACTTACTCACGAACAACCCGCACGCCCCTAAACCAGCCTGGCTAACATCGTTACGCACCATAAAATGCAAAATCATTGCAAGCTGTCTTTTATGAGCGCTGCCCTTTGCTTTCCTTCTGCAGTGCCTATGTCGCACATGATGACTATTAGTGGATATTTTCTACTCATAGAACACAATTGTGCAATATGATGCATCATCTTCTCCTCTATACTATTTGCATAATCACATTTCGCACGTTATCTTATCATCACGAAGGATCAGTATAAAGTTCTCTGGCATTTTGCTTTGTCGTCTTTTTTTTATGTAATCTTACATACCAATTTCGCACTTTTTTCTAGTCTCTTTTTCATCCTTTTATGCATCGTCACAATTACACACGTATTTCAGAGTGCGCACCAAGTGTTGGTGCTACGCTAAATGTGTCATATACTCACATTCATCAGGTATCCTGTGAAATATTTTTTCACACCAACAAATAATAAACATTTTTTGCTTTGCCTTTGTACTCGTAATGCCTTCTCACATTTAGGTGTTATGATATTTTACTTCTAATACCCTAATATGATATTTAAGTTAAGTACTCCCTGCCGTTCTAATGCATATTCGCATTAAGGTGATGAAAAGATGGGCCGACTATTGTACGTAGGGGAGCGTGTCATTATTCTGTATTACAAAATTCTGTGTGACAAAATTCTGTAAATTGCAAAAAAATTCTGCTTGAACAAAATTCTGCTTTTTTAAAATTCTGCTTTATAAAATTCTGCTTTTTTAAAATTCTGCTTTCAATGTTCTGTATTACAAAATTCTGTATTACAAAATTCTGTATTAAAATATAATGTTAACAATGTTAAAGAGGTAATGTAATTATTTTGAAAAAGTGCGCACATGTACATATGTATATATTTTATTTGTTTTGTCGCAAGTTTTCATGTGGTTGTTGTAAATTATTAGGCTGTACTTAAAAACGCGCAAAAGAGTCGGATCGGTGGCAACATGCCACCGATCAGGGCAACCACCTGGACTTGGCATGGCGTAGCCCAGGGTTATTTAAATAAGCGCGGCCGAAGGCCGCCTATGCAGAAAGGTCTTTTGTACAGAATAACTGTAGTTCGCGTAGCTGCGCACTTTTTCAAAATAATTACATTACCTCTTTAACATTGTTAACATTATATTTTGATACAGAATTTTGTAATACAGAACATTGAAAGCAGAATTTTAGAAAGCAGAATTTTAAAAAAGCAGAATTTTAAAAAAGCAGAATTTTAAAAAGCAGAATTTTGTTTTTAGAATTTTGTACATACAGAATTTCGACACCAACCCGTACGTAGTGCATCTAATTGAGGATCACTCGCCAGTTAATGCCTTGGGAAATCAGCGCATGCCTTTTAATATTGGTAAATTAATTGTTCATTAAATTTCTTAAACATACACTTCCATTCTTATGAATACACTAATGCAAAGATTACGGTAACTTAGAGTACAAGAAAGCAGCGTTATAGGATAAATTCAAAAAATCATTAAAAAAAATGTTTATCATCCAAAATAGTTTTAGATAATTCCGAAGGTACCCAAAAACAATGAAAGAGAGTGAGAGATGTTGAAGGTAATGCAGCAGAAGAGGGAGAGTGATGCGAAAACTGGAGGTAACGCAAGAAGTCGTTGTAGGCACAAATTAAAGCACATTGGTCATCCCTGATAGCTGAAGCCAATTAGAAACACAAAGGCACCCCTTCGGGTTAGGGGTTTAGAATATGCCCGAGGTAGGCATACCGGTCATAAGAGGCGACTAATATGCACAAAGGAAATGACGTGCAACTCGATGGCTGATCTACGGATATAATGCCTCTCAACTCTCATTACCCATCTTATCCTTCCTTACGGAATTAGCGGTGACATGGCCTAGAAGGTTTCACTGGTCATAAACCGCTACCACGACAGTAGGGCAGTACCGCAAGGGAGTACCGGAGCGTACCGGGTCCAAATCGGCAGCACTCCCCAAAACCTTCGGGGAGTGTTTTTGTCGTTACCACAACAACAACAACAGAAACACCAAGGCAGATATCGTCATTTTACGGTGAGGTGTCATATGTCACTGGCATTATTCGCCTCTCTGACACCGACCACCTAAGAGAGTAACTTTGTCTCACAGCGGTACAATTTACAATTTTTAAACACAAGCTGGCCTTGACCAATGAATGGTCGTGGAAACAAGGGGATGACATTAATTCGCTTTGTGACGTTAACTTCATTGACATTTAGGCACGTGATCCATCCTACACTTGTTTTTTCATCTCAGTCGAAGTCTCCTTCTTCCTCAGCTATAAGATTCGTGTGTCGATATAATAAACTGCTGGGACGAAGCTTATTTTTTCGTTGGCATAAGATGCCCCTACTAGCGGAGCCTTTAATTCGCTACAATATCCTTAAGCAGATTCAGTTTACCATTAAATTTACTTCGATATTCACAAACGGCATCGTGGGATGGATTTCAGACCTCCGATGAGTATAATTGGAGACTTATAGACTGTGATATTTGTTCGTCGAAAGAAGACTTAACTTCTCCATTTCCAGCTCAATCCAAAGTAGCACTGTGGCGACATGACATAATCCGAAGATTTTTTACTTGGTTGGATGTTATAATCCCAAATAAAAAATTGAAATAATTCCAAGCCCAGTAACATAATAAAAACCATTAATAGCCCTAGACAGAAATAGTTTAATAGCTATTTATTTAGTTATTCTAAGTTAAACCTTACTTACTTCATGTGTTAAACATACTTACTCTCTAACTTGGCGCTTAATGGTTTACACTACTTTTGGCGTCTAACAAAGCACGCCAATCGTTCCTTCTTCTTGGCAAATGGTGACAGATGGTAACTCCAAGGGATCTTAGATAATATTATATTATCATATAATTATCCCCAGAAAGTCCCGAAAAGGTCAAGAAGACAATCGAAAATTGCAAAAGTGTCTAAAAGACATCAGAAATCCTGAAATGGTCCCAAAAAATTTACGAAAAAGAACCTGTAATATTTTCGAAATGGTCCTGAAAAAGTCAAGAAATAATCCCGAAAATGTATCGAAAACAGTCCCGAAGTTAACCACAGAAAGTCCCGAACTGATCTGACCCTGCCCAATTCTGCTACAATTAGCTGTTTCCTGTTGCCTAAATTCTACTACAATACTCTTCTACAATATTAAATTCTGTAGCATCAATAATAAGTGACTATCTACTCACTATGTCTCAAAAATTTGCATCGCCGTTTCAGAAAGTTTTCGGAAAAGCCTGAAGACAATATTACTTCAGTATAAAAATACTGATATAAAATCATAGTGTAATTTGGCTGTTATACCTGTTGTAACAAAATATTGATATTTTCTTAAGATTGTGTAAATACCGTTTTAGATTTTTAACCATGCCAAGCAGAGCGTATATTATAAGGTGCAATTCCTTTCTGAAATAACAATTTGTATTGTATTTTATATGTACGCCAGAGTTTCGATACCTTTTAATGTACATACTGTCATACCAGTTTATCCATATATCATACCCATGATATATACTTTTATATTGTTCTGCTTCTAAACTTAATTGTTGTTAGTCCACTCACTACAATGTCTTTATTTTTGTGTTTATTTATTTTTTACTTCTTGAAGCTGCCTCATGTTTTTGTAACAATAAATTTTCTTACTATAATTATAGCCTTGTTGTTGTTATTGTTAGTTGTTTCTGTCGTTGCTAGTTTGTTAAGTTGTTGTTCAAAATTGTGCAGGTGTCCAATATTTTGTTCATTTCATGGGTTATTTTTTTTTTAGTTCAAGTGTTACTAGAGTTGCATTTTTATTGCTTTTTTCCTACATCTGCTTCTTGCTCTTTATTCTCCTTCTCTTATTCTTCTTCAGATTTGAATCGTCTGATCTTCTATGTTATTTTTTGAAAACAAGTTCTAAATAGCTATTGATATTGCAATACAAACGGGATTAAGCGTAGAATAAACTAGTATTTATGAGTAAATGCATAAGTGTATATGCAGTTGTTTATCTACCTCTATACTAGAGCCATATCTAAATACATCAGCAGTTTTCCACTTACTACAACCCAAAGCAAACAAACATATACATGACGTGCGTAGTATTCCACATAGTCGCAGAGTGCTAGTGGGCTCCTGTCCGATCGACAGCAGTACCAATGGCACGATCGTCACTTAAGTGTGACTATCGAAATTATTAACAAATTGTGTGCATACTTATAAAAATCGATATAATATATTCTCATGAATATAATTTATACACATATGCATTTGCTTTATCATGTTGCTATTCATGGTACTTTTAGTAGTTCTAGTAGATTGTTTATTCTCAAGCATTTCATGCACGCCTGTTCTATTCTGACAAATTTCTGTTTTGCTATTGGTATTCTTAGTAAATAAACAAAAAAAAAAGTAGTCTGATTTTACTACTGTCGCTTCTTAATACTCAGTTGTGTTTAGAGTGCACGCCTCTTTAACTTTGTTAACATAATAGTTGGCTTCAACAGCTGTTAACCGAACTCGATATGTAGTTTTGTCTGTCCCTAGAATATATAGAAATAGTTCGGGGCCAAAAGATATTCCTACCCAGGTTTTCTGTACCGAGAAATTTCGGAAAACGCCTCCAGAAAAGTAATTGCGACTGAAGTTCAAGGTACGAGTAGTGTCGGAATAGTAAATAGGAGAAAAGGGATAAGAAAAAGACTACAATCAAGCGAAGCGTTAGGAATTGACGCACCCTATACGATAGTGTAAAATTGATTAAATTTAAGTACAAACATTTTCGGGCAAGACAACATCAGCCGGGTCTGCTAGTGTTGAATAAATTCCGCTGAGCCCATGAAGAAATCAAGGAACTTGGCAAAACGATGGATCGTTATAGTAATTGTGCTATTAGTATAAATTACTGGCAGACCCAGCATACGCTTTGATACCCAAAAGATATTCTAACCCCAATTCTGATATCTCGCTTCCTCTTCCCTTTATTTTCATCCTTCTTCTGTTCCCTCTTACTCCTTATTTGCGTCTCTCGTGTCCGGTTTATCTTCTTTCGTTCTTATTTGTAATTTTGCTCCTACTACTTTTCCCATTACCATTCTTTTTAGCAGTATTATTCCTTTTCCTCTTCGTTACTTACAAGCTTAACTCACAAATCACAGCTGCTATCTTCTCTTAATTTAGTAAGATGTATT
Source organism: Merzomyia westermanni (assembly GCA_949987695.1). Classification (NCBI taxonomy): domain Eukaryota; kingdom Metazoa; phylum Arthropoda; class Insecta; order Diptera; family Tephritidae; genus Merzomyia; species Merzomyia westermanni. The sequence continues at coordinate 144,921,821 of OX465291.1, read as the reverse complement.
TGGAATATTCTAGTACTGCTATAGAAATAAACCCGAATCAATTTTTGATATTTTTATTAAGTTTATGAACAACTTCCATTACAGTTATTAAACGATTATAAATATATAAATTGTTGTTACCCTGAAATTAAACTTCTTTGCTTTTTATTTATTTTTCTTTTCTTATTCGCATTGCTATCGCCGAAGCAGGGTTTCAAAGTTCATGTGCATGTTTCTTTCATTATCACTTTTGTTTTGATACCACTGTTCGTTTTCAGTTTTGTCTATTTTGATTATTAATTTAATGGTAATTATCTCAGTATGACGTGACCGGTCCGTTAGAATTTCAAGTTATTGTTTGGCTGTGATGAATAGTATTTAGGTATCAAATCTTCATTTTCTTGTCATGATACTGATTTCGATAATTTACAGTAACTGCTTTTAGTATATTACAGTATTAAACCAGTAAGTCTAAGTGCGGGTAAAACCGCAGGTTATATACCTAGTTGCGACTTAGAATTGTAGCATTTTTCAGATACGACTATATTTTACTGATAAATAGCTACACAACTTTGCGCAAAATCAAATCCTTCCTCTGCAGGAAAATTGTGAACCAGTCTTTTAACAAAACAGTCTTGAGCTATACATTACGTATCTCAGTTAAGCGTTTTATCTCCGCTAAATTAGTTTATAAATTCTAGTGCCTTTCGTACCCGATCCTGTTTACAATATACATACATAAGTATGTAGATATACTATTCGTTTGTCTTTATATAATTTGATTTCTTTTGTGGTCAACACAATTGAGGCAATAAATTTAACTGTGGTTTTTTTAAAAATACAAAAATTGTTTTTATTTGAAAAGTAGTCCCAGAAAATTAAAATAAATCAAGCAACCCAATAATTTTCCATTGGTTGAGTAGTGTCTGCACAATCTACGGATACTACCTGCTGGTTATTTTGCTTCAATATGCGTGGTTTCTTATGCGTAGCAAATAAAAGTTTGCACACTGCGCATGCGTACGTTCAAACATCTCTTCTTCAGGGTATTGGCATTTGCTTGCTTGTGGTACACATGGGTACGCTTAGAACATGTTTGTGTGTCGATACCCTGCCAAAAATGCGATTAGTCTAGTATGAGTCCGGGATAACTTGCAAAGGAGGATGGGACTAATGCCAGTTCTGATCACTTTGTAGGAGTGTTCACATTTGTTGGAGCATGTCCTTTTAAGAGATCACTTTTATTACACTTTTATACGCGAACTGGTACGAAAGTAGTAATCTACTTTCTACCCAAATGGGTACTTTTAACTCTTATGAGTATGCTACAAAAACTAAAATTTACTTATATATATTAAAATATAGCTAAGTGTAGGCTAAAGGGATTCATCACAGATCACTCTCTTTAGAGATTAAAAGTAAAATTTTTTGCAGGTTATGTATGACTTGCATGTGTTTTCGATTGTTTCCTTTTTTTGTATACACATATACACACACAACCATCCATACGCCATTAGGAGATTGTGCTATCCCTTTTTCTGTCTGTCCAGTTTTTGAAAGCGAAAAGTTTTAAATTTCTTGGAAATAAAAGCATTTTAGATAGACATTTTTCTATTCTTTTGTATAACGTAGATGTTAGTGTGTTTGCGTACAATGTAGATATATAAAAAATGTCCGTTGGTCTGTTCTTCCTTTAGTGTTGATTATTCATATAATAAAATTGTATGATGGTTTGTTTGAAAAAGGTTATTTGCTTGCGTCCCAAAATTCATGATTTTTTTTTTTCAAATCCCTTGTTTTTGAAGCTAATGTAGTTGTACTTATGTATGTAGGCAGATATATTATGCTCTTGTACTGGCATTGATTATAAGTCTCGTCTATTGGTCGCCACTTAAGTGAAAATTTACTCGAACTTCTGTCGCTTTGACCAGAGTCAGTTACCATTGTCTTTACTTCAATTAATGGTACAGTCTACATTGATTTTCACATGTCTTTCTTTAGCAGCAGTGCTCTCCTTTCTTACTTAATTTCATAACAAACTATAATCATTACACTGGACAACAAAAAAAAAAATTATTTATTTCCTGTAATTTTTTTTTTTTTCGTTTTTATCATATATATGCCTATAATTTTTCTCTAACAGCTTTTGCTTTTGAGTTATGGCTGAATGCCCTTATTTACTATTTTACTTGAATTTATTTAGTTGCTATTTTCGATATGACTGTGTGGTATGCCCACGGTTATGGTTCAGTAGATAAGTAGTGGGCAAAGACTTTGAGTCCTATTAGCCTATACGTAGATATAGTTCTTTTATATATGTTGGTCAGAAAATCATGACACACATACTAATACTCCTCAGAAGGTTTAAGTTTCATAAAACCTATGCGAAAAAAAGCATTTTTTGTAAGTCAATTATGTTTTATTCATTTAAATTGATTAACTTGACCAATTCAGAAACGGAGACCTGCAAACTTTGTATCTCAGTATGTGTAAAGCAAGTCCAGTGCTGTCATGGTCAAGACTAAGCCAACGTTATTGAATCAATGCAAAAGATTCAACTGGAGCAACTCATCAGCAGTGGAGCAATAAAATTAAAATGCTCTGTACAGATATACAAAGGTACACTTGCTTACCTTTGTTTTACTTTTTATTGCATAAATTTTTTTTATTTGATTGTTTTACGAGCGCATCTGAATTAATTTCAATATCATGTCGGAGTGAGCTTGTACAATTACTTTTCCTTTTTTAGAGTTCTTCAGCTGTACACGGATATAAGCGCTCCCTTTTCTCGTCGCCTGCCCAAACGTTCTAGCATCAAAGAATTGTAGGGCAAAGTAGTCTGCTTCATGAATACCGCCTTATATATTCATATACCTTTTTTGCCCATTTTTGTTGACTGATTTCATATTTTTACAATACCACTTTTGATGCGAAAAAACGAGGGTGGTCTTAAAAATGCGTAGTATTTTTCGAAACAGAAATCTTTTAAAAATGAATTAATTTTTTTTTTATGTTTATTCGGGTTTTCAGAGAGGGTTAAGCTAGGGATTGAAGCGAGTATGATTTGTTTGACCCATCGAATCTACAGGTAGTTTAAAATTGTTTCTCTGTTATTCAAAAAATATTTGGAAGTATCAGTGCCACCTAATTTGAAGCTAAGTAGGATATTGATACTGAGAGGCGTCTGGCGGCATAGGCATCGAGTTGCTCGTCACCACCTTTTAAGGGTTTTTAATAGCAAATTCTGAGTTAGTCAACATCGACAGTGGTATACCACAAATTTCTTTCAATTTATCTAAATTATTTGCCTTGATGATACAGCCTTACCTCGACTATTATGCCAATCAATAAAAAATTTTCAATTTCTGCGAAAACTTCCTATCGCACTGAAACGAGTATAAAAATATTAAAGAGCAGTTGCAACTAAAACCGAACGCTCTTTAATAAGACCGAGATCCAAATTATCTCATATCCGAACGGCAAGACAGATAGCTTGTGTCTATCGAAGGCCGTTAAAATTGTATATTCAAAAAAAAAAATTAGCCTAGAGTATCCAAAAGTTCGAAGTCCGTTGAATGTATCATGAAAAAATAAGAGATGTCACTGAAATATATTGTGTTGCTGAATTGTATTAATAAATTTCCCAAATTTAGGGATCAAAGTACATTGGGTACCATGTAAAGTGTGATATCTAAGGCATGGACGTCAAACTTCCGAACAGACTTGGTCACCTGTTTTTTTATATTCTATATTGGTCTCATGCTGTATCTCTTTCTATCATTTGTTAGAAAGAAATAGTTCACTTTGTAACGGATGCGACGCCATATTGAATATTTTACAGCTGACTGGCATAGACTTGCAATGACTTTTCAAACAACTCTCGTATTAACGCTGAGTGATACTCTCCATCTGGGATCACTACTGCAATCGCTATGCAAAAAAAATATCAATATCATATCCAATTCTCTGTTGCCGATGTATCCAATTGTAGTAAATATTGGCAAGGGATAAAGTTGCCAAAGAAAAGGGGAACACAAAAAACAACAACATCTCCCGCGATATTTAAAAAAAAGTTTTGTGGTTTCTTGAACGTGTAAAGGATGTGCTTTTAATTTCCAAGTCATAACTGCGCAGCAAAATATTATTATCGCTCTGCACCATCATTTCATTCTCTGCACTTTGCCTTTTGCATTGGGGTTAAAAAATCAGGGTTAGTCCGTATAGCAATTTATTAATTATGCGTAAATGGTTGACCGACAGTAAAATTAAAAAAAAAAAAATAAAAAATGAAGACAAATGTCGGAAGCAACGATGGGCAAGAGGCAATCTGAAATCAGTTGGCTAAGTCGTGATCATGGTAGAACAAGATCAGATAGTTTTTAGTTTATTTTTTTGAGCAAATGGGTATGTATAAAAAAATGTATGATGATATGTTTGGAGGTATATTAGGGAGGATTGAAGGAAACCATGTTTTTTTGCATGAGATTAGGTTTTGTGGGTTATAACTAGAGTTCGGATTGTATGCAGATAAACGCCGAAAATTATACACTTAAATATTAAAAAGTAAAGTCCGTGGGTAGTTTACCACTAGTCTATTTACGGCGCTCACCCTACTAACAAACAGTGGCTAAAAACTCATCTTTTTCACTATAAAATCTTGGGAAATAGGTTGTATGTTTGTTTCTAGGTAACATGAACTACTAAGCCTTCCAATTGGGTATAACATGTACGCATCGACTTGATCCTAGCCCTTCTTGTTTGTTGCGATATTTGTTAATGTGCCACAAAAGCTTAAGGTTCTTTGTTGCTCCTTCTCATGATTTGCTTGCAGATCATTTCATCGATGAATCATTTATCAAATGTCTTGATGGTCGAGCGCATTTCAGTAACTTCGAGACGTGAATAAATATATATTACAGATTTTGCTGATATTCGTGTTTGCAAAGCCGAAGCTTCGTCAATCATTGTCGTTCTTTTCACGGCATAAAGGACAGTACAGACACACAACGTACTGCCAGCTGAGAATTCGTCCGTTATCGGTATTAGGGAATTTCGGTTGATGTCTCAATTTTGTTCAAATGATCTTTCTGAGAGACGGGCTGACATGGTTTAATAATTTTATCATGATTGATCAAGTTCACCCTCTATAAGTCTCTCATCACACCGGCTCGGCACCATGCAAAGAACCGGAGGAAAATGGGATAACTCTTGTAGTATTTAAAAGAAAAGTTTTAAGGAAAATTTTATAATAGCCTGTGCGAGCTTTGTGGAGCTCATAGAGCTAAAGTCCCATGGCTTCGCTGGTTGTGTCATTTTATGCGAGTGCACAAAGAAGTTCCAGCAAAAAAAACTCCCTTCATTTAAACTAGTTTATTGATTTTTAAAAACTCCACATTCGCAACATCACTAATACACATGCATTGGTTTTAAATGTATTGCAGCCAATTCCGCTCTGGCCTGTCGTTTGAGTCTATACATATATATGTACTACATACAATATATATAAATTGAACCACTATATATCGGTTAGCCAATTTATAAATAGGCTCTTGCTTGAAGTCCTGCTTAAAGGTATTTTGCCTTCTAACTCTGCTCATTTAAAATATTTTTAACTGTTTTGCTAATTAAAGCGAGGATTGGACGAAATTGCGTTTCTTGCCTTTATGTTTGGCAGAGATAATGCGCCTTCCTTAAATGGATTTTCCTTTTACAGATTTATGTAGTTAAGCGGATTATACTAGCCGTTTATGATAATTAAAGAGAGAAACCGAAATGTGTCTTAAGCTTGCTAATTGTAACATTTATAGTTCTGGTTTCCACTTTAACTATTCTTGTTCTTACTTTATGAATACAATGAACAGTGTATTTACCTTGTAACTGGCTAAGTTTATTACTGACACTTAATTTAAATAAGAAATAAGTACGTGGTAACAATGATAGGTCGATATCTTCTGAAGTTTTTGCGAAATATTTTGAAGCAGAGTCTGAGTGGAGTGTTTATAATCCTGAATTGTACAAAACGTTTAAAAAGCCTATCGCAAGCTGTGCAAAGAGTGCTAACTCTTGAGTGTAGAAAAGTATGTCGTTCGGACAGTGCAAAATCCCCGTGAAACCTTGATGAAAGTGGAGGCTTAAAGTAGCTCGTTTGTAAAACAATGATAGGGAAAATGAGGAATAAACGGCCCACCGTCGATTCAGGCGTGTTTATGTAAGTTGATAACTCGAACGAGCTTGACTTGCTAACCCTTGACTTCAGTACCCCTACTCGGGTCCCACTATACTCCTAAATTATTACAAAATTATTCGATAGGCGATAGAGGAAAAAAGAGCGAGTGATGGAAGGAAAAAAAATAAGAGGTAGGGTGGAAGGCAGAGAAAGAATATAAGGTGGAAGGCAGAGAAAGAATATTAAGAACAGGAATGAAAGATGTACCAAAGTGGAAGAGCAGGGAGCGCGGAAGAAGCTGTGTATATAAAATTGACAAGAAAGAGGTAGAAAGTGGGACAGATGAATAGCAAAGGAGTGATGAGACGAACAGAAACTAAATTTTTTTGGATGTAGGAAAGTCATTTTTGAAGTAGTACAACGTTCGACGAGACTGCCAGCACCAATACAAGTGAAAAACTCTATTTTGTGTGTAAAATACACGAAAGATTTCAGTCTACCATGCAGAAATCTTAAATGTCTTTGTTTTGTACCTAGATATACGAGTAGTCTCCAGTAGTTTACAGGACTATTGGTTTGATCGATGGTAGACTTACTTAGCTTAGATTGCTGGCGAAGTCATTTTAGGGCTCATTCTTTTCCGAATCAGTACAGATGTGTTTTTCGAGGTAGGGTACATATCTAGGATGGTGAATCTGTAAGTGCCTAGATAATTGGATTTTCTTTTTGTCAATGAAGAGAAACTACTGGGTTTCACGGTAGAATGGTATTACTTCAAATGACCTACCTATCCTTATATTAACTTCGTTGATAACGAACTTTGACGTTAATGGCATGAGAATCTTCCAAATATTTGTTCTCAGTGCTCATAAAAGGCAGCTTTAGCCACACCTGCTTTCTTTGCCGTCACCGCATAATGGTATTAAAATCATTACGATAATCGCTACATGTTGCTGAGCGAGTTACTGCGACGTATTGCTTCTAATTTCTTCAATCCCATCCCTGTTTTCCAGTTGCGTGTACCCTTCTAATAGTCCTTCAAGTTCTTACTAGTAACAAAACAGCGGGCGATAGGCTTGATAGGCTAACTTTTGTTTATCTTCAGAAGCAAACTCGCTACTCCTCGCACCAATGTTCATCGGATAAAAACAAATTCCGCACTGAGCATACTAACAATGTTGCATTATAATGACAAAAATACCGTTAAATCTGCAAATCAATAAATCTAAAACAATTGTATAGAAATTTAAAAGCATCATTAAATAATATGACCACTATGTGACAAGCTTACATATTGTAGGTAGAACGAAAGTGAGTATAGTATGAAGAGCATGTGATTATTTTTAGTAAGAAACATTAGCATTTCACCTACTTCGATCACAAAAGACAAAAAGAGGCACGTAGGCTTTTGTAATGACATAAATAAGGGTATAAGCATAACTTAATAAACATACATACATAAGTACTTACAAAAGAAGCTAAAAGGTATAAAAAGCACAAACATATTGCTCCTACATATAAACTACCTAACAGTGAAATCATTATGTAGTGAGACAAGGTTTTGGTTCTGAACTAGATAAAAAGTGACAATAAACACTAGCTCAATAGTGACTTTAATTTCATTAGTTCAAAGTTATTATTAGAAATTTTAAATTGTGTGTGAAATAATAATACTTCTTACAATGCTTCAACCAAATCTGATAAATATTATTATATATTATTCGTAGTTCTCAAAACTATTTTAAACTAAAAATATAACAAGAGAATTTCTAAAAATACATATAAAAATAATAATGTCAAGTTGCTGTTTAAGAGGTTTGAAAGGACTTGTGTCCAGTCCTCCACCATCTCAACAAATAAGTTATATCAACCTGGAGCTTCCGCAAAGCATGGCCAGGGGAACTTTTATTTCGAATACTTCAAATGCCATATTGTCTTCTTCGATACTGTACTTGATTCTGAAACGTACATCAGGACAGCTATGATGAGAGTTATAGAGCATGATCTTTGTTCGTCTACAGAGAAATACAATTCTTAATTTCCTACTCAGTCCAAAGAAGCACTTGTTGGCAAGACTGATTCTCCGTTGAACTTGTCGGTTGATATGATTTTCGGAATTATATGTGCTGTGGAGCTGCGCAGTATGGCGTGAAATCATGCTAAAATTAAATTTTATAAATTTCGGAACTAACGAAATAGTTCCAATAAACGAAGTAGATCTAAACTGTAGAATATTTAACTAGTTCGAAACTATAGAAAAGGTAATACAAAGTGCAAAATTTTAAATTCTTCCTTAACTGCATTCAAAAGAGATTAAGGTCGAACTGGTACTGGTTTCGAATGCAGTAGAAGCTCAACAGTTCAGAATTTGTTATATTCCCTACAACATAGGAAAACACGCTCCTCTGAACAAGTGTTGTTCTTCAACGCTGCTTCAAAGTTATTTATGGCACACATTTTGTATGCGTAGCACGTGCAATAGCGTTGCTGTACAACAGTGTTAACGACAACCTAAGTACAAACAAACAAATATACAAAGTTAAGTTGCAACTTGATGCCGCACAGCTACGATCGCTTACTGATCGACAATAACAAATTCAATTTTAAACAATTTCAATTGATGACAATCAAATGCTTTAACTTCATCGATTTCAATGACCGCTTGACTGAGTGAACGACTGACTGACTAAGTGAATAACTAGCTGTTATAAAGCATGGCCAACAACTTGATACTATATACTAGCCAATATACTTATTTCACTGATGCACATGTTTACTTGCATACATATATCACTAGCATTAAACTATGCACCATAATTTCATGTCTAAATCAAATGATTGGACATCAACTGCTTGCACCATTAGAGTCTCGTCATTATGGTATTATACTGCCTACCACTCTCTTATCTCATGCTTCTAATACATTTACGCTGCATTCAACAATTTGCAATAAATTGCAGCTACTTGCTTACCAAATGGTCAGTCAATTAAATGCATTCAAACATTGACATACGACATGATCACTTTGTGCCGCATCGTCGTTTACATCGCACGATCACATCATTTGATCTGCAGCTGATGTTGATGCTATAGCAATTGATAGGTACCTTTGATTTTTATCGCAGTTGTGCATTATTTGTTTGTATGGTTGTTGTTGTAGTTGTAGTTGATTATGCTTTGGTTAATTGCAAACATTTTCATGTTGAGCCATAAATCTATGCTGTTAGAATAATTAGTCGTCACAAATTATTGATCGGTTCGGATGATTATTCTAGTCAAGTTGTAATTTGAAATATCTACTATATTTTGGTAGTATTAGTTCAGCATTTCAACTTTAACGACATTTGTTTTCACAAGACATATGCAACAACTTCTTTGAGTTACTCGAAATCAAGCCAGGTTAAATGTTTTAAATCTCGCCTAAGACAAATTAGAGTAACAATGCAGTTTTTTTGTTAAGTTATTAAAAAATTACAGGCGAACAAAAATAAATTACGAAATTTTGACATTATGTTAAAATGATCTCATTATTTGTTTGTCTTTTTCTGACCATTACTGAAGAGCTTTCTTATGTGACATAGGGACGCTTGGCTGTAAACAAGGAAATCAATCATATAAGTTTGTATGATATAAATATTTGATTTCTTAATTTTTAACTATTCTCAAACAAATAAAAGTAAAGTGTGCTTCCATATTCAGCTCTTCAAAAGCAGTACAATCTCATGAGAATACATAGCTGGTAAGTTCTGGTGTGTTCTGAGAATAGTTTTTCTACAAACACAACTATGTATGCAATTATCAAGTTCCCTCTGGCAGTTCTACAAGGGAAATAATATCAGTCTGGTGGTCATTGTACGCATGGTTCAATAACTGAAATCACATAACTATCAGAGAGACTAAGGAACTCTTTCTCTATAAATACACTCCTCTAGCTCCTTTTAAACATACTGGGGTTTGATCGCTGAAAAGTTAGGTAAATATGTCTAAATACTATTTCCTAACAAATAACTTTATTTACTGCCAAAATTTAAAAATTTAATGTAACTTCACTTCAAATTCACTCTCACTTTCCTTATAATGGGCCCAGCATGAGTTACCCAACGTGAAGCTTTTCAGAAACTCTCAAATCTTCTATGGTTTATTTACAACGCATTCCTCTTTACTATATTAACATTCTCTGGAATCAAAATGAAATTCCGTATACACATTACAATGAATACAAGGAATGTTGGGGAGAAAAATGGGCAAAATAAGCTAGGAACCACGCCCAGTTTTAAAGAAATTTTTTTTTTAATTATCATTGATGCTTATAAAGGCAATAACTTTACGTAAAATAATTTTATATCGATTTTTTTTACCTCCGAATATATATGTAGTGATTAGAACGTACCTTTCAATAAAGAATTAAGTTTATCAAATACATATGAAACTCGAAATTTGTGCGCGCAAAGTATTTTGCAAAATAAATTTATGAGACCCTGTACACATTAATAGCCAAATATATAATTAAAATATTCTAGTTATACGTACAAACGTTCAACTAATTTTTGGTATAAAAACATGCATTCACAGAGATTACATAAGCCCAACACCTTAGCCAATATTAAATTGCTTAATGTCTTTTTGAAGTAATTTTATATTTCGACAATTAAAAAAGTATTTTTGTACGTTTTGCATTAATTAAACATTGATACCTGTGTTATTGGCACGTTCCACGTAAAATGTAGCAAACTAAATTTGAAAAAAAAAAGTTAGTAGTCAAGTCTATGTGGACCAATTGCGGGTTAGCTTACATGTCACCGTTTTAAATTTTTATTTATTTTGTTTCTCTTTTTTTATAATCTATTGCATTTTATTTCATTTTATTTTATTTCACTTTACTTCATTTTATTTTATTTATATTTTTTTCATTTTATTTTGCTTAATTTAATTTTATTTTACTTTACTTTTTATTTTTTTGATTAATTTTTTATTTTATTTTCTTTTATGTTATTCTATTTCATTTTATTTTATTTATTTATTTTTTTTTTTTTTTCATTTTATTTTACTTAATTTAATTTTATTTTACTTTACTTTTTATTTTTTTTTTTTGATTAATTTTTTATTTTATTTTATTTTATGTTATTCTATTTTATTTTATTTTATTTTATTTTATTTCATTTTATTTTATTTTACTTTATTTTATTTTATTTTATTTTATTTTATTTTATTTTATTTTATTTTATTTTATTTTATTTTATTTTATTTTACTTTATTTTATATTATTTTATTTTGTTTTATTAGATTTTATTTGATTTTATTTTATTTTATTTTATTTTACTTTATTTTATTTTATTTTACTTTATTTTATTTTATTTTATTTTATTTTATTTTATTTTATTTTATCTTATTTTATTTTATTTTATTTTACTTTATTTCATACAACTTTTTTTTTTTTTATTTATATATTTTTTTTTTTTCATTTTATTTTATTTAATTTAATTTTATTTTACTTTACTTTTTATTTTTTTTTTTTTGATTATTTTTTATTTAATTCTACTTTACTTTATTTTTTTTTTTGATATTCTATTTTATTTTATTTAATTTTAAATTATTTTATTTTATTTTATTTTATTTTATTTTATTTTATTTTATTTTATTTAATTTATATATTTGTTCTGCTCCAGTAACTATGTAATTCCTCTGTACCGGCCAATATTTCATGTTGCATTTATTAATAAGCGAATACGTGAAAAAATCACATTTAATTTATTTTTCGCCAACTAATGAATTGTTAATTGCAGCTCGCAGGCAAACTAAAGACAACAAACAGCGAAATAGTAATAACAACATGGTAAGCACATATGTATTTTATACTTATAAGTCAGCACATAAGTATATCTATATTTTTATGTGTATGCACTCTACAAGTAACAGTTAATAACAGTTAACAAGTTATACATATTAATATACAAGCGTTCATATGTGAACTTACATATATCATATCGGATACGCAGCCATGCAACGTGTGCCACATATGTGCCATGCACATGTGCACCAAAAAACTAAGATACAAGAAATTACCGTGTGGAATTTAATGTGTTATAAAACACTTCAGCATTGTTAGTAGTCTGCTTACAAGACTTCCACCAGCGGGAGTTCCGCATATGATTATTTACGGTACCAACACTTTTGGCTACATACTGCCGTGAGCACTAAGCACGCTGATCCTCCAAACCTACGAAATTTCAATAGATTCCAAAATATAAGGAAATCGAATCGTCTTGCCTAGACACAACTTAGTCTACAATCCCTAACTGCTTCATTTTGCTTTTTTAAACTAGATACTCGACTTTAGCTAACATTTACCCTACACATCTATGCTTCCTTTTCGGCTCTGAGTACCCATAATTTCTAAAAGTTTGCTACGAAAGCCTACTCTCCTGCATGGGATCACTTGACGAAGGCAAAGCTATTTTGTTAACTGCATTTAAGCCAGTCGGTATTTTCAGGACATTGCTTTAACATGTTGTACGTATCCTATCGACGCCTATCGATTTCATAGCTGGGTTCAGTTGCTCAGCGCTAGCCACCCGACTAGGCAGCTACCCCTTGACTTATTGGGCATTGCCAAAATCCATAATTCATCTAGCATTGACGTCTTTCGCTCTACCTTCACCTACTTTCCTACTGGGTTCGTTGTGTGCCAGTTTGACACTGGCTATTCAGCATCAGTATTCAGGTACACCAAATCATGCCACAGTCAACTTGAACGATACTTTGGACAGCAGCTCATTTTCAGATTTTGCTGGTCACTTTACAAGAAGTTGACATCCTTGGCACGAGTTGCCTGTTCGCCAAAAATAAATGCTGCTTTTGTTGTTGCATTGATTTTTGTAAATTATATTGGTGTCGAAATTTTGACTGTTAATGCCTGTGCATGTTGTGCTGTCGATGTTACTGTTGTAGTTATTGTCTTACTCATACATTCCGGCTATTGTAGAACACTTCAAAATACAGTGCATACAAGCGATCAATTTTTGAATTACTTTTAATACTTTTGTGTTAATTTTTAGCAAAAAAAAAGCAACAACGAAAAACAAAAAAATCCAAACCAGAATTAAAATATATGTTTGGCAAGTCTGTGAAGCTTGGTTAAGCAATTAACTAGTCGTCAACAGGTATTAGGTCTAACAGTGTTGCCACTTGTTGGTCTAATATAAATGCAAATTTATGCAAAAAAATTGGCGCTGGTAAAAACTTACAAGTGTTGAAGGTGGGAAAATTAATTCCTGTTTATTTAAATTTTGATGGAGTATGAAATTTTACTTTTGGGTGGTTTGGGTTTGTTGCTTATTTTCACAATATATTTGGAACATATATAACCAGATGTGTTCCATATTATACCTTTTATATATCATCCTTATTCTTTCCCTTATCTTATTTTTTCATATTTTTCTTTTGTCTTATTTACGATTTAGCTTTAATCTTTTCACTTATACATATATATTCTTTCCTTTTCCATTTTGAATCATCTATCTTATCTTATATTACATAAATTAAGCCTTCTATCTTGTATTTTTTTCTTTTCTTTTCTTACCTTATCTTCCATCTTGTGTATTCTATCCATAAACGACTGAATCAAATAGAATACTTCCCATTGGGGGTTTGTTTGTAATTAATACGCGTAAGTTTAGGAAAGAAAAAACGAAAATGTTAAGGGTGCGCCCCTTAAAAAATTAACTTTTCAAGCTGAATATCTCTAAAAAAGTTAATGGGAGCGAAATGAAAGCTTTTATTTTGGGCAGAACGAAATTTGGCAGGTCAGCTAGTTTTATATATTTTTTCTTGTATCATGTATCTTACTTCCTTTTCTGCTTTCTTCCCCACTCGACCTCCTATTTAAAATGTTGTATCTTTTATCTTTGACTTTTATCTTGTATCTGCCACTTTTGTTTACTATTTTCTAGCACCCAACTCCTCCATTCTAAATTTTTGGTTCCGGTATCCTCTTCTAGTTTCTGTCTTGTCCTTCTATTTTCTGGTTTTATCTTCTATAAACTATCCTCTATCTGCTATCTTCCTAAATTTAAACTATACATTCTAAGCTCTATCTTCTAATTTCCAACTCATTCTACCTACATAAGATCATTATGATTAAATGACAGGCTGGTATCGAACCCAACGCCGCACCAAGAGATTGGATCTGCTGCGTGCCTGTCCTCAAACAAATAATTGCCATGAATTATTTCTATCGCTTTCGTTCGTGGCGGAGTATCTGCACTGTGTCAGTTGATCATCTAAACTTTGTGTTTGCTTTGATTGTGGAGATCGGGATACAACCCCGCCAAAGACTAAACTCTTCGCTGTTTCCTATGACTTCGTACTGTTGTATGGTTAATGTGAAGAGCCTTGGGCATACCCTGATTGCATGTTGCACTATCAAAACCGGCTAATCAATTTCATCGATTTCGACTTTCACGTCCAATTTTCATATCAATTTTTTGATTAAACTTCCTAAGCTTTCGACAAACCCCTATCGATCCGTGCACCATCTCTTTGAGCATATTTTCCATCCCAAGATTTTCGTTCGCAAAAACACATCTAGTTAACGTAAATTTTATGACAGCTTAGAAAATAGCTTCTAAGAAATGTATTAAGATTACAGAGCCTGCTGCAAGTTATATGAAATTCCTTTCCACCCACTCTTGATCAGTTTGAGTTGTTCTTTAATTTGCAATTTCAATTTATGTGTGCTTTTAAATTTTCAATAAAACAAAATCGATTTAGCATGCACTTATAATAAATATTTTGACATTTGTCACGCGCGCCGCTTGACGCCACCCAATACCACCAACATCAAGAGAAACACTCACACATCTACAATTTACATACTCGATCAATGTTGCGGCAGTGATCTAACCTTTTACGAATTTTTGCACTATTACACTTTTATTTGCATATATGCTTGTAGTTGTTGTTTCTAATTTTGCACACAGCTGTATATTCTAAGTGATTGCACTTGGTGTTTGGGTAATTGCATTTTTATTACCAAATCTTTAAAATTATTGGCAGTAAAAGCCCATGGCGCCAAGTGTCATGGCTTGCGAAAAGGAGAAATAAAATTAAAAAATTTAGAAATAAAAACCATCTAAAACGAAACTTGTAAACATGGGCAAAGAAATGAGTTTCTGCTTGCTGCAAGTACTTTGATCGCAATTATTCTTTTTTTGCGGTTGACTGCAACTCATTTCAGTTGTTGTTGTACGCTTTTTTCGCTGCTCTCATGTCTTCACTATTATTATAGTAACTTTTAATAACGCGTACTAATATTGCTACATATATGTATGTATGTACATTAGCGTGGGTAAAAAAAATGTCATTGAATGTGGGTAAAAATCGTATTTTATAGAGATTGAAAATTTAATTTAATTTTTAGGTTTGAGGCCGCATAAATAAGAAATAAAAAAAATTAAATTTTTTTCGAAGTGGTTCTGAAATCTACAGGGTTTCTGCTCCAAAGAAAATGAAAGGCCAGAAGATGAAAAAAAAAATTGAAAAAAAAATGTCTTATTTTGTAATTTAATTAAACAATCCAAGGAGATCATTAAAAATCGCATTCGACAATTTATCAAAAAATTCTTAAAAATTTTGAATCAAAAAAAAATTGTTTTCTTTGGAACTGTTACTTATTTAAACTCAAGTGGGCCACAACAAAATTTTGAGTAAAAATTAAATTAAAATTTTCTTTTTCCCCTTTTTTTCAAAACACCTTAATGTACATACACACAAACATATCGCAAACTTACATTTGTCAAAACCAACATGACCGCTGAAATGTGCGTGCTCGGCCTACTCGAGCAGTAGCAGCAGCAGCAGCAACAATCACGCATGTTGCATGCTACAGCCATCAAACTGTCATCGTGTGACAATCAAAACAACACATAAAATCGCTAGCACTAAATACAAATGCGTTGGTAATTTCCAACTAAAATATACTTTTGACATACTAAACAATGGTTGGAGGGCAAGTTTTGAGAATAAGTAAGAAATTATATCGATTTCACAATTTCTCAACACATTGGTAAAAGGTGCAAATTTAGTAAGCTCAGTTGGGGCACTGAACTGTATCTTTTCATAGAAAATAGAGATCGATCAACCTTATAAGAAATTCAAGTATTTTTAAGTTAGTTCATCTGGCATCATTATATAGCTAGTGCTCATGACATTGCACGCATGCGATCCACTCAGCAGCTGATTGTCAAATGAATGCCAAAAGGAAGTTAAAGTTTTTTTTCTGACAATTTTTGTTTGTTGTTCACCATTAACAAAGGACGTAAACTTATCTTTTTCTGCATAATGTGGTTCATCAACGCATTTCGGTCTCTGAAATCACAATCCAAAATTTTAATAATTTTTTTTTAGCAGTTTAAAAAAAAATGCACAAAAAAAAGCAAACTCCGACTTCGGATTCTTTGGCATGGTATGGATACGCGTCCGCTGATATACCACCCGACCATTTTCTATCAGTGCTCGATGGTGTCTCCTAAACTGATTTATTACCGGAACCAACTACATTTATTAAGGGGGCTCAGATGGAAAAAAAAACTTTAAAGAAAATAAAAAAAATTTAAAAACAGCATGGAATGTCATGTAAAAACACAGAATGGATCTGCCAAAAATGAGCGATGCCGATGTAGATCTTTTTTGCTCGATCACGATGCGTAACTCGTATGTAACTCGACGTGTGTAACTCCCCCCCAGTTTATTTATGCCATGAAAAGGCTTCTCAGCAAAAATCCATCTGCGTTTGCAGTTGCCGCTCGGAGTCGGCATAGGCATGTAAGTCCGTCCAATTTATAGAAAAAAAATATTGATAGAGAAGCTAAGCCTTAATCTCTTCGAAGGTATATCGCGCCAAATATTTATTTATTTATCTAACTCGTATGAGAATACTTTTTAAAGAGTTACGTGAGGTGCCTGAAAAAATTTGTTGGAAAAAAGGGTGTGGCAACCCCATATATATGCCATTTTTATGCTTTCTTACTGCTTAAAAAAATAAGTTCATTATGTTCATCATTTAGCTCACATCTAAAAAGTTCTCTCTACGTTGCCTATTGACCAATTATTTGCCCACCACTGTCCTCTAAGGTGCTTGCGTAATAATTTATAAACAGACCTTTATCATTTTGTTTTCATCTCATTTTAATGCTGTGTAAAAGTGAGAAATGAAAAGTGCAAATGTTACCCTTCATTAATATTCCACTTCTATTAAAATTTCCATTTTCAACACTAAAATTAGCATAAAAGTCAATGCTGCGCTTGCAGTGCAGTCCGGTTCAATTTACAATAATGTTTGCACTTGAAAAACATTTGAATATTCCACATATGTATGCCACACATGAAAGGCTGCATGCAACATATGTGCAAGAAATATTTTTTTTTTTTTTTTTTTTTTTTTTTGGAATTTCCATTTTTGCGTTGCTTAATGTTGCATTCATGGTTGCATTCGACTGCATTTGCTGGTAGCAATTCCCAGTTGTATGAATATTTTTTTTTCTAGTTGTGAAGTTTTCTGTTTGCAACATGCAACACTTTTTTTTGAAAAAATTCAAAACTCACAATGAATCCGTCCACAATGAATGCAATAAACGGCAACCCATGTGTAAACACCGCTAGCGTCTCCTTTCCATGCGAAGCCTGTGTTCAATTCCAAGTGTTTATTTTGTGGCGCTTTGCTATGTTGACAGCAAAAGGGAGTTTCTAACTCAAAAATTAGAGGTGTATAAATATCTAAGCATTTTTCTAGGCACATAAACGGCATGGAATATGGCACCAAAGCGGCGCAGTCTTGCACTTTGTGCGCTGCGTTGTCTAATTCTTTTTGCTAAACGCGCATTGTTTTTGTTTTAATTTATGTTTGATTTTTTGCCGCGCCAACAAACTCATTGAAGTGCGAAAACTGTGCACAAAATCAATGAAGCTTTGCGCTGCAAATGCAATCTGTTGCAAAAGAAGAAAAATAGAAAAAAAAAACCAGAAATGGAATATTATTTTCATTTTGATGGTGTTATACGAAAAAGGTGGCAACTTTGTATAGGCAAACATTTGTATTAGGCGCGTATAAGGTGAAAAAGAAATTAGAAGTTATGGCTTTAAATATAAACCAATATAAACATTAGGGTGGGGTGAAATTTTTTCCGTTTAGCTGGGCGTAGTTTTGTAGTTTAGAAAAAAAGTTAGGATGCTAAGGCAGAGCATCTCTACCAATTTTGGTGAGACCTACATGTTTTATGCCGACGACATTTACCGAGGCAGATACATTTTCAATAAGAAGCTTTTTCATTGCCGGAATACATGTAGAGGGTTATCGACCTTGCCCTAGGGGTGACCCCGTTCTGAAAAAACCTTTTATTATTAATTTTTCTCCAAAAGATTCCTTGTAAAAAATACAAGCTGTGTGCGAAATTTTTTATAATATCTTCACAGGGTTTTGATTTGTGATTAATAACATTTGTAAAATTATTTTAATGAAAGTGGACGGAATCACGCCTATATTACCACAGCTGATGTAGGAAAAAAATCCCAAAAGCATTTCAAATATAATTTAAAGTACGTATTGTGAGAGACATGCAATTCCAGGCTAATATGCCATTGGATATATTAATATTTCAAAATTTAAAAATCTCCACAACTCAATGGCTTAAACGAGCCGCATTCGAAAATCAAACACCGATAAAAAAAATTACACACAATATCAATCTTTAGCCTTAGTAATAACAGCACGAGGCTGGGGGCCTTTTGGCACTTGGCCAAAAACTAATCGCCAACATGTCAATGATTCTGTCCATTTATACGTGCCTTTTTGCTTTGGATGTAGAAGGAATTACCACCACTAACGTTGTCTATTTCTATTTGAGTGGGGAAAAAAGAGCGATTGCACTATTTGTTGGCTAACAACTGCGATTACGGAGGCCGTATGTGAATTGAAAAGCTGCCACCGAGGCAACAAATGGAAAATTTAGACACAAAAAAAGACAACATCACTAATTTGTGTTTGCCGAAATTGTTGTTGCTTTTAAGGCACAAATTTGGTCTTGCCTATCAGGTCTGAAACAGCACTCGTAGGTACAATCTGATCTCTGCCTATAGCTTTCCACTTATACAAAGAAAGATATCAGTTAGCAACCGCACCCCTTGGTCGACATACGTTCCTAGGTTCAGACCAGGCCTTTTAAATAATGATTACCCGTTTGATAAATTATTTTCTTATGAATCATTTTAATGATTGGTTACCACTTTTTAATGATTATTTTTCAATTAATTAAAAAAACAATCAAAAAAATCATGATTTTTTACGAGTATTAAAACAAATCAAAAATAATCCAAAACAATAAAAAAAATTGTTTTGATTACTTTAGAATTTTTTTTTTTCTTTTAATTATTCAAGTATTCATGAAACGAGCTCAAGGCCAAGAAAACTAATTTTTCACTTTTTGAATTTTTAAGATTTTTCTTTTATTTTTTATTTGTTTTTATTTTTTTCAGTACTGTTGTAGACGCACATAAATAGACACATCAACCATACTGAAAAGAATCAAAAATAATCAAAAGTATTAAAAATAATTTTTTTTGATTATTTTTATTTTTTTTTATTTCTTTTTCTTTAATTTTTTCTAATCGTAATCTATTAATAATTGCCTTTTCTTCAAAAACAACAATTAAAAAACCCGTCTAATAAATTGTTTACTAATTACTAATCCAATTTAACAGGTCTGGTTCAGACATCTCCTGCCTTGAATACAACGAATTAGTATTGCTAACGTGGCAATCTGCCTGTGAACCGGAACTCAGAAAGTGCTCCTATAGTTTTCCTTTAATGGGAGTATTAGTGGTAGGCAACTGGTTTTGAAAACTGAGCTTAACAGAGAAAGATAGCAAAATCCACCACAAGACAATGAAATAAATTGCGTGCGATCGTGCACTTCAAAGAATTATCTTAGTTGTATACAGTAATATTTATGGGGTTACTTACAAAAAGAAATAAAAAAACCTCATCTAGCTCTTAGATTTGTGCGGTGATTTTTTTCGCAAAAAAATGCGCTGCTACCTGAGTGATGAGTTAGAAAAAGATAATTACTTTATTAAGCATTTGAAATGTTAAGAACTAAAGAATTAGCCATCAAAATGTGGGCTTAAGTCAATGGAATCTAGAAAGCAAAAGAAAACCCAAGAACACTCAGTTAGTCGTCGGCCAAGCTATGAGCGAGATGGCACGTGCATGGACAGCAAATGCTGGCTTAACCAAAAAGCTTATAAAGAAACGTACATTTGTACCTATGTTCCTATTATGTACGCATGCCTATAAGCCTTAATACAGGGTGGCGCAAAAGTAATCCTCCTATCAGAAAATGCTATAAATTTTGCGATTGGCCCCTAAAGTCAGTTCTGTTTAGACATTTGTGTAGTAAACACATGCGAAATACACGTTAATAAACAATGTTACGCTACACTGCTCCAGAACGCGGAATATTGCTGACTATTTATTTGACCAATAATCGGTCGGGGCCAAACGGTTACTGTGAATGGCGAGCGCTACAGAGCAATGATCAACGAGTTCTTTTTGCCGCAACTTGATGAATTGGGATTGGAAAACATGTGGTTACAACAAGACGGTGCAACAGCACACACTGCACGTGCCACAACCGATATGCTGAACATCGGAAGCTTACTTTTGCGCCACCTTGTATAAACCCATAATAAACAACTTTAGGTGTAGACGACTTTGCCACCATAAATGGCCGCAATTTGTCGCATTTCTTTTTACTCGACGCTTTCTTGTTTTTTGTTTTCTTGAACAGGAAAATAGAAGGTTGTGGCAATTCCGCTAAGAAGCGTGAGCATTGTCCAAAGCAAGCTAAACAAGAGTTGATAGCGTGGACAAATATGCTATGTATGCAGTAGGTAAACGCATGCTTAGCTTGGAGCTATCGACGTAGCGTCTTTAATAGCAGGTGTAGCAAGCTACTATTGTACTTTAAACTACAAAAACAACAAAATACCGCAATTGTATATTTGCGTTGAACACTTTTTTTCTTTTTTGTTGCCATTGTCTATCTGATTGCCGTTTGGTCTATTTGCTAAAACAGTAAGCTGGCGCTATTTAGTATGCTTAGCCCTTTTGACCGCTTTTGCTCAAGCGTGCCACATTTCCTTTTTGTTTTAAATGCGCGGTGTTGGATTTGTTTTTATATTTGTTTAATAATAAAAAAAAAAGGTGTTACATCTGATAATACCCTTTATGCAAGTATTTATATATTGAAATAAGGTACGAATGTCAAGTTTCCGTCCGTTAATGTTTTGTTAGGCGGTACAGTATTACTTTCAAAAGAAATGAAAAAGATCACTCTATCTCTAAATATTTTATTCAAATGATGAAATTATTAAATATGCATCCCATAAAGTTAAATCGCGAAACCTTACCAAAGTGTAACCGATAGAGGTTGTGTTTTTTGGTCAACACCGTTTTCTGTACAAAAAAATCAACCAAATCCAAATTCAGTTAGGGCAGCTAATTTTGTTGTTGTTGTTTGTGACGACAAAAACACTCCTCGAGTAAGAGTTGTCGAAAGTGACCGTCGTTTGCCGAATATGAACCCAGTTCGTTCCTGTACTCCCTTGCCATACATGTCCGACTCTTGTGCGTGCTATTTAGTTTGACCAATGCAACTTCCTTGGTAATGTCAGATGGGTAATGAGAGGTGAAAGGCATCATATCACATCAATCATCGAGTTGCAATTTACCTTATAGTTTGCATCAACAACAAAATTTTCCAAAATAATTTTGCTTCTAACCCTGATTTCCAACTATGTTCAAATAGATTTGCAATTTTTACTTTTATTTATTTTCGTTTACAGTTTTCCTTTTCTTTCTGTGCCTTTCCTTTCCTTTAACTTTCTTTCTTTTTCGTACCTTTCCTAAAACTTCCTTTTTTTCATTACTCCTGTTTCTTTCCAATTCTTTAAATTCCTTCTCTTCCTTTAACGTGCCGTGTTATTTATTTTTTTATTTTGTTTTATATATTTTTCGTTTATTTCATTTTATTTTATTTTTTTTTAATTTATTTTATTTTATTTTATTTTATTTTATTTTATTTTATTATATTTTATTTTATTTTATTTCAATTCATTCTATTTTATTTTATTTTATTCCATTTTATTTTATTATTGCTTTTTTATACCAACAATATTTGTTGATTTATTTAATTTTATTTTATTTTTTTTTAATTTTATTTTATTTAATTTTTTTTATTTTATTTTATTTAACTTCATTTCATTCTATTTTATTTTATTTTATTTTATTCTATTTTATTTTATTTTATTTTATTTTATTTTATTTTATTTTATTTTATTTTATTTTATTTTATTTTATTTTATTTTATTTTATTTTATTTTATTTTATTTTATTTAATTTTATTTTATTTTATTTTATTTTATTTTATATTATTTTATTTTATCCTATTTTATTTTATTTTATTTTATTTTATTTTATTTTATTTTATTTTATTTTATTTTATTTTATTTTATTTTATTTTATTTTATTTTATTTTATTTTATTTTATTTTATTTTATTTTATTTTATTTTATTTTATTCTATTCTATTCTATTCTATTCTATTTTATTTTATTTTATTTTATTTTATTTTATTTTATTTTATTTTATTTCATTTTATTTTGATTTATTTTATTTTAATTAATTTCATTTTATTTTATTTTATTTTGTTTTATTTTCTTTTATTTTGTTTAATTTTATTTTATTTTATTTTATTTTATTTTACTTCGCTTTTAAATAAAAATCCCTGGAGCTACTTGAGTAATTTCGGCTTGAAATAAATCAAATCAGTAACTTAAGAGCTGAAGAAATATTGTCAAAAAAATACATACTTTTAAAGTAGCAATTTGTTTATCTTTTCATGAGCATTAAATGCACAACGAAATAAATCACTTCCAAATGTTACGTATACGCAACACTTGATTGTGGGTCAATTAATTAGACAATGGAAAACAAATTGTCCCCTGCCAATATGCCCTAAATTTTGGTAAAAAAAAATAAAGCATTAAAACGACATGAATAACACGTTTCTTTACACAAAAACATCTCCCACAAAGATGTGTCACACTCATAAATGTTGGCTGTCGAGGCAATACCAGTGGTTGCTCAATCGCGCGCCACTAATTTATGCTGTCACTTAGACGCCACAAATACAACGCATTTCGTTTGTGTGTGATGTGATAAAACAAAAAGATTTACATAAGCGCCAGTGCTTCCATAGTACATTCAGAGTTATAAAATATAAATTCTTGGTCGTTAAAAAATACCAATTCAACGCCAAAGTGTGTCATATTAAGAAATGTATTTCGCTTTCTTTGAGATAAGAATGGTATGAAATTAAGAGGGATTATTTGAGGCCGAATGTGTGCACTTACGGCGGACTCAGTCTTAGAATCGCAAGTAATGTTTTATCTAGTGAAGACCTTCGTAGGCAAGCTGATTGAATCGTATCAGTAGAGGTTCAGGCGTAGTAGGACTACTATCGACCAGAGCTTTAAGATATGAGAAATATTTAAGTATAATTATGGAAAGAAAACTGAAGTTCAACATCTCTCTGTCGATTTCAAAGCAGTTTTTTTCGGCTTGAATTGAGCTCCTTACACGTTATTATGTTTGAAAGCCTTATACGGCGGAGCCCACTTATTGGTTTTAGCATCTGGTTCGGGTGTGCGCATTCAGTCCGAAACATTCGAGGGATTATGTTATCACGGATCTCATGGGTATAACGACTTTCTCCTACGTATACAGATCTCGTAACATCTTTCTAATTTTTAAAAATATTTCGTGGTACTGTAATATATCTCGATAATATTCATCGCTTTTTTGAACCACCTAGTTAAAATCCTAGAATGTGTATGACAGCAGATTTTGCAATAAATTAGGGATACTATATTTATTATACGACCTAAACCTGATTTCCTTGGGTTTGATTTAAGTTGTGATTCTTTACGAGAAAAATCAATCACTTTTAGATTAATTCACCTGACAATTAGTAACTAAACAAAACAATTAAATAAACATTAAATCAACTATAAATTGTCGTATGAAAGAATATCACTTAGCTATACTAAGTCATTTGCTTAATTTAATGTTTGTTTGGTTCAACTGCTCATAATTATTTGCATAAATACATATATTTAACAATTTATCAATTTATCAATTCAAGTACTGTACTAACATACATTGATAGATTATAGCAAATGAAAATCTACTATCGTTGTTGTTGCTAGCAGCACTCTACAGTGGGCTACAAGATCGAGATTTTGGTCAGAAAGAAATATTTTAAATAAATAAAGGAATATAAGTTATCACTTAAATGGGATTCATATTTTGATATGTTTCGGAGCGTTTTAAAACTGAAGAAAAGACAGTAGCTAAATCATAATTTCTTACTCCTGAGCGGATTTCTAGAATAAATAGCGCACACATACATAAAAATGAAACCCAAATATATCACACGTCAATCTAAAATGATCCTCATGCAAACTCATCAATTTGCGAGCTCTCACTCTGCACACACTCACATTAAATTAAGTGATTTTATAAAAGTTTTAACGTTTTGCACTTGCGATATTCCCATAACTAAGAGCTATACAATTTAGCCAAACTTTTGAGGCTCCTGCCCCATTGTACAGCGCTGCAATTAGATGAGATAGACGGATACGTTTAGCTTACATCTTTATAAATACGTCATGTATATGTACACGTATGTATGTATGTTTTTGCATATTTACATATGTTTATAGTCATTGCAGATACTTATTTACCTACAAGTTTTATAAATAAATTGTCATATATGACACTTAAACAGTGGCACTTGGAAGCGAAATGTCATTCAAATTCACATTGCATATATACTTACATTAGACTGTATAAAAAGCAAAGCAAAAGTTCAAAAAAACAGAATAAGTTGGGCGTTAACATGCTTCTTCGCACACATAGGATATACTGAAACTAAAATGTGATGTGATGTGATATCGCTTAAAATGAGTTTAACTTGATATTGCTTTACCAGATCGAAGTTAACGTTATCTTATATTAAGTGATTCTATAAAGCTTAATATAGTTTTATCGCAAAGGAATTAGCATTACGTAATTAGGTTTATGATTTGTTTTGATTTTATTTGATGTGAACTTGAACTCTGTAGTGTGATATCACATCATATGAAGAGATGCGTGACAAATTTAAGTACAGGATATTTTTGATTTATAAATAATTCTTATAGATTTATTTTAACAGATGCCAAAAACTCAAAGGGCAAGCACCACCTCCTTCACAGTCTTTTAGGATTTTAGAAAGAAATGTGTTCTGAACTTATTTGATATAATTTGTTTTGATGTAATATGATATGACCTAGTTTCATGCAGCTGTGTAGCGTAACACAATGGCGACTAAGTTTTCCGTCTCTCATTTAGAATTCATAGAGTAAGTTGTATCGAAAAGTTAAGTAATTAGCAATTTGTTTGGAAATTATGGTCATCTTACAGTGTTTACTCAGTTCTAATAAGGAATGTTTTTGAGGTGAAACCTCTTTAGTTGGGTTGAGAATTTTTTTAAATCGCCGTCACCGATTTCGGCACATAACTTCTTCGATTTTTAAAATTTAGTTGTATTAGTATTATTTGAAAGAGTTAGGATCC
Source organism: Merzomyia westermanni (assembly GCA_949987695.1). Lineage (NCBI taxonomy): Eukaryota > Metazoa > Arthropoda > Insecta > Diptera > Tephritidae > Merzomyia > Merzomyia westermanni. The sequence goes on along the minus strand of OX465291.1, from coordinate 144,895,945 downwards.
ACGATGAATAGCATTTTCACTTTCACATTTATAACAAGTGTTGCCACATGTGTAAAAATTTATTCCTGCTACATAGTGCATTTGATTTACAAATTTAAGGCTTTAGTTGAGTTTTGAGAATACACTTTAATAAAAAGGGCTGCCACATGTTATAAGGGGGTAGTAAGTATTTTTATTAATTTTTTTTTTTATTTATATGTAATAAAAATAATAATTACTATAAAACTAAATTATAAGTATTAAAGGTACAATATTCAGTAAAAGGAATAGTAAAAAATAATGTTAGGCAAGCAGGCTGTCACCTGTACAGGAAATTTATTTTTATTGCATTATTAGTTGAAATTTTAAATTCTTACCACGTGTACCAAACTCAAATTTAACTGCATTATTTATTAAAATAAATAAGAAAAACTACACTTTCACAATTATTTACTGCACAAAACATACTTCGGTAAAATCCAAAAAACAAGCTCATGATTGTTAATATTTTGACACCTTTGGGCACCCCCGTAGTACTACTATTATTGTTTTTATACGGCCTAATATACATAAATACATGTGTGCTATGTAAAATACAAAAGCCATTATTTTCAATTTTATATTTTTACTAAATATGGCATTAGCAGGCATACAAAATGCAACAACGTGTATGTTTATAATTATATGCATAAGTAGATATTATTTTGCTAAGTTTATTTATAAACAATTTAGTTGAGCGAAAAATGTGCGGAAAATTCCTTTGGCAATGTCAACTTACAAGCATATCTGCATTATTTACAACAAAAACATACAAATAGCTCACACGCGTAAAAGTTGATTTCAGTTGATGCAGTCAGCCAGCCAGTCCACGCAATGCCGCGGAATAGTTTTGATCTTCCCCTTGCCAAGTTAAACAAATTGCGCGTTAATTTTTGCTACGAAATGGAAGTTGAATGAGTGGTCATATTTTAATGCTGAATGAGAGAGATGACGGAGACTTCGGAACTGTTTGAAATCTAATCGAACTTAACTTGTAAGTCGAAACCGAAAGTATGTATAAATCGATGTGAGATTGAAAGCTTATTTCACTAACAAAATGAATTTTCGGAAACCAAATGCGTTTGCTTAGAAGTATTTGTATGAATGAATGTATTGCAAATCCAAAATATCGTTTATTATTTGTTTTCAGTGGAATAAGTTGTTCGCTGAAAATGTCAAATTAAAAATGTCGACTCATTTTGACACACCCTTTAGATACCTTATTCTCTGCATAGCTGCATTAAGGAAATTATTTATAGACACACATACCCATATGTATATGTATGTAATTTTATCAAAGTGGCAACAATTTTACTGTCAGACTTAAGGGCGACATCTGGCATAAGCAGCGATGGCAATGAACTTGACATCTAAAAATAAATATTTTGCAATAAAAAAGATGTTGTGGGGTATGAGAAATTTAAAAAGTGATCACATTATACCCAACAAACTATTTCTACTATTATGACTGTAAAGTACCATCACTATAAATGAGCTTAAGGCCAAGAATAATAATTTTTCTTTTTTATGAAAATTATTATTGTTATATTTTTTTAAATTATTAAACGTTTTTATTAGAATAGAATAGAAAATTTTAGAGACAATCGTCATAGCTTTTATTTAAAAATTGATTGGAAATCTTACAGATATAAGAGGTAAACTTATTTTTTTTAGATACACATTTTAAAAATATTTGTTGAATCCAACTGCTCAAGCTGCACATCCATCATTTCTCGCTTTCTTGATGTCAAAACTGAAATCGTACTCGCAATTGTACAGCCATCTAACTGTATTAAACTTAGTTCAGCAAAATAGGTTGCTTAGTAATATAATTGCGGAACTTGTACCCTTATCCATATCATATCATACCATAAAATTTTCTAGAACAAAGCACAGCCAATATTTTCAAGTAACGTCATTCCTTGCAAAGGAATTTTTTAAGTATTTTACAATTTGCTACTTATTAAGGTCATCCATGGAAAGACTAATCCTCTTTTTGCCAACACTTTAAATTATCTCAAATAAGATTTCTGTGAAGGCAATTTAAAGAAATCAGTAATCTGAAAATTAAAAACAAAAAAATGCTGATCCAAATGTGTTTGACAGTAAACATGAAAACGATTTTAAAAAATGACAAATCATCGAATATGATTGCAAATGATAGAGGAATGTAAAATGAAAAGAATACAGACGGAGTCGTATATACATATATGATGAGAAAGTTACACATATGCACTTTAGGGTGCGCCAAAAAAATTACGTCAGTGGTTTAATGCTACACTTTTTGCTTCAAATACAAACAAACCAATTTATTGGAATTGGGTTATGAAAGAAATAATTAAAAAATACTTAAAAAATTTAGGCCACATATTTTTGGAAGCGAAAAAAATATTTCAATATATTAAAGAATATTTTTTATTTTTTACTTTTTACTTTTTTTTTTATTTGTTAAGAAAGGTAATGTTTTAAAATTTTCATTTTGTTTATATTTTAGTTTTATTAGATCCAATTTTATTTTTATTTTTAATATGTTAATACTAGGGTACAATTTTTTTAACTTTTAAACAATATTTTAAAATATGGCTTAAAACGTGTGAGTCACAGGTTCGAACTCACGGTCTGCAAAAATAATTTTTGTGTTTTTGTTTTATTAAATTATTTTTAATTTTTTAAGGTATGTAAGTACTTCTATTATTAGATTCATTTTAATTTTCTCAGGTATGTAAGTACTTCCAAGCTTATTATTATTATTTTTTTTTTTTTGTTTTGAAGACTTCCTATTTTTTTAAGCTTATTATTTTTTTGATGTTTTTTATTTTAACAATATTTACAATATTACCTGTTGAATTTTTTTTTTATTTTTTTAAATCATACCATACCGAACTCAGGGTTTGCAACAATAACTTTCAGTTTTAGTTTTATTACATTAATTTTAATTTTTTTAAATATGTAAGTACTTCTAAGCTTATTATAATTTTAATTTTTTCCAATTTTTTTAAGTTTATTATTTTTTTGGATGCCATTTTTTTTTTTTAAATGTTATATTTTGAATTCTTTCTATATTTTTAAATGTGTGAATGAAACTATTTGTGTAAGTACATACCTCTAAGCAATAATTTGTATGTCCCTTAAATTTTCAAAAAAAAAAAACCGGAACAAATTGTATGATTTAATACACAAACTCCATTGTCTCTCTACTGCCATTAATTTATGCACCACCCTTATGTAAATACGTATGTATGCTTGTATTATACGTTAATCATTGTATGGCAACAATGAAGGCTCATTAGCCTCCTTTTCATGAAAAAACAGAAACCTAAACAAACGATAAGAGTTTTGCAGAACGCATGTGTGGAAGTGATGAATATCGATTACATTACAACAATAATTCTTATTTGTAACTTAATGTGTAAGTAAGTATACTTGAATGCTTCTGACTATAGTAATTTAATGCCAAGAAAACGTTATGCCCTCCTGCAGTTATGTCAAACATTTAAAATGTACAAATTTCTGTTGTGTCATTTTGACAGTTTTTTACGTCAAAAAAAATATAAAAAACACAGTCATCAAGAACGGAGAAATTTACAACATTTGTCTTTACAAATTTACACATGTTACCTTTGTAACGTGTGTTTCAAATAACTCGTGTACATAAAAAACAAAATCTTGGTTATGAAATTGTCTTGTCATTGTGACAGCGCATCCAATGCTTGTCCAGCTTCTAAGCGTTTGATAAATGACATTGCAACGGTTATTGCGTCAGTTGAGAAATTTCGAATGGTGATGAGCAGTGAAGATTAACTCGAATAAATATTGTACGTACGTGTATCTACTTATGCAGATAATTTATTGATGCACTTTTCATGTATGTATGTATGTATAATAGGGTGTGTAAATTTTTGGTTAATCCAAAACCAGAAGCTTGAATATAGAATCTGCATTTTTATTTAACTCCGATCTTCTTTGCATAGTTGGTCAATTTCCAAAAGTGTGTAGTACCTGAGCGTAACGGATTGATACCCAGCAAAGCACTAAAGGTTCAACAGTGTCCCCGTTACCCCGAGAGGGATACAAACTTACACAGGCTTGTGTGGCAGTGCGTGAGAGCATGGCAAAAATACTTACCCTATCGCTTTTCACCTCAATATACTCTTTTTGTTTGTCATCATTGGCAGCTCCTGGAAGTTTATACAAACCGCTCAGTCTATGTCCAGAATAAGCTGGAATACTATATAAGTAATTGGTTAGTGAGGAGAGTATCCCAACTTTTGAGTATGCTGTCTATTGCGCTTTTGGACTACTACTAGCCAAGTTGATCAATGGTGCCGAGCGCGGAGATTTTCTTAAGGCACGCAAACTTTTACCCACGCACCAGAAATTAGCGGCAGAGGGAAAATATCAGACTGGTAAAACTGGGAAGAGTGACGATTCTTTTGACTAATTCAAACATTCTAGAAAAAACATCCTCAAGAGAGTTCAAGAGAGTACTTCATACTTCAGTTACTTACACATATTCATATAAATTTTTAAAACGTTAAAATCAACAATAATAAATCATATGAGTGGATATATTTGATATCTGCCCATTTACGAGTTTTTATCAGCATTTGTTTGTGAGTCCGACTTTTTGTCGTCACCTTGATTATGCTGCCCGTCGCATACATTGTCGTTATATGTACTGATTCCTTTTTATGTTGTTGTTGCATTGATCTTTTAAGTGTGTAAGGTAATGCGATTGTCAGCTGCCCATGACTGGCTGTTGGCTACCTGTCTTACACTCACCTTTATGTTGCTTATGCTTCGTATTCTTCAGCGCTACCCAATGCATTTAGGTTACTATATTTATATGCAGATATGTTTACATATATTTACTTTTATTTTTCTTATTTATTTACTTTTTATGTTTATGCTTTTTGTATACACAAAAAACCATATAAAAAAACTGAAAAAATTACTGTGGGCTACAGTTTCCCAGTTGATAAATAATTGCCCAACCAGCATTTGGAAGCATTAACGGTTGCTCCCACATTTTGGGCGCGTCCCAAAGATGCAAAAGGAGTCATGACTTTGCTTAAATCGCACGCATAGTTTAGGTGTCTACCTCTCGTATAGTTGAAATGCACATTCATACGAGCTAAGCCGATTTCAGCAGAGCCGACTTTTGCTCAGAAAACAAATTGTTCAAATATTCAGACAGTGTATCATAATTATTCTAACCGGGAAAAGACTACTAACGTCGATTACAACCTTGTTTCTGCTCTCAATGAGCAGAAGTTCGATTTACCTAGACGCTCACATGTAGATTAAATTTCTAGGCTGCTGTTTCTCGACGGATTTTCATTTATCAAGTCAGTGGACTTTAGTGAAAAGACAATCGGCAGCGCAATTCTCAGAAATGTCACCTGTTAAGCCATTACTTCAATGACTGTCTGTATCTGTAATTGTTGTTGTTGTAAAAGGCATTCCGCTCTCCGTAATCGGCATATAAATCTCCCGAAATGTCATTTATCTTTCCTAATAGAAGTCGTAGGAAACCAGCAGTAATTCCGTTCGTTACCTTTGATTTGTTATCTTTATGAGGAATACTACTTTTGCGTGCTTTGATCACGGATTTGGTACTCGATAACCCGTCGCAATTAAAAATGCGCGTAACTTTAGCCTAAACAAATGTATTATTAAATTTTGAGCTGTGCTTACACATAGTCGTTGACTTAAGATCAAGAGTGTTGACGTTTTCTTATTATTTTCTCTTTGAGCTATTTTGATATTGTGGAAGGTTTAATTAAAATAGGTTTTTATATCTTTCGTGAGCATGAACTTGTATTTTAACTTCGGTTCGATGTTTGTAAGTATGAGAAGGAAAAGTGAAAGAGCAGATCTCTCTCTCGTTCATGGGGCTCGCAAGCGAATGCAAGGTGGGTATTTAAGAGTAGTGTTTGTTTTTTATTTTGTGTACTCTATGCCTGGCTATTCTACAAACCAGCTTTTGAAGACCCCACGGCAGGTCCGCGACATTGGTTAGGTTTACAGTCGAGCTGAACATTTTAAGCGTGTCTGAAGCGCGCCTTTAGCTCCTGTTAATTTTTTTTCTTATTTGATTTCGTTTTATATATTCTTTTCGTTTTTGCATTGACTCAATATATTCTTTTTTTGTTGTTACTCTTGTTGTTTTTTGACTTCGTACATATTTACGGCCTGCCGTACGTGTTCGTCGTATAGCTGAAATGTATTATCTTCATTAAAATTATTACTTTGTTATTTCATTTCACTTTAAGATATGCTTATGCTCAACGGGGACCTTATTGTTGTTGTCGCTATTGTTATCAATGTTGTTTTTGTACCATTTTATTTCGCCTTAGCTGCGGTTGTACGTGTGTTGTTACTTAATTGCTGGCTTCGGTCCAACATTGTTGCTTACTTACTTAGTTACTTACAATCTGTGGAAGCAAGTGTTATCACTTTCGAGTCTTTTTTTTCTTCTCTTTAAACTTGGCATATATTTTTTTTAAATATGCGCGTTATAAATGCAAATACTTGGAGACCCGTTACGACTTTGTGTTTTAAGGCATGTTAAAGGAATCGTGAAAAGAGTGCTTCAATCGGAATCTGAAATATATAATTATATCTTGGCATTAATGTTTAAAATCCCGAACCCGCAAATGAAAACATTTATATACCCTTCATAAACATGAAATGGTATGGTCCCATGTATATACCAGACAGAAAAGAGATACCGAAGAACTCGGCACTACCTTCAAATATTTCAATAAACCACTTATGCTAGAGCTTCCATATGAGCGACAAAGGAAGGGTTCAGGTGCTCAGAGGGAAGCAGAAATTAGAATAGGCTGGGTTATACCTCTTATAAATTTTTTTTTTTTTGTTTATTTAATTTTTATTTTATTTTTTTTTTATTTCATTTTATTTTAATTTATTTTATTTTATTTTGTTTTATTTTATTTTATTTTGTTTTGTTTTGTTTTATTTTATTTTATTTTATTTTATTTTATTTTATTTTATTTTATTTTATTTTATTTTATTTTATTTTATTTTATTTTATTTTATTTTATTTTATTTTATTTTATTTTATTTTATTTTATTTTATTTTATTTTATTTTATTTTATTTTATTTTATTTTATTTTATTTTATTTATTTTATTTTATTTTATTTTATTTTATTTTATTTTATTTTATTTTATTTTACTTTATTTTATTTTATTTTATTTTATTTTATTTTATTTTATTTTATTTTATTATATTTTATTTTATTCTATTTTATTTTATTTTATTTTATTTTATTTTATTTTATTTTATTTTATTTTATTTTATTTTATCTTATTTATTTGATTTTATATGCATATACTCGTATGTGTTTCGAAATTGCAAAAGAAGCTCTGTTAACAGCAGATATATGCCGGCTTAACCTCATAATTTAGGATAGAAATTATTTTATCTATGCGACCCAACGGGATTTTCTTACACCTTCGAACTCTTAGTTTATTTGGTTATGGTTTTGGTTTGGATACCGTGCGAGCGAAACGGGCTCCAGATTATTAACTTTTTGCAGCTAATAAGGTCCGAAAGAAAAATGTGAGTAGGGTTTTTGTGAAGGGTATGTTGAAGCAGTTTGTGGAATTACAGTCATCAGTGTTCTCTGGTAGCATACAAGTCCTGCTGGCTTCTTTTTTCTTATGGCTTTATACCGGCTAGAGAAGGCATAGACTATGACACACCCGTTAAGGTCATTGCCTATCATTTGTTTGTGCAGTGACGAAAAACACTCTCCGAAATTTTTGTGGAGTGGTGTTGATGGTGACAGTTTTTTTACCGGACATGGATCGAGCACCATCCAGCCTGGCACCTTACGGTAATTACCCGACAGCAGCGGGAATGATTTTCTAATACCAGTGGAACCTTCTCCCGTAAGGAAGAAGAAGATTAATGAGGCGCGGGGAAAAGCATCATATCCGAAGATCAAGTATCAAGTGGTACCTCAATACCTTTTGTGGAGTTTTCTCTTACGACAGGCATGCCTTACAGCGAGTATATTTAACTCACCTCTTTAAGAGAAATTCGAATATAACTCTGATAAGTTCACTTATATTCAACTTTTCTTGCTCTAAGAGTATTAAGTCAGCTTTTTCCAGTAGGGACTTTTATGCCCCTTACACGCAAAAGATGCTGGATTGTAGTAATTAAGTGCAGCGCTAACATTTAAGTAATTAGACACATACAAAAGATGCAGAGGATAACTTGTAATGCTACTAGCAAACAGTAGATTGTAGTAAACACCATTCGAAATATGTTTAACTGAAGTAAGAGGTGAGATTTGCATGTTGTAAACGATTTGAAGGACGAGGAGAGTTGACTGTGCGATGTGGGGCGAGGCAATCAATGAGCTGGAAAACACTAAAAGAAAGCTAGAGTAGGTGAAAGAGTGGGTAATGAAAAGATAAGGTGTAGACTAGAAAGGGGTGAAGGGTAGTGCATTTGTTCATGAGATGATGAGTTGCAAGTAATAGCTCAGGTAAGAGAAATTAAAAAATAAGTTATTACACTACTTTCTACGGACGAAGACAACCATCGCAGCAGGTACTTTATATGCGAGTGCACTTCTCTTTTATTTCCACTGTATGGCATAAACCAAGTACAACTAATTTTTTTTGCTTAGCCATAAACACAACACTTCCTTATTTCAATCCAGAGAAACTGCATTGTGAACACAGAGACGCAGCAGCAAGTGGCAACTTGCGTCTGATTAGTTGTGCACTTGAAGTGTGTGCTGCATTGTGCGCTATACGGATTTGTAGCTTCTCAATTACAGCAATTTCAATTAATATCCATCATGTTTGCACCATATTATCCTAGCAACAAAATTACAACAAAAAAAAATATGAAGCAAATAAGCAAGACGAAATAAAAAACTCATAGGACGAACAAAAAAGTATAAGAAAAACTTGCTGAGAAGACCGAGTAATGATGCTTCAAGGCAACGCTAGAATATGAGTCGAACAGTCGGTTTGAGTATATTTCTAATTTGTGGCGCGTGTTGCATGCCATCATCACAATAACCATAAAGTGAAGATAACAGCAGCCCACAACGTTGCAACTAACACTCCAAGTACAAATGAATGTTTGCATGTGTGTATGTGCTAGGTAAGCTTATGAGCTACTTCTCTGTAAATGCACTGGAGAAATGCAGCGATAAAGCAAAGTAATGCTATCTTGTGTAGTGCTGTATGCTCGGCTGGAAAATCGTTCAGCTTGCCAGTGAACGCAAAATATGGCGGGCGGAGTAAAGTACTGGCCTCACTTTATTGCACCCAACTTCCCACTTGCTCAATTGCCGTTCAAACAACCCAACCTATACAATATCTACAGGAGCAAACATTAACCCTTTAGCAGCTAGAGAGTAAAACTATGCACAAATGTTACGCTCATTAGTTAGTTAGTTTATTTGAAGGTCTGATGCGTCACTGATTTCTAAATCAAAAATCACAGTAAAATCAAATTTTGGTTTCAAGCAAGTGCCTGAAAGCTGAAGATGAGCCGAGAGGATGTGTGGGTTACGAAGAGGATGTGTAGGATGGAAAGTCAAACACGATAGAGGTACTCATCCAGACCGAAGTTTTGTTAAATAGCTGCCTCAGTCAGATTAGTGAAAATGAATCTATTCTAGAGAGCTGCTAAGGTGATGAAACTTTTGGTATGGGCTGTGTAAGACTATACAAAGTATGACTGTTCGTATAGCAACAACAACATTAAACATCTTGTTAGAAAGAGAAAATATTCCTAGCTTGCGTGTACAACCGCCTAATTATTTGACAATTCAGCTGGTCTACCGAGAGAACATAATTATCTAGTAAATTTAAGCCTACCTTATTTCTTCGACATCCAATGGCATCTCACAATACATGCATAGAACCTGGGACCTGAAGAAGATATGACAAGCAGTTACGAAAAATCATATATACATACATAATAGACATATACGAGGTGTGTTCAAAAAGTATCGCGAATTTTGAATTTTCGCTGGTTACGTATATTCGAATTTCGAATGTTTTGTGGCGTTATGTTGGTACTCATGTCTCTCACTTATGCCGACAAGCTCGGCCATTTTGAATGTTCAGTTAATTGTTGACAGCTGCTTTGCTTGCACGTGTTTTGGATCGTCTTCGATTTTTACGCGAAATTCGTACCAAAATTGCTCAATTGTGACCAAAAACAGCATCGCATGAACATTGCTAATGAGATGTTAAACTCTGTCCGCGACGACCCAAATTTGCTCCAGAGGGTCATAACTGGTGACGAATCTTGGGTTTATGGTTATGACGTAGAAACCAAAGCTCAATCATCTCAATGGAAGCTGCCGCACGAACCAAGACCGAAAAAAGCGCGCCAAGTTCGGTCGAATGTGAAAGTTTTGCTGACAGTTTTCTTGGATTGCAGGGGCGTGGTGCATCATGAGTTCTTGCCACAGGGAAGAACGGTCAATAAGGAATATTACCTGCAAGTTATGCGCAATTTGCGCGAAGCAATCCGCCAGAAACGCCCGGATTTGTGGAAGAACAAAAATTGGCTTTTGCACCACGATAACGCCCCTGCTCACGCATCGTTGCTTGTGCGCGACTTTTTGGCCAAAAACACTAATGATGCCGCAGCCACCGCAGCTACGCTTCTCTTGACGAGAGAAAGACGGCATCGAAGGAGGAACTGAACAAGATACAAAAAAATGATTTTTTGAAGTGCTTCGAAGATTGGAAAAACCGTTGGCACAAGTGTATAATATCTCATGGGGATCACTTTGAAGGGGACAAAATAGATATTCATGAATAAATAAATAATTTTTGAAAAAACACAAAATTCGCGATACTTTTTGAACACACCTCGTATAGTTATATAGCTTAAGATCTTTTTATTTTAGATCTATTGACTGTTAGCAACCGTTGTTGGAAAAGCTTTCTTAGCCTGCCTTGTGTTCATTAGTCCCAGGTTGCTTTGAAGCTTACAGGTTGTGAGGCACTCGGTTAATACATGAAGAAGTTAATTTTTGCATGCTAAAGGATTAAAACAGCAGCATCAAAACTTCTCCCAACCAGCATCAAACCTACAATTTTTCGCTGCTGCAATCATTTTTATCGAATTGTGCGCGTGCTGCAAGATGCAACTGCAAATTCATCATTACTTATTATACATAATATACAGTCATACATATCTAATATCTATTATGCTGCAAATGAATGCACAGTGATAGATTATGAGAATTGTATTCGGATATTCAAGGTGGCTGGATGCTCTTCAAACGCATAACGGGGCGGTTGTATTAAGCGCAAGAAAACAGTGAGCTCGTAAGTGGCAGAGAGGATGTTGCATGTAATTCGAGAATAAATATAAAAAGAAATCAAATGTAGAAAGGAGCAGAGGGGGTTAGAAGGAATTTATGTTAAGCAAGAAAAAAAAAAAAGGGAACTAAAGCGCGGGCGCAGGCAATAAATCGTTAGTAAGAGCCTAGTTGTGGCATGCGGTAAGTTGAAGTTGCATGCAAATTGTGCGAATTCAAGGCAAGTGTAGATAATGAGAATGTGGGATGTGAAGAAGGCATGCAAACATACTCAGCAATGAAATGAAAATCTGCTTATTTTGCGAAACTACCCAGAAGGAAATACTAACTGAGTAATACGATCATAACTAGATCTTTACCAGTTTAAAAGCCTGCAATTAAATTCCTATATTCATAGGCTTGCAGTTTGTCACACTATTTCGGCTATCTATAGGAAACTCAGACAACACATAACATCTTGATCTGATTCGTAAACACTGAAATAGCCGCTTTAAACGAATTTTATTTGAACAGGAGCGTAGGGTGAACACATTTTTGCCTGCCGCTTTGAATGTAGGTATGATTTGAAGTTTTTAAGAAGTGGAAATTACAAAAATAAAAACAACGAAAATAAATTTTTTTAATGTTACTAAAATTACAAAATCAATGCTACAACAATAACAAAAGAGATTTTCCCTACAGGATACACACGTTTTGGTATCTATACGCGTAAGTAGGATTTTCATGCTACTTGCAACTAAGTGCAAATTCAGCTTAATAGCAAAATTCACCTTCGCCTTGCTTTTAGATTTTGTGTATGTATTTATTGTTCAATTTTTTCATCATTGTAGTAGTTAGGTGGAGCGATGTGGCATGTTTTATGCTGCATTGAACTCGTGCCACTGTAACAGCAATTAAAAATTATGGATACCAAACAGAATGAAAATTGTAGGTAAAACTTCAGGACGCAAAGATTATAGCTAATGGAACTTGGGCTGTTGGGAGTACAGTGTATTTAGTTACATAAAATTTTATATTAAATATAAAAAAATTCTAACAAGTACAGTATTGAAGCCTTTAGCTGGCTGGGTGGTTCATGTGCCATTTAAGCATTCATCTTAGATTGCTTTATATAAAAACAAAAAGTAAGCATATTTTTATAACATTTTCCTACCACGAAAAAAATGTATGAGTACATTTATATTAAACTAATTGAACTCATCTAGAAAGTTAAAAAAATAAAAACTAATTTTTGGAAAAAGTTTAAAAATTTATATTTTTGAAAAAAAGAGAAAAAACTTCTGAAAATTTCATATTTTTCTTTCAATTTATTGGCAAACTTTAAGATTTTTGATTTTGAAAAATCGAAAATTTTCTAAAGTTAGAAATTTAAAATTTTTATTTTTTTTTCAAAAAATAAATTTTTGGAAAAGTTCAAAAATTCATATTTTTAAAAAAAGAAAACACAAAGTTCTGAAAGTTTCATATCTTCAGATATTTCAGAGGTATAATACATGAAAGTTTAAGTCCAAAATTTAATGGCAAACTTAAAGATTTTCGATCGAAATCGAAAATTTCCTAAAATAAGAAATTTTTTTCTAAATGTTTTTTTTTTTTTTATTGATGAAGAAGCTTAGCAGCTTCCGAAATGAATCTATAAGAAAAGCTATGGCAGTTGTCTCTAAACATTTTTCTGCTCTATTCAATCAAAAAACTTTTAATAATTAATTAAAAATGATTATTAAAAAATAAAAACAATAATAATTTTCATAAAAATTCAAAAGGTGAAAAATTATTATTCTTGGCATTGAGCTCGTTTCATGAATACTTGAAAATGTATTGGCGGTAAATAGGCAAAAAATTTTGGTATAAAAAAAAGCAATTTAAAAGTGCCAAAGGTAATTTTTTCTAGTGGTTTTTGAAACATTGAAAAAATAAACCTTACAAAACAGGGAAAAAAGGAAAAAAATGTAAATGGAAATGGAAATGTGAAATTCCACAAATTTTGAAAAAAAAAAAATCGAGTCCCCCTCGCTAGTAATTTCCAAACACTGTTCACTTAAATAAGTAGCTACGATAGCAGAATAAGAGTTGCTGCCACAGTTTGTTGCATGATTACAAAGTTCCCTGTAAAAAATTTTTGAATAATTGCTGCTTAGAGTTGCAACAATAATAACAACATTACAACATGTTTAGTAGCTATAAGAACAATAAATTCGAGCAGCAACAAACGCTTATACCAATACAACAGTAGCAACCATAATGACATGTCTGATAACAGCATCGATTGTGGTGGCAAAGATGGTAATGGCTGGCAGCAAGCAACCACGTGCCAACAATTTACCACAATTTGTGAACAGCAACTAAAAGGCAGTTAAATACATAACAAAAAAAAAAAACAGAATTACATGTGCTTAGTACTAAGCAAGCGAATACAAGCAAACAACGCCTATTGAGTGGGCTTAGATGGGCGATGATTAGAATGCAGCGTACGTCTTGTTCAATTGTTGCACGGAGCCACAGCCCAAGTGAATGCAACAGATTTTTAAGATTTAAATAGTTGATTTTTCTTGTTGCACTGCACTATATATACAATTTCCATGCGTGTTAGATACTCATAAAATAGAGATGATTATTTGCAATTTATGCCGTTACAATTGCAGTAATGAAGTTGATGAAAAAGTAAGAGGACAATGTTGCTGGAGAAATGGTAAAGCAAACTGCAGAAATGTGGAGCTTTGACGCGTGCTTTATAGAGAATTGCAATTAGTGAATGTGTGGCAAGCGATGTTGCATGGAAAACACACCTATGTACCCAGATTGTATTAGAGTATAGGGAAATATATATAAAAATTTAATAGTTGCAATGCTCCATTTCGTGATATTTTAGGGTTTTCTTGTGCAGCTGAAAGAAGTTTATATCTTCCTGTCATACATTTGGTTTCCTTTTATGTTTACAGCTTGTAGTTGAAAGCACTGTTTTTCGCTTAGTGGTGTTTTGCAGCGACGTTAAATACATGTTCTCAGACAACAAACTTATCAGTTCCAAATTACGGATAAATTAAGCTGTTCTGCTATCGTATATCGTTATACAAGGACATCTTTTGCTGATGATGGGCATTAAAAGGAACCATTTAGCCCGGTTTATGCTATGTATTTATGAAGGTGCTAGTACTTCTTCAGTACCTTAAACCTAAATTTTTTTTACCTTCTACTGCTGGACTTGCCACTCTCTCTGAGAAGGGTAAAATTCTTATGTTGTTGCTGTTGTAATGACAAGACTTAATGAGGATGACTGAGGTCGCTGACAATATCAGGTTACGCGCGGAGAAGATCGGCAAATAGCAATTTAACAAAGCTCATTATCGTCTGATTTCGAAACGTAGGTTGTAGAGCAGAAGAAGCTGTCAAAAAACACCACCTTTTGTTCCCTCTTGATTAAGCCTACGGAGCTTAAATTGTTAGTTTCTGAACTTCCGAGGAGTCTGCCGACCACTCAAGGTCCCCCATTTCTCTTATAAGTGTGCCTGGTTGACTGTGTCGAAAGCTTTTTACATGTCAAGTGCATCTATTGCAGTCCGTCTTTTTTGGTTGATCGGCTAGTCGCATTTTGGGGGTGTAATAAGGGAGTGGAACTTTTCCCAAAATCTTCAGCTAACACCGGTCGATACGACTCAACTTCGTTAGCTGGTTTGAGTGCTTTAATTTTTTAGGCATAACAAATATGGTCACAGACAGGTTGAAGACAGCAGTTAGGTATAGGTATGGATATTGGGCATGCACGCAGCTATCTATTGCATTGGCAACTTCGGCACTGCAGACTTTCTTTGTGATTTTTGGGCTTATAATTTGCGACTTAAAGTTTCTTGTGTAGCTATGCCTACTTTCGATCAGGATGTGAGATTTTTTTTTGGAACATTCAAGATGGGAACATCTATTTATTGAATAAGACGTGACGAACAATACAATTATGAATACGGTACTTTCCTGTACTAGCACCTTGTGGTATTAGCCCGACTGTATTGGAACTTTATCTGGAAAAGAAAGTATCCTCGAGAAGAAGGAATAGAAATGGGAAGGAGTCTTAAAAAAGGATAGAGAAGATAAATGAGAGTGAGAAGAAATTTGGAGAGATGGAGATCATGGCTTGAGTTTTGCGCGAAAAATTAAGTTTTCTTTAGATAAATCCAGAGAAACTACTAGAAGTACTGTCCCGAATTCGGATGACGAAAGAAAAAACGCATATTTTGAGCAGAACTGTTAAATTTTATTAGTTATTGGTAATCATTTAATTATGCGCCTTTTTTAATTGGTAATGATTATTTTAATTGTTTTTCAAGAAAAGGCAATTATTAACTGATTACGTTTAAAAAAAAAAAATAAAAATAAATAAATAAAAAATAATCAGAAAAAAAGTTGGTTGATTCCTTTTGATTATTTTAGACTTCGTTTTGATTTTGTTTTTTTGTTTTTTTTTTTAGTAATTTTTGATTTGTTTCAGTATTGTTGATGGGAATATTTATATGCTTCTACAAAAATACTGAAAAAAAATGAAAAATTATTACAAAAAAATTCAAAATAGTCAAAAATCATTTAAAGTAATTAATTTTTGATTTTTTAATAATTGTAAAAAATCATGATTTTTTTTGCTTATTTTTTTAATTAATTTAAAAATAATCATTAAAAATTGAAACTAATTCGTAATCAATTATTAAATGGATTCTCAAGAAAATAATTATTCAAAACGTTAATCATTACTATTAGTAATCATTATTTACCAGGTCTGATTTTAAGATACCTATAAGAATTTCATTTCATTTATTTATTTAAAACATATAAAAATTAGTACAATGAGATTTAACATCTTTTGTAGTACACGACAGAGTATAATAAAAAAACAAAAACGCAATAAAACCATAAATACTAAATATGAAGGTGAAAAATACAAAATATGAAATATAAAAAGAAATAAATAACTGCTTAAACCAAACAGGATTTTATCAGTAATTAACTGAATTATGTTACGTTGAATAATATTACGAAAATGGTGAACTCAATTTGGAAAATATTCAAAAAGGCCTAAGCGAAAAATAACTAAAATTTTTCATAAAAAATTGGTAGACAAATTCTAGGAAATGTAGCCTAGAGAATGATCTTAAACTTTCATAAATCGAGAAATTATTAAAAAAATGGGATGATCAGGTACCAGAAAGAAGTTTAAGAACTCATCTCTTGAAGCGGTCCTAAGCCCGATTCTCATATGTAGATATTAATGGCGATTTCATAAAATGCTCTAACATGAAACTTAAAAGTTCTAGCTCTAACTTATAGAGTTAACACTTCTTTTAGTACTGCGCATGCACACCCGTCTCTTAGATTATGCCATTTTATAACTATTGGCCGTCATTCACCATCGCATTAGCTTTCTAATTTTATGCTGCACTCAACTTTACACCAGCTGACCCTTACCTAAAAGTATAACCTTTGTCTTTGAAAGATGTTAAATCGTTGTTTTTGTTTCCGTCACAGTATTCGCCAGCACCGTTGCCATTAAACATTGAATGCCCAGCCGAAATGTGTTTGTGTGTCTTCAAGGCGTTTTTAGCATCAGCAATACGTTTTGCGTAGTTCGATTTGGTTCCACTTATGTAGGTAGTAAAGCTAATATTTTCTGTTGTCCTTAAACTTCCATTCTCGTGAACGTAAGTAATTGCCTTTTCTTTTTTTATGACGGTTCAGCAGCTCTTAGTACTTTTGTGCTACTCATTGTTCTAACATTTGGCTATTGACTTTTATGCTTGAGTACTCGTCTATTGCTGCTACCTAAGATTTCATTTCACTGACCAGTAGCCGAACGAATCGCCGTAAAGCAAAAGCATTATGTGTATGCAATCATTGGGGGTTAATGGGTTCAACGGTGTAACAGGTGATCTTTTGTCATTTTGAATTTACGAGTTGACCACGTCCAAGCTAAACCTATACAATTCAAATAAACAAAAGAATGATGATAAGATCTATAAAAGGTTTGATTTTATGATAGGGTTTTGCTCAAATAGCTGACGCATCAACTTTAGATAGGCCAGCGCTTAAATCGTAAGCTATCACTCTTATTACGTTTTAATGTGTTTATGTATATTCAATAGGCCGTCCTAAGCACAAATTTGTATACCCAGCTGTACTACACCTTTTTCAGATTGAAGTCCATAAACTCCAATTGTAATTGAGAAAATGTTAATTGGATTTCAGAATTTGTTATTTAAATTTTAAGAAACTTTCATTGGATTTCAGAAATCTAAAATTGGATTTCAGAGTATTCAATTGAAATTCAGAATGTGTGAATTGGAATTCAGAAATCGTCAAGTGGATTTCAGAAAATACCTTTGCGACTGTTTTCGTCATGTTTATACTTGGCCATAAATTATAAAAAAAATGATTTTCCTTGGAATAAATCAATTCCTGAATTTTATGCCGTTCAGTTCAAATCGAATTATCTATTTCTGAAATCCAATCCACACATTTTGAACTCCAATTACCTATTCTGAAATCATATTTTAGTTCTCTCCAATCATTAATCCAATAGCCTACTTTGAAATTCCATTTAGATCTTCTGAAATTAAGATAACTATTCTTAATTCCAAATGACAAATTCTGAATTCCAATTACCTATTCTAAAATTCAATTAACAACAGTGAAATGGCTGGAAACAAATACATCCTTCAGCCATTGAAGGCACGGGTCTGCTTCTCGAATTATCATTTACAATACCAGTTAAGGAACTCGGAATTTGTAGATATGCCTTGTCTGTTGGCATTGTTCAATCTTAGTTGACACCACCTCAAGCATTGGAATAGTCATATTCATATGCAGCGGCATACAGCTATTTTCTTTTTGCGCTTTAAAAACCTAACTTCAAAGCGATGGGTCTTGTTTTAAAGCCTGCAGTCATCTGCCTGACCTTTTGGTAGAGTTTTCGAGCATAACTCTTCTAAGCAAGCGTTTCACTGTCCTCGACACTATGATTTATTTTTCTGAGTAAACAACTCTCAACGTTTTGGAAGCAGCGTGCTTCTTTGCAGAGCCAGTGCTATAACCTGCATCGTAAAAGCTATTCCTCCGGTCTCACATCAACCCCATTGTGTCTACAGCAGCGGTACGTGATGAGTGAGAAATATGTTCCAACTGTTTGGATACATCGTTTATTCGAAATCATTAGCTGTCTGTGAGATGACGAGATAGTCTGTATCATATCATCTACCTTAGTCCCTTCAGGAGATGTTTAATAGTCTAGATTAAATTATCCGGTTATAGGATCATAGACTTATTTCTTTATCATTCCGAAGTTAAACTCGGCAAGTCCTCATCCCGAAGAGCCTCAGAGGTCAGCAGCACGACATTGATTGTCTTTCTCCATTGTGTGACGATTATAATAGACATCGAAAGATCCGATTGCCTTCATGACTTGCTCTGTGTATCGCTTTACCTATAGAGCGGTTTTGTCAAACTTTACCGGACAACGGCCCATGCCCTAATATAGTAGAGCTACAAATATGTGCGATAGTCGTCGGCGAGTAAAACGTTCATCCACAGTTTTTTACTGTTTTCGAAATCTGTCATACGCCCCTCTACGGGAGGGTTAAAATGATTTACGCATTTTTATAGAAAGCCGCTTGCTCAGACACCTACTAATAAACAGACGCTGCAAAACCTCAAAGAGCAAAGTTTATCAGAGCGGCCTCACCGATGATCTATTTCTTTCGGCGCCGTAGGCACATCCAATTGTAATTGCTTTTCTATCGCCGCAACAACATCCCATTCGATAATACAAGAAATTAAGTTTATGGTATGAATATGTCTAAGGTGCTATGGCTATGTCAGCCATAATTTAAACTTTATTTCAGTTGTATGGCATAAATATTGACATATTAAAAACTATTGCGTACTTCAACTTTGTCACATCCGTTTGGTAGCTCTCTTTCCAACCATTTCCAAACAAGTAAATCTTTTAACCACACCAAAGAAGCCCCACAATAAATTGTATAATATTTGCAGCTTTTCTGCAACCATATTTTACGCCTCTACTTGTTCTTGTTGGTAAACTACTGCATTGGCTTGTTGCAGAAATAGATTTATTCTGCAGTGCGCGTGCCACAGCAGCCACGGCACGTCTAGTAGCAGCTGTTATTTTTGCAGCCCATGCGCTCTGATTGTTTGATGGCAAAGTCATTGGTGCCTTGACGTTGAACTTGTGGAAGCTGAGCGGCGGTTTGGTTGTGCTAGCGTTGATGTTGATGCTGCTGAGGTCGCAGAACTGTGCAACTACCGTGTCGTGCAGTACCACATGTGGTAAGCTGCTTAGACTGGAAAATGGTTGTGAATATGTTGCAATTTTTCATTTTCATCTGCAATTTCGATTTTTGCTCTGATTTCTATTGAAACTTTTTTAGTTTTTATTTTTTTTTAGTCCTACTACTAGAAGACGCTGACAAGGAAAGAAGCTGTTTGTGCGATAAACATAAAAAGAGAAATAGAACTTGGTGCAGAAACAACAGCAAAAGGGAGTTGTGATGCCAGAAAAGCGAAAAGTCGTTGTACGACTACTTTTTGCCGTTGTATGCAGCTACTGGCAACTTCCAGGGGCGTATATAGACTACGCTGGGTTGTGTATTCCAGGGTAGATAGAGAAAATTATTTATGTTAGATCATAAAGATATTTTTATAAGCACCTGTCGGTAGCAGCAGAGGAAGAGGGAGACCACCACTCCGATGGAAGGAGTGGAGAATGAATTGTGATACCGTGGTGTTCCCAATTGGCGCCAGTTGGTAGAAAAAAGAAACGACTAGCGAGCTGTGTTGGATGGCCAAAATCCTTTAGACGGTTAAGCGCCATTTAAAGAAGAGGAAGAAGTTTAGATTAGTTGCTAACATTTACGTAAATCACATGGATTGATGATACCTCCAATCCTTATTTAAGTTCACCGCGATGTGAGGAGCAAAAAAGTACTTTTTAATTTCATTACGTTTAACTTGGAATGAAGAAAAATCGAGATACTATTCGAATGATTCTGATACAACTCAAACATTTGCTAATTCAAGCATGGAGCAGGAGCCTCTACGCCCATGCTTACGACTTTATTTTTATTTTTGGTTTGCTTGTTGTAGATGCAGGAGCTTAACTAACTAGTCTTTACTGTGAGTACCTTTGTTTAAACATACAATCCTATAACTCCACAGTTTATGTTATTGCATCATCTCAGTGCCACCAACTCGCCTATTTACTTGCAACGTCATTGTGTTTACGTTTGGAAGAATTTAAAAAAGGGGGCTTGTGGCAGTGACCGCTAACCACAACAAACTCTGTAGACAAATAGAAGCAACGCTGCATCTACACACATTGATGCTGAGAGGGTGATCCACATTGCGTGTTTCTTTTCATTTCGATGAAGCAAAAGACGCTGGACAAATAATCATATAGACAACTCTAGATTGGCGATGAAGAGCTAAATGATCCACAGACGCCTATTGAGTTTTGTAACGAAACATCAAAATCTCGGCACAGGGTTGTGCTCTTACTGATTACTGCACAATACTTGCAACGGTTTACGGTACTTCCACTACTAAGCTGTGCCCCATATTAATAACGTTCTGCCGATTCTATCACGCCTTCTGGCTTATGGTAATTTAACATTTTCAGCAACTAAATATATAGAAATCATATTCGAGACATGATAGATGCTGTTGAAGCTCATCTTCGGCACTCATGGAACCGCAATTGTCACCAAAGTACTAAGTCGCGGCAAAATAATCAAGCCACAGGATGCCAATACTTAAAGGACCTATTAATAAATAAGCTGTTCTGTGAACATAGAGGCCAAGCGGACAGATATCCTGCCTGTTATCCTGCCTGTTCGGCAGAATATGCCCAAGGTAGGTATGATTTGACTAAAATCCACATGGACTGCGGTTTTGGTTTGGCGTCTACGAAATCGTTCCGATTGCAGTTGGGCTAGTACCCTTTTTTTTCAAGAAACCGCTCCATGGTTCACCCTTTACATATATACATATAATATGTATGTGAAGACAAATGTACCTACTGCACTGTAACTTGTTTATCCATCCGAGGAGCGAAATAGCGAAAATCTTCAACAAGTCGAGTGTAGAACAAAATAAACTTAGTTGTGTTTTTTGTTGTTCTTGCAAGTAAATCCAGCCGCCTTGTGCACATCTGGACAATCAAACGGCTTGCTGTCGTACTTCAAGCAATACCCCACGCAGCAACACATATGTTGCAGCAACAAAATATTGCTCGTGTGCCCATGATGCAAGCAAGGGGTTATGTGTATGTAAGAGTTTTGGCGCAAAGTTGAGACGATTAGATAAGCGTTGGCAGCTGCTGTTGATGCGGATTTGTTGTCTTTTCAGTGAAATAAAACAAACGAAACATGTGTTTTGGTTGCGTATTGCAAGAGCCGAGAATATATTTAAAATTCGTTTTCAGGTACAAATGGTAAAGAAACTATTTATTAGACATATTTTATTTCAAAATTTTTTCATGTGTACCTAGGCCTTCCGACAGTAAAAATAATATCGACGAAAGATACTGTGGATTGATCATACGATGAGGGATACCGGAATCTTACCCGGTAGAAGAGCGTAGTGTTGGTATATTTTAGTAAATAGGTAGCTTTTTCGGTTGAAGAAGTTTAAAGAGGTCCCCGTCCACGTTTCATTCTTATTCGATAAATAATTTTGTTTTTTTAATTGAGTCGTTTTATTTTTTTAAATTTAAAAAAATTTTTTTTTTTTTTTCTTAGTACAGAAATCGATTGAGGCATGTCAGAGCGATTGTTCGCACCATAACTTGCGTGTATTAAATTCGGGTGTAGTCGGAATAACAGCCAATCCCCAATTTTCGATACCTAAAAATTAAGGAAATCACTTGCGGACCACGCCCACTTTTTTTGCAACGATTGTATAATTATTTCAGCTATTTATTTCTATATGTTTTAATAAATATCTTACTTACCATTCATAGTCTTCGTCCTGGATCTAGGGATGTCAGAAATAATTTTATTCGATTAATGTATCAAAGATTAAACCCAATATTCTTAATTATTTCTTAAATAAAGTAAATGGGCTAAGTAAAAATAATACAAAATAATATATTCGTTTTTGGTCTCAAAACGAAAATAGAATTAAGATTAAGAGAAAGAAAAGAAAACGGAAATTATTAGTGCAGTGTTTAACAGTAGACAAAATTGAAAATGAAACAAACTGTTGAATATTAAAATAAATAAAATGGAAATCGTTGGGCCTTAGAACTAAAATTATACATAAGTTTTTCTTTAGACTTTGTTTTAAAATTATATATCTTAAGTAAATACTTGTCACAAATGTACAGTATTACATAATATGGGACTAGAATCAAGATTGACCAGAAGTGATCAATACGAAACTATGTATTTTCAGTTGTAATGTGCACATAGTTTTAGCAACTTTTTATAAATGGCACATAAAGCACTTTTTACAAAAATCGTTTTAAAATGTGGCACTCATATAATCGATTTATTCAAAACCGAAACTTGAAATCGCCCCAAAAAAATCGATTAAATTAAATATCGATTACTTATTCACAACCCTAGCTGTATAGTGTGTATTATAATTCGATTATTTTTGAATTATCAATTTTCGGGTCGATTTATCAGAACAGACTGCACTAATAAATTTAAAACTGACCTGAACAGTTCTCAACTGTAGTTGGGTATATACTAGTAGGGTCCACCCGAACACCGTTTTTCTAATTGTTTTTTTTTTTAAGATATTGGCACACTTTCTCACAATTAGCTGTATAATAAGATATCAGCTTGAGTCGATTTTTGACTTTCTTACTTTTTTTCTTTTACATGCTATCAACTCAATGCAGTTAGTAGGTCACCATGAACATTTGTGAGCAAAGCTAAATTTCACACTTAAATATACCATGCCCTAACACAGAAATTAATTTCCCGTTTAAATAGGAAATAGAATAAACTTGTTGAGCGCATCAAATTTAAATGGCTCACAAAAGGACAGAAATGAAAATACTACGCCATAAATGCTCACAAGTTGAGGCTTGTATAGCATAACCATATATAATACTCTTATACTGTTATCGCAATTCATAACTAAGCCCATAACGTTGATGGACAAGAAATAAATGCTCAAATGAGTTATGCTCTATTAAGTTTTTGAACTAAACACAAACGGGGGCATTGCGAAATAAGAGCCTTAAAAAAAATATATATATCAAAAAAATGGAAAGAATATGAAGGAAAGTTTTGCTAGAAATGAGAACTGAAAAAAAACTGCATTAAAAAATAGAAGAAAAAAAGTAAGAAAAATAAATAAAATCAACCGCGAGGATCAAAGCGTTGCGACTGTAACCGACTGTTGAATGCCTCTTGGGAAAAGACAAAGCGCTGCCTCTATGTACTTGACAAAAGACCACAAAAGGGCAGCCGACGACCCATTGGAGCCGCGGACCAGTTGGTTGTTTAGTTGGATTACTAGCTAACTCGCTATGAGTGGCCGCCACAACTTGCCAGCAAGCATTTAAGTAGGAAAAAAAGTACAGGGAAAGGAACTAAAAGGTGCTGCAGTTGCAGATTAATAGCAGAAAAATAATACGAATGACCGCAAAATGCAAACAAACAAAGTACTTAGAAGCAAAGTGGTAAAGTGTAGAGTTAAGTAAGACAAATGTGTACACATTTAACATATAACAGTACATTCACAACCATATAAAGATCTGAGTACTGGTGTTTATGGAACTTTTTGTTGAAGTAGACCCCTAAAAGAAGTCTTCTTATGTGGTAATTGGCAGACCGATGTTTTGCAGTAACTCAAAACCATACAAGGTTATGGGACCCGAGGTCCCTCTTTTTGCTGCTCATAAAAAAGTCAGCCTGACATACTACAAGTGTTGCAGCGTCTGGGAACTGGGAACCCCAGGAGGTAAGCCTAAGAGGCAGCATCTGGCTTTTCCTAGAGCCAGCGCAGTCTACCAAGGAAAAGTCTTCTGACAGTAAAAATCTTCGCCATTTAATGTGTCGCTCACGCTAATGCTCGTAATCACGCACGATCCGCATCAAAGCGAGAAAAGTTAAATCAAATTGATAATGAAGCCATCGAGGGCAGATATACATGTAGCTCAAATGTCCTACTAGGGTCCTCATATTTACGCAGCCAGGGAAGAAAGCGTAAACAATAACAAAGGTCCCAAACTTTTTTAATGGTGACAACTTTTTATTGCAACCCATGATCTCGGCTTTTGTGTCAAGCACCCATATTTATGCCTGTATGAATTTAATTTGACTTGAGTTTAAAGGATCTTCGGGCCCCCATTAAAAGGAATGCGTTTAAAGAAATGCTATTCTGACTTGTAGTTAAAACTATAGCGACTTTAGCTTGTATGCTTTTGGGCATAGCCGAAATTGATTGACTGATGCAGTAGAATGGCTTATTTTGCCTATATCCTGCCGCATTTCTAAAATTGTGTATATCTTGATTAAGGGACACATGTATCTAAATTTAATTAATTTAAGCCAAATGCATCTAGAGTTATGAAGAACTCAATATTTATATAGGCTGAGGGCGTGGCACCGCCCACGTTTTCGAAATTATATATAGGGGATTTTTAATGTTAAATCGTCAGCTAGTTAAAATCGACCCCGTCCAATTTAAATGCAATTTGTTGGGGAGCTTCCTGTTATCAAAAATCAAAGTTCTGGCAAAGAAAAAAATTTAAAATTTCACTCTTTTCTGTTTTGTGAAGTTTGTATTTTCAATTTTTCGGAAACTACTGTAATAAAAAAAAAATTTGGCATTTTCAAAGTGGGTACGTAGGGGTATACAAAAAAAATATTTAAAAAAATCATTTTGTATTTCAAATTTTTTTAAATTTTCAATTTTTCAAAATCGTAAAAATTTGAAGTTCGACATTAAAACTTGAACATAATATAGATAAACTACCTACAAAAAGAAGAGAATTCAGCACACCCCAATGTAAATTTAACTGTCACGACACTTTTGACAACCCCCTTTCTGTGGTATTTATATATAAAGCGCTCGTTGCTTTTACTAAATCATCAAAATTAGCTGTTGTGCCCTTCTATGCTGTATCTACCATCGCTGATGTTTACCCTCGATTCTATGCCGTTCGTTGCTCCAAACAAATTTACATGTGACACGTCAGCTGTAGCGCGTAGTAAGTTTGCTTTGCTTCCAAAGGGGGTGCTTGTTGCTTGCACCTAAAGCATTTGCCACAGTGGCATGAATTGGGTGCTGCTATTTTTCGCGCTATTTCAAAGCAGCCACAAATGTTCCCTTTTTTGGAAAGTCAATGGCGAGAAAGTAAAGCAAGCAGAGCCCAAAAATGCAAAACGTGCCACAGCAGCAATGTGCACGGGAAAACATTACACAAACAAAATAAAGCAACAAAGAATTGGAAGCATAAAAATTTTAAAAATCTGCCGCACATTGCATACACATAATAAAACGCCTTGGGGCAGGCTTAACACAACGTCTGCAACACCCCTAACAAACCTTGTCACGCACTCGCCAGAACACTCACGCACGCACACACTTGCATAACAGTGAGCGCACATTCGCCCTTGCCATGCCCGCTTTTATTTAGTAACACCTCACGTGTGTACGCGCATACTGCAGTAAAAGCGCTTGCAACACTTTGTGCCACACCATTGCTTACTGTTGCAGGTTTTTCACTTTTGTTTTTGATGTTGTTGTTGTTGTTGCTACTGTGTGCTCCCCTTATTTTAAATTCGCATTCACAAGCGCAGCACACCACAACTCAACGCTTCCTTTTTTTCACATGCTGCCACTGCCCTTGTGGCGGCTGATTTTTCTGCTGTTTTTAATGTTGTTGTTGCTGCTGCTGCCGGCAACATTTGCCACGGCTGCTGCTATTTTACAGCACTTATGTTGCTATTTACGCTTTTTTTTTTGTATTGCTGCCAGCTGGATCTGTACGTAGCTGCTGTTGGTGATGCTTCTGCTCTGGCTGCTGTTGCTGCAGCTTATGTGGCAGGCAATCACTTGATAGGTCAGCGACCCGCACAATGGTGGCGTATAATTGTTAAATAACCGCGCACGAGTACACACACACATACACACGCACATATTACAGCAACAATAAGTACGGGCACAGTCGACAATGAGACAGCCCTCGCAAACGTCACCTAGCTGCAGCGGCGTAACTAGTCAGCTGGTTTGTCTACATTGTAGAGATGAAGGCTTTTGTTTTCGCTTGCATGCCCCTCGTATACATATCCATGTTTGTATGTCTGTGCACTAGCGATGGAAATTCATTGGAGAGAAAAATCAATAAGACCTTAATTGCTGGAATATGACCGAGTGGGCTGACTAAACTAAATAATTCAGTAATCGCAACTTAATAGACTGCCCGTTTATGGGAATATGTATTTATTAGTCAATCATACCGACTGATAGGCTCTATCGTATTTAATATGAATATGGCTCACTATAGTATTTGGATATACTTTTGAAAAACCTTATTAGACATATTCTCGCTACATAAGATCTCTCGAGCCTTTATTGTCATTCGGAATTCACACCTTAAAAAGCTTTAATTTTCATGTTACCCTTTAATGAAAATAATAATAATTCCCAACGGATAACCCACCATCCCGCCTAGCCGACACTAGGGGCGCATCCGCATAACGAAAGGGTTTTTTTATATATATATTAGGGTGGGTCGATTTGTATGGAGGAAAGTTAACCAGTATCGCGCCATCGATTTTTCGATAGGTTTTGGGCTCAAGAAAAAAAAGTTCCACTACGTATACCCAAAAAAATAATTTTCGAGCCTGCGAAATTTCATTTTTTTTTTACTTTTTTCGACTTTGATTTTTAGCAATTTTTTCATGACCTACTAAAAAAAGTTTCGTTTGATTTTAGAATTTTCATGGATAGCCTGTCCGACCCAAAAATGTCCGCTAAAAACGTTGGAGATAGCAGTTTTTTGAAAAAAATAAATATTTTTTGGGTTTTAGGGAGTGTTTGGTCAAAAAATTAACCTTTTCGCCATTTTTTTAAGGATTTTTTCAGCATGATGCGAAAATTTTTTCGATGAAAACGAATTTGTCTCATATTTCCTGTCCCACTTAAAATCAGCGCTAAAAACTTTGGCGATAACGGTTTTTTTAAAAAAAATGTTATTTTCGGGTTTTGGGACTTGTTTCGACTTTTACGAAACCCGAAAATAACATTTTTGTTATCTTATTTCTACTTTTAAATATTCAGATAACAAAGCAGACGATTTGGCCGTACCCCTGCGGGTTAGGGGTTAGAATATGCCTGAGGTAGGCATACCGGTCGTAAGAGACTAATATACACAAAGGTAATGACGTGCAACTCGATGGTTGATCTACGGATATGATGCCTCTCACCTCTCATTACCCATCTCTCTTTCCTTACGGAAGAAGGGGTGATATGACCTAGAAGGTTCGTCTGGTCATACCAAATCGCTACCACGACAGTCGGGCAGTACCGTAAGGGAGTACCGGAGCGTACCGGATTCATATCCGGCAAAGGACTGTCAGTTCGACAGCACTCCCCAAAACCTTCGGGGAGTGTTTTTGTCGTTACAACAACAACAACAACAACGATTTGGCCGTTGAAGCAGAATTTGCAGATACTGATGAGGCATTGCATATGTTAAGACACGTTTCTTCATACATCAACTTAATTAGAAACTTTGTGGGGATGAGGAGTAACTTAGCGATTAATGTTTTCAACTCTCTACATGATTTGGAAGGTTTTTCGGAAAATTAAATGGAACTTACTGATTATTTTAAATAAAATTAAAAAGCAAAATATAGTTTATATATAGTAAAGTGACTTTCAGCTTCCTCTCGAAAACACTATAGAGAAGTTCGAAAACCACTCTAATAAAGTTCCATTAGCTCCTTGACGCTGGGCCTTAATACCCTACCTAACCCGTCCTCAACTAGTTTGTACAATGATTACAAGGTCATAATTAATTTCCAAACATCTTTATTTCATCATCATAATGAATACATAATTTTCACGACAAGTGCATTAAAACCCTTGATGAACGATAAGCGCTGCTAAAATAGTAGCAATAATAAATAAAAACTGAAAACCAAATTAAGACACAAGAATAAATATCTACAAAGTATGATATACAGATATGTGTCTACAACAACAACATATGAATATAACACCAATTATTGAGACACATTTGGTAGGCGCGTATCAGATATACCACACATATGCGCCTCATACCAACATAAATAAATTGAAATCACTTAAAATGCATTTTTACTTCCTTGTTGACATTTCTGGGTCAGCGACCCAAAGGCAAAACGCCAAGCAGAATTAAGCTCACTTTATATATTGATGTTACAGAGCCCAGCCAAGGAGCAGAAGGCATAAGTGACGTGAAGTGAAGTGAACTGTGGACCGCAAGAGTGCGCGATTACATCGTAGTAGAACAGTTGGCAATTGAAGCAATCATAAATGAGGCAATTTGGCGAGGACGGGGCCACAATGGATAGAGAGTGTGTGTAAAACAATTTATTTTAAATATGAGCACGCACTAAAGCCACGCACAACAACAAATAGAAGATGATGAATATACCTACACACACTCATAGATACTAGCAAAAATAGCATAAGAGTATGCAAACAGGTTTGGGCCATACTTCCACAAATGTTAGAAGTAGATGTGGGTAATTAATAAAAGTTATAGTATTGATAAACAATAATGATCATGATAATAATAACATTAATAATGATAATGATAACTATAATTATAATGATAATGATAATGATAATGATAATGATAATGATAATGATAATGATAATGATAATGATAATGATAATGATAATGATAATGATAATGATAATGATAATGATAATGATAATGATAATGATAATGATAATGATAATGATAATGATAATGATAATGATAATGATAATGATAATGATAATGATAATGATAATGATAATGATAATGATAATGATAATGATAATGACAATGATAATGATAATGATAATGATAATGATAATGATAATGATAATGATAATGATAATGATAATGATAATGATAATGATAATGATAATGATAATGATAATGATAATGATAATGATAATGATAATTATAATGATAATGATAATGATAATGATAATGATAATGATAATGATAATGATAATGATAATGATAATGATAATGATAATGATAATGATAATGATAATGATAATGATAATGATATTGATAATGTTAATGATAATGATAATGATAATGATAATGATAATGATAATGATAATGATAATGATAATGATAATGATAATGATAATGATAATGATAATGATAATGATAATGATAATGATAATGATAATGATAATGATAATGATAATGATAATGATAATGATAATGATAATGATAATGATAATGATAATGATAATGTTAATGATAATGATAATGATAATGATAATGATAATGATAATGATAATGACAATGATAATGATAATGATAATGATAATGATAATGATAATGATAATGATAATGATAATGATAATGATAATGATAATGATAATGATAATGATAATGATAATGATAATGATAATGATAATGATAATGATAATGATAATGATAATGATAATGATAATGATAATGATAATGATAATGATAATGATAATGATACTGATAATGATAATGATGATGATAATGATAATGATAATGATAATGATAATGATAATGATAATGATAATGATAATGATAATGATAATGATAATGATAATGATAATGATAATGATAATGATAATGATAATGATAGTGATAATGATAATGATAATGATAATGATAATGATAATGATAATGATAATGATAATGATAATGATAATGATAATGATAATGATAATGATAATGATAATGATAATGATAATGATAATGATAATGATAATGATAATGATAATGACAATGATAATGATAATAAGGATAATGGATAATGATAATGATAAAAACAAAGTCGAACCAAAATTTTTCAAAAAAATACAGCGCATACACTCTGCACTTGTCCAAACCAACCGCTTACAATACCAACCAGCAACATTAAAAGTTAGAGAATATTAATAAAAACTGAAAACATATGAAGTCATTTGTTAAAGAAAATAAAATAACGAGAAAAGGAACTAAGCAGCAAGAGGAGTTGCAACAAGAGCAACAATTACTAACCACAATGTTCAAGTTGTTGTTGGTGCTGTTGCAGTGAGCAATTTGTGAGCAATTGTTTCTTACATAATTTCTGCCAAACTTGAATGCAACAATACAAAAGCGAACAACAATAATAAAAATTGCAATTTAACAAAACCAGCGTAAGTATACTTTTTGCGTTTTACGTATTAACACACATACATGCAGACATATACACATGCATTAATACAAATATGTTGCGGCCATACAACACGCGACCAATTGCTAGTAACAGCAACAAAAGCTTACGCACGCGCTTAATTTACGCAGAATTGTTGTTGCTTGTTTGTGTTCTATTTATTTATTTAGTTTTAAATTTTTTCTTTTTTTCTTTTTTGCTACAACGATGTCAGCAATTTATCATAGTAGCTGCAGGCGCATACAAAGAGACGAATAACAATTGCTTAGCACTCATGTTGCACGTTCTGTTGTCAACAAGAACTCTAAATTGCAAGTTGTAAATAAATACATTTTGTAGTAGATACCCTAAAGTGGGTGTGGGGGTAATCGTTGCTCTCGGTACTACTTACAGTCCTAATGTTAAAAGTTTAGAATTTTTCAGTTCGTCAGAGAGTTTCGTTTTCGATCTGATTTTATTCCTTAAATGGTGGTATGAGATCTCTTGAAATATGGTACAGTTCCCAGCATGTCTGCCGGTCGCAAATAAGCGAAACTTTATTACATCTTAATCGATGGCAGAGTACGTGTTCCACTAAGTCACAATATTGAGATACGAGAAAACATGTGATGGATGACTTGGCCTCCCGTTGCTTTCAATTTCTGTTGCTAAAAATTGCAAGGACCATATTTTCAAGGGAGTTAAGTTCCAACGAAAGATGATAATAATTGTTACTTAGATCTCCAGAAAAATTATTGTCACAACGCGGGTCACTTCATGTTATATGCGCTCATACCTCGCACCAGTTTCTAGTCCAAACAAGAACTAGGCAACTAAGTGGTTCACTACTAATAACAGCCGCTGCATTCGTTGTATATACTTTCGTGTTCGTAGTATTTCTATATAGTGTAGATTAAATATTCAATTTAATTCATGTCGCATTTATAAGTTTTATTAATAACATGCATTAGCACAAATTTACAACAATAGATAATTGTGTCAGCTAAACTCGCCTAAATTTACCCGTATGTGCTAATAGAGCCAACAGATCGTCTGCAATCTACGAGTGACTTTGTTATGGCGGGATATAGAACTTGAGCTGAATGTATTGGCTATTGCTAGCAGCATCCACCCCTTTTACTATAACACTTATCCGTGGCCTCTTGGTGCTCACATTGTAAGAGGATCGGGTTTTTAGTTACCTCAACTTAGAAGAACGGTGCTTATTTAGCGAGGACGGTAGTCAATTGCGAAAATTTTATCCACAACATGTTGATGTTGTAACAGTTCTTCGCCTTATCTAATCGCCACTCCCCTTGGGTACTGCTTAGTCCCGGAAGCCCCCGAATCCTTCTTTTGAACCGGTTTTTTTAGAAAGCTCGGTAATTCAGAATTTGTTTTGTTTTAATTTTTTCTGTCTCATATTTTTTCAAAAACACCCTTTCACTCAATTTTTTAAAGAAAAATACTGACACCTCTTTTAAAAGCTCACTATCTCAGAAATTTCAAGCTATCCACCTCGGAAATTCTATCACAAACACCCCATCCCAGAATTTTTCGAAGAACGCCCTAAAACTTTTAAAGAACAGAACTTTTTCCAAAAACTCGTTATCTCAAATTTTGTTTAAAAATAACACCCAATCTCAGAGTTTTTACAAAGAACTCTTTACTTTAGAACTTTTTTAAAAATTCCCTCTCCCAGAATTTTTTGAAGAACCCCTATGCTTTTTTAAAGAGATCTCTATTTCAGTTGCTTTCTTCGAAAAGTCTTCCTCAGAATTTTTTTTAAAAACGCCGTCCATCAGATTTTTTTCAGAAATGCCCTAAACCTTTTTAAGCAGATCCCTCTTTCAGAATTTTTTTTTTCGAAAACTTTTTGCCAGAATTTTTTCAAAAACCAACTATCTCAGAATTTTTTTTAAAGAAAGCTCTACCTTAAAACTTCTTTAAAAACACCCTATATCAGATTTTTTTGCGTACACTATCTAAAACTTTTTCAGAAAGTTTTTATTTCAGAAATTCGTTTTTTCAGAGGTTTTTCAAGAAATCTTAGAATTTTTTCCTAAAACTCTCTAGCTAAGAATTTTCTTGAAGAAAACCCTACTCTACAACTTTTTAAAAACCCTCTTTTTCAGAATTTCTATCAAAAACGACATATCCTAGAATTTTTCCAAGAACGTTCTAAAACTTTTAAAGAGTAGAATATTTTCCAAAAACCCGTTATCTTAGAATTTTTTAAATAACACCCATTCTCAGAATTTTTATAAAGAACTTTTCAAAAATTCTTTATTACAGATATTTTTCAAGAAGCCCCTCGATTTAGGTTTTTTAAAAACTCTCTATTTTAGAGTTTTTCTCAACATTGTTCCATTTCCGATTTTTTTTATCAAAAAGTCTACACCATTTTTTTTTTTTTTTTAACTGTCTCAGAATTTTTTTAGCGAACGCCCTTAATCTCCCTGCATCTTTTACATTATTTTTTCTGAAAACGCTTTCTCAGAATTTAAAAAAAAAAAACTTGAGAACTTTTTAAAACCCTTCTATCTCATAACTTTGTGAGTAGCCTATCTAAAACTTTTTCGTGATCTTTTCAAAAATTCGTTATTTCAATTCAGAACATTTTGAAGAAAATAACTGCCCTATTCCCTATTTCAGATGTTTTTAAAGAGAAAGTTCAGAATTTTTGATGAACGGCATAGCTCACATTTTTGTTTTTTTTTTCAAAATTGCTCATGGCAGTCTTTTTTGAAATATCCCAGTTAGGATAAACTTCACCACATGGTGAGTATTTTAAAAACCGCAACCGAGACCAAGAGACTATCCTACCACCTTCCACAGCTTTCCCACAATTAAATTAAAATGAGAACCAATTTTTTTTTTTTTACTTTTCCACCACAAAAATTACATGTTTATGCATGTTTGCCACTAATTGCCGCAACTGCCTGCAACCAAGCATTTGTATTAAAAAAAAACTTGGCAAAAATCATCGATTGCATTTGCAAGCTGGGCAACCCCAATTTGCACGCAGAGCCATACGAGATGTGTAGGTTCAACAACCGGCCCAATAACTGTAGCAGTGACAGGCAACAAACGCAAACAACCACAAATCCGCAACAATAGCAGCATCCCATGTCAGCAACATTAGGTTCTTTTTGAAAACCTTGAAATGTTGGGATTGCGCGTTCAGCATCAAACCACCTTTTTTACCACCTTTTCACTATGAATAAATGTGCTTATGTGAATATGTAGCAATGTTTGTATATATGTTTGCAGGTCGATTGTTATCCCTTTGTTTTTGTGGGATAGCTGGTGATTTCTTCTCAAATCAAGTAGGCACTGCTTCCATCGTGTTTAATTTAGATTTATTTCTCTTATTTTTTAACCCTTTTTTAAGTTAAAGCACTTTTTTCGATTGCGTTCATGTTTGAACATGTTTTATTTTTTCTTTTTCTTCATTTCTTTTTATGCTTTATTTTATTTTTTTAAATTTTTATTTTCTCATACTAACTACTAAAATGATTTCACAACTTGACGCAATTATTGCATCACACTGAAGTCCAGTAAATGTTGACAGCATAAATGTACGATAAGACGAGAAAACACGGGCACATACATTGGTGTATGGTTGTTGCGAATACCCTGTAGGAAAGATAAGGAGAAGAAAACTAAATTATTATTATTAGAAAAAGAGTGAAATGCAATGGGACTACTCTGATATATTCAGCGTTAGGCCTTACGGATTCCCACCTATTTCTATCTTAAAGATCCTCACAGCAATTCTAGTGTATTACCGAGGACTCGAGATGCATGATCTCCTTCAATGGAGGGAAAATGTATAAGACTCTATCAATTTAAGTTGATCAGCACAACGAGCTTATTTAGAATCGGAAAGATTTCTTCCGAGCTTTTCTAGATTATTTCCTATGGGAGGAGCTTCTATTGTTTATCCCACAATTTTTAAGGCGCTGAAGATTAATTTCGTTTAACTCCTACCCTTATTCTTCTAACATAGTCACTTCCATATATAATTACACTGAAAGCAGCATTTATATGGAGGTGTCACGCCCCCTTTCCCGTTTTCGTGATTTTTACGGATATGTTAGAGGCTAAACTCATCTAATCCCTCACCAAATTTACATTTTCTGGCATGAATGTTTCCAAAGATATGCAATATCACAAAATGTATAGGTTAAGCGACGCAGGGCCATCGAAATCCGAGTCGGGCTCCGGAGATTCCTTGGTTAAAATACTACTAATACTGCTTAGGCATGGCCGGGCCCCCTAAGGCTTTCGGGTCTTTGATCTGTTACAATTATATTATATGTAGAGATTATATCCACGACCTTTATTTTTGCCCGAAATTATATAGTAACAGCGCCCCAAATTAAGTAGGCGATGAACGGTGTATTAAAATTTAAAGGCTTAAATTTGACTACCAATAACTTCAGAACCTAGCACGCCAGTTCTGCTTAACATTATTCTGAGCGACACACACCCCAATGCTGCGCATTAACAGACTACATCGATTCCGATAAACATATCATCAAGAAACTATAGAAAATAGAATCTGTATCGAATAGCAAAAGTATCGAGGGTTTAAGATCCGAAGGAAAGCAAATTAACCACCTTAATAGAATCACCATAAATGTCAACATTTTTTTGCATTTCGAATTATTTTAATGTACGCATATCTTTGCATAAATATTACCATCTGTACAACCCACCCATCAGATATGTGCATTATGTATGTATGTACAAAAATCTTCATACGCAGAGCGGCTTTTAACGGCTCCAAGCTCCACAAAGTCGCAGCAATAAAAAAAAATCGTATGCGAAATCATAATATCTACCTATCTTAAGCAAATAAACCTAAAATAAATAAGTTTGTGTAAAAATTTAAATATACGAATGCAACTCTGAGCTGCTTCGCGCCATTTTTGTCCCCAAATCAAAGCGATTGCAATTGTCAAGAAACTGGTCTTTCATCAAACAATTGTGTGCTAAGTACTCTTTTTTTAAGACGCATACTCTTAAAGTACACGTTTTTGTTATAAAATCCCTTACCTTATAAAATTTTACTCTTCTTACTGCCGTTATATTTCTTAACATTTTTTAAATCAACTCTTTAGCTTCTACCTAAGCGTATTGCCTACAAAGTTATGCGCTCAAAATTTATTTATAGGCGCTCTGTGGCTCCCCCTTTGCGAGCGTTGGTAGCAAAACAAAACGGCAAAATTATAAAGCAGAGAAAAAAAAAATAAAAAGCAGCAGCAGGAAAATAATAAAAAAAAGTGTTCACTCTCATCACTTCTCTGTTTTGTTTTGCTTCGGCATTCACCACAAGTCGTTTTCTGCTGTGTTTGCGCTCTTGCACTGTGGAGACAGCTTCGCCTATATATACTTAGACCCCACTGTAGTCGACAAACAAAGGCCTATCGTTAGGTTCTCTTTCATTTTAGGCATATTCGTACATAAACAAACTCATATACTATACATATACTTAAATAAGTTCCTCTTAATTTGTGGCCTTTGGTTCACTGCCACTTTTTAAATTTTGTGATTTCTTGAACTTCATGCAGTGCATTGTATTTGCTTGTACATATGTATGTATGCTTTGTAGGTTTTTATTAGGCATGGGACTATTCGAATAAAAATGATTCTAATAAAAACTCCATTTGTTCGAAGGCTATAAAAAATCCGAATAGTATTTATTCGAATATTATTCGAAAATAGTCCCACCACTAGCTTTTATATTTTATTGCTTTTGTTGTTTATTTTTGTTTCTTTTTTTGGTTTTGTGTTTGCTTCTTTTATTTGTTTCAGCTTTCTTGCAATTGTCAACGTACTCCCACAATTTCTCTTTGTTTTTGATTTTCGATCTTTCATATATTTTGTGGGGCTCAGATTTTAGTACAGACTTGTACCTGCCCTTGCACAACTCGGCGCTCACACAGACATTCAACAATATATCGGATCCAATGTAAAGAAACATGATTTCTTTTGCTCTACACCTGTCTTAATAATTTTTCAGGATTCAACTTGATTCAATAGTTTAAAAAATCGCAGGTGAAATTGATTTAAGTTATGACAACAGCATTATAGCAACTATAGTTGATTTCATAACATTGACCTATGTACTTATTCGAATTTTTATAATCGCAAATCAGTTCAACGGGCTTAGTAAGGTATAATTTAATATATATGTATGAGAACTTTTCCACGATATAATGTAAAAAGAACATACATACATAAAGTAATATTCGGGAATACCCCTTTTGATATAGTCGAGGAAAATCCGAGGGGACTGTTTTAATTATTGTCATTATTTGAACATGTTCATTCAAGCTCGATGTTAACAATTAAGACAAAAGGGGGAAGGAATATAAGTACTATACTCAAGTTTTGGACATCTTCTATGCCCCGGTGTACATTGCAATGCTTTCGAGGGAATTTTACCCCAGGTCATATTTGCAAAACCTAGGTCTCTTTTTAATCAAAAAGTGTATCTAATATTTCTAAGTAGTGCTCGTCAAACCCTCTCACCTGTACGAGCACATTAGTCTGAGATAAAGAGGCACCTTCGCCATCTCTACATATGGAAAAATTGTAACAGTTAGATGTTCGTGTAATCGATAGGAA
Organism: Merzomyia westermanni; assembly: GCA_949987695.1. NCBI lineage: Eukaryota > Metazoa > Arthropoda > Insecta > Diptera > Tephritidae > Merzomyia > Merzomyia westermanni. The sequence goes on along the minus strand of OX465291.1, from coordinate 144,858,559 downwards.
GGATCTATACTAAACCTATAGAAGCCAATTCAACAGTTTTTAGAATTTTTGTCTGTCTGTATGAAAATTTGCGCGCGCTTCACTCAAAAACTGCAGAATGTCATTTAATGAAACTTTGACCGTTGCATTACTAGACATCCTACTTACAACTAAGGATATTCATTATTTCACTAAAATGGAAAACAAAAACAACAAATATTGTAAACAGCTACAGGAATAAAAACAAAAAACGAAACGTGAATACAATAAAGAAGATATAACAAAAACAAAACTACATAGCTACAACAACGACAAACATCAAAAAAAAAATTAAAACTGCAATAAGTTATATAAAGTCAGCAACTGCAAATAGTAGAATAAACTGTATTATTATGTACCTTGACTATAAACGAGCTCATAAACATATAAACGAAAGCAAAACTTAAAATGTTTCTCAAATCAAAAAAAAAAAAAAAAAAAAAAGTAGCAGCAGAAACAAAAAAAACTAAAAAGCAACAACAAAATAAGAATCCAAAAAAAAGTTTATCAAAACATCAATTTACAACTCTGCATTTCTCTGATTGTGTAAATGCTTGTAATGGCAAAAACCAGGCCAAATGGAAGGCTAATTTTACAGACAGCCCTTTGACGGTTAGGGATTCACCACTAGAAAATTTGGCTGCCAGCCCGATTGATGGCAGAGCAACTACTTTAACCACTTATAATCTTCACGCGGTGAATCTTACTCACCTTTTACGACAGACCTACCGCACTGTACTCGTTGGGAGTACATTAAGCTGTTTTTCTGTATTGTGAAATTTCTTTTGATCCATCATCATAAAACTTAAAGGATAAGAGTTTTTTCTCCTTCTAGAATTGCTCAACCAATTACATTTAACTCTTATGCAAACTGCTCAGTATGCATCATCTCATACATTATCCTTATTAGCTATAGCCAATATACTTACATCCATACATACCTGTTTCTGTACACATAGAGTAAATTCACGATTAAAACTCTTAACATATTCTTAGGCGAGAGTAAAGTGTACTCTCAATTTCCTATATAATTGAGCATAATTTTCTTCAGCTCAGAATATTTGATCTTCTGAGAGTATAATACACCAAAAGAGTGAAAGATCGTAAAGAAATAAAATACAACTAAATAAGTGTACGCATGTATGTATGTTTGTTCTATCTGCCTTGCATCCTCTTCTGTCTTCAGGGATTAGCTGCAGGTCGTGGCAATAAGTAATCACGATACATCGTGAACAAAAGCAGGTCTTTTGCTTGATATCTGATGAGTGACTGAGCAAATCACCTTTACAAGTGTGTGTATGTATGAGTGTATGTTTATAAACGGTTGTATGCGTGTTTTTAGAGGATTTTCTGTATCCGCATGCGTGTTTTTGTATACGAGTATTCATGTGTTTACTTGATTTATATGCTTATTTCTTTCACTATTTTTTTTTCTTCACTGTAGCCTATCGCCAGAAAATGCGTTTGTGTGCGTACTGTACCAAAACACATTCATACAAACATAAGAATATATGTGTATACGTAAACATCCTACCTGTTCGTAGGAGTATCCACTAATATTATCATACACTTATGCATTTTTATGCCCAGCTATCTACGTATGTATGAGTTTATTAGTGAGCTGCTGTTCTGGCTTCTAATTGTTGCGACGCTGTTGGTCTTTGCTGCGTTCTCTGGTGCTCACTATCTCATCTCGGCGCTGCATGCAACTGCAATTTCACTGATGATTTTTTTATTTTGCTGCTTTTCATTTCGCTTATGTTTTATTGCCGCTTTTTTATTTCTATGCTTCTACTATGTTTTAAATTTTTTCTTTAATTTTTAATGTGTATTTTTTGTTGTTGTTTTCAATTTTTATATTTTTTCAAATCGACTTGCATTGTTGCTGGCCCCTTGACTATCTGCTGCTTTTTTTATATTTACTCTCTGTATTATGATTGTGTTGTTGTACTGTGGCCGCTGCTGCTGCTTGCCGACTGTAGCTGCAATTGTGACTCTGACTCTGACTGTGACTGGTGTCTCCACTTCTGGTTAGTCATATGTTTGTTGTTGCTGCTGCACTGATTGGGAGCATTATTCGTGAGCTCGCTCATTGTTGGATTTGTTCTTCTTGTGTTTTTGTTGTTGGCGTCGAGCTGGTTCACTGTCTGCTGTTGACTGAATTGTGACTAGCTGGTGTTTTCAAGCGTTCTGACTAGCTGTGATGTGCGTTGGTGTGTTTGTTTGTGAGTGTTGATTGTTTGTATCGGTGAGTAGTCATTTCGAATGCTAGCAGCAGAAGGTGGCAGAACCTACACCGCGCACCGATTGCAACGGCAGGCACAGTTGAATGCGAACAACGAAGCGAGTAAGACGTGTTTTGTTGGTTGGTGGTTAAGATATTAACACTTTTTTCTTGTGAACGAACACTTTGTGTGCTGTACGCCAAAAGCCCGTGGTTTTAAAGCGCCAACATAACAACAACAAACGCAACGCCTAAAGCATTTTAGTGCAATCGTTTTGCATTGTGTATGAGGACGCGAGTGTGTTAGTGTATGTGTATGTGTGTATGCCAAAGTTGATATGCGTGGACATACGAAAAATTAAACAGTGCCAAAACAATAACAAGAAATAAACAAAAAAATTCCAGTTAACAATACTAATAAACACAAAACCATTTAATCACGTTTAAAGTGCTGCTTAAGTTATAAACAGCTGAAAATTTGAAAAAAAAAAAATTGTTAAAATATTTTTCGAAATTTGTATTTTTGAAAAATTTGTAAACAAACCGCAAACGTAAGTGAAGATCCATATATTTTTAGTGTGAAAAAAGCAACATTGAAGTTTTCGCAATTAAAAAGTTTCAAAAATAAAAGTAAACAATAGCAGATGTTTCAAAAGTGTTGTGAAATTTCGTGGCCTTATTCAAAAAAAAAAATTCAACTAGGAAGGTTTATGAATTTTTTTAAATTTTGAAGAAGAGATTTCCATGCTTATGTTTCTTAATAAGCTTAAGTTGAACAGCAACAAAAAATATTATACGTAAAAAAGTTTTAAGCATACAGTTTGTTTAATATACTAATATCTGTAAGTAGAAATTGAAACTACATTTTACAGATAAAAAAATTTCCAAAAATTAACTTGAGTTAAAAAATTACATTTTACAATTATATTATACAAAAACTTGCATAAAAATATTTAACAAACTTTTTGGATACATATTTATGAAGGCCACCTTTCTTTGTTTTTGAAGCTAACTTTTTTTTGTTTTCGAAAAAAGAAAATTTATTAAATACATTTAAAATTTTTTTAATGATTATGAAAATTTTCAATTATTTAATTAAAAGACAGGAAAGACAATATTTCAGGTAGATTTTTTGTGTTATAAATTATTATACAAATTATTAAAAAAAAAAAAACTAAATAACAGTAAATTACTAAAAATGTTGATTTTTAAGTACTTTTTCTTTCAACTTCATCCTTTATTGGTTTTTTGTTTTCCTTAGTAAATACATTTTTGTTGTTGGGGGGTTATAAGGATCTACAGTAATAATTTGTATATAAGAACCAAACTTTTGCGGTTTTTGTTAATAACTTCTTGGTAAACTAAAACAAATTTATTGCAATTTTGGGAGTTTTTGTTTTAGTAAAATAAACTTTTCTTTTTACTATTTATGCACTTTTCAGAGTAGTCCAACTAGCGTATAATAAGTTGTCTTTGATAATTAGTATTTCACCTTAGCAGTGGCTTAATGTTCGCTTTTAAGCCCGCAGACTTTTAGTTACGGTTTAGAAACTAAAAATGTCATGCCCAAAGTTAGATTAATTTATAAAATTTAGTATCTCTATTTTTTCAGGACCCCCGGCCACCTATTTCTGATTAGATTTTTGTAAGTCAAATACCTAAAATTCAAAACACACTTTACATATACCAAATAAGGAATTCTGATCCGCTTTCAAAAAAAAAAAATAAAAAATTTAGAACAACTGTTATTTTTATAATTTTCAGCCATGGTTTCATGGTATCTTTGATTGATATACCGTTATGTAGTTCAAGGCATTTTACTGAAGCTCTAAATAATTAAATTTTATCTTTGAAACGATCTTTATCTGCATATTCGCACATAATATTTTGAAGATCATGGGGTTTTGTTGCGCCATTTTAATGGTTAAGCCTAGATTAATTTTATCGCGAGAGAAAACTTGACTATTGCACTTACCCTATGAAGTAAATACAATTTTTTATCTCTTTTTCAACCTTTCGATAAAGAAAGAATTGTTATATATGTTAAAAATATCCGCTATGCATTCTCTAATTTTTCCTTTCTCCTAATTGCAATAAAAAATATTTTGAAAAATTTGAACGCTAGCGAGAACTTGAAAGAAAAAAATATGAAAAAATTTATTTCTGCATCATCTTACAGGAACAATTCACTATATGAATTCAAGTTTGTCATGACGAAGAATTTCACAACTGCGCGTAATATTTACAAATAATAAACAAAAAGTACGTGAAAGTTACTGAAAATTAATGCTAATGCAGACAAGAATTAGAAAAGTGAAAGAAAACTTAAAAATTTAAACAAGAAATAAAAAACACAAAAAAGATTTCACGAAAACACTTAACAAGCGCAATTTTGTCTTGTGTGCAAGAACATTCGTGCGCAACCTCATTAACAACGCGCTACCAATAACACCACCCACCACCCACTGCTGTGCAGCAGGTGTGTGAGCGAATTTATTAACTCCCAACAATAAAAACAAAACAGAGAGTAAAAAGCAAAAACAATACAAAAAAAGAAAATCAACCATAACCAACTCAGCCGCAAAAGCGTGGCAAAACAAAAAATCAAATAGAGAAAAATACAAAAAAATTAAGTCACAATAACAAAACATGGCTGTTGTCTTTTATATGCCCGAAGCGGGCGCTGATGATTCTGCATCGAATGGCAGCAATGTCAGCACGGGCGCCGGCAGCGCTGCGTCATCAACATCACAATCACCGAATACCACAACATCGGCCACACAAACGCCCATGCAGAGTCCGTTGGTGTCAAGTCCACAGTTTGTGATGGCCCTATGTGAGGCGGTCTATCAATCTTTGAATAGTAAGTAAACAAATTTATATATAAAAATATTTAAAACTGTTTACTTAAGGACTTTCCATTGCACCATTTTTCTGAAGCAGACTAGAAAAAAAGTATCTACTAAAATTAACTTAAATATTTTTCCCAAAAATTACAGGTTGAGTAACAACTTTCAAGCCAAAAAGAAAACTAAAAAACCCCATATACAACAGAAAAATTTTCCCACTGGGTGTGTCATCCATATTATTGATTTCCTTATAAAAGTTGTACACCCTAAAGCACTGCAAGGCCAGCACTTCAAAATTCTTGCAGTCGGCTCCTTTGAAATTCCTCTCTCAACCCTTTTATAATTATAATAGATTCACAGGTTTTTTCGCATACAACATTTTTATGGGGAATTCCAATTTTTAGCGCTGTAAAGCACAATTTAATGAAATGAAAACAGTACTCAGAAAAATTTCCATGAAATTAAAAGTATTCCAGGATATAAAAAAAGTGATTGAAGGATGGTCATTTTTTATTTTGTTGTTGTTAGGACGAATTGCAAGAAATATTATAAGCAAATATCGATAAAAATGTGGTTCTGTAAACGTAGTCTATTCCTCGCATGCAATAAATGCTTTTTTACAATGGTTACATATAATCCCTTCCGAGCGTGGAGGACAAATGAATAAAGACGGTTTAATAGGTACACTTCTTAGATACTAAGGTTATAATGCCGTCGGACCAACCTTCTCCTTGGTCGATTGCTGGGAGTCTAGGTCCATCAGGTAGCTTGTTTCTAAGCTGCTATATTTACTCTTGTTCACTCGCTATTTCGCTCAAGCTCCTTGGTACCTTCGCCACCTCAAAAAAGTCTTTTTACTACCTTTGCAAGTTCCTCTATCCTCTCTTTGTCTTTTATAAATGTTTTAAGATACCCAGGAGAGCATTTAACTTGAGAAGCTGATTCACTTGTTGAGCAGTTTATTGCACTTACTGACAGCCTTGAACGCTGTGATGGGAAAATTTTGATCTTAGTTCTTCAGGGAAAATTCCAGTTCCAAATCAGGAACATTCTAATTTGGTCCTTTGGGCTTCTGCCTTTTTTGAATTTTCCCTCTTCCGCTTTGTTAATAAAACCATAACAGCTGTAAAAATTTATCGCAAGCGATAAAAAAAATAAGTTTCATTAGAATTTTAGTTCCGAAAAGTAAGTTGGTGTGGACTTATTAGAGGTACCGATGAATAGTCTGTAGCCCAAATCAATAATATTAATTTTCTTTTTCTGATTGGACATAAGTTATGTTAAAAAGATAATCACTTAAACTAAACCCACTGACCTACCTACTCATAATTTCAAATGACTTGTAAATTTTGCCAAAGTAATTTTGTTGCATATGGAGATTTCTCTACTTTCGAAATAAAGAGGTCGGTGACATATTCAAGCCATAGGCGTCGAATTAGGAAACACTCATTGTTTCTTGTTTTTCAAGTTGTATCATCAATTCCAGTTAAAGCTGTTTTCGATTAAAATTAATTTATAGGATGACTCGTTAAGTTTTTTAAGGTGCAGTGATTTCATAAATCTTATGGCAAAATATGTCGGGCTACAAGATCACGCATTGATGCGTTATAGCATGCAGTAACAGTAGGCATAAAAAAAATTTTTTAGATAATAAAACACCTTTAAAAATTAGTAAAAGGCTTAGTTTTCAATGCCGAATTATTCGTACTTTATTTATTTTATTTTTTTTTTTTCATTTCACTTTATTTTATTTTATTTACCTTTGTTTAATTTTTTTAATTATATTTTATTTTATTATATTCTAGTTAATTTTATTTTACCTTATTTTATTTAATTCTATTTTATTTTATTTACTATTTTTCATTCCAATTTATTTTAGTTAATTTTATTTTACTTTATTCGATTTTATTTTATTATATTATATTCTATTATATTTTATTTTATTTTGGTTGGTTTTATTTTATTTGCTTTTTTTCATTCCAATTTATTTTAGTTAATTTTATTTTACTTTATTTTATTTTATTTTGTTATTTTATTTTATTTTATTTCATTTTATTTTTCTTTATTTTATTTTATTATTTTTTATTTTATTTTGTTATTTTATTTTATTTTTTTTTATTTTATTCCATTTCATTTCATTTCATTTCATTTCATTTTATTTTATTTTATTTTATTTTATTTTATTTTATCTTATTTTATTCTACTTTATTTTATTTTATTTTATTTTATTTTACTTCATTTTATTTCATTTAATTTCACTTTATTTCATTTCATTTCATTTTATTTTATTTTATTGTATTTTATTGTTTTTTACTTTATTTTATTTAATTTTATTATTCTAAATTATTTAATATTTTTTTTTTATAAATACATTTATTCTATTAAGTTCTCTTTGTTACTTGGTTATTTTTATTATTTTGAAAAGGCTAAAATAGATTATCTTATGTTACAATAGCTTTGTGTGTGTTTGTATATACAGATATACGTTTTTCATTTCCCGTAAACGTACAAAGAATATGAATAAATCTTTTCCATATAAATAATGGCTTGATACAATAACTGAGTCGTGAACTGTCGAATATGTCAAATGATAGCAAAACGACTTGAGTCAAGTACAGACAGCTGATTTAGCGGCCAAGAACGTCAAAAAATATCACAAAAAATTTCGACAGAAAAATAATTGAATATCAAGAAAGCTTTGCAATGACACTATCTGCATTTATACATAGCATGCTTGTCCATTGTAGTGAGAAAATATAAAAAGCGTAGTCGCATACAGAAGTAAAAATGGCAAATAACAAGTAAGGAAGCCTGTAGTCCCACATTATATGCTGAGCTGTTTGTTTTAGAAAGAAATTCGGAAATATATTTCATATTTTTGCAAACATTTATTTCGTCAGTACTTAACACTTAAGGATCTATCAGCGCCCGACCTCTTTGAAAATTTTACTATGGCTGAATTTAGATTCGTGGCTACTTAAAGCAAAATTCCCATCTTACGCGCCACTTGTTTTCAAGGACATTGCATTTTTTCGATATGAAATAATGGTATGTTATAAACCGATTTTGTTGCTCTTTAATCAGAAAACTATTTAAATATAAGAAAAGTATTTGATCTAAATTTAGTATTGATCACTCATTTCTTGTTCACGAAAGCTTGGAAATTATTGGTCAAAAAAAATACGGTGATACTCCCATTTCCAGGTCTATAATATTATCAAGCTTAAGATATAATTTTAAAACAAAAAATAAGAAAAGCCTTACACTTGCATAATTATGTATATTTTAAACTAAAAAACAAAGCCGTTGACAAAAAATTAATTCAGCTAATTTACAATTATATGATTTAATATAAAAAATGTTAAAGCTTTTAATTTCTTAAACCAATATGCGCTTACAATGTTTATGACTTACTGATAGTACAAAAATTATTGCAAATAATTTTTTCATCTCATAAATAAAAAACAATACCTCCACATAAAACTCACTCAATTTTACTGGCCGCATGACCAAGTGACCACCGTTTTGGCATTATTACGGGCACACCAGCCGCCCCAAATGTCTGCTTAACCAAACGGTAACGAGATACTATTTACTTGAACGTATTTACCACACCCATGCTTTGCGTTTAAAACAAAAAAAAAAAAAAAACTGTTAAAAAATAAAAGAGCATTATAAACATATTGTATACCTGTAAACTAACAACAACAGTGAGATGGTAGAAATCCAGTTTGGCGCGTGCCAAACTAACAGCAGCCCAAAATCAACGGTCATACTTATAGACTTTGCTCGTCCATAAGACAAATCTGTGGGCTATCCAAACTGAATGTATGTCTACGCAGGCGCATGCTTATTTATGTTGTGTTATGGTCACATGAATATTATATTAGTTACTATGTTAATGACTTAACGTTAACTTTTGATATGATCTTATGAAAACAAACTAGTTTAATACGAAAGCTATTGCGAGTAGTGCTATATTGGTGTTGTTGTAGCAGTACTTCGCCCTGCCTGATAGGCATGTCCATTTTCGATAATTGGCATCAATATCTTCTAAGAGAAGTACTAAGAAACAATCCATACGGTTGGGCTAGAGCGAATGCCCCATAAGGTTGTTGTTATGGGGCAAATAAGGTTGTCGCGACATAGTGCTCAGCTTGAGATATTCGTGCCGTTATTGTATATCTAAAATGTTTTTGTTATTTTAAGAATACTAAATATCTCTCTCTCGTGGAGTAGGCTTCCATAATCAAAGGGTGCACCTGGATACATTTTTTACTAAACACTTCTGGAATTTTAGAAGAGCGACAATAGGGATAGTACCAGAAAAATTTGTTATTAGAGTACACAATCGCAATGTTAATCTCTCTTGCAGCGTAATCTATATCTGACCTGGTACTCTAGATACTTCAAAATATGTATTTTTATATTTGGCAGAAAGATCACACAAGGATGCCTTGCAGATACTAAAGCTTCTGTTAGAATTGAAATATTGTGTGATTGTTATCCTTACAAGACTACACAGATGTTCTCTTGTAAGCTTGCAGGCTTGATGGTTCATTTTAAAAAACCTTCGGAAAGCTCTTTAGAGATTTGTTCAGTCTTAGTTCAAAATAGTTTAGCTCACATCACTTTGAATGCAGTCAGTTTCACTGTGGGGCTTTACCGGTAAAGTACTCGTATACGGTTACTAGCTGCTACTGATCGCGTTGCACGCTCGGTTGGCTGCAACATATGAAATCATGTTGTCCACGCCTACCTTCAATGCTTTGTTATTTCAAATATTTTTTTGATTGGCACTTTTTTGGATAACAATTTTTTTTTTGTTTCTTTTTCTTTTCAAGTTAGATATTAATATCTGCTCAGACAACAACTTGTCGTTCAGCCGATTTGGTGTGCCACTTACGACTTTTTTGTGTCCCTTATTTTTCTTTCTTTAATTTGACTAAAACAATAAAGTTGTGTGCATGCATATATCTTGCTTTTGAAACTTTTTGTTTTATTTTCACTGTAGCCCATAACCAGCTGTGTTGGTATTTCAGGTAACGCAGCAAACTCCAGAGAACTTTAAAGTATCGTATAGCGTTTGAGCTGAGGAGACTCTTGATAGTGCTTTTATATGCAAGGCGCATGCGCACGCGAGCACTGTTGGTATTGTCGTTTTATAAATACTCGTAGTACTCAAAAGCCAAAGAACTTTACAGTCAACATAACTGGTTAGTAATCTGACTTGAAGTGCATTGAAAAAAAAAATTCAAAAAAGCACAATATACAAAATTAAAAAAAAAAAAAATAATCACAAATCCTACATATATACACATAGCATATGTAGATATATATATTTATCATAAAAAAAAAGTTAGGCTTCTCTTAAAAAAAATCTAGAGTCTCAGTGCATTTATAGTAGAAAAGGTTGTGGCAGAGGAAGTTCTGCAACTGCAAACAAATCGAATCTGGAAAAACTTGTTTTCACTGCAAACAACCACAAACCAGCTTAATGCATATTAAGTGCGCTGAAAAAAAGGAAAACAAAAATAATAAAACATGAAGTAGCAACAGCGAGCAGATATATTATATCCAAACATACTGCATGTTTACCAATATAAAGGTAAGAAGTAAATTGCGCAGCATAATCTCCATCATAAGCTGGTGACTTTAACATTTTGAGTGCTGTGCACAGGATTAACAGACAAAACTTGTAGCAATGAGATTTAGCATAAAATGTTCGAAAGAAAATATTTTTTAAGTTTAAGATTTTTAAAGGGAAGTCAATTTTTTTTTTAACTGAAGAGTTACAGAAAATGTTTTTTGAAAGATAGAATAGAGAACGCTGGTAACGCATAAGCAAGGGAGGAAGAATTTGAAGGAGTTTGGAATAAGGAACATGAGAGGGAGAGTGAGAGGGAGAAGCTGTGTAAGAGGAAGAGTGTGGGCGAGCTAGGGAAATAGTAGAGACATTTTAATTACATTTGGGGGATAATAATATTTATTTATTTGTTGATTTTCCGACAGAGTGGAAAGTTGATGTGTATTAGAACGATTTTCCGCCATCACTTGTCAAATTTGGTTTTGTAACCAACCGGTTTCGACATTCCGCCATCCTCAGTGTTTAGTTTCATTCTAAACAGCAATAATATTTGTCTTTTAGAATGAAAATAATGTATGAAACAGATCAGCTTGTAAATTGCAAAAAAAAAACAAACTGCACATTTGGGGCCTTACTACATTTCATCAAAGTTATGTTGATTCGAAAAGTGTACGAGTACAGATTATTTAAGAGTTATATGATTTTGCAAGGCATATATGTATTAAAAGCCAGAATCGAGATAAGGCGAAATTAATGTGTTGGCTGGTACAGCAACAAAAACAAATCGGCTGCTGATTGGAAGATCACCCTATTTGAAAAAATTTTTCAAAAACGCCCCATCTCAGAATATCTTTGAAGAACGCCTCAGCTCAACATTGTTTTCAATGACGCCCTATTTCAAAATTTGGTTAAAGAATGCCCTATCTCAGAACGAGTTTCCAAATTGCCCTATCTGAACGAAAATTCAATACATTTTTAGCTGCAATTGGGCGTTTTTAAATCAAATTTTGAAATAGAGTGTTATTCGAACAAATTTTGATATGGGGCGTTTTTGAAAAATATTTTGAAATAGGGTGATCTTCCACTCAGCAGTCGAAACAGATTTATTAAAAAATTAAATTCCCCGCACTTTAATCTATTCTCAAACAACTTATCTTGGCTTTTGCAAAAGTGTTCGTTTTTTTTCTCTCTTTTATTTGAGTTTGTAATACTAACCTAACTCAATATTGGTTGAGAAAAACAGGTTAAGTTATTCAAAAATGTTGAAATTACTTTGTAATTTTAAATATGTAACGTTTTGCTTGAAATAAATTTAAAGAACAATGCTGGTACAAGAGAACATCAAGCAAAAAGTATAATTAGTACCTTGAAACTTCAAAATAAAATTTTAGAAAAACAATCGGAAAGTGATATTCCTTTATTTTGAAAAGCATGCCGCCTGAAAATATGTGTCGACAAGGTACCACGCGCTTATCGCAATTTAATTCCGGTATGTGGAGTCTAAACCAAAATGTTTTCAAATTACGAAAAATAACTTACAACTAAACTTTTAAATAAACTGCTTTAAACTTCAAATTAAACTAAGCTTTCTTGCTTCTTAAAATTACTTTTCGTCTATGCTATTCTCTTAGCAATTAATTTTTAAAACTAAATTTTTAAAGCAATCTACTACTGCAACCAATTTAAAATTGTATATCAACCAACACATATAAATAATAAACTGCATATATGTATCCATGATCAAATGCACCCCATATTTGCTTGTGGCAATGCTGAGTCATCAAAGTCAACACTAGAAACAATAAACAAAAAAAGGCACCAAAACGACTTGGAAAAAAATAGCAAATCCCCACCCATTGGTGTGACTATTGAACAAAAAGCTTACATATTCATACATGCCACACTACCTAGTATGTAAGAATTTCCCCATACCGGCCCAAAAGTTACGAACTGCCACTCGCAACCCTTTGTCTCTATAATCCCTAAGCCACCTGCTCGTACCACAAGCGCATTTGTATATGCATTACTGAACCTATTCATCCCTACCTTAGCTTTTGTGTATCCCCAACTGTTTGCTCATTTTTTGTTTTTTGCTTTTTATTTCTTATGCTAACTCTTATTTTATGACTTTGCTCCATAAATTTTTATCATCCATCACTTTACTCCACTTTCTTATCTGCCCTTGTTTTCACCACAAACTTTTCAGTTCCCACTCTTTTTGTATGTTGCTATCTCATTTGCTTAGCATCATTTTATCATTTCTGTTAGTATTCGCATCTTTCGCAGCCTTTAAATGTAATATGTAGGCCTTCACGGAAACTCCATAAGGGTAGTTTGGAAGCTTTTAATTTTATAGTCGCTCTTTTTTCAATTTTCATTTACTTTTTAAATTTTTCTCTTTACGCCTTTGCTTTTTGTTTTTGCATGCAAAGATTTTTTTACTTTTAGTACATTACTTCGTGTCACATTGGATACCTGGTCTTGTTGCAATTTTTGTTTTCTGTTATCTCTAAATTATAAATTAATATTTTTCATAAAGTTGCATTATTGCTTAATCTTAAGACAAGCATAAGGATACCATTGCTAGTCACTCTGTCTTCAAGAACGGTATTATTTCTTGATGTTACCGCTTGTATTATATGAGTTATTAGGTAATCATTGAAAGAAACAACGTTATTAAAAATTAATTGGAGCGCATACTAAGTTTGAGAATACCTCAGGAAAAATAGTTTCATTTGTAGTTGTAGCTTGCATTCTAAGCTAAGGGGAATTGAAAATCAGTTCACTACAATACTGCTTTGAAACAGGCCTACTGAGATCGAGAACCAGATAGCTAGCAAAATGATGTCATATACAAACAGATGTAGGAGGGATAGAAATATAAGAAGAATGAAGGGTGAGATAAATATATATACGTGGCATTGAAAAGACTAGAGTTTAGATAAAATTAAGCAAAGATGATAGTGGGTTTTAAGTAGTAGTGAAAAAGAGACCGAGCCTACATTCAACATACTACTTATGGAAGAGAACGTGAAAGGGAAAGAGACAGCTTAACAGATAATGCTATATATTGAACCGGATCAAGCGAGACAAATTTACATATATGTACGGAAATAGACAGAGTACGAGACAAATAATGAAAGCTAAAAAGTAGAAAAGGTAAAGTGGAAAGAAAGAGGGAGTACAATTCTCGGACCTCCGTTAGAAGGGCCTGATGACAATTTAGAGTAATCGTGCCCATTAGGCAGGGCAAAGCACTGTTAACAACAACAACAAAAACAGGAAGTACAGTTTAAAATAAAAAAATATTGAAAATGGGTGACAGAAGTAAAGAAAACATGTTAAGAAACGAAAGAGAACAATTAATTTTCTTTGAAACTTTTTTCATAGTTAAATATATTTATTTTTTTTTTTCGTAGTTATATTCATTCCATTAATATAATATTTTACTGTTGTGGAGGTTTTAATAGGGTTGGATCATAGCAAGGATATTGTCATCTGAGATTTTGTTGGTAACAAATTTAAATTTCGCAAAGTGAAAACCCTTATAAGTTTTCTAGATTATGCAAGTCTCATTTTTTTTGGGGATTTCTATAAAAATATTACCATGCTTTTTCTATGCGCTTTGCTAGACGCAGCTCCAATGAAAGCTAGAGCACTTCAAATTGCCGTAGTTGCTATGAAAATCTAGGAATATCAAAAACGACCATCACATTTTTTCAATTAAGTGGACGACTGAAAAAATTATAATTCCTGTGTGAAGAACTAGAATATTTAAAATGATTGCATGGAAGATTAGCACATTTCTCAATCCTTCGTGAAAAATTAACGCTTTTCGATAAGTCGTTAGTTTTCGTTTCAAGTAAAAAATTTTAAATGTACTAGTCTTTTATAGAACCAATGATACACTACGTACTTATATAACACAATAACACCACAACAACGAAATAACTGTAAGACACTTCACATTAACATAAACCTCATGCAAACATTTTCAAGTCCTTTACTAATTCGCAGAAAATATTCTTCACTTAAAGCTTTACTTCCTCACTTGCCGTCATTTCATGCATAGAGCCAGAAATCTTACAAACACACATCATTACAAAAAAAATTCATTTATATACATACATATGTATATTTGCATGCATTCATTAGTAAGTATACTTATTGTTCTTTAACTCCAACCCAAAAGTTCACACATACTTTTAAGCTACTGCAGGCAATTTTTCATACACTTGGTGTTCAAGGATGCTAGCACTTCTGAAATGCCTAGCATATCCTCTTCCGTATTAATAATGACTCATATATGACGAGTATATACATATAAGTATAGTCATATAAAAGTTAGTAAGAGCGCATAAAATATAAAATTTCTGTATTCATATGCTAAAATTGCTGCAATCCCAAGCACATAGCTTTGTAACTGGGCAGTGTCGTTATGGAGCCTAAAAATACTTAAACAGCACAACCATCAGTGAACTCCACACTAACACAAACACATACGTATTTGCCTTAATAAAACACCCAACTGTCTCAAACTTGAAGCACACCTACGCTTCTTTACTAACCGACTGTTGTCAGGCGCCTGTTTTGCAGCCTAACAGTAGGCAAAACCAAGCAGTGAGTTTTTTATAAGCACTGCCTACATTCCGGCGTTTCAACATTTTTACTTTGCTCTCTCAGCTTTTTGTTTTGCTTTGCATATTCTTAACATTGGCCCCCTTTACTGCATTAGCACAACATATTTGGTTCTCTTTTGCTGCATGTCCACTATATCGACCGCGCTTGTTCGTTTACTTCTCA
Source organism: Merzomyia westermanni (assembly GCA_949987695.1). NCBI lineage: Eukaryota > Metazoa > Arthropoda > Insecta > Diptera > Tephritidae > Merzomyia > Merzomyia westermanni. The sequence goes on along the minus strand of OX465291.1, from coordinate 144,843,078 downwards.
TTTTACTGTTGCCAACAGCTGTTTTTGCGCTTTACATGGTGTGCGCGCCTAGAAGTAGGCATGCCTTTTCTGTGTTTGTGCGCGCGTCGGCTTTGCCGTTTTTGTTTTGCTCAGCAACTTCGTTCAAGCAAACGGCCATGAACCTGATGTTGTTAGGTCGTCGTCGTCGTCGTCATCGTTGTTGATGTTTGTTACACGTTGTTGTTGTATTCGTAGTCATATTGCTTTTTAAGGTGTGTATCCAGGCGCTTAGGCGCGGCACACTGTGCTGGCTTGTTGTTATCGTTGTTGGGTATTTGCCAGGAGTAAAAATGGGCGCGTCAGTAGCTGAACCAAAACAAATATGGCGGCGCTGATAGTTGGCGCGCTTAGAAACAGCTGTGCGCCTCTGTTGCAAGTACAAAGTGGGCTTTCGTGCAGCGCGATGCCTATTTGGTTTATTTTAATTTTTCAAACTTTCCTTGCTATAGAAATTTTGTTTCTCTATACTTTTGAAGTGCCTTTTGAAAAGTTCAAAAGTTTTTGTATATATACAATATTTTTTTTTTTAATCTTGTAGTATGCATTTGTTGCCAAGCTCTTTTATGTTAACCCGCTTACCTCCGCTGCCCAATATTAACATCAAAAGCTGTTACAGTTACAGTCTACTGTTTGCTTGCATGCCTATGGCTTTGTTGCTCAGAGCTTTTATTTTGCTGTTATTGTTTTTTTTTTTGTTGTTGTCGTTTTTGTAGTTTAAGCTGCCATGTTGTTGTAGCTGCTATGTGTCATTGCCATTGCCATTGACTTTGCCCTTTGAAAAAAAAAAAAAACAGCAGCTGCTGCTACGTCATTATATTTCAGTTTTGCTCCTTTTCACTTGTTTTTGTTGTTGTATGCTTTGATTCTTTCAAGCCTTTTTTGCTTGCAACTTTTCCTTACCTCATTTTCTACTCTCACATGGCTGGCAACTGCATCATCGGCTTGCTGCACAGCATTATTATATCACGTTATTTTTATTTTATTTTTTCAGTCACTTTCTTCTTGTTGTTTTTGTCTTCATACCAGCGCATACGCTGCACTCTTTGCAACCATAAAGCAAATTTGCATTTAGTTGCGCCAAATAATGCGGCAACAAAGTCATGCAACATACATCGTTGCAGTTGCGCCTGCTTTACTGGCTGTTGTTACCAAGTTATACAAAAGAGTTGTTGTTGTTGCTTTTCAGTTGTTCATTGCCTTTATATTGCTTGTTACCGTGTTACCGTTCTCTTTTCAGCTCTTTCCCTCAATTTTTTCTAACTATTTTTATTTTTTGCTATTGTTGTATTTCTATTTTCATATACCCAGGTAGGTCTGCTACATTCATTTTTACTCGTCTCTTATTCTGCAAAAATTAATACAAACAAACCTTTGTTTATGTATCTAAGCAAATTGTGTTTTCTGGTCATATTTGCTACGTTTTCTGTTAGTGTTGTTTTTGTTGCTTTGTTGACATTGCTGCACACTTTCATTCTGTGTTGTTTTTGCTTAGTCTGCTGTGACTCAAACAATTCAGATCTAAGTCATGAGCCACACCAAGCCACATTACTATGGTTGCGAGTCAAAATGAGCCAACATTAGAATCCTTTAGCTAGATAATATAATTTAAAACCAATTAGGATAGCGCTGTCTTGGGCTAAGCTGGTTTGCTGGTACTACCACTTGAAAACTTGATGGTTGTATGACTCATTTAATATTACCCAGAATCAGTTTTGTTTCTTAGGTAACTTTGAAGACCTCTACCCCCCAGCACACCTCTCGAATTCCCCCTTTTAAGTTCACCATATATATGTCTAGACGTCAAAAAAACTGATGTGATAAGCCGTCACTGCTAGCGAGGACAATAGTTACCTATTTCCACGTAATAAATGTAGACGCCTATTGAAGATGTCAGTTAATTTAAAATTCAAAAAATATTCTAACAAAGCAGACTTATCTACATATGTGTCAGCTGAGAGTACATACTAGGGATGCCATTTTTTTTTTTGAATTATAACAATCACGTTATTTTCGTGATCTGATTTTACGTTTGCTTTTCATACATAGTTTGGTTGCAAAAGTAAAGAAAATATTTGCGAAACTATACGACCTTAAAATATATAACAAAGAGTTATATTTTTTAATATGTTTATGATTGAAAACAAAAGTTATTTCATAACTAAATAGGTATCCATATGTTTTTCAAAAATTTTTGGAGCAAGTTTTTCGAATTGTTGTGAAATTTTTTTATTAAAGTTTCATCAACTTAACAAACACAATTCTTGCGAAAAACAAACCACTTTTGCTATTTGTTATGAGGAAACGGCACTCGTTTAAAGCAGGCCAGTTAAAGAGTGATAACTAATTGTAATGATTACTGGTTTGATTGTGTATTTTTTGAAAAAGCCTACTAATAATTGATTACCCACTGGTTTTGGTTTCTAGAAATCTAGAAAATTCAAAAAGAACAAGAAATTTTTTTTTTGTTACTTTTTATTATTTTTCATTGTTTGATTAATTTTGATTACGCTTCGGTATTGTTGCAGGCAAACATGCAGCATACTAAGCAAAAAAATTAAAAAATAAAAAGAAAAGAAAACCAAACAAATTAAAAGTAATTAAAAACAGTCAAAAATTTTGTTTTCGCTTCTTTTTAATCATTTTTTTTTTTAATTTTTTTCCAATGCTAAGCAATTAGTAATTGCGGATTTTTGACAACAATTACATTAATCATTATTGATTGAAAGAGGCTGATTACACAATTTTTAATTGGTCCCTTTTATGACTAAACGGGTAGTGTCGAACAGATTCCTTTTGTTACCCTACGGGTGCGGTCGGACAATTTTACTTTCAACACCTAAAAGTAGGCTACAGAAATCGAAGGGAAATCGACACATTCGATACCTATAACGGAATAGTTGGGATCAATTGTAGCCCATTGTAGACGAAAGGTATTGATCGCGGATCACTTTCTTTAGAGATCAGAAAACTAATATAATCAAATGTACCAAAAATAAGATTATAGATTTGTATTATATTTATTATTATTCGATTATTGATAGATCTTTTCATAACTAAATGTCACATATGGTAATTTTTTTAAACACATTTTTGTAATCCCGAATCCCGTGATAGTTAGAAATAAATGCAGGGTTTTTCGGGACCCAAAAAGCACTGGATCCCTGTATTGCCGTCCCTAGTACCTACATATTTATATGCAAAGATTGGTACTAAGTCCTTGAATATCTCGAGCACTGTAAAATTAATTCTAAGTAGACTGCTTGTCTTTCACTTTTTTAACGCTCAAGCATCTGTCTGCACCAAGAAGAAAAATAGAAACAGTATTATTATGCATAATATATAAAAGGGAATATATGTGCATATGTATACTGCAATATTATATATACTTACAGGGTGGTACATATAGTGTTTTTAATCATATCGTCGCCCTCTTGCCAGAAGCGTGAATGTGCTAAAATTAAAATGTTGAGAATTCAAGTTTAAAACCGTATTTGGTTTTTTAAAAATCAGTATATTTTGGCTGATTGGAGTAACTTATGGTGTTTTCTTTTCTTAAAGAAGTGTTACGCTGTTGTTTTTTTAACCACCGCTCTCAGGACGATTTGTTCACTGCGCACTATCTACAAAATAAGCCTTTTGGCAGATGGCTGGGTTACTTGGCTCAAGCACTACAATTTCAGAGGGTAACACGATCGTTACTTTTTTCTAGAAAAGCAAACGCCATTAGATTGTAAAATATTTAAGTTTTCTTGTATGCGTTGTACTCGTAATTCTTCCGAAATGTAGGACAAATATTGGTTAATCCAGTGAGTCTATTAACTCCAAATCGGACAATTTGGCACATTCATACTCCTTTCAAGAGGACAACAATATGTTATTAAGACAGTGAAAACTCTTTCCCGCTCAAAAGCAAGTCAGAGTAATATCTAAGCACCCCTTCGACTGCTTTTAACTTTTTGAGATGATGAATCCAAGTTATTCAAATAAATTGCCAATGATGCAGACATTTAAACACAATATATAGATTCAATCGTGAGACTAGGTGAGAAAGCCCTATTAAAGGCTTAGAAAGTGGGATTAAGTAGAGCCAGTTCACTCACCCAACTGAAAATCTGATGTTTATTGAAACGAAACTTTCATTCTCCAAAACTAAACACTGATAATGGCGGAACGACGAAACCGGTTTGTTATAAAACCAAATTTGACAAGGGATGACGGAAAATCGTTCCAATATACATAAACTTTCTTCCCTGTCGGAAAATCAACAAAGCAAAAAAAATTATGACTTAAACATGTAGTCCGTAATACACGTCTAGGAAACCAATATTGATTTTGAAGCATTTTAAAAAAAAAAAACCTGCATCACCCTGTACATACATAACTATACGCTCACATATGTACATAACAATCAAACACCTGGTACATAGCTCTCTATATATCCATTTCTCAGTTTGCGCTGGTTTGTGATGTTGATGAGACATGCTTTTGGTATTTTTACACGTTGCACGTGCAGTAAAAAAGGTATTGCACGCGAACGGCTTGCATTTAATTATTTTTTATTTTCATTTGCTGAAATAAGAAAGGGATGAATGATTAAAGATAACTAGAACTACCGGCATTCCTCAAGATTGACGTCATATCATATCTGTAAGTATGTATGTATATGTAATTGCGAAGAGTTAGTTATGCCTACATATATATAATATTCATTATATACTAGTCGCCTAGTAAAAACCTAGGCCTACTCAATGAACAAAAAGGTCGTTTGAACGTTGCTTTGACTTTAAGGGGCAGCCATACGCTCTTCATGGAAAAAAAAAGAAAGGAAGAGCTGCATGAGTGCGCAGCTCTTGAGTTGCTTGCTAGAAGGAAACTTTCCAAAATTTTATCAAGAAAAACCGGGAGGCAAGTTTTAATATCGATACGAATTAGTAAGCATAGAAAGGGTGAGTGATGGGCAAAACAGATGTACGATGATTTGCTGCGCAAAATACAAAAACTTTCTTAAAACTACACTTCTAAAAAAAATCGACTTACATATTTCGAAATAAACTACAAAAATTCACACATGTAATGCTTTTTTAATATCTAATTTTCGCCGTAGACATTTGGTCGTTAGCGGAAGTTTTCACGCTTGCATTGTTGCCCTTATCTATAACATTTCCTATTGACAAATCGTGTATATTATCTATTTAACGGGCGCTTCAGCTCGCACCATCATAATTACTCATCTCTATAATAACAATAATGGTGATATATTTTATGTATGTAATTACAAAAACATCAAATTTATTATCTTCAAATTATAAATGCTCGTAAAGTAACCAATCAAGCGTACATTAAGGCGTTGTATGCACGTTTTCTTGACGTTATTGTTTTTTGCATTGAAAGTTATTAAAAAATCTCTAAAGAAATTAATCATTTAGCAGTCAATTAAATATAAGCTATTCATGCATTTATTAACTGCGCAATTAAAAAAGATAAAATAAAAACTAATTTATTTGTTGTTTGATTTATAGGAAATCTTAAATATATTTGCAAAGAATGCTACGGCTTTTGAAGACAAAGTTTTAAGCGAATAAGAAACAGCAATTTTTCGGCAGTTTTCACTTTTAATTTTAAGAATTTTCTCTACCTCGTATGGCCGAATATATTTCTAAAACCCCACTAAGTTTCATTTATGCACTTAAAGATATAAAGTAACCATTATGGGCTCAAAACTTACGGCGTATTCGGGAAATTGTATAAGGGTTTTAAAATCAGTCAAAATAATGCATATAGAAACAAGCTAGAGTTTTAAGTGTGGGGGAAACCGACTCAATATAAATAGTTATTAAAACTTGCTTAACGGGATTTGGTTGGAAATTTTATTTTTTTAAATGCATTAACTTTTAAGATGTTAGTCAAGACTTATGGGGCATGGAAATGAGAATTTTTTTTTCGACTTGGACTAATGTATTAAATTAGAAATATCAGCAACTTGGCTCAATTCGGTAAAAACATATCAAATTTTGATCCTTTTGTATGATACTTACGACAGGTGTTATCCCAGCAAACATAGTCTTTAACTATGAAGCGAGAAAGATGCTAGAGAACTTAACCAGTAAAAGATTCGATTCACCTTGGAATGCCATTAGAATTCGATTGAAGAACTATGATTTTCTTGAATTGAGAATTATGTCTCATTTCGTTTCAGAACACTATGTTTCTCCAGTATTTCTAGAGTCGTACTCTAATGTTAGAGACTAGGGAATGTAGCTACTTATTCAATCTACCTCTAATCGATATCTAGCTTCAGTGTTTGTTAGGATGTCATAGTGGTTGTAAGTTTTTACCAATTTGCATAATTTTTGGAAAGAATGTCATGATTTTGCAATGCAATGTTTGTACATCTCAAATCTCAATATATTTTCACCTAAATGTTGTAATTTTTAGAAATAAAATCTAAATCAAATAGTTACTGCCACAATCGGGTCTATGTACTGGACTGATTTTGGTTTACCCAACAAGAGAGGCATGGGCGTGTTGAGTAAGCAGGGAGAAGTACTACTTCGGATCCTAAAACCCAGAATCAAAATGTTTTTGTTATTATGTTTCTAAAAGCTTTGTCAAATTTCGAAAACTTGTTGTAACTTTAAAGAAAATTAGCTTTATGAGAGGTTCACTATTCACTCATAACCATAAAACTTGCATACATAACTATGACGATGTTCATATTTCATTCATTCATTTGAATATTTGAAAACCTATATTATTTCTCCTAAACCACTAAAGTGCTAATCAGTATTTCATCCACAAACACTAAGATGCTCTTAACTATAAAAAGCAAATGGATAAGTGTCAATTGGCGGCATTCGACTGCACATCTGATTCAGATATGTTCTGCTTAATATGGTAGCACACACATTGGTTGTTGGGACACTGAACTTGAACTTACTCATTGCGTTACGCATCAGCACTTTTCAAGCAAAATAGTAATTAATATACTTAAATGCACTTATTAACATATATACATGTAAGGAAAAGAGTATTTTGTTGTCTGTAACGTTCTTAATCCTATCCGCTAACATACGTACAGTTGTGTTCAATATAATAGTAGTGAAATTAAATGAAATTCGACGAAATAAGAACTAGCTGAAAACAGCCACAGAAAAAGAAATTTCAATTGCTCCCTGAATTTTTTGAATTTTTTTTTATCAAGGATTTTGGGTATTTTTGTCTATACAAAATTTATTTTTCTTCATGCGCTGTATGAAAAACATCACGCAACACAACTTACCTTAACTTTGTGTAAACTATAAGATTTCTTTTTATGTGGTTTCTGTTATGGAATTCGCCATATTTTAAATGGAAACTATTGAAATGACAGCTTTTTCTTATTTGGATATCCATTTTAGTTTCACTACTATTATATTGAACACAGCTGTACATATAAACTGATATATTGCAATTGATCATTTGCAAAAAAAGTGAACAAACTAAAAAATGCAACTAATCGCATTAAGGCGCGCAAAATGAAGTGCTAATCGGCTTACTGACATTATATGTATTTATATACCACCAAAAAATTGTGTTTGCGATTATAAGAATCAGATATATAAATGAGTTTCTATATTAGAAAAAAAAAGAGAGCAACAAGCAAAATAATATGGCACACCGCGTATTAAGCGTAATGATGATGGGTTTGATTAGTTTTAATGATTATAAAAAAAAAAAAATATTTATTGAGGAAAAATTAAAAATAATCAAAAACGTTAAACATTTTTTTTTTTTTTGATTACTTTTGATTGTTTGATTACTTTTGATTATTTTTTATCCACTTAAAATTTTTTAAATTTTTATTCTTTTTTTATATTTTTTCCATATGGTAAGCAATTAGTATTAGCGGATTTTTGAAAACAATTAAAACAATCATTATTGATTAAAAGAACAATTGATTATTTAATTCTTATAAAATTCTATAAATATTACTGTAAAATATTCAGATTAACGTGACTAAAAATTTGCTCTGATATCTTCATATGAGGTGCACATTTGTTGTTGAGTTCCTATATGCAAACGCACGCAGTTGGCTGACCAGTCAAGCGCTTCAAACAAGTAAACATAAGACAGCAATACCTCAGCATACACCACCTCCTCACTTCATCATAATGATCATCATTATATTCTATTGAACACATTTCCCGATCATTTAGGCGCTTGGACGTTTTGTCAAACCAACAATTGGTCAGTCGCATTGCGCATACATCCGATAGTTCATCAGCCGATCAGTCAACTTGTTAGTCACATGCATTTGTCAATAACTTCCCTTTGCCTCACAACTTCTTTTCGCTTCTTAAAACTAGCTCATAAAATCTGAACGTAGTGTAAATTATTTTCAATTAACTTTTCTACTTTGCGCGTTTTTTATTGTTTTTAATTCATTTTATTTCATTATCAGTCGCACTAGTATTGCAACTATTGCTATGCGGTCGGTCGGTCGTATTATATGGCTTTTTGTTTTGTGTGCTTCTTCAACTTTCGCGCTATACTCGTACAATCAATTATCTGCTGCATTGACGATCGAAGATAGGTGACTAATGGTCGGCAGATAAGACATGATTTATATTAATGCATTTTGATACAACGCAAATACTCGTAAAGAAGAAAAAAATAAAGCATACAAATAATTGAAAAATATATGTATGTTTGTGCATTGTTTATATGTATCTACAAGTGTAATATTAGCTCTTCATATTTGCTTTGATATTGAACTTGTGCATAAGTTAATTGCTTGTAAATTTTAATCGGATTCGAAAAGTGAGTTGATACGTAATTTGATTAATTATGTAAAATAATCACGTTTGCTATTGATTATTGTGTAAAGATAGTGCTGTACTCAAACATAAGATGTGAATGTATGGTTTGAGATTTTTAGGAATCATGAGAACTATTTAAGGCCTATTTATTTGAGTTATACGAGATCTGTATTAAAACCCATAAATTTGCTTGCTCGAATTCGACAGAATAAATATTCCTGATTCCACAAATCAGAGATTAATTTAATATTCTAAAATATTTAAGTTACATATGTATATCTTACCGTGATGGATTCAGCTTCTACTAACAGACAATGGATGTAAGAAAACTTGTTCGCTCCATCCAATTTTGCACTTATGAATTGGTTTCACTTGGTAAACGAATCTGGGATTTAAGTCCCTCATCTTATGTGAAAAAGTAACCAAACAAAGACATGATGTACCATATTACAACATTACATAACATACATACGTATAAAAAATTATCTCAGAACCCAAGATGAGAACACACAACATAACATAACATCACATAAAAAACATAACATAAAGTAACATTACATAATAGAATAGAATATAACATAACATAACATAACATTACATTACATTACATAACATTACAAAACACCACATAACATAACAGTATATAACAGAATATAACATGACATAACATAACATTATATAACATAACATAACATAACATAACATAACATAACATAACATAACATAACATAACATAACCCACTATAAAGTAGCTTACAGCAAAGCATTGCCTGCAATAACTTTGCATAATATAACTTTGCGCAGCACAACAATAAGAAAAAACCACAGCGTATCATAATATAACATAACACCGCTTAACATAACCCTAGCTATATAACAAAACAATATGGTATATATATGTACAACAAAGCAAATATGTATTACCATATACATAAGACATGACTTCGCAAAAATGTAGCATCTTTTATTGTTTCTTGAACTAAAATTGCAGCGTACGAAAACTGCTGCTCTTTGTTCTTTGCTGTTATCCATTAAACTTATATTACAGTAGTCAAACTAATGACTAATTCTTTATGCTTTACTTACAAATGAAATGACTTACTCGGTCGTGAAGGAAGAAGAGAAGAAAATTTATAAAGATTAGCGCACATATAGGACTATTATGTAGTGAATAAAGAAAATAATCATAAAATATACTGTTTTATAAGTAGAGCTTTCTGACTAATAGCAAACTAGTCCTAAAAAGAATAAATTTGGAATCATAGGATTCAAAAGGTTTGGAGATTACTGAGATTGAATTTTCTTTGATTTTGCTGTTTTGGACGTCAGAGTTCGAATATATTTTTGGTTTATTTTGAATTTGTTGGAGACTTGTCTATTTGGATGGAGACTTAGGCTTTTAAAGTTTTATACGAAATATGAAAACTTCCATCTCATAGAACACCCTTAGTTTAAAATACTAGTTACTAAAACTACCAGCTTCTTGTCATAAAAGAATATCACACTAGTTGTGAAGTAGTGTACAACCAGTTGGTTTGATTACAGGGTACATGCTATTTCAATATAAGCTTGTATAAAAAAATTACAATAAATATGACAACAAACAATCGCATTCATAAATTTTATGTTTAGTCATAAAAAAAAATGATTAGCTACTATAATTAGTATTTAACGAATAATGAAGTGCGAAATATGCGGGCTCATAACGAAAAAAAAAAAATATTGCAGACATTTAAAACTTCAATAAAAGAATAGGGGTATGCTACGGGTACACAGATATATAAAAGAAAAATATTAAAAATGCAGTGCAGCAGTAGGTACTTATTTCAAAAATATATGATTTTGTTTTTCTTTTTGCGAAATCGCTATATTCAAGTGGGTATGGCTTCTAACAAATGCGCTACTTAAGAAGCATTGCCTCACTGCTGCTAGACATGTGAGCGTTCTAATGATGGATGCGCACTGTGTTGTCTTTGAAAGAATATTAAAAATACACATATGTACTTATGTTATGTCAGCCTCTGCTTGCATAAGCGGCTATTGTTGTCATATTTTAAATACATACAAATATTTTAAGTGCCTCAGTTTTTATATTCACTTTTTAGAGGTGCAACCTTGACGTTTATCGTAAGCCATTACATTGTTGCAAGTCAGAAAAAATTTCAATAATTTTTTGATTTTGTATAAATGCGTTGTGAATTATGTATGCTGCGTAGTGTAAACTTTAATATATTTAATTTTTGTTTTTCTTCTAACTAGTACAAGTTTGTTTTGCCTAACTTGCAACATTACTTTTCTTCAATGATCATTATGCGGCACATCGTTTTGTTTCTACAAATGTTATTAATTGCTTTAATTACAATAATTATAGAGTTAATTAAAAACTTGCAAATTCCTAATGTGTGTCGGCTTGAAAATGCGTACTGTATGAGAATATGTAGGTAATAGATATTAGTACGTTTATAGTAGCGTGAAAAAGCAACAAGTTTTGTTTTGACCTTAGAGATGAGGGTTGCGAATGATAATTTATTTTTAAAAAAAAATTTGTATCTTCATCATTTTTCGATCGAGCAATCAAGTCTTTACAACAGGTAAATATCCAATTGACTTTACTTATGCATCACGTCACCTATGAAGGTTCACTAGATATGCGAAAATCGGAAAATCGATTACGAAATAGCAAAAATTTTTTTTTTTTTTGTGAAAAATTCATGTTTAAAGTAAATAATCGATTTTTGTTCATAAACCGAATTTTTATACGAAAAATGCCGAGGCGATGAATCAGTAAAAATATATTGCGAGTAATTAAATTAAGTGAAAGCTATTTAAAGTAATAAGTAAAAAAAAAAATTGCAAAATGGACGATATTCGAATTAATTACTTACAAATTTTCAATACTCTTAAATATTTTATTACGGCAAAAATAATAAAATAACAAGTGACATATATTTGCCAATTGTTTCTTCTAGAAACTAAAATAAAGTTACATCACTCGCTACAATTTAGGTTTAGACAACGAAAGAAAATGCAAAATTTTACTACCACAATTAATGAGTATATGACTTAAAAAAGAATTAACTGATGAAGCGAGGGTTTGATTCAAAGTGCAATAATGTAGTTTTATCCATTATTTCACCCTTCGCACTATTGGCACTATTTACAAAAATCTATTTAAAACATTTTTTCAGCGAAGATTTAAAAATCGGTTTTATTATTAATAAAATCGATCCAAAAAAGTAGGTTGTTAAATAATAATCGATTAAAATAAAAATCGATTATTTATTCACCACGCTACTTTTCATACGTTCTGTGAAAAATAAGCTAGGCTAGCTCGATGCTATTGAAATAATTTCGACTCTCTTAAGATCCTATTTGCGTTTAATGGGTATGTTACCATTCCCTAACTAACCATATAAATATGATATATCTTTATTTTAGTCAAACCAAATTTCAGCCACTTCAAGGTTCTTAATTTATTTTTCTCGTGACTTGACATGACTAATGAGCGTTGAGATATATTTTCTTCATCGGAAAAATGTGCAATGTTTTATCTTAGCTGTCAAAATTAAAGAAAGCGTCATACGGTCTAATATGTGGAAAAGCATAAGCTTCAACTCAGCAGCTTTTAGTATAAAATTAGTGGACAGTTTCACTATCAGCTGAATGGACTACTTACGTGAGAGGTATACAAATTATGTACTCAGCCGATTCCTCCAAAATAGAATCGCTAGATCAAAAAAATCAATTAACAAACTAATTAAAATATCACCTTTTTAATTTGCTTCTAAAAAAATCTAAATTAAATGATTTAAGAATCTAACCACGCATTTATCTACAACAGACATTTTATCTGTGCTGCATAGCACGCTTTTTTCTAAGTTTTTGCGAGCCAAAAATTTGTCAAGTTAAGTCAATATGACTTCACGTCACTAGCATTCTCACTGTGCTAAAAAATAATATTGACATATAAAATTAAGCACAACAACTGTTAACGCAAACGTCACAAGTTCTTACTCAATTTACTTCAAGAGGAAAACGAAAAACAAATATGAGTAATTGGCCAAAAATGTTAAACAGATCTCACTAAACATATGTACATACATACTCGTATTAGAGATGCCAAATGCTGGACGCCGGTATCACGTACTAATTTTGCTACCGAAAATCCCGGGATATCTTGGATTCAATACCGTAATTTTTAGGTTTTCAATATTTTACTAAAGACGAAGTCCCATGTATGTATATAAAAAAATCATTAATTATAAAGATTTGTAAAGCTTTTTAAAATCACATTTCTATGCAGATTTTCAGCAAAGAGAATTTTAAAGTTTATCGGTCTGATAAACACAAATTTGCGCCAAAAAAAATTTATTTATCAAGATGATGAATTATAAAAATTGTATTAGAATCCTAGAATCATATTAAAAATCGAATTATTGTTTTATATTTTTAAGCTAGATAGTTAAACGAACAACTTCCTAACTTTTTGAAACTAAAGCTTTGAACAATAATGAATTGCCCAAGTTTCGGGACTAGTCCCGTCGTGTCGCCTTATTACAATCAGATCAGGAAACTTTCGGGCTTGCAAAATTTCGGAACATTACTCATCTCTAATAAATACATATGTACGTAACATATATTTTATATACACATATATACGTTTTAGGTATGTTAAATATATTCGCATTTGCGGAAGCGGAACCTTACTATTCATATTAATATTTGAATTCCCAATCTAAACTAAGATTTTATTATATTTCTTGGCATTTTGAAGGAAGATGTGCTACCTTTGAGATTAGAGTAAGATTTTCTACTATTCAATTCATCGGACATAATTCAGAGGATATATAACAGCTTATTCTTTAAAGCTCCAAACACCAAGGAATATTTTTTATGAAGAAGTTCTCTGAAAGCCGTGAAGTGGCATACTAATCGTTTAGTTGTTTGAACTCATGAGGAATTTCTCACGTTGACTTAATAGCTGCACTTTGTGCCGTTTGAAAATCTTGGTCTCTTTACCAATGCTGAGAAAGTTCTTTCTTTTTGTTTTAAAGATCCTCAATAAATCCATCTCAATAAACCGATATTTGGGGTGCCCTTTTCAGTCATATAGAATGCCAGTTCGTCTTTTAGAGTGTTGCTTTTTTTCGCTTGATTGTGATTGGGTTTTTTTACTATTCACGATGGTTTATACTCTATTCTAACGCTTACCATAGATCAAAAGCTAGTGAAAAGTTGTATTTCCATATAGTTCACGCTTTTTCGCTGTAACCGAATCGGCCGCATTTCCGAATTTCTAAAATTCCACATCTGCAACGTCTCTAATGCGTATAACTGATAGCAATAAAAAAAATTACTATCATAATACGGAATATATATTTAGCTATATAAACTGTTTTAATAAAGAACATTATCCAATATCCCAAAAAAAGAAAAACAGGAATTATCATGTCAAACTCTTTTATTCAGCATTATTATTAAAAAAACCAAGCAGTTAATTAAACCGCTCATATTAACAACCACCATTATCATTTTCATTCATTTCTCTTTAAAATTGTTTTCTTGTTTTCCAATTCGATTTCATTACAGCAACATTATTTTTTTACTCCAAATGCATTTATAATTACCCGTTATATTACTTTTAATGACACTTATACGTCCGGTTTTCTGCGAAATAAATAAGGAATGAGCCACTGAGTGAACGCAATACAAGTTCTTTGTTCTTATGCGATCAACAAGAATGAATATCAAACAACGGCAACAAGTTGTTACTGATTCTGATTAAACAACAACAAAGTGTTTAAGCGGCTATCCTATATTCATTGTTTTCTTGTAGAACAGTATTGTTGTTGTTTTTTTTCTGGGGTCCTGTGTATGACTGAGTTTTGAAGAGTGAAAGCTAACAAGATGTGCCTGAATGTGTAGAAGATTTATTAATTTTTGCGAACGGATGACTGGATAGTATATATTTGAAAAAAAGTGTTTGCACATCATGGAAATTTTCATAAAACAATCATAAAGGAAGCACAGACGCATATTGAAAAAAATTGTCATACATATCAATGAATTACGGAAGCATATAATTGGCTATCTGCAAGAGGCGCCTGTGCTTAACCATTGTAATACCTTAAACGTAATATCTTAATTAATTGTGATTCTGTTTCCTAGATCTCATAATAAGTTCAAGAAAAATCTACTCATATTTTCTACCTCTACTTATTTTGAGTAATAAATGGCGAAGAATATGTCTGAACATTATTAAAGTTGTCATCTCCCATAGCTTAGCTCTTTATTCTAGATAATTCACGTAGTTCATTGAAATATTCTGATCCCATGTATTTCAGTATTTTACATCACAAAGCAGGGCATTCACAAAAAAGATGCTTTATTATGTATAACAGCAAAGCTATCGCAAAAATTATGCAGACAGCTAAGAAATTTAACAGAAGTCTAAGGCCCGGTTTTTCAGTCCATGGTTAAGCTCAGTTTAAACTAAGTTTGCTTAAAGTCGGCATACATTTAAACTCCAGTTAAACTGCAGAGCGGTTTTTCAGTGTGAGTTTAAGGCCGCTTTTAATATTTGCTTTTTATACGGCAACATTGGTTTTTTCTTTATCTAGATACGGCAACAGATAATATTTGTATACATATTCAACGCCATTGCTTCTCCTCAGTATTGTAATAGTTAGCATTTCGCCAATTTCTACATCACTATAATCACTTTCGTCAGATGATATATCCAGTATTTAATTAAATATAAAAATATCGTCCTTTCTTAATTGCGTTCAGCTTATTGTTTCACAACCAAAACCATCAAATATGCAAAACAGCTGACAGGTTAACTAGAGTTTAACCCTGCCGAATTGACCGCTTAAACTACGTTTAAACTTCGTTTAAAGTTGACTGAAAAACTGCGCAACAAGTTTAAGCTTAGTTTAACTGACAAATTGAGTTAAACTTGTACTGAAAAACCGGGCCTAAATATATTAGAAAGAATTGTACCGAACACAAAAACAACTACAAACAGCCGCAATCAAATCAGACAGTCGACTTTGGCGCGCCGCAGCTGGTCACCAAATCAAAGCCATAAATGACAAATTGCAACAGCAACAATACAGCGGATATCAATGAATGAATGTAGGAATGAGTGACTGACGAACTGACTGAGTAGACCGATCACTTCGCAAAATTGAAATGACCGCAAGCAAAAGTGTTGCCATTTAAGTGTCAAACAGACAAACTATACGGCAAGCAACAAACAAATTCGAGTTGTGGAGAAAAAATTAATAAATATTCCGAACAAAAAAAAAAAAGAAAAGTTGTTAAACCAAAAATGGTAACCCAATTGAAGCATTCTACATTATGCAATATTTGTAACAATATACGAGTACAGCTGTGTTCAATATAATAGTAGTGAGATTAAAGTGGATTCGAGCACTGCTCCAACAACAATTACCATAACTATAATTGATATAGGTACAGTGCGGGTGCATAACAAATAACACGGAATTGTTGATATGCAAAGAAGCCCTTCTGTATCTAAACTGTTCTATGAACACGCCTAAAAGTATTCCACTTTCCTTGAGTTAACATATAAAATATATGTACCAAAGAATGTATAAAAGGAATGAAGAAAATGGCACGTTAGAGGGAAAATGCATCGTGACGCTACAGGGCATCATAGCTTAGTTAGTTAGAGTACTCCAACAGCGGCTTTTGTGTAGGCACTTGGGTTTGTATCCCAGTGTCCGAGAAAGAGTCTGATAAGACGTTGGGCACTTTGAAACGTCATCCCATACCGTCGCTGTGCATATCGTTGTAATTATACCTTTCATGAACATGAAACGGTATTATAACTTTGGTCCGATTTTGTAAGTATGAGAAGAAGAAGAGATATACCCACCAATAAGTATACCGAAATGATCAGGGCGATGAGGTGAGTCGATTTAGTCATGTCCGTCTGTCTGTTTGTACGCAAACTAGTCCTTGAGTTTTTGAGGTATCTTGATGAAAGTATGCGACCGCCATTTTGCATGAAATTAATCATTTGTCGGAATCAGCAAGATCGGAGCAATACATCGCTCCCATACAATCGATAGTTTCGATAAATGGGTTTTAGCTATGTATCTTTAAATTATCAGTTTTGCAGAGTTTGTACTAATTGTTAGTAGGGATCGGACACTTAAAACCGTGATGCGTATTCATGCACGGTATAAAGTCTTCGGCACAGTCGAAGACAGCCCTTTCCTTACTTGTTTTTCTCTAACATCAATCAAAATGGATATCGTTCGACGAAATAAGAAACAGCTGTGATTTGAAAAAATTTTATTTAAAATAAATCGAATTTTATAACAGAAACTACATAAAAAGAATTTTAAAGTTTACACAAAGTTCAGGAAAGCCAAATAACCTTTTAAAATGACCATCAAAATCTTAAAATTTTTTCAAAGAATTTTTAAAAAAATTTTGGGTACGCTGTTTTGTAGACCAATGAATTTTAGTATAACAATATGTAAGTTAGACCTCGCTCAAAAATAGTCCTAAATTTTCAGAAATTTTTTCATCAACGGCGTTGAGTGATTTCTTCCATACAATGCATAAAGAAAAGCTAATTTTGTATGGAAAAAAATACCCAACATTCTTGATAAAAAAAATCTAAAAATGCAGGGGAAATTTTGAGGTACTTCTAAATTGCATAATGTGATACTAAAACTCTAAAAATTTAGGGGAAATTTTGACGTACTTTGTTCATTGTTATTATTAAATTGAATGAGCTATAAAACTGCGTACTCAAACATATTCTAAAAATCATCAATATACATTTTCTATATATTTTGCCCAAAAATATTGAAATTTTGATGTAAACTTTTAAAAGTTTAATTAACTTTCCTGAACTTTGTGTAAACTTTGAAATTTGTTTTTACTTGGTTTCTGTTATTGACTTCGTTATATTTTAAATGAAAATTATTAAAAAGACAGCATCTTTTTATTTCGTCGAACGATATCCAATATAATTTTACTACTATTATATTGAACACAACTGTATGTGTGAAATGTATGAAATTTTGCAATAACAAATATGCTATATGATCGCCATATAGATCAACAATTGAAAGCGGGTCCAACTGAAATAAGCCTGCCAGTGATCGATGCGTGTTGCTAGTGAATGACAGACAACGAGGTGTCAGTTTAAACTTAGAATGCAGGAAGTTGCTCAAAGGAATTTACTACACCAAAAAGGTTAAATACACACTTCGATTTAAAGCTATATAAATATTTTCATTTATTTTTTATACTAAGGCTACTTGTAATTAGATACTGTTAATTGCGCGTTTAAACGGTCATAACAGCTGTCGCCTCCTAAATTTGGCATTAATTGAATGTGGAATCTAACAAAGATCACCAATTTGGCATTTATGGTGTGGCATGCATGCTATAAATGCCGCACGCGCTTATAAGCGTAAAGCAGCTACAAAAAGTTTTGCACACATCATTTGGCGTTATTTTTAGCCAGACACTAAGTGACCATTTCTAGAGCTGGGTCATTGGCGCGTCGAGACATGAAAAAAAATACTATCAATGCCTAAAACAGTAAGCCACGGAAAATCATGTGTCTCATTTATTGATGCTTCATAAATACGTACAAATGTACTTTTATAGAATCGTACCAATTTTGGCTACTGTCAAGTTCAATGTGACTCTATGACCAAACGCATTTGCAATCAGCGTAGGAAACAAGTATTATGGCAAGGACGTTGCCAAATTCGGGGTATTAATAATGAGTTAACGGTTTTGTTGCATGGAAGTGAATGAGTTTTTGACTTGAAATAATACGAATGTGAAATAGTTAGCTAGTTAGTAGATATGTTCATATGTTGTGACAATTTTTTTTCTTTTCTATTAAATTTGGTTCCGGCTTTCGTTCTTTAAAATTCATTTTCATATCAATTTAGTTTTGTTGTGTTTCTCTTAACAGCACAACAGTTCTCAAAGGTTAGACTGCTAGTTATTCGCATAGTCTGTATGTTTTTAGTCATGGATTTGATAGCAGTAACTTGGGAGATGTATTCTTAATTCACTGCTTCGAGTTCACCTTAAAATAGTATGTTGTTTTATATTCAAAGTTCAATTCAAATTTTTAGTAATAAAAAGCTTATGAATTTTTCTTAATTTAATATATGCAAAATCGAGCGCCTAAAATTATGTACCTTTTTAAGTTTGTTAACTGGCGGTTTTAAAATTTTACAAGGGCGTCAAATAGTTACACAATTGGGTATATGCTCGATTTAGTTGGCAAAAAATTTAAGAAAAATCTATGCTTCAGAGAAGTGTTTGCTCGTTTTTTTATCATAACTGCAATATTAGACAAAAAAACATTGGTTATTCATTATTATCAGCTTCAGTATTAAACTTACATTCGAAGTGAATTATAAAAAGGGGCTCACAGTGGCGAAGATAAATATACGTACAGTCGTTTTCTGCCCTTTTCACAAAATTTGGCCATATTAAAATTATTTTAACAAAGCCTTATAAAAACAAATGTCAAGGTCTAAGACAAAAACTGTAAATTTTGTTTTCAAAATGTACGAAATTTTATCAAAATTAACAATTGTTTTTTTTTCACAAAATTTTTTGAGTATTCAGGCCATTAAATTTTGGTATAAAAATTTAAGCTCGTTACAAATTTTGGCTGATTTTTAACATAAAAGAAATTGCTTTCCTGAACTTGTATGGAGAAAAATACAGAAGTACTCAAGAAAACAAATCAGCCAAAAATCAGCAAAACGTATCACGAACTTAAGATTACACCCTACTGCTTTTTTGTACCAACAATTTTTTTTTTTAATTCTACGGTCTCTACATTTTCAAGTATTCATGAAACGAGCTCACGGCCAAGAATACTAATTTTTCACATTTTAATTTTTTTATGAAAACTTTTATTGTTTTTATTTTTTTAATAATCATTTTTTAACTAATTATTAAAAGTTGTTTAATTGACTAGAGTAGTAAATTATTTTTTTTAGATTAATTTAAAACTTTATTGTACTAAACTTTAATGCCCTGCAAAAATGCATACTCCAAGAAATCCTCAAAACTCTGTGAAAAAAAAATTTTTATTTTGATAAAATTTTTTTGATTTTCGGGCAAAATTTGTGGAAATCGCAGTCTGCCACTATATATATTAATTAAATAGTATTCCTTGAAGGCGATATTTATTATTTATTTAGTAAAATTTTAATTTTATGATGTTTACTAATCCAAATATGAAAATGTATACAATTTGAATCCTAAACATGTTAATATTATATTCTCTATATCATATAGTGAAAATATTTAGCTTATCAAGTCGTTGCTCTGAAGCGAGCAGAGGCCAAGCGAATAGTAATAATTTATAAAGTATTGATTTCAGGGGTTCCATGTACGAAATACGACAGAGAAATGCTATCGCCTCAACGGGGGCCCGGAAACACCTTACTCGTAAACTTGCCACTGACTACTTATGCATATTATGTTGCACAATTTTAGGCGCTTTTAATCCGACGTCTCGATATCACACAAAAGAGTGTACAACATAAACTAAAATTTCCTGAATTGTGCTGAATTTATTTCGGCAAAAGCATACTTTACTCACATAATAGCGGGTACTGATTAAATTATGATCGCACTGTGTGTGAAAAGTAGACGACACATATGTTTGAGTTTCACTTTTTCTCCTGCATTCCCTTCAAACACAAGATCATTTAAGTTTTAGCACTATAATCTCAACGCTCATTAAATGTTTATTAGTAAAATGACACCAACCTTTTATTATACCCACCATTATACCTATTAGCATACTGCGAACAGCACTTTGTCAGTATTAATAATATTAAATTACAGAAACAGTTGATGATCATTAGGATATAAATGCAAGTTTAGTATTTAATATGTATGTTTTAATACGACATACAAACAAGTATTTATAGCATAAAATATTAATTACTACATTCAAGTTACAATCGACGACAACCGCGTCCAAAGCAAACGTAAAATAACTAAACAAAGCAGTTAGCTAAATACCTAAAAGTATAAACAAAGCGTTTAGAAATATTGGAATCAAAACAGAGACTGAAAGTCAAAATACTATAAAAATAAATAATAATTATTTCAGTAATAAAAATAACAATAAAACCGACAAGCTTGGCGTGCAAAAATATTTATATTGCAGTTAATATAAAACCAGTTTAGGGTATCAAAGAGCAAAATGCATAAAACAATTGTGGATAAACCTTATATATATATACATACGAGTATGTGTATATTTATATCTCTATATATATATATCATTACAAGCTGCCACTCAAATGTTGCCACGCCCATATCAAATCAGCAAAAAATTAAAGTTAATACGCTTTGAATTGAGCCATTTTTAACCCGTTTTAAATATCGCTTAAGGCAATAAAGCACAAAAGCAATAAAAGCTGGTGACAATTCTTAGCCATTTATTTGCTAGTTATTTTGCATAAATTATTGCACTTATATAGCGTTATTTTTAATAGCGTGCTTTTTAGGTTTTTGAATTTGTATATTCTATTAACACTACTTGATTATCATAGACTTGCAGTTTAGCACAACCTACCCGCTTGACAGTTTGAAATGACGCATTGAAATAACGTTTTATACAAAGTTTTGATTGAACTATATATTTTAATATTTTTATAATATGGTTTTTAATTAAATAGATCTAGCGACACGAAGAGAACGTAGTGGATATAGGTTCAATATATTTAAATTAGCAAAAATTCGTACAAATTTCTTTTATAAGAGCTACGCTTTTTAGTGATAAATCGATGCCTTAGATTATTAAAAAAAAACCGCCTAAAATTATGCAATATAATATTTATAAGTAGTCAGTGGCTTGCTTATGAAAAGGCTGCTTGCAGGGCTTAGCGCCGCTTTGAGGTGATACAATTTGCTTGCTTCTCTCAATTAAATTTCAGATGTTGGTGTTAATTTACTTAAAGTTGTTGCCAGAATATTTGCATATGGAAGCCATAATAGGAGTTCTGTACACATTATTATCACGGGTTTATCCTCTCCTCATTTTAAATAAAAGATTTAATAATGTTCATGTTTTCAATAAGTTTTGTAAAGAATATAAGATTAGCATGTGTAACAGTCACTCAGTCAGTCAAATCGTTTGCCCAACAATATGTTAATTTTAAAAGTTTGTTCAGTGTCGGTTTGACAATTTTAATGGCTGTCAAATCTACTCATAGTAGAGTGTCTAGTCTGTTCTGATTTGCAATAAATTTTAGAAACATTATTTATTTATGAAAAGTGTTAGCTTAATCTTGTTATCATTATCAGCATCAAAAAAACATTCAGCGGTTTTTAAATCATATCAGTTTTAGTACTTAACTTTAAAATTAATCACACAAATAACCTTATATATAAATAAAATACATTTATTGTAGCCTATTTCAATAGCTTATTTAGTAACATTTAAATTGTATTGTGAAATACCCCACTCTCAAACCCGCCACTGACTATACTTAGATATATGATAGTGCCTACATTTAGGCGTCTTATTTTGCATATAAATCCATGGCACAAGCCATTAATTTGTGGACCCACAAATCTCCTTTAAATTTCAATATCTATCGATTTTTTTTTTAATTTAAAAGTATTATAAATATGTATTTTAAACTTTGTGTGCATCTCCAAGAAGTATAATGTTGTGAGTGCTTTATACATGGAAAGCCACTTTATTTAGGATGTCACATTAGCTGTATCCTAAGTATATATTGTACGCTTTCACCCGCACTTAGACTTTCTTACTTATTGTTTTTGTCTTTAATTTTGTATTTGTTATTTGCTCGCCTCCTACTCCTTTCCGCTTACAAAGTGTTATCTCTAAGTAATTTATGCAATTTCTGTCTTCTACTGCATTTATCGCAATTAGCAGTGCCAAGCGTAAATAAGCAAATACTATAAACTGCAAAATAGCAGAAAAGCAACAAATCTAAAATGGAACAAAATAAAAGATTATTGTAAAAACTTCAAGGCCAAGTTAGCGCGCTGCTGCTTAACTTCCAACTCACAACCTTAACTGCAATTGTTGTTGCTGCTGCTGTTTTTTTATTACAACAGGTTGCCTGCAAGTCTGTATGTTCGTCTTGTTTATTTATTTATATGTAAACGTGCATTAATCAGCAAGTATTTTGTTGTTATTTTTTTTTCTTTTAGTTTTTTATAGCATGCATTAACAAAAAAAACTATAAATTTTAAATATAGCAGCTCATTTGTAGCATTACATCTGCCTGTCAAGTCAGTCGTGTAGCCACACGCACACATACATATGTGGGTACATGTCGTATGCGCAACTATTAGATTATGCATAATGATGGCGTTTGAAGCGTACATAATGCATTCGTCATAAGTATAGTTATACGACATAAGTTGGTTTTTTGTGCAGCTGATGTATGTAAGCTTATTATTGCATACGTTTGATTGATTAGTTTTCGTGTCCCTCATTTATTCACAGTAGGTAGTTTTATCAAATGACGGATTGATTAAATGACTTAACTAATTTTGCCGACTGATCAGTGAGGTTGTACTTCTAAGTGCTCAGCTAAATCATTTATTATACTAAATAAATATATTTGCTATTGATGAGTTGTAAGAACAACGAGCAGCTTATTTTTATTACAGGGATCAGGGTATCCGCAGTTTATCTGAAAAAGGAAAGTACTTATATTCCGCAAACACCTACCAAATCGGTGAAAGCACTCACAGTAACATTAAATAACCCAAATTTGTTTATAAAATTCCAGACATATGCGACTTCTTTCCAAGTACACTTGACACTTTTTATGTATCAAAAAATTTAAACTTTTTATTGAAAGTTGACCTAAATCTCTATCTCTATGGCGCGATATACAACAGGTATATCATCATAAACCTCCTAAGAGATTTTTGCGCCAAGCTTCTCTTCCAATTTGTGGTGTGCCGATTTGAATTTTCCCTACAAATTGGTGGGACCTACAGTTTTTTGCCGACTCCGAACGGCATCTACAAAGGAGACGAATTTTTGCTGAGAAGCCTGTCATGGCAGAAATACACTCGGAGAGTTTGCCAAACCACTGCCGAGGGGCGACCCCGTTTTGAAAAACTTTTTTCAAATCACTTTTGATGTTACCTGTACCAGGGCTCGAACCATGGACCTTCGGTGTGGTAGGCCGGCAACACTACCTTCACATCACGGCGGCCGCCAGTTGACCTAAATAGGTTTAACAAAAATTACTACAAAAAGTGTGAATTCGGCATGGTCAGCGACCGTCCAGAGACCCAAAATCCGTTTCAAGTAAAATCGCGCCTTCTCGTTTTCGAGAAATATCTCGCTTTAACCCTTATGATGCTCAATGAAAGGATGAATGTTACCATAAAGAGCTCTCAAAAAGAACTTTTTTGATTTCATTGGTATATACTGTTTCTATGACTGACTTTTATCTATAATATATGGCAATTTTGAAAAAAAAAAATTTTAAACTATGAATAAATTAAATAATTTATTCATATTTTAGACATTAATCACATTGCCCTGTATATGTTATGACACTGCAATAAAACTACAGGGAGGCGCAAAAGTAATCCTCCTATCAGAAAATGCTATAAATTTTGCGATTGGCCCCTAAAGTCAGTTCTGTTTTGACATTTGTGTAGTAAACACATGCGAAATACACGGTAATAAACAATGTTACGCTACACTGCTCCAGAACGCGGAATATTGCTGACTATTTATTTGACCAATAATCGATGAATTGGGATTGGAAAACATGTGGTTCCAACAAGACGGTGCAACAGCACACACTGCACGTGCCACAACCGATATGCTGAACATCGGAAGCTTACTTTTGCGCCACCTTGTATATGCTTCCTTAAAGATTTTTCATGCTGAGCTCGAATCCGTACTCAAAAATCGTCAACCATATATATTTTTAGAGAAAAGTGGATGTGAAATCACGGAATAGGTATCATTTGAACTATCGTGCCGTGCTTAGGGTCCATAATCATATTTTGATTTTTAACCCATTTAAAGAAAAAGGCTTAGCCAATAATATTAGGCATACAAAAATATGGTAGCACGTCACAATTAATTTATACAATTTTTCAAAAGTTTCAGAAATCGAAAAATTCGTGTCTTTGCTCATTTGCACGTTGTAAATGATACACAAACGAATAAAGCAATATAATTAAGTTTCAACCCTGGAAGGTAACCCTACCTACATCTATTTTTTGAAATCCGTTCTAAAGTTATTATTTTATTATTTTATTTTAAAAATATGTACAATAAACCAGGCAGCCTTGTAAAACCCCCCAAAATTGGAACAATTAAATGGGAGAGCTGTACATTGGAGCATACTACCTTGTTACAAAAGTTCCACCAAATGCGTAAGACCGTTTGCGAGACACTAGCAGACATGCAAGAGATATATATATTCTGATCAGATGGCAACCTTTTAATATTTTTGTTAAAATACGAGAATGGTGTAACATATCTCACCTAATTTAAAAAAAAAAATTAAATATGTGTTTACCTTGGTAAAATATCCACATTGGCAACAACTGAGTAGCAAATATTAGAAAATAGCTAAATCCTACATTTCATCCCAATCGATAGAGTGGTTGCCTAGATAGTGGTGCATAAACAAATACAGTTACTCACAAAATTGAGCGTACACCTCTATACTATATTTAAAAATATGTCCGAAAATATACACATGGATAAAAAAAAATGAAAAATTTTGAATGTAGAATTAATCTTATATAAGTTCTTTATTGAGAATTGGAAAAAAAAATTAAAATATGTGAACCTACAAATTTATAAACAAAAAATATATTTGTAAATGTACACATATATAAATATAAATAAACAGCTTCTTCAAAGTTATAAAGACAATAAAAAATACTTATGGTATGTGTAGCATATTTCGAGTAAACGACCTACAATATTTTGATTTTGTATACTGCAAAGAATAATTGCATTGAAACTTGTTTTTATTTCTTAATAAAATTTTTTTTTTTTTTAATGCATTTTTGTTTAACACTTTTTTCGTTTTGGATATATATTTTATTGCATTTACCATTTTAATTGCTTTGGCAACTTTATTTTCATGCTTCATTTAAAACTATAAACCATATTACAACTACAGCGCATATAGACTGCAAATGATATGCTATTACTACGAGCAAAAAAAAACAACAGAAACCATAAAACAACCACACAGCAGAAACAGAACAAACGCTAAAAAAAACTGCTAACTCATAATAATGTTCGAATGACGTTTAAATGCCAAAAACGCTTCAGACCAAATATTCGCATTGCTGCGGTACTTATTACAAAGTAATTTCTTCTAACTTTTTGTTTAATTATTGCTGCATCAGTACAACAACAACAAAATCGCAATATAAAATAAATGACAACAAATCTACCAAGTGTTATGCTATAATGGAATTAACGATGCTACTACATTTCAAGGTTAAAATGCGCCAGTGTCTCAGCTGAAGCACACCAGCGTATAAAACAAGCTGGTGAACGAGTAAGCGACTCACGTGCGCCAGACAACAAATGCCCAGCAGCAACAATTGCAAATATCTACTTCATTGTCAACGCGAGGACAAAATAATGTAAACAACAACAGCACAAAGCAACAATGAATAAATAATTTTTGTTGTTGTTGTTGTTGTTGTTGTTGTTATTGTTATTGTTGTTACTGCTGCTCAAGCACATGTCGTCGTTGTGGCATCAAACGTGTTTCAAATGTTTTAACTGCCAACAAGAAATGTTGCCCAGTTGGCTGCCGTTGTGGTTAAATTAGATACCAAGTTTCTTTTATATAAATATAAACATACAAACATACATACATATGTTTACAGATTTTTTTCTAAGTCAGATAAAATTTTATTTTGCAATTTTTTTTTGTTTGCTTTTTTCCCGCTAAGGAGTGGTCGGCAAGATCGTGCCTTTACGTATAATGCCTGCAGTCGCAAGTTAAAGCATCAACATCACTGCATCAGCAGCAATAGCAACAATAACAACAATATTCACTCGTTTACTAATAACAAAAAATTTGCGCTCTATTAGTTTTTGCTGTCTGCAACCAAACTATAATCAAATTAAACATTTAAACAGCTGAGCGCACGTTGGTTTTGCTTAGAATTTATCTGCCCTCTCTACCTCTTCTGCACTCTAGCTTTGTAGCTCAAGCGTTTAATGGCATATGTTGCTGTTATTTATGTTGTTGTTCTATCTATTTCAAGTATTTGGTCATTTACATAGCAATTGCTGTTGGTTATTGTTATTTTTTTTTTCTTGTTGTAACTATTAACTTCGCAAAGCGAGATCAAGGATAGGGGTCAAATGTGCAAAATTACGCCACTGTTTTGGAGGCTGCGGCACGTTCATACATATTAGTTTTTAGTGCTTGTGATTATTTGTAAAACATTTAAGTTTTTTGTTTCTTTTTTCTGGGTAGTTAGTTTTTCGTACTCGAAAAAAAATTAATAATTTCAAAAAATATATTTGTGGAATATTTTAAAGTAAATACTTAAAAGCCTTTTTTTGTTTGTAGTCCGACCATATTTTTTTATAACCTACTCATTGGGAATCGTTTAACAGTTAATGCTTAGAGCACATGCGAACCCTTTAACACTATCTAATCTCTCACATGGCCAGAACCTTGTTCAGAGCCACTTAAACTGAAATAAAGCATTTCATTGGAAACCAAAGTGACTTCTTTTAATTCGAAAGTGCATTCTGAAGTTCAGAGACTCACAGTTTGTAGACGATAATTTACCGTGTTAACTGGCCGTAATTTTTCATTAGAAGATGCTGATCTTATTGGTGGTAAGCGTGATATTGTGCTACTTCATATCTCAGAAACGCACCTAGAAATAATGAAGGAAATATATAGTTTTTCGCTTTCGTTTGCCATAAGTATAAAAAAAAGAATGTCTGCTAGGGGCCAAAAATCGGTAAGGGTTAAAAGAAAGCCGGTCGTCGTGGTGAAGAGGGCGAATAAATCTCTCTTAAATCAAGCTATCCTCTCGTCAAAGTTCCTCTTATCCAGTAGTGTACTACCGCTATGAAAAGCTTTTTAACATAACCTAATCTGCTCTAACAGAGGCTGTTGGGAGTCTATAGAAAATAACTAAAAGTAGCACACCACAAATTGGAAGAGAAACTCGGGCTTAATATTGTATGAGGTTTATTGCTGAGTATCTCTGTATTTGGGCCACCAGGATTTTCTGTAAGTTTTTCGAGAGCTATAATTGAAATTTCCGTGGGAAAACAAAGGGGATCACTCCGACACTACCCGTTCAGACATAATTCAGGCATGGTAGATCTTCTCAAGACGGTTCTTTTTCATGAAATTTCAGGCTTAGTCGTAACGGCGTGAAGCTCTTTTAGAGAACAATTTAAAAGGTTAATTTCAGTAAGCTTTCGTTAAAATTGTCTGCGAACTTTGACACGTAGTCTTGTATAGGTGCCTTAGGAAGGCGCTTAATAAAAAGCATGAAGCCTTTGCTTACTACTTCATCTCTGATCTGGCTGTGAGCTAAATACTTTGGTTAGTAATTAAAAGACCATAATGACTATCTTTTATAAATAACATATACATTATTCTTATATTTGTTGGCAAATAATAAAAATGTTTATGCGTACACAGCTTTGGTGTTTACTTTTCATGCATCTTATAAGACCATGTTGCTCTGCTGATCCACCCACTTTCAAAAAATAATTGAAACACCGGTTTAAATTGTGCTTCAAATATTTATGCGAGGACAAAGTTCAAAACCGATTGATTAAGTATGTGTATGAATAAATTAAACACACAGATACATACCTAAATATGCATACAGCTATTTACTTGTATAAATTAAGATTACATTGACATATTCATAAGGACAATCTTTAAAGTTATGTACGTAATAGAAATACAGCGCTCAAATTACATTTTAAAAAGCATCGTAGTAAGATGAGAAGGCATTAAAAACTACTTGTGGGGATAGTACTTATATTTACATACTTACCTTATACATATTTAACTATATGTACATCATTTTCTGTAAATATATTTACGTACAAAAAAAACCAAAAAAATGGTGTTGGTTATTATAAGAAATCATAAATTTCAAATAAGGTGGTAGCAAGAAAGTGAATTGAACTAAAACATCCAACGTGATAACAATAAATAGTACAATAGAAAGCTGCGCTAGTACTTAAAGATACTTATGCCGCAGTTTATTTTATTCATATTCGTATGAAAACTATCATTCCGATAATTTTGAGCGCTGCAACGACAGCAACTTTTATAGTTCTGCAGGGAAGCACCAACTAGTCAAGAAGCATACCAGCGTGTAAACAGAATTTTCTGACTGATAGTGAGCTAGCCCAAAAAGGCATAAACTTGTGCCAGTAAAATTTTAAAGTTAAATACACTGCTGAAATGTCCAGAGTTGAAAAAATTCGAGCAGAGCTTTATTTCACAATTTAATTTTTTCCGAAACCATGGTTCGAACCTTTGTCATTGAACAAGGAAGTCAGTCATATAGCAAGCCGGACGGCATTTAAATTATTTTCGCCTACTATTATTGCACAAACATTTTTTTAAATAGTTTGAAACTAGTATATCTTTGTCATATTGCATCACCTTGCATACTACTTGGTTATAAAAAAAGGCAAGTGGCAGACTAGTTGCGTTTGGTCCTCATACTAGTTTTCAAGTAGTTTGCAACTAGTTAGTTTGACTGCAGCAAAGTTACACATTTTTTGGGGGGGTTATTTTATGCAAATTTATTTATAAGTAGTCGAGCATGCATGACATTTGTAACTTCACGATAAAAACTTCACTTTAAGTACGTATGATGTGTTTCATGCACATTAGGGTGCCCGCTTTTTTTATTCTGTTTTTATTTGTGCTGCCTTATCTTCGATTAAATGGATTTGTCTTAACGCTTGGCACTGTGTTGTTATCTAGAAACCATTTGAAATTAAATTCCTAATATTTGGAATAAAATGTGTTTCTATCTCCGTTTCCCAACATTTTGAGTCATTTAAAGAGAGCAAGAGAAAGGAGAAGAAGATGAGCGTTAGAATGAGAAAGACGTAGACAAGACAAGAAATTATCAATAGGAACAGCGCTAGGTGTATTAATTGTAATAGAAACTGGAATAAAAAAAGTAAAATGAATATAAATAGGAATAACCAGAGGAGTGGGAATAAGAATATAAATATAAACAAAATAAAAAAGAATGGATATGAATATGTATAGCAATAGAAATAAGAGTACAAATAAGAATAAAGATGGTAAGAGGCAGTTTAAGGGGAGTGGAAATTAACAAGCAAAAGGAAAAAGATTATTATATGCACTTATAGGGGCTTACGAATGCCTTTCGTAAGAGGCTACTAAAATCCACATCAAGTGCCGGGTCAAGGAAAGTGCTAGCTCAAGATACATATCCGGCAAAGCACTGAAAATATCAGTAAAATACTGTTTGGTCCGTCATCTCTCATTCCATGGAGCAATACTTCACTGCTACTACAAAAACCATAGCAACAACAGAGATTGGAAAGAGAGAGATTTGTAATTTCCCAAATTTAAGCAAGTCAATTATCGTTTTGCGGGTATGTTAGTTCTTAAAAACGCAACAAGTCTAAATTGAAAATTCTAGAAATAAAAACAGTCTACAAAGTCATGTGAATATGTATTTGTATAAACTATAAATTGTATAATTTTATGCAAATTATATGCAATTTTTATTGGCACCTTATTTTACGTTCTTTTATTACTTGCATACTTATGTCTCGCTTCCTCATTTTCCTTCGTTTTTCCATATCTTGCTTGCTCTTTAATGCCGCCTGCTTCTGCTTGATTGATTTTAATGAGTTTTGCTTTAGCATTTTAAATGCTTTAAATGCATTAAAAAGTGCTTGCATTTCATTTCTGTACGTAATTTTTAAACAGTAAAAAAAAAGTATGTTGTTACTTGTTGGTTTTTGTTTTTTGTTTTTTATATGCGTTAAATTTATCATAGCGTCACAACGCCTGCACATGTGCGATATTTGTATTAATAAATTGACTACTTTGCATAGCTTCAAATGCAGAAGCAAGACACATATAATACACACATACATACATACATATATATGAGCAAGTGTCTATGATGGGGCTCAAGTCTCAGGTGTCTTTTGATTTCTGCTTGACTTAGCGCTAATTTGCTCATAAAATTAATAAAACAAAAATACAGCTTTGTAATTGTATAGCAGTTGAGGTGGCGAATTATAGCTTTTTTGCAATAATGGATCATGTGTGGTGTGGGTGTCAATGTTGGACGACAATGTTGCGCAGGTGGCACTAACTTGTTAATTTTCAGATTTGCTTGCTTGCTTACTGAGGCAGTGCTGATGCGCAAATTATTGTTTAAGTTTTTAAACTTAAAGTAGCAATTATAAACTTAATATGGATTACCATAATCCTTAGCTAAATAAGGGCGCTCCCCTTTAGTTTTTTCCTTATGGAGCTGTGTTGCAGTTGATATTGTATAAATCTTCTGATTTTAATAGAGAAACCACAAAGCTGTAAAGACCTTTTCAGCAAAATTAGTTGAATCTATACCTGAATTCATGTAAAAAAAAATATCTTCCGAAATTAAACAAGCACGAAAAACTTAACGAAAGAAAAAACTTAACGAAAGCAAAAAACTTAACGAAACTTACTATAAACTCGAAAAATACGTTCACTTTAATTCCTGACTCTAAAATTAATAATTGTCTTGTATTTCTCGACCTATATCAACTAAGTAACTCTTAAATCTCAAACTAAACTAATTCTACAGGCTGGAAAGCTTAAAGCAACATGATTTGTTCAATGGAGAAATTTCAAACTCAGTAAATCGTTTCCAATATCATAACTACTGATATTTCAAAACAAAAAACTTAACGAAGCAAACAACTTAACGAAACAAAAAACTTAACGAAACTTGCTACATACTTGAAAAATGTGTCCAAAAAGCTGCAATTTGCTGAATATCGGAAGCTGTGGAAGTTGCAATGCTCTTTCAAAAGAACTGAATTTTCTAAAAACTTAACGAAAATTTACTTTAAGCACGTTGGAAGAGTTTCATTATCTGGTAGTAGGTTTCATCATATGCAATAATGTCTAAAACAAAAAAAAAAAACTTAACGAAACTGTTTCAAAACTGAACAAACAACTAACTAACTAGTCTTCGCCGTACAATTTAACCAGGCCTTAATCTTCTGACCCTAGTACGATATTTTTAATTACATCTCAAAAAAGTCGAAAACACATTTTAACAACTTCTTCGTGTCAATGCCAGGGATGAAGTTATTACAATACGCTCGCATGAGTCACATAAGTATCACTAATTGGACAGGCAGGTTGTTAAACTTTACGAAGATGTACTGCATTGCTAGAATGTCTTGTATATATATGGAAATCTAATTAAAACCTATTGAAAAAATTTAGCCTCTTTTGAGAGTGAACTTAACTTAAGCGGATAACATAGAGAGTAAGAATTTCAATTCTAAAAATTTTAGTTGACTAAGTATAAAATATTATAAAATTATGCTTTTACTTTTAACTAAAATAGCTTCTAACCATCATCCTCTCCTCTCTTCCAGATACCCCTGCTTTCCAATATCCACCACCAGCCAGTCCATGCTGTCACGTGCACAGTCCATCGCCATATACAGGCAGTGGAGGTGGTGGTGGCGGCGGTGGTGGCGAAGTATTCTTTCCACCCAGCCGCAGCACTCCGCGTACACCACGAACCAGCGTTAGTTTTGCCGCTGGTGACGAGACCACCTTTTTCCGTCATCACAATATCAGTGGTGGCTGTAGTAGCGCATCTCATCTCCAGCCACCTCAATCGGCACCACCAATGCCGCCAAGTAGTCACGCGGCTGCACATAGTCAAACAGCGCAGCAACAATATCAACAATATTCATATCCATATTATCAATATACCCCACCGCCGACACCGCTCACTGCCAATGCGAGCACCTGTACAGGCAATGCGTTCGGTTCAACGGAAACGACAACGCATCAGCGCACTTGTGTAGCATCAACATCTACGTCGTCATTATCGTGTGGCGCGAAGGGGCATGCGAGATTGCATCGCAGTTTTTCGGATGCGCAAAAGCGGTAAGTGGATTGAGATTTCTGGTTTTTTTTTTTAAATTTGCTGGAAAAGTTTTCAGAAGGTCTTTAATTTGGAAATAATTCTAAATTGCAATACATCCGGAAACCTTAAGAATATCCGATAAACCTAACGAAACTGCATTAAACATTCAAGATCGTTTAATAAGAACTTATTAAATAAGTGGCGCCCTTGTTGAGAGAACTGCTGTGATCAATTTTGAAGAAATATATAATTTTTTCAAGCTTGACTAAAGTTTTTGAAATTTATAAAAAACCAAGACCTAGATTCGATCCTGTAAACAAATACATTTTCAAATACGTATAAGATGCGTGAAAGACTTTTGAAATTGAACGAGAATTTTAAAGAACTAAATATTTCGAACGAACCAAGAACACTGACAGAAAAAAACTGTTAGAAATATGTCCAAGAATATTTTAAACAGTAACATTTGTATTATATTATTATTATAAACTTTTCAAGCTAAACGAAGATTAAAATCATTTAAAAAATCAAACAAAAGTTTTTAAGGGTTGAAGTTTAAAGAGAAAAAACTTAAATTAGGTAGAAATTATACAAATTCTAAAATAGGTAGCACTGGCGAAAAGTTATTCAAACTAAGCGAAAATTTAAAGACTTATTTACTTAACGAAGACTCAAAACGTTAAAGTATTAAACAAAATTTTACTTGACAAACGATTTCAAAATTGAGTGAAAATTAGTGAACATCCCAAAGTAAAAAGAGCTAGGTAATCGATTTTTTTTTTCAAATCCGAACCGCTTGGCGAACCTTAACGAAAGTATAAAAAATAGTAAAAAATTTCAAGCGATAGTAAATAACCGCAATTCAATGCAAAGCTTACCACTATACATTTTTTTTTTTAAACGTAGCGAAAATTGAGAACACGCTGAGTGAGCAACTTGACGAAACTTTTAAAACTTAACGAAGTTTAGAACAAGAGTGCAAATTCTTTATCATTATTTTTCATATCAATAAATAACAAATATATTTTATCGCCTGAGAACGCCTACTTTGAACATTAACAGCAACAACAATAACAATATGGCACATTTGAGCGAGCAAAAAAAACAGAAACTAAAGCGCCAGCTTTAGATGCATATAGTCACTATATAGTGACATTTGTGATAATGAAACGTGAATGAGCGGAAGTCTAGAGAGGCAAGCAGCATAGCCATATGCCATGCGATCAACGACCGGCTCCCGCAACGCATTAACGCGCCATTTAGATTGTGAAATCTCGCTTTGCCTCTGTTCTAGGCTAAAAATATCAATTCCCATGACATCTTTTCACGCACTAAGTATATTACGTATGTATGTTTGTAGATATATAAGTAAAAGCGCTGTCAGTTATCGGTCAGTTGGCGACGCCGGCGACTGCCGCCACCATTGGAAACTGTACAAGCCCCCAGCCTCCAATTATGGTCTCATATCGGCACTGACCGCTTGACGTTGGTGACAAGCGCTTAATTACAATACAAACAAATAACGAAAAGACCAATGACGCTGTTTGCGATTGTTGGCTGTCGAGATAATCCCTTCGTTGTAAGACTAAAGGAAGGGAAGACGCATGTTGATGTGTCGATCGTCATCACATCTTCTCGATCGTCGCCACTTTATCGCTACATAAATATTTCGCCATGAGAATGAGCACAATATTCAAAAGCAAGCCACTTGCCTCATTTATGCCCCTTTAACTATGTCAGACAAGCACATACCAGCTTCTAGATTTTATTGTTCACTAATTACAAAGTATGTATTGTAATAATATTACAAAATTTATTATGATCGCTCATAATAATTCATATGGAATCAGCACTGCCCTTCATTTTACTACAATTTAATAACTTTGCATATTTTTTATGTTTTGAAATGTTTTCTTTTTTTTTTTGTATTTGCATATTCTGAAAAATCCTTTATCATTTATATATTTTTATATTGGCATTCTGTATAATTAATATCTCAGAATTTTTATCATTTTCTTATACCATTTATTTAAACGTATTTTCTTTGTTTGTTTAGCTCGCGTCGCACATCAACCGCCGCACAGGATGATGAACGTGAATGTCATAGCGAACATGAGACCAGCTGGGATGAGTTCGATGATCGTTATGATAATTTTACAGCAGGACGTGAACGTTTACAGGAATTCAATGGACGAATACCGCCGCGTAAGAAGAAAAAGGATGTGCCAAAATCGAAGCCAGAGAAAAAGGTGAGTGAATAAAGTGTAAAGAAAGGTGGGGGAAAAATATAACCGCCTCTAGTAGAAACTGTAGAGCCATTTAGGTAAGGTGAAACGTTGTGACAACTTTGCTGAGCCTATTTGGTAATATTATATATATATTAGACTGGCCAAAAAAAATTTTTTTTCATAATTTTCCAAACAGCGGAAAAAATGTTGAAATAATTGCAGACGTTAATATTTATTTTTAGTGGTCTATCATTGCAAATTCTTATTTTTTATGACTTATCTCATTTGGGCTTTAAAACTGCAAAACAAAAATATAAGAAAAAACATATTTTAAATTTTTTTTATTTTTACATTCTAATTGTGTTTAACTTAATCACTAAACTAACTTAACTCGACTAAAAAGTTAAAAAATTAAAAAAAAAATTTTTTTAGGCACAAAATATATTTTTGAAAAAACAAAAAACACTATTTAGAAAATTTCAGAATATCTGTAGAAATATAAGTTTGAGTACAAAATTTAATCGATCTGTAATTTTTTCGAATTTGAGAAATTTAAAATATTTTAATGTTAGAAATAAATTTTTTATTTTGTTTTTTGAATATATTTTTTTGTTATACTTCTAAATAAAGTAAATTTTTTTAAAGACAATAGTTTGCAAAATATTGAAAAAAAATACCAAAAAAGTGAAATTTTGAATTTGTACATGTATCTTTTGAAAAAAAATGTTTAATTTTCTAAAATCGACCGTCATTTTCTTGCTGCGTGCTAATGATTCATCGGAACGAAGCATGGCGACTTTTGATTGCAACGAAGTACTAAGAGTTTGGAAAAGTTATCACTGCTGGAGAAAGTAACATATATTTTTCCCGCAATATGCCTTTGGCTCTTCGTCAAAGTAGGTAAATAGTGAATGAATAATTAATAAGGAATTTTCATCAAAAAAAAAACATTCTATATCTACCACTCTTTGCACAGAGGCTGACTTTAGCCTATGAACACAGGTGTTCTACATTCCTTTAGTCGTAAATTACGTTTTCATATGAACTACAAGAAAGAAATTTAATTCCACATTTGTAGTAAAATAAATTCTAGTACGATATGACACACTTCATTCATTTATAGACTCAAATAAAGAACACTTTCGAAAGTCTTTGTGTTCAAAACACTTGTGTTGGGCATATGTGCAATGGAAAAAAAATAAATCAAATAAAGAGCAGAAGCAAGACCTACAGGCAAATAGAAGTCATAAAACAATGAAACGCAAATTAAAAACTATCGCAGAATTGTACGAAAAAAGTAAGCAATTTTATTACGCTGCAGAAACTAAATAAATGCAAAATTGCAGTCTAAGTCCCTGGCGAGCTTATGCACCATGCGGGCCAACGGACATAAGCTTGCGGGTTACTAACGATACGCTGCTACAGCCCTCTCCCTTGGCTGCTAGCTAACTTAGCACGTCAACAATCAGCTAGCGCGCCAGTCCATGGATGCCTCCTGCCAGCCCTCTCGCTTCATATATGTGCAGTCAGCAGCTTTTGAGGCGCTTGACGGCGTTGGCACGTAGCGGGAACACGTGCTATTGTTCATTCGTTTTTTTTTTCTGTTTTTGATAGTTGAGTTCACTTATTTTATTGACGCCGCCAAGCTGCGCAATTAAATTTTATCGCAAAAAATACGTATTTTATTGTCACTGGAATCCGCAACACCGGCTGGCTGATTGGGTATGGCAGTCGCCTTGCTGGCTGGTTGCTTTACTTTTGTCCGATTTTTTATGAGGGTTTCTAAAACAGAAATTGCAAATCTATGCACTTTTTACGAGCGTTGTGAGGTTTTTGGTTTTATTTTCATATTCTTAATTTAAGTTGCTTTTTTCGAGTTTTTTGTTTTTGGGTTTTTAGCATATGTGATTTGATTAAATTTGAACTCATATACATATATATTAGTAAATTATTATAGATGTACGTATGAATGATAAATTCCACAGTAGCAGGTCAACTAAACTTCCTTAAAAAATAGCGTTTAAAGAGATCGAAGGAGCGATAGCAGATGACTGTCGTCAAAATGACGCTGTAGGAGAAATAACTGGTTCTAAGGAACTACAGTTCTATTACAATCGAACCGACGTCAATTCGCCCTCAATATCTATTTCATGCAATCTGTGGGCGTATTCGACATTGGGTAGGTAGAATATGTTACCGTTGCATTGCCTTTTCGATAGCTCCGATCTAGTTAAATATTCTCCAGTTTGGACTTAGTACGTTTCTTGGTACTATTCCTTTTGGTTCGAAACCACCCATAAACCAACAAACTAGCTTTGTTCGGAGCGCATAAAATTAAAAACTTGTACGTAAACTTTTAAAAAATTTATTACAAATTCCTGCGCGGTGAAAATTTTTAAAATTGAAAGTTTTTAGATAATCTTACACTATTCTATTCGGGCCATAGCGACAAAGGCCCAACTCACGATTGGTCGAAAATGATATAGTACCAGCATTCTGTTTTCTGTACACAAATCTCTTATCGCAGAAATTTTCACGGATCTTGCTCAAAAATTGCGAACAAAAAAACCAATTTCAATTCC
The DNA here is from genome assembly GCA_949987695.1 of Merzomyia westermanni. Classification (NCBI taxonomy): domain Eukaryota; kingdom Metazoa; phylum Arthropoda; class Insecta; order Diptera; family Tephritidae; genus Merzomyia; species Merzomyia westermanni. Next base: position 144,805,260 of record OX465291.1, on the reverse strand, counting down.
ATACATTTTCACTACAACTTTAACTTTCAACGCGCACCATTGAAAAAATTCGAAAAATTACTGGTATGTCCCCTTATTGCCAGAGAATTATCCGATTACTTATTTTGCTTGCATATTTTTTAGCGCGAACCCAGCTATTGATTCTAACCCCATTGAATGCTTCTTACAGTGATTGTGTGGTTGATTTCAATTATTTTTAGTAACCAGCAATAAGTGATTCAAAGTCATTAAGAAAGGAATACAAAAATCAGTACTAACCAAAAATAATCAAAACTTATGACTAATTTTGTATTTTTTCCATCATTTCAATATAACTTTGAAGAAACATATATTTAAAAAAAAAAATTTCATGTAGAAAAATTAAAATAATCATAACCTTTGATTAGTTTTTAGTTTTTTACAATCGTAAAAATTATAATTATTTTTAGTAAATTGGAAAATAATCATCATAAATGATAAATAATATTAATTAATTATCCCATGGTTTCTCGAGACAATATTCAATTAAAAATGTAATCCTTGCGATTAATAATCCTTTCTTATTAAGTCTTAACCAATAATAAAACGTTAAGCAATTTCATTTTAATTAATTTTCGCCTTAAAAATGTTAATGATATAAAAAAAAAATTAAAAATAAAATAAAATCTCAACATGAAACATCGTTAAACGACTTTAATAATAATAACTAAAATAATTTTTTCCAAATACAATTCAAAATACCTAGTGAAATCAATTTACTATCGAACTAATTATTATTTGGCACTATGGATCTAGTTTCGAACTAGAAATATGTCCCACTAGTCACCGTGTTCCATGCAGAGGAACGAATGAAACACGATAGTCAATTAGTCTTTACCTGTACATTATTTTTTGCTTGGCTTAGAACGAATTCCATAAGAAGTTGATAAACGTCGAATTTTTCTACTCATACATTCGATTATATCTATTGAGTGTATGAACCTTCGCATGGTATTGAATCCACTGAGGAAAACAAATTTTAGCAGCAATCTAGACTTAGACTCTCCAGTTTTTTAGTGTTGTAAGAAATTAACAACAAGGTCTCATTACACTGCGTTACAAAAACACGCTTTAGTTATGTCCTATGAACCAAATATACTTTTTCGGAAAGGGGAGAAAAAATAAAAATACACTTGTATCGGCGATTTTCATGAACACGACAGAATTTTTTTTTTTTTTTTTTTTTTTTTTTTTGCAGTACTCCGTACGTGGTGTCCAAATTGTTGGTACAGCGTACTTTATTGTTGACCTTCCATCAGTAAACTTGTATAGTCGATTTACAAATTTCTATTATTGAGACCCTTTGGTAGTACTAGCAGCTCAAGTTAGAATTAAGGCGCTGTAATGAGTTTGGAAAATATTTTTTGATATCATAAAAAGCAGTTTTGTTTCAATATAACTATGTACCCGATATGTTTAAAGCGCTGCTTGTAACTTGCACCAAATTATTATTTTTCATTTGCTAACGTGGTCCTTAGAAATAAAGCAAATCCAATGCAAAAATCATAACAAGTGTTCGAAATGTATTACGTTCACAAGCAATTAAACTATGAATAGCTGAAATTACAACGTTTTTATAGCAAAATACTAAAAATGCATTTAATTTGCATAAAAACAATATAAGCTATACAAAGCCATCCCCAAGACAAATCAACTTAAATGAAGCACAAACTCATAATATAACTATTATGATATCCAACCAAAATATTTAACTAACTGACCGCAATCGTAATGAAATATTTATTTATATATTTCATTTCCCTCTACTACACTTACTCTACTAAACTTCTAACTACAATGACCACTATGCAATGCAGGGGTCACAACAAAATTGATATCAATTTTCGGCACATTTTTATTGTAATTATAAGCGCATTTGTTATATTTACCAAATGGCAATGCAGAAAAACATAAAAATTATTTATTGATAACTACTCGACATTTAGTAAGTACTTGTGAAGAGATACTGCACTACTTAGTTGCTTAACAAAAGCCTTAGCAGTGAAAGTGTGCACGTGTGAAGTGCTCTTTAGGGAGGATTTTATATGCCATTGAGGGCACTGAGCACAATTGACCCAAAAAAAATATGACTACATAAATGCAAAGAGGGTGGGAGGTATGCGACCGCAAGACCCTTCCAGGTGTTGATACACAAACAAATAGAGGGTTGTTAGTTATTTTACTTATCGGGGTTGCTCCAAAGTGAAACAATGATACATTTAATGGACTATTAAATGCTTTTGAGATTAGAATTCTATATCACTTTTGATTTACTTGCTTGCACTTGAAGAAAATGAGCAATTTTCTGCTGTTAGATATTTTGGATTAACCTGAATGTGTACAAGTTTTTGTATGGCTAAATAAACTATATCTTATGAATATGAAAAGTAATTATGTTTAAACATATCTGCTAAGCACATTAGGGTGGACATTTTCTTATTTTTTCCACCTTAGCATTGGCATATAATTTATAAAAATATCATATTGCAAAAAAAATAGATATTGAGATGGTCCAATCGATTTTTAAATAAATAATTGAAGATCTGGGTTAGTTCCTCCAAACGAAATTATTTTTAAAGCTGCTCTAAGATCTTTAGGGTGCACCTTGAATATATAACAAAAAATTTAAGCATATTTTTGTATTTACGATTCACTACAACGAAAAAAATTTCAGTGATCAAAATTGTGTAATTTTTTGTTTAACCTATTGAGCTCGACTAGATAGTTAAAAAAAAATGTTAAAGTTTTTTTCGAAAAAATTCAAAAATTCTTACTTAAAAAAAAAAACAAAAACATAATTCTGAAGTTTGCAAGATATTTTTAGATACATCAGAGATATGATACAAAAAAATTTTACCAAAGTGTAATGGCGAACCTTACTTCTTCCATTTTGAAAAATCGAAAATTTTCTAGTTTTTTTTCAAAATATTTTTTTGTATATCTCTAAGTAACACCAAGTTCCAAATTTTTAATTTTTTTAAATACTGCAGCTCGAAAATATTGAAAAAACACCTTACAAAACAGGAAAAAAAAGTAAAATATCGAATTTGCATAACTTTCAAATTTTGTATTTTTTTCAATTTTTTTTTTTGCAGAACTTTTTCTTATGATTAAAGGAAACTCTTCACCAAATTTTATTCAAATCGGAAGTGGTAGATTCCACTGTGTGACGATTTGACATGGAAAGACCTACATATATAGGAATTGTGGTTACGATATCAAAGTTCTCTTATCCCATGAAATCTGGGATTGTAAATCTTGTCGCAAGGCCTACTTCAAGCAGCCCATTTATCAGCTACTTGCTGTTGGAAAAACGTTGCCCACCTTACGGTATATAAAGCTTACTAAATTCGACCTGAGCAAGCAGTTGATAGCTGTTTAGTTTTAGAATACAAACACCATCATTTATTTTTTTATTTCACTCACAACTTTTTGAGTGATAATTTATAAACAAAAATGAAACTAGCATACATCTTAATATTTACAGGCATTTAAAAAATTTTTTTTCTTTTTATTTCCTTCTATCTTTTCAGCAATTCAAAACTTTTATCTGGCCCACTGTCGTCACAGTTATCGTTGTAGCAATGGGTTGCGGCTTCCTTGTAGCGCGATGAGTGCACATGACGTGAAGCCCCAGCAGCAGTCGCAGCATCAACAATACTTACAATAAAACAGAAGCAGCAGAAAAGCAATGCATTCAAAAACAAAATGATTTACACGAAAACAATTAAAGCAAATATATGCGAAATAAAAAACAAACAAAAAATACAAAAAGCATGAAACCGCAAACAAAGCACACCGAATGCTTGAACAGTTTCGAAAGCAATAAACGAGCTTGAAATTTTATAAAAGTGAAGAAACTGCAGCAGAAATGTGGAATATAAAATATCAAAAGCAGCGCATAAAATGAGGCGATGTGTGAGCCGCGCGAATTTAGAGTGAACTCGTGAAAAAAACGAGAGCGAAAGATCGAGATAGCGGCAGCGTTTGAAAATGAAAAAGCTCTTGAATGAATGGCGGCTAGAGCGCAACAAATGAAAGTGGAATGCATTTGGAACACAATTTCTGCGAAAGTTGGCAAGTTCAGATAAGCTACAGTAATATGTGAGCGTATTTAGCGACAACGAATTTTAGCAATGAAGCTTTTCTTTAAAAAAACTAAAAACAAACACAACAAACAAACGAACTCAAAGTCGAAACGAAAGAAAAGTGAAAGCGGTAGAAACAAACATTTTTTAGAGTAAAATGATATTTTTGTAAAATGTTAGAGATAGCGAAATTTTTACTAAACACATTCGCCGTGGAAATTTAAAAAAAATAAAAAATACATAATGTAATTTTACTGCCGTACTGTTTAAGGTAACTCCGAGCTTAAAATTATATATTTTTGTACAATAAATTTTTGCAACATTTTCTACTGCTATGGCAAACAAATAAGACTTTTAAAAAGACAGCTTAATATACTAAAACCGTCAGTAACTAAACATTTTGGCTCGAAACAAAAAATATTTTATACTGTATGAAACAGATTTAATTGAAAGCTGATGAAAAAAGCTCAGAGAAGTAAAAACTAGCTTTGTAACAAACCAACTAAACTTACAATTGACTTAAAAGCAAAACTAACGTGCATAAAATATTTTGAAAATATTAAACAGCCATTGTATGAAAACAAAGAATTGGTGTTGATAAGTTTTGGCTTCTTTATTAGTAGTATTTTTAAAAAAATTTTCGAACTCCTTCATATTTGAAGGTTTGCATTTTATAGTTAAACATTTTTGATATAAAGTTTACAATTTCGTGAGAATATATAAAAATAAAACTTAGCAAGTAGACAAAACCGAAATGAAAAAACAAATATTTTCAAAACAAGAAAGACAAAATTTTAATGAGCACATAATATCTGCGACACCACTGTAATACCGTTTATGCGTGAGCAAACACTCTCTCATGTACAGTTGACACCTAACTGCCATAAGTCCATAGTCACACCGAGCAGTATTTTTTCAAAAAAAAATTAAACACTTTTTCACACATAATATAAAACAAATTTTGTATGAATTTTTGATAGAAAGATATACATCTACATATATTTAAAATTAAATTTAAAAGATTTCGAAAATTCAATTTAATTTGTTTGTTGTTTACTTGTCACAAATTAAATAAAATTCACTTATGCTCAAAAGCACTCTAACAGTAATTCAGGAGCATACAATTACATAATATTCACTAAGAATTAGCATTATACAAAAAAAAATATTTTTTTTCTTTTCAGAAATAGCGTTAAATATTGTAACTAAGAAAAGTAAGTGGGAAGGTGCTAAAGTATAAACTGAAATGTTTATTAAATTCATATAAGAGTTATGCAATATGAAAATATGTATGTACTACATAAAATATAAGCTGAATAAATAATAGAAAACTATATCATAAACAATGTGTAAAAACATCAGTGAAAAGTAAAAGTAATAGACGATGGACAAAACTCAGAAACCAAAATCAAAGAGCAATTGAAGTAAATAAAAAAAAAGAAACTATAACTAAAACGAATGAATTAAATAAAAAATGTTGATCAAATATAAAAAAGCAACTAAGAAAACTAGACACAAAACTTGTTGTGAAAAAATATAAAAAATAAAATAAACTAACAGTAGAACATTGTGATGATTCATGAAAGATAATAAAACTAAAAATTATAATAAAACTAAAACTAACATTAATTAACGATATACAAACAAACATACATATACATAATTTGCAAAAATAACTGAAAAACGGTGCTTTAAACCGAAAAGTAACATAAAAGAAAAAAAACAAATACAAATAAAATTCAAAGTCTTCGCTGTAATTTAAATTACAAAAACACATTTTATTGCAATAAGTTAAAATTTTTACTGAAAATAAAAGAATGTGTTTTAAAATTTATATAAAAAAATGCTTTAAAATATATAGCAAATATGCTTAGTAAATACACAGTTATAATAGTATATGGGTTGACATTTAGCCGCATTTAGTTAATAATTTGAAAGCCATTTTTGTGATTTCTTTAACGTTTATGAGTTGTTGTTTTGCTTATGAAAGCAAAATAATAATAAAAAAAGGAAAATGCGTATTTTTTTGTTTGTCTTCAAAAATTAAAAAAAGTGTTTGTATAAAATTGAAAAATATTCTAGCATATATATAGTTTTATATAAAACATTTAATATATCAACAAAAGTTATATTAAACTTCATTGGAAATATTGTTAAGTTGTAACACACGCTAAGCATTTTCGAATTGGTCTCAATATTTTAAATATTTTTAATTGTTTAAATTTTTGTATATGCTTTCAACTAATGGAAATATTTCGAACGGTTTGCAAGAAAACTGTTTTTGAATGGATTGTTTTTGGTCATAATATATTAGTTTAATTTGTTTGGAAAAACTTTAGCAACTAAATACATTCTATGAGTTTTTGGCGCTACAACAACAAATGAAATGTATATTTTGAAGCTAACAACAATAATACGAAAAATGAAATTCTTGAAATGTGTTACGAGTATCAGAATGTATAAAAATAATAGAAGAAAGAATATACTTTTAATCCTGAGGAAATAGTAGTCTAAAACAAAAAAATCCAAGTAAGACATGTTAATCATAATTCAGAGAAATATTTCTAAGCTGATTTTCAAGTAGAAAAATTTAAATGAATTTGGTCCCAACTTCCCTTATTTATCAATAAATCAGTGCTTTATACAGCAGTTTAGAAGTGCTTTCTTGAAAGTGTTCCAGTCCTGCAGTAGCGCTAGAAATCTCGTTTCTGGAACCAAAGTTGAGAATACCATCGCCCACACTTCCATATAATAAAGAACTATGTTCAGATCTACTACTTTATTGCAAAAAGTCCAAGCATTGGTTAGAACACCGAAATTCTTGATCTCGACGCTCTTACTAAAAGTGATGTGAAAACAATAAAGTCTTAAAAAACAGATCTCGTCTACCAAAGTCAGCAACCTAAAATGGCAAATACATAGTACATTTTGGTATCCAATGTGCATTTTTGTATTAATATATTAGCGCTAATAGCAGAAAAGAGAGAGCTTTAACGCGCAAAGAGTAGAAGAACTATCATAGCTGGGCATAAAAAAAATTTCCCTTGAAAATCAGCTACTATATTACGAAACATTGAATGGTACTAATTAATGTGCCACTACTGTGCATTAAAAGTTAACCTTAATTTGATTCCAGAAAAACAAAAATATCACATGGACTTGTAATTGAATTGTAATTTTAAAGCGCTTACAATTAAAATTTCAAAACAAAAAATTTTTTTAATATACTTAAGTAATAAATGAAAAATAGTTATAATAAAAATTATAATAAATTAAAAATAATTTGTCAACGTGAAAACTTTAAAACTTTTTGATTTCATAAAAAACACAAATACATATAAATATCATAAAACAATTCCCAAAAAACGCAATGATCTCATGACATAAAATAAATTTTAATTTGTAATTTCATTTCTTGTTGAAAGCAGAAAAGTTAATATAAAATTTATAAATTAGGTATACAAAGTAAAACTTAAGCGTTTTGTGTAAACAAAAACAAACATTAAATAATTTGTTTTATTTTTTTTTTTGGTTCTTATTTAAAAAGCTTTGCTGTACAAATGCTACTCCAACTAAAAATAAAAGCCCAACAGCGCCACATGTTAATACGGAGTTTGTTGTAATTTTGTATAGATAATGTTTGTAATTGCAGATGAATAGTTTAATCATAGTTAATTAAGCTTACAACTTTTTAGAATATTATACAACAAAAGGCAGGTGATTGTAAAAATTTCTTGTCATTAGACGTTTTTTATTTTTCGATATTACTATACGAGTATGTATAACTAGTTTAGCGTTGCATATAAATAGTTGTAATTTGTAAAACTTGTGCATAAAATATGTGCCTATTTAAAGTTTAAGCGGTTTAAGCACCAATTTTATAGTTTAATTTACAATGCATAAGAATTCGATACAGTTTTAAATGTGTCAGTTGTATTTTGTAGATAGTAAAACAGAAAAAAAATATTTTGTTTCATATTTAGCATTATTTTCGTAAAAAAAAAAATTCTTTGACGAACTTTAGTATACGAGTACTGTCTACCAGTTGTTCATTGTATCAACTGTTTTTCGTTTCCTTTGTAAACTATGAGTATGATTGTTGGTGAACACATTGAAAGCTTAAGCTAAGCGGCGCCACTATCGAGTCTTAAATTAAACCGACCACCTGAGCTTTCACTAAACAGAATTGGTCTCATATATACCATAGAATGATTTCCTAGTACGGCTTTTTACAAAAGCTTAACGGCGTTCTTAGTTTGAGATATGCTTTAGAAGACCTAAGAGTACAGTAATTCAAGCGTAACTAAATTCAAATATTTTCCTTACAAAACCTTAAAAATACAAATTGTTATAGAAATTTAAAACAAAAAAAAAAAACACTTTTCAACAAAGTCTCTTTTTCCGTAAGTAAGATCGGTAGCGGTATTGTGTTTGAACTACTGCAACCAATTTTTGGTACTAACTTGTAAGCTCAGCTGAGTTTTTACTCTCTTTCTGAAATTGAAGCTTAAAGCTCTGCTAAGCAAAACTATAAAATTAGTCTGAAATATAAAGCTTTCATGAGACTTCAAACTAAGCATGTTTTCATTTCGGGTTCCTGTAAAATATAGTGAAAAAAAAATATTTTTAAAAGCTAGTTTTAAAACTTTAGGCATCCATTCATAAATCTGTGTCATTCTGAAATCGTTTTTTCTACATGGTTCAAAGCGCTGCTGCTTCAGCTTTCAATGTGAAATCATAAGCTACTGAAAATAACAAAAAAAATTTTCTGACAAATATTTTTTTCTTCATAGATCAGTACTTTACAAACCTCATGCAAAGTAATTTACATACAGATGTACATACGATGCTCGTATGCTCCCATTGCAATTATACTCTCACCGTATACTCTTAACAGGAATAACACTACTTAAACTATTACATTGACTACTTACTGCTCTTCATATGTCGACTCATTTCCAATACAAATATACGCTCATCGTACTCATTACCAATATTAAAACTTTCATTACTTTAACTACTTAAAGTTTTTTATTCACATAAACAAAAAATAGCCATAATTTTTCGAAGTGTAATGAATTTAAGAGTAAAGCCAACCACAAAAACGAAACGATACGAAACAAAACGAATTGAATTTAAATTGAACGATTTGTAAATTTTTACCAAATGAGCCACGAAAGCTTATTCAAATTTGATATTTCACCTGAAAATTATAAGAAAATGTATAACTACAGTTCTTTTCGACGTTGAATTGTCAATTTGTAAAATGTAGGCTTTGCGTGCGCTCATACTTAGTAGTTTTCACAATGATCTCGGTATATTTTGTGCTCACTAAAAGCTGAGGGAATGTTCAAGCGTTTACTGGCGATAATAAAATGTTGAGTTTGAAAATTATGATATCAAAAGCTAAGTAGTATTGGTAAACTTCAAAGCAAATTCATTGTAAAGTGATCTTATTAAAATGCGAGCGGTTGCCTGTAATTCTACTTTTATGAGCGAGACAAATTCAAACGAAGTTGAATTCAGCAGGAGAGCACTGATTGTTAGCTCTATTCATATGAAATTTTAGAGTGAGGCGATTCACCCTGCTTTCACCATCCATAAATTTCTTTGTCAAACTTTGCAGGATTGCTAGTGCTAATTAAGCAGCTCTTTTTATTGACATCTCGCTATAACTCAGTATAGCAGTTATTTCATAGTTTCGTCAGTTTTTGCCAAGCAACAAATCCGCCTCAGCAGTGAGTATCCAAAAAAAAAAATTACAATTAAAAATTTTTTGTTAATTTTTAATCAAATTTTTTTAGTCAGTTAGAAGAAAAGCAACATAAGCAAAAATATTTTAATTATTTTCACATAAATACATACAAACATATTATAACGTGGTCATCATTTTCACCAATTGCCATTATTAAGCTCATTCTCATCGTTTAGTTTGTAAAGAAAGTCATGCATTCGCTCAAATTGCCAAACAAAGCCACAAACATAAAAATTAACGCATAAATACAATTTACTTAAGACAAGCCAAGCTAATTTGTAAATAGCGCAAATTTTATATTTAAACATAGTACATATATACATAAATTTAGTTTATTTCTTTGCATATGTAAGTAGTTAAGTAAATAAATGTATTTTGCAATTTAAAACTGCCTTCAATTTTGCGCAGTGTATGAGTAAACTTTTTGTTGTAATTACTCATTTTCACGCTTTGCGGTGCTGCCAAATTTCCACGTCCAGTGCTGCCAAGTTACATGCTAATATAGCTTTCTAATATCTGCTTAGTTACAATTTACTCACTTTAAACATTGTTTATTGAAAAAAAAAATTATAAAATATCAACAAAAAACATGCATATAGAATTTTTTAGTGTAAATCATTTCTACTTCATTTTCCTTGTTGCATTTGTTTTTAATGCTGTTTCATTATTCGCTTGCAAAATTCGATTTGATTTTTTTTTTTTCATTTGCTTTAATTATACGAGTATTTGTAAAATAATATATGTATATCGTTTAGTATTTAAGCACTTAAAAACTATTGTAATTAATTTTTTTTTTTTTGTAAAGAGAAATATGAAATTATTTGTATGTGAAAAGCATTTACATAAAATTTAAGAATACATAATAACTATGTATAAACAAAAGTATATTATAAATATGCAATTAAAGTATATTAAAAAAATCATTATTATGATCTCATAAATGTTTATCAGAAATACAACATACATATATTAAATATAAAATTAAAGAAATTTATATAAATAAATACAAAATCGCAATGTGTGAGCAATAAAAGTTGTTTGGTTTGTTTAGTGGAAAAAAGGGGTTTTTTCAATTCTCATGACTGTACCTACTATTTCCCCATAGAAAACGACGATATGTGTTGTTGTTGTTATTGTTGTAACGACAAAAACACTCCCCGAAGGTTTTGGCGAGTGCTGTCGAAATGACAGTCCTTAGCCGGATGTGAATCCAGTACGCTCCGGTACTCCCTTGCGGTACTGCCCGACTGTCATGGTAGCGATTTGGTATGACCAGTAAAACCTTCTAGGTCATGTCACCTTCATGGGTTACATCTTCTAGTTAATGGCCGATGTTGCGTCAGCTACCCATATCATATCAACGACATATGGTTTTTAAGTTTATATATATAAAGTTTTATAAATATAAGATAATATTTTCTGAACCTTACTCTTTAAATAAGTTCAGAAAAAGCATAAGCAGGCATAGCAAGTTTGTTAATGCTTTTCAAGGTAGGACCTGTGTGGTCCTGTCTATCTAGACCCTGCCTAGTTTTTCCAAGGCAATGCATATTAAAAAAAAAATGCATTTAATCTGAGGCAGTATCGAAACCGGGCACCTCCACATCACAGTCGTCGCAAGGAGATTATGGCCGAGTTTCTCTTCCGATTTTCTAATTTTCCCTCCAAAATAGCAGGATCTACATGTGCTATGTTGACTCCGGACGGCATCTGCAAAGGTGGATGAACTTTTACTGAGACGCTTATTCACGTAAGAAGTACACCGGAAGGGTTACTGATCACTGCCAAGGCCGGATAAACTTTTTCCGACCACTGTCGTTGTTACCTACCCTGGTACTAGGACCATAGACCTTTCGGTATAGTATAACAGAAAAGGCCTGGCAGGCCCTAAGCAAAGTTGCCTATGGTAGGGAAAATCTAGCCAAGGCTTGGATTAAGTATAAGTTTCCTAGATTAAATACTTTCTACCCGCGTTATTTAATTTATTAGTCGTTTTGTAAATGTTTTTAAAAAGTATCATAACATATCTACATAAACTAGCATACAAAAGCTATTACTGAAAAAAAATGATCGGTGCAATATATTCTTTTGTTGAGCTTCGGAAGGGTTAAAGTGAGCTATTTCGCGAAAACTTGTAGGGGCGCTTTTACTGAAACCTAAGTTTAATAGTCTAGAGGTTCACAGACTAGACCTCATACACACTTTTTGTGTATGAGTCTCATATTTAACAGATTTTTCTGGGGATGGCTAACTGGCCTAGTATAAATTTTATTGAAATGAAAAAGAGCTATGGAAAACCAATTAAGATAACATTTCGGTGCCGGAAAATGATATCCAAACATGCTATTGGTTTAAATATAGTTTCTATTTCAAAAGTGCATGTTAACACGACAATAGAAACGGAAATCCCCAATTGCTAAACACAAATTGGGCAATTATAGCACGAAATTGTAAGTGGTAAAACGACAAAATAAAACAATGTTACGAACAAACCTTTCAAAATGGGAAATTTCTTTATCGAACTAAGATTTTATAAATGTACAGTGGATTTGTAACATTTTCTATCACATGCCGTGACCTAGTACGTACCACTTTTTTCTGTTAACTGAGTTATGATTCCCAAAGGCCAATTACATGCGCACACAATGCATAATCCTGATACCAAAAAAAAAAAAATAAACAAAAAAAAAATATTAAAAGAGCCTGCCGAAGGATAATAAGCAGGTATACATGCCTTGAGCTTTAGAAGGCGAAAGTGTAATATGAGTCGTAACCTGCTGACAATGGGAAACGAAAGGGTGTGAGTATGCCATGTGCAGGCTCTGTGGAGGGTTGCCTTGCGTTATTAGCACAAATTATGCTGTGATTATGTTGGGTTTTTTCGTTTGCTATTTAGTTCTATACACATAAAAAGAAATTTCAAAGTTCACACAAAGTTCGCACAGGTATACATGTACAGTTGTGTTCAATATAATAGTAGTGAAATTATTTGGATATCGTTTGACAAAATAAAAAGAAGCTATGTTTTTAATAATTTTCATTTAAAATATAGCAAATTCCATAACAGCAACCACATAACAAGAAATTTCAAAGTTCACACAAATAAATTCAACTTTTAAAAATTTACATGAAAATTTCAATATTTTTGGGCAGAATTTTTATAAAATGTTTGAGTACACAGTTTTATAGCTAATTTAATTTTTAGCATAAATGTGCAAGTTAGAAGTACCTCAAAATTTCCCCTGAATTTTTGATTTCTTTTTTTTTTTTTTTGGCAAGGATGTTGGGTATTTTTTTTTTTCATACAAAAAATTATTTTACTTCATGCTTTGTGTAGAAGAAATCACTCAACAACCTTGACGAAAAAAATTCTGAAAATTCAGGGAAATTTTTGAGCGAGTTTTAACTTACACAGTGTTGTGATCAAATTAATTTTTCTACAAAACTGCGTACTCAAACATTTTTTAGAGATGCTGCGAAACGATTTTGATGGCCATTTTTAAAAGTTTAATTAACTTTCCTGAACTTTGTGTAAACTTTATAATTTCTTTTTATGTGGTTTCTGTTATGCAGTTTGTTATATTTTAAATGAAAATTATTAAAATCACAGCAAAGTCTTATTTCGTCAAACTACTATTATATTGAACACAACTGTATGTGTGCAGATCCTGTGGCAAGGCATTTTTTTTTCATAGAACATGTAGCAGCATATTTGAAGGATTTCGTTTTATTATTACTTGGCGTTTTCTTGCAATCATAATAGCTTTGTGGTCTACGAGCTGATTAAATTGTCATAATTGCCCTTTTGCGGAAATAGTAGCGTGAACACGCGCGCACACTCGGCTGACATGCGATGTATATCATTTTCTTACTAACAATAAGTTGAGCAAAAAGTTATAAATGAAATTTCGTATAGAATTTCAATTAAATTGTGGTTAGCATTCAAATAATAATTTCATATTTCTTTCAATATGAGGCTTAACTATAGCTATGGCATAAGAGCGAGGGTAATGATATGTTTAACCCATTGCACGTGTATTGTCGTATGATCTTTTGTTTCGTTATAAGTGATCACTGTGCGTTGCTAAAGGGTATTTCAATTGAGATAAAAAGTCCTCACTGCGAAGAAAATGGGCAGAAATCATTTTTCGATAGCTCAATCATAGCTTTGATAGCTCTAAAGTTAAATAAGTGTCCACATCTCTTTCGAATTTCATCGGATAAAATTGGTATTATTCTGCTCATAACACAACTATCCAACTGTAACTCTCATCAGTGAAGCTTAAGTTACTGTATTTAAAATTAAGTTGTATTTTTAATTTATGTTATTTATTTAAAATTAAATTTTTAACTGTGGGAGTTATTTTATTTTTAATTAAAAAATGTTATTAATTAATAATTATAATTATAGTTGCTAAATTTTAAATTTTATATTATAATTAATTTATTAAATTTAATTATTTAGTTATATATCATATTATATTATAAATTTAAGTTACGAGGTGTGTTCAAAAAGTATCGCGAATTTTGTGTTTTTTCAAAAATTATTTATTTATTCATGAATATCTATTTTGTCCCCTTCAAAGTAATCCCCATGAGATATTATACACTTGTGCCAACGGTTTTTCCAACCTTCGAAGCACTTAAAAAAATCATTTTTTTGTATCTTGTTTAGCTCCTCCTTCGATGCCGTCTTTATCTCGTCAAGAGAAGCGTAACGTCGTCCTTTCATGGGCCTCTTCAGTTTAGGGAACAAGAAAAAGTCACAGGGGCCAGATCTGGGGAATACGGTGGCTGCGGCATCATTAGTGTGTTGGTTTTGGCCAAAAAGTCGCGCACAAGCAAAGATGCGTGAGCAGGGGCGTTATCGTGGTGCAAAAGCCAATTTTTGTTCTTCTTTGCACATCTTCTCGGCCTTCTGAGAACATTTTGTACCACCGATGAACGTTGCTTCGGTCCAAGGTAGCTTCTCCGTATGCCACAGTCAACATTCGGAATGCATCCGCGCACTTAATTTCGTTTTTCACACAAAATTTGATACAGATTCTTTGATCCATTTTTTTGAATAGGTAAAAATCGAAAACGATCCAAAACACGTGCGAGCAAAGCAGCTGTCAACGATTAACTGAACATTCAAAATGGCCGAGCTTGTCGGCATAAGTAAGAGACATGAGTACCAACATAACGCCACAAAAAATTCGAAATTCGAATATACGTAACCAGCGAAAATTCAAAATTCGCGATACGTTTTGAACACACCTAGTATATGAAAAATTTAATTTGTACAAATAGTTAAATTTAAAATTTCAAAATTATTAATTATTTTTTAAATCATTTTTAACTGAATATTAGTTTATTATTTTAAATTTTAATAAATTATCTTTTTTTAAATTTAATTAGGGGTTAATTTATAAAATATAATTTATTGATTATTTTATATGATATATTATATGGCAAAGGGCATGCGATGGTTATTCTCGAATACTTCCACGCAGAAAATAAAATGTCAACTTTAGTGGGTTTCGTTTCCTACTTCATGAAACCGTGAAAACCAGCTGACTCTCAAACTTACGACTTTCTGAAAAGTTTGCGTTCGAGTAAAAATTCGTTATCATCTTTCATTATTCAATAATTAAAAATTCCTTGAAATAAGAGTTTACCTCTTACTGAAAGTAAATCACATCTCAATTGCCCTTATTGGATATCCCTTCATTCATACGCAGCTATATTCTCATACATCTCTGTGTACTACCATAAAAGACATTGCAACAATTAATTCAACCGCAAAATGCGTGAAATATGCGTACTAAAATTACTGGCAGGCGGCTACTGGACCAGCCACAGCGTGGTGAAATTATAGTTTTTGGCTTTCAATCGACGCGTGTCAGCACATTAAACTGTCAAACTTTGGAATACAAGTAGGCACAGCTGTCAATCAAAAAAAATTTGCCAAAAACACGACCAAAACAAGTAGAAATAAAGCCTAACAGTGACTGAAATAGAAAAATAGCAACTAAGTACAAACTGCCCTGACATTTGCATACCGACTACACGCAGGTCATTTGCTTACTAACAATTTGAGCACATTTCCTTAATTCAGCGCGCTTGACAGTAATTGGTCCCGCCTCACAGGCGCAAATAAAGGAATAAAGAGACGAACCATGGACGCATAAGTCCCATTTAACAAGCAAATTTTTTTGCTAAATGTCATAGCTTATATAATCGTTACTCTCACCCCGCTTTATTGAATCAAATCCTTTTGAGTATCTATTACTAATATTCATAATTCGCTTTGCACGACACACTTCTGTCAAATGCTTTGATTTGCTTACCAACGCAACAAAAGTATTTTCCTGATATTAAATGTGGAACAACAAAGTTTGCACTTCGATATGTCAAAAGTGACAGCTAGACAATCATAAATTGTGACACGCGTTTGGTTGCTAATGATATTGTATTTAGAGAGTATTTCAACCGTTATCATTTTGTAAAAAAAAATGTAATCCTTCTTGTGAATAAATAAATGCTTTGAGTTGCTGTCCGAGGTACGCCTTTTTATGAACTTCTTTAAAATTTATTGGTAATAAAACTTTAGTTGTGATGTGATTGCGTAGCACTATTGGCTCGAAATGATTTTATTAACCTCCAAAAGTCCAGCCAAGCGGGTAACTTCCATGCCTTTTTATATAGCATTGTTTTATGAATGTCATCGGGAAAGTGGGTTATTGTTGTTGTTAACTGTTAATGGGCACGAGCAGTCTGAGAAACGTCATCAAGCTCTTCTAGCGGGAGTCCAAGGAAACAAGCTGTTTCAGCAGGATAAGACCAGAGTGATTGATATTGGTATTGGAAAAGTAGGCTCAATTGAACAGGTAAAAGGCTATTTAGTATCATAAAGGGACGTTGAGTCTAGATAAATAAGAGTTTAACCTATTACAGTATCCAGATGAAAGTGGAACTAGTGTGACTTTCATCTGGCGCGGGAGAGGGCTCTGCTTTTCAGCTATTTCAGGTCGCTGGATAGCAAAAACTGGGTTCACAGGCCGATATCTGGGGGAGTTAGCTACCGACTTGCTGTGGAGGTGATTTAGATGTCGATTTAGGTAACTAGGCAGTTCAGTAGAATCTGTGAGACTCAGATGGTAGCCTTGATAGTTCGTAGCCGTACTACAGAACTCGGGTGATAAGATAACTGCACAGCATGACCTTTCTTCTTCGAGGGAGACTTAATTTTATAATTGCGTGCCCAATCCAAATTCGATGATATGTCGACACGGAAAATGACAAACTCAAGTATGTCTCTGTTGTTGTTGTTTTTAAACCGTTAAACCCTTGCTGTACATGCTCGACTGCCGCGGGAGCGATTTGGTCGGACTAGTGCAATCTTCCAGGTCATATCCGTCTAGCATCATATCCGTAGATCAGCCTTCGTCCTTACCTTTGTGCATTTAACTTGGCTCTTACGACTGGTATGTCTACCTTGGGCATATTTTTAATCCCTAGCCTGCAGGAGGTCTTCGCAGTAGGTAAAAGCCTTAGTATACCAAATGTTCGCTTACTATACCGAAAATGAGAGCGTCACACATTTTTGGTTTTCTTTACACATTATTTATGCTAATTAGTTTACTTTGGTGGCTCGTTTGCCCTTCGATAAGAGGATTATATCAGTGTGAAATCATTTCAAGCTTTAATAGTCAAATTAGATAATAATGAATGTAAATTTAGACATACAATTAGGATAAGGCAACGACATTGTATTATATATACTAAACTAATCAAGCATAAAAAGTACAAGTAAATATATAAGAGCAATAACAACAAAAAGATAACAAGAACTTCATTCCATAAAAAAAAAAATATTTTCTTAAACGGATTAAGCACACCTGACAAGTGTCATCAAGCAGAAGTAAATACAATACGAGCAACTGTTGTAATTAGAAAACAATAATCAGAGTAGCAGATGAGTTATGCATTTACAACAAGTTTAACAAGAATTGTAATTCTCCTATATAACAACAATGTCTTGAAAATGATACAAAGGAAAAAAATCACAACATATGTGATAAATGAAGAGATTCAATAATATTGTATACAATATATGTTTGCATTATTTTTTCTGGGCATTTTACATTTTGTTTACAAACACGCACACCTATAGTTACATCGCGTTCTGAAGCATAAATATGCAAATTTGTATTTCTGATTTGATTGGTTTGAGTATTTGTGTAACAAGATAGCAACATTGTCGCTATTTTAATTACATTGTTCCTTGTTGTGGTTTTTTTAGGTTTTTCATTTAATTTTTATAATGTTTCCATTTACATTTTGTCAGGAAGTGTCCTTATTGTCAAACCGCAGGCTACCGCAGTTATAATTCTCACCTTCAAAAGAGATACTCGGCACTATACCCAGTTAGCAATTTAATATGATGTTATACTGTGATAGGGTACTGTTTCTACAAACAGGTTTATTAAGGGCTTTTGTAAACAAGTCTTTTCCGAAATGATTGTTGCACAGTTTAGTTCTCTAGAAAAATAGAGAAAGTGGAAAAGGCAGTTGAAAAATGTAGCTAAACCACAACCTTTTAGCGATCTTCACCCACGTATACGAGTATATAACGGATATTTTGGTCTCGAGCTCATTTATAATCACGAATACTATAAAATGTACACTCTCCAAAGACAATAATTCAATTGAGTTGTTCGTGTACAAAATAAACAAACCCGAAGAGCACAATCAGGGTGTCAAAAATAGACACATTAAAAAAAAAATTCATCAATAACGTGATAAATGCCGCCAGATGGCGGTGTTGCAATATTATCGTAAAGTGAACAGAGACCGGAACTTAGCTTACAAAAAACCATTGTACTGAGAGCCTAATGGTTAATAGAGCGTGCCAAAATTTCTCTGATGGTAATGCATATCGGTTGTCTCTAAAGTTCACTTTTCTATTCTAACAAAAACTGTAAATTATTAATTAAAAAACAAGCTATGGCAGTTGTGTCTAAACATTTTTCCTACTCTATTCAATCAAAAAAACTTCTAATAATTAATTAATTAATTAACTTCTAATAATCAATTCAAAAATTGAAAAATTATTATTCTTGGCCTTGAGCTCGTTTCATGAATACTTAAAAATGTACAGGCTGTAAATCAACAAAATCTGTTGGTATAAAAAGCAAAAAAATAAAAACAATAATAATTTTCATAAAAAAATTAAACTATACTGAAAAATAAATGTTTTTTTCTCCTTCATGTGTTAAGTGAGTTAGAAAAAAAATCAACAAAATTTTATTTATTCAAGAAACAGGGAAAGTGAGTGTGACGCCATTATGACGACTATATCAGTTGGGACGATCGATAGAATAGAGTTACAGAAATGGGCTACCAAATATCAAAATAGTTCTGACCTTAGTTCCAAAAATACTTAACAAACACTTCCGAAATGGTTCTTAAAACACACGCTAACGGTCACAACATAATAAAGAAAACATCAAAAAAGGGACTCAAAATCTACGAAATTTTATATGCATCCCAAAACATTTCCGAAATAAATGCCAAAACACTCGAATATGGACCAAAAACAGAAAAAAGTAGAACGAAAAAAGACTCGACTGATTTGCCGATTACTACCCAGTATCGAACGCGTTATAAATACGCTAAGTTACCCGGAACTTGAACCAGTGAACTTCTGTACGCAAAGCCAGTTAAGCTATTATCTTTCGAAAGGGATATTTGAAATTTGGCGAGTGCAATGAAACGGAACGATGGGTCGATCCTTCGAAACGAGGATTTTCGTTGCCTCTCGATAAAGGTGTTACATTTAATGTATATTGGAACGATTTTAAGTCAGTCCTTGTCAAATTTGGCTTTGTAACAAACCGGTTTCGGCGTTCCGCCATCCTCAGTGTATATTCAATAAACAAAACAAAATAAATTTTACATTTATTTGACCTTCACGTAGTAATATCGCACTATTTTGCTTACGGGTTTACTACAAAATCAATTTCTTCTTTTGTTATTTTGCCGTATTATCGGTAGTAACACACTTGTTGCTTCCTGATTCACACCCCCAAATCAATAGCGGACTAAAGCATAAAACTCCCAACCGCACCAACAATATCTAAGCTTCTGTGGTTTTTACGCCACAACGCGTGTCTAAATATTGCAACGATATGGTCTCATACAACCACAACAAACTACAAAATCGACCTCATCCTCCGCCTCAGTTGGGTATTAAGCGGCGATTTCATTATTTTAAATTTTGGAAATTGTGTAAAACAAGCTTAACTAATGATGTCGCTCAAACCACCTGCTGATTATGAAAATCCGCGTAAGCTATCAGCGAAATGTCGACATCAGAGTAAGAGTGACAACAGCAACAAACAACTCTTTAATGTAAACGCATACCCCGTTTGGTTTTGCAACGCATAAAAGCTTAATCCATAGCCTGTTGCGGCAAAAACTAATTTCATTAACAGGCGTTTCGAAGTTTTTGTTGTTTTTATTTTAATTAACATATGTACATATATATTTTTATACCTAAGTGTATTTATTTTAAGTTTGCTTCTGTTATTATCCATTTTAAAGAAAACAAATTTTAAAATCTGATCATAGCTAGTAAATAATTGAAGACAAAATAACCATAGTTTGTGCTGGGTTTTATAGTATCATCGGGGATACATAGGACGGAAATAGGAGCAATTAGTACTTTCACTTTTATAGACAAAATTTTTTAAAATTGTCGTTTCGGGTAATCTGTAAAGGTATATAGCACGGTCTGGCGATGACTGGAACATTTTGACGAAGTTTACAGAGAGACACACATAATTAAACTTTGGGTTCCCGCTAACCCACATACAAAAGAGTTTTAAATGTTGATATTTAAGATATTGCGGAACCACCGAAATATATTTAGCTTGAAAACTTTGGTTTTTGTTAATAAAGTACTCCTTTGTATGCGCTTTTCCCCAAAGAACATAAGAACCTAAATCCGAACGTAACATCCTCAGAATATCTGCTCACTAAAAAAGAGAATATATACCATCTTTAATTATATTGCTGCTGGGCACAAACAGGAAATAGAAACAAAAATACATGAATTACTTAAAGATGGGTCAGCCCAGTCCATTTTGGTTATAACTAAGATAAAGGACTCGTATACCAAAACAAACACGGACCACATCTACCGTATAATAGTATTTGATACAAACTATAGGACTCTCTTTCCAATTAGGCAGAATAGGGAAAGTGACCTCGGTCGAAGATTCAATATTGAAGTTTTCACCAAAGTATCTTGAAGATGTTATTTATTTTAAAACTTTTTTAATTGGTTTTTTCAGCCCTTAAAAGGCCAGCGACTATACATAACGTAACAAAATCTTCATCCAATCTTAATATGAGTAGAAAATATATATTCAGATTATTTGCAGGATTCGCCGAGGTCTTAGAATTCTTGTGCCGCAGATGGCCTCTTCCATAGGGGGAAGAAACTATGTTGTAACTAATATGAGTTAGTCCATCCCACGGCCCTTTCAGACACATTATTCCAGGAACTCTTAGGATATTAAGAATGGTGACCTTCTCAGATATATTGAAGATTTACTTCCACAACTACTTTAGATTAATTTATTCTCGTTACACAGGCCAACTAACAAGCCAACGAAGCTCTCGCAGCACTTCGGTAGCCACAAACCAACATATTACACAAGTCTTATCAGATTTAGTTCCTTGTTTAACAGAGACTATTGATGAAAACAAAGTTGGGACATGAGTACGAAAAAAGTAAGAAAATAAGAAAGAGTTGAATTTGAATAATAATAATAATAAAAATAATAATTTAGTACTTATATTTCCGAAGAGATTAAGGCCTATCTTCGCCTTCGAGTAAGATGAAATAATTTTGCACAATTCCAGTCTTTACATTCCCTTTGGAGGGGGGACACAATCAGGATTCTACAACACCGTTAAAAAAATTTATAGAGTATGATAACTTAAAATCTTGAGTAGAAATTCTTTGTTTTTGTTTCCCTTAAAAAAAATTGCAAATAGATCCACCATCAACCCTTTATGTCCCTCCTTGATTACATTTTAGCTGCCAGGAGCTGGTTATATAATATTCGGTTTTACCCCCTAACTTGAAGTTCCCCACTCGTCTCTCGGTTGTGCTTAGTTGCAGTTTGTCTTTAGCAGTATTTGTTTTTGCATTTATTTACCATACAGTGGCTTTAGTGCATGTTTATTTATTGGCCTCTAATGTGTATTTGCATAGATTTGCCGCCGGTGAGCAGTTAATATGACAAAGGGAAAAATATCAAAAACTACATCAATACTTTTTGACCACAGAGCTTTATTCAAAATTTGAACTTTCTATGCATTTTCCTCTCTGTGTCTCTCCTTTTGGCGCTAATCACTTATCGCGGCATAATTAGCTAGTGTCCGAATGCAAGTTTGTATTGCGCATTATGATAATCACCTCTTTAACCCCTTTAGTGTCGGTGTCAGTTTTTGTTGAAATTGCTTTGTTTACTGCATTGTTTTTAAATTTGTTTCAGGTTTACAACGCTTAGCTTGTAATTTACTTGCTAATTTTTAATTTGCATATTTATTGAAATAGCAATATGGCAACTCTAAATATGCAGCAACGGACTTATTTTATTGTGGCTAATTTAAAGTTAATTTATTTTCAGTGCTTTAATTAGTTTTTAATGTTGTTAGTTGAATATCAAAAACAGATATAATTTCAACGTAAATGACACTTTGATATTACGTAATATTTTAAATGACATATAAATTTAAAATGGTAATATCTGCTATCTGACAAAATTGTTTTAACATAAAAAATTATAAAATTTCAATTAAGGCGCAATAATGAAAACATATAGCTTGCGGGGAAAGCTTACTAAGTCAACTGAAAGTGAAGTAATTGCCGTCATTGAATGGAAATTCTTGCAGGTATTGTGAACCTGGCTTAAAATTTAAAATGCCAATAGAGTAGCCCTTAGCGACAAATACTATTTTGGACTGAGTAGGAAATTGAGAAGTGAAGTCCTCTCTCACAAAATAAAATAAAATAAAATAAAATAAAACAAAAAAAAATTAAATAAAGTAAAATAAAGTAAAATAAAATAAAATAAAATAAAATAAAATAAAATAAAATAAACTAAAATAAAATAAACTAAAATAAAATAAAGTAAAATAAAATAAAATCAAAGATGATAAAACAAAAAAAATAAAATAAAATAGAATAAAATAAAATAATATAAAACAAATAAAATAAAATAAAACAAAATAAAATAAAATATATATAAATTAAATAAAAAATTATAATAATTAGCCAAAAAATTATTATCAACTGGTCTTGAGCTCGTTGAAATTACGAAAATATGCAGAAATGAACAGACCATAAAACCAACAACAAAATAAAATTTATACCGGAGCACGCGGTTATGTACAATAACTATCTTCTAAAAATAAAAAGAAGAATGTACAAAATACAAAGTCCAACATACATGATTTACATATAGACAGAATGTCTAAAATATTGTGTATACCGTTGGCAAGATAACAAAACGACAACTAGACGGAAACTTGAATTAAGCAGCTTACAAAACTACACGCAGCATAGCCTATGGGTTAGGCGACTGCGCTTGCAATCAGAGTGAGTGGGTTCGATCTCCACAAGATCCTCTGAAAATAGCAAAACTATACGAATTAGTCTGACGAGAAATCGTGGCTGTTTTCGAAATAGTACTATAACTATAGCCTGTATATGTTTGTTGCTTTCAATTTTTCCTCTAATAAAAAATTATAATAATTAACCAAAAAATTATTATCAACTGGTCTTGAGCTCGTTGAAATTACAAAAATATGTAAAAATGAACAGACCATAAAACCAACAACAAAACAAAATAAAATAAAATAAACTAAAATAAAATAAAGTAAAATAAAATGAAAAGAAGAGAGGGAAAGGCAATCGAAGAGAAAAGTTAAATATACTGATGGAAATGAACAGCAAAGAATTAAAATATAATAAGATTTTGAGGTTGAGCTCACAACCACTGGACAAAGTGTAAGAGGACCTTCATCAACGATACAAAAATAAAGAACTTACATAAAAACTAAATAATTGTTCAGAGACTCGGTTCAACAAAACCGATTCTATAAATATTCGGAACAGTTGTACGACCATACATGATATGCTTTATTTATAGCTGCTTAGCCAGTAGATGCATTAAAAATTTCTACACCAAGTGCAAGCGCGAACGATTATAACCGAGCATTGGAAGGATAATGTGAATAAGAAATGCACAGATGGAGCAGTGGGTAGATGGATTTGATTGTATTGTGTAGATAAGAGGAGCACGTATGTATCATAGCACACACATACATTGCACAAGTGATTGGCACAAGGAGAAGAATTTATTAAAACTCGTGTGCGCTGATGTTGGAGCAATCAAAATTCTTACAACCGCTACCACTACAACTTTATCTACAATAAAGGTACTGTCAATAGTATTCATCATAGTTTGCTATTGCTTTTGTACACGCTTTTTGATGTGTATTTAAAAGGATATTATGGCATGATATGAGTAATTTGCTTTTGGCCTTAACGGTCAAGCGTAACTAAAATGAGCTATGACTACACGCACAATCAAACGAAGTAGGATGAGGAAAAGAATAGCCACTACACTTTGGGAATGATGAGCAATTGGCAGTTGAATATTATGCTTGAATGTCCCTATTGATGGCACAGCTGATGAATGCCAGGTTTTTCAGATATGTGCAGGGTAGGGATGCCGATCCCGGGATTCCAAGAAAAAAACCCGGGATTACGTTACCAAAGACTGAATATATCTATTTTTTTCTTTTTTGTTGATTGTATAACTTTTAAATATTTTTAACAAAGGTCAAATTTTTATAACCGCAAAAGAGTTTAGATTTTTCACGCTTAATTTTAAATATAAAATTTACAAAATTTATTAATTAATAGTTTTTGACAACAAAAAAGAATTAGAAGTAGTTTTTACACGTTCCTTAAAATAGTGTATTCGAAATACGTCGCAGATTAAATAAAACTTTTTTGTTTTCAATTTACTATATAAAGACATCGAGCCGCCAAAAAACTTTCTAATAAAATACCTTTCGTTTTCAACAAGAAACCAACCATAGAAACCCATGTGTTTGTTATTAACATAAGATAGTTTCTCAAACAATTTTTACACTTTTTTCATAGTAAAATTTTGGAAAATAAAGAATACCAAATACTAAAATGCCGGGAATTTTTGCCTAAAGTCCCGATAATCTCAGTACCGTTATAATCACCAAAATTGGTATCTCTATTTTTTGCACCAGTAACGAAACTTTGTGCAATGGAAGAGTGAAATCAAGTTTAAGGAGTAATAGTGAGGAAACCCAACATAAAACTCAATACATGTCGGATATATTTAATTAGTCGCCTGCAGCATGAAGATAGAACAGATTCATTGATAAATGAGTATGAGTAGATCGAAATAAATATAGGTTAGGACATAATATTCAATAGCGATCCTGTAAATTCCAGCATTAAATATTTGGTCTCGATACCGCTTCTAGCAGTCTTTTACAGATCTGTTGGAAAAATTATTGTTTTTCATAAGTCCCTCGAGGTTTTTGCGTGTGTTTTATAGCACCCTGGATATATGAAGCACATCTAGCTAAATGTTAGATAGTTTAGGCGGGTATTTGAGAGATTCGCAGAAGAGTTAGGGTCGGTATCACGACAGTTCCGACAAATTTTTTTCATTTCAATTTACCCTTCGATATCCAGTGAATGGAAAATGTAGCCGCTCAAACTAGCCCTACAAAAATCTAATTTACTTACTGGGTTCATAGGCCCATTGATTTCTTCTACAGACTAATGGTCGCCAGGTAGCTTAAAATTGTAAACAAATATTTATCGAGATAATTTTTGTTATCTCTCCTGTGCAGAAAAGTGGTCTGTCTGGAAATACCATGAATTGATTAGCCGATGTTTGTTCGACACAGCACTATTTTCTTGAGATTCTTTAGATTTAGCTATTAGTTTGTGGTTACCAATTTACTATAAGCCCCCAAGTGACGGGTTTCAGAAACTCTAAACTTGCACTTCAAATTCAAGCCAGAAACTAGTCAACATCTACTAAAAATTAGTCTTTAACGGATAATTTTTCCTACTGCATCGCCAAACAAAGAATGTAAACAAATCCTAAACATACATGAGCTCATCCACTTGGGAGCCAAAAACGATAGCAAATGCGTTTGCTTGTTGTACTATACATCGCCAAAGGACGCCTGCAATCTGTCATTGAGTCAAAGCGAAAAGTAATAAATTCCTGCACAGGAACATAAAAAGCCGGAGCACCAAAGCGGGGGTGACTAAATAAAAGTAAGCTGCATGGTCATCTATAGGTTTGAGGGTATATGTCTAACCATTCATCAGTTGCCTATTGTATAGATGACCACTATAACATATAGCTTTAATTTATTTATATAACACTCATATGTGTAGAGAAAGTATTTGACAGGACAGCGTGACAACATCATCATCATGCTCATCAAGCATATAAAACATCATGTGTACACTATAAAGGTTTCTCTGTAAGCTCTTATATTTATGTTCAAGTACTAACTATTTTTGTGTTATTGCATTTTTGCTATGCAATACTCACATAAAGCAAATATGATTCGTTTTGTGCCGGTCAAATTTACTTTTTGGAATTTTTTTTTTTTTGTTCTTTTTTGGAAAGTTTTCTCTTTTGCCATATTTCATGTTAATAATAAATGTGTAAAGAGTATGTGTGCATTTCATGCATTACATAATGTTTAGCAATGTCGCATGCCAACAGGCTTTTAATAATAATTTAAATATCCTTGAATATCTCATCATGTATTAATAACACTTGCAACGCATATTAAATGACGCAACATGCAACATCATAGTACAAGAAGAAGAGCATTAAATTCTTGAAACACATACAGTGGTGGAATTCTAAATAGAAACAACTGCGCAAGATAAATGTAATATGATCTATTTAAAACAGGAGTATCATGAATACTATAGTTCATAAATTTTGGCGTTTCATTTTACAAATGATCCGAGTTCTAGTATTCATAAGTAAAGTCAGTGTCTAGGTTTTTTGTACAAGTTATCGTCAAAATAAAATCATAACTTTACCGAGGCCAACACAAACATAAAATAAAATAAAATAAAATAAAATAAAATAAAATAAAATAAAATAAAATAAAATAAAATAAAATAAAATAAAATAAAATAAAACAAAATAAAATAACTTAAAATAAAATAAAATAAAATAAAATTAAATAAAAAAAAAAGTAAGGTAAAATAAAATAAAAAAAATAAAACTAAATAAAATAATATAAAATAAAACAAAATAAAACAAAACAAAATAAAATAAAATAAAATAATGTAAAATAAGATAAAACAAAATAAAATAAGATAGCATAAAATAAAATAAAAAAAAATAAAATAAAGCAAAACAAAATAAAATAAAAAAAAATAAAATAAAGCAAAACAAAATAAAATAAAATGATATAAAATAAAAAAATAAAAAAAATAAAACAAAATAAAATTAAATAAAATCAGAAAACATAAAAAAAAATAAAATAAAATAAAATAAAACAACATAAAAAAATATAAAAAAGTATAATAAAATAATATAAAAATTAAATAAAATAACATAAAATAAAATAAAATAAAATAAAATAAAATAAAATAAAATAAAATAAAATAAAATAAAGTAAAATAAAATAAAATATCATAAAATAACATAAAATAAAATAAAATAAAATAAAATAAAATAAAATAAAGTAAAATAAAATGAAAAAAATATAAAATAGAATAAAATAAAAAAATATATATATATAAAAATAAAGAAAATAATAAAATAAATATCAAATTAAAACTAAATGAAACGAAATAAATAATGAATAAAATATCTGAAGTAAAGGTCACTGAAACGATATCCAATGATATTAAAGGCAATGAAATGAAATCAAATAAATAAAATAACAATTTCGATGCTAATGAACACTGAAAAGAATGGGAAGCTTCCAGACTCATAGTTTCTAATTACTAGCCCACCACCTTCACCTTGAATATGAGCATGAGAAAAGCACTCAATTTTATGTTGTGAGCAGGTGGTACTGAACAGAACATTTATACCAGGATATAAAACTCCTGCTACTAAATTTAATATTAAGCTGGGAGTGTCACAATCATCAAGGAGGTAATTCGTAGACGTTAACTCATATGCAACCACACAAGCATGTATACATAGATGCATACATACTTAAGCATTTCTTATAATATTTGAGTGTCCAGTTATCGGTGTCAATTTAATGTGCAGCCACTACTACGCCCACACAAACTTACAACTGCAGATTCATAAAAGGACATTTATGTTTCCATGCTTCAGTATATCCTTGCTATTCTTATCCTCATTCCCATTTTCCATTTTCAAATAAATGCATGTTTTTCATGCATTATTAAAATCTGTAGAGTTGTAGCTCTTTATGTCTATGCTCATTAATTTTGTAATTGTAAAATATTCATAGTTGCACGTAAAATTTTGGGAAGAGCTGCTGGAATTTTGTCATTTAAGCAATAATAGTGAGTCCACACATAAACACGACTATATGAGATTGTATATTTTTAGTATCAACTAGCAAAATACTCAAAAATTTTTAGTGGCTGCTTAATACAAATAGGTGGTATAAGATGTAATAAAATAAAAAAATAATCTGTATAAGGTATCTTGCAGTCGTCCTTTTTCTTGATGAAGAAGTTTGGAGTCCAAAAGAATGCACTTCCACAAAGGAAGCTTGTTTGAAAAAATATCCAAATGTTTCCTTGCTTTAGTCTAGAGAATTATTTCTACTTTCAGTGGAACCTGGAGTTGAGAAACTGCGACCGTAAGTGGAACAAAACCAAAACCGATAGCTGAATCGCAGCTGTAAAAGAAGGCGGAATGAAAGCAATTGAAGCTGGAGGCAATGGCAGATCTTGCCCGCCTAACAAATATCTACCTTTTTTCATACAACGAAGATCTTCAAAAAAAAAAATTTATTTTTTTTTTTAAAGTTATATAAATTCAAAATTTTAATTTTCTCCTGTTTTATGATTTGTTTTTTTTCGGAAACTGCTGTTTTAGCTTTAGCACTTTCAAAGAGTTATAAAAAAAAAATTTTGAAAGAAACATTTTTGACAAAATTTTTGAATTTTCAACACAAATTTTTTTGTACTATACTTTTGTTATATCTAAAGACATCTCGGAATTTTAAGAAGGGTATTTTTTCCAAAAATAAGATTTTTTGAATTTTAATTTAATAAATTTTTTAATTTTCAACACAAATTTTATTGTACTATACTTTTGTTATATCTAAAGACATCTCGAAATTTTGAGAAGGCAATTTTTTCCAAAAATATGATTTTTTGAATTTTAATTTAATAAATTTTTTAAATTTCAACACAAATTTTTTTTGAACTATACTTTTGTTAAATCTAAAGACATCCCGGAATTTTCAGAAGGGTATTTTTTCCAAAAATATGATTTTTTGAATTTAAATTTAATAAATTTTTTAATTTTCAACACAAATTTTGAATTTAAAACATTTTTTAATTTTTTTTGTGTTTGACTAGAAAGTTATGAAATTAAAAAAAATGTAAAGCTTCAAATACAGTAGTTTTCGAAGTATTGAAAAATTAACTTTACAGAACACTAAACTAACACTAAACTTTTCAAAAAAAAAATGTTATTTCTAATATTACAAAATTTTTAATTTTTTAAGGCTAGGAGGAAATTCCCCACCAAAATTGCTTCAAATCGGAAGAGGTCGATTCCAATTATTTGACGATTTGATATGAAAAGACCCATACATAACGGCAGTGTTCCCGAATTGTATCTCACTGGACAAACTTTTTACTTGGACCCATTAATAATAAAGCTACCACACCACAACTTGCGTATTGGCCCTTTACAGCGATGTATAATCCAACTCGTTTGTTTGCCAGGAAATAACGCGCCGAAAATTTGAGAAACTCTTCCAAAAACTCGTGAGAGTGTATTTTGCTTAGCACTCGCATTCACGATGTCTAAACTCTATAGCCCTAAAATATAAATGGCTATTTTTTGAGAATAACTAAAGCAATCTGGAAATAATAAATTTATTTGTTGAACGCAACAATGAACATCATTCAGTTTAGTGAAAGTTGGCTAAAACACAGCGTGTGCCGCTAGTTAATGTGACGCTACTATGTGTTTACCATTTCTTGCTGCTTACAAAGCTAGAGTGTTAGAGTGTATGGCCTCTGTGGCCTTTAATAATGCTAGTCAAGTGAACAACAATCACAACAACGAAGTGTTCCAAAAAAATAACACTTTAAGGTTGTTAAGCAAAAATTAAGTAATCCAATGAGTCAGTGATAATTTTATTAATTAAATTTTCATAAAAATTATTATTGTTTGCCTTGATACAAATGAGAGGCATGAATACTTTTAATGTCTATACTTCAGAGAGCTCTTAGTAAAAATCAATATAGTATCTTAAAAGCTCGATTTGTTTACCATATTTCAAAGAAATTTGTTTAATTGTTGTGATCCCATTGCTGAAATACCTGCAGAAATTGTCTTAAAGTCTACAACTGGGTATTTAATTTTCAGTCTCACCCGCATATGCATCTACATATATATATATATGTACTCCGAGATACTTATTACACAATCGTTTTCTTCATTTCTTCACTTTCGTTTATTCCTCAGTTCGCTTTAACTCTGTCGTAAAATTAATTGTGTCAATAAACGTTTTTATATTTATTTATGTATTTGGCACAATGACTGCGTTTGACTTTTTAGTGGATTCTGCCGCATCCCACTACTAAACTCATCTCTTTGATATTTCATTAAAAATTATTTTACGTAAAATAGGTTTGCCTTTTTTTTAGTTCACGTTTCGCAAATCATGTTATTCCTCTTTTGGCACTTTTTGGTTTTTCGATTTTGCAATTTCCAATAATGCAAAATCGAAGTTCCGTTAAAAATGTTTTGGACATATGATAAGTTTGTTATTTCATTTCATCAATTGTTTATTTTTTTTATTTGTTTTGATCGCTTTAGCACATCACCTAAGACTGAAGCACACGCATTTTTTATGCAAAAAAGCCGCAGATATCCAATTGATTAATGTGAGACGTTAGAGCTCGTACAATGTGTTCCTGTTTCCAAGGCACTTCCAAAAACAATCTTAGGTTTTCGGGAATGAACCAGAGCATTAAAGGGATTGAACCTTTGTAAGAGCAATAAAGAATTAGACTTCGGGGTATTTTACGTCCACATGTCTCAATTCAAACCTTGGTTTTGATGCAGCTTGACTGACACTACGAACTCAGAATTAGTATCGGCTTAGTCCGTTTCTTTGTGGCAAATACATCGAGTATTACTCGCCGTAAAGACTGATCACATGTCCCGCCAAGAAACTGTGTTGATATTTCAATTATTCTTTGTAAGAAAGCCGACTACAGACCACATTCCGGAATACTAGTGTGGTCTATTGGTCTTTTTTTATATTGTTCTGAACCACTTAAACAAGTTACAGTCCCATTATTGTGATACAATCGGGAGGAATTGTGTTGACGCTTACTTATGTCATACAATACAAGGAAACTGTAGATTACCCATGTCATGAACGGACCGGCCATTCGGAAGTCGAAGTGATTTCACGGGTCGTAAGTAGTTGGCCTCGATCCAAGGTCTGATCAAATCTTCTATGACACTTTTTGATAACCTTCAGTGATCAGGTTAAACTATATTTTAAGGTAAGCTAAGTGTGCTTCGATTGCCTTAAGAAATTTCTAGGTTTACACGTCGAATTACCGTATCTGTATTTCAATGTACAAACCGCTCAGAGTAATTTTCGTCACACATAAACAGCAGACAGTAGGCTTGGATGTGATTAAATAATATGATCACCATGTTATGGAGCTTACATGGAAGCAACGGAATTGGGGCTTAAAAATATCAGCGGCCAGGTATGCCTGTCTTAAGAGGTTACTAAAATACACTAACCGAACGTTCAATGGATTACCGATGCAATCGGGAAAGTACCAGAAGGCTTTGGTATCACAACACTTACAACAACAAGATAAACCACCTCACTGCTACCAACGTAACTCTACTATTGCAAAAATTTTATCTTCCAGCTAATATGACAGCTTACTCTGTGTCTTCCAGCCTTGCGACCCCAGATGTTGAGCTACTTAGTTAGGTAACGATTGATGGCTTGAGAGATTTCTTGTGTTTTCCAGAGCTACATGGCAAAATATTTTATGCATATGCTTCAAAATTCTGGATGTAATTTAATTTAAGTTTTTCCATTTTCTTTCCTAAAATGCTAATTAAAGGAAATAAGATCTAGTGGGGCTCGTAAAATTTTGTTTGACAATAACATTTAAGTCGTCATCCTATAAATTTCTTCTGCAACTCTTTCTCCACCTTCGTACATTCAGCTGCTTCTTCAGTCTCCAATGAACACATTAAACATTTTGATTCCAGCTGGTGTCGTAATTTACTCATTTCTCGCCTCAGCGAACTTCACTCAAAATAAAAAAATAAAAAACTCAAAAACCATATCTACCAATAATTTTTAGCTCACTTTCAATTTCACTGAGTATGAACTTGTTCATGCAATAGGAAATGATTTCCCAATTTATGGCATGCGAAATAGTCAACAAAAGCAACAAAACAAAAACTAAATGAGTGGATCGTGAAAAAAGTCAACGAGCACCAAAAAATGGCAACAACCTCGAGCCAACAAGTCAATCTGGCCAACAAATCTAAAGCAACTGTGAGCCGGCGCGGACGTATACGACATTCAAGAGCGCATGCGCGACAACCAAAGATCGCTTAAAAGTAAAAAAAAAAAAAAAACAAGCAGCAGCAGTGTGGAGACGAAACAAGTGTGAAGTGAAAACTGAAAAGTAAACCACAATGAAATGAAAGCAAAAGTGAAATATTGTTTAAAAAGCTGTAACAACAATAATCGCATTGCCTGTGCAAAAGTTACGTGAACAACGCTTACACAGCTCGCTTCCGGCAAATACGTGCTTTTGGTGTAACTGCGATTAAAACAAATAAAATATAAATTTATGAATTTGGTACATGTAAATGAAGAGCAAAAATTCCAGTGTAAATTGTTAGTAAATAATATTAAAGCTAAAATAGTTAAAGGAAATATTTCATGTGGAAAATTCAGTTGGAGTAATGACTTTTTTGGAACATGGTGTATTATTAGTGGAACACTGAAAGGGAAATGAAAAGAAATTCGCTTACTTATTAAACAATATAGGTCGTAAAGAAGGAAATAATAATTCAAGCTAATTTGTGCAGCAAATTTAATAATAGTAATAACTGTAAAGAGTGGCTTGTGTGGTTTAGTGAAGAAAGCATGACGGCGAATTTATTCAACGAAAATGCAAAACTTAAAGTTGAAATAAGAATAATTTTCATTAGGAGGGCTCAGCCTTTCAATCGATAATAGTTAACCTAGTCAAAGTTATCATATATTAGTTTTTGTTCCGTTTGCCGACGGTGTGTCACAGGTCGCAACATTTAGATGACTTCACTTTTGTACCTGTCTGAGACGCTTTTTCCGTCTCCAATCAGAACTAATGAGTATATACAAGGTGGCGCAAAAGTAATCCTCCTATCAGAAAATGCTATAAATTTTGCGATTGGCCCCTAAAGTCAGTTCTGTTTTGACACTTGTGTAGTAAACACATGCGAAATACACGTTAATAAACAATGTTACGCTACACTCCTCCAGAACGCGGAATATTGCTGACTATTTATTTGACCAATAATCGGTCGGGGCCAAACGGTTACTGTGAATGGTGAGCGCTACAGAGCAATGATCAACGAGTTCTTTTTGCCGCAACTTGATGAATTGGGATTGGAAAACATGTGGTTCCAACAAGACGGTGCAACAGCACACACTGCACGTGCCACAACCGATATGCTGAACATCGGAAGCTTACTTTTGCGCCACCTGTTATTAATTATTTGACCGTGATATTAACGATTGAAAAAAGAATTTTATTTCATTTTTTAAAGACTGCCCTAACGTGCATAACAAAATTAAAATAATATTTTCGGCGAAATTACTATCGGCGTAAACTTTTATCTTACTGGCCGCCGTAGTTGGTCTACCACACCGAAGCTTCAAGGTTCGAGCCCTGGGACAGGTAACATCAAAAGTGGTTTGAAAAAGTTTTTTAAGAACCGGGTCGCCCAGTGGGCAAACTTTCCGAGTGTATTTCTGCCATGGAAAGCTTCTCAACAAATATTCATCTGCTTTTCAGATGCCGTTCGGAGTCGGCAAAAAACTGCAAATTTGTAAGAGAAAATTCAAAGCAGGCCAACACATATTGGTAGAGAAGTTCATGGCAAAAATATCTTTGGAGGTTTATGATGATATACCTGTTGTATATCGTGCGGTACATTTATTTATTGTTTTGATCATTTGCTCCATACGTGAATTTGGTCTTTGAGTTTAAAAGGTCGGCAGCCATTCCTTTTTAGCGATAACTGATGATAATAAGAATCAATAAGGGCAGCCAAGTAATCCTGCACCTGTGTTTTTTCTTTCTCAGTCGACGCCTCCCCCTTTCTGTGCTGCCGTCTTCGCATTTCCTTAGAGGTAGAGCGCTCCACATAATTTTTTATTTTATAACTCAAATACACGGTGAACCTCGGTTGTTAAAATGCCATTATTTCTCCGAAATGAATTGTTGGCGGTCTTGAAACCTTATAGGCGTAGTTTTAATATAACTTTTCACACATTACTCCTATCGGTCATCAACTTATATTCGTCGAAATCATGTCTTTCGGCCCTACTTTCTTTATCTTAAAAAAAGTTATGTATCGTTCGCCTTCGATAACGTTCATTCCACTGCGACGTGACCATGTAGCAGTGTCCTTCCCTTTCGTTGTAGAATGGCACTCCTCAATTTGGTAAATTTACAAAAATTGTCATTGCTTAAACATTAGTCACGCTCGTAGCAACGGAAAATTGCTGTAAACTCACACGAAATACTTAACTCATTTCGGGCGCAAGTAGAGACTTACACCACAAACTTGAACTTGAGTAGTCAAACGCACATTGGCTTGATCTGTGCAGCTGCGTACATCAACAAAAACACACACGTTCGTAATAAAAATTCAACCGCGGTTAAAGTGAGTGATATTAGCGGTATTTTGTAATCGAAACCAACGATACGCGTAACGAGTAGTGGAGCTTTAACTCAGTTGGTGTAGAGTAGTAGTGAGAGCGCAGTGAGCAACAAATGCGTTTGAAATTTCATTACAGGTGGCAACGTCGCATAGCGTAAGCTGTAAAGTAGAATCACGTCTTCTAGTGGATGTAATAAAATTTTAAATGTCCTTTTGCATGCGTACTTCTTAACGGTAAATTGACAAGTGGTAACGGCAAACAAGCAATTGATGCCTGTCAGTCAGCTGTGACATTAGCCATTGGTGTAGAAGTGAGGGGCAACAACACTACTGCTTTGACATGCGACACACGTTCACAATTCACATTAACAAACGAAATGCATTCCGCTACAAGCCAATTTCCGGTTGTCAAATGTACGAATGCTAGCGATGCAATTGATGATTTTGCTGGTCGGAACTTAAGGGGCTGTGGGGACAGTTGTAATACTACTTGCATCCTTGCTGCATCCCTTTTAACGATTATTGTCTAGGGAAGAGTGTGGTGTGTGTAAGTTAGTGTGCTTATTTAAGTTGAATTTCATGGCGGCTGTGACACTCCTTTGCACTCTAAAATCGCTTGCATTTCGATGTTTGGCAAAGCTGTAATTGCATGCAACAACAAAAACTGCAAAAGCATTTGTGTCACCACAGCTGGCTAAGCAATAACAACTATTGCTACTCTTATTTAGTGCCGCACTTTCATTGCTTACTGCAACAATACTTCGCATACAAGTCCAAGCTTCGAATTGTGCAACCAATACCAACAAAAACCAGAATAAGAAATGCCACAACAAGTTCAATAACAAGTGTCTTGTTGTGGGACGTGCCAACTTTCAACTGCCTTCCATTAAACTCTAATAGACTTCTGTATACACACAAATAGGCTTAACCACGATAGGAGGTGGGGTCGGCAACCCGGAGGGTAAGCTTTACAAGCGTTTATTTCAATATAACTTTTCAATAGTGAACGTGAGAGTCGTAATCGAAGGACAAGTAACAGTACATTTTTATCTCTTACTTCCATAACTAGACAAGTTTCGGAATTATTGTCCAATATATGGAGCAGGGTGTCCCAAAATATGTTAGTACAATGTCGGTATCAAACGGATTAAGCTCCATATTTCAACTGGTTTCGAAGATATAATGATGAAAATCGAACTCAGTATATTATAGATCTTTTTGAAGATCAGATAAAACGTGAGATGACCTGTAATTTTCCACCATGTTAGACACTTATACAGTATGATTAGGCGCAAAGCTACAAGGCCCGATTTAAAGAAATCATTCTCATCCCAGCGGGTTAATAAGATTATTATTTCGATATGATACCACAATATATTCTGGGAACATTTTTGGAAAAGAGCTCGATATTACTTATACTTAGGTTCTGATCAACTGGAGATCAAAAATTCTTAGGTTCTCAAAACGCTTAACATTAGTTGTATCTGGAGGTAATTAGTTGTTGTTATTGGGACAGCACTTCGTCCTGCTTACTTTGCTCCTTCATTATGGGTACGGATAAAGCAGTGTTATGCTATTCAAATAGCCTCTGGTCATCTAAGCCTGAAATCGCCGTATGTAGAACAGCCTGCCGTGTATCATTTACTCAGACTTCCATAGTTGCTACACAATAGTTCAAACAGCCTGACTACGCCCATGTATAAAAGTGCACAGCTCTAAAACGTAAGAGTTTCTAACTCAAATTACGTTTGTAACTTTACTTTTGTTGCAAGTTTTGTTACTTTGCCACCTGCTGTTGCAGCTAATAATTCTGTTGTTGCTACTGCAACTCATACTACAGTTAAATAGGACTTATGTAGTTCATCCATGTAATTGAATAGTCGTTGTTGAGGAAAGCATTGCACAGAATTACGACTAGTATGACGCTTTATGCGATATAAGGAAATTTTGTGGATGGTGTAGATATCTATATATGTGGTTTATTGCAAACTCAGTAAGGCTTATGACCTCATGGTCTTTAAACCGCTCCAATTTTCTTTGGAGCATCAATCACATAAGAACTTACCAACATACTTATCTGCAATTGAAGTACTTTTTCATAGCCCTCCCTTGTTTTACTGAGTAGGATT
Source organism: Merzomyia westermanni (assembly GCA_949987695.1). Lineage (NCBI taxonomy): Eukaryota > Metazoa > Arthropoda > Insecta > Diptera > Tephritidae > Merzomyia > Merzomyia westermanni. Next base: position 144,768,008 of record OX465291.1, on the reverse strand, counting down.
CAGGTATAATCATTTTTGTCAGCCAGAATCTCAAGCAAAATAGGTCTTCTATCTGAAAGCACTTTAAATATGGTAAAATTAGTTATCTCCCAACAGTTGGATAATTGATGAAAATTAAGAAATTTGTTTATTTCATTTTATTTTACTTTATTTTATTTTATTATATTTAATTTAGTTTAATTTAATATAATTATATTATCTGATTTTATTTTATTCTATTTTATTTTATTTAAATTAATTTAATTTATTTTATTTGATTTAAATTAATTTAATTTAATTTAATTCAATTTAGTTTAATTTAAACTAATTTTATTTAATTTTCTTTTGTTTTATTTTATTTAATTTTATTTAATATGATTTAATTAAATTTTTTTTTTTTTTATCTTTGTAAGACTTACGCGCAGTTCCGAGCAAAGAAAAGACGACTGTATATTTCAAGAGTGTTTAATGAAGTAAGTATCAAAGAAAAGCTTACAAATATATAATACAATGTACATATATGTATGTATGGTAATGGTGAAATAAAGATGTATAAAGGAATGAAGTAATAGCATAAGGGTTGCATTTTATAGTATTCAACAATTTCCGTCTCAACCCTAATGCTTTTGTTCTAAATTGAGTTCTAAATTTAACAATTTACATAAATTCTTATGTTTTTCCAATGACAAATGTTTTGTAAATATATCGGCAGTATTTCTAGTTGAAGAAACGTATTTAATATTAATTTCATTTTTCTCGTACAGCTCTCTAAGGTAATGATATTTTATATCAATGTGTTTGCTACGTTTTGTTGTGACATGATTCTTAACCGCAAATTGAGCGCTTTGGTTGTCACACCATATTGTTGTAGCATTTCCCACACATTCACTGAAACCCATTTCGCATAGTAGACTACGGTGGAATGATACCTCTTTTGCTGCCTGGCACATCGCTACGTACTCCGACTCCATGGTACTTAGGGACACTACTGGCTGCTTTTTAGACTCCCATGCAACCAATCCGTCGCCAAGGAATAATGCATAGCCACTGTGAGATTTCCTATCCACAGAATCTGCAGCCCAATCAGCATCCGTAAAACAAGCCATATTTTCTGCGGTTGATTTATAAGTTATTACGCCCTTTGGGTTTGCCTTTAGGTATCTAAGTACACGCTTTGCAGCTTTGAAGTGTTCACTGTGTGAGTGACTGTGAAACTGTGCTAATTTGGAAACACTGTAGGCAATGTCGGGTCTTGACATGGTCGCCAAATATGTTAACGCGCCAACCAAAGACTTATATTCATTCATATTGTATCCCTTACATGTTGAATCGTTGCATTTCATTAAAACTGTTCCACTACAATACGGAGTTGGTGCTCCATTACACTCACTCATGCCCCAGCGCTTCAGCAATTCGTGCACATACCGGTTTTGATGAATACGAATATCTCCGTTAGGGCTTGAACGTTCGACTTCAATACCAAGGTAGTATTTAATTTCCCCACGGTCCACCGCTTCCACATTCTCATTAAGTTTCATTATAATATTACGCATCGTTGTTTGTGTAGAGCAAGCCAAAATAATATCATCAACATACAGACTCAAAATATTTATCTCATAATTTTTACGCATAATGTAGACGCAATTGTCTGATTTGCATCGTATAAATCCCATTTCACATAACACATTATTAATCTTATCGTTCCAGTATCTACCCGATTGTTTTAGGCCATAAAGGGACTTATTTAATTTACATACTCGATCAGGGTATATCTTGTCTTTAAACCCTTCTGCTTGGCTCATAAACACTTCTTCCTTCAGTTCGTCATTTAAATAAGCCGTTACGACATCAATATGATTTACGTACAATTTATACTTTGCAGCGAGAGCAAGTATCAGACGAACAGTGGAAAATCTCGAGACCGGTGCATAGGTGTCATAAAAATCTACGCCAACTCGTTGGGAACACCCTTGAGCTACCAACCTTGCTTTATATTTTTCTATGTTGCCATCAGCATCATATTTCTTATTAAACACCCATTTGCTTCCAATTACGTTTTTATTCACGGGCCGGTCGACTAACGTCCACGCATTGTTTTTCAGCAATGAGTCATATTCCGTCTGCATGGCTTTTCTCCACTCGTCACTTTCATTTCCGCTTATAGCTTCGGAAAACGACTTCGGATTTTCAAACATCATGCTACAAATCTCTGGGTTATCTGTTAAATATTTCTTTCTGGGCCTGCCCACTTTTCCTTCGCGACAAATGCGCGGTCTTCCCCTCTTACGCTTTCCAAAGACTAATTCACCGTCATCGCTACTTTCTTCCAAACTATCACTATCTTTGCTAGCTTCGCTTGATGAAATATCAACTTGTTCTTTATTTGTGTCATCAAAATTACGCGACTCTGTTTCTATTACGATGGTATCGCGTTCTGCATTAATACCATCACTTTCATCGTAGCGATTCAACAAATTATTCTCAAAAAATATTACATCTCTTGCAATGACTATTGATTTTGTACTAGCATCATACATTCGGTAGCCTTTGGTTTGACTCGCATATCCAACAAATCGCACCTTTGTACCCTTATTATCGAGTTTAGATCTACCAGGTTGCTTTCGTAGTACCACGGCTTCACAACCAAACACTTTAAGATGCTTAACATTGGGTTTTATACCACGCCAACACTCATACGGTGTTTTGTTAACTAAAACTTTTGATGGGCATCGATTTCTAATATACGCTGCTGTATTAACAGCTTCTGTCCACAAATTATGGGGAAGATTCGAAGCCGAAAGCATGCAACGTGCCATCTCGACAATTGTTCGATTTACCCTTTCCGCAATCCCATTTTGCTGAGGGGTGTAAGCCACTGTTGTCTCGTGTACTATACCATTTTCTCTACAAAAATCTTTAAAACTTGCATTTACATATTCTCTTCCGTTGTCCGTCCGTAAACATTTCAATTTTCGCCCTGTTTGTTTTTCTGCTCTTAGCACAAACTCTTTGAAATACTTAAACGCGTCTGATTTTTGCCTTAAAAACCGTATTTCAACATACCTTGAGAAATCATCAACGAAGGTAATAAAATATTTAGAACCACCCTGAGACGTTGTACGCATTGGCCCGCAAATATCGCTATGAACAATTTCTAAAATGTCTGTGCTTCTTACATTTCCATACCGTGAAAAAGGGCTTTTTGTTATTTTGCATAGAGCACAGGTTTCGCAATCAAAATCAATACATTTATTTATATCTAACCCACGAACCATACTTTTGTTATTTAATAAACTGATATCGGCTTTATTTAAATGACCAAGTCGCTGATGCCATTTCAATAAATCATTATTAGCAAATGCTGCTGTGTTTACTTGTTCATAATTTTTATTTACAAAAAATTTTACAATAAACAGGCCGTAGCTCACGTCTGCCTTTAAAAGAGTATCACCTTTGCTATCTCTCACAATTGCATTGCTTTTGGAAAAATGCACAGAGTTTTTGTTGCTTATTATTTTACTCACCGAAAGAAAATTTGATTTTAACTTCGGTACATACAACACTTCGCATAATTCAATTGAGGTATATTTTGAGCGCAAATGAATAATACCAATACCTGTCGCCTCCACGATGTCACCTGATGCTATCATTATTCGTTGAGAGTGACTTTTAATTGAGTGAAAAAGATTTCTGTCTTTGCACATATGGGATGAAGCGCCGCTATCCAAAATCCATGTGTTACTTCTGTTGATGTTTTTGTTGCTCAACTGGAATACGCTCATGACTGCTGATTGTTGGCTCTCCAATCTACACTTAGCTTTCACGTGCCCCCTCTTTCCGCACTTAAAACATTTAATGTAACTTGTGTTGCGCTTGTAGTTGTTGTTGCCCTTCTTGCGGTCACTGCTACTGGAATCTGCAATATCATTTTGCTTGCTACGATTACTTGTGGTCGGCCGCTGTTCATCTTTCCAATATTTGTTAGCGCCAAATACCTTCTCATTATTGCCTTCATGCCTTTCACCTTGACGTTGCTCCTCTTCTAATATTTTGACCTTCAAATTATGAAGTGTCGGCAGCTCGTCTCTGCTCTCTATCGCTACAACAAAATTGTCCATCTCTTCCGGTAGACTGCATAGCAATAAAATACTTAACAAATCGTCTGGTACAGCTACATCAATTTCATTTAAGCTGTCCACTATTGATGAATATTGGTTCAACTGAATGGAAAATTTTTCTGCCATGCTGAACTTGAATTTCACCAATCTTTTGAGCAAATTTACCTTGCGCGCTGGTCCGTCGGCATTATACATGCTTTTGAGCAAATCCCATGCTGCTTTCGCGTTGATGCAATTCTTCAAATGAAGAAGCTCCGAAGGCTTTACACATAAAGTGATCAACGCTAACGCCTTTTGGTCAGCAATCTGCCATTTAATCTTCACCTCAGCTGCAGCTCCAGAATCGCATGATTCTTGTATAACATGCCAGTAGTCTTGAGTAATTAAAAGACTCTTCATGTGAACCGCCCAAGTCGCATAGTTTTCACCATCGAGCTTGTCAATTTGACTGTAAAGTGAACTCATCTTTACTTCACAATATATTTGTTAAACTTCACTGCGATATTTATTTAATTAAATAATTTTTCACTTATACGAAACGGTTCTTGTAATTAGCACATGTCTGGGCCCATAACCCTTGTAAGACTTACGCGCAGTTCCGAGCAAAGAAAAGACGACTGTATATTTCAAGAGTGTTTAATGAAGTAAGTATCAAAGAAAAGCTTACAAATATATAATACAATGTACATATATGTATGTATGGTAATGGTGAAATAAAGATGTATAAAGGAATGAAGTAATAGCATAAGGGTTGCATTTTATAGTATTCAACAATCTTTTTTTTATTTTAGTTTATTTTTTTTTTTTTTTTTGTGTTCGTAGGAGGAGGAAATGCTTTATGCACTAACCGGGTTTAAGCCCTCGTTACTAGATGCTCTAGCAGCGGAACTCTCCGAGTGTGGGACTCCTTCTTATCTTGAAGTATACCGCACTAAAACTTAACCTCCCACGGCCCGCGCATTCTTCCTCACCTGGGACCGCGCTCAGCATTACTTCAGGTAAGGAAGCGCGTTACGTGAGCTCTATGGCTACTCTCACGCAACCGTCTTCCCGTTTCGCAAGGAGGACATTCCTCGCGTATCGTCTGACTATATCCCATGTAATGTTTTCGCAGGTCATCTTGCGAATGACACTACCCGGGGAAAGTTCGCCAATTGTCTCTTCCACCCGCCTTCTTTCTTCTGCGAATTGCTCGCATTCGAAGAAGGTGTGGCGTTCGTCGTCTATGGCTCCGCAGTAGGTGCAGTTCGGGGTTTGAACTTTGCCCATTCTATGGAGATATTCACGGAAATAACCGTGTCCGGTTAAGAACTGGGTCAGGTAGAAGTCGACTTCTCCATGAGGTCGGTTCAGCCAAGGTTCTAGTTCGGGGATTAATACCCTGGTCCACCTTCCAGCAGCACTGCTGCTCCATTGTAGTTGCCACCGCCCGATCGAATCACCACGCGCCTGCGCTGCAGCAACGTCTCTACGTACCTCTGCACGAGTGTCGTAAGTCATTTTTCTTTCCTCAGCGAGGAGATATATCGGTATAGTCCCCGCGATGATCAGAACAGCATCTGCGGAGACCGTACGGTATGCTGAGGCGATTCTCAGGGCCCCTCTACGTTGGACTGCGGTAATAGCGGCCCTATACTTCCCAAATTTCATTCATATTTTATTTTATCTTATTTTATTTTATTTTGTTTTATTTTAGTTTAGTTAAGCTTATTTTATTTTATTGTATATTTTTTTTTTTTACTTTATATTATTATTATTTTTTTTTTTTTGTACTTTATTTTTTTTTTATTATTTTATTTTTTTTTTATTTTATTTTATTTTACTTTATTTAATTTAATTTTATTTTTAGTTTAGTTTATTTAATTTTGTTTTATTTTATATTATTTTATTTTATTTTATTTTACTTTATTTTATTTTATTTTATTTCATTATATTTCATCTTATTTTATTTTATTTTAGTTTATTTTAATTAAGTTTATTTTGTTTTATTTTATTTCTAATTTTTTACTTTTTTTTATTTTATTTTTTTTTTTTCAGTTATTTTATTTTTTTAGTACTTTATTTTATTTTGATTTTTTTATTTTATTATATTATTTTTTTTTTATTTTATTTCATTTTATTTTATTTTATTTTATTTTAATTTATTTCATTTTATTATATTTAATATTATTTTATTTTGTTTTATTTTAGCTTAGTTTAGTTAAGCTTATTTTAGTTTATTTTATTTTTTTTTATTTTTGTTCACAATTTTTGTATCATGGGTCAAGTATACGCGTTTTTTTAAGTTTTTATATTGCTGACATTTTATTTGCTGGCTTCAATGTAAGATTTTCCAGCAATATTTAAATTTTTCGTAAAAAAACTTTGTTTTTTTTATTTAAAGTATCCTAAGTCACTTCTTATATCTCCAGAAATATATGTCCAAACTTTCATGATGATCGATAGTTTTCGCGTGAAAAGGTAACTAATAAACTTGCCTTCACATTTATTGTAGGGATAAGATTTCGCTCTCAGTTTTCATTAAAATACCTCACGCACACATTCATAAACCAACTCAATCAAGATAATTTGAATAATTTGCATGCAATAATTTCTATGCCACTAGACGTATTCAACACTCAGCTTACACTCCTTTAGGCTCCATAATTTTCATTATTCAACATTTCAACTATTAAACTGACTTTTTTCATTTATTATCCTGTCGACTTTGCAGGCAAATCACACCAAAGTCTTAGCCAGCAGAAAATAAACAAATACAAACACAAAATCAACATAATCCACTAAGGACGCGAGAAGGCAGTCAAGGAATGCTGTGACTTTGCATAATCAGGAAAAATTAAATTTGCGCTTAAGTAGTAGCGGTAAGAGAGAGAGAGATAAAGTGTGAGAAAAGGACGTTAGTGCAAATACGCAGCGAGCAGACAAATAAAAGCTGAAGCAAATACGACGAAGCTGCGGGTAAATCGACTAAAGTATTTATGGTCCCCGATGAGCACGTGAGAATTGCCAAGAAAGTGCATTACTGGTGAAAGTCAGCAGGGAGGAGCAAGTTAGACAGAGGTAGAGTGAGAGGAAGACTAAAGAAGAGCATACAGTGGCGCAAACGCAAATGCGACGCTACTGCTGCATCCAAAACGCGACTCCCTAAGGACCTACAAGGGATAACAAGAAAAATTGCAAATTCTTAGCATTTCAAGTTATGCACAAGCAAAATCTTTTATAAATAAAAAGCAAAAAAAAACGATAGCATCCGAGGTGACAAGTGATAACGCATAACCTGTGCCTTCCACCCCTGCTTGCTGCTAGCTTATAAGCACATTAGTTAAAGACTATCATCTCTTGTCTCTGAGCAATTGCTGTTGGCTTATGTTTATGAATTGCTGATGTCGACAAAGTTGACATTTGCTGCAACACATCTGATACAACAACAGCAGCAACAACTGCTATACTACTTAACTAAATAAAAGTGTTTGGCAACATAAGCGTGTTGGTAGACGACAAGTGCGAATTGCTTTGGCGCGTGCTTCGAAACGTGAGTATATGTTTGTGTGTGTGAGTTGCAGGGGGTCACAAGGCAAGAAATTGTTGCCGTCTGATTGCCTGGCATAATTCAAAGTCAAATGGTGGCAAGCGTTTGAAAAGTACGACACATTTTTTTCTTAATATTTATCTTGTTTCTTTTCTTTTTTTCATAACTTGACTGCTAAACAATTTGACTCGCCTGTGAAGCATATAATCATAAGTAGATAGGAAGCAGATTCTGGTGGCAAAAATGTTATTCATCCCGCCGAAAAGTATGCAACAAATTGCAACTCTAATTATAACCTTTGCCGTATACGTGGCTGGCATACGTAATGCGGGCAACAATGGCAACAATGGTGGCAGCAGCAACGTCGGTGGAAACACTGATTATGCGAGGTAAGTTTGCGTAAAGAAAGCGGTGCGAGGCTTGTGAACATAATGAGTAATGAGAAAATTGTTTGAGGAAATTATTGCTGATACTTACGCTGATTAAAGTTCAAGAGCATGTGGGATCAATGAACGGATACGTGCTCAGGGGTATACTATTTATACATACTATAAGTCGAAGTGCCCAAAAAAGTCTGAGCGCTCAACTCTTAAACTACCTATTGACTTTTTTGTATGTTTTTCTTAAGGAAGGTTTGCATGTGTATTTTTTTAGATAACTTGAATGTGTCTGGAGATATCTGGAGTATTTTTGGAGTTACCCAATTAGTATCGCGCTCTGTACTGGTTAAAAAACGAATAGTTGAAAGAAACTTTGAACAATCGGATATCGATAAACACTAATACACAACCAGCTGTTCAAACTTACCACTTTTCAAGAAACTTAATTTATTGTCCATTGGACTGAGTCAGTGTGTGTATTGCCTTAGAACTAGCCAATTGTCTTTGTATTGTTTCACCCTCCTTTACCTATTTTCTTATGCTCCCCGCGGAGAGTGAACCCTAAGGGCAGCTAATCGGGTTTTTATTATGCCGGTATTTGGGCAGCATGGACGTGAGTGTGTTTGTGCGCTTTACTCAACTAGCGTTGTTCCCCACCCCACCACCAGTAGAAGGAATTGTAGAGAAAATGTTAGCGAAAATACACTGAGAGGAGAGTCATCGCCTTCTCCTGTTTGCGGCGCTTCGAAGTGCCCGCTAAGTTATGGCATCATGTGTGTGTGGTTGTTTATCATTGGACGGGGCGACCGAGAGTACCGCGGATGGGGGTTCGGCGCGATCGGGTGATCACCCACACGCACGCCTGTTATGTATGTTGGCATGAATATGTGCTGGCGCGCAGCCTTCAGCCTGGCTTGCAGGTGCGCGTCAGATTTATTCTATCTGTGAAGGCGAGAACATCGTTCTCAGTGAAAGCAAGTAGTGCGCGAAAGTTATTAGTTAGAGAAGAGTTTTGTTGTTAAAAAAAAAATAATTAAAAGTAGACTTGCGAGTTTTCTGTTAGTTACAGTGCGGGAGTTTTGTTGGCGTAGCGAGAAAGGGAGAAGTCGTTTGTGTTTCCCAGCAGGAAAATCATGTTCTTAATTTTTGGTGGTGGTGTCGTGGTGGACACCGCAGGAGCTCTGAGCCGGAATACACTCCGGCTAGCTAAGTATCGTGTTTGGTTGTTTGTTTTCTGCCCTTTTGTTTTCTCTCCCCGTGTCATCCCATCCTTTTAGCGTCCCGCACCCAGGCCCAGTCACTTGGCGGGTTAAAGCTGTCCCTGGCAGCTTAGAGACTGTGCGAGTGGGTTCGTAACCTTTTGGTTGGACCTCACCTCGGGTGCACGACCAAACTATTTGTTTGTCGTAGATTTGTTAATTGGCGTTGTGAGTAGTTGTGATTACCTTGTGGTATATCTTTCTTGGTGTAGAAATTATACCCATCCCCAACCCCCTTCTTTTGGAGCAGTTGGTAACCCCACCGTCTTCACTGGGTTTAGCCGGCTGCGTTTGTGTATTCCTATTGTCAATTAGTGTTGTCACTGTGATTAGTTGCGGGATTAGGGTTTCGGGACTAGCGATCCCGAAGTGTTAATTAAGGTGGTTAGAACAACCCTCAAATCCATTCGATATGAAACGGGTTGAGCGTGTAACTAAAACGAAACTACCTTAGAACTGTCCTATGGGGCACCCTTCGAGAACTCTTAAATGGAACCGGTCGTTTAACATAGGAGAGCCAAGGCTGCTCGTTCTGTGCTGAATATCGAGAAGATGTGCTCGCTTGTGGCCATGTTTTTTTTGCTTCTACGGGCCGGAATGACTGCTGTTTTACCCGACCAAGAGTTGTTCTTTTCTCTACAACCCTGTTATGGCAGCATCTATTAGCAGATTTGCTACAACAACAAAAAGAAGAAGATATCTAAAGAGCCTTATAACCTTCTCTAAATTTTAAAACTTCCTATGATATTTCAGTTATTACTACTGTCAATTAGCATCATTCTGACACTCACACTTCAGGCCTCACTCTTCTTTTTTATGGTACGGCTTGATACCAGTGCCCATTTTTATCCCCTATCACTGCTCGAATGGTGTTTATATATTGATTTGATCCCAATAAACATTGGCTCTTCGTAAAGTGCAACCATCCCAGATGTTGAAGCTGAATCAGCAGAAGGTCGACAAGTACCTCACATAAATTATGTATTCCACCAATTACCACTCTAGGTCGCCACCGCTTTCCACTGGAAAATACTATGGAAACAAGTTAACTAACTCTCCTTTATTTACAGCTACTCATCGCCCTACAATGAAGGCTTTCGTCCTTCACAACTACTTTCTGAGACCACGGAAATAATCTCAACAGTCAGCAATAAAGCTCAACACAAACAAAATATCAACAGTAGGGGCCATTTTAACCCATCACAAATCATATCGTTCACAAACTCAGATGCACAATCAGCGCTCAAAAAATATCCACCTAGTTATGTTGAGCCAAACTATCATCCACAACATATCAGCCAAGGTGGACCATATGGTTTAGTTTCCTACAATAAGGACGAGAAGCAATTTGCCTTCCCTCACGAAATACGCCAACAAGCGACAACACTGCCAGCTTTGGTTAGCACGGACACGAACCTAGAAAAGTATCTCTTTAGTAGCACGCAACAACAACAAACGTCCACACAGCAAACACTTGTGACGTCACAGCTACATACAACACCTATACATATCTATCGTGATCCCTACACTAATAGAATCAACACTAACCAGCGACAACAACACTATCGTCCAGCGCTAGGGCCAGCACCAGAGCCAATATTACAAGCAGAATATGCTGAAGACGGCGAACCACAAGAATACACAGTGCAATCTATGCTGGTTGTGGGTGCCCATACACAGCCCATGGGTATATATAATCAACAAAGACCACATTATGTCACTGAAGGTGGAGGACATAATAAGCGGCCGGGGTATGTATTGGATGAACATTTAAAGCCCTCATACAGTCGCCCAATATCAAATACCCCCACGAATATTAACTATGCTGACTACAATCGACGTGATGGCGAAACACAAAGCGAACGTCCTTATCGAGACAAATTAGGTGTAACACCTACGACGACGCCAGCAACTACAAAGATTTCTTACGATTCCCATGATTACCCACCACCCACCTATTATAAACAGCAAACATCAAATTTCCAATCACCGTTACGACAAGAAAACCCACCAAATAACCAGCAGTCAGCATATGCAACAACACCAACAAGTAGACCAACGACTACAGCTATTAGCTCGAGTAGACCAGAGTTGACGTCTTCTAATTATGTAAACAAGTTTGGTAATTATTTGAAAGATGGTGGTGGCGGCGGTAAGTCTGGGCATGATGGCTATTACAAGCGTCCATCTCCGCATTACGGCAATGACATTTTATATGTAACACCCGCACCACCAACGGCGCCAGCACGGCCGTTTGCATCTTACTACCCGCAAGCCAATGAACCGCTAAGACGTCCACCAATATACAATAACAATAATTACAATCAGTATCAAATTGGAGAAATACCACCAGCACCACAACCACCTAGATTTGATCAAGGAGCAGCGCAAAGACAAAATCCTGCAGAATACTACACGACACCCCAGCGCTACCCAACTGCACAGAATTACCCAACATTTGAGAACTACCCAGCTTCACAAAATTATCCACCTCCGCCGGGTTACCCTTCTGCACAGCGTTACCCAACTCCACCCAGTTATCCACCAACTGCTAGTTACTTACCAGCACCTTCTCAATATTATCCAACTTCACAAAATTACCCACCACCACCTAACTATCGTCCACCATATCAACAATACCAAGTACAGCAGCCAACTGCTCCTAGTGCAGGGGGCACGAGTGGTTTAGCTACCCTGGCTTCCCTATTTACAGGCACACAACAGTATGCACCACAATTCGCCAATCTTCTTTTGGGCGGAAATGGCGTTGGAGGTGGTGGTGGTTTATTACAAGCATTAACTGGTACACGCCCCTCCAGTGCTAGCAGCAGTGGACGTCCACCGAATATGCAACTCATAAAAGCCTTAGAGAATATTGCACGCAATGATGACTTGGAATGTGTGCCGAAGGTGCTGTGCAATATGATTGCTAGTCAAACACAACGTGGACAATTGCCTAACTTCATCACATCGCCGGCGATAACGAAGTGAGTATTTTAATGTACAGTGATGTGGTATATAATAGAACATAATCACGCTATCATGATTTAAAGCGAAGTGACGACTTAAACAGATTTCTATTGAATTTCTTTGCAGTTCCTTGATTTCAGTACATTTTACTTTTATCTGCAGTTATCTTCTTTCCCCTTCCTTTATTTGCTGTTCATTTCCTTCAATATCTTTTTCCTTTACTTTTCCCTTCCTTGTGTCCCTTCTTTCATTTCTTTTCCGCATTATTTAATAATGAAGTCTCTATTTACATTTTCATTCCATTTCTTTTATTCCATTTTATCGTTTCTTTCCTTCCCTTCACCTCCCATTCCTTCCCTTCCCGTCCTTTGCATTTATTTTATTTTATTTTTAATTTCTTTTTATTTTATTTTTTTTTTTTTTTTTCTTATTGTATTTTCTTTTATTTTAATCTATTTTATTTTATTTTACTTTTATATCATTTAATTAAATTTTTTTTTATTTTATTTCATTTTATTTTATTTCATTTTATTTTATTTTATTTTTTTTTTTGTTTTATTTAATTTTTTTTTTTTATTATATAGTTTTTTTTTAATATAATTTAATTTTATTTCATTTTATTTAATTTTTTTAATTTTATTTTATATTTTTATTTTCTTTTATTTTATTTTACTTTCTTAAATTTTTTTAAAATTTTTTTTATTTTATTTTATTTTATTTAATTTCACTTTATTTCATTTTAATTTAATTTTTATTTAATTTAATTTATTTTATTTTATTTCACTTAATTTTATTTTAATTTACTTTAATTTATTTTGTTTTAATTTAATTAAATTTTTTTAATTTTATTTTATTTTATTTTATTTTATTTATTTTTTTGTTTTATTTTATTTTATTTCATTTGATTTATTTTTTATTTTTTTTTATTTCATTTAATTTTTTTTTCTTTTATTTTATTTTATTTTATTTTATTTTATTTTATTTCTTTTATTTTATTTTTTGACTTCTGCATTTATATTATTTTTTACAATTGCGTTCTTCTCATACTTATACTAACATACCGAAAGAAACTTTTCTAGAATCAGGGATATTTTCACTATACTTGGAAAATTTAGATGTTTAATGGATTAAAAAATGTCTCTGAGTTTAAATCAAAACATGTTCATTCTTTTGAGGAATTCGTTTTTCAAATACAACCCTGTGTTCACTCTATCTTTGTCCGTTAAAGCGCCTCATTATATTGAGGACAAAAATATGATGCTCCATAATTCGAATATTTCTAACAGCACCGCTACTATTTTATTGCACAACAGTGCGCTCTCTATAAACTAAGGAAATCATACCAAGGAGCAAAATTTACATGTAAGATATTTGTATACCAGTAGGGGTGTGAGTAATTCAATTTTAATGTTGCTAGGTATTAAACAGTAATGCCAAACAGAGATTGCTTTCGAATGCTGCACATTACACAGATACATACATACGTACTCACACACAATCGGATGCAAAATTTTGATCCCCTCATAACAAATATTCCTGTAAAGCTCATATTAAGTACTGTGCTAGAATTTCTATTGAATCATAAACTTGCGTATTTAATACACCTTTCCTTTCTATATATTTACAGCTTTCTTGCAGGTTTTCCAGCGCAGTCGCCAGCACTCATTTATGGACGTGCCGCCTTACTGGGTATCAGCGGAGGTGAACGTAGCTGCACGCAGACGTATGCTAAATGTCCGAAGAATGAGGTATGCATTTATGTTTGAAATGAATATTGAACTATATTGAAATTGAGAAGAGAGATTTTGAAGGAGGTGCGGTTGAAAGCATATTTAAAGCTAGCTTTAGGGTAGTGTAAGGTTTTTCGATTTAGTAAAATTCAAGTTCTAGCCTCAAATAACTTTTATATTGTGAATTGGTATACTGAGCCAAAAAGTGCTATTAGGTGGTCACGTATGCTCTTTATTTCTTTTGTATTATTGTGACCTTTGCTTGAAGACCCTCCTAAGGGTTGGGAGAGAGTTGCTGAAATCACACTCCTTTGCACACTCTGGATCCCTCCCATCAATTTTTCTTGAAAACGTCATTTTTTCGAATTTCCAAATATTTTACTCATTAGCCCTATCTCTTTATCTGCGGCGCTGCGGCCTTTATACCACAATTATTCGGGTTGCTCAAGTCCAAGGATTATTATTTCGGTATTGCTTCATTTAAGGCGCTCATCTAAGTTTCAGGGTGCCGACTTTATAGACCGAAGTACTGTTGCAGCAAAACAACAACCGTAAGAACCAAGTAGCTGGAACCTATGTGGGCACATCCACAATATTTGAACATACTTAATAAACTGAAAATTTATTCCATCCCTGGAGTCTAACTTACTGAGGCTCTCACCCCTTAAATTGGTCATGCAAACTGGCCATATTTGCTCCGACATAAAGGTTCAACATGCTCAATCCCTTAGGCGGAGAATAGTAGGCATATCTTAAGGAAAATTAAAAAAAAATTACTGTTTCTCACTTCATTTCTATCTTAGCCAAGCTTCCAAATTGTCAAGCAATCTTCTAAAAGGTCAAAAGTGTCAGAGCTATATGTATTACATGCTGCAGAGGTAATTTCAGTTAATTTAGGATTTAATCGTCTCAACTCTATACCTGTTCAAAGAAATAAAATTAAAACAATTGTTGTATTGACTAATTTCTATCACATTTTTTCCCAGTACGAAATACTCTACTACCTAAACAATCACCGCGGTGGTTTCTTCAAGTTCTTCAGCGAGGCGGAGGAGCAAAAGCCCCAACCGCAACAATCGCAACAAAGCTCCAGCAGTTCTGGTGGCACCTCACTCTTCAATTGGTTCTCCGCGCTAACTGGTGCTGAGGATCCTCCAGTAACCACCACAACACCACGACCTACACCGCCACCCACTATTGCCAGCTTCGATATAACCCAAGGTATTGGCAACTTCTTTACGAATATACTTTCGGAATATATAAGTGGCGTTGAGTATCAACGAAGAAATGGAAGAGCAAAACGCGCTGTTATTTTCGAAGATGATAGCCCGGAAAAAGAAGAGATACCGGAAGACGGAAAGGCACGGGAAAGAGAAGAGATACCTACAAAAGACGCAGCGCGCATACAATTTCCAAAAGATACAGATTCTGTAGACTTTCACGATGAAGAAGATGAAGAGGATACCGTGCAGAGTGGCGAGGATTTTCAAGATGAGCGTGCAGGTGATTTAAGCGAAAGCGCAGACTATGGCTATACGCAGGGACGTGTTGTATTTAAAGCCGGCGAACATGATTTACATTTTTTTCCCAGCGAAGATGGGTCAGAAATCGATGATAAGCTGAAAGATTACTATTTAATGGAAGTAATTAAAATATTTAATGCAGCCAAGTCAGAAAGAAAGTTAAAGTTTCCCTTGGAAAAAGGTGTTGAAACAAATGAAGGGGATAAGAAATTAGTACATTTCCGAGACGAGAATGACAGCTATGCTAATGACAGCCCTGAAGGAGTAATTAAGTTTCGGGATGAGGGTACACCGACTGGTACATTGAAATTCAAGGAAAACCGCGATTACAAAAAACGGCGCGGTAAGGCATTGAAACTTCAAGCAGTTGCCACTGACTTAGCTCGTGAAGAAAATGAAGTGGAATATGAGCCATATAGCGGTATTCGCGTTATCTTTCCCGATCACTATGAAAAGCATATACGCAAAGGTAAAATTCTAAATAGACCTATACTTTATGCTTCGAACTATGATGAATACGTGCAAAATGCCGACTCGGATCGTTTTGTTATATCGAATAACCATCGGCCGGAGAACAATAACTTTGAAAATAATGAAGATAATAAAATTGACACTGGTGAAAAACAGTTGGGTCCATTCTACTACAATGAATCCGCCACACAACAGCACCATAATACGCAGAGTACACACATACAAGTTTATAACGGTAATAGATTGCCTTACAATCGTGGCGCTGAGACACAATCGATTGGCGATAGCAGTAATCGCTATACACCTGCAACCTCATCCAACTCAGCTAATTACAATGGCAATAGGTATTCTACTGGCAGCACATCCACCAATTATTATAAACGTCCTAATTATGCAGCTTCTTCTTCTTCTTCTTCCTCCTCAAATAATCGCTATAATTATCCTAGTACGAATTATGTGAGTAATAATCGTTATGGTAATCGTTATCAGACGACAACAACACGACCGCGTGAAGATGATCATAATATTTATGTGACAAATGCTCAGGGTGTCACAACGCATTATATTACGCCAAACGGACGTAAAGTATATTTAAAGAAATGAAAATGGAAATTGGCAAAGCAATTAGTATAAATAACTTATCAGAGGCAAAATGATAGATTTTAAGGAAAACGAAAATTATATTCCACATTTAGCTTAGTTCTAATTTAGCTTAATAAAGAATTGTAAATATGTCTCGCATATAAACCTTTATCTACATCTGTATTTATTCTATACTTATTGAACTTAAACTTTTCGTGAAAGCAAAACACCTGCTCTCCTGGGAAATTTTAACTAAGTGAAGTTTCAAATGACATATTTGTCCCACTCAAGGACATGGGGGTATTTGCAATTAAACTTTTTTTAGTTAAAGCTGTAAGCTTATCAATAATTCCACGAATTGCTAGCCCATTTATTTTTTCTCAACTAGAGCAGCAGTTTAAAGTTAACCTATTTGTAGGCGCAAAGCGAAATACCTATACCATAAGCTCTAAACAGCCGAAATTCCTTCCAACTATAATTTTAAAGCGAGCTTTGAAATTAGAAGAGGAACAAGGCTAGCAAAATTTAATGAGTAGGTCTCCAGACTACATACCAAATAAATAAGGTAAGAACTTAAAAGAAAGATAAAGAAGTAGGAAAGAAGAGGAGTCTCCCCGTTTATCAGAAAAATGTGTTGTATGGGGGCTTTACGATATATTGGTCGAATCTTGTTGATTTTCACCACACACATTACATGCACAATAAGTACCAAACCTGCAAAATTTTACGTTCCTAGCTTTTTAATTGGAAAATTTATAGCCCAGAACCCCATTTATCGAAACTATCGATTGTATGGGAGCTACATATATGTTATGTTGGTCCGATCTGGATGATTTTCACTAGTCACAGTACGTATATAAAATGTATGAAAAGTGTAAAATTTTAAGTTCCTAGCTCTTTAATTGCAAGATTTGTAGGTCAAAACCCGTTTATCGGAACAATCGATTGTATGGAAGCTATGCTTTGTAGTAGTCCGATCTTATTGGTTCCGACAAATGAATAATACATTACAAAATGGCGGCCCATTGCCAAATTTCATCGAGACTGCGGGACTAGTTTGCGTTCAAACAGACAGACGGACAGATGGAAATGGCTAAATCGAATCAGCTCACTGCCCAATCATTTTGGTATACTTATTGACCCACCAATCTCTTTTTCTTCTAATACTTGCAAACATCGGACCAAAATTATAATACGATTTGATGTTCATGAAAGGTTAAATAATACCGAAAAGTTTATAAAGTTAACTTTGGCTCTTTTTACCCCTTGCCAAAGAATTCTGCTTGCACCATAAACCAAATTATATTGCACTACGCCTAAAAGTATGCAACATTGTTTCATACACACTCATAGCAATCTTGTACGGATTACAATGCAATGCTTTTAGGCATATACCCAACATACTGGGGGCAACTGTCATGAACATTTGAACAAAGCTGTTATAGACGGCTGTTAGGAGACGCGCTTCCTACCTGTCCCTTCGAAGTCCTACTCGACTTTAGCACTTTCAACGTCTCATGCTCGATTTTTCACGAGGTATGCTTGAGCTTTCTAGACGGATAGTGGGTTTTTGAGATACTGTTTTATGCCCATAAATCTTACCTGCTCGATGCAGACACAGCACTCCATCTCTCACGATGTATTGTCGACTCTGAAAATGATGTCGGTCAATGATGGTCTTGGAATGGGCTTCTGCAGCTGCCTGCCTCACTCTGTAAAACTAAGGTACGTGCCGTAAAAATATATATTTAATTTTGCTTTATGTTGTTGGCACCTACCAGCCTTAGATATCTGTTTCTAAATAGTATATCTGTGGCAATAAGTGAGTAAAGTGAAATTGAATGAATGAAAAATTTACACTACAATTTTAAATTTAAAAACGCTCCATTGAATAATTGAAAAAAAAAATCACTCTGGTTTCTTGAGCTTATTGCCATATCTTGGTCCCATTCTGCGTGTATTTTTTATAATTCCCGGTGGTTTAGCAAACTCTCCGATTATATTTCTGCAATGCGAGGCTTCTCACAAAAAATTGATCTGCTTTGCAGATGTTGTTGGAGTACACCTGTTAAATACTGACTACTAATCGTAATTACTTTCTTGAGAATCCATTTAATGATTGATTACCAATTACTTTAAATGTTTAAAGATTATTTTCAAAAAAATCATGGTTATTCACGATTATTGAAAAAAAATATCAAAAATAATAAAAAAAAAATTGTTTGGATTACTTTTGATTATTTTTAATTTTTTACAGTATTTTTCTAGAAGCACATAAATATACGAGGTGTGTTCAAAACGTATCGCGAATTTTGAATTTTCGCTGGTTACGTATATTCGAATTTCGAATTTTTTGTGGCGTTATGTTGGTACTCATGTCTCTCACTTATGCCGACAAGCTCGGCCATTTTGAATGTTCAGTTAATTGTTGACAGCTGCTTTGCTTGCACGTGTTTTGGATCGTCTACGATTTTTACGCGAAATTCGTACCAAAATTACTCAATTTTGACCAAAAACAGCATCGCATGAACATTGCTAATGAGATGTTAAACTCTGTCCGCGACGACCCAAATTTGCTCCAGAGGGTCATAACTGGTGACGAATCGTGGGTTTATGGTTATGACGTGGAAACCAAAGCTCAATTATTTCAATGGAAGCTGCCGCACGAACCAAGACCGAAAAAAGCGCGCCAAGTTCGGTCGAATGTGAAAGTTTTGCTGACAGTTTTCTTCGATTGCAGGGGCGTGGTGCATCATGAGTTCTTGCCACAGGAAAGAACGGTCAATAAGGAATATTACCTGCAAGTTATGCGCAAATTGCGCGAAGCAATCCGCCAGAAACGCCCGGATTTGTGAAAGAACAAAAATTGGCTTTTGCACCACGATAACGCCCCTGCTCACGCATCGTTGCTTGTGCGCGACTTTTTGGCCAAAAACAACACACTAATGATGCCGCAGCCACCGTATTCCCCAGATCTGGCCCCCTGTGACTTTTTCTTGTTCCCTAAACTGAAGAGACCCATGAAAGGACGACGTTACGCTTCTCTTGACGAGATAAAGACGGCATCGAAGGAGGAGCTGAACAAGATGCAAAAAAATGATTTTTTGAAGTGCTTCGAAGATTGGAAAAACCGTTGGCACAAGTGTATAATATCTCATGGGGATTACTTTGAAGGGGACAAAATAAATATTCATGAATAAATAAATAATTTTTGAAAAAACACAAAATTCGCGATACTTTTTGAACACACCTCGTACATATCAACAACTCTGAAAAAATTACAACTAATCGAAATACATACAAAAAAATCAAAAATAATCAAACCAAGTTTTCTTCATTATTTCTGATTTTTTTACTTTTTTTTTTTAATATTTGTCAATTAATAATTGCCTTGTCTTAAAAAACAATTAAGATAATCATTACCAATTAAAAAAAGACCGTCTAACTGATTACTAATTACTAATCAAATTAAACAGGTCTGGTCTGGAGTCGTCTAAAAACTGTAGGTCCCGCCAATTTTAGGGAAAAATGCAAAGCAGCACACCAGCAATTGAAAGAAAAGCACGGCGCAAAAATGTCTTCGGAAGTTTTTGATGATATAAGTGTTGTATATCGTTCCATACATTTATTTATTTTTTATTAAACAACAAAGTAAATTTCAATATTTACAAAATACTAATCTAATGTCATAATAACTGCTCTACTTAAGGTTTCTTTTCTGTCTTCAATAAACTGATACGAATTTTTTTTTTTTTTTCATATGATTTTATTTATAAATATGCATACATTTTTTAAAATATAAAATACACAAAAACCTTATTTTTTGACAATCATACAAAAGTACTTAATTGTTAAAATACATTAGATACTAATATAACAATATTATATACACATAACAAAACTTAACAATGCAACGTGAATATGTCAGAAACGTAGTCTTATATTTTAAAAATAAATTAATTTTTCAACTACATATCTATGTATGTAGGTAAAAGGGTAAATAACTGATTGAATGGAATTCTCCGATTTTACAAATAAAAATATGATTTTAGTATCAATTTTAGAGTAATCAATTGACATAGCCACAATTTCAACAAAAAGTATGTGAGTCTGTAGTTTATACACTTCTAAGAACCTTCTTCACCTATTTATTGTAGTAGTAATAAAAATATATGTTATTCATTTCTATTGATGTCTTAAAAAACTATAGCAAAAATTCGAAAATCCTATACGAGTAGCTTGATAAAATTGTTGACATATAGATCAAAAAAGGTCTGGCGGTTCTGAGCAAATTATTGATAATGTATCGATGTTAACTCAAAATTAAAAAAAACACATTAATTTTAAAAACACAGACAGTTACTTTGTTTATAGAGAATTCTGGCTCACTTGAATTTGTATACGTATGGGGCAAAAAACAAAGTTCAAAATGTTTCAGCCAGGACTGAGCACCATTCGCTTATTTCAAACATGAGCAAAACAGTTTTTGCTACACCCTGTAGAAACAGCAAATTTAACTCTAGCGCTCTGTGTTATCATCGAATCGCACTTTTGCAAAAACCGCGTATTTCAATTTGAAAACAAGTAGTTACTTAATGGAACCAGCTCTAATCAAGTCTAATATTTTTATTATTTTAGGAGGTAGCTTTTTTAAGAATAAATGAACGAATCTGGATGTCAATAGTATCAGAAAATTTGTTGCACAAATATAATGTGATGCACTTACCCACACACGCAGATGGCTCCCCCACCAGTATACTCGCCGGTTCAGTGCGTCTGTCGCTTGCGTTTATTCATTAGAGTACCTCAGGCTCTTACTTAAAATATACATGTACTTGCGCCAGAATACGTTTGTTAGGATTTAAGTGAGTTTAACTGATTGATAGTACGATAGCACTTTTGAAGTGTAGTTTCTTAGTCGTCGATTGAGAGCTCGTATTAATTTAAAGTTTTGAAACTATGGAGACTAATTGACAAATGTGCTTCAGCTTCCAATCAAATTCTTTTTCGGAGTGAATCGGGGGTGGAAAATTACTTAATACAAATTTACCTTCGGGAAGAGGTGTAAGGAATGCTTACATTTAACGTTTTTGATGTTATTGACACTTTAATTCTCCGACACAATTCAACTATTTTGTACCTTTGCTGGATTTTAATCAGAAACATGCGAAATTTTGTGAAAATAGAAGATAAGGTTAACCAAATTCAAAGGAAAATTTTGACAATTGATACAATAAAATTCAAGCCCTTAATAACGCGTTGACATAACATTTAAAATATAATAATCAATATCACATCTACGTATGTGTATACAATTGTTGATGTCAAAATTTTGCCTAGCCCCATAAGCTACTAAAACTCTGACGTTCATATTCACGACAATAAATGTCAGAATTTGTGTTTTCTCTGTGAAATTTTAACTTGTCCATGCACTTGGTGGGCCTTTAGCTTTAACCTTTTTGGGTATTGTAACTGCTTGTGCAATGGTGAAATCCCTGCGCACGTTTGACAATCGCGACTTGCATTAATAGTTGGATATTCGGTGTCTGTACTTATTTTATTGTAAATATATCTTAAGCTTGTCCTGACAATTGCGTTGGCATGAAAATTAAAAACTTTGGCAAACATGCAAAGTAAACGCATTTGAAGTGGTGAGGTTGCAAAAAAGAAACAGTAAAGAGGTAAGGTAAAAACAAATAAAAATAGGGAAAAATCAAAAGAGTTAACAAAGGCCTGGTTTGATGTGCAGTAATGAGTAATGCATTAAATGAACGCTGACTTTTGTTAAATTACTGTAGTAATGACACGCGCAACTTCCAACGTTGCTCTCTTTCACAGAAACGTTTTTGTCGCTGTTTTTGTATTACTTTGGCTTGCTTTGACTATATGACGAGGATTTAACGTGGTTGTGGTGGCGGCAATGGTCCGATGCCTGGACATGGCATGCGCTTGGCCAGATGCCGACACAGTGGCACATCGCGTACTGCATCGCCAATGAAGAGTGAGAGCAGGTACCATTGTTTCATGCCGGTTGATTGAACTCGGTAGTTTCTGTAAAAAAAAGAAGAGAAAAAGTAGAAAAACAAATTGCAAAGAATTAAATACCATAACAAAACGAAAGAAGCATTCCCAGCCATACTCCCACACACAAGTAAATGGCAATTGTACGACAATGAGCATAAAAGCAAATAAATGTTGAAACAAAAGGAAATTAAGCTTTGCATAGCTTTACAAGCAAAAGTACACAAGCACAAAAAAAATATGTAAACAAATATAGTGAATATGTGTAGAGGAATTAATATAAAAAAAATCTCTATTTAAATGGTAAACATTCATTTGGTAAACAAAATGAAATGGCAATGAAAATGTACAGCGCGAATTTTTAAAAGCATACAAAAACTGTAGAGATTAAAATATAATAACTCCTGAGTAGCAGCTAAAGCAACAATAATAAAAAAAGTAACAAATATTAGCGTATTATGCTTGCATAAATAGTCGAATGCCTACAGGAAAAACGATTTCAGATTTTTCTTTTAAAGAATGAATGGTGCAACTTGCAGTGAGCCATAAAGTGAAACACAATTTCAGTACTTTAGTCAGAAGGCAAGGACTATAACAAGCTAATAGCATGAAACGAAAGCTACTAAAGTGCCTTTAGCGTTTCAGTCACTTATATGAATATTAAGTAAGTAGACTACTTATGGTAAGTAGACGCTAGGCAGAAACATACGAGAATGTTGAGGAATCAAATTTAAAACTTTATCGTAAAATCGGTATATTTTATTAAACTTGTCTTATACAAGTTGTAAATTAATGTGGCGTTAAGGGTTAAAACAGTGAATGGATCAACTCAAAATCTAAATAATTTTACCTACCCTACCATCCACGGCTATCGACTTTTTGTCAATTCCTAATAGAATTCCTGCACCATCTCTATTTTTTACTCCTCTATACCAATACAACCCATATTTATGAATTTTTTCTCAAACAAAACTCATTCTGATTTAGCACTATTGCTACTCCTATGAGTTGAATGAAATAGTGCGATTTTAGAAACTAAAAACAAAATCATAACACACATATAAAACATCTGTTTCCATAAATTAAATTTTATGTCAAAATCAAAATTTAAAAATTATTTAGTTTATTTTATTTTATTTAATTTTTTTTTTTTAATTTTTTTTTTTTTTTTCACTTTATTCCATTTAACTTTGTGTTTATTTGGTTGTTTGTGTCCCATTTTATTTTATTGCTTATAAATATTTACTATAGTAAATTTATTTATTTTTAAATATATTATATATTTAATTAATTGCGTTTTTAATAATAAACCCAACAGATTACCCACCATCCCGCCCAGCCGACACGAGGGGGGCATTCGTATAACGAGCGGATTAGATTTGCCGAGCGTCGAGATCTCAAACTGCTCAGCTACAGAAAAAGTTCATCAGCTGAGCACAATACATACATACATTAAAATATTAGAATATAAGTCATTTGTTAAAAGAGGATAGAATAGTTTTTTTTATTGCAAAAAGCAAGTCCAAAATGTCAAAAGTGCCTGAATGAGAGTTAAAATCTTCACATAGACACTGGAACGGCTCATGTAATTGAAAATTTGTTCTGTATTGCTTCAGTTTAGTTTGAAAGTGTCTTGAAGCATGGTAGGGAATATTAAAGTTAATTGAATAAAAATAAAAAATTTAGTTTTTGGAAATATATTCGACATTTATGGGTATTTTTAAATGTTTGGGCATAGCGGCTTACGGGGTAGCAGCCCTAGCAGTGCCTAAAAGTATACCGTCTTTGTTGTGCTGTCAAGTTTGTTTTGGTAAATTTTTTAGATGAGATGAGTATGAGAGTTGTTTGTGTATATATGTGTGTTTATATATGTATGCCTGTGTTACCAAGCAAATAAGGGTTGGCTGTAAATAAATCGTCTAAAAAAAACTAAACGAACAGAGCTTCTATACGGATCCGAAATTGATCCAGATAAATATCAAGATCACAACGTTGTTGTTGAATTTACATGCAAAATTTCTATCTGGATCTGGATCACTCCTGATTGGAACACGCCTAATATGTTTTTTCTTACGGCATTTCTGATAGCAGTCAGTTTTTAGAACATTTCAGGAGAACAATATACAATTTTCCCTACCTACCATAAAATTGTGCGATCGATCTTTAAAGAGAGTTGTCCGTGATTAATAACTTTCGTTCACAGTGGGATAGATGAAATTTAATTTGTGTAGCCTACTTATAGGTGCTGAAGGTAGATTTTTCCGACAAAATAAATAGGATCTGTCTGGCATTAACCGTTCAAGCATAAAAGGTACCAATTAATCTCTTCATAGAACATTCGCCAACAACAGAGATCAGTTTAACCCACATATAGAAATCTAAACTGACATTTGCGGCATGCTCCTTTGCGACTCATCTCAGATTCATTTTAGATTAATTGCATTTTGCACTAGGATCGTCAATAAAAATTTTTCATTCGTTAAAATCAGAGTCTCACCGCGGTTGGTCATGGTTGTAAAGGTTGGAATCACAGTTCTTACAACGGCAGAGGTTTTTAGACATTGTTGATAGGGATCTCTAAGCATACTTTTCCACCGTTTCATTACGGGACGTCCGTCTAAAAATTTAAGATATCTCTTACTTCGATAGGCCTTGTTTCAGGGAATATGTTGATCAGGGTATCTCAGTATGTTTTATTACAGTATGAGTATCAAACTAGAGGTGCCAGGTTCGGATATGTAGTGATAAATTTTACATTCCTCATTTAATTTCCAGGAGTCCCCGCTATAAAAATTTCACTTTGCTGTCCATAAAGTTCTTGCGTTTTTGCCTTCTACTCTAATGCAAAGCTCAACAGCTAGTCAATAACCTCATCAAGGTCAAGGGGTTACAATAGAGCACAATATTTTTGCACATAAACTAAGCACAAATTCAAAATAAACCAAAAAAAACTACAAAGTTTAATTCTAAAGATAGCTACAAAGCTGCACTATCTCGTCTCCAAAGTGTTCACAACTATCCTAAATTTGTTAAAACCAGCATTTGTGAGTCTGTTATTGCTTGAGCAGACGACTTGTCTGACGCTTTAATTTCACTGGTCAAATGGAATTTATTTGCTCTAACTTTAGCAATCACAAAATTTTTCTACAACCGAATTATGCAAAAGAATTGTGAGATAGCCGATATGCTGTGGGTAACAGGGTGTGTTAGTTATTGTAATACAAGACAAATTGCAAAAGTTGTGCAGAAGTATTTAAAATACAATTTGTGAGTGAATAGACGATGGACTAATTTTGAATGAAAAAATGGTGTGAAGAGCTTGAAAACTTTACGCTCACAAAGGGTGTTTTTTTTAGGGGTATAGAACTTCGAATTGAAATAAAACACAAGAAACTCGTTTTAAGGTCCATCAATTTGGCTTTATTGGAAGGATAATTTTATGCCATTAATGCTTAAATATGATTTCGGGCATGTGGCCGCCGCGGCTGGCTCGAATAAAGCCAATTCTACAGGTCCAATTTTCAACCACTTTTTCGAGCATATGGGGCCGTATGTCGGCAATAACGCCACGAATGTTGGCTTCCAATTCCCCTAACGTTTCTGGTTTGTTGGTGTAGACGAGCGACTTCACATATCCCCAAAGAAAATAATCCAATGGTGTCAAATCACACGACCTTGGTGGCCAATTGACAGGTCCATTCCGCGAAATTATGCGCTCATCGAATGTTTCCTTCAATAAATCGATTGTGACGTGCGCTGTGTGGCATGTAGCGCCGTCTTGTTGGAACCACAACTCATCCACATTCATGCCATCCAATTCGGGAACAAAATAGTCGGTTATCATGGCTCTATACCGGTCTCCATTAACGGTAGCTGCCTCTCCAGCATTATTGCGGAAGAAGTATGGCCCAATGACTCCACCAGCCCATAGAGCACACCAAACAGTCAGTTTTTGTGGATGTAATGGCGTTTCAAGGGTCTCATGTGGATTCTCTTCACTCCAAATGCGGCAATTTTGCTTGTTGACGTAGCCATTCAACCAAAAATGAGCCTCATCACTGAACAAAATTTTGCGATGAAAATCAGCATCGAAATCAATCTCATTTTCGGCCCATACACCAAAATCACGACGCATTGCATGGTCTCGCGGCTTTAATTCTTGCACAAGCTGGATCTTGTAAGGTCGCAAGCCAAGATCTTTGCGCAAAATCTTCCATAAAGTTGATGGACAAAGCTCCAATTGCTGTGCACGGTGGCGAATCGATTCGTTCGGGTCCTCTTCAACACTTTGCTCTACAGCGGCAATTGTTTCTTCGGTGCGCACTGTTCGACGTCTCTGCGGATGCGTATTATCACATAGAGCAAACGTAGTGCGAAAACGATCCATGGTTAACCGAATTAATTGCTCTGATGGACGATTATGTCGACCATAAAATGGACGGAGCTCACGGTAAACTTTGCGAACTGAACCATTATTTTCGAAATAAATTTGCACGATTTGCAAGCGTTGTTCTTTTGTCAACCTGTTCATGATGAAATGGCAAACCAAACTGAACATAAATGACATTAGAGTTGCCAGATTTGACCACAAAATGCCAGTTTTATCTCTATTCGAAAAACAAACCTGTAAAAAAACACCCTGTACAATCGAATTAAACAAAATTTGAACGCAGAAAAATGTAGCATTGCAACGGGACTAACTTGGCCTGTGTGATGCTTTGGAAATGACAATCAATTGAAACATGGAATGCTATAGATTCCGATTTATTTCTGAAATTTCTCTAAGAAAGAAAAAAGGTGAGAAAAATGTATGTATATGTTTCGCCAAATTCAGCTGAATCAAAGTGGATATCAAAATATCCAAAATCTTGATGTTCTTACGTTCAGAAAGTATGGTGAACTCATCATCGACTCTTTATTCTATGTCAAAACCAAATTTTATTGATATTTCAATTTTTCTGAGAAAGAACTTTTGTATTATAAGTACACAATGCACGCGTTTGAACTTTTATAGTAAATTTTTCTTAGTCACTGCCGTTCTGTTATTGTTTGGTTATTTTATTACCTCATTCGTTTGTTTATCGACTGGGGAGATCTCGAGGGAAAACTTACTAATTTATTCTGTATGCAAGCACGCACACACTCACGAACACACATCCACGCACTACACTGCATCAATGTTGAACGTGTTGACACAGGTCAGTGCCGTTGCTATTATTGTCCACAACGGAAGCATACTTTTAGGATAATAAATGCAACAATGCGACATGCTGTTTGCATTGCAGCGCTACGACCACTTGGCGTATGAGTAACGCATATTTTTTTTTTTTTTTTTGTAACCATTGCGTCTGACAAATTTTACGATCGCTGGCGTCATTAACCGAACAGACAGCACGAAAACATAACAAAAATCGTATGAACTTCTTCACAGAATGTTTTCGCTTGCTTAATTTGTACGTGGCAGAAAATTGTGTTTCTTTTTTTTGTTGCAACGAGAACTTGCAATATTATGAAAAGTCATTTAACTTTTCTTCACCATTTTTATTTGCGCATTTTCAATGACTTGAACTTGCAATTTTTAGCGTTATTTGCTCTTTCACTTGCAAATGAATTGAATGAGTTGTAATGAAATATAGTAAAACTTGATTTTAGCAGCTTACTTCTTTTACAAAAGTCAATTACCGGAAAGTTAAGATTTCGCGAAGCGTAGAGTTGCCAAGTAAAATGAGAAAGGTCAAAGTAAAATACAAAGTATTTAAATAAAGAACTACAAATAAAATTGAATTACATGTACAGATGTGTGCAATATAATAGTAGCGAAATTAAAATAAAGATCGTTTGACTAGATAAGACTTTGTTGTGAATTTAATAATTTTCATTTAAAACATAGCGATTTCCATAACAGAAGCCACATAACAAAAATTTCAAGCAAAAAAATTCAAACGTTACACAAAGCTCAGGAAAGTTAATTAAACTTTGAAAAATGGCACTCAAAATATTAATTTCTTATGGCAGAATTTTTTTTTGAGTACACAGTTTTGTAGACCAATAAATTTTATTATCACATTGTGCAAGTCAGAACTCGCTCAAAAATTTCCTTGAATTTTCAGAATTTTTTTCGTCAAGGGTGTTGAGTGATTTCTTCTACACAAAGCGTGAAGAAAAAAAAATTTTGTATGGAAAAACATACCCAACATCCTTGACAAAAAAATCTAAAAATTCAGAAGAAATTTTGAGGTACTTCAAACTTGTACATTATTATGCTAAAATTGAATGAGCTATAAAGTATGTACGCAAAGATTATCTGGAAATTCAGTCCAAAAATATTGAAATTTTAATGAGAGTTTTTAAAATTTTAATAAACTTTCCTGAACTTTAATTAGCTCTGAATTTTTTTTATGTGGTTTCTGTTATGAAATTCCCTATATTTCAAATCAAAATGATTAGAAACACAGCTTCTTTTTATTTCGTCAAACGTTCTATTTTTTTTTAACAAACAAGCAAATCAAGCACTGCAGTGGCGAATAAAAATCGTCAATATAACTAGTTTATAGAACTATATTTAATTTTGCATGGTAACTCTTAAATACGCACAAACTTCTTGCAAACAATTTTAAGCGAATTCATGCTCTTCAGCGCCACAGACACTCCAATTTGGCGTAAGAAAAATCTTCCCATTTGTAGTTCGATCAAGTCTGAACAAATTGAAATAACCGATTTCGGTTAGTGACGCAATGACATGCACTTTGCCAATTTATCGCATTTTTCATTTAAGTCTCATTGCTTCATTTAAGTTTTTTGTACTTTTTGTTTTTTTTTTTAGCTTCTTTGGCATGTGTTGTTGTTACACTCAAAAGAAAAAGGTAACGTTAACGATTACGTTTTTGCGAACAAGACATTAAATTATGCACAGATGAGTTAGCAATTCGCAAATAAAAAGTGATTTTGTGTCTGATTGGAAAACATGGAACACATTCCACTCAGATGGCGATGAGCTAACAAAGCAATTTAAACGGAATGACAAGTGCAGAAAACTTAATTTGGTAGGAAAAAATATCAAATTTAGCGAGAGTTAGCAGTTAAGACAAATATTTTAAACATTGCGAAAGTGGCTGTGGATGAAGTAAACGGCGTAAACTGATTTTCCACCTCTCCTTAGGGAGTTTTACTGGTTGAAATTGGATATTATATTATTATTAAATATATATTGTACGATCTATCTTCGATACTAGAATTCGAATATTTTAAGGGTCATTTCGTCTTTCTCATAATAAGATGTAAAAGTAGTGGTGAAGATGTCATAAGCACTCGAATATTCCAAATCTGTTGACTTCGTTTCAAAATCCATTAAAATGTTTACTTACCTGAATACTTCACTCCACACTGGATGCTCTTGAGGACCAAAACGCCCAGGACGGGACGCATGCAACCTGCAGGGTTCTTCCAGTATGCAAGCACGTGGCCCGAACTCTCGCAAGATCTCTTTTTGTGCTAACTCAGCGTCGTAAGCAGCTGACTCAGTGGCATAGCGTTTGCTACGGGAGCGATAAGTGTCTGAAGAACAGGAAAGATATATTCGGTTTATTAAAATTTGTAAGAGTAGCTCCTCCTTTATGAAGCCTACATCACGAGGTATTGCGCTGCAAATTATTTAAAAACTCCACTAAATAATAATAAATTATTTTTATATTAAATTATGCATTATAACCAAGCCTGTTAAATTTGATTAGTAATTAATAATCAATTAATTAGACGGATTTTTAAATTGTTAATGATTATTTTAATTGTGTTACAAGAAAAGGCAACTATTAATTCATTACGATTAAAAAAAAATCAAAAATAATCAAAGAAAATCAAAAGTTAAAAAAATAGTAGTTTTGATTACTTTTGATTATTTTTAATTATTTTTAATTTTTTTCAGAACTTTTGATGTGTATATTTATGTGTTTCGACAACAAATAATAATAAGAAAAAATCTGAAATCATCAAAAATAATCAAAAGTAATTAAAACAACATTTTTTGATTCCTTCAAATTTTTTTAGTTAATCGTAAAAAAACCATGATTTCTTTTATTTATTTTTATAATTAATTGCAAAATAATCACAAAAATTGTATATAATAGTAGTCAATCATTAAATAGATTCTCAAGAAAAAAATTTATTACACTTGTAATCATTACGACTAGTAATCATTATTTAACAGGGCTGATTATAACCCACAACGGATGTACCTAAACACTTCATATGTACCCTTCTGCGCATATGAAATCCGTTTACAACTAACCCGAAAAGCATTTAAATAAGATGAGCAAACATGCGTAGTAAGTCAGTAACTCATTTGGCCAGTCATGCACTGTGGAGCACAACCTTGGCCTCATTAAGTGTACGAGTGAGTAGTACTTCAGAAAACCTTACCAAACAACTTGCGCATGCAAACAAAATGAGATCAACAACAAACATATAGACATGCAAGCAGATATAATTTGTCAATTAAAAACCAAAATACAGTGGAAAATGTTAATCTGAATACAAGTACTCTTTGACATAAGTATGTACGTATTAGGGATGGCAAGTTTCTCGCTTCGTGATTTCAATTAAGGTATTCCGGCATTAACAAGGGAATTTGGGTATTCGCTATTATTCAAACTGTTTGAGAAATTACCTCGCTTTAAAATTTATAACAACACTTGGATTCTTATTATGATTTACGCCTAAAAGGAAAATTATTTCATAAGTAACCAAGCAAAATCAAACAGGTAGTTAAAGCGTCATCAATAAACCAATAACACAATTTTCATAAATAAATCGCACTTGTTTAGTTCTTAGTTACATATCTCCAATCCCGGAATTTGTAAAAAAAAACATTCCCGGACTAATAGCCCTAGCATATATGCTACTTTATTAACTTCGGTGACATTATGTAATGGCTCATTTAGAAAATTTTTGACAACTAAAAACGAGTTAGATACGAAACTTCACCCTTATGAATCAAGCCATTCAATAGAGTACCTCAGTGTCGAATTTTTTCTATATTTTTATATTTACATCAAAGACACCCTCAACTTACATTCCAGACTTATCTAAAAAATAAAAGTTCCTGGGGGAGTAAAAAAATAAATCACTGGTCGTATATCAATTTTTTGGTATTTTTGTAAAATATAAATACGCAAGTTGAAAAAGTTTCTCCCCTTTTAAGGAAAATCTATGCATATAAAGTATAAACAATAATATGTGTATGGATATATCTGTTCAAGCTGCGTTGCCATCAATCAACAAAAATAAAAAAAAATTTTAATTATAATGTGGAAAAATCAGTTTGAAGCTACACCACTACAAATGCCAAACATGTATCACACTATAGAGAGAGAGTTGTGTGAGTGACATGTCATGCACGCTTGCTTGAGTTGATGTTATATCATTAATCGCTGATTTACGATGCCCAGTGTGAGCGACTCTCACTGAGTGCACGAAGAGTTGCTTGGTGGAAACATTAAGCCAGCAATATAAACTAACTTTTCACTTTCTGGACGCAATAAAAACTAGAAAAACAAAGTTTTGCAGAAGAGAGCATATGGATACTAGCCAGCCAAATTATAAACTGTAAAGTGTTTCCATAGTTTGAAACTATTCTAACAACAAAACGAGTTGTTTTTTTAAAACCAGGCCTTGAGCTCAACAAATTGATAAATCATATGTATTTATTAATGACCAGACCTTCACTGCCTTATCATACTTTCCCAGGAAGAGGGTGCAGAAAGTGTCAGGCGAGACGATTCTTGGAGTATTCATTTAGAGGTTTCATACGTAGAACAATGAACCTTTGTGCTCTACGATAGTAACTAGTTTCAGAGCTACTAATATGTCTTACATTTTTGCATTTTTAGTTGGTTTTTTCAGACCTTAACCCTATTTTTATCCAAGCCGATTTGTTTCACTTCAAAACACTGCACCTATGAATTATCTGTTACGCAATTTCCTCTATCAGTTTGCACACTTACTTGGATTTAGCGAATAAGCCAGTTTCTTGGCAAACTGTGACAAACGCACTGACAACACAATAACCGGAAATCCGACCAATTGTACTGGCAACTGGAAAAGTGGGTCAGGATTTTGTGCAACAGCATCTTCCACTAATTCCAACAATAGCACAAACAACACATACAAAATTGGTATGAATGTAAGCGAAATAATTTGCCGAAGATTCATTTTATATTTTATTTATTTAGTTTTTGTTTTTTTTTTAAAGATCAATAAAATTTAGTAATTCCTGAAAACTGCTTAAACAGTAAAAATGCACTTCCGGAGCAGAAAAAATTATTGCAAACCACAAAGCGACACAGAGCTTATATACCACTGACACAATGCGAAAGCAGAAGCAAATCAAAATGTCTTCCGCGTTTAACGAACAATTTGAAAGCGGCGCTACAAATGTTGTACAACGCAAAATTATAGTGCAAAAAACAGCGCGGTAATGACAAACAAATACGGTTTTAAATACTTTGAGAGGCCTATATGCTTAATAGAGATACTAGCAAAATGCGCCCGACTTCTTTGGAAATAGCCAACTGACTGACTGACTTAAACATGAGTAGGCTAAGCACACGCCGGCATGAAAGCCAAATGCAAGTCAAAGCTGCAGTGGTATACCAAAGAAAAAATTATCAGTCAAAACGAAAGACTTAAGCGAGAAACCCAAAATATATTAATTTGTATGAATAAATGTAAAGTTTTGTAAAAGCGCGCGGTGTAAAGCAGAAAAAAAAGCAACAAAGTTGTTATGTTATGCAATATGACAAACAGCTTGCACTATAATTCAGTAACAACAACAATAGCGAATATGGGCTTTACAACAACTAGTTGGCTATAAGCGCCAAAACTTTTGTTTGCTATCAGCTGGCAAAAAAAAATGATGGTTTGCAAGAGGCGCGACTTAGTACCGAAATTCCACAAAAGTAGTAGAAACCAAAATTGGCAAAAATACAAATTTGAGTTCGAATGATACTGCATATACCCAGTTGTGGCTATTCAGCGAATATTTATTTCATAGGTTTAAAATATTGGCCGGTTTTTCTGCCTCAATTCGATGCTAGAAAAAATTGTTTCTACTTGCTTACATTTTTTATTTTTATTGAAAGCAACAACAAATAAGTAACCACTTTGCTTGATATCTCATAAGCGACAAGTTCTCATTTGATTTTTAAAGAAAAATGCAAAGCGGCGACACCGTTTTTGAAAAAACTTTTTCCAAACATTTTGATTTTGATGGAACTTTCGATGTGGGAGCTCAGCAACACTACCAACAAACCACGGCGGCTGTGGCGTTGTTATTATTGTTGTTTTAATAAAAAACCCTCCGCTGCAAGTGGAATCCTTAATGAAACACTCTGCCGAAAAACCAGCGACCAGAAATCGTCAATAAAACGATTGTTTGAAAGCTGCCGCGCTTTCATAGACGTGCCCACTCCTTTCGGACTTATCTTTATGACAGAGAACAGCTCCAAGGTGTTCTTTTCATAAGCATTTAATTTTTTTCTTCGACAATTTTTTTATAGTACTGAACTCATTCACCAAATAAGAACTACGACCGCAATTAGTCCGCTTCCCAAAATGTTTATGGCAGCGTCTTTCGTCTCGTATACTACGCACTTTTAACGAGAGCTGGACTTGTGCTCCACAGTGAGTGGTGTGCTCAAAACTGAAAGAGTTTCGTAATGGTAATCAAGCAATCCAATATACTTTTCCAAAGAACTACTCTACAGAAGGCCAAAATGACCAGCGCACCCCTCAAATTTCTAGCAGGCTTAAAATACACAACGGGGTATAAACTTAATATTGAAAGCAATATACACAACAAAAGTTAGAAGGACGTTAAATGACACAGCGGATAGCGTAAGCGAGCGAATAGCTAAAAATATAAGAGCGGGTAAAAGCAGCTGGATACTCACAACCGATTGACCAACATTTTTTTACAGGCCAACAGACAGCATTTTTCCAAATTTCTTAAGTTTAACTGACAACTGGTTTTCCATAATTGTTGTTGTAAAATTTTGAATTGTTATTATATTTAGTTAGTTATCGCTGTAAACGCGCCTTGGCACTCGTAGTCCAAAGCAGACGAAATATGACGCGGAAGCTATTGGTTCATAATATAAAGTCATAAGGAAGAATGACAGAAACAGATAAACTCAACGAAACCAAAAGTAAACCAAAAACCATCACAAAAGTCCAGTTAACACATTAGTCAAAAACACTGAGCCAAGCTACCCAGTCAACAAAAAAAAAACACATTGCCATTGAAATGTGCTCGCCGTCTGAAAAGTGAAAGTGAAATTTCTATGCTTTTAGTTTTTGTCTTTCAGCTATTTACACGTAAATTCCGTACATGTTTTGCTAATTTCTGGATTTTTTTTAATTTTACGTTTTCTTTCTTTTTCAATGCTAGCTTTGCATTGATTTCTGCGAATGTCTGTTATGCCTAGACCTACCTTAAACTAATGGCATTTGTTGTTATTGATATTCAAACGATATGAATGGTGAAGCGCCACTCGTAGCGACTTTAACTCGTATTACTTACAGTTATGTTCATAAAAATAGCAGTGTACGAGTTTACGTTATTTATAGTGTACCTCGGATTATAAGCTGTATTGCTCTTCTTACAAGTTCCCGGTGTCCTGTGAAGAAAAACAATACTCTTGCCAATCCATAAAATCAAGCGCCATTTTGTTATAGGTCAATCAAAGTGAGTTCTAGTAAACTGCATCCGTGGGGTAATAGCTTTTTATTAAAAAAATGCGGTATCTAGAGATCTTCTTCTAATTGCTACGGTACATAATTCTAAATTAAGTGGTTTTTTTCTCGGCTTTGTGAATTGGAAGTTTTTTGGTAATTTGTACAATTTTTCTGCCAATGCTACCATTTGCTTTTCATTTTGCCAACGTTTTTCTTTGTTAATATGCCATATTATAGCATTTTCGATAATTTCACTGGTTCTCAGTAAAATATTCCACTTTTTCGCAATTTCTTTACTTTCCTACTACTACTCATTTTTCTAATCAAAATAATTATGTTATTCAGGTGTTGGATAAATAATAGATAGAGCTTACATTTTTAAAGAAGTAAAATTGGTTGCTATTATTCTGAACAGTTCCAATGGTTCATCCACAACTAACTAGTTCCTTCACAATATGAAAAAATTATTTTATTTTGCACATGGCACATTATCATAACGGCATAAATAAACAAAGAATATAAACTGAAGTGTAAAGTAGCTTTGACAGTAGCTACTTAATTATTGAACATGGTGCTGCTATTTTTGGGAGCATCACTTTAAATAAAGGGTGTTGCGAAAATAAATGTTTACTTCCATTAAATAGTTTGGAAAAAGGAATTCGATGGCTAACACACCCATCGAGATATTTAGAAAGTCGTGAGAATTGTCGAATCTTACATTCGCTTTTTATGTAAGTTGCCGGTAAGTTAGAGACCTTAGAATTTTGTTACAGTCTCGCATAAAATGGCAGTTCAATATATAGCGAAAAAAATTTAATCTTGGAACATAGAAAAGAAAATATTCCAAGGCGTTAAAAATAAAAAGGTAACAACTATTTTGTTAAACAGCTAGAATAATTAAAGTATCCATGACTTTAAATGAATTCAAGGCAAAAAAGAGTTAACCGCGATAGTTTTTCTTATAGATTATTATAGATTTCAGCTGCTAGACTTCTTCAGCAGAGATATTTTGGCAGGCTCTGCTAACTTTAAGCTAACAGAGCGCTGGTTTTTCTGTAAGCTAAACTCCTATTTCTTTTCGCTTTACCTTAGGTATCAGCAACCCCTGAACTTTAAGTAGTTAGTTACCCTAAACTGCCTATTGCTTAGGCCCACTTGCAAGCCGGTAAATTATCTTTTTAAGTTAAAGTTAATTTCAAAATTTGTTTAAAAACGTATGAGTTTAACCCCTCATATGATGTTTAACTCTAAGTTAAAAAGATAACTTACCGTCAGTGACCCTTAGTATAATACCTTTGTTTATCAGCTCCAGGACTATTATAATAACACAGTTATATATTCCAACACAGTTATATAACACAGTTATATATGCCCAGGATTTAATCAGGGAAGCAGGGTTGCCACTTTTGCAAAGTTCTTGCCTGCGTTAGAAAGAGATTTGTAGCTTTTCTCATTGCTATTTTCACCATAAAACAATGTTACCGAAACATTATTTAAATAGTCCAGTTCTTTGATTTTCATGTTTTCACAATTTACATAGTATATATACATACATGCACAACTGTCTGTTTGGATTCTTACTATTTGAATTATGTAAAAGTGCATAATAATCGTACGCCGGGTGTACAAGGAATAATAATTTATTACGTTGGCAGCTAAGCAACTGTAAAATTTTGGAAATTTTTGCATTGCCAAATTTGTAAATGGTTTTTATTTTCACTAATTTATTTTTAACCTAATTGAAGTAACAATACCAAATTTCGAGCCAAACACTAGTAAGGCACGTGAAATTTGAAATGAATAAGCTTCAATTTCTTTATTTTGTAATTACCTACGCTTTGACTTGTCACCAAACAATAATATAATATGCTAATGAGTGTCTTTGAATATATTTCGCATATAAAAATATTATTAACCTGCAAAATTACTTGATGTCTTAATATGTTGTAATATATATATTAGGGTGAGTAGTTTCTATGGAACTTTTTCTAGTCCTAGCAGAAAAACTCTGATTTCTTACTGAAATAAATTTTGCGCGTAACGTCAAATCGGTATGTCACGCAAAACAAAAATTGGAAATTTACTTAGGTTCTTACGCTGTTACGTTTAATTTAGGTTAAGGCTTTGTCGCTATAAAATTTCAATCTTTTGCATGACAGTGACAGCGCCACAATCATGATGCAAAATGCTGCATTTTCTTATACCGCAAACAAACAAAGAAAATGTAAAATTCTTCTTCTTATGCTTCTTATGCAGCAAAACTCGAAAGTTGCCAACTTTTGCATGCCAAATGTCTACTCAACTGTCAAAGCATGAAGCTGCATCATTCGTTTTATCTGAAGAAGCTTTTACTCTCGTACAAGTTGTATATGCGTGAGACATCTTTGACAGAAAATTAGCGGAGTGTGTTTATATAAGAACGCAACTAAACACTGATGATGGCCAAACCAGGTTTGTCACAAAAACAAATTTGACAAGGGATAACGAAAAATCATCGTAATACCCTGTCGGAAAATCAACAAAGCAAAATGAATAAGTTTGGCTGTAAACGAAATTTGTTGCTCACACACTCTTGTCCTTGACGATCGGGTTGTATATGTGCAAAAGGCCTAACATAGTTCGGAAAGTAAATATTGACCACTATTATAAGGCGAATCAGTGTTACCATAGCAACAACAAAGTTACCGTTCACCACATGTATTTGCAGCTGCTGACATTTTGTCCATGGCTTGAAAAAAAAACCTATGAAGAAATTGCATCTGGATATTTACCTCAAAGGATAAAGTTTAAAGATTTTTTCTGGCTTTTCTGCAAAGAAAAAACTTGCGGTTTAGAATGGTTCACCCTAATGTGAATACTAATATACCTAACATACAAATGTATACGTGCAATCGTTTGCCCTTTTTAGCCAAGTGACATTAAAATAGATGCGTGATTGTGAAGTTATTTGTTGTTCAAATATAAAATTATAAATACCTCAAAAGCTTAAAAAGTAGTCACAAGAGACATCTCAGAAATGTTAAGCCGCATAATCAAAAGCTCCAACTAACGGCTACTTGATCACAGTTTTCTCAAGCAGTCGTAGGCGTCCAAGCTTTAACTTTTGATTTGAGCTTTTCGTTGTATATATATGAATGTATTTACATATATACTTAACTACTTTGGGTACCTATTATGTACA
The DNA here is from genome assembly GCA_949987695.1 of Merzomyia westermanni. Classification (NCBI taxonomy): domain Eukaryota; kingdom Metazoa; phylum Arthropoda; class Insecta; order Diptera; family Tephritidae; genus Merzomyia; species Merzomyia westermanni. The sequence goes on along the minus strand of OX465291.1, from coordinate 144,729,536 downwards.
TATGTATGCCATACATGAAATAAGTGCGATAACTATTTAATGACATCTGGCGCTTGCATGCAGAATTGTTTTTATTAACTTTAAAGGTAATTTATTGATCATTCAATGTTACGTTGCAAGCTGTTTTCCAAAGTTTCCTAAGTCTAGCTCAAATCTTAATCGAAATTTGGAGTTTTATTACATTTCGTTTTCGGCATATTAATTTTATGTGACAAAATAAATTGCGCGCTTTGTAAATTGCGAAGACCACCCAAGCAGTTTTTCGGCTGAATATATAATGTTAACACTTTCGAGGAATACGTTTGCTGAATTTTTAATTAAAGTGCAATAACACTAAACAATGATAAAACACAGTAAAAAAAAAATTAGGAACTAATAACTTTACGACATACATTTTCTAATTCTTTCAGTTTTTTGTAGTTTCTCAAGTCCAAAGAAGCTAGAGAATAAATTTCTTGCTACTAATAATGTCCAGTTTCTCCATTTCAAAATACAGAATATTTCGACGCTAGTACTCTAGAAATAAAATAAGCCATCTTTATTGTATTGTGAAATTGTTCCAATTTTTTTTTCCTAGCAGAATTTATGTGCATCAAGATCCCCACATTTCCGTAGCAGTTAAAAATAACAGCAAGAGTTTGCATAATCAGCCGAAAAGGTCAATATCGACACTGTTATGTTATGAGCAGAAAATACAGAATTTATAACATTAAACGTGGATATTAGGGACGACAATCCCGTGATTTTGTAAGTGACGAAAATGTCCGCAATTGTTTGCTAAAACTCTTGGGGTTTTGTTATTTGGAAATATGTTACTGAAAATTAAATATGCTTGATTTATGTATGAAAATTGTCTTAATTTTTTTGCTGATATTCAATATGTTATATACAGTTGTGTTCAAGTGAAATTGAAATGAATATCGTTTGACGAAATAAAATAAAACAATGTTTTTAATAATTTTCATTTAAAATATAGCGAATTCCATAACAGAAAACACTTAAAAAGAAATTTCAAAGTTTACACAAAGTTCAGGAAAGTTAATTAAACTTTTAAAAATTTACATCCAAATTTTCATATTTTTGAGCAGAATTTTTAGAAAATTTTTGAGCACGCAGCTTTATAGTTCATTCAATCTTAGTATTATAATGTGCAAGTTAGAAGTGCCTCAAAACTTCCGCTGAATTTTAAAATTTTTTTAATCAAGGATGTTCTGTATTTTTTTGCCATACAAAATTTATTTTTCTTCATGCGTTGTATGGAAGAAATCACTCAACACCCTTGACGAAAAAAATTCTAAAAATTGAGGGAAATTTTTAAGCGAGTTCTAGATTGAACAATGTTGCACTAAAATTGATTGGTCTACGGAACTGCGTACTCAAAAATTTTCTAGAGATTCTGGCAAGAAATTTAAAAATTTTGATGGCCATTTTTTTCAGTTAAATTAACTTTCCTAAACTTTGTGTAAACTTTCTTCTTTTTATGTAGTTTCTGTTATGAAATTCGCGATATTTTAAATGAAAAGGATTAAAATCATAGCTTCTTCTTATTTCGTCGAACGATGTCCATTTCAATTTCACCACTATTATATTGAACACAGCTCTGCATAGGTATATATTAGTGGCGAGAAAATCTCAGGTTACGTTGAGTAACACAAAGATCAGCATTTGTAAAATTAATACCAAAAAGTGCATGTGTTAATTTTATCTCATAATGCAGTAATTACGATTCTACTTCATCTAAATAATTTTTCGCCACATTTCGAGTTTTCTTTGTTATCGATATTATAGGGATGTGAAATTTTCGCTGGCTTTTTTAACACACTCTTGAAACTATTAAACCAATTTGAATGAAAAACATAGATATTCGAGAAAATGAAACAGGCTCGAGCAATTTTGTAACTTTTTTATAGAACTGCTTAAAAAGAAAAAAAAAATTTAAAGCTAATTTCACTAGTCTGGCCCTTGTGTTTTTTAGCATAAATTCAGACTTTCTGGCAACTAACAAGAAGCTGTTGCTCTACCGTTTATTCATTCAATATTCCTTTTTTTAATTGTAGTTTGATAGAGAATATCAAAACCCGAATTAGCACGGAGTTAAATCTTAACAAAAGTGCCCTTTTCTCACCTCAATTTCAAATTTATCCGTTGGACAAACACATTTGAAAAATCAGAAAGTTTGTGTTTATCTAAGTGAGGCAGCTTAAGAATGGTATAAAAGAAATTCGGTTGAAAAATTCGAAACACTGAAAATAAATAATAAGAGGAAAAAATTTTTTTTCTTTTCCTCTAATCCATACCTCTTGAAACAACTCTAACCTAGCAAACAGAAACTTAAAATTTGGCCCAATTTGAATATAATGAAATAGCTTTCGTTTTAAATAAAAATAAAAAATTATTAAAAATCTAAATGTTTTTGCATATTTTAGAGTCAAGTAGCTTCTCAAACATTTTATTCAACCTAATATCAAATTTTCGGTACTAATTACGGGATTGTAAATTCATATCCCGAAAATTACGTGATTGCTAAAATCCAAAAAGTATGCATCTCTTGTGGAGACCGACAGGTAACATTAATGTTTAATTAGAGTGACATTCTTACAGTATGTAAAATGTGGTCACTGAATGTAAAATTGGGCTTTGTTAGCAACAGTTGTCGAATGCTAACAGTGGCGATAACAGTTATTGAGTCAAAAGGCAGAGAGTAAAGTTTATGCAGTTCAACAATTGGTGTTAAAATTTTAATTTTTCTGCATGAGTGTATTGTAGGGTGAAAAAGTTACGGCTTTTCATTGCGCATGCGTGAATGACTCTGAAATGCATTTTCATTGATTTACTGCCCGTTGATTAACTGCCCTATTCTGGAGCAGCTTGTCATCGTGACTACTGACAATTGTTATAACCCAATTCCACTTGTTCCTATACTATAGTCATTGCAGCTGTCACCACCTCGTTTGTAGATGACAAGCAAGCTGAGAATAGCACCATAAATTTTTTATAATTGTCACACATCGGAAAGGCTCATTTAATAAAAAAATTAGTCCAACACTGTTTCAAGAAAAAAGCAAAGCGCCGAAAAGGAATGTTAGAGTTTACTACTCGCAACAAAAATGGGCTAGAGACCAACCCATTTAGTAATTTAATCATAAATATTATCCCGAGCATTTCTCTACGACTAAAAAATGGGCTTAAATACAACTTTTTTCGATGTTTGAGAAATGTTTAAAATTTCACTGATTTTCAATATGTTTTACTTGAGGTTGAACATCATGAAAACCACTATAGTGCGCCTGCAATTTTTACACTTGGCAGCACTCGTAGCTCCTGTCATATCTGACAGCAGAACATATGAGCGAACGAAAAATTGCCAAAATTTTTGCCAAAACATTAAGAAAAGGAAAAAAATTATATATCTTTTTATTTGTGTGAAAAAAGGTAGTATTTATAATGTTTTGATAATTAGTGGAATCTAGCAAAAAAGTAAAATGTTAAGTTTGATTTCAGTTGGATGATATTGATAGAATTTAGGACCATTATTTTTTTTAAATGGAGAAATAAGAATATTTTCATATGAAAAATGTTCTCTTTTGATGGAAAATCGACTGTTTCTTCTATTGATTTTCCGTTAAAAATCAATGTTGGAAATTGGAAAACGGATTTGACGCAAATGAGATCCAAATGTGTTTCCAACAAAAACGCTTTTTTTGTTAGTACCGTTTCATATTTAATTTTAACAAACTCTGGCCAATTTTTGTCATCAGTTTCCGCACTAATTACTTCACTGTTAAATTTTAGCAACGAATTTTTTAGACAGCCAAATTTCTATTGGTAACGTATGCGCACATTCATATAGCCGCAAAACAGCTATATATAGTTTATAATTTGATTTTTGTGGTAAATAAAATTGTAAATTGTAGCAATCATAGCAATTTTATAATATTAACCCATTGCATGTGCACATGGCTCGCTGATAACCGCAAAGTATTCCCATGGCCAACATTTGTCGGCACGCACTGAATCAAATAATTTGCCTATTTACATACAGACCTAGACTTTTGAAAAAGAAAAACAATTTGTTGCACTTGCTTTTATTGCCGCTTCGCTGCTCATCCGTACGCTATTTGGCCCAATTTGTGTGCAATTTTGCGCGTTGGTTTTGCATACAATACAAAAACAAAGTAATAGTGATATATTTTATAGGGTTTTTATTGCTTCACTGCAATTTTTTTATCACAATTGCATTGTTTACTTTGCACCTTGCATATATATGGCTTATTAAACCACTTTACATGCCTGCATATGTTTGTAAATTAGTTTTACATTTTTTTACCTCAACAAGTTGTAATTTTGATTTTAAAATAAAAGCAGTGAAAAGTACAATTCACTTAAATTTACTTTATTATAAACAACTAGAAGTCATCCTGTCATTCAAGCACTGCAACCAGTTTATTTATTAGTAGCTTCAAAACTCAAAACAATTCATCAAAGTCAATGATAAATATAAATGATCTTGTCAAACTTAATTTGAGTAGCTTCAAATCTTGAAAACGAGCTAAAAAAATTAAGAAGAAATCTTTAGTACATCTTACTTCACCAATAGTGTAGCCAGCGTATCACAAAAGGGGATACATTTTTTTTTTATGTGACATCACTATCACATCATATCTTATGGGCGATTTCTTTATAGGTAAATAATTTGTCATCCTTTGTAGTTGTGATATCGCAATCTGATTTGATATTTGTCGTTGATGTGATAGCATGACTTGATAGCACACCTATTATTTTTATAGGCGCTTGATGAGTAAGAAGTATTTATGGGCGAACTTTGCAAAATCGGCTGTGGATCTGACATCTTTCGTTAATGTGATATTGGTACCTTATGTGATGTCAGAAGTTGATGTGATGTCATCCGTTGATGTGACATCACTAATGTTCAGGATTTATGCGGAGGAAAATTTTGTTAATTCGGCGGTATATCTGCCACCAGTCGTTGATGTGACATCAGTGAATGTTACTTACCTTCTCTATTAAATATGTAATGCACTTAAGGTTTTTATTAAATTTTATTTTTATTTATTTTTTTTTTTTTTTTTTTTTAATTCTATCATAAGCAACTTAAAAATGAAACAATCATGTAACTACAGCAATATTTCAAAATAATACAAAAAAGCATACAAATTAAACATAACTATGCTAACATATCATATAAAAGTAGGAAAATTTACAAAACCCGCAATTATCTTCACAAATAACTTGCAACATTTCATTATATACATATGAGTTGATTTATTTTACAAGAGGAACAAGTCTGTATATGAGTAAACCAGTTTTTTTTTTAACAGATATATACCCATAAATAAAAAGAAAGTGCATACAGCTTTTTTTATTTTATAATTAAAAGTTTTCAAACGTCTCTGAAGTTATCATTCTGCAAGTTTTGTTCGAGCCTACAAATCAGATAGGTGATACTCCACACAGCCATCTATACATAATATCTCTTAAAATTGTACAACTTATAGGTATTTCTACCATTTGGAGAACGGTTTCATATATGATACCGTGCCCGCTAATAGGTTACTAAAAGTTGCTTGAAACAGCGAACTAACTTATGTCAATATTAGGGTCTGAACAAAGATCCCTTTTTTCCAAACCGACGTCCCTGTTACATCACCTAATGCCTCAGAGGCCAGGTGTTAGGATGAAAGACGGTATGTTATATCAGAAGCAACCCCATACAAAGAGAGTCCCGATCCAAGTGGCAATCTCACCTAAATGAGTCTAAGCCTATTAAAAATATACGAAATCAAATGACTATCTTGAATGGAATATAACCTGAAACACAAGAGGAGTCACACACACACATATTTAAATTCCTTACTATTGCAGCCATCATAGCAAAGTACTGAGGATTCCCAGCCCAAGTTCCATTGCGTTGATATTAAGAGAGTTTCGAAATGTGCCAGGAGAATCTCGACTCTAAACTCCTCTGAGATATATCACGCCAAATTGGTATTGCTGGTATTACAAGTATCAAAATGTATGCTCACCTAAGTTTCGCGAAAGGTCATAGCGGATTCATTGTTGTGCGAATTATAAAGCTCTCAAGTATTAAAAAGCTTTTCTTTGTATAATTATTTAGTTATTCTATAACCTATAGCTTTTAACCCTCAGTATGCCCCTCCTTTTCTCCTGTATTTAAGTTTTACTTTTACATACACATTTATCCGTAAACAATTATAAACATAGGTACATATATACATAATTTAGAACTTTAAACTATTTTTCTTAGCATTTACTTAAGCTTAAAAGAGTTATTAGCTTTTTAAACCATTTTTAAAATTCTATTCCTGCTTTGGTATTTGCTCAAATTCGATTGACACTCTTAGAGCTTCACTTTATAAGATAGTTTCATTAACTTTTTGGAGCTAATTGGACAACTGGGCCATAGATTGGCACAACCCATTGGACCGCTATGATTATCACCAGTATAACGGAGCAATTCACCCATATGTGCTGCAAAATGCCATTTACTAGGCGCAGTATTCATTGCCATTGACATTGTTGAGGATCTGCAAAGAAATAAAAATAGAGAATAATCAATGTTATTTGAAGTAAAATAGTAAGAAAAGTAAGGAAATTAATAAGAAAAAGAAAGAGACAGGTAGCAAACAAACAAAATATTAGAGAGATCGGAATAAAATAGTCAGTAAAACCGTTGTGGTAGAAATAAATTTTGAGACAGAACTGCCGTGTGAGTTCGTTTATACCCTGAAGGAAGCATTTTTATTTATAAGACTAGTATTGGTTTGCCCTCTAGGGTACTTACAGTGATCATATATTGCACTGTTGCAGAGCACACAATGTCAATGGCTGGTAGCCTATATCCGACGTGTTAATATAACACATTCTTTTTAAGTCAGCCGATCAAAGCTACTTATTTTGATGGGTTCTGCCGACGTATTTAATGTTCGAGAAATATATATCTTTTATGCTTATTGGGCATAAATAACACTTCAGTTAGTTGTTCAGAATATTCGATCTGACTATTTATATGTACATATGTCAGTCTATGGAACTCTACATAGCGCTAAACAGCTGTGGCAAAGGCATTTAAAACGTATTTATAAAAGTAATTAAAAAATCAAATCGAGGTTTCACAATACTTAGTTGCCGCTTAAAGCAAAACAAGAAAAAGTGCTAACAAATTTAGCGCTTAACCGGTTGACTGACTAGTAGCAATAACCTCGCACTTGACTTGTTAGCAATTAGCACAGTAGCAACAAAAAAAAAATTAAATAAATAAATGCATCTGTATACATACATACGAGTACATATAACTAAAGAAAAACTTGATATTTAAGTAGAATAATAAATAAAAATAAAAAAACTATATAACTGTTTAAGTAATTGTTAACTCAAATTACTAGTTGCTGGAAAAATTATAACAATTATGTATGAGCAGCACGCTGCACTAGGGGTCAGACGACCTAACTCGAAAGCTAATTTATGAAATCTTTAAAATTAAATATACCATTAGAACTAGTAATGATAAAAGTAACAGCCAAGAAACCACTTCCTGTTCTAGCATCGAATCCAAATAAGACAGTGAAACAGGTGTAAGGCAAAAGATACGTCGAAATCCTTGGAGCAGGCCCGTCCGGAGGTAAGATGTCGAAGTTGCGGGCCCCACATGGAGGTTGGTATTTTTGCATTCAACAAAAGAAAATGTGGAAGCACTGTTTCGAAATAAACTTCGTAAATATTTTTCAAATGGATCAGCTGTTCTCTCAAATCTTGGCAGCATACAGTTTGGTTTTACGTACAAAGAGCGGTATCGGCGTAGGAATTTTCACTAAAGGTACACCAACAAATGCTGTGTTGTCCCCAATAGTATTGGTGTAGACGCGTACAGCTCGGAACATGCCGTAGGGTCAAACTCTAAATTCTATATAAAAAATCAAATTTTTGAACCCCCAAAAAAATGTTGGGGCCAGAGAGATCCTTTTTTTCCCGGGCTTAAAGGACTAAATGAGAAACCTGGTCGTCTTGGGAGATTTCAGAGCTATAACATTCTAGTGTTATATAACAAAACATATACCAGTAGAAAACGAATTCTAGAAGACAGCCTCAACGCGGATATACTGAATACTGTCAATATCGAATGCGAAAAATTCGCTCAACAACTAAGACGGATGCAAAAGATGTTATGCAACCACTCCCCAATAAAATGATTTGCGGAAGTGGATAGATGGGATATGGTCAGTAGAACGCCCAATACCACTACTAACTTGTAAATAATAGGTGGAAGATGGCTTGCGTTTAGAAGTCTATTAGTAATGCTAAGTGTAAATATTTACCTCAAAACTGGGCATACTGGCACACAGTGCGTCAGTGAGTGCATCTATGTGAGTGTTTAGTCGACAAAATCTCATTTCATACATTTTAGACGCACGTACAACGGATATAATTGTAATTGGCTACCAACTTATCTCGTTAACTAGTTTCTGCCGTATAATGCAATAGGAAGTCACGTCATACCTAGTCAAGGGTTTAAGGTGAAGCTCAACCGTCAAAAGCGTGCGCTAACTTACTTTCACACAACCGAGTGAACTCAAGTTTGAAAGTAGGCGTTTTGTAATTTATTACAGATTACATATTATAATGTTTATACTGTAAAATTTATTTATTTAAAGTGTCCACTCTCTAACGCTTTTATTCTGAGCGTAATCAGTAATTTTGTAGTTGGAGAATTTTGTAACCGAAAATTGTAACCAGTTGAATCATTTGAGAAACTGCCATGGAATAAATGCTAAAACAATTAAACTCTCAGAAATTCAGGAGATTTCACCTAATTGCCATGCTGGAACGCAAGTCGCCGTACGTGTCAGCAGTAGCCAGAAGTAGTCAAAGGTTACTGGAAGTCAATCCTGTAATTTTTATCGCTGCTCTCTCGCTCTGAGCAAATTTGAATTTTTGACAGATTTACTAGTTTTAGTCAGAGAAGTATGGAATTGGAGCTAAAATCTGTTACATATACAAATCGAAAAAATTTTAAATATCGAAACAAATGGAAATACTGACAATTTAGGAGAACTTTTTTTAGCTTAACGAAAACATAAGTGCACTCAATTGCCAACATTTGCGTTTTGCTTTCAAAGTTAAATGATTTATAAACATAGCATTGAGAGCTTATAAAAATTTACTTAGAAAATTTAAAACGGATTTCTTACTGAAAATGCTTATATAAACTTATTTAAGTTAGTTTGAAAACCATTACCAGAAATGCTTGTCGGGTAGTTCCTTTATGTAAATACTCAAAAAACTTATTTTATATAAATCCTTATTATTTTCTCATTAAAAAGACAAGAAAAAGTCGTAGAACATATTTAAAGGAACTAGAAATAAAGTAATGGACCAATATATGTCTTCAACTTTGGAAAAGGGGTGCCTGGGCCTCTAACTCTATATTTTGTGGGTGTATAGGAAATTCTGAGCTTGCAATTTTATATATATTTTCATTTTAACTAAATTACAGAAGAATTATGCTACATTCACGTCTTTTTATTATCATTATAAAACAAATATTTTCTGAAACGTGACCACCACCAAGTTTTACAAATCTCACTCGAAGTACAACCAATGCGAAAAAAAACTTGAATAAGACAAACAAACTAATGATTGTTTGCGGATCATGTACATACATTATTTGTGTAAAACTCTATAAATATTAAGGTAGGTAAATATGCAAGTAAGTTAAGGTATTTCTTTAAACACTTGTAAAGATTGTGAGCCTGCATACATACTATGTGCTAGTGGTGGCAAATTTGCGATAATGGGTGGTATTGGTATGGAGCAAATGTTTTCTTAAGATTTCTACTCCTTACCGTGGATCCAAATACGAAGTATCGAAAAAAAAATTTCATGAACATGAATGAGCTCAAGGCCACTAATAATTTTTCTATAGCGAAAATTATTATTGTTTTTTTAATAATTTATTTAATTATTAAAAGTTTTTAATTGAATAGAAAAGGAACATTTTTATAGACAACCGCCATATCTTTTCTTATAGATCCATTTCGGAAGCTTCTAGACTTCACTCATCAGCGAAATTTTGGCACGCACTGCTAACCATTAAGCTAACAATACGCTGGTTTTTCTGTCCTCTAAACTCCTTTTGTTCACTTTACCATATACATGACCAACACTGCCATCTGACAGTCAGTTTTTGATCATCATGGATTTTTTTGCAGAGCTGCTTTGTTGTCACAGCCTGCTACCGGGTGCTCACGATTTTTTAATTATTGCTATTTGTTCCAACAATTTTTTGGTTTTTACGGCCTATACATTTTCAAGTATCATGAACATGGGGTATATGACATATGACATATTTACTTTCTAAAGAAATCTGAGCAACCCAAATAGGAACATTTTTTTCCCGTTTTGAGACATTGTAGCGGATTCTGTCTATCACATTTTTTAAACTAAAGATGATACCGATATTTTTGTCGCAGATTTAGAATTCACTATAAAAACCATCCCAATGTCTATATTAAAACTGAGAATCACACACAGCAGTGTTTTCAGGTAAATACGGCCAGTCATGCACTTTGATTGTCATCACAATCCATAGTTGGGATATAGACATGCCATCTTTCATATCGGTAGTGTCAGCAATAGTCTGCCACATTTTATGTACGAGGTGTGTTCAAAAAGTATCGCGAATTTTGTGTTTTTTCAAAAATTATTTATTTATTCATGAATATCTATTTTGTCCCCTTCAAAGTAATCCCCATGAGATATTATACACTTGTGCCAACGGTTTTTCCAATCTTCTAAGCACTTCAAAAAATCATTTTTTTGTATCTTGTTCAGCTCCTCCTTCGATGCCGTCTTTATCTCGTCAAGAGAAGCGTAACGTCGTCCTTTCATGGGCCTCTTCAGTTTAGGGAACAAGAAAAAGTCACAGGGGGCCAGATCTGGGGAATACGGTGGCTGCGGCATCATCAGTGTGTTGTTTTTGGCCAAAAAGTCGCGCACAAGCAACGATGCGTGAGCAGGGACGTTATCGTGATGCAAAAGCCAATTTTTGTTCTTCTTTGCACATCTTCTCGGCCTTCTGAGAACATTTTGTACCACCGATAAACGTTGCTTCGGTCCAAGGTAGCTTTTCCCTGTGCCACAGTCAACATTCGGAATGCATCCGCGCACTTAATTTCGTTTTTCACACAAAATTTGATACAGGTTCTTTGATCCATTTTTTTGAATAGGTAAAAATCGAAGACGATCCAAAACACGTGCAAGCAAAGCAGCTGTCAACAATTAACTGAACATTCAAAATGGCCGAGCTTGTCGGCATGAGTGAGAGACATGAGTGCCAACATAACGCCACAAAAAATTCGAAATTCGAATATACGTAACCAGCGAAAATTCAAAATTCGCGATACGTTTTGAACACACCTCGTATACTTCAACTAAATTGAATAAAATTTAAATTATCAGCAATGTACGTCACGCAATGTAACCAATCGTTGTTGCAATTTGATGTAGGTGAAGGCAATTATCATTAGCCATGGGTAAGGTGAGCATGCTACGAATATTTCGGCTATGTTTAGCAAACGTTCAATATATAACTTGTCAATACAAAAATTTACAAAATATGTAAAATAAGTACTCAATGACAACAAAGTTATGAGTTTGTGTTGAAGCATCGAATTCTAATGGGTTTTACGAAACATGCACAGGTGTGTGTACCGATTTTCTAAAAAATATCCTCAAATGCAAAAAAGTACAAGATTTGACACAAGTCGAGTGGTGCTTTCGTAAAGCTGGCTTGTAGTACTCTCTACACAGCGTCGCAAAGAAAGCGAGAGTTTAGATAGAAATTAACTATTATACTATATCAACCTCATCACAAGACAAAAAGCTGCTTTCCAAAGTATTTTTCATGTTAGCTGTCCTGTCGATATAATAGGCCTAAACTATCGACAGTATCATTGTTAGTTTCTCGTCTCTATAATGAAACATGCTAGTCTCAAACTGTAATTGGTCAAACAATATATAATTTACGCTTTCATTTGAGTAATCTAGTGTTAAATGCAATTACTAGCTTTGGCATGAAATGAGTAATGTTTACTACATTTACATGCGTCATTTAAAATTGATTTGTGAATTGGCAAAGATTGATGAGTTTTGCAAAATTTTAATAAAAAAGAGACAGGCAAGTCTAACTAAACTAGTTATGGCTTATAATGAATGAGGAAGAACTGGCGTCTTTTCGCAAAAACATATAATTAAATACGCATGTTATTCTTAGTGAACAAATATTAATAGTATTGGCAAAAAAAAATACCAAATCTCGTTTGTTAGATATGCAAATATTGTGCGTGTCATAAATATAGTACACTCAGAATTTGACGTTGTAAAAGACGGGCATAAAGATTAAAAAATGCGATTTTCTACCTCATCAAATAAAAAATTACAACTTTTAAGCTTTCAAAAATAGCACTGATCTTTGGAAAATCTTCTTTTTTTTAATCTAATATGATTCGATCTGGTGATCTCAACATTTCTCTCTGCTGGGTCCCCGGGCACAGCGGTGTCGATGGGCACGAAATAGCTGATGAAATGGCCAGGAAGGGAAATCTGCTAAGGAAAATCGATAAGCATTATTTTAACACAACGAATTTACTATGGACCAACCAGGATGATTGCGAAGTCTCAAAGTCCGTATGGTCATTTATAGACAGAAAAAGAACTAGCTTCTTTCTCAAACTAAAGAAATCTGCTGTAAGCGTACTTGCAAGATATCCAAACGAAATTCAGCACGCAGGTTTCCAGGTATGCAAGGAATGTTCCGGGAAAAAATGGAAGGGATCGGTTAAGGTCCGCGCCCCCTTTTATATGAAAGATTTTGAAGAGCATTGTAAATATATTTAATAGGCAATAACTTTGCGTAAAATAGCTTTACATCAATTATATTTCACTTTTAAAGTTTCCGTAAACAAAGAAATCCAAACAATTAAAATTTTCGAAAATGGGCAAGGCCCCGCCCCTTTTATAGTGGACAATTCCACAAAACTTTTTATGCCATAACTCCGGCAAAAATTGATTTGTCGAAACGTAATTTCGTGATAATGTTCTATATATAAAGGTAACTGTTTACTGTAAAAATGGGCGAAATCGATTAATGTCCACGCCCAGTTTTTTAACATAGTTCTGAAAAATGTTTGTGTATAATTTAAAAAGCGATATTTCTACAACTAAGCAAGTTATATCAATCAGATTTTGCACACATAACAAGATTTTTAAGAAAAACTCGGCCGCAAAAAAATTTTGTCAATTCTGAAAAAGAAGGCGTGGCGCCGCCCACTTTTCAGCATAAAATTTCTGCTATTTTTAAAGGCAATCGCTTATAATTCAATATTGATATTTCAATGAAAATTGGTCAGCTGTTTCTCAGTAGTATGTATTATACTCCTGCCAAAAATTAGCCAAACACAGGGGGAAACACACAAGCAAAATATGCGGGCACTTAGTTAATAGCCCACTGCAATAGCGAAGTTGTATATCTTTTTTTGATATTCATACCTTTCATGAACATGAAATGTTTGTACGTATACTGAAATGATCAGGAGAATGAGCTGAGTCGATGTAGCCATATCCGTCTCTCGATACGTCTATCTGTCTGTCCGTCTGTCTATTTGAACGCAAATACGAACTGAAAGTATTAAAATAGACCTGCGTAAATTGGGATGCCATAATAAATCACTACTAGGTACATAATGTTCGGTTCCACCCGAACTTAGACTTCCTTACTTGTTTTTGTTTATTCTACTACGAGTTTTTTTGCAAAATCATTAAAACAAGCTTTCAATTTATTTTCGTCTGTCTAAGATTGTTGTCAAACAAGTTTTACTTTTCTTAAAGCGCTTCTATTTTTTTTTTTATTTTTTTTTTTTGCAAGGAATTGAAACCCAGAACTATTTAGTTCTTAAAAAATTTTAACACGTGTGCACATAAAAACAAAGCTTTTTTTTTATGTAAATAAAGATACATATTTACACAGCTTATACTTATTTATGTACATTTGTATAAATACTAATATTTAGAGAAATTTATTAAGTCACACAACGGGGGAATTAACCTAAGAAGACGTTAAAAGTACTGTAGACCTTGAAAAACGTGCAAATAATATGGCGTTTTCATAGTCGACAACCCAACTGAAGTTATTTCAAAATGAATTGGTTAAATTTATGTAGCTATGCTCATAATCTGGCCGCATTGATCACTGCCCATGATGGATTTTTTGTTTAGTAGTGTTAATTTTCACACCATCAGATTTGCGTTTATCGGTTTTGTTTATTTTGTATACCAAAAATTTAACTGAATTTTTGTTTTTAGTTCCTGCTATTCTTATAGATCCATTTCGGCATGCTGCTAGACTTCTTCATCAGAAAAACTTTTTATTCTAATAAGAACTTTGAGCAATAATTAATTAAAAAAAACATTATTAATAACTTTCATAAAGGTTATTGTTATTGGCCTTGAGCTCATTTATAGTGTTGGATAAAACCACTATAGTCAATCTAAATAAATCAATTAAGAGGCCAGCTGCAGTATACGTATGTCCAACATCAACATCCAACATTGGCTAATATGGCCGAACTGAGTTTTGCCCCTGCTTATCAAGACACATGAATTATTAATTGTACGAGAGAACTGACTCCAATTGTAGACAGTGTCATACATTAATTCACCACAATAGTATATTACAGTGATGACTTAGAGCCACTCACCCTAATGTTTCCTTCATGGCTTCACTAGCCATAACAACTTACCTTATCAAGTACAGCAGATCCCTCTCTTTCTCGGTTAGCATATAATCTGGCTTTGCTGCCATTTCACATAGCATTTTTGGCAAGCACGATTCTTTGATGGCATCTGATAGTTGTGTTTTGAGCGCATTTTGCTTTCGTTGCAGCGCTACAGTCGAAAAATCGTTTATTTCTGTTTCTGAAAAGAAAAATATAGTTTATTCGTTTCAGATGTGGTTTCTTTTAAAAATAGCTAAATCTTTTCTGAAAAATGTTTCAAATTAACATACAATGTTCACATATATACGGCTATGTTCAATACAATAGTAGTGAAATTAAAATGGATATCGTTCGATGAAATAGGGGAAACCAGCAATTTTGGTAATTTTCAATTAAAATAGACCAAATTCCATAACAGAAACCACATAAAGAGAAATTTCAAAGTTCACACAAAAATCAGGAAAGTTAATTAAACTTCAAAAACTGACCATCAAAATCCACAAATTTTTTGGCAGACTTTCTAGAAATCTTTTGAGTACGCAGTTTTGTAGACCAATCAATTGTGCTATCACATTGTGCAAGTTAGAAGTCGCTCAAAAATTTTCCTAAATTTTTAAAATTTTTTTTGTCAAGAGTGTTGAGTGATTTCTTTCATGCAACGCATAAAGAAAAAGTAATTTTATATTGAAAAAAATAGTCGACGTCCTTCAAGAAAAAAATGCTGAAAATTCAGCGAAATTTTTCAGCGAGTTCTAACTTGCACAATGTGATACTAAAATTCTAAAAGTTTAGGGGAAATTTTGAGGTACCTTGCTCTTGATTATCATAAAATTGAATCAAGTATAAAACTGCGTACTCAAACTTTTTCTAAATATTTTGCCCAAAAATATTGAAATGTGTAATGTAAATATTGAAATGTGTGATGTAAATTTTTCAAAGTCTAATAAAATATTCTAAAATTTGTGTAAACTTTGAAATTTCTTTTTATGTTGTTGCTGTTATGGAATTGAAATGAAAATTATTAAAAACACAGCTTCTTTTTATTTCGTCGAACGATATCCAATTTAATTTCACTACTATTATATTGAATACAACTGTATGTAAACAGCAGCCTTGGAGTGAGCAAAAGGACTCAAACAACAAAACTGTTCAAAAATTAGAAAATAACACAAAATAATGATTATTTTTTAACAATTGTGAAACATCATCATTTTTTCTTAATTTTTCATGGTAGTCGTTTATTCCTGGTTTCTAAAATACAACTGATCATCAATGTATTACTAATACTAATTCTAATTTAAAAAGTCTGATTCTTGTTTGCATTTTTAAGGTAAAAAACATGCGCAATAAAATGTTATGGCGGTCTAATGAGTATAACAAATCACTACCGTATTGTTCAGTTGCGGCTACCGGCGTTGAAACGCTGCTCATTAAATACGACCTTGAATTACTTACATACATATTCATATCATTACATAGCTACCTTAAAGAATGCCTTTCGTTTTAACTGGTTTGAAAAAATTGTGAAAACAGTCATCATTTTATTTTGAAAATTATATCGCCACTCATTCACCATAAAGAAATGAACTTAATTTCTACCAATTAATAAAAATTACGAAATGATGTACAAAAAAAATAAAATTAGCCAGTTGGCCAAAACAAGCATCTTTTTTTTTTTGTGCAAATACAACATTCTAAGTATTACCGGTTTGGTTATGCGAAAAAATTTGCTGACTTAATTTGTAAGTAAGTAAATTTCACATAAATTGCGCATTTGAATATTTTAATTTATTTAAATTTCAGCTGGCCAAGAAACCCTCATGCGACAAAACAAAGCAAATCTGGAATAAAAACAGCCGCATTCTTCTCGCCCGTTCTTTTGACGTCCACATAAATTTAAAGGTCATGCCTTATGACTCTACCCTCCTCTAAGCGTTTTTCGCCCATCTCAATATTGTTACAGTTCGCAATTCATATGTGAAGCATTTTTAACGCATCTTATATTTGACCTCGGTTGGGACCGTTAGACCGCGTCGCATACTGTTATATCAAACAGTCATGAGCGTGACTAAAATATCAATATTCTTTATTACTTTGATAAATTAAAAGTAATTCGTGTCGGTGAGAATAACGTTTCAACAAAACTAAGAAAATTGTTCCTAAATACACGTTTTCGATTTCAATGAGCTTGGTACTCATGCAATGCTATATTGCTACAGCAACAGCAATGAATACTCATTCACCAACGAACAAGGTCACAAGTTCAAAGACCACTTAGCGTTAAAAATATTGCACAGAAAAGATCTATGTAAACTGTTCAGAGACACGGCCGAGTGCGATATTATAATTATATGCAAACATGCCTATACAAACGATTGTCTATATACTAGGGATGCCAATCTTAGAAACATTCGCAAACTCGGTATTGAAGTATTCTTTATAAGCCAGCAACTTGGCTTGCAAAACGGATCAGAAACACTTCCTGGAGGTATAAATAAGTTATACGGATATAACGGGATTACTCCAATGCGCTTCAGTAGCATCGCCTCGAATCATTAGCTCGACTCACCTTGCTTATCACTTTTCACTTTTTAGTTAAGAGTCCACCAATATACCGTCTTAGGATTGAATAGTAAGATGACTTCGGATGGCCCCTAGCTTTATTAATATGCTATAGAAAAAAAAACTATTGTACGATGCGACTCAGCCAGGTTAGCAGCGCTTCCCGGGTTTCAATCCAATCTGACTTTTGATAAACGTTTGTTGAGGCTATCCACTTCACTCAAGTGCGCAGATTTGAGCATCATAACGCCAATATTTCTTTATTACATTATTTGCCATTTAGTACAAAATTTATTTTTTTTATAGCCGATACCCGATAATTTTGTCATCGAAAATCGCTTACATCGGTAATGCAGATCACGCAACCGCTATTCTGGCCAATTTGGTAACGCTGCCAAGAGCGGAAGCCAGCAGGATATCACACTGGAATTAGTGCACTAATTTCCTAGGCTCGTAGTCATAGTCAAATTAAAATAGAATTTTATCTACTTAAACATGATTCTAAAATAAACAGCATTTCATTTCTGTCATAGTCAACTTAAAATACATTTTATGTGCAAGACGAAGTTTTAATTTTAAAATGACGATAACGTCATTCTAACATTTTAAAATCATAGAACGGTTGTGTTTGTGACATTGCTTACTCCAAGACATATACCTAAGTATACTATGGTTTGTGAATAAAATAGTTGACACGGGGTGAACTTGCAAAACATAAAAAATGTCTTCAAACCATTTTTTTTACGAGGGGACCATGTTACATTTCATTTTAGCTAAAAT
This sequence comes from Merzomyia westermanni, assembly GCA_949987695.1. NCBI lineage: Eukaryota > Metazoa > Arthropoda > Insecta > Diptera > Tephritidae > Merzomyia > Merzomyia westermanni. Next base: position 144,711,384 of record OX465291.1, on the reverse strand, counting down.
CTTTAATTAATATGACTATGATTACCCAAAATTAAGCCAGCTTTAGCAACCAAAAAACCTTATACATATGATTTTAAAAGAAAATTTAAACTTTTTATTATCATTTTAATTATATGTTTCTAAGTGGTTATTAATGAAAATCGTTTAAGGGTAAAAAAGTAAATAAAGCAACTTGCTGTACCACTTACTAATATTATTTTAATGTCTATAGTATTGAAGAATATTTTGACAAATTTTCTTGCGAGTGTTCAACTGGAATCCCGAGCACGTGATCTCGCCACTCCGGTATTCGCAACATTCAAATACAAATAAAGATCTTGCATAAAAACCAAAAAACCATTTTTAACGATTTATGCAAATTGGTAAACGAAACTCCAACTTTGACTTTGAACTTTTCAATAATTGGTTTTGTGTTAGAATACGTCTCATCCAAGGTATGGAAGGTCATGTATCAATTTTTGAAGATGTAATTGGTTTACACATAACGGCACTAACTACATTTTTGTACTTAACATCAAATTCGCAATTAAGTAGCTAGTTTCTCCATACAACACTGCCACCTCAAGGAGTCTGTGGGGAATAGTTTAGGAGTCATTGTCTCACGAAAAATGGTTTCAACTGTGGATGGAAGACGCAAATCTCTATAGAACAACCTCAAATGGGTTTTAGGCCAATCAAATTTTGATAGCGGTTTTTTACTTTTATTTGAAAGCTTTTAAAGTCTTCACAATTTCTTTTCCCCCTTTCCCAAAATAAATTGGTTTCTAATGCTAAAAATCCAATCTACACTACAAATATCATAAGTTGCACCCGTGCTTCGACTCTCTACTTGTTTTTTATTTAATTTGCTTAGTAAGCTAAAAACCTTATTGCAATCGCCATTATAGCTGCTGACCTTTATTGAAGTTGGTCTTCAATGAATTTCAACTTTTCGTTTTAGCTTATTTTGAAACTTTTTATTGGTAATTTCCATGCTATATGCATTTTAGACTTGTTGGCAGCGTTGTTAACATAACAGTTGTTAAATAAACAAAAGTTGAAGTGTCGGCAATTAAAATTAAAGTTTCATTCAATTTTGACATATACATGCATTACAAATTATAAACATACATATATGCAAATATATTATGCACATATTACAAATAAATTGCTTAAGTCAGTTCATATATTTTTCACTTCGCTGATTTTGCCGATAAAATTTGGTGAATGGCACAATTTTTGCCGAAATTTGCAAAAAAATAAAAAAAAGCAAAGATCTGCAAAAATTGTTCATTTATTGCTAATATCTAGTTACAGACCTTAACCCATTCATGTCAAATAAATATTTCAACGACGATGAAATTATCGATTTTTATTTTAAATGAATTCATCAAATTCATTCAATTTGAGTATACACTTTTTATACCCAGCTGCGATTGTACAAATGCTGTTAAGCATAACAGTAGATTGTAACCGCTGACAGGTATCATGCTAGCTTTAGGCCTGGTTTCACCAACTCGACTTAACTTAGTTAAGTAGCGATTTTCACTTTTTCAGTTTCACCACCTAACTTAGCTAAGTCACAACTTAGTCAACTTGCCAGCTGACTTATTCTCGACTAAGCAGTGTTGCTGTGGTTCAAAACCTAAATGTCAGTAATGTTGCTAATTTGTTTTGTGCAACGCCCCCGTCGGAAACTTCACCATGCTTGACTTTAACAGGGTAAGCGTAGATGCATGTGAACGCTTGTTTTCTAGCATGCAACCATTACGAAACTATCGTTTTCAATTAAGCTTTAAATTTAGTACCTTCCAACTAAAGAGAAATGGGTGTAAGATCAATACATTCCTTCTTGTATGGCCATACATGCCCTTTTCGCACTGGGATATTGGGATGCGCAGAGTTGTCTGGTATGAAAAAATACTACTATGCATAAAACAGCTGATCGGGTTGTTGTGCTCAAAATTATTTAAGTCGCTCAGTTGGTGAAACCCAAAATTAAGTTAGTCTCGAATCTGTGCTAACTTAAGTCACGACTTAGTTTTAGTCTTAGTCGCGTTGGTGAAACCGGCCCTTAGAGTTTCGTGTCTAAAGCAAAAGCTAACTAAATTTTAAGCCAGTATTTTGTATGAGCTCGTGTAATTAAATCGCTCAAAACATATCGTTGAAGCGGGCACACCCCGGAGAGAAGAACGATGCCTACAGCGCTATGTACTGTGAGTGCTATGTGAGTGAGGGCAATAATGCCGATACCTCATTACATGGAAATATCCTGTTTCAAAAATACTGAAAGCCAGTGTCTCTAGATTTGTGCTTCGATAATCTCAGCAAAATTCGTAAAAAATGCAGCGAATTAAAATACCAAGAATTCGCTGGCTAAGGCAGTAAAATTTTTATATAAAAAACCTATTTCCGGGAAAACCTTTTTAAAGGAATCTATGCTCTACCTGAGCGATTATTAAGTCCAACAACTGGCTCTATAACTATCAGCTTGCAGCAGTCTAAAGACTTCCTTACTTGTTGTTTTTATTGAAATCTCGTCATCATTAGTTTCGTAACAGTGCCCATCAATCGCTTGCGGTTACGTTTTCTGCCATGTACCTTTTTTTTTCTATGTATGTTTGTTTATTTTTGATTATATCAACTCGGGCATTCGGTGTTATTGAGCTATAGATTACCGCATTTTCTATTGCTTTGTGCTTGCGCATTTGCCATGCGCAAACTGGTTTTTGGCACCGCATGCGCGCATGCTCAGACAAATTCCTCATTACTTTGTACAACTTATTCAAAGTTTTTGTTGCAACATAATTTCGCATAATTCACCTGCAAGCATATCCACTTTGCTTTATTTGATTTTAATTTTGTTAGTGGTTTTGTCGCTTTTCTTTGCCGCTGTTTTAAAAAATATACATACATGCATACATATGTATATATTAGACTGGGCAAACAAAATCCATTTTTATAATTTTCGAAAGTTATTTATTTACTATTGAATTAAAAAAAAATAAAATATCTGGGGCGGAATTACAGCATACGTTCCGTGAACATGAACCGTTTTTAAAGTCACAATAACTTTGAAAATGTCCACCTTTTTAAACGAATAATAATAAATAATTGAACCGACGGTAATTCCAGTCAATTTCTCACGTATCCAAATCATCCCAAATTACGTTTTAAGAGCTATTGTGATTTAAAAATTCGCTTTTGTTCACGGAACGTATAACGTAATTCGAACCCTGTTTTCTTTTTTTTTGTTGTCCCAACTTTTCACTCAGTTTTTTATTTTATATCGCAAATCATCTAGAATCATTATATGATCAATATTATTGCTAATAAGAAATCTCATGAAAAAATAATTTTTTTTGGAAAAAATTGCTTTAATATATGTTTCAAATATGCGATTTTGCATTACACAATTTACCAGTTGCACCTTCGCTTTGAAATATTTTGTGTGGATGAGCATATATGTATGAGTTTTTATGAATTTATTGCTTTATATTTATTTTCTAAACTAGAGATGGTACTAATAACAAAATTCGAATATGCGAAGCTCGAAGATGTAATAGATCCAGAGATTACAAAATTGTTATTAGTATTTTAATTAAATCTTTACTTCTAATGAGTAATTGCTCTACTTATTCCTTTCTTCTCTGAATAATTTTTTATTATAATATCTGTTATAACTGTAACCAATACGGTTGCGGCTACCTAATAACAGTGTATATTAGCTATGTTCTGAATATTTGCGAAACGCTGAGTTTCAGCATTAGTGTTTAAGATAGCAAACGCATTCGTATTTTGAAAACGTCTTTAATTTTCTGTGGGTAATAAATACTTTGCATATCAATCAAATTATTACATAAGGTAAATACATATATCGATGTCCATAACACATGGCAGAAATTTTCCACTAGTCTCTATCTTTTTCCACTGATAGCATAGTTAGTATATGCTGAATATTTTTAGATACCTGTTCTCTAAACTTAAGCATCATCCGCTGTTGGCTTACAAACATTCGCATTCGCTTCCGCATATTCGCAGCATCCTTAGTGCGTATACAGCTTGAGTACAGACTTTCAATTAAGCTGTCAGTCAAATCCAATTTGTTTTTCGTTGATGAACAATTAAAACAAACTTTCAATGTGCTTAAAATGTTAAAAATAATACACCCATGCTTATTTGTGTTTCACCAGATTTTAATGCAAACCAGTTTGAAATAAACCAAACGGATCAAAGTTGCCAATTTTTTAAAGCAATACTGCTGCAAAAAACTTCAAAATTCAACAAGGTTGAGTTCGGTCGCCTGATAAATTTGTAATACAATAAATTCTTATTGAGTATCCTTTAACAGCAGGACCGTTCAAAACAATATATCGGTAGGCTGGCAAATCGGCAGTACTTTTTTTGGGGCAAGTCGTCAATTCTTATTGAGTATCCTTTAACAGCAGGACCGTTCAAAACAATATATCGGTAGGCTGGCAAATCGGCAGTACTTTTTTTGGGGCAAGTCGTCTTAATGCACCCTAAGGGAAATTGAATTTTTAATTAAGCCCTTCAAATTCGATGGTTTTTACTAGAAATTTTTTGTGTCGCATAGAGAAAGTAAACTCATACTCGTACATTCAAAATGAGCAATTAATAATGAATTGGTACATAAATCAGTAAAATTTTTAAATCATCTAATTTGCCGATAAGAAAGCTATTAAATTTTGCTATTAAATTTGCTATTTAAAATTATGTCATGCTCCATATAGCGTGAAAACGGTAGTAGAAAGATTTGGCGAAATACCGGTAGTGCTAAATATTTTAACGCCTCATTACTTTATCATTGAAAATTGCTTTTACTATAGATCGCTTGATTGCATATCGCTTTTGCTTCCATATGGCATGTATGTACCTATTTCAGTTCAACATTTTAGTGACCCCTAAACTTTCACTTTTTATGAGTCAACAAAAAAAAATTTCTAAAAGTTAAAAGGCATCCCTAAAGTTGTAGACCGCGGAGTGCAATACCGCTTAACTTAAGCGCATCTGCAGACACTGCGCTCAACTGCAACAAAAAGCTAAGCTTTAACGATTACTTACCAAGTTCATGGAAAAAAATTAACAACAGCGCTATCAACATTGGTTTACCAAACAAATAACCAAAAACAGTAGCTACTACAACAGGTTTACTATACAAGCACACATATTTATTTAACAAACTATTACGTGAGCTAAACTAAGCCTACCCCGAGTTGGTGCGCCTTGGTGTCTTTGTGTGACTTTATGCAGATGCAACGTTATATTTTAGTTTTCATTATGGAGCTTAACATCGTCTGAAGACATTGCAGGTGTCATCTTCCCCTTCTGCGCTAGTTCTAATTAAGTAAATTCATGTGAAAATCTTGAAGATTTTACTTAAAAAAAAAAGTCGTGCCTTGTTGTTGTTGCAAATTACAGCAGCATAATCCATGTCAGCCGATTTCTGATAGTTAAACAATGGAAGATATCTCCACGTCTGCAATTAGCTGATAGTTGTAGACTATTTATGAATAGAGAAGTGGAAAGCCTGCCTGCTACCAAATAGAAAATTGAAGAACATTTTTTAGCCAGAAAAAGGTTATATTTTTAGATTGAAGTTGGGTTTGACTACTACTGCTAGACCGAAATCGCAAAGCTGTACAACTAAACCCACAAAACGCCTATGTCATCTGCTCCAGTTACTGCAATTAATACTCGAAACCAAGTACCGAAACCAGTTAGTGTGGACACCATGCAATCTTTCTTAGTAATTCAAACCAATCAACAATTAGTGTGCCCTATTCCTTCTAACGGTACGGTATATAGCAGACTTGTACTTATTCCCCTTTAACGCCCTAATTCTAGTGTGGTAACAAGATGCATTTTACCGTCGAATAAATAATTTGAAAACTTTTACACCCTTTTGGTATTCTGCCAGCTTATGTTGCAGTTCAATTTCGTAACCACCAACATAGGTGGCAACGTCGCGTAACCGAGAAAATTCCAACGTGTTTTGGAAATATTTTTGTGGACAGAAAATACCGCAAATTTTGTACACATACTAGTTTACAAGAATTAATAAACAATATAAGCACTTTTTTACACGAAGTTTCGTTCACGTTTGCATTTTATTCTCTATTACGCATTGTTTGTTTTGGACAGCGTTGCCATGTACGCTAGAATCGCGGTTACATGAACTGCATTGCCAACTGTTACGATTTTCGACTAGATAATCTGCCAGGTACAAAATTACCAGTTACGCACAGAATTGACCGGTAAGAGTCAGTCTTTGTCTCTCGACTTGCTAAGGATACAAAATTTTTGAAAATTTTTCTTTGATCGAGAAAACACATTTTTATTGAAAGTTTTGTGATACTTTTAGAGAAGTGTTTCATGGGCTATCCAAGCGTGTGTTCACGAGTTTGATCTCGAAAAGTGGCATGCATTTCTCCAAATTCGGTTCCAAAAACCTAACTAGATCTTGGCCCTAACTTGTGTTACCAAAATTTGAGGAGCTTGTTAAGAAAACTTGCTGACTTTTTTTTAGCAACCACAGGCTCACATTCAAAGTTGTAGTATTTACTGAAACATCTTTTCAACGCCGTAATGTTGTCCAATAACTATCAAGTTTTTGTTTTGCTATATTGTTGTTATAATTAAGGCACCATTAATAGATGACATTGAGTTCCATGAGGCTAGTTCGATCAGCTGTTTTGTATGGGTATGTCACCTTTACGTCTTTACTCTTACATAGATTTTAAGTTTGATTTACTCATTACGTGTTTTTCATGCTGTGCAGCGTTTAAAATATTTGAACAGAAAAAAAATATTTTTTTTTTTATTTTAACTGTCATTTCACTTTTGCTGATTTCATTTAATAGATATTTTATTGCTATTATTATAGCGGCATTCAACCGTTAAGTTTCGATTTCATTATTTTATGTGCAATTACCGGCATTACTTGTTTGTTTTGTCATATTATTCAACACGCTTCTTCGCTTACAGTTTTACTTGTCATTTTCGTTTTATGCTTCAGCAATTTCCAAGTAGTAAACATTGCCTTACTACTTTTACCTTTGTTATTCAATAACAACTGAGCTATCTGGACCTTTATTATATAATCTCATTTCCCCATTTAAAATGCAACTCTGTGCCTTCCAAAAAGATTTCCGAGAAAATTTTGAAAATAAGAAATCAAAGATGACCGATATCGTATGATCGAAGAATTTACTTTTAGCTTAAAAAAAAAACAAATTTTATATTTTCAAATATTTATATAACTAAAAAAAGAGACATATATTGCCACTGGCGATAAAGTCTCGAAGGGATGAATGAATGCTTTTATCGCGAAAGTTACGACAGGAGTTGAAGAAGCCACTTAAGCTTGTAAAATAGCCTAATCAAATGGAGTTTCATCCAGACCTGTTAAATAATGATTACTAATGATTAGTATGATAGTATTGATTACCGGTTTGATTAATTAGTTTTTCGAGAAGCCATTTAAGGATTGATTGCCTTTATTTAAAATTTTTAATAATTATTTTCCAATAAATTAAAAATATAATCAAAAAAACTCAATTACTCTTGATTGTTGATTTTTTTTGAATTTTTCTTGGTTTTTCTCTTTATTATTTTTGATTTTCTTCAGCATTGTTGTAGAAGCACATAAATATACACATCAATTATACTAAAAAAAAATTTTTTTAAATTTAAAAAAATCTAAAATAATCAAAAGTAATAAAAACAACTTTTTTTTTTTTGATTATTTTTCACTTTTTTAATAATCGTTAAAAATCATGATTATTTTTTGATTTTTTCTAATGGTTATCAATTAATTATTGCCTTTTCTTGAAAAACAATTAAAATAATCATTACCAATTAAAAAAGGCGTCTAATTAATTGATTACTAATTACTAATCAAATTGAACAGGTCTGGTTTTATGGTCCGATAGCTACAGTGCAAACGCTGCTTTAAATCTAAGAGAGAACATCACTCCCCTCAAGATTGTACTGGTGGACCGCGAACTAACTGAAAGGTTAACAGGCATCTTTGGAACTCAGAAACGAAACACGCAAATCATTTATTCAACTATTTGATGGAACAAATTCTGATAACACAAACTTCATTGACTCAAGCCTGTTTAAGCTGTCTGGTTCTTAGGACTTCATTAAGAAGATCTTAGTAATCGTTCTCAAAAAAGACGTTCCATTTTAGTATTGTTTTTACAGCAACTAGCCTGTCTTATCGAGACAAAGAAAAAAAACATTTTCAAATTAATTTCACCAAATTGCAATGAAGCGGCCTAAAAAGCTTAGCAAAAATCCGATGTCAGTTTTACGACTCAAGAGGCGTTCCTATCCTCTATATACTATAAATCTATTTGAAATTTAAAAGAGTACTAAAGTTTTATATCTTTTTGATGTAAAAAAAGGATATATGTCAACGCTGAAGTCTTACTGCATGGCTCCTCGTGTTTGGTGAGCAGAAACCGCGCCGGCCTAAAAGAGTTCTTTGAATATGTTTTTGGTTCGAAATTTTTACCAATTTGAACAAATTGTCTTCATGATTTTTCTTTATCTATAAATAGCCCATATTTAGAATCATGTTTCCAAGTACATTTCAAGATCAAATTATCACCAGATTTCTATGGAAATTTATTGCTTTATTTATCAAACGTGCCCACTTGCAAAAATCGAGTACACATTTCTTTTGGTAAAAACTGCCAAACTATTTATGAAATGTTGATGGCCAAGAGATTTATTTTATTTCTTTTTTGTACTTGCGAGATCATCACGTTTCGCCAAAAAATTTGGCATAACCTTTCAAATTAATGCTTAAATTAATATATCTTAAAACCGTTTAAAGTCAACATTTATTATATTTCAGTTCCTTTCGACTGTCAAGATTTTACTTTTTGCACGTTATTTTTTGTTTTGTTAATATAGCGTAGGTGTAACTTAAGTTTGTTATTTTCGTTGTTTAAACAAAATTTTTTTTTTTTTTAATTGGCAATGCGTCAGATAACGACAGCGGCGTGCATTGAAGGTCACTGTGTCAAGATGCCTCACCTTGCGATGAGGAATAAAGCAAAGCAGTAATAATTAAGATATAGCCATATTAAATAAATATTTTTTTTTTACCTTTTTATGGTTTATGTTTGTTTATTAAAATTTTTACTACATTAAAAAACATTTTTTAATACATTTATATCAGCACATTTCGACTTTTTTCAAGCGTGATCAATGCTCACTGATCATTGTTTATTTAGAGACTAGTACAGATACTTCTCGATCGTCCGCTCTGTCCGAAATTTTCGAAAGCGTGTTAGTTCTGCTATTCACATATCTTCTACAGCATCAGATTAAAGAAACGATACGATAGTGAGTCGTACTTAGGTCGTCTGTCCTTGTTAATATCTACAGGCGAAAGTACGGTTGTGGCTCTCAGTAGTGGTTAGCAATCCTTGAAAAGCTTCTCGGCATAAGCCTTCTAGGTAGCGCCAATTTTTTGAGAAGAATTAGAAGCAAGTTACCACATCACTACTATTATTAATAAAATGTTTAGGTACATCCTAGCGTGAAAGAGAGAGAGAACAGGAGATTGATAGTGAGAGTTGTAAGGCGTCACATCATTAGAGCAGTCATACAATTGCATGTCACACTCAAGTAGCCATTTCTAAGCAAAACCCGGTATACGTTCTACCACTCAAAAGCTGATTTTCCAGCGCTTTATTTTGACGTCACAACATCTTCCTATTATTCTTTTTCCTAGCGCTCCATCTCTTCTCCACCCGCAACCTTTTCAACTTCCTATAACTACATCTTATGTTAGGTTAAGTACGTTGGTAGCTGCTTCAGAAGGCAGCCCAATTGTAAACAGTTTTATTGTCCCTTGGGATACTACATTGTACCCCGCACCCAGGTTTTATTGCCGCTTGGCTATCCGAATAAGTGTTGAATTCCCTAACAGTAATGGCTCTGAGTAGCATTTCATTGACTTCATCCTTGGTACCAGCCACCTCCACCTGAAAGACACTGCACTGATAGGGCCGCTTAAAATTGTGGCTGATACCAAGCTTTTCGCAAAACTCCCACCCACGACCTTTTCATGCAGTTTGGACCCGTGCCTGAACAGGTTCACAAGAGTCCTTCTCCTGATAACTTCCCCATTCCACATCTCTCTCAACGGTATGGAAGTGTTAAAGCTGGCAACTAGGGAAGAGACTAGCGCACAGTAGTCTGTATTATCAGGAACAAAGTCAAAGTTGACTAATATGCTGGAATGCCCACCAACTTTTTTTTTTTGCTTTCCATATTTCGTGGTTTTTACGTTTCACAATTGGAGGCAGTAAAATAGTTTTTGTTTAGAAATAGAATGTTATCTAATAAATTTAAAAATTAGAATAGAAAAAATATACCTTAAAGCTCATTCATCACACAATTTCATTTCTTGTTTTCTTTCTTTCGCAAATGCATTTTCAATTGTTTACTTGAAGCGACAGCGATCATTGGTCATAAGAACACATTTATGAATATTTATCATGAGTTGCCTAATTGTATACGTCTTTATATGTACATTTAAAAAAGCCTATCCTAATTCATTCATTGGGAAATGATATTGTTAAGGTTTTGAATCTTACGACGTAGTTGTATTTGTGAATAAATTTATTGAAAGTGGAATCCTAACTAGTCAGCAAACATTATAAGCAGTACATTAACTAGATTATAATAGAGTAGTTCATTATAGTTTGCCGGCGACTAGTTTTGAACCAATTGCAGAGAGCAGAAAAATTTGAAAGACAGCATACTCGTATATAATAATTTTTTTTTTTAGTTAACGCACTTGCAAAAAAAATCAATTATGAAGACCTTGCAAAGTGGAGTTTACAAGGCGAATCGTCTGGTCCACAAGGATGCATCAGCAGGAATCAGGTTTGAGCCAGATGTGTTAAATTTGATTAGCAATTAGTAATCAATTAATTAGACGCCTTTTTTAATTGGTAATGATTACGATTAGAAAAAATAAAAATAAAATAAAAAAATAAAAAAAATTATCAAAAACAATCTAATACAAGTAAAGAAAGGGCTTTCTTCGACGCACCAACGTTTTAAGTGTCCGATCCTTACTCACATTTAGTAAAAACTCTGCAAAACTGATCATTTAAAGATACATAGCCCAAACCCCATTTATCGGAACAATCGATTGTATGGGAGCTATATGTTATGTTGATCCGATCTGGGTGATTCCGACAAATGATTAGTCTCATGCAAAATGGCGGCTATCTCAAAAACTGAGGGACTAGTTTGCGTAAAAACTGACAGATGGACAGACGCACATGGCTAAATCGACTCAGCTCATCGCCCTGATCATTTCGGTATGCTGATTGGTGGGTCTATCTCTTCTTCTTCTCATACTTACAAACATCGGACCAAAGTTATAATACCATTTCACGTTCATGAAAAGTATAAAAAAAATCAAAAATAATCAAAATTTATCAAACCAACTTTCTTTTTTTTCAGTATCTTTGAAGAAGCACAATACTGAAAAAAATAAAATAAAAAAATTTAAAATTATCAAAACAACGAAAATCAAAAATTTGTTGATTATTTTTGATTTATTTTTTTTTTTTTTGATTTTTTCTAATTGTAATCATTGTCAATCAATAGTCAAAAGTAATCAGAACAACTTTTTTTTAATTGTTTTAATAATCGTAAAAATCCATCATTTTCTTTTAATTATTTTTTTAATTAATTGGAAAATAATCATTAAAAATTTAAAGTAATGGTAATAAATTATTAAATGAATTCTCAAGAAAATAATTAATCAAACTGGCAATCATTACGATTAGTAATCATTATTTAATAGGTCTGGCTTGACCCAAAAGATACCGAGTTTTGTTTTCTTATCCTCAAGTGTTTTTTTTTTTCATTTTCCCACTCGTTAAAATCAGAGTAATTTTAAATGAAGAGGATGGAAATTTACATTGTACCGCTTTGTAAAAAATATCACCCGCTAATATAGGCAAATTGAATTTATTAGTAGAGTTCTACTGCTGGTTTAGAACAAGTTGCTTTAGCTGTGAAGTATATCCACTCAATAATTTTAATTTTAGAAATTTATATAAAAAGGTTTTACATACTTTTTTCGCACATGACCCATTAAAAAGATATTCACGGTCAAATCTGAATATTTGAAAACGACAACAAAAATGCATTCCTATTGCTATTCTTATCTCGCCCTTTCCTTTTCCTCTAGCTCTTCTCTTACTATTTCTCTTTGGATTGCCCAAATTACACTTCACTATGAAATCAAGTGCTTGCCCCACCATATTTCGCGTTGGCGTTGGTGCATTTATTCCTATCAGCCAAGCAGGCAAGCCCTTGATTTCAGATTGATGTTTTATCAGGGAAAGGCAGAGAGGAAAAGGAAAGGAAGACGTAGATAACAAGGAAAGAGTGAGAAAGTAATAGCAATAGAATAGCTACAAGATATAAAAGTTACAGGAAAAGAAATAGGAAGTATATGTGAAGGAGAGTCCTTTAAGAATATAAATGGGAAAGGGAACAGGCTTTGGTAGAAAAAAATAAAGAGGAAGAAGAAGGGGAAAAGGAAAATAAAGACGAAGAAGATAAAGAGAGAGATATGAAGCTGGGGGGCAGATGAAGATGAAGTAACCCATGAGGGGAGATAGAGAATAAAATTGTTTAAGCATATGCAAGTAAATTTTTGGGCAGGACAATGTCAGCAGGGTCTGTTAGTAGGATCTACAAATGGATCCGTATTTAAGTTTTAAAAGCTTTCTAAAGTGCTTATTTCCATTGAAACCGCTGACATTTCGGATTCGGTATTTCACGCCCCCACCTCTAAAATTGCCTTTATTTAGATAACGGCTAAAAACATTTTCAAGATTATATAGTTGCTTAATTTTCGCGCTACGCATGCGCTGATATTGTTATGTCAACTCCAACATTCAAACAACACTTGCCAGCATTTTGTCATTACACTTTTTCAGTTTTACTTGGATTGCAACACTTTTTACAAGCAACTCTATTTTGGTATGCAATTACTTAAAACCGCAATTGCATTTGCACCACTTTTGGGCATATACACAAACTGACAAAGTGTTCAACCTACTCACTCACCTTCGCCAATTTCAATGTCCGCATCACTTTGTTGGAATTTACCCGGGCCGGTGGTGGCTGCCGCTGCTGCAGCAGCTTGATTTGTATCCGATTTAACCCCTCTAACGCTGCCATAACCATAAAAATCGCCAAACAACATCAAGGCTAATGCAGTGAAGATCATGATACGAAAACGCCAAGCGATATCCATATTTATTTTTTTTAATATTTTATTTCTATTTTGTTTTGGTTTTTTTCTTGCTGCACTTTGTGTGGCTTGGGCTCAAAAAAAAAAAAACAACTACCGTGAATGTGCAGTGAATTGAACGAACGAATGCAGAAATTATTTATTGCATTAATTGCATAAAATAACAACAACAATGACTAGGTATCACTGCTACGTTTAGGTACGGTAGCGGTTTTTGCAATTAAGATCTCTTCACACACTACACACGCAAACGAATTGTTTGCAAATCACTAATGTTGAAAGTAATAAATTTTTATATATTTCTTGTTATTGCAATTGTGGGTTAATGACGATATTTTTAATGATTTCACACCACTTGAGTTGGTTTTGAACGCTGGCCACGCAAATCACTCACGTGTGGGTTAATGAATTCGATGAACCACCGAGATATATGTCTGGACTGACAGCCAAATACAAGCAAGTTCTTTTGCATATGGGTGTATGTACGATTTTTTTGTAAATATTTGTGTACTTTGAGCACTAAAAAGAAATGTTTTTTATTTGTTGGCTTGAAAAATGTATTGTAATGAGCAACAATTAACATTCACAAATCGTTTTTTTTTTAATTCTAATATTTTACTTTTTAAATTTTTTTTAAATTTTTACTTAAGAAAAAACATTTTTTAAACGTTTATGTATCTATTTTATTTGCTTTCTTCACTTTTAAATTTCAAAACTGTGTTGCTCGTTTTCGACTTTTGCTTCAAATGAGTTCTTTAGTTTTATTTTTATTTATATAATTAAAATCAATCTTCGTTTTTAAATTTTCGTACACTAGCAATCTTCCAATTCATTTTTTAATAAAAAAAAATTTCACGAAATACCTCCACATCTATCATGTGCGCCGCTAAATTTTAAACTAAGCTCTAAATTACCTAAAACGCCACATTAAAAGCCGTTGCCAATGCTTCGCATTTTTTCGGTGCCCAGAGACACGCTTTTCTGCTGTAAACAAGGTACACAAAAAAGCTGTATATGTACGTGAGCCACAAATATGAACAAATGTTAAACTAGCCATGGCGAATACGCTGAGCACAATTCGCTCTCACACAAGATCGCCAGGTAACATGCAGGTGATTACAACCAGCTGTTTTGTCAGAAGCGCTCAGTATGCATGCACGGTCACATTACAGTGGCTCTCTTATTGTCTCGAGCTCTAACTAATACTACCACCCACCAGTGATCGCATTTAAAATTGCAGTAGTTTAAAGAAAGTGGTAAGGCACGGTTATATTTTAAATATGCTCAATCAATCGAAATAGTAAAGGACTTCGTTTACCTAGAACCAGCATTAAAACCAACAACAATATGCCGAGAAATCCAAAAAAGAATCACTCTTGCAAACCAAAGCTATTTCAAACTGAATAGGTAATTGAGAAGTAAAGCCCTATCTCGACGAACAAAAAACACTCCACAGCCCACTTATCGCACCCTTCCTGCTGTATGTTGCAAAAGCTTAGACACTGGCAACGTCTGATGTACCGTCTCTTAGAATATTCTAGGAAAAAGGTTTTTCGACAGATTTATGGATCCGAAGAAGATTTAATAACGAGCTGTATGTAGACCCCGACATAGTTCAATGAATTAAAACCCAGCGCCTTCGTTGGCTAAGCGAAGAATGAAGATTCTCCATTCCAAAAGGTATTCTGAATGTCACCTGCTGGTGGAAGCAGAGGACTAACCTAACCTAAGTATAATTTCCAATAAATACAGTTAGTCAAAGTCTTGTATGCTACCTTTTCGAAGCGGCTAAAACTTCCAACGACCTTTAGTAAATTGGTTTTAAAAGTGTATTATTAATTTCTCGATCTCATTGTTTGCGCTGTTTTTATAACACTTAAAGCATGGCGCAATTGTACAAGATTCTGCTAGTATACCAGTTTTTATACAAGATATCTCAAGAATATTTCCGCTCACTAATATCTGGGTTACAGTCCCATTTAGCACTGCATTATGCAGGTATAAGTTCTTTATATAGTAATATATATTATAATGAGACGGTTTGAATGTACCTTCCGTTGCAAGTTCATCAACAATGCAGCTGAACTCGAGCAGAGCATTGTTCTCAAAGTCCTAAGAAATTGAAAATGCTAGTTCCACCATAGAGAAATTAGTTTTAGAAACGCATAGATGGAAACTGTTATTAGCTGCAAATGCCCGATGCCCCTTGTTGACCTACAGATATGATGCAAAAGAAATCACTTTTGGTGACAATATCAACTCCAAACATAGTTTATGGAGCAGAGAGCAAAGTTAGTCGAATCAAAGGTTTGAAAACCATTAGTAATGCTGGTGAATCATGTGGTACTCTGCGCAATGAAATATCTAAGATTGTGCTCAGAACTTAATTCGGCGATATTCGTTATTCTAAAACATTTTCTTCTCCCTTTCCATTTTTTGTAAAACAACTGAAACTTTTTAAGAAAATTTTTCAAGCTTTCAGGATATAAATGGAATAATCTCGAATTTAAGAAAAAAAAAATTGTAATGCTACTACATTTTTGATTTAGTGTCAGAAGTCCGAACACTATCTTCCGCTCAGCTTGTCTTCTCCAAATTTTGAACTTAAACTCGCTATTGCCCATTTGTGCCTACCTTCTCGTGTGAGCATTTATGGCCAGTTTATTATATCATCGCTTTAACTTCTATTTCTTGTTTATTTTTTCTCTTTTACTTTCATATATTTGTGTTATTTTAAGACTCTCTAATGTTAACCCACACAGCTGTGTGCCGGCTTAGCTTTGACGCACGATATTCATAACAAATCACGCTTCCATAAATGATCAGCAAAGTATGAAAACTCACAACCAGACTTGTCTTACTTGTAAATCTTAAGCAATTACCAACCTACCTTCTTAGATGTAAGGCTCACATTAGTGATGTGCAGAATTAAGGAACCGAGCTCGCAGTGAAAAGTTGGGCAACTGTTACGGATTTTACAAGACTAAAGATATTCCAACTTCTTTTCAAAAGACCAGAAAATTAATTTCAAAATTGCTGAATGAAGGCCTCCCACTTTTTCTTTCACTACAGCAAGTATTTCACTCAGTCCTCTTTCAACGCCAAACTTCCTACGAGTCTACTTCTTGCTTGGAAAGCTTCTCAGCAAAAATTTGGTGGCCTTAAGAAATACCTCTCGAAGTCGGCATAAAAATACGTAGCCCCCAACAATTCGTAGGACGAAAAGGTAGAGCAAGCCCACCATAAATTTGAAGCGAAGCTCGGTGTTAATTTCGAATATCAATTTTTTCTATTCAATTACATATTTATAGCCTGTATAATAGGGTGGGTCGATTTGTATGGACGAAAGTTAACCGATATTGCATACCCAAAAAAATAATTTTCGAACCTGCGAAAATTCGTTTTT
This sequence comes from Merzomyia westermanni, assembly GCA_949987695.1. Taxonomy (NCBI): domain Eukaryota; kingdom Metazoa; phylum Arthropoda; class Insecta; order Diptera; family Tephritidae; genus Merzomyia; species Merzomyia westermanni. Next base: position 144,694,666 of record OX465291.1, on the reverse strand, counting down.
TTGACTTTTTAAGACTTTGATTTTTAAGGTTAAATGGCGAAAGGGTAAGTTTTTTTGACCAAAACACTCCCCAAAACCCAAAAAATTATTTTTTTTTCTTCAAAAAACCGTTATCGCCAACGATTTTAGCGGGCTTTTTTGGGTCGGACAGGGTATACATGAAAATTTTAAAATCAAAAGAAAATTTTTTTAGTAGGTCATGAAAAAACCCTTAAAAATCAAAGTCGAAAAAAGTCAAAAAAAATTAATTTCGCAGGCTCGAAAATAATTTTTTTGGGTATGCGTAGTGGAACTTTTTTTCCCTGAGCCCAAAACCTATCGAAAAATCGATGGCGCGATATCGGTTAATAAGTCGACCCAGTCTACTCTATATACATCAAACAGCTGACAAAAGCTAAGAGAACATTTTCGTTTACCGAATATGTAAGACTAGAAAATGTTTCGAGTTCAATAAACTTACAAGCCTCCATTAAGAAATGCTGTTATATTTAGTTACTAAAAGCCCCATCGTATGCACAAAAGTAGTATATATATAAATAACAAGGTTAACCACAAACAGGCCAGCACTGCAGGCCTGTGTTTGGGCCAGTGGGAACGTTATGACCACTAACATGTACACAAAAATGCAGCAAAAACTCCTTTCAAAAAAATTCTTTGTTTTCATTTTTGGTTTTTTCTGCCATACTGTATAATAAATTTTAATTTTTTTTTTTTTTTTTTCTTGGTTACCAGTGAGTGTTTATTGCTTTCGCACAATTTTACTTATTCTAAAAATGGAAATACAAGACGCGAGTGAAGGGAATCTTTACATAAACAGAATAGTATATAAAAAAATTACTCAAATTCTTGACTTTACCTTGTCTTTGCTTGTGTATATGAGCTACTTAAGATTCACTCTGAACATCAAGCTCAACTAAAGAATATACCTTGGACATGCACAGAAGCATGCATATATGCTATCTGGGCTTCAAAAGGTGCTAGAAATCTACAAGCTCAATGGGCTGGTTAAATAATGCGAAATTTTCTTAGAAAAAACCACCACAAAAAATCGCACTCTACTTGTATGTATCCCTATTTGATCACCTTTTGCTGCTTTGTATAGCTCTTATATCTTCTTCTCCCTATTCAGCTCTCGCACTCAGCGCCACCTTTCCGAGGGAAAATAAGTGTATACCAATCTCTCAATATTCTGTCATAACTTCAAATCAAATCTGGAATACATTTAATGTGTATAAGCCGTAAAGAAAATAAAATTTAAAGCTACACAGGTCTACTTTTTTTTTTAAATATGTCATGAAAATTCTTAAAATCTCATTAATACCTTTCGTTTGATACCCATATTGAGGAAACGCATTTGAAAATCAAATTGCTGGAACTTAGACCTAGGCAATTTTAGCTTTAACTTAATGGAATTTTGGATCGATATTCCAGCTAACGAAAGTCGGAGCGCTCCGAAATAATGATCCAAAAAAAGTCAGTTCCTTGAGCTTCTTTGAAGTGTTCTTTTGTAAACATCAAAACCCCCACTTTTTTATGAAGGTTCAGAAAGAGCTTTCTGGGACGAAATGATAGACTCGATTATATGAATGTTTTATAGCACTTTCTGATTAGTAAGACATCGATATGAATCTCCAATATGACTCCAAAACTTATTCAAAAAATTTTCAAAATGGAAAAAAAAAACAATTTTGTAAAAGAGTCAAAAAAGACTCAAAAACCCTTCAGAAAAGCATCAGTACAGTGTTTCAAAAAGAGTCAACAAAGATTACAAGAAAGCTTCAGAAAAGCATCAATAAAAGGCTCCAAAAAGAGTACAAAAACAACATTTTAAACAACTTTTGGTTTCTTTCAGTTCCTCTAATTAAGGCCCCAGGCATTTGTTTTGATATCTTCAATATGTAAGTATAGTAACTGCAGAACTGATAAGCTGGCAGACGCCGACATAGTTCAGCGAACTAATACACAGCGGCTTCGCTGGCTAGGCCACGTAGTGCGAATGAGCGAAGATGCTCCAGCCCAGAAGGTATTCTTAACGGCACCCGCCGGTGGAAGCAGAGGAAGAGGGAGACCACCACTCCGATGGAAGGACCAAGTGGAGACCGATTTGCGATCCCACGGCGATTCCAATTGGCGCCAGTTGGCGCAACGAAGAAACGACTGGCGAGCTATTTTGGACGTCAAAGTCGCCCAAGCGGTTAGATGACCATTTAAAGAAGAAGTAACTGCAGGTAGGGCAAAGAAAACCAACTATAGCATACAAATGAAAGGGCCTGATAATAAATACTCGCATTAACTTAAATTATTTCGTTTAAACAAAAATTTTAGTAATTCGTGTTCTAAATTTACTTAATTATTGCAATTTAATTTGAATTTTTTTTTTTTTTATTTAACGAATAAACTAAATTATTTGTTTATTTTCTCTTCCCGCCCTCTCTCTCTCTCTCTTTGTTTATATTTTAACATACGTGCATGTAATCTGCCTTGATAACTGTAAACGTAAATACCTGTTATAAATTACTATTACAAATTCTGTTATGAATGTTTTTGTTATGTTTTAACCAACCAGTTTGACGTTGCGATTCGTTCAAAAGTCTTTGTTGCCGGCACAGTCGTTGACTGCGTTGCCTTCGATTTCTGTTATTTTACTAATGCAAGCTTGGTCATTTCTGGAAGCCGGTTTTTTGTGATATTTCAATTACTTTGCGCGACGTGCATTACAATTAACACTCATTGAGTTTCAGTTCATGGTGGGCCGTTAGCATTATGTGCCGTTATAAGCTTTTTTCAAAACTGCGGCCTAATGAGTAATAATTATTACGTTGGAAAGGAAATTAACAATTGAATGTGTTAGGTACTTTATGGCCACATAAAAATTAATTGTGAGAACATGAAAAAATTAAAGTTTTTGTAACGATTTCCTAAAAATTTAAAAACTCCAATGAAAATATGTGAATGGTTATCATAGTAGAAAAAGGCACTCAGATACTAGATGGGAACAAAGAAAACGCGATCGTTCAGCTCTAGGAAGCAGCAGATGTGATGGTCAAGCGGTAACTTCTCTTATAACCCGAAAGTGTAACAGGCTGCATATAAAGTCCTCACATACTAGCCACACAAGAATAATTTCTATGAAAGCCATCTGTACGTACCGGCATGATGAGAGTTTCACCTTAATAAGGTCTGTTAATTTAGTATAAGCTGCTTTGATTTGCTCTTGAACCTGGCATTTTTCGGTATAGTAGAACTCAATGAACTACATGCCGTGATTATACCATAAGACGATACCAAATTAGATCTGGTAACTGACGTACAATCGTACTTAAGTTATAGAGGGAGCACTGAGACGCCAAACCCAATAACACAATCCCTTACGACGGAAAAAACATCCCACCAGCCGACTATGATGAAGTGAGGGCGGCTATATTCCGGCTCAAAAATAACAAAGCACCTGGAATGGACGGACTACACGCCGAACTGTTCACACACGGAGGCAGAATATAGTCGCACGGGTACATGCCTCCAGATAAGAATCCTCCACTTAAGCTTTGCCAAATCAAAAATAAAGGCGATACCGCTCACGGCACTGACTACCTACTAACAGTCTCCTTAATACCGTATATAAGGGTCTATCTAACGTATTGTGCGAAAGACTGACGCCCATCATAGAAAAGCTCATTGGACCAGATCTTCACGGTACGCTAAATTCTGGATAAGACCCATGTTATGAGAATCGACACGCAGCATGTCTTTGTCGATTTCAAAGCCGCTTTTGCCATGTCTTAATTTGACTTTCCTACAAAGCTTATACGACTACGAGGTGTGTTCAAAAAGTATCGCGAATTTTGTGTTTTTTCAAAAATTATTTATTTATTCATGAATATCTATTTTGTCCCCTTCAAAGTAATCGCCATGAGATATTATACACTTGTGCCAACGGTTTTTCCAATCTTCGAAGCACTTCAAAAAATCATTTTTTTGTATCTTGTTCAGCTCCTCCTTCGATGCCGTCTTTATCTCGTCAAGAGAAGCGTAACGTCGTCCTTTCATGGGCCTCTTCAGTTTAGGGAACAAGAAAAAGTCACAGGGGGCCAGATCTGGGGAATACGGTGGCTGCGGCATCATTAGTATGTTGTTTTTGGCCAAAAAGTCGCGCACAAGCAACGATGCGTGAGCAGGGGCGTTATCGTGGTGCAAAAGCCAATTTTGTTCTTCTTTGCACATCTTCTCGGCCTTCTGAGAACATTTTGTACCACCGATAAACGTTGCTTCGGTCCAAGGTAGCTTCTCCGTATGCCACAGTCAACATTCGGAATGCATCCGCGCACTTAATTTCGTTTTTCACACAAAATTTGATACAGGTTCTTTGATCCATTTTTTTGAATAGGTAAAAATCGAAGACGATCCAAAACACGTGCAAGCAAAGCAGCTGTCAACAATTAACTGAACATTCAAAATGGCCGAGCTTGTCGGCATAAGTGAGAGACATGAGTACCAACATAACGCCACAAAAAATTCGAAATTCGCGATACGTTTTGAACACACCTCGTATGCCAAATGACATTGAGTAAAACGAACAGGTCCACAAGAATTGGGTAGAACATCCGCGAGTCATTCGAAACAAATAAGACTTTAGACAATTAGAGAGAAAAGTTCTCTGAAGATTTATGATCCTTCCCGTGACGCCAACGCCGAGAATCGAAGGAAATTTAACGATTAGCTGTATGAGCTTTACGCCTAAAGCCTCCACTGCCTAAGTCATGTTATGCGAACGGGCAAAGAAAGCTCCAGCTTTGTTTATTTGTTTATTTCGACACTCGTATTAGGCATCTAAAGAAGGGGGAGACCTCGACTGAGTACGAAAAAACCGGTGGAGGATGACTTGAACCTGAAAAAGGGATGAATCGCGTGCCTTGATACGCATCGCCTAGACGGTTAAGCGCCAATGAATGATGTTTATGATGATGATGAATTTTATACAGTTGTACAGCAAAAAAATATTGAACCTTAGTCCCTATTTACCCAACTGCATCCCTTTAAGCGCAAAATCATCGTATCAACTAAATATTCATTTATGTAATATGCGAGGAGTTAACATGATAGGACATATCTACAATGAGCAAACATGAAAAGCACATAATCACCCACACATGAGTACATTCACTAATAAAATAGGCATATTTAATAGAGCCTTCGTGTATACTAAATAATCTATACAAATTTACAATGATGATAATTATAACTTTCCACTTTGATGAGTCCACAATGGACCCCAAACAAACTAACAGCAAAAATTTATTGTTGTTGCTCATTTGCAAGACAAGGAGATATTTGCAAAACATAAGAAACTGACACATGCATGTGTACAATGGTGGATGAGTGGGTATTCGTTTGTGAGTGTGCGCTGATTAGTTGAAGTGGACATGCAAGCAGTGACGTGAAATTGTTAAAATTATCATGTATCGCAAATATTTGCACAGAAATTGTGTGTTTAACATAGCTATTTACAGCTTACAATCTACGTACATCCCAATATAGTGCGTTTCATAAATATAGCACTCTCAAAATCTTTACTTTTTAAAGATGTGCACAAAGTTTATAATACAAATTTATATGACTCGTAAATGACAAAAAAAAAATTTTATTCAAATGTAAATGTAATAAAGTATGAATATGGGGGTTATATTCATAAAAATTAAAAAAAGGTTAAAGGTTTGTACGGAAATGTCATATAAAAAGCTGTATAAACCAATTTAATTTTTTATAAATATGGCGGTAAATTTATAAGTTTTTCTGAATTTTTGGAAATATTTTCTCAAACGAGCGCATGAACTTCATTAATTTTTATAAGAAAGATGACTTCGGAAAAAAATCTTAAAATATAAAGTGGTTTTTAAAACTTAAAAGTATATGTAATTAAAATCAAAAATAACCAAAAAACATTAGAAATAATAAAAAAAAGTTGTTTTGATTATTTTTGATTATTTTCAATACCGTTGATGTGTATATAAAAGTAATCAAAACATTTTTTTTTATTAATTTTTAATTTTTTTTTAATAATCGTAAAAAATCATGATTATTTTTTTGATTAATTTTAAAATAATCATTAAAAATGTAAAGTAATGGTAAGCAATCATTAAATGGATTCTCAAGAAAATATTTAATCAAACCGGTAATCATTATGATCAGTAATCATTATTTAACAGGTCTGGTATATTTTTTATTTTTTTTAATAATCGTAAAAAATCATGATTATTTTTTTAATTAATTTGAAAATAATCATTAAAAATGTAAAGCAATGGTAATCAATCATTGAATGGATTCCCAAGAAAATAATTAATCAAAACGGTAATCATTACGATTAGTAATCATTATTTACCAAGTCTGGTATATTTTTTTTAATAATCGTGTAAAATCATAATTATTTTTTTAATTAATTTGAAAATAATCATTAAAAATGTAAAGTAATGGCAATCAATCATTAAATGGATTCCCAAAAAAATAATTAATTAAACCTGTAATCATTACGGTTAGTAATCATTATTTAACAGGTCTGGTATATAAATGCATTAATCATGTAAGTTCCTAATATGTTAAAGTTATGAAACGCACTACATGTATAATAGGGATGTAACGGACGGTAACTTACAGCAACCGGAGTCGGATCTTCTAAATTTGGTTTACCGGAACCAAAGTCGAATACATAAATAAGGGCTAAATAAAGAATTTCATTTTGTTTTGAAGCAATCGGAACCGTAGGGGACTAAGACGTTTAACTTCAACGGAAGTTCCAACCCTCCACAATTATATGTATTTTATGCATATGTATGTATGCATAAAGATATTAGATGTTAAAACTTTTCAAATAATTCGATTATTCGAATATTCCATCAGTATGAATATAAGATTTTCAACATTCGAGGTGGCAAGAATAAAATAGCCAAGCGACTTTTGATGTATTTAGGTAACAGGCGATAGGGTTAACAGGTCGATTTAACATTTTTGTAAATGATGCAGATGGGTGGCAAATTTTTTTGTAAAGCACAATGAAGTACCTATCTTGTGATTGTCTGGCACAGCTCTCTGCTGGTGTATCGTGGTTTGCGGTAATTTTGTAGAAATTTCAATGACTTTGCGGAATTCATAAAAACTGAATAACTAACACGAAGCGAGAAAAAAATACTACATAAAAATAGCACACCCTTATATACAAATACGCCAAGGCATAGATGAGAACAACGTGGCGTATGAGTTTCATTCAACTGTCAACTGCCTAATTCAGCTGCATTCGTCTCTTACCACCAAGCAGACACATTAAATCAACCAATTTATATACTTTTGTATATTCACAATATGTACATACAGGGTGGCTGATGAATTTGATGGTTTGCAATAACCCGACAAGAAAAAGTCAGGTGCAGTAAGGTCAGGCGACCTGGGTGGCCAACGGAATGTGGAGTTTCTGGATATCAGCTTATTGGGAAATTTTCGTCGCAATTCTGTCATAACAGGTTGGGCTATATGAGAAGCTGCACCATCTTGCTGAAACCACACAGAGTTGAAAGAAATTCTCATTCGGCGTAATTCTGGATAGAAAAACTCTCTCAACATGCTCAAGTAACGGTCTCCAGTAACCGTAACGGTGTGACCGTTTTCTTCGAAGAAGTAGGGCCCGACAATGCAGCGTGATGAAACTGCACACCACACTGTGACACGAAGTGGATGCAATTCCGTCTCATGGAGTATCTGTGGGTTGGAAGCACTCCATATTCGACAATTTTGTTTGTTTATGTTGCCGTTTAAATCGAAATGGGCCTCGTCAGACATGAAAAGACAGTTCAACATGTTTCCATCCTCTTCCACCATTTGAAGCATCTTCTGGCAAAATTCCAAGCGAATCGGCAAGTCTGCAGCGTTCAGTTTGTTGGCCATTTGAATTTTATATGGGAATAAGTCCAAATCTTTGTGCATTATTGACTGTAATGACTGTCTGCTTACACCCATTTGAGCAGATTAGCTTCTTGTCGAAACACGTGGATTGTTTTGTATGGCAGCAGCTACAGCAGCGATTGTTTCCTCCGTTCGAACTGAAGGGTTTCGATGGTAAGGTCTTCTGTTGACTGTCCCATGCTCGGCAAAATTGTTTACAAGTCTTATTATCGTCCATCTGCTAGGAGGATTGCCGCCAAACGTGCGCCTATACTCTCTTTGAACCGAAACTACGGACTCCAGTGCGTGATAGCGGCGGACAATCCAAATTCTTGTTTCAGTGTCCCAGTTATCCATTTTTGTTAAATGTAAAAGTCAATCTGCAAAATAAAAAAAAATTAACCAGATTCATTAAATAGAAAAAAAGTTATTTAATTTTTTTTTGGTAGCGGCTTTCATTAGCCACCCTGTATGTACATAATAGTCTATGTATATATGCATGAATGTTTTGTACAAAATTACAATTACAAGCTGTGCACCTTAGGGTCTGTCATGTGACACCTACGGAAATTAAAAGTGATATGCCCGTTGGGCTTGGTAATGGGCGTGCCGTTGCACAATTAGGCGTTATATTCAGACACCTGTTCCCTTGCCCGCAAAATTGGTGACTAATTCAAATTTATGCAGTTGTTGTTGCTGTCATTAGATGTGCATCACAATTATAGACGTTTGTTGTTGTCAATGTTGCGCTTAAATGATTTTCTCTGTTCCTCTATTTACACCTAATATTATTATTACATACAACTAAATACTATTATTTGTGCTGATGTATGTTTGTGTTTTTTGTGTGCTGTAATTAAACCAAACAATGTCATGCATACTTATGTAAATATGTATGTAATACATCACTTTTCTTGTGGTCACTCATTCTTCTGCTTGTCAAATCGTCTAATATCATACACGGGGGAGGATTTAATTTGGTTGCATTTAATTTTAATTATTTCTAATCAAATATACATTGGGACGGTCCTTAAATGTATGGAAGAAATGTTTACGTCGATACTAATATTTAGTCGCAATGGCGGACGGTTAAAGAGTGTCGCATAGATGTCTTTAAAAATCAAATTGAAGATCATTTCAAAGCGCAGGCCTTTAATTTGGTAATACTGCAACCAAAGTAATCTTGTATGAGTTTGGTGCCGTTTGGAGACGGCTCAGGTATATCGTACAGTGATAAGAGTTTAGACAATCTTGTAAAGAAATCCATGCTGTACCCCTTTTTCTGACATATTTCAAACGTCTTCAAACGAATTTAAACTTATATATGATATCTTTGGCTGTAGTATTATAGATAGAAAAGGTGAACCAGCAAAAAATCCTTAATTAGATTTTTTTTAAGGACAACCCTAATATTCCTGCATAATACTAAAGATTTTGCGGCTAAATTAAATGGATGGTGGATAGAAACTCGAGATACGAGTTCTTTGAAAATTTTCGTACCATCTTTTCTTTTTCCTTATAAAAAAATAACCCTTGATCGATTCACTTCAGGAGCCTTTGGTCACGCCAACCCAACACCAGCTGCACAGAAGTAGAAACTTATTAAATTTTAACGATTTTTTAAGCTCAAAGGTGTCATAATCACATTTGGAGTTACTACACTATCCCTGCAGTGTCATAATATCAATTTAAAAAAAACAATTGTTTTACTTGGGATTATATCATAACAACATCCGTAAAGATGGAGAGTATTTTAGAGTCTCATTGCGAATATTTACGATTTTCTTACAATATATGCTTAAAATCATTTCCTAAGAATACCCTCTTGCGATCTTATTGATGTTGGTAAGCATGCAACTTACCATATCATCAACCTAGCGTGGGTCGGATTAAGACGTCCAAGCTGAGGTCTCTCTCAATACCACGTTTTCTTCCTACAAATTTCCGGATCGATTTTATTTTGCAGCATCTCCGAAAAAGCTTTAATAACAGGCGTAATTGGCGACTGCCGTCGTGTGGCAATAGTGTTGCTGGCCTACCACACCGAAGGTTCAAGGTTCGAGCCCTGAATATTAACCAACCGTCAGCCTCAATACTTATAAGAGGGACACTTCTCTTAACACCCACGAAACCTTTGAAGGATATATCAACCTTCTTCTGACAAACCTTTATGGTAAGATACAGTAAAGTTGTAATGGTAGACTAAATGCAGTTTGCTTGAGTCCATACCTGGAAATGTTTGCCAACTGGACAAGACTAGGCTAACCTTTTCTCTCGACAAGGAATTCTCAGTAAGAGTCCTCTTAACACGAAATAAAACATATCGATGCTCTAGACTCACACTTTACTAAATGGTACTGCCTTGGAAGATTCACCGTTCTCCTCAAGTATAAGCCCGTCGAGCATTTGCAACGTCTCTCAGAGTAAACCAGCAGTCAAACCAGAAGTACCTCATCGAAAGCAACAAACGAAAGTAGATGGGCGTTAAAGAACTGATCTGTGTGTGGTCCAAAGCTGTAATGCCAGTAACACGGCCAAGAGAAAGTACGCTACCAACGATTAAACAAGGAAGTCCGCTGAACAATGTGAGGTGAACTAGTTGAGAAATACTTTTGCTCCTCTTGCTACAAGTAAACACTGGCTTGGGTTTGTTCTCGACGAGAATGCTAAAGCCAGACCGCCACTGGAACAAGTTTCTTTTTAATCGCAATTAATTAATTCAAAGGGGTATTTTGGAGAGAAAACGGAGCACTGTATTATGGGCGCAACACAAGGAGAAATAACGTCGATTGACTACTTAGCTTATTTTCCCGCGCCCATTCTGCTATTTATGAAATCCAGCTTTAATCAGCTAAAAGCTTTAATTTTATTTTATTTTGAGTCATTGTGAATTATACATATGACTTCAAAACGCAATTAGTTTAAATTACAGTGCTTTAATAAAATTTAAGTGCACATGCACTCAGCTTAAACTGCATTATCGACAGTACACACATTTTATATGCGCCAAACATAATGCAGAATTAAGCTGGACGAGTGTAACTATAGGGAGAAATGGGTTGCATTAACAGAGATTCAACAAATGCACTACTATTTTAATACATACATGTATATATGTATTTTTAATCAGATAAATGCATAAGAATGAAATTGAACCCACCCAGTGTGTATTTTAACCGCAGTCAAACCAACTAGTTTGCAGATTGCTTCACAAGTAGCATGAATTCTACGTTAACCCAGTCGGCCAACTTTGTGTTTTCATTGAAAAAAACACATGTTTTAACATGTTTATATCATGCGCGTTTTTAGCTATCAGATTTCGAGCAAAGTTTAAAATTGTCAAAAGATCATGCTACGAAAGAGGGTTCGACCTTTTTATAAGCAAGCTAAAAAAAATTTTTTTTTTTTCGTTTTTCTCAAGCTCCAAAACTCTAGTAAGTATTAGACTCATACCTAATTGGTTGGTTATTTGTCGTCCTTATACATCTTCGCATGAAGTTCTAGTAAAATTTTACCTACTACTTTCATTGTTTATTTGCTGGGTTCCCATAAAATCCCTTACAAAATATCGTGCCACTGGGATAAGTAAATTTCAATTTGTGTAGCATACTTATAGATATAGAAATAAGACTTGTCCGACCGTTCCCGTAGGGTAGCGTATAGGTCCGACAGTACCTGCATCAAATACAAGGAATCAGTTTAACCCATATAAAGAGATCAAAACTTTCAATATTCGCATGTTCCATTGCCAGTCATACCGGTTTCATCTTAGACGAATCGCATTCTTCGCTGGGACATGTGGCTACGCTACGCAGTATTCTTTACATGCAAATTCCACTTTGGTATTTTTAAATTTGCAAGAATTCCGTGTTATTCAAATTTAAGTTGCATACCCTCAGGCGCATAACCGTGAATATGAGCAACACAACTGCGTGCCAGTGCCAATTAACATTATTCGTAGTAGGGATACTTCCCAGTCTCTACTCCCCACACAATAAATGCAACCCTGCATATTTACATATGTATCACCCCTTGTGACCGCAACGAAAACCACAACTTTAATATACGAAAATTGACAGTGAAATTGGCAACGTTGTGCAGTAATCGAGCACATATTCATGAGCGCAACGTAAAAAGGAAATATTGGCGGGAAACTAACGCTTCTAAGAGTTTCTCCGAGCTTCTCCAAGAGTTGTGCTACACTTTGTTTAATCGCAAATTTGCTGTGGGCGCTACCGCTCGAGACTATGTCATCTGAAAGGCAGATGGCTTTTTTCTGTGAATTTCATCTAGCGGTTTTATCAGTTTGATATAAAAGGTTTTGTACTGACTTTTGAACCCAAGAGCTCGACATGAGAGCAAGCAAAATACTGACGATAGCATAGCAATGACTGCACCATAATAAAACAGATTTAAGCATACAATACGCATATGCAAAATAGAGTATGCAAGAATATATGTACTAAAACTCTGCATGTGCCCTCTTTTTATGATGTTACTTGCTTTCAATGCGTTTGCTGCGATATTTTACTTGTAGATAAATAATATTGAAATTAAAATCAAACATACAGACATGCCCAGCAGGGAGTAACTGGATTAGTGCGAAAAACATCTGAACATTCCGGTTATGTAAGGCATATTTTCGACTTTAAGAAGTAAGGAAAATTGAAGTAATGCCTGTGCTCCTATGAAACCCTTTGAAGAACAGTACCAAAACACTTTAAAAAGGTTTAAAGAGCTGCAGTAGATTTCGGTATATAAAAGTAACATATTTCTTTTTGCAGTTGTGAAAGTTCAAGAACTTTTTTTATCATAAATTGCATTTTCATCAAAAAAATAACAGAAGAATTCCACCAGACATGAACCGGAGTATTATTAATAATTATCAAAGTTCGGATTACGTGCAACAGAAAACGCCTAAATTCATGCCCCATAACTGTGCGTTACAAAAACGAGCTTTGGGGGAGAAAAAATAAAAATACACGTGGATCGGCGATTTTCTTGTACACGTGAGAATTGTTTTTTTTTTGTTTTTTTTTTTTTTTTTTTTTTGCAGTGCTCCGTACGTGGTAGCCAAAAAAATCGGCGATACACGTGTATTTTTATTCAAGGTTTTCTATAATAAAATTATATTTATCTATTCTATAATAAAATTATAGAAAATTGCCTCTACATTGAAAAACAATTACTTAATATGACGTGGGGAATGTTGTAGAGCTCAGCTGAATGACTTTCAGAATTTTGGTTTGTCTATTAATCTGCTTGAACTCAAGCATATCGGAAACCTAAAAAAGGATTTTTATGAGATATTCACTGATGGACAGCCTGTAATTTAGAATGTTTGCAAAACTTTGTTCTATCAAAATCGCATGATAAACAAAAATTTAATACTTATTTTAAGTGAGGTATAGGAAAAATGTATTTTTAAATAGATTTATATGTATGAAACAAAATGCCTATAGTTTCTCAAAAAAATATAAAAGCGTGTTACTTTTGGCTATGTTACTTTTTTTTTGTTTTGAAACTCCGCAGATTATGGCAGGGAATATTCCGAAAAAAAATTAACAAGCTCATTTTTATATAAAAGCTTTTAAAGAGTGTACAGTGAGTGGTTTAGAAATTACTACAGATAAATTAAAAAAAAAAAAAAGTAAAGAAAGGGCTGCCTTCGACTGTGCCGAAGACTTTATACCTTTCATGAATACGCACCACGGTTCTAAGTGTCCGCTCCTTACCCCCATTTAGTAAAAACTCTGCAAAACTGATAATTTAAAGATACATAGCCCAAACCTCATTTATCGGAACAATCGATTGTATGGGAGCTATATGTTATGTTGGTCCGATCTGGGCGATTTTAACTACACAAATTACATACATAATAAGTACCAAATCTGCAAAATTACGTTTTTAGCTTTTTAATTGCAAAAATTTATAGCCCAAAATCCAATTTATCGAAACTATCGATTGCATGGGAGCTATGCTTGTATTGCTCCGATCTTGCTGATTCCGGCAAATGATTAATCTCATGCAAAATGGCGGCTCCATACCAATCTCAAAAACTGAGGGACTTGTTTGCGTACAAACAGACAGACGGGCATGGCTAAATCGACTCAGCTCATCGCCCTGATCATTTCGGTACACTTATTGGTGGGTCTATCTCTTCTTCTTCTCATACTTACAAACATCGGACCAAAGTTATAATACCATTTCATGTTCATGAAAGGTATAATAATGAATATTTTCAGCCTAAGTCCAAAGTTTTAAGCCGCGTAGTTATTTTCAAATTATTATTTTCGTGTTTTACTTTTTCTGTTTAAGTTTCTTAAAAAGTGGATTAGTTCTAAGCTTTTTTGAAGGCGATTTCAAGTTTATTAATCTTAATTGGTATTGAAGTTTATGTTAATTCCACTAAAATTCAACTTATAATTTTTTTTAATAAATATTTGAGAGATTAATTTTAAAATGTTTTTTCCTAGTGGAGTTCATACTTTAATTACGGTATCATGCGTGCATATGTAAATATCTATACAAATGTGTATGTTTGTATTTATTTGTGCCCAATGCATAACCGTAACTTTAAATTAAAATTTTAATGTAGGTGAGCAGCGTGTTGGCAGCAAACATTTTGGCTTACACTTGTCCATGACTTACACAAAAATGAGTGCTGAAATTTTGTTGCTGTTGTTGCTGTTAGTGTGACAATATGTTGCATGCGAATTGCACCGGCAAATATTAAAATTAATGCAAATATGCCAACTGTCGCACATTTACAAAGACATACAGACATACAACAAAGCTATTTTTGTCACTTCGCTTTCCCTACTTTTGTTTTCGCACTCATTGTTTTATAAATAAATACAAGTATGTGCATACAAATATCTATTTTTAGCTGCATTGTATTTATGTGCTTACACATTTATGGCATTCCCTGCACTTGTAAAATTTCCACCAACCATTGGCTTGCAACTTGTCGCCGCTTTACTTAAGCCACACATTTGCATCACTGGTTCAATAAACTGGCACAGTCGTTCATTCTCATCCCAGCTTCCAGCTAGTTACTTAATTGTATGTTGCTTTGTTGTTTTTATTTGTAATTTTGCAGTTTTGGAGTGTTAGGTTGTTGCACAGTATTATGTACTAATTTCTGTTGCCATTGCTGTTGTTGCATTTAGTGACACCATTAAATCGAAATTCTGTGGCAACACCTGTTCTGTTACAAAAATTTTACATTTTAGGGAAAATGCCTATTAAATTGAGCTACCCAAATCGTATATGTGTGTGTACATATGTCATTGTTTTGTTAATTTCTGGCCGAGATCAAGAAAACGAGCCAATTATATCATAATAACTGACGGTTGCTAGAAATACTAGAGCTCTAAATTCTTTGTAATATGTATATACGACTAAGTATATGGTTGAGATAGCGTTGTTGATCTATTGTTTTGATATTGTTGGTTGCACATCATCATGATCCGCAGCTGGAGAGCAGCGCCCATCACCCTTGACTTTCGTATGGGGTCCATCATAATAACAAGTTGAAGTAGATCATCATTATTATTTCTCTAAGAATTTGCCTTGGTTTGAAAAGCATTGCCCTATGCTTCGTCGAACTAACCAAGCAGTTTGAATTGAAAATTAAAGCTAGTACCAGTTTTTAAAGTTTTGATATTGTTAATAGTAATTAATAATACCATAGCTGCCACGATATACTGCCAAGAAGATTTACAGAATTAACAAAGACCCTAAATGCTATGACAAGACTACCACTCAATGTGACAATGATGATTTGATGTTAAGTATTTGTTTTTGTAAGTGTAGCTTGTAGCTTTACATGTCAAACGTTTCTGTATTGTTGTTTGATCTTAATAACATGTTTTGTTTTCTTTTAAAAAAATAAATAGTGTAGCCCCTGAAGGTTAAGTAAGTTTTTTAATCGCAGCAAAAAGTTATTTAGTCGGACTAGCCTGGATTGCTTGCCTAGCTCTATTGATAGTCGACCACCTCTTTTTAGATTTATAAAATTTCGATTATCTCCCATCTTGTCAGCGCCGGAACTTGAGCCTCACACCTTTGGAGTTGTAGGCTATAACACTTTCCGAGGTCGTCATATTCCAGATTTTAATATTTGCCTATTTATAATCGCCACTGCCATTTAAAAAAAAAAAAAAATTGGTTCCTGCCTGAGTAAAATCGGCCGAAATACTAAATTCGTCACATCAAAGCCATGCAGAATATGACCAAACTAAATCGTTGGTATGACAATCTAATACCTGAATTTGTTGTTACCGGGATCCCTTAATTTATACTGTACAATGCCCTGATCAGTCTATCATGGAAAAGGCCTAAAAACCGCAATAAAAAATCTCAGAACTTTTCTTATGCGCTGCCAGGCCTGAATTTTGTTTCTCTCGATGTTTTTCTTCTCTCTATTATAAGCTCTTTCATCCAAATTTAGATTTTAATTTTTGAGCTTTCTTTTATTTAAATGGAATAAGCCAATGTTGGCATAAAACTATATGTAGTCGTTTTTGAGAAAAAAATTTTCAACAGCGTTGCCACCTAATCTTAATAATAAGCTATATATTTTAGCAATTTCTTTGCGTATACATTACTATCTCTGGGTAAGGTATTGCAATCAAAGCTGTTGTACTCAAGTGTTGTCACTGAGTATAGTTTTAGAATGTTGGCAACTAAGGTGTGATCCGGTTACAATGGACTACAGGAAACCGCGACAACGTGTTCCTCAAATCGGAGTGTGCATCCAATAAGAATTCAAAATTTTTAATACAAAGCGAAAGGAGAAGCAGATAAAGAGGAAGAAAAGGAAGGTGGGAACGCAAAAGAAATATGGATGTAATGAGAAGGAGGAGTCAAGTAAATTTTTTATGTATGGATATAACTCTAAAAATACATATAAATAACATATATTGCCACAGTTCACACCAGAGCAAATATGGTGGTATTTTTAAAATGGTTTTGCAATGCTTGGAACATTATTATTAGTCGAAATAATGAAGAATAATAGCTATCTTCCGTCTCTGACATTCAGTCAATGAAATATTTCACTCAAGCACTGGCTGGTGTGTTTTTTTTTATTTTTTTTTTTGACTATTTTTCTAAAACTGTAATTTTATGAAATATTTATGCAATTTTTTTGTATTATTTTAAATTGTTTTTTTTTTTTTTTCAAAAGCAAATTTGTTCGGCAAAACTTTCCGCTGCATTTAAACTGATTTCTAAAACGTTCATTGCATTAGCAAATATTTAATTACGTTATCGCTGGGTAATTAACTTGCATTACCAATTAACGCGTGCACATAACTAATAGACTACCGGAAGGAATTTTCTGTCCCCAAACTAAAATGACACGCCGCTGCACATAAACATTAACAATGCGGTTACACGCACTAATCAAATGCATTAATATACTTATGCACAACTATCCACACATATGCAACAACAACAAATAATTTGCTTAATTTATAGACACGCACATACGTTTTCACCTACATTTGTATATACGAGGTGTGTTCAAAAAGTATCGCGAATTTTGTGTTTTTTCAAAAATTATTTATTTATTCATGAATATCTATTTTGTCCCCTTCAAAGTAATCCCCAATCCAATCTTCGAAGCACTTCAAAAAATCATTTTTTTGTATCTTGTTCAGCTCCTCCGTTGATGCCGTCTTTATCTCGTCAAGAGAAGCGTAACGTCGTCCTTTCATGGGCCTCTTCAGTTTAGAGAACAAGAAAAAGTTACAGGGGGCCAGATCTGGGGAATACGGTGGCTGCGGCTTCATTAGTGTGTTGTTTTTGGCCAAAAAGTCGCGCACAAGCAACGATGCGTGAGCAGAGGCATTATCGTGGTGCAAAAGCCAATTTTTGTTCTTCCACAAATCCGGGCGTTTCTGGCGGATTGCTTCGCGCAAATTGCGCATAACTTGCAGGTAATATTCCTTATTGACCGTTCTTCCCTGTGGCAAGAAATCATGATGCACCACGCCCCTGCAATCGAAGAAAACTGTCAGCAAAACTTTCACATTCGACCCAACTTGGCGCGCTTTTTTCGGTCTTGGTTCGTGCGGCAGCTTCCATTTGGTTTCTACGTCATAACCATAAACCCAAGATTCGTCACCAGTTATGACCCTCTGGAGCAAATTTGGGTCGTCGCGGACAGAGTTTAACATCTCATTAGCAATGTTCATGCGATGCTGTTTTTGGTCACAATTGAGCAATTTTGGTACGAATTTCGCGTAAAAATCGAAGACGATCCAAAACACGTGCAAGCAAAGCAGCTGTCAACAATTAACTGAACATTCAAAATGGCCGAGCTTGTCGGCATAAGTGAGAGACATGAGTACCAACATAACGCCACAAAAAATTCGAAATTCGAATATACGTAACCAGCGAAAATTCCAAATTCGCGATACTTTTTGAACACACCTCGTATGAATGTGCTAGAGATAGCAGCTATAAATATCAGATACCGTATATTCCGAAATTCCATCATTTTTAGTTATGCAAGAAATTCAGGGTATTTCTGGGTTGGAATAATTCCAAAATGGATTGCAAAGACCTTAACCTATATAGTAAAACCTCAATATTCTTTTATGTTATTTGATAAACTCGTTCAGCTCATTTTCACTATCTACCAACTTTCTTAGGTTATATTATGTGCGAATTATGGGCACATTATCAAAAACATTCCTAATACAGGTAACATCAAATGTGGTTTGAAAAAGTTTTTTCAAAACAGGGTCGCCGCTCAGCAGTGGTTTGGCAAACTCTACGAGTGCATTTCTGCAATGAAGGGCTTCTCAGCGAAAATTAATCTCCTTTGTAGATGCCTTTTGGAGTCGGCAAAAAACTGTAGGTCCCGCCAATTTGTAGGAAAAATTAGAAGCAGCATACAACAAATTGGTAGAGAAGCTTGGTCTTAACCCTAGAAAGTTAACCTTCGCTCACTCCCTACAAAACCTCACCATTCGTCGATTTGACGAACATTCTTTAAAATACTTATTTCTAATATACTTATTTAATTTTTGGTTGAACTTATTATATTCACCAATTTTTAATCCTCGAAATAGAACCCTTTTTTATAATTTGGAACAATTCAGGCAGTCTTAAAAAGAGACAGAAAGTTTTCAATAGCGTATTCGTCGAATCGACGAAGGTTACGTTTCTAGGGTTAATCTCTTCGGAGGTATATACCGCACCAATTATTATTATTATTATTATTATTATCAAAAACATACAAAGCTGTGAAAGTCTCATAAAAATCCATTTTAGCCTTGAGTTCAAAAGGACGAACAAACAGACAAAAATTCTAAAAGTGGTTCAGATAAACTCTACGTCACCTTCAGTCATGACTCTCCTAAAATTTTATTATGGTATAGATTTGGCCTGAACCGAATTTTCTACATCTTTTACACTACCTTCCTCACTAACTTATTTGAAAATGATGCCGCTGATCCCGTTATCTCGCGTCCATCACTAGTTTCTACATTAAAACTAATTGTGGTTAGCGGCTTTTTGCAATTGATGGCCAAATGAAATTAGTTGCAGTTAACGCTGGCTAAACATGTGATTAAATTATTGCTTGGGGCTTCGTCAACATCTACGTCAAATGGTGTGTCGGTCAACCGCAGTTTTACGACTTACATACATCCTCACTCAATAAAGTATTTAAGCAAGCGTAAAGAATGTAAACGCCAGGAATTTGAACACAATGCTCATAAAAGTATATAATGTATATGGATATTGTATATATATATATTTAAGTTTATTGGTTTATGTAATGGCACATAATTGCATTTGTTTTTATATTAATTTGCGAAGCACGCAATTGTCACATGCAAAAAACAGCAACCAACCTATTAATGTAGCCTCAAATTGCTTTGGTAGTGATTAAGTGCTCATGAGATTTAAGTTGTAAAGATCAATTGAGGTTGATTGACCCTATAAAATATATATAATTTACTCAAAATGTTCATTCTTTTCCTGCCAGGTATATATGCATTGCAAATATCTTTGGCTCTCGGCATAAATTTAATACATATTCAGTTGAGATAGAGATTTTGAAATCAAATACTGATGCAAGGTTTTTCGACCGATCCTGGCTTACTCGGCTGTTTATGGAGGAAGTCGAGGTGAACTACAGAAAACTACATTCCAGTGAAATTCCATCGACTTGGATGTTGTGCTGTAAGTAATGCTATATACTGCCAATCGATCTCTCTATCAACCATGCAAACGGCATCCCAAGCTGAACTGACGCTTTTAAAGTTGTGACTCTGCAAAAAGCGCTCATGAGTGTCTAGTCATATTTAGGTAAGTCTGAAAGACTCCTATATTTAAACGTGTAAACTTTAAATGAGCTCAACACAAACTTTTAGATTCCCCTCGTGTCAAGGATGGATGTGACAGAGCTGGAACTCACACAGTCAATGTTGGTATATTGAAGAGGGCGCCAATCGATAGTTTATTGTATTTCGATACAGTCAGGTAGCTTGACAAATCCTTTTATGCTGGAACCTTAGTCGCGGCGTATGCATTCAGCCTCGCCTACTGGAAATGTTGCATCGAGGAGCATGCATTTTTAAACTGTAGGACCGAATACGCATGAACCAACAGATGCTTTTCCGATAGCCTAGTGTTCTATTTACCATGATTGGCTTCAAAAAGAATCCCATTCGTCACGTTATAATAAGCCAAAAATCCCTCCCCTGGTTTAAATCATATGCGAAATTTATGCAGGAACTTAAAACAAGTTCAATTACAGATATTCTTATAAAAAGTGTTGGCAATTTTACTCACTTACTTTTTACTCAACAAAAAGTTGTAATGCAGGCTTTCGGTTCAGAAAGTGCTCATTACTTGTTATATATCTACATCATATGCACAATATGTGTTACATACTTTTTATGTTTTAACAAAAGTATGCATGCGATTTATTTTCATTAACTCTTCGCATATGAATTTTTATGATCAATGTACACATATGTATTTACACACGAGTACATATCTATGTCAACAATATTTCACAAAACGATCTCCCTGCTAAAATGTAGAGTAATTCAATGAGGCATTTCAAAAGTACATCTAGAGGCCCAAAGATTACTCCAATTCGTATTAAACCCGTTGTGAGCACGAAGTATTCATGAAACTTAATTTGTATTATGCTGATGTGTTCATTTCTTAACTCTGGATTGATGTACAACAAAGGTTAGCTTCCAAACTTAACTTAATTTAATAAAACATTACTTAACTTAATGCAGCATTCGCTATCACTTATGGTCAAACGTAAATGTTTGCAAAGCCGTAACCCCAAACGTGACAGTAATTTTTGTCAAAATAATTACCATTACAGTAACCGTAACTTTTACCAAAACTTTAACCGTTACCGTAACCGTATCGAGAAATATATAATTGTACCTTTAAGTCGCTTGCAAGTACTAACAAGAGTTGCAGTTATGCATACGCTTACCGGTTGCGGTCAATGTTTCGGTTTCAACTGTTTAAGCCTAAAGTTATAGGTATTTTTATGGGTAAGTTATTGACTATGTTAACATGAAGGATATTGTTGCGACTTCCAAAAGGATTGATTTCAGTTATAGGTATTTGTAGTAATTTCTGCTACGTTCATAGTATACGAGGTGTGTTCAAAAAGTATCGCGAATTTTGTGTTTTTTCAAAAATTATTTATTTATTCATGAATATCTATTTTGTCCCCTTCAAAGTAATCCCCATGAGATATTATACACTTGTGCCAACGGTTTTTCCAATCTTCGAAGCACTTCAAAAAATCATTTTTTTGTATCTTGTTCAGCTCCTCCTTCGATGCCGTCTTTATCTCGTCAAGAGAAGCGTAACGTCGTCCTTTCATGGGCCTCTTCAGTTTAGGGAACAAGAAAAAGTCACAGGGGGCCAGATCTGGGGAATACGGTGGCTGCGGCATCATTAGTGTGTTGTTTTTGGCCAAAAAGTCGCGCACAAGCAACGATGCGTGAGCAGGGGCGTTATCGTGGTGCAAAAGCCAATTTTTGTTCTTCCGCAAAACCGGGCGTTTCTGGCGGATTGCTTCGCGCAAATTGCGCATAACTTGCAGGTAATATTCCTTATTGACCGTTCTTCCCTGTGGCAAGAACTCATGATGCACCACGCCCCTGCAATCGAAGAAAACTGTCAGCAAAACTTTCACATTCGACCGAACTTGGCGCGCTTTTTTCGGTCTTGGTTCGTGCGGCAGCTTCCATTGAGATGATTGAGCTTTGGTTTCCACGTCATAACCATAAACCCACGATTCGTCACCAGTTATGACCCTCTGGAGCAAATTTGGGTCGTCGCGGACAGAGTTTAACATCTCATTAGCAATGTTCATGCGATGCTGTTTTTGGTCACAATTGAGCAATTTTAGTACGAATTTCGCGGCGACCCGTCTCATGCCCAAATCATTGATAAAAATCGAATGGCACGAGCCAATCGATATGTTAAGGTCCTCAGCAACTTCTCTAACGGTGATTCGACGATTGGCCAATACCATTTTCTCCACTTCATTAATTTTTTCGTCTGTTGTTGAAGTGCTCGGGCGTCCGGCACGCTCTTCTTCGTTCACATCTTCTCGGCCTTCTGAGAACATTTTGTACCACCGATAAACGTTGCTTCGGTCCAAGGTAGCTTCTCCGTATGCCACAGTCAACATTCGGAATGCATCCGCGCACTTAATTTCGTTTTTCACACAAAATTTGATACAGGTTCTTTGATCCATTTTTTTGAATAGGTAAAAATCGAAGACGATCCAAAACACGTGCAAGCAAAGCAGCTGTCAACAATTAACTGAACATTCAAAATGGCCGAGCTTGTCGGCATAAGTGAGAGACATGAGTACCAACATAACGCCACAAAAAATCCGAAATTCGAATATACGTAACCAGCGAAAATTCAAAATTCGCGATACTTTTTGAACACACCTCGTATAGTCGTACTCGCCGTAGTTCACATCTTCGCCATAACAGATTATTTCTCTTTTTTTTTTTTTTTGATTTAGTCAATTAAACTTTACTTTCTTACAGACTAGTAGGTGTAAAAATTTTATTATATCTAAAATTAGCACATATGCATACGTGTATTAAAAAGTAGTATAATGAAGATTTAGAAAAACTTGTTTTGACAGGTTGAAATCAATAACGATACTTTCCGCTAAAATATTGAATTCCCTCATAGAACGCTTCAATGGGGCATTTCCCGGAGACCCCAAATAAAATGGGTAAGAGGCACGAAGAATACGTCTAGGTACATTGAAACTAATTTTCTCTAAGAGACTGGGAGAATCAATGACTCCTCGAATAATGTTGTACACGAATGTTAGATACAAGACCAATCTGCGGTTTTCCGAAGTCTGTAAATTTATCAGTTTCAGTTTATTTTCCCATTATCTTTACCTTATTCTACTTTTTCTTGGAGTTTTATATTCAGCTGTAACAGTACTCAAGGTATCATACCTTCGTCCACATAATAGGGGTTTTAACAGCACTAAGAAATTTAGATTGTTATTGAGTTCCATACATCAAAGTTCCTAGGATGAACCATAAAATCGATAGCTTGTGTAAGTATTGAATTTTGGTAAAAAGGTTGGATAACCATGCCCCTATCTTTAGTATCAAACATATGAAACGAGATACTTCATAAATCGAACAGAGGAGCACTTCCTAAGGTACTCCAATGTAACACAAATAAACCACATGAGCCAACAACTCATGCAAGCTTGTAAGTAATCACTCTGACTGCAGTGGTAACTTATACTTGTTTATTTACTTTGTACTGACCATCGGACTGCTTGTGAATGAGCTTTTGGAATGTGAAAATATTTTAAAAAATAATTTGCCATCATAATGCACAGCGTTGAAATTAAATACACAGTTTGGCATAAAAGTGTTAAAAAACATTATACTTTTTTCTTGTTTTTGGTAATATTAATTACTCAATGATGCTGT
Organism: Merzomyia westermanni; assembly: GCA_949987695.1. Lineage (NCBI taxonomy): Eukaryota > Metazoa > Arthropoda > Insecta > Diptera > Tephritidae > Merzomyia > Merzomyia westermanni. The sequence continues at coordinate 144,670,748 of OX465291.1, read as the reverse complement.
TGATATTTTTCTATACCATGCATGAAAATTAAATGGTATTAAAACTGGACTTGATAAAATGCATTGCTTGACTTTTGGGGCGATGAGTAAAACTAAATTCTTTCAGAGCCACAAGTTATCGTCAGAGTTCAAACGATATACCGTACAATGTCATAAAAACAAGAAGTTGCAAATCACAGAGGTGCTGCTAAGTATCGCTTCCTGTACATATTTTACACATCGAACCCGAACAAGATGATCTCTTGAGCAGATGATCGTTCGGTCTTGATTTCGGCAGGTCTCACTCTTCCGTAACCAATCTCCTGCCACAAGATTGGACACTTTTCAAAGAGCCGAAACAAACCCTAAGTGGCACAGTAGATGGCACATTTATATCGAACCTAAACAGCTCTAGGATTAGTTGGGAGTGTATTCACATTATCAACAAGCACGACCTCGAAAAAGTTTGGAAAGTTCAAACCAAATTCTTAAATTGTTTTCCGTTTGACATTGTCATTACAAAGTAACGGTCGTTGACCTAAAGCCTACAACGACCGGTTCTATTGTTCTATTGTCATTTTTTGAAATAAATCCGATACGATTCGGTACTAGCACATTCTGGTAATATTCGGACTGTTGCGGTATGATTTGGAATCATCTTTGTCTTGTTCCGTTTATATTCTTATGATCTATTCTGTAATGTTATAGTATGATGGCTATATTATATTATGCTATGTTGTGTTATTTTATTCTATGTTGTGTTATGTAATATAATATACCGTTATATTTTGATATGTTTTATCATAAATCTCTGCATTTCAATTCCATACCATTCATGAAATATGTCAAACGTAGGCAGCGCTATCCTTACCATTTTTACAATGCTTTTCACTTGCCTCTTATTTGCACCGAATTGGCAGTTATTATTATTAAATATATAAATAAATGAACAAATGAAATTTACTCATAATTATAGCAAGTGCAGAAAAGGCGATAATTATTTAACAAGTTTATTGTGCCAATTTGTATGAAACAAACAGGAAAACAAATATTTATAAAAAAGAAAATCGCGTTAATGAAGTCATACAAAAACAACTCAATATGCGCCCAAAACATACCGAATAAGGCTGGAAAAACTTGATAAATGTGGTTTACCTTTGATAAACGGCATTCATTAAAATAACTGTAATTCTAATTAAAAAGGTAAAATAATCAGCGTATTTAATGAATAAATACTATTGAAATGTTAATTTAAGGGATCATTTTTTACAACAACAATCGTTTTTTTACTTTTACTTTGTGTAAGAGATATGTTTTTCAGCCCATTTACGGGATTTTAATTGAAATTTATAGCTGCCAATGGCGCCAACAGCAGCAATCGTACATTCATATGTGACAGGTTAATACATACATACATACATTTATATTTATATATACTTAGATATGTCTGTGAAATCAGTTTGTGAAAACAAATAGCAAATTGTTAGCAAAATCCCAAGCATTAAGCTGCAAATCGCTGGAAAAGTGAGCGCAATAAATATTAGAAATAGTATATCTCCTAAGCTGAAAAAAATAGGAAAACAAGAAAAGCGTAAAAAGACCAAAATACACAAAACAACGAATTGTTAAAAAACTGTGGATTTCCTAGTGTCGTTGTGACTGTTGAAATCCACAACGCAACACATGTTTCATGTCCTGTCTTGTTTCACTTGTCTTGTCGAGACACGAGTTGCGACAATTGTCTGTGAAAGCTGGTGAAGACTAAAAAAATAAAGCTATGAAAGAGGAAAGAAGGAAACAGCGGTAAGTGCAGTGAGATACACTGAAAAAAATTATACTTCTTATACATTGATTTCTTAAGATGCGAAAAGTATTGGTTAGAAAACCTTAGTTAACTTAATATATATCAGAAATTGTATTGCTCACTTTTATGTTAAACTTACACACCGAATATAGAAAAAATATTTACCCAACATTTTTGAAGGTCATAATTGCCAAGTTGATTCCAACACCATTCTCAAATCGTATGCTAATTTTGTAACAATTTGTTTGTTTATTTTCTTGGCACTTTGTTCTAGATACAGCATTTGCTTGTCAAACCTCCAGTGGCTTCCAGACGTCATTGCAGTGTTGCTAGCGCAGTGTTTTTCAAACTTTTAGCCTGCAGTGCATTTCAAACTTGTGTTATTTTCAGTGTACGCAAATAACCTCAATATTTTTACTAATTTCTTATATTTTAAATTTCCTTTCATTTTATATTCAATTTAAATATGACATCGTCCCGTGTATTGGAAACCTGCAACATCAATATCGAGTCCGAGAGTTTCATAGCTCATTGGTAACGTGCATGTCAAGTGCTCTGGTATAAATGTAAGGGTAACTGACATTTTAATGCATGGAAAAGGGCCGTGGCACCTCCCATACAAATGGAATTTTTTATTAAATATATATATCCAGCCTAGTCCAAAAATGTCGCGGAAATACTGCTTTGACTACGCCGCATAAGCAATTATGTAATTACAGAGACAGCTGCTTGAATCTCTCACGAAAAATTCACACTCCGCAGACGCTCACTTATGCCGTGTTAGCAAACTTCAGTAATTTATAAATAAGAATTTGATTTTTACATATTTTTCTATCGGATGACTATAAATGAGCTCAAGATCATGAATAATAATTATTATTTATAATTATACAATAAAAAAAAAAAATTCTGACGGGTACATGAAATCGCCAATGCAAGTGTATTTTTATTTTTTCTCCCCTTTCCGAAAAAGTATATTGGTCCATAGGACAGAATGTGTGTAACGCGGTGTAATTTTAAAAAAATTTGTTTTTGTTTCAATTTTTTTTCTTTATAATTTTATTATTTATTAAAGCTTTTAATTGAATAGAAAAGCGTTTGTTATAGATCCATTATGGACTAGATTTTTTTATCAGAGAAATTTTGGCCCGCTCCGCTAACCATTCAGCTAACAGAACGCTGCTTTTTCTGTTAGCTAAACTCGTATTTCTATTCACTTTACCATATCTATGAGTTGATTATGATGACTTTTTGTGTTAGCATAATTATCGACAACTAACTTACCGACGTGCTCTAGGTTTTTTTGTTATTTTGTTAATTTTCTAGACTATAAAATTTTTTACAGTGTATCAGATTTTCAAAAAATGCCTTATTGCATGCCACACTAGCATGTCTCACATCTGAGGATTTATCATTTTGTGCAGTTTATTTTAAACGTAAAGCTTAATTTATACGATTTGCAAAGAATGAAAAACAACAGAGAAAAAACCAGTTTCTAAGCTCAAAAGAATTTAATAATTTAAAGCAATCGGCGTTTGAGAAGAAATGCAATTGGTATATTCTTAAAAAGTTCTGTTGCTTAAATTTCGCACGTATGTTATATATGCACATTAAGGTGTGCTTCTTTTTACAAATTATCCCCACAAAGAGCACTGTTTTGTTGAATATTTCAGAAACTCTACACAATAAAGAGAGAGTGGTAGATCCTTCTAATGAGCCTAACTTCAATTTAGTCTTGAATTAAGAATTTCACTTGCATATATAATATTAATTTTTAAGTCTAAAAATGTTTCCGCCTTTGTTGCACGTCTTCCCGTTATACGATTTTGAAAATTTTCACGTTTTTACGACCTCATATCTAGGGAAGTCTTGCCATGTAGCTCAAGAAATATTTTTATCCATACAAAAATGCACACCCTTTTCGATTTTCATTGGAAGGCGCATTAAAAAGGTTTAGACTATAGCACTATGGAGGTATTTGGTGTTCCTTGAAATTGTTCTGAAGTGCTTCTTCAAATTGAAAGGTGGTCACAGCGAGTTGGGTTCTACTAAATTCGATATTTTATTAATAAAAGTAAAAGCTTTTTTTCATTAAAAAAAAAAACTACCTTAAATAGTACTATTTCATTAGTGGAAGTCGGACACAGAAAGCCCCAACTCACACTCCAACATCTGCATTTGCCGCAGGCGCAACACTCACCTCCTCTTTGCAATCTAAACCTTCACTTCTCTGCCTGCCTTTTCCAAAATATACAAAATTTCTTTTAACCACCTCCTTCATCTTGTTGACAGCAAAAATTTGCCAAAAACAATTGCTCTAACAAGTGGGATAAATAAATCAATCCGCTTTGCTTACAAAGCCATTTCTCAGTAATAAAAAATGCAATGCAACTGCACTGAAGAGATAAAGTTGCTGAGTTGACAACAAAAGGCATGAATACAAATTTGCAATAAATTTTCTTCATTGCAACTAAATCTCAGAGGAGCTGCTTGTGAGACAAGAAAATACAAGTGTCGGATGGAATAAAATTATTTTATCGAAATCCGCTTAAAGAAAAATTGTAGCTGGAAAACATGCTTATAGTGATTTTTATAAAAAGGGGTAGAAGCTTTTAAGCTCCAGTAGGATTTAGGTGGTAATTTTTGATATTTATGAGCAGTTTTTTGACTAATATTTATAGGAGCTGAATGAAAGTATAACTCAAATTCTAGCATATTCATACTAGCGTATATCAATACAATGCTGTTTATTAGTGCCAAAAAGTCCAGTCATCCCTACTTAGCGATAGCTGACGCCAAGTAGACACAGTGAAGCAGGCAAAATCATTTCATTTGCTTTATTGTGCACTTTATCGGGAGGGGGAGGGGCCATAAGTTTTCCTGAGAACTTTTCACTCGAATAATCTAAGGGCCATCTCACTTTCTTTCGAAACTGTCTGGGACTCTGAGCCCTACATCAGCACCTGTATGATGAGACGCTTATGGAGTGAACAATGGCTTCTCAATTGCGTAGTGCGTCCAAAGTTTTACTTGTTGGACATAAAGTCACCTCCTTGTCATCATGGCTCTTCTCTAGGTAATGAAATTTCATGAAAATCTGGCCCAATAAGTATACCACATCTATAAGCATGATGTCAGCTTTCCGATTATGAGTCTGAGTCTTTTGCGCAAAAAGCTAGATAGAAACTTATTTGCGAGCTTGAGCTGAATGCTCCCCGGGATCGAACAGTCAGTACCAAGCTCTTTATACTCATGCGTTTCGGTCTGTGCCTACTATCAGTCTTCAAGAAAAAGTCGTAGCAAGCTGACCTAGTGCTTCCACCTTGATCTAGTGACTGGAAAATTATCTGTCTTGTCGGTCTCGTGCGTAGCATATCTATCTGATGAGTATATCTAGTGTCGCGTCGAAGTTAGTCAACCTTCATCCAATAACAAATGATACATCGCAAAGACTGAATTTTTCGACTGAAGTACCATCCTGTTCTGCACGTCCTCAAGCGGCGATTGGTTGTTTTTCTTCTTTTTCATTGAAGAAGTCTACATACGTGTCTGTCGTCTCCTCTGTCGGCGGGAAGGCAATATATTGAAGAACCGCTCTTTCATCCAGTTCGCGGCGAAACTTTCGTCCATGGGCGTAAAGGACAGTGCTGAGCGGTGGAGTCACTTTCTTAAAAATGCAGCACCACCACCACGCCTATCTTTCTTTCCTGTCTGGCCGAGGGGGTGAGGTTGTTGTTCTTGTTATAGCAGCACTATGCCCTGCCTAATCGTTACGTTCATAATTTTCATAAATTTTTTTACAACGGAAGACTTAGAGGGGACGACGCAAAGCTCGATAGATTTCATGTCTTGCTTTTTATACGTATTTTCTTCCAGTTTTTTCGTTAGCGAGATTATCGGTAATGCAGCGCTACCTGGCCCTAAAAGGGTCTGAATATGATAAGAATATGCCCTGCTATCATCAAGAAAGAGAGCTCTATTCCGACGCTTACGCTAGGTTACGATTCTGGAATTTGGAAAGCGATCCACGCAGTATCGAGTTATCAATAGCTGTCAACTTCTTTTTCAAAATTAATTATGAAAAATTATTAATACACTTTTGTTTTATATCAGCCGAAAAATTATAAACCCAAAAAAACGGAGGCAGTCTAAATATCTCGATACACTTGACAATCCTTAACGCAATTAAAGTATTGCATTATAAATACGAAAATGAGCAAAATTATCGCTAAACTCAAAAAAATTAATAGTAATAGTAAATGCATTTTCCTCTTCTATTCACACTTTTGCAAACCTACCTCCACCTAATTTTTTCTCTTGCTTCACTACTTTCCACTTACTTGATTAACCTTGTTCTAATTTATTTAATGCCAAAGACATTTATCACTTTAAATACTCTTAACGACTTCATTCACTTAATTTCGTTCAAACAGAGAAAAAATGTATCAGCAAAAGAAAGAGCGAAATATTCAAAAACGGAGCAACTTGTCTACACCAATCATTAATTACATTAAATTAATATAAAATGCAGCCACTAATTAGGCGCAATATTTTTCCTTAACATTTTTTTTATTCGAAATAAATAGAAAACAATTTGCCCTTTTTACATGCATTCTAAAACTTTTAACATTAATGCGCTCGCAAACTTTCTGATTATCCTTGCTGCTAAAGGACTATGCTCTTGCAAGCGCACAAAAGACTAATTAATACAGAACCGTAACAAATTATTCGCGTTGGCTGGCGCTGTGTGAGCTCCAAAATATGTTGCTGCTTAGCGCCAAACTTACGCTTTCTCGTTGCATTAAAGCCAATTTATAAACATGAAAATTGAGCTGGTTCAAGTAAATTACCCGTATTGCCTTGGTACCAGTGCGCTAAGGGCGCTGAAGCTAATTTAACAAAAAAATGGGGAAATTTCATTTCAATTTTTTTTTCGCGAAATTTGCAAAAAATGCTTGTTTGATAATTTACTAGCATCCTTTACAAATTTTTGCTCTGTAAACAGTAACAAGCAAACGAAAGCTTGTTGACTCAATGCAACTTGATCTACTGCAGATGAGCGAATTTATCTATTTATTTATTTTTTCATTTTATCATGCTTGGCAACAATTTACATTTTTTTTCTGTGTGCATGCTTTTCTGTATTGTTTGTTATTGGATTTTTAGCAAAAAAAAATTTAGTTGCTCACGCTTTTACAATGCTAGAGCAGAATAATGATAGCAACGCCCGTAGCTATTTAAGTAAAAAAGGACACCATGGCGTATGAGTGATGTTAAACAGCTGCATGGCAATTGAAGAAAATGCGTTGCTACCGTATTTTCGTGACAAGTATGTAAAGCGACTACACTACAAAGGCAATACGTAGGTGAGCTTGTAAGTAAGGATAGAGAGGGTTTCGACTATGCCGTGATAGTTTTATGCAAGGTAAATTAATTTAATCCAGCTAATTATAATGTAAATTTTTTTTTTTGTATTTCCTATTGCTTTTATCTCTAAGCTGACTTCAACCACCCAGCCTAGGTAACAACCCTACATGAAAATATTTTTCGTGTAACACGTCGAAAAATACCTACCGTTTGATACCCACATTGTCATATCTGGTTCGGTGCTTTCTTATATTTCAGATAGCTGGCAACGCCGTGAAAATAATTTAAGTGGCTACACTTATGAAAGATTGCTGGGGCTGCAGCATATCAAATTTCGTAGAAATATCAGAAATATGTTAAGACGTAAATAAAACAGTATAAGATGGCAACATTGGTTGGTAACTCTACCAAGAAATATTATTGTTGAAATGCGATGTAAAATAACTTTCGTTTGGTGCCCATGTTGCCATATTTCATCATAACAAAAATTTTAATAAAGGTGACAACACTGTAAAATCATAATTCCTGGTGGCACTTACATATGTATGTGGTAGAAATATAAGAGATTGCCTGTAACCAAAAGTTCATTCAAATAGTTCGTGGCGTTTTCGAGTTAATAGCGGGTATGCACAAAATTAAATATAAAAGGATTAGGTGGCAACCGTATATGGTAACCCTACTAAGAAATTAAATTATAATAATGATAGCAACCTGATGAGTAATAAGCTAACTACTGGATAAGTTCCATTATAAAGGTTAGAGGGATTATATCGTGACACGAGCTACTCTATCCCAAGTTTAGATTTGAATACTGTAATAGGTTAAACTAGTACTTATCCAGACTAAAACCCTTACGATACCAACCTTATGTTTACCTTCTCGATGGAGCAAACTCTTCTAACCCCAATTTAACTTTTCCCAAACCACTTCTGTTATAAGATATCGACCACAATATCAGGTAATAAACGCTATAGTCCTAGTCCCACCACGAATGCGGCATCACGACCTACGATATTTTCTTCTTTGGCTAACCTCTCCAACAGACGCAACAAGACCCGATTAGTTTCATGCCTTGAAGTGTTCATCGAATTTCCTATAGAGCAGTAATGGGGGCCGTTTCTAATACTTAAAGAAGTGAGTTCTCGCAGGAGACTTGATTGCTTTTCATAGGCAATCACCGTTTTCCCCTATCTTCATAATTTTGTACCATAATTAATCTGCCATTTCGTGTTCGTAAAAGGTATAAGAAAAATTAACTTCCCCAGCAACTTTGTGTATCAAAAGCAGGCGAAGATGTACAAAGTTGTATTGACGTTCCGTTTTTCGCAGGTCTTCTGTCGGGTTAAGCGCATATTTGATGTAGGATAATTGCATTGCAATACTTACAAGTCAATTGGAGGTTTCTTTGGTGCTCAATTTTGGTGGTATTTCATTCGTCGACAGTAGCCATACTACAACATTTTTATCTTCTACTACTCTGAAGCCCTTCTGCTTTTCTTTTGAGAACATGTTCAACACTGAAACGGAAACTCATTACCCATCAACGAAGTGAGAGTGTATTTCACGCCAGCCTATGGGAGTGAACTTTTCTCATATAATGGAGAGGAAAAAGCAATAAATAATTGTGAAGGGGAGTAATGCAATACGAATCTTTCATACTCACTTCATAAAATTTATGTAGAATCATTAAAAATTGCATTAACCTGAATTATATACAATGTAAAGGGTGTTTTTTTTTAGGGGTATAGAACTTCGAATTGTAATAAAACACAAGAAAATCGTTTTAAGGTCCATCAATTTGGCTTTATTGGAAGGATAATTTTATGCCATTAATGTTTAAATATGATTTCGGGCATGTGGCCGCCGCGGCTGGCTCGAATAAAGCCAATTCTACAGGTCCAATTTTCAACCACTTTTTCGAGCATATGGGGCCGTATGTCGGCAATAACGCCACGAATGTTGGCTTCCAATTCCCCTAACATTTCTGGTTTGTTGGTGTAGACGAGCGACTTCACATATCCCCAAAGAAAATAATCCAATGGTGTCAAATCACACGACCTTGGTGGCCAATTGACAGGTCCATTCCGCGAAATTATGCGCTCATCGAATGTTTCCTTCAATAAATCGATTGTGACGTGCGCTGTGTGGCATGTAGCGCCGTCTTGTTGGAACCACAACTCATCCACATTCATGCCATCCAATTCGGGAATAAAATAGTCGGTTATCATGGCTCTATACCGGTCTCCATTAACGGTAGCTGCCTCTCCAGCATTATTGCGGAAGAAGTATGGCCCAATGACTCCACCAGCCCATAGAGCACACCAAACAGTCAGTTTTTGTGGATGTAATGGCGTTTCAAGGGTCTCATGTGGATTCTCTTCACTCCAAATGCGGCAATTTTGCTTGTTGACGTAGCCATTCAACCAAAAATGAGCCTCATCACTGAACAAAATTTTGCGATGAAAATCAGCATCGAAATCAATCTCATTTTCGGCCCATACACCAAAATCACGACGCATTGCATGGTCTCGCGCCTTTAATTCTTGCACAAGCTGGATCTTGTAAGGTCGCAAGCCAAGATCTTTGCGCAAAATCTTCCATAAAGTTGATGGACAAAGCTCCAATTGCTGTGCACGGTGGCGAATCGATTCATTCGGGTCCTCTTCAACACTTTGCTCTACAGCGGCAATTGTTTCTTCGGTGCGCACTGTTCGACGTCTCTGCGGATGCGTATTATCACATAGAGTAAACGTAGTGCGAAAACGATCCATGGTTAACCGAATTAATTGCTCTGATGGACGATTATGTCGACCATAAAATGGACGGAGCTCACGGTAAACTTCGCGAACTGAACCATTATTTTCGAAATAAATTTGCACGATTTGCAAGCGTTGTTCTTTTGTCAACCTGTTCATGATGAAATGGCAAACCAAACTGATCATAAATGACATTAGAGTTGCCAGATTTGACCACAAAATGCCAGTTTTATCTCTATTCGAAAAACAAACCTGTAAAAAAAACACCCTGTAGTATCGGCAAGTAGGTGCACCTTCTTCGAATGCTTTAACCGCCTGCCGATTAATTTCTTGGTAAAAATAAGACTCACAATTATAGTCAAACTTTTTTGTAAAATCTACTATCTAGGCAATCTGAAGTTAAATACTTATATTCTAATTATTTGACCATCACTGTACCAACTGTACTATTACTACATTGAATTTAAGAGCATAGTGCCCAAAAGTATGCTACAAAAATTGGGCTTATTGTGGCTGCGTTAAATAGCAGTTGCCTATTAGGGATGTAGCGAAAGCGGAATTCGGAACAACTCCAGCTGAGAAGGCGGCTGGGGATATCTGAAAGTCATCAGCGTGAATGAATGTATTATATTATAGTTGTAATGTTTTTTTCTTGGGATTTTGCCATAACGTTTAGGGTTCATACAATAAACCCGAAATTTTTAGTATCAGCCTTTTTTTGTTATTATTACATTTTTTTAAGTTGTTTTCAGCATTTGTTTGAAATCTAAGTAAGCGTTAATGTGAGCAAAAATTCACGCCAACAATTCAGATTGAAATATTTAGATATTTTTTCCATAAAAATAAAAAAAAAAATACATCGAGGTAGCGCAGGTATCGAAATATTCACGAAATTTGTATTTATTGTGCAATTTATTTAATATTCGAGACATAATATAATATCTATAAAAGTAGATAGATATGTATATGAAATTTCCATTATCAAATTATCGTTCACATTGAGATATATTTTTTTACTAGAGATCGCCCAAGGTATTTGCCGTTCCTTTATTTCACCGTTTTTCCCTTGTTTTTTTTTTTTGATGTTTCTTTCCTTCACTGTCCACTTTTTTGTCATAATTTGCTGTACTTTTCCTTTAATATGCTTCATTTTCAAGTATTCGTGAAACGAGTTCAAGGCCAAGAATAATAATTTTTCACTTTTTGAATTTTGATGAAAATTATTATTGTTTTTTATTTTTTAATAATCATTTAATTAATTATTATTATGTTTCATTTTCTTTAATTTCTTTTTTCTTTCTTTTCTTTCCTTCTATTTAATACCACAGTTTCTATTTGTATTTATTTTATTGTATTCTTTTTTATAGTATTCTTTTCCTTTCTACCGTCTTCATTTCCGTACTTTTCTTTGGTGCTGCTTTCCTTATCTGTTACTTTCTCTTGGTTACTTTCTCTTGGTTACTTTCCTGTGATTTCATTTCCTCCAGAGTGCTGTTGCAATTTTATTTTTCGTCTTCCTTTTTTTCTTTGCTTTTAGTTTCTTTTCTTTTCTTTCCTTTCCTTCCCTTTTCTTTTCCTTTATTTTCTTTTCTTTTCTTTTCTTTTCTTTTCTTTTCTTTTCTTTTCTTTTCTTTTCTTTTCTTTTCTTTTCTTTTCTTTTCTTTTCTTTTCTTTTCTTTTCTTTTCTTTTCTTTTCTTTTCTTTTCTTTTCTTTTCTTCTCTTTTCTTTTCTTTTCTTTTCTTTTCGCTTCTTTTCTTTTCTTTTCTTTTCTTTTCTTTTCTTTTCTTTTCTTTTGTTTTCATTTCCTTTCCTTTTCTTTTCTTTCCCCTCTTTTCATTCCCCACTTTTCCTTTCGATTTTAACGACGCCTTGCGGCGTCTCAGAACTCGTAATAGACTGAATTCAATATTAAATTTCGTATCTCTGAAACCTTTTAAGACATTTTTGATCACCCTGGTGCATGTATTGGTCGATATCTGCGAAACTGGTTGAGTTATCGAAAGAAGGCATATCTTAAATTTTAAGTTAGACGTGGAGTAATGAAACGGTGACAGTCTATTCCGTTCCCTTCAGCAGTTCCTAAGTGATACGAGCCCAAATATATAGAAAGACAGACAGACAGACAGACAAAAATTCTAAAAACATTTGATTTGGATTCTATTGGCTTAATAATAATACCTTCTATCAATTTTCCTAAAATATTTGAGATGTACAGACATCGACCTGTTAGATTTTTTTTCTCTTTACTAGTAGTATAAACTTTAAGTTTTTCCAACCGAAATATTTAGAATTGTATGTCAGATATTTTTTTAGATTATTTTACAACATTCGCAGCATCCCTATACCATATCCCACCCAACGAAAATGTTCAAAACTTCAGATGTGAGTGTGGAGGTAGCCTTACGCACATCCAACGTATGCAACGGCTTAATTTAGCCAAAGTGGATTTTTAATTGAACTTTACTTGCTTGGATGTATGAAGGTATATTGGTATACACGTATGTTCGTATATAATTTATATAACTTTTCATTAACTTCTTAGCTTGTTATATAAGCATGCACATGCATATAAAGTTAATGGCAATTTTCTATATATTTTTCCCTTTTTGTTAAGCGTATTTCAATTAAATGCAATTTAACGCATACACAAAAAGCGCCAATGAAGACAAATTTAAATTTGCGCTGCACTAAATGGAGAATTTTCATGAATAAAGTCAAAACAGAGCAGAGCGCGAAGAATATGCGGGGAGTAGTGAAAGCCAAGTGAAATCAGGTGCTTTTTTTGAAAATATAAAAAAATTTTTGAATAATGATGGAACGTTTGAATACTTTTATGTTTATTTCTTTTTTTACTTTTTTACCCTCAGTCAATTGTTGCAAAATAAAGCAGTGACAGTTGGGGCTGAATCCATGACAGCAATGTTGGCCACACAATAGCGCGCACAGCGAAATTCAATATCGTAATTTACGATACTGAAAATTATCTGTGTTGATTTTTATTTCTTTATTGCAAATAAAATGCTTTCAATGCTGACGATATTTCAAAGGAAGAGCCATATATTCGTTGACAATTCAAATGTGCAGAGTTTGTGGGGTGATATGAGACTATGAGTACATATATGTGTGTGTGAGGAAGCAGAGGCGCGTTGAAGCGTGGCGACATGGCGACATGTGTCACTGGCAAGATAATAAGGAAGTTATAATTTGCATGCAATCGGCTAGCGGTTGGAATTTTTTATATTATTTTTTTCTTCAAAAATAAAGTCTTCCTAATAAATATATGTGCATAGCAAGTATTTTATATCATTATTCAAAACGGTTTGTTGCCGTTAAAATATTTTTGCAGCATAATTTATTAAACGAAATAAAAAAGTATAAAATACATAAAAATAAAAAAGCAGTTGGGGAGAGTTCAAAAGAAAGCTGCTGCGAGTTTGTTTGCTCACTGATTGGGAATAATTTTTTGAATTTTTATTGGAAAATAGGACATCTCTTTTATAATCTAACTATACATGCATATGCATTACACTGGACCAAAGAAACGATTTTTATACCTAGTTTTTAATCGAATTATATCATATTTTTAACAAAGTAAAAACCTGAAATCGTAAGACCAAGTCGATATTTAAAACTGGATTACGCTGGCAGTCTAACGAATATTTTCATGCCGAACATTTTTTTGGGGAACTCAATTTCCTTTAATACTGTATGCAGCTTAATTTTTTTACTTCAATGGTTTGACAGTTTTAAGGCAAAACTGAGGTCAGTCTTAAAAAATCTAAACTAGCAGCAATGATAAGCCACTAAAAAATAATATTAAGGTCTTAAACTTTTGCAGTATTTTTTTTTCGTCATTCTAAAAAAAAATATCAAAAAAAAAGTTTCAAAAAAAGTGTTTCCCCAGTCTAATGTGCATATTTATTAGGGTTAGCTAAACAATTTCTTCCGCTTAGGGGGTGGGTAGATTTTTTACTTTTTAAACAAAAAAAAATTAAAATGTTCAAATCATTTTGTAGTGGTCCACTCGATTTTCAACTAAATAACTGATCCAATGGTGCAATAATACAACAGTTTAGTTTTTTAACTTCTGACTTTCCATTGACTTTCGAGGAGATAACCTGCAGCTTATAAAACACCTCTAAATATTGTTTAATCCTTTGAATTACTCGATTGAGCACCTTCTGGTAATGGCAAAACTTTCGCTAGAACGATTTCTTTGAACCCGACGAATATTCGGGTCGTGGATTTAAGTCACATTTTACTACAGGCGCACCTCCCCGCAGATATATTCCAAGCCTCAAAACCCTCCTGGGGCAGCCAAAAAATGCTGTGCTAATTTGGTGACGATTCATTTGTCACACCCTGTAAATAGCGTATCATAAGCACACATGTCTCAGACTTCCCGGTCACATATGTATCATATTTCCCTTCTCGTCCGCATTCGTCTTTATAACCGGAAATTTATGAGGAACCATTAAAAATGGAAACGGCAAATCGTAATTTGAGCTACAAAAATTGCTTTGATAAAAATATTTACAAATAGGAAATTTTCTTTGTAAAGGCATTTCAAGTAAAAATGGAAAATATAAAAAAAGTAAATCAGACAAGAATAAAAATTAAAAATAAACGAAAAAACATTCGCTGCCAAAACATAAAAAATTATATAACACTAACGCGTGCAACAAACGAATGTCTAAAGTAGCGTAACGAATTGATAAATTGGAAACAAGCTCGCTAGCTACTTTAATGTTGCCCTCCGCCAAGGGTTGCCAATTTTATAGTATGAGCTTATATGACTTTTCCTTTCTAATTTTTATTTTATGATTTTTGTTATAAAAATTAACGTAAATATAGTAAGTGTAACAGCGCGTAGAATTGATAAGAAATAAAAAGCTACCCATGCTCGTTTTGTAATTTGGGATGTAAGTAGTGGGCGGTCATGCTGGACGCACAGCCTTTTGTTATTGACTACATAGTAAAGATTTGTGATGCAGAAACGCGTAAAAAATAAGCATACAATGATAGCGAATATCTGAGATATGTATACTTTCATACAGCAAATCATAATAAAATAGGTAATTTGATTAAACTCAACCCCAGTGATTTATAAACAAAGCTGAATGTACATGTGATGAGCTCGCAGCAATAGCTTGAATCTCTGTCTCTTTTCATGTATTTTAAATTTGGTTTTAATCTCGTAAAGCATAGACATGGTAAAAGTACTATTTTCTTATTTGAAAAGGTGAGTTGGCTGACTAGATGGCCTAGTTTTGTAGTAGTATACAAGTTTAACAAGTTGGTTTGACTCGAGGGCTTTTACGTTGTTTCCCGAATATTACCATCCGTCAAAAACATTTCAAAAAAGTTAATTATAATGCGCAAAATTCAGTTTGAAAATGTCACCACTATAAAATAAAATAAAATAAAATAAAAAATTTAATTAAATGAAATTAAATTAAATAAAAAAATAAAATAAAATAAAATAAAATAAAATAAAATAAAATAAAATAAAATAAAATAAAATAAAATAAAATAAAATAAAATAAAATAAAAGAAAATAAAATAAAATAATATAAAAAAATAAAATAAACAAAAATAAAATATTAAATTAAGTTAAATAAAATAAAAAAATAAAATAAAACAAAATAAAGTACAATAAAAAAATTAAATAAAAAAAATAAAATAAAATAATAATAAATAAATAAAATAAAATAAAAACAAATAAATTAAAATAAAATTTAAAAAAATATAAAATTAAATTAAATTGAATTAAATAAAAAAATAAAATAAAATAAAATAATATAAAATAAAATTGAATTAAATAAAATAAAACAAAATAAAATGAACAAAAACAAATAAAATAAAATAAAATAACAATAAAGCGAAATAAAAAAAAACCAAAATAAAATAAAATAATATAAAGTGAAATAGTATAAAAAAAATAAAATAAAATAAAAATAAAATTAAATAAAATAATATAAAATAAAATAATATAAAAAAAATAAAATAAAATAAAATAAAATAAAATAAAAAATTTAATTAAGTTAAATAAAATAAAAAAATAAAATAAACTAAAATAAAGTTAAATAAAAAAATTAAATTAAATAAAATTAAAATAAATAAATAAAATAAAATAAAATAAAAACAAATAAATTAAAATAAAGTTTAAAAAAATAAAAAAAAATAAATTAAAATAAAATAAAAAATTAAGTTAAATTGAATTAAATAAAAAAATAAAATAAAATAAAATAATATAAAATAAAATTAAACTAAATAAAATAAAACAAAATAAAATAAAAAAAAAAAATAAAATAAAATAAAATAAAATAACAATAAAGTGAAATAAAAAAAAAAACAAAATAAAGTAAAATAAAAAAATTAAATAAAATAAAATAAAAAATTTAATTAAATTGAATTAAATAAACAAATAAAATAAAATAAAATAAAATGATTGAAAATAAAATTAAATTAAATAAAATAAAACAAAATAAAATAAAAAAAACAAATAAAATAAAATAAAATAACAATAAAGTGAAATAAAATAAAAAACAAAATAAAATAAAATAAAATAATATAAAATGAAATAGTATAAAAAAAGTAAATAAAATAAACCAAAATAAATTAAAGTAATATCAAATAAAATAAAATAGAAAAAAAAATAAAATAAAACAAAATAAAATTGCATGGTAGAGTTCACTGAAAACAAACAATAAGACAATGGATTTTCATATCTTAAAATCTGTCTTAACATGCTTAACCCTCTCCACGAAATCATCATTTGTATTGCCAATCAAACAAATTTTAATCGCTTTTTTATCGTCACCCTTACTTGAATTTCCATTTGTATCGTTTTCCTGCCAACATTTTTTTCTTTTGTATTTCCATTTTATTTATTTGCGCTCGTTAGCTTTTATAAGGAATATAAAAAGTCGAAACTAGAAAACTCACATTTCGTGAACCATTATATTCATAACAGTTAGAGTACGAGTAGTTTAATGTATGTAGGTAGATAAATATGTTTGTATTTAAGTATGCTTTTACTTGTGCAGCGCATTCTTCGATTTATAGCAATTTTAATTGATTGCCTCCATTTTACTTCTAGATCTCCACCATCAGTTCGAAAAGCTGTAATTTTTTTTTTTATAGCAGGAAGAACCCTACTTCTTAGACCACGCCTCTTCCGCAACGGAAATTTTTAACATATTTTTTATTTGCCATTACTATCTGCATTCCTTCGGGCTTTGCTTTTTATTTGTTTAGTTTTTATTTTTCCTTCTCCTTCTATTACGTTAGCGTTTCAATTCAATTTGCGATTTTTATGAGTTTTTAATGTGTAAACGGGTGCGCCAATTTCTGTTTTCTGTATTTAGAGCCGATTGATAGGAAAGTGCATATCATACATACGTGCAATCCATATGTGAGTGTGTGTGTCTGTGTTTCCATTTCTTAAGTGTGCTCATAAGAGCGTGTAATTCGATGCCTTTAAGTGGGTTCGTGTCGTTGAGCGAATTTTCGTGTTTTCTTAGGTTTTATGTGTATTCATTATACCTCCTTGGTTGTTTTTATTTTTATTTTATTTTTTTCACTTTTTGGTATTTATTTAGTTTTTATTTGAATTAGAGACGAGCCAATCTGGGCGTAAAGGGTACACAAACAGGATAATAAAATCGTGTAACGTGAAAAAGAGCAAATATAACAAAACAATTTATGGCGCTGATTGTGCCGATTCCAAATTTTTGCTAAGAAGCCTTCCATGGCAGAAATACCCTTAGACCTTCGGTGCGGTAGCCGATTGCATTTGTGAATAGTCGCATCCCTCTTCTCCCAGACGCTAAGTAAAGCGGGTACATGTCTCTACTGATTTCGCTATTTATCCAAAGAAATTTTTCGAAGGAACTCTATGGTTTGGTTAGCTAAGCAATGAAGTTCGAAGTGCCGAAGATTTGGAGTTGGCCCAGTAATCATCACACGGACTGTTATTTTCGCATAACGAATCCACCTAAAGAAAAAAGTTCAAAGCAAAAGTTATATCCTGGTCTATCATCGACATCCGCTGCAATACCACATTTAGAACAAAATACTGTCCTGGAGCCACCTGTGTTGGAAAACCAACTATTCTCTCAAGGCAGCCATAAGTCTCCGAGCTCATCTGCATCCTTACATTCCGAATTCGTTCTTCGTTCATCAATCTGGAGCAAAAATACCACACCGAACTCTGAAGAAATTTCAATAATATGTAGCCTATTTTCGGAAGCACTCTGAGGCGAAAATTAAAGCTGAAGCCCTTAAAAAAAATAAAAATTATGGACTGCGATATTTTCCCGGAGTTACTTAGCAAGGAGGAGATATATGGGTGTAACAGTTTTAAGGTGGTAGTTCATGGCCTTCTTGAAAATTATGACGAGCTGATCACTGGTAGGATGTCGCTAAAATGTACATGTAACATTCATAATGGGAGCTTATTCGGGAGAACTAGGGGAATGCTTCCATGAATATACAATGGAGTTTAAGATAGGTTACCAAGGCCAGTATACTGAAAGCATGATGGGGAACTATATTTGGGGATTAATAAGATTAACATCTACTGAAACTCGCATTGCAAGTATATTTCGTTTCATAATCATGGCACACTCAGAATCAGAGCAGTTAAATAATGATTACTAATAGTAATGATTACCGGTTTGATTAATTATTTTCTTGAGAATCTGTTTAATGATTGATTGCCAATTACTTTCAATTTATAGTGATTATTTTCCAATTAACTAAAAAACTAATCAAAAAAAATACTTGTTTTGATTACTTTTGATTAATTTTGATATGTTTTTTTGATTATTTTTAATTATTAATTTAATTTTTTCAGTATTTTTGATGTAAATATTTATGTCCTTCTACAAAAATACTGAAAAAAATATAATAAAAATAATCAAAAAAAAAAAAATTTATAAATAAATATTCACTTCAAAAATACTGAAAAAATCAAAAATAATAAAAAAAATCAAAACACCTTTTTTTGATTATTTTTCGATTTTTTTGATTTTTTCTAACCGTCATCAATTAATAATTGCCTTTTCTTGAAAAACAATTTTGTATCTAAACTGTTCTATAAACACGCCCAAAAATATTCCACTTTCTTTGAGTTGACATATAAAATACATATATGTACCAAAGAATGTATAAAAGGAATAAAGCAAATGGCACATTAGAGAAAAAAATGCATCGAGACGCAACAGGGAATCATAGCTTTGTTGTTAGAGTACTCTCACAGCAGCTTTGGTGCAGATACTTGGGTTCGTATCCCAGTGTCCGAGAAGGGGTCTGATGAGAGGTTGGGCACTTCGAAACATGTCATCCCATACCATCGCTGTGCATATCGTTGTAATTTTTCTCCAATATCAATCAACAAACAAAACATGAAAGTTCGAGCACTGATCCAACAACAATTAAAATAATCATTACCAATTAAAAATGCCGTATAATTAATTGATAACTAGTTACTAATCAAATTTACCAGGTCTGCTCAGAATAGACTAGACATTATTTTAATATTTTTCTTATTTAAATGTCTTAAAAATTTTACTTCTGAAGTTTGTGCACATCTTGAAAAATATTTATTCTACAGAATAGTGAATATTTCAAGCAACTATCCGTAGCATAAGAAACAACTGATACTCACAACTTACTTTTTCTAATTAAATTTTTAATACTTTGTACAAATTACAGTCTAATAGATTTTTACGACAATCCTTTAATGCATTTAATTTCCTTTCTAACAATACAAAAATTGAATTTCTGTAATGACAAGTTAAAAAGAGCAAAAACATAATAAGTAAAGGATAACAGAAAAAAATCGCTCCCAGTGACGAACAAATTGAACAATCAAATTAGTTGCAATTGTTACAGACAAAACAAAAATAGAGAAAAAGTGCACAAAATACGAAATACAAAACAAAACCAAAAAAGATGCACGAATAAAAACACCTTTTGCAACTGAATATAAAAATGCAAGCAAGAGAGGGGACCACTGATTACAGCGAAACAAACAAAGCACTGTCTCTCTGCATGTCGCCTGAATGCAATAACCGTTTTTACTTTAATTACACGAAACAAAAGGGAATATGGAGACAAATGTTTACCTGCTCAAATTACAACAAGCAGAGCTTTAATTAAAATTGTGGTCACCCAGTGTTGCGGCACAAAAATTTTAGGCTACTTTAAAGCCAAATTTGTCCCGTGTTTTTACTGCAGAGCTTCGTTTAGTAAGAGAAGAAGACCGCAAGTCCTGTTGGAATCAAGTGAAGCTCATATTCTGAAGAAATGGCAGTATATTTTTTTCATTCCTTAACTTAAGTTCTTTTAGAGGTTAAGAATTGAATTAGAAGGGGTCTGTCACTGTTCAACTTAATTGGTTTGGTGTAGAGGCCTGATTGCTTTATCTAGGATGTTACCGAACAATAAAATCTCGTTTTCTAATCGAATTGCGTGGAAATGTTTTTGTTTTAAACTTTAACCGAAACCTATAACCTTAAAACAACTCATGCACCACAGTCTTGGTTGGGTTCTCCTTGAACCAAGTATAGTGAGCTTATGAGAATTCAGAAATCTTTAAGCTACCTTTCAAAAGTTTTGGCACAAAAGCTTTATTAGACTTTGGAATGAATTACATTCTGGTCGTACTCCAGCTATAAGAAGTTTAAATAAGTCCCATGTAGAGCTGCTGTCGCCAATTGATAAAGTGCTATCTGCCTCCTAGGCAAATAATTAAGCATCTCCGTGGGTGGTATTATGTTGATCCGGCAGCTATAACACCCACTAAAGCTGAAGTGGAACGTGTGCTTCGTTGGGAAATGCTAGTCACTAACGCTCATTTCGGTCTGGATATTGTAAAAGTTTAAGGTCCCATCAATCGAGACCTAAAAGCTATTCAACAAAACAAACTCTTCTAACATAAATTTCTTGCTCCTTAAGGGGTTTTGGAAAGACCAAATTTCTAAAGAAGACAAAGATAGACAGGTTCGCCTACGGATATACTTACCTAAGGAATTTTTGGAGACAGCAGTCTACTTGCTTTTACGCGCATCATTCAAAACCGATTACCTCGAATTCAATGCAGTTTTCATCGATGCATGACTAGAGATCTCTGGTTGTTGACGTCACATGGTCATCATGTGCTAGTACATTTTACCGTAGATTTCAGGTCTAAGCGGCGACAACTAACAGCAAAGTGGTAGAAACTCGTCTGCTTACCAGATGCCTTTTGGAGTCCACTATAAAGTGGAAAAAATTGGAAACAGCACAACCCAAATTGAATAATCTCAAACTCCTCCCAGCATTATGTTATAATTCCTAAAGATCTAATTTAAAATATATATACCTACTGGTGCATAGACCCTTTAATTTTGTTTTTGAAAAGACTTGCACAACCGCAAAAAAGAGGAAAATTTCTTGAAGCCGAATGAAAAACTAACTTCTCTATAGGGTATCTTTACTGGTACTGGTGCGTGTTTCTCACTTATTGCTCAGATATTTAGTAACTCAGTTCACTTTTCCACAATTATTGCATTGGGAACGTCGTCGAGCGCTTATGGTATTTTAAAGTTGCCCGGTGTGTGCTCGAAGATGTATATATAATTTTTTTATGCGAATTTTTCATTGCAAAGTTGTACGCTGTAATTAGCCAATGTTGGCAGCGTGTGGACAATTTCTACGCTATGTTTTTACATAATGCAAAAAATTTCAGAAGAAAAACGTTTGTATGTAGCTGGTCCTGTAACTGTTGTACGTGGGTAAATTGCAACAAACGCAATGAGATAGGGCACCGCGACAGCTGTTGACTATCAATTCCCCAGCATGCATAAATGAATAGATATTTACAGAAATATTTAAAAGCAGCGATGTTACAGCAGTTTAAATGCACAGGAAATTGGCTGCGCTTGGGAATTATTTGCTTCTCTTTCACAAAGTTTTTGCTGCTAATTTTGAGGTTATTGCGAATAAAAAGTTTAGTTTGACATTTTGCAAATAAAATTTTGAACTTCGGCAAGTGAGTGGGGTCCTATATACTTTTTTTGCTTCTAATTTTAATTACATTGAAATATCTTCATTACTTGCGATTGGTGAATATATTTATAACACCTGAGTACATAGATTCTTTGTGAATTGTACTTACTTACTTAATTATAACTTTGATGAGCATGGAATGGTATAATAACTTCGGCGGATGAGAAGAAGAAGAGATTGGCCTACCGAAATTACCAAAAAGATGAGCTAAGTCGATTTAGCTGGTTTTAGAAATATCTGGCTTAACGTTGGTATGTGTCCGCTGTTTTATAATATATCGGGCATTTGTCGAAACCAACAAAATCAGACCAATATAACCTATAGCTTCCATACAATAGCCTGTTCCAACAAACAAGGTTTGGGCGATATATCTTTCAATAAACAAGGTCAAATTTCGTCGGTCAGTGAATTTCGTATGGTGTTAAGCCTCATTCCTGAGATCAAATTTTAACTAACTTTCCAGCATAATAGGTGCTGCAACTTGGTAATAGTTCAGGGCACAATCATAATAAAATTTTTAGAAAAAAAATTCCGCTAGGTGGCGTGCTGATCGAGATAACTGAAAATTCCTGAAAAACGGGGGAATCTTTAACAAAGATATGGTGACTGTGAGTATTGCTTTTGCAATTTTAATTACAAAATTTTGTAATAAGTTGAAGGAATTGAAAATTTCCAGCAACTAACAAGAAACTGTTAACCTACTGCACCTCATATCGACTGTTTTCCATTTATTTATTTAACACTAGATTTTGTTTAATTTAAAATAATATCTTGTTTAGCAAAAACTGAGTGAAATACATTCTTAACAATTTTAAGCTAAGGAGGATCGCCGAAACCGGTTTGTAACAAAACAAAAATTGACAAGGGATGACGAAAAATCGTTCCAATATACATCGAATACCCGCATCCCTGAACTAAATCCAAGTCGCAAAATCCCGGTTTTGTAAAATCACATCCTAAAAATCTCGGAATAATACAAATTTTAAAAATTGGCATCCCTAGCCTTTACCCATTCACGTAGCTTAACCTTAAAGCGAAGCCGTTGCTCATTGAACTTGTTCGAAGAAAGAATTATATGTACATTTCCTCAACTAATTTTAGGTTTAAAAGACAAACATAATATCGAGATAAAATTAACTGTCAAGCCAATTCCAATTTCTAGCATTGTTCTTTAACTTGAGATCACTTGAAGAAACAGTCCTTTATCCAGCGAAAGTGAACAATTTTGATATGAAAATATTATTATTGCTCCACTTGAAAAAATATTGGATTCCGACTTGAATTCAATAAATTCTTTCCAACTGAAATCATTAATTATTAAAACACCATGCGCAATATAATATATTTCATATAATATTATAAACACAACCTTTTGTCTCTCAAATATTTATTTTTTTTATTTCTTTCCTTTGCTTTAATTTTTTACCAGAAATGTTGCCAAGTTTTCGGTCGCTCACGTGTTTTGATTAAGTTTTGATGTCAGTTATGACCAATGGCTTTCAAACTGTAATTTAAATTTGGATAAAAATGTTCAACCTCAAGTGGAGAAACATGTGTGAAATCACTTTGAAAATTCAGATATTTCTCAAACATCGGGAAATGTTGGATTTATGCATATTGCAATTGAACTTTTCCAAAGGTGGAAGCAAAGTGTCCATTGATTATAATGATTTGCATAAAAATAAATAAAAATATGAATGTAAATCCATGGTTTCATTAATCAAATGAAATATGAAATTGTGCATAGTGTCAATATAAAAGAAAAAATTTTAGCATTTTCTTTAATTTTGGTCGTTTTAATCAAAAAATTTCCCATATCAACTCAACTGAACGTACTAGGCCATATTTCATAATTTAAGCCATAAAATATGTAAGCGTAATACAATTTTTATTACACTTTTAACTGAAACTATAAAAACCCAGTAATTTTGAATTGCTTTATCAACACTATTTGTTTAGCTTTTTTTACCAAAAAAACAAAAAAAGGAAATAAAAAACGGAAAATGTAAGTAAAACAAGTAAGGAAAGGGCTGTCTTCGACTGTGCCGAAGACTTTATACCTTTCATGAATACGCATCACGGTTATAATTGTCCGATCCTTACTCACAATCAGTAAAAACTCTGCAAAACTGATAATTTAAAGATACATAGCCCAAACCCCATTTATCGGAACAATCGATTGTATGGGAGCTATATGTTATGTTGGTCCGATCTGGCTGAATTTTACTACACACATTAGATGTATAATAAGTACCAAACCTGCAAAACTTTACGTTCCTAGCTTTTTTATTGCACAATTTATAGCCCAAAACCCATTTATCGAAACTATCGATTGTATAAGAGCTATATGTTACGTAGGTCCGATCTGGCTGATTTTCACTACACACATTACATACATAATAAGTACCAAACCTGCAAAACTTTACGTTCCTAGCTTTTTAATTGCAAAATTTATAGCCCAAAACCGATTTATCGAAACTATCGATTGTATGGGAGCTATGAGTTGTATTGCTCCGCTCTTGCTGATTCCGACGAATGATTAATCTCATGCAAAATGGTGGCTCCATACCAAATTTCATCAAGATATCTCAAAAACTGAGGGACTAGTTTGCGTACAAACAGACAGACGGACAGAAGGACAGACGGGCAGACGGGCATGCCTAAATCGACTCAGCTCATCGCCCTGATCATTTCGGTATGCTTATTGGTGGGTCTATCTGTTCTTCTTCTCATACTTACAAACATCGGACCAAAGTTATAATACCATTTCATGTTCATGAAAGATATAAAACGGTAATATAAATCACCAAATCTGCATTTTTATACCCTCACAGGACTCATTTGTTCAACATACACAATTTTTACTACCCTCCATATTTTGTGTATGCACTTCTGCTTAATTGCGCCTCAATTTCATTACAATTTGCATAGTCGTAAAAATAACGCCTAAAAATTGGATGAATTTTCCCATTTTTTTTAAAAACTTGCATTTTGTTTACTTTTTGTCTCAAGTGTTTAATGCTTAGCAAAAGCAATAAAACCAGATCCACCTAAGAAATTAAGTCATCATCAAAATTGTAACTCATAAAAATATGTATCATAATTTTCGACAATTAAAATGCAGCAAACGCAAGAAAAAAAAATAAACTTGGCGGCCTTACTTTCATAAATTAAAAGTAAAATCGTAAAATGCGAGTATACAGTTTATGCTGCATTAGATGAAGAAGAAGCAGAGGAAAAAAGAAAACAGTTAGACATAAAAGCGACCAGTGCTTTATTATAAATATTAACAAATATTCAAAACAGACGCTTCAGCTGCGTTTATACTCTTTAGGCTCAACCCTTAACCCTTTTGTTGGTGCGTTGAAAAAGTCATAAAAATATCAAATTATAATTACTTACTTGCTTTTATGTTTTTTATTTGCTCGACCGCACCTAAATAAGAAATTTTCTGTCGGAGTTTACTCATTTGGACGTGTAGAGCAATTCATTTTCCTTGTAAGTATAAATTTCATTTCATTACCACGGCCATCATTCAAAATATGTCTATGTATATTATTTTAGTACAATTTTAGTAGTTCTGTCATTAAAGCAAGTAAGGCAAAGTAAAAAAGAAACAAAAAATATTTTTACACATTTTATTACTTTCACATAGTATTTTTCTTTAGCCATAGGCCATAACTCGCTGCTTGCCTGTTTTTGAGTTTATCCACCCTGCTTAACGTTGCATTAATTATGCGCTGCTTAACCCTTTCACTGCAGCCGTAAGGCGTGCAATTTTAATTTTACTTTTTTATTACAAACATTTTATGTGATGTTGACAACGAACCTAAAGTAACTCTTCCTCTGTGGCATTTCTGTGTGAGTGCTATTTTGACAGATAAGTGCGTTTTCCGCCTGTCCACAAGTGGGCTGTCCCCTGTCGATATGTATAGACTTCAACTGAAGTATTGTACATACTATACGAGTATAGTTACGTTAATATATACTTTAATACTTATTCCTAAAAATATATTTTCCACTTGCCTATAAGTTATGAATGCGGGCGAACTTCCAGATCCTCTTTTAAATTGCTATGCTCATTAAAAAATCATAAAAGTTTTGAATCGCCAAATGTGACTCGTTCTAACAAAGCCACATACATACGTACATTTTCATAGACACAGTGATGGCATAATAAACAAGCACCAAAAATATTACAGTTGGAAATTTACGTTAAATACGAGAGTAGATCAATAAGTCAAATTGAGCAGGTATGAATTTCCTACAATTTGGGTGTCCCCCGAAAGCTCATCTTACAACGGCCGGATTAAAAATATGTTACTAAAAACTATAACATTGGTTCGATGTTTGTAAGTATGAGAAGAAGAAGAGATAAACCCGCCAATAAATATATCGAAATGATTAGGGCGACGAGCTGTGTCGATTGAGCCATGTCCGTCCGTCTGTCTGTTTGAACTCAAACTAGCCTCTCAGCTTTAGAGTTATCTGGTTGAGATTTTGTATGGGGCCGCCGTTTTGTAGTATATCAATAATTTGTCGAAACCAACAAGATCGAAGCACTACAACGCATTGTTCCGATAAACAGGTTTTGGCCTATAAGTCTTGCAATTAAAGACTTTTGCAATTAAAAAGCTAGGAAGGTAAAATTTTTGCAGGCTTGGTACATTTTATATAAGTAATGTGACAAGTAAAAAACATTATCACTGTTCTTCTATTTCAAGATTTATTTTGTAGAAGGTTTTAACCTTTAAAATAAGCAATAGTAAGATAGAATAGTGGAAAGCTTTTATGTCCTAACATGCCGCTTAAATTTGAAATGTATTCAAAAATCTTCTTCGATTTCTGTACATATGCGGGGATTTTTATATCCACCACTGTATTGTATCTGTTCTCATCAACAGGGCAAACATGATACACTAACGGTGCTACTCTCCCTGCTGCGCTTTTAAACCAATGTGATGAATTCCATAGTTGAGAAAATGAATGACAATGTTGACTTAGATAAAGGCACACCGACCGTAGCATTTTAATGATTTTAGTGCGGATGAGTTCTGGAAAAATCTAACGCACATATGCAAAATAGCCCTCTGGCATTTAATCGGTATTAAAGTTTCATAAATTCTAATTAAAAGTGACCCTTATTTGCTTAAGCAGAACAGAGTGTAAGTGCTTTTTAAATTAACTAGGCAATAATAATTTGTTGTCATATATCATTTGTGACCCTAAGGCTTTTTTGTATCCTTGATTTTATCCCACAATTTATAAAATAGTTATGTTATTTCAAGTGAAGGTAAAATAAATAGCAGGAAGATGTAAATATTCTAGAGCAAGTTCCAGATATCCAACATTTGATATTACCCAATCAACAACAGAGATAAACGAAATTTTTGTAAGCTTAATGGCATTTTCAAATGTGTAAAAATAATGGCGTTTTTATATATTCCAAGAAATTTCGGTGTCTTTTTAAATAAAAAATAATTATTTCGGCAAAAAAGCATTTCACTTTTGAATTAACTTTTAGTTTGGTCCAGCTTGGTCCAGCTAGGTCCAGCAATTTTACATGCTTTATACTGACTCCGAACGGCATATGCTAAGGCAGATGGATTTTTCTAGAGAAGCTTTTCATGGCAAAAATACACTCGGAGGGTTGCCGACAATTTCCGAAGTTCGACTTCGTTTTGAACAACTTTTTCTAAACATTTTAATGGAACTATACCCAGAACTTGAACCTCGGAACTTCGGGGGGTAGCACACTAAGTTTCAATTTGAAAGCAAGTGATCGTAAGACCATATTTCGCATAGTAGTTAAAGTATGCTTTTTAAAATTTCTCACAATGCGACAACATCTGGTAATTGGAAATTTTAAGCTGTAGATGAGAAGGCTGAGTTGCCATATGAGATTTCTTTATTAACGCTGACATTCAACTGACACTAAAAGTAATAACAAAAGAGCGGAATATGCTAAGCTAATTAGTCTAACCCCGACGGTTAGGGCGTTAAAGTATGACCGAAGTAGTTATGTTGGTCATAAGAGGCGACTAAAATCCACTAAATCGCTACCGCGGCAGTCGGCTTGACGCTGCAAGGTGCTTGCAATGGCGCATACCATATCAATATCTCGCAAAGGATTGTCAATATCAACATAGCCCTGTTCGGTCCGTCCAGCCCCATTTCATGAACGGATTCTGGCATACATCTGCCATCGTATGTATGAACCATTTTCCTAACAGCTCAACATATACGTTTTTTCTCACATCCATCCTTTCTACGCTATATAGACAGTGTTGCCGTTTTGGTTATTTTTAACCAAAATTGGTAATTTTTTTCACTTCAAAATGTTTTTGGTAATTTGATAATTTTTTTTCAGTTTGGTAATTTTTTCGATGTCTTGAGGCCAATATATAGTTCTAGGTAAAATATACCGCAAATGCTGGAGTTATGACAGAAAAGTGTATAGTGGCTTAAATGAACGTATAACTTTTGAAGTATATTTAGTTGAAGAGTTTCTTTTTCTATTTTTCTTTTCACAATTCCATTTAAAATGAGTTATTTTTATATTACTAGATTTACGTATGTACGTACCTGTAATTTCAAATAAACCTGTATGTGTGCGTTTTTATAAAATGGTAGTTTTTGGTAATTTATTATTTAAGTTTTGGTTACTTATTTTTTATTGTTGTGGCAACAATGTATATAGACCGTTATCACCTTTCCACGACACATCAAATATGTAAACCTTTAAAAATTATTATTATCACTAGCTGCATCACAAAAGTGCAGTATAACTGGTTACGAAACAAACTCTCATTTACCTGAGCTAGATTATCTAAGATCCACTCGTTAACTTCCCTTTATTGCTGCTTTTGACTTTCGCAACAATGTTGCAACACTCCCTCCATGCACTTTTCGTGGCAAGCACAGTATTGCTTTCAAGCGGTTAGCCTTTAGTTTGTTGTGTGGTGTGGCTTTATTGTTTTGAACTTTGACTTAACTTCTCTTACACTACGGGTGCATAGTTCATACAGCCAACAAATACAATTTCTATAAAATGTTTATCATTCGGTTTTAACTTGTATGCAAAATTTTTGATAAGTTTTTAACCGAGTTCAATGTTTAACTTGAAGGTATTCTATACACATGCTCATGTTTATATGGTTGCATTGCGCAGACTGTCAGAAAGAGGGTTTCGTTTTGTTGAACACAACAATTTTATTCTTACAACTTCGTATTTATTTGGTTTCATGTTGGTGTTGTGGTTTAGAGAAATAGACTACAATATTTAATATTTTGTTTTCACCAAAAAGCTGTTGTTGCAAGCAACTTTGTTTGAAATGTGTGAAAAAGGATGTGGCTGCACGTATGTGAAGTTGTTGTTGTTGAGCTGGAATAGTTGCAGCATGATAGGGATTTTCACATATCACACAAAGTTATGAATCTGTAAGTTTTGTAGGAAATCTGTTTAGTAGCATTATAAAATGCCTAGGTTTATATTTAGGATTTGAATTATCTACAAACGACATGTAAACATTTTCCAAACTAAAGCCATAATGTTAAGTTGCGTTCAATTACATCGCGACAAAACGACATTACAGCTAAAAGAAACATAGTATGATTCAGAATTAATGCTGTGTTTATTTAATATTTTTTTTAATACATTTCCTTATTAATACTAATAATTCCGAAAGAAAGTAGTTTTATAACAAATACATACACTAGGCAAAACATGGCAATACCGTCATGGCCACTGCACGCTCTGTCAGCAACTCCACAATTTGTCTAACTTTACGTTTCATTAATTATTAAAACACAATATAATATTATAAATACTTACCTACTACCTTTTCTTACACAAATATATATCTTTTTATTTCTTTCCTTTTTTCAATGTTTTGGCAATTTTTCGTTTGCTCACATGTTTTGATTAATGATTGATGTCACTAGGACAGGAAAAAAGAGTGTTGCCATGTGCAAAAATTTCAGGTGCACTTTCAAAATGAATTCCAATGGTTTTCAAACTGCAATTATACTTTGGAAAAAATGTTCAGCCTCAAGTGGGGAAACATATTGGAATTCATTTAGAAAATTTAGACATTTTGGGAATAGATACATACAAGTTTGAGCATTTGTAGTGTCCTAAATTGAGATATAGAACACTTATGTAGGTTTATCCAAATGTCATTAATCTGAAGCAAATATATTGAGATTTATCACGAATTGAAACTTTAAATTGCCTCTAGACGTCGCACCGCCCACTGCTTGGCAACTTTACAGAACCAAGTTGGGAAACATTTCTGCACAACTTGTTATGTGCAAGCATTGGCTAGTGTCGCTAATGTCAATTTGACGCCGAAACTAGGCTCCGCATCTTCTTGTACGGAACCAGTTTTATAATTCACCTTTAAACTGGTTCAAGCTCATATCAGTAATACATCAATGGACCTTCCGACCTAAGTGTGCTTCTCTGATATGTGGAGCGACAACCAACATCACCTGGAATAACCCAATAATACCAAAAAAAAACAAAACTAGGTGTTCCACTTCGTGCCCTTCCAACCTGGGGTTTTGACCTTAACTTAATTTTTGCAAAATTTTTCTACCGCCTCTCCTGTGTTCCTTTCCTTGAAAATCTATAATAATTCGGTATGCACATGAAGGCCGGTAGTCAGTATGGACTGCAGTGAGCACTTAATTTCTTACGGCATTTGATCTTAAAGTACGGTTGTTAAGGATTTGGGGTGATTCTAGTAAAACTCTAACAAAAAAGAACGAATGGGATTTTCGGTGCCGGCTTTTATTTCAACACACACTTAGCAGCTTTTAAAAAATAACTTGCCCAAAAAAACCAAACTGGTCTCTAAGTAAATAATACTTACAAATCTATGTAGATCTCCTCACGACTTAAATGAAATTGAGACATGAAAAAGAAATTTACGACTGCACAAAGTGTTCATAGCAAATCCTCAATATTACAACAAAAGCAAATAGATATAAAATCTAGTCAAAACGGAAATAAAACTTAAGTAAAAATGTGCCTCAAACATAACTTTCCAATGCGCACTAAGTAAAAGTAATAAAATAAAATCATAACTACGTCCTCGTATGTAATCGCATGTGTCACTAAGCCAACTGACAGGCATAATACAATTGACAGGACATAAAATAAAACAAAAGCCACAGAATGCAGTTCATAAATTGTCATATAAAACCACGTGTGCGCCTTTGGCGATGTAAAGAATTTCGAGCAAGAATACTAAAAGCAAATATGATTAAGCATGTATTTTCAAAAAGGATAGTTGACTTTCCTAAGCCGATAGTCGGAATGTGAAAATATTGCTATGAAATAAAGAGCAATACAATTTCCAGTAAGAGAGCTGTCAAATATATTTATGCACATTTATGAGTCAATGGCATTTAAGAAATTGTCAATAAATGACAATAAGCATACATTTTTTATAGAAATATACATGGTAAAAGTTTGTGGGGCGACTTTCTTTTTGAAACTTGTTTGTATAGTTCCCAACAACAAAAAAATAAGTCTCAACCAGTTTTTTTGAAAGATGATAAATGCTCTCAATCGGCAAGCAAACCATCAAAACCTAAAAAAATTCAATAAAATACAATAAAATAAAATAAAATAAAGTAAAATAAAAAAAATTAACCAAAATAAAATAAAATAGAATAAAATAAAATAAAATAAAATAAAATAAAATAAAATAAAATAAAATAAAATAAAATAAAATAAAATAAAATAAAATAATATAAAATAAAATAAAACAAAATAACATAAAATAAAAAAATAAAATAAAACAAAATTAAATTAAATTAAATAAAGGAAAATAAAATAAAATAAAATATAACATAATAAATTAAAACAAAATAAAAAATTAAATAAAAGAAAGTAAAATAAAATAAAATATAATATATTATAACATAATAAAATAAAATAAAAAGTAAAATAAAATAAAATAAATTAAAATAAAGTAAAATTAAATTAAATTAAGAAAAATAAAATAAAATAAAATGTAATTCAATATAATGTAAATCAATTAACAAACAAAATGTAATAAAATAAAATAAAATAAAATAAAATAAAATAAAATAAACTAAACTAAAATAAAATAAAATATAATATAATATAATAAAATAAAATAAAACAAAATAAAATAAAATAAAATGAAATAAACTAAGATAAAGGGAAGCAAGGGAAAGGTATTTGGAAATCGAGTTTTGATTCCTGAAGATCCGTTATGTGTACGGCGGTTTTATTGAAAATATATTAGGTTTCTTTAGACCTAATATGTGTTCTTTGGAACTGTATCGGGGTTCCGTTGCCTGTTTGGTCAAGTTGCGAAGTATGTTTAACAATTTCGGATCTTTTGGAATCCTGCATCGACTTCTTTAACCTCGATATTCGTTTCCCTTAAGTAATCGTCTTCTTCGGACTGCGGTTCCACGGGAGTCCGAACTAAGTTTCGGTTTCAATTTCGCTATTTTCGGGTATTTTGGAGATTCGATTCCTTTAAATCCGTGTTCTCAGGAACTGTCCTGTGGTTCTATTTGAAATCCGAGTTTCGAACCTTTTGGAACTGATTTTCTGGTCACTTAGAGCCGTTATTGAGTTTTTTGTAAATTAGTATTTGTTTTTTTGAAACTAACTTCCGCCGCTCTCACTATAGCTTTTCGGAACTTATATGGGTACATATACCCAACAGCACAACCGTGCAGTGTAAGCCTGCCATGCTTTATTACATATCCTCTAAGTGCTTGTATGTATGTAGAAATTTTATTAAATTTATTTGTATATCCCACATTTATACATTATTGATGGTAAATCACTTGATGAAGTTGTCAATTTCTCAATAAATATTTTCACGTTTATTCCTCTATACAGTTTTTTACGTTAATAAAATTTATTGCTTTTGTTGCATGGCATAAAAGTTATAGGCAAAACAATCAACAAATTTACTACGTCGATATTCTTACAGCTAACAATAATCCATAGAACCAATCACACCATCTAAACTTATTGGTTACTTACACCCGAGCATTGCCTCAACAAATATGTGGATATTTGACATGCATGTCAAATTGACAATAATGACCACAATAGTACAGTAGTCACACAAATTTGATAGTCATTCAGTATGTGTTGACAGTGGCAGCTGTCAACATGTTTAATTGAAACTGACACCGCATACGCCGAAATGACTTTACATACCCATACGCGCTACTACAATACTCGCTTTCACTTACCCACCCCATAGATAGGACGACATCACTTTGCTTGCACTGAAGCTTATTTCATTTCATCAAATATGCTATACACAAGTATTAACAATCAACGCTAAACATAGCCAATTTTATTACCTTGACAATCTTGACAATCCCGTATGTCAGTCGACAGGGCAAGCGATTGTCAATATCGTTGGGGCTGTTCTATTGGTAGCTACGAGTATTTTGTGATTGTCTCAAATATTGTAATACGTACGAGTAGTGTGCATTTCGCAGATTTGTGACGGTCATGAAACTGCGAAATTTATAGCTGTCAATTTGTAGAAGGAATTTCTGGCATCTTTTGTGTACATAAAATGCATTGCAAGAACAAGGAAAGTGACAATCGAAATTCGCTTGATTACAAATGTAATTTCCGCTTACAATTAATGAGCAAAATTCTTAACGGTAATTAACAAATGAGACTATAAACGGTTGCTGTGCAAATAAAGAAGATTTATTTTCTAACCAGAAGAACGATATATGAAGAGATTTTATTTCTTTCTGCACTAAGTAAAAAAAATTGCAAAACTTTGCTTTGGTTTTTTTTTTTTTTGAGTGAAAGTGCTTCTCTCATTTTTTTAGCCTAAAAATTACAAAAGCATTTTTTAAAATGACATTTTTACACTTCTTTATGCTTCAAAGTCTCTCACTGAAGTGTCAAATGTCACACTCAATCATTTGCTAAGTATTTGCTTATATGATTTGCTTTCATTTCTCTGTCACAAAGCCGCTAAACGTGCTCCATTGAGCACAATAGTAAACAATCGCAAAATTAGCGATTGATTGGTTACGATTGCAGGGTTGATTTAATTTCCACCACTCTAAATTGATTGGAACACTGCTTTCACACTTTGAAGTTTGTGTTAAATAATAAATTTTTTGGATTTTTCAAGTACCTTTTTTTTAGAGAGCTTTCAACAATGGTTTTAGTGTTATTCACTTTACTAAATGCTGCCTAATACTATAGTGTGAACGGGCCATAAGGTCAAGTGGGGTTTTAAATGTCACCTTCATTAGGCAATATTTTGAAGATAAGATCTGATTGACTTATATGAAATTGGTTTGAAATTGTCATAAAAGAAATATCGTTTAGACGACTATAGCCAGAAGAGGTGGGAGTTCAAAAGTCACGGTTAGCATATAAAACATCCTTATAGAACATTATTAAGATTTCGTTTGGAGAGCTATAATTCTTAAGAAAGTATTATTGTTGTTCACGAAATTGCCATGAAAATCTCAGGTCTCATGACTTTCAAGTTTAGCACGGTTTTGCCAAGGTGGTGATATTTTTAGAAGATGATATCTCTCTGAACAGTCGCGCAGATGGTTTGTAATGTGGGAAGACGATGCGGAACATGTATTGGACCCCACGTATATCACGTCTATGTATTTAACAGTTAAACTCTCCTTTTAGACCGAGATAACCTATGAACTCTAACGGGGTGCTTTTTGGGACACATTTGTCTAACTCTCACTTGATAAAGTAAATCGGTCGGTTTTATAAACTATAAAATGCCAGTTTACACTCTAGGCGATAGCACCGCCAGATCAAACGGATCTATTATGATCTGAACAAAAAATTCAATTGAATGAAAACTCCACTAAATAAAAAATGTTTAAAAAATCTTTGGAGTTGACATTTTTGAAGCTAGCAAAATTACTTTTTCTTAAGGTTTTGAAATGTTGAACATTAAAAAGTGGACTTAGTGGCTTTAATCGCTCAACGATACATGCCTATTTTCCAAAAACAAATCATAAAACTGTTCCTTTTTAAATATAATTGGCTTATCAATTTCTTTATTCCTGATGTTTTTAATTTTGTTTCCTTTCGCACTCTACAATATCTTCATTACCATAACTCCTCACCTTTTCAATCATTTCTTATCAATTTCAGTGCATCTCAGCGGAAGTACAGTTGGATGTGTGCACCACAAAGCATAAAATTGCCAATTAAAATGAAAGCAACTCAACGAATACACTCGGATTCCACAACCGATATTAAAAGGCCAACAACAACAATTTTAATAACGTTGATTAATGAATACTACTTGATTGGATTTAATTGTGTTGCCCGAAAAATTACAAACAAACAGCAACAAAAACAAGTAAGTCTGACAAACAAATACAACCCTTTCCTGTCACTTTAACGCTACCGCAAACAGGGTTGCAATATAAAGCAGAGAGAAAACGGAAAATGCGAAAGTAAAGTCACATTATCAGCTTGCAACTGTAACGATAGCAGCAGCGCCAAACTCATCGCATCGGTAGAAGATGGATGACACTAATGACATGCAAGAAAATTATAATTGCCTTATGGGCTTACCAAACCAAATGAGGTAACCTCACTTTTGTCTGATGGCAAGAGATAATGTGCGCGGTAATGGCAGACCATTGAATGGCTTAAGAATGTAAATTGTTGTTGGTTCGGGTAGAAAAGAGCTGCGGTAACTTGCATTAAGTGAAGAGTTAAGATAAAGTCGATTGTCAGTTGAAATGTCAGCTTTGTTTGTAAGTGCTGTTGTAATTATATGTGCATATGTATGTGTGTAATGAATACCCTAAAGCGTGAAGGTAAGCTATTTTGGTGGAAAACTGATTGTTAAGAATTTTTTGGTTTCGGTAAGATTTAATTGCATGACGTATGCTTTTAGTTAAGTCGATTTCGAGAATTCATGTGTGTCATCTGTACTTTTGGGTTATTTCATTTAGGATTAAAGTGCTACCACTTGCCACTGTTGTTGCTTACTGTATTCGGGAATAATGTACCATATGTGGAATTGGATGTGGGTCACCCACCACCACCACCACCTTAACTTATTACATTTTTAAACGTTTATTCATGAACACCAAAAATGTAATGTATGAAATGACATGTGTGTTGTTGTGATAAATGATGCCTCATTATCAGTTGACTGTCATCGCTTAACTGTTGTTTCTTCAAAGTTTTGGGAGGCAATTTTGCCAAATGAGTATAGCATTTATTCACACTAGTTATACATGCATACTGGGTTGGCTCTAAAAGGGTTGTATCATCGCTCGTTTTCTGATTTCGTTTTCGGAGGTGTTTACAGAGCCAAATTAGTTAGCAAATAATGAATTATGACTAGTCCCATATCGAAGGTTGAATACGTCAAACTAACAGAATCCTTTCCTTACCACTTCAAAACTTTTTTGGAAGATCTTTGAGAAGTAAAGTTGACCTTGTAGGAAAAATAAGCGCAGCTCGGGCTGCAATTAGGCTCCGAGACGCTGGATATAGGCTTGTGCAGTATGGCCATTCCAATACACTTTCGGGCTTTGACTTTATCCCTAACCGAACGGATTACTGTGCGCCGACCTCTACCCCGGCAAAGGGTTTTTCGACTTACATTCCCGCAAGGGACGAGTGGACAGGCGGGGAACCTATCTGGGGGGAGGCTCTGGCGAATCTGTTTACGGACGGGTCAAGGTTGGATGGATGTGTTGGGGGGGGTTTACTGTCAGGAACTTGGGATTAGCACGAAATTTAGGCTACCTGATCATTGTAGCGTCTTCCAAGCGGAGGTTACCGCCATAAAGGAGGCGGTGGATGGGATGCTGTCCAGCGCTGAGTTCAGGCAACATTCGATCGAGGACACTGAGCGACTGTCTGGAATCGCTTGCGGTTGCATCCAACTATTTTAAAATAAAAATTATCTGGGTGCCAGGCCACTGTGACATTCCCGGCAATTGCCATGCGGATCTCTTGGCCAGAGCGGGCACTCGTGAGGCAGATGTGGCTGCCTCCAGAACACTGGGTATTCCCCTTACCACCTGTAGGTTGCTTCTGGGCAGGTGGGCTTCGGATCAGCTAAGCAAATGCTGGGCTGTCAGGTGTCGAAGTCCTTCTGGCGGTAGTTGACTCCAGGCGTTCAATGGGAGTACTAGGGTTCTCCAAATTACATCTTTCCATGTTTATTGGGGTGTTGACTGGGCACTGTCCGATGGGGGTCCATGCGGTGCAGTTGAATATTCTTGATAACCCGAGCTGCGTGAGCTGCATGGAGGATGACGAGGTGGAATCATCAAATCATTTCATGCTCAGTTGTCCAGCGTTTGCTAGGACCAGGCGCAGGTATCTCGGCTCGGATGTTCTTAGGTCTCCGGAAGACGTGTCGAAAATCGATGTGTGCCAAATCCGGAGTTTTATTGTCTCTACGCAGCGATTTGCTAAGCTATCTTAAGTTAGTGTCACCGTTCAAAATTGTGGTATCACAACGGACCTTGAAAGTGTCCAAGTGAGCTGCCCTCCTAGTGGGACAGCTACCACCTTACCTAACCTAACCTAACCTTGAGAAGTAAATGAAATGAAGGCGTAATTGCAACTCTTTGTCCGCAAGCGGACTGTTGTACCAGCTGTAAAAGGTTAGGCAAAACATGCCGCCTTGAATTGCCCTCTAAACACTGAGTTACGACGGCATTGGACTAGAAAAAGGAGTTTGCTTCCAGGGCAATAGTTGTATCCGAAAAATGCGGATCTGTTTTTGTTCCTATAGTAGTACTTCGCCCCGTCTGACCGGCAAGTCCATTACAGTTGACAGCAAT
Source organism: Merzomyia westermanni (assembly GCA_949987695.1). Lineage (NCBI taxonomy): Eukaryota > Metazoa > Arthropoda > Insecta > Diptera > Tephritidae > Merzomyia > Merzomyia westermanni. The sequence continues at coordinate 144,632,944 of OX465291.1, read as the reverse complement.
ATTTTCAAACGGAAGTCATAGAAAACACTATCCGTTTCAAAAAGGTGTTTCACAATGAGTTCGCCGTTAGGAGAATATGTTGTGAGGGCAGTTGATAATGCTCATCTGCGCTAACTTAAGTTTGAACCAGGTCGATTTGGTCGGTGGCAGTGCCAAATTTCGCAAGGTAAAAGAACCGGACAGGATCGAGTGGTAACCATTATGGAGCCCAGCGCACCAATGCAAGAGACCTAACTTGCGGATCTAAATTTCTCGTTCCTGTTTTCTACAGAAGCTTGTGGATCACCTGGGCTTCGGGGTGGTGGTGGTGCTGTGCATTTTACGGAACGCATGACGTTGGTCGGCAAGTCGCATGTTAGAGGAATAGTTGTGGTTGTTTTTGTAATCCAAAAACCCTTCGAGATATGAAAAATGTTACTGATACCATCCCGACTACAGCGGGTGCGATTTTTTTCAACCCTCGAAAGCGAAAGCGCTCAAGGAAAAGTAGCTGCTTACCGGTATCCTAGGCATATTTTTAAAATTGAAAAATCTAAAACGCCTGCACTAGTCTTATCAAAGTTTTACTCTAAATGAAAAATGAAAAAAAAATATTTCTCCTCAAATCCTTAAACTTCACACTTCACTTTACATTTCTTAAATTTCCATATTCAAATCAAACAAGAGTGAGTTACGAGTACGATTCACATAAAAAATTATTTTCACGAAATTGATTTCTATTTTATTTTTGCGGTATGTTGAAGTTTTATTGGAAATTCGCGGCATTTTCCCCCCTTTCACCTCAAACAGGACAGACGCAGGAGCACCCACACATGCATAACTATGAAATCACCCAATATGCATAAATCCAACTTTTGCTCAATTTTTGAGAAATTCCTACATTTTAAAAGTGATTTCCAACATGTTTCTGCACTGGAGATTGAACAAAGTTTGATTTCAGTTTCAAAACCATTGGATTTAATTTTGTAAGTGCACCTGCATTTTGTACACATGGCAACACTCATATTTTCTGCCCTAGTGACATCAATCATTAATGAAAACACGTGAGCGAATTAAAAATTAAATGTTTGCTGAAACATCAGCAAAAGAAAACAAAATAAAAAGATATATATTTGTATGGTAAAAGGTAGTATTTATAATATTTTATTATGTTGCGCATTGTGTTTTATTAAATAGTGAAATGCCTAACAAAAAGTTAAAATCTGAAGTTCGATTTTAATTCAAAAATATTGATGGCATTTAAGTCGGCATCAAACATTTTTTCAAGTAGAGAAATAAGAATATTTTCATAACAAAAATGTTCCCTTTTGCTGGATAATGAACTGTTTCTCCTATTGATCTGAAGTTAAAAATCAATGTTGGAAATATTAAAATGGATTTGATCTCAAATAAGCTTTAAATGTATTTCCAACAAAAATGCTTATTGGGCTTATACTCCCACTAATACAAAATTTTTTTATTCCATAGCGAATATTTGCTTTTTTAGCAACCACAAATGGTACTCGCATGCAGAATGCAACCATGGGCGTTTGCCATCCCTCTTGGCAACGTGATTTAATTTGCCTTCAATTTTTAATTTGCCAACGAATTGTCTGTATGGCTTTATGTGGCATAGCAAATATGTAATAAAAAGTGCATAAACGAATTGAATTGAAAGACAATAGAAATTGGTATAGCAACAACAACCGCAATTCGTGTATAAAAACGCGCAGCAAGCAAACCACTTTGAAGACCATGAAAAAAAGGGCCTGTGCCACAGAAACATGTTTACCAAAGAAATTTATTTTGTTGTTATTGCATGAGGAGAATTATTGTTTACATAAGCATGAATATTTCATAAAACAATTTTGTTGACTGACGTAGAGTAAAATCGGTAATGCGCTTTTGATTGTCAAATGCATAAAATTGAAATACTAAAAAATATTTAAAAAATATCATTTTGACTTAGAATTTAGAGGTGGGAGGGGTTTGTCGTTATTCTGATAGCAGTCAAAAGAGACTCCAAATTGGTTTGAAAGTGCAGCTGGTGTGGAAGCCCTTTATCGATTATGAATCCGGTAAGTGCAATTCGTAGCAATCAAGCATACAGCGGATGTGCTCCTATTCTGTGGCGCTACGGATATGGAGTTCAATATTTATGTGGTTAGCCGAAAGGGTTTTTAGACGGATTTAACCGTGGTGTGATCGAGGGTGAGCTGGAAATACCTCACTTACTTCACTATGAGCCTCTTTGCAGTACCGGGGCAAAGCGGAAAAGTAGTGAGAAGGAAAAAGTCTCGCCTTCCTCTTGTCCCGATCTGCTACTTGTAAACCGGTCGTGACATTCTCTAGAAACCTCGTTTACCTCCTGAAAGTAAACAAAATCTTTCTTATCCGATGTTGACTGTCAGCGTTCCGTGGTGCGTATTGTGTTGACTACCACTTTCTGGTGATACACAAGGTGCGCCCTAACAGTTCCATGGAGGATCACTAGATGCCATCATCCTAAAAGGGACGGCTGCTACTCAACCTAACAGAAGTGTGACGCACCCAAATTTAGGCCTCGGTACGACTAGGAAATGTCCTATTGTTGAGCATCACATTTGGCTTTCCATTTACCCAACTTAAAATGTCACTTTCTCATTCCTTACAAACACACACTCTCAGCACTTTGTTGATTGGCAGGATGTATGTGGTTAACCAATGTAACCACCATGTTGTACAAATACCCACACTCCCACACCCGTACTCTCACACTTACAACGAAATAACGAATAAATAAATATTCCTTGTTGTATATATGAATAATTGTGTTCACATCACACGCACCGGATGTTACTGGCAACTAGCTGCGGCACCACAACGCACCGCCACTGTCATATTTCATTTAAATTTTCAGTGAATTATTGTCGAAAGAGAAATTGAACGTAAAACAAAAAATTGAAAAAATACTCAAATGGTAATCAAACATGTGTGGCAATGCCAATTCATAAATTTAATCGAAATATCATAAACATATTACAGCAAACACCACCCACATGCATCGGGTTGCTCTTGACAACATATGTGCCGACGACACCGGAACGACCGTAGCTCTTACGGATTTGTTATGGATTTTTGTGAGTTACAGACAATGCTGTTGAGATGCAATTAATATAAATAAAGGGTTTGCTATGCTGACAGCACTTTAGAAACTCAAAAACTCAGATTGAGAACTAGTTCAATTTCACGAAATAGCGTTGTATACTTTGGACTTCAATTAAGAACAAACAAACATAAATGCATGTGGGCGTGGCAGTTCCCTTTTCAAAATTTTGTATATGGGTATTTTCATGTCAAATTATCAGATAGTTGGAATCAGCCTCTTCCGATTTCAATGAAATTTGATTGTGAGTTTTCTTTTATCATAAAATCTGCCAAAGAAACAAAATTTTAAATTTTTGCAAACTGAAACTTTCACTTGTTTTGTAAAGTTTATTTTTTCAATGTTTCGGAAACTACTGTAGTTAAAAAAATTAATTTTGGTTCTTCAAAGGTGGTACTTAGAGGTACAAAAAAAAATATTTTGGCAAAAAATTTCAAATATCTAATATTAGAAAATTTTCATTTTTCAAATCAAAATAAATTAAAGTCCGCCAATAAGTTTTTTCAAAAATATGAGTTTTTGAATTTTGGCCAAAAAAATTTTTTTTTATTAGTGGAGTTCAAATCACTAAACATAAAGTTATTCAATTTTGCTGATAGAAAAATTATTTTTGTGCTAGTGGAAAACATATTGAAAAAATAGTTTAAAAAAAAATTTTTAAATTTCAAATTTTAGGAAATTTAATTTTTTTTCAATCGAAAAAACTAAAATTCGCCATTTAATTCTGAACTTACGTTTTTTTGTATCATACCTCTAATATATCTTTAGATATCCTTAAACTTTCGGAAGGCAATTTTTTGTTCTACAAAATATGAATTTTGACCAAAATTTTTTAAAATTATTTTACCTTTCTAGCCGAGTTAATTAAACATAAAATCACTCAATTTTGACGACTGAATTTTTTTTATGATAGTGAAATCTAAAAACAAAAAATTTTTTTATTTTTTTAGCACGAATTTGGTATCACATATTTTTGGTGAGATGTTGGAATACATTTTCAAATCTTTCACGAATTTTATTGTTGTCAGATTGACATTACACAGATATTTAGATTGAAAACTCTTATTTGTATGGGTGTTGCCACGCCCCATTTCCACGCATCGTCCAGCTTTAGAGCCTTATCCCAATCTAATTCAGCACCGAATTCTCAACAATACTCTTACATGAATACTTTCTTTAATTTGGACCATCTTTTAAGCCGATTGATTAAAATCGGTTCAGTGGTTACGTAGTCCATAGGCCAGAAACGTTGTTACAGCATAAATATATATAATAGATACATTTATATTTATTTCATCTTTGAAACCAGCCTTCATTTCAACAGCTGTCAAAGATTACATACCATACCACCAAATCAAACATTTTCAAATCTGCAATCCTGTTAACCAAATCTTTTTCAAATTCACAAAACTCATCTCACTTAGCTACTTTTGTGCTTTTGTTCTAGTTCAAAGAAGTGCAGGACACAAATGTCACTGGCCACACATGAGCGACCACCAATAACAACGTTTCCGCTACTTCTTAACCACTTTTGAAAACTCACTCTTATACTTAACTCACCTCACCTATAACGCTTCTCATCTCACTCATATTTAGTACTACTCCGCACTTGCTCACCTTACAAAGCACAGTAGCTCGGCTATCAATTGCCAACATTTGTAGTCCCAACAGCTTGCTTGCTTGCTTGCTTGCTTGTCTACCTTGTTGTTACCCCTTTTACTTTCACACCAGCATCCTTTGCAATGCAAGTTCCATATGTCCACTGTCCGGCGTATTCCGTTCATTTTCCATGTTTTTGAAGGGTTTCACTTGTAGCACACAACCTGGTTCGCTCTCTTTTTTCCGTTGGCCAACATCCCCAGTGTACTCAACATTCTCCCATTGACTTCAATGCTACAGTCGGTTGATCATCACAACCCTGAGATTCACACAGGATGCGGTTATTTAGTGAAGCCGCAATTTTGGTTTTGGTGATTTAATTTTTTTTTTTTGCGCTTTATTTGTAATTCCATGGCTACTATCAAATTATTTTTTCTGCTTGACAACATTTGAGGTTATGTACTTTTACAAAAAAAAAAGTGAGGTTATGAAAAAGCACGATGGTCAGCTGATGGTAAGGTTGAGGTTAGATACATTTTTTTGAATCTTATACTGTATCGAAAGGAGATGAGATGGAGTATTCGGGAGAAAAGTTCTCTGAAATATGTATGATGTTTCCCGCGAGACTAAACATAAGTGTACGAAGGAATTAGGAATGAGATTTACGCAGAAACCCCAACCGCTGCGCTGATTGAGCCATTATATTCGAGAGTACAAAGAAGCTACTGTCCTAAAAGTGTTCATATCGTGAAATACTTTTCCAGTAAGTAGAGGACCAGACTACCTTTGACTTGGAAAACAGTGCTTGGTAATCCTTTCACGCATTACGAAATTAAGTAATTTTTCATACATAAGTAATCACTTTTGCGATAACTCCTTGAAGCTTTCTATAAATTGAAATGTGGATGGAGCGCTATATTCTGCTTGATAATAAAAAAAAATACACATTTTAAAACCAGATGACATATTAACAAAATTCTTCAACCATTTATCAGCTGTCAGCGCATGTGTGCATATTTAAAAACAAAAATGAATGACGAAGCCACTTCTACTAAATGAAAGTTTCGAACAAAATTAAAAATCTTAAAAGCAAAGGATGGATAAGTATGTACACGTACACATATGCAAATTAGGATATTTCTTACGCCACAAATACTGCAAATGGCAAATGAGTAATTAACGCAGGTACTTAATATAACTCATGCCAATCGCTGATATACAGAGATCATACTTGCATACATACATATATATTCACCCTGCAGTGAAACCTACTAGTACCAGTAAAGACTAGTTGGCACAGGCAGCCCAACCACTCGAAGCTCTGGCGGTGTCCTACCAAAAAACATCAATTGCCAGCTCATGCATCAGTATCATACCAGTTACTGTACCACTTTATAATTGGTTAGTCCAATTCGAGTTGAAAAATACGCAAAAATTGCCATATTACATTACAAACCACTTTTCAGCCATCAGATATAAAATATGTGGCTATGAAAATAAATATTACTTTACTATGTTAAACAATTCAAACAAATTTCAATAAAAACAAATAAGTAAAAGGCTGTCTTCGACCGTGCCGAAGACTTCATACCTTTCATGAATACGCGTCACGGGTTTAAGTGGCCGATCCCTACTTACAATTAGTACAAACTTTGAAAAACTGCTAATTTAAAGATACACAGTCCAAGCCCCATTTATTTGAACAATCGATTGTATGAGAGCTATATGTTATGTTGGTCCGATCTAGTTGATTTTCACTACAAAAATTACATATATAATAGGTACCAAGCCTGAAAAATTTCATGTTCCTATGTTTTTAATTGCAAGAGTTATATGCCAAACTCCGTTTATCGGAACAATCCATTGTATGGGAGCTATGCGTTGTATTGGTCCGATCTTGCTGGTTCCGACAAATGATTCATGTGTTACAAAATGGGGGCCCCTTAGCAAATTTTATCGAGATATCTCTAAAACTGGGGGACTGGTTTGCGTTCAAACAGACGGACGGACAGGCGGACGGACACGGCTAAATCGACCCAGCTCATCGCCCTGATAATTTCGGTATACTTTTTGTAAAAAAATATGCAAATAACTCGTTTATGGAATTCTAGTACATAATGCTCAAGTTCTTAGTAACTAATTTTGTGCTATTTTTAAGTGCTATTTTTAACCACCTTTTCACGTATGTGTTCGACGTTTACGTTGATGCAGCTATTAAGCAACTGGTTTTCAATTCAGGCTTCATAGTAAATCAAACCGATAAATTTTTTTTGATTTTATATTTTGTTTATTAAAACTGCATTTCACAATCACAATAAGTCAAACCTGAAAAAATAACGAAAATGTGTTATATTTTTTATGCATTTGTTGAAAACTTTTTCTTTAGAAAATGTTAACTTTGATTATTCTGAAAATTCATTTTACAAATGAAATTGCGAAATACGCGCTAATCGTTCCATTTTCACTGTTCTTCGTGGTTTCCTTTGAGCACTGCTTACGCTTTGTTGCGTCGCCGCTGTTGCAGTAGTGACGTCGCAAAACAATGGGGCTGATTTTGTTGAAAGTCACGTACTTACAGCAAACCAAATTTACTAATTAAATAACGGAATTATCAAGTTAATTATGATTTCACTATATAAAGTATTATTTACTTTTTGTTTTGTTTTGCCTTTAATATAATTAAATTCAGCTTTAAAAACTCAGAATATTAGTTGAACGGATAATTAAAATGTAAAATGGTGTTGTTAACAGAACGATTGCTGTCCGAATACTGAATATTTCTTCTTCGCTCGTGAATGTATGTATGTATCGACAGTTTACGAGGGTTGCTGCTACCAGTGTGACCAGGTGATAGAAAAAAAAGGTTAGAATAAGCTAAAATTAAGAAAAAAAGAAGGTAAAAAAGTCAGAAATTTTTTTACGAAATCCATTTCAGTTTTTTTATTTTAGTTTAAACTATTTGTATATAAAGCTGTAGACATAACTTAAAGGAAGTATTCTTGTTTTAACACATATCAGACACATTTTCCTTGACTAGGAATTTTTTCAAAGAAATACTATAGAAAAATCACTACAAGTTAATTAATTATATAATATTTTCTTCGTCTGATGGTTTAGAAGAGTAGACTCGACAAAGTTCGGTTATTTAACTTAGAGATGAAATCATCGGTAATTTCATAATCAGTGCAACATTTGGATAAGCTTTTTAACGAACATCTAATATTAAGCAGCGAGTTAAGCATTTTAATTTTTAAAATGTTCATGGCAATAAAAATTCTTTCAATGTCCGCGTTACTGAAAGGTAATACCAAAAAGTTAAATACGAATTCGACCAGTTCTAAAAAAGGGGGTTCGTTTAACGATTTTTTATGTTCCCGGACTTCCACCCAAAATTCTATGGTAGAGGTCACACTTGTCCACTGTACGGTTATTAGCTTTCGCCACTGCAGCTCAATCAGTGCTACTTGACTTGGAGAATACCTAGATTTTTCTTCTTGAAAGTGATAAAATACATCCGGCTTTATACCTTTCAAAGAATTATAAACTGAAGAAAAAATTATCTTTTGTAAAGACCTCATATTATCAGGTAGGCGATGTCGCAATTGGGTTATCAACTCCATTAAAAATAGTTGACAATTTTTACAAATAATTTTCTGTATTTCGTCATCAATACTAACTTCATTTAACTTTAATTTTGTATGAAAAATATGGTGTTGGGGCTAGAAAAGGTTTGAAGTAAAATAACGCTAAAAAAAAACCACGAAGCTAAAACCAAAATTATGAGGCTAAAGGACAAAAAAAGGCGAATTCTAGCTTAGAAAAGGCTAACCTGGTCACACTGGTTGCTACTGATAATAATAGAAACGTTACAGATGCTCATACGGTATGAATAAGCGCACAAAATTCTAGTTAATGAACTAGAATCTTTGCTGACTAGTTTGGCAGTTAATGGCAGGGTACGAGCTCTTTTTCTGATAAGTGCCTTTGTAAATATGTATGTGCGCTTTACGTACATATATGTACTTATATGTTTATTTGTTTAGTTACTTTAAATTTGCATATTACTTTCAAGTATTGTTTCTATGAAGCCTCATTTATTTATTGTCTTTTTCAAAGCAAAGTAAATATGCTGTAGATTGTGCATATGAAATTGTCACAATGCCTGGGCGCTGACAAATGCGTGTCTCATTAGTCAAACAAAATGTTCATACTCATTCCAATTTTTGGGTGTGGTTGCTCAAAGGGTGGTCCAAGTACATACAAGTTTGGGTTTTAAATTACTCACATATTGTAGATATAGCTTTCGGCAAAGAACACGGCTTTATACAAAAACAGGTCGTTAAAAATTAGCCTCGAGCTTTTAATTTCTTCTTTGAAAAAATTTCAATTAACTCAATCCAAATGTCCTGTTCCGGCAGCACTTACTTATTCAGAACCGAACATTTTATAGTCATAGTTTCCTTTTCATTCTTTCTTTGTTGGTAGCTCTTCATTATTTGTAATACGTTACTAGCATTTTCGTGAAAAAATACCGAAATATATCATCTTCAAGTTCATGAAGATATTTTTCTGGCAATCTCTGAGGCAATCATGGGTCTGATCTTGAGTTTCCCTGTCTCTATTTAGATTTTAGTTTTTAGCGAGAATTATGTTCTCCCAGTAATGGAGAGCCAATTTGAGCTATACGCATTTTACGCAGCTATAAAATTTGTGCAGCAAACTAAAGGCAGAAGTCATCGCTGGCAGGGTCATGTTATGGGAATAAAAAAAGAATTCATCATCATTCAGTGGAACTTAAAGCTAGTTCTCCCTTTCTTAGTGATACTTTTCTCTCTACCACTCCAATGCCTATCACATCTTATTTCTACACCGTTCATAAACCAGGAGAATATGATCAGAAATTTATAGAAATGATACTTGTCCATTGAGAGAGGACTTAGCTTTCTAGTTCTAAGTCGACTGCATTACTTGTTAGCAAAAATTATTCCAACTAGAACTTGGCATCTGTTGTATTGTATTTTATTCAGAAAAGGTTACAAATAACTCTATGTTCGAACCACCCTCTGCACCAAAATATTGTACTTGTCAAAGCGTGGTTCCTTCTGTCAATGCCTGTAAGTGGTAATGTTGTCACCCACACCACCAACACAAATGCTGTTTCTTGCTGTTGTAGTGGTTGTGTGCTAACATTTTTGTTTTTGATTGCATGCCAATTTTTGGTTTTCCTCAAAAATGCTGAATACAGTCAGTCACACCAACTCATTCAACTAACTACTCATACAATTTCAATGTGCTCTCGCTCACATTTTTGTCATTCATATGCAAATTATTCGCTTTAGCACACACACACACACACATTCGCAAGCGCATATCCTGCCATCACATATGTACACATCTTTATCCTTCCACTTTTAGACACGGCATTGTGTGCAACTGACTTGCAACTAACGAGTTGCCATTTGCAACGCGTTTAACCCATTGTTGACAATACCCAGCTAATGTTTTGTAATTTTTCTTCAAGCAACCAAATGACACTACGTTGTCTGTTAGGAGCGCCCTCTTCCGCATGCATGAATCTATCTGTAAATATGTAAGCACATATGAACAGTTTACTAAATAGTCCTTTATAACTTTTTTTTTATTTTCATCTCATTTCATTTTGTCTATTCTATATCTCATATTATATTGTATGTTAGTACGGATATTTGACTTCCTTTATTGTGCAATTATTAATGTTTCGCCATTAAAATGATAAATCGCTGGTAATATTTGCATTTCCTTGCATGACACTGGACGTCAGTAAGTCGCCGTCAGTTTCTGTATGGCTTTGTTGGCTACTTTCGTTGTATTACTCATACGTAGCTTACGTGATCTCGTGCTTCCCTTTTTCCCACTTTGAAATAAAATCGTTGTTGCTACCGAGCATGGCACAAGAAAGACTGTAACCCTTTTAAATGCAAATCACTTTTTCAAAGATTATTGGGTTTTACTTCGAAAAGTTTTTTTAATACAGTTGAAGATCTCATCTTTTATACCCTGGTGCCTTTTACCTTATTTAAAAGACTTGGAAAGAAAAAAGTCGATTAGTCCAGTCCATGAATTTGTCCGTATGCGCTTTCATACATCCGCTCGTCCACCCATGGTCCCAGCAAGTACTAGTATCAAGAGGCCCAGTATATAAATAAAATTTGAAGAGTCCTTCCTTTCAACGATTGATTCATCCATGCATTCGTCAATCCGATCTATCGTTGCTTCCCTGTTCCATATATTTACATCCATCTATTCGTCCTCCCGCCTGAGGTATGACGCTTTTCTGAAAGTGAGGTATATTATTTGAAGCTCAGAAAGTTTAAAGTTTCATCTTTCGCTTGTACTTCTAATACCGCTTAAAAATTATTTAGACCTCTACAACAATTAAGCCCCTGGCTCCGTCTTTTGTGAACTTCAGTAATTCCTCCCTCCTGGAAACCGATGAAGCATATTGCGGATCGCCAGACATTCATTCAAACTAAGATGATTATATTAAAAGCCAACAACCTAACGGAGGCCCAACTAGATCAGACAACAAAACAGAATAGTAGATGCGGTGCGGGGAATCAATTGTGTTCCACTTGGTGTCCTGATTAGATCCCCAAAGTCAGTGATCAGTTCAAAATCTTTTTTGTAGAAAGAGACACCCCAGAACCAGTAAAAATACTAGAAATCATCCTAAAATATGAGATAAAGTGTGAAGGTTTTGTTAACCCAGACTAATTTCACTATTAAACGTTCATATCTGCATCACATCGCCGATCAGTTTTTCGGTTGTGCTGCCCGTATGACAGTCATTTCCAGGATATGAATACAGGAACTGGTTAGTGTTTATTAGCTAGCCCGACAAGTAGGAACTTTTTAGGACAAATCATCTTGTTGCTCTGTTTAACTATGTCAGATAACCTGAATCAATTCAGCGGATTGATAATAAGAGGGAACAAATTGTACTACTAATATGAATAGACATGGATTAGTACCTCAGGATAGTTGCGGTAACATTCTACAAAGCCTTCTGGTTGTGTTGAGGGCAAGAACACTTCCAGAAGCATTTGGAGAATGTTACCGCAATTCTTTGGAGAATGTTACCGCCTTCTGGAAGTGTTCTTGCCCTCAACACAACCAGAAGAACAGCAATATTATACTTCACAAAAGTTTAGGGAGATTTACGATATGGGCAATCTTTTGGCGGAATAAAGCCGGTACGCTTCGTTACTAGAATCTTCTGGCCCCACTACCGCAGGACAGATGTGCTTGACCCCTCAGAGTCTCTGGCTATGGATTTAACATCCTTCCCCAAACCCCTTGATACTCGTAGCATGCTCTCTCTCACCTTTTGACCGCATATGGGCCTCTGATGCATCTCATTAGGACCTATAATAGATCCCCTATGGTATATTCAGTGGTTTTGTTCCTCCTTCCCTTTTCATTCACTCGCAGTGCGTTGACCACACAAACTGATAAATACTTCCATACCCTAGCAATTACACCAAGTTACCGCTAACACCCAACGGACATGGTCCTACCTTGGATAAATGGGCTATGGAAGATTAGATTTCCTCCACAGTCTTCTAAGAATCTCTTTTCGTTTTCCTCCATCCTCTTGAGACAAAATGATTAAGAGTAGTATATTTCCCGCACCTGGCTATAATCGGTTCCATACGCATTTAGACTGCTTTCACTAGTTTTCAAGTAAAATATAACTCAAGTCCCTTAGTTTCCCTTAGCATTCATAAGACAAAACACTCGTTTATTTTATCATTTCGCATAAATATATTTATATCCCATGCAATTCTTTCCCAAATTTCCATCTCATCAGCATTCATATAATTTTCATTTAACTACTCTAGAATTACTTATGCATATTGTCCTTAACGCTACACAGGTACTCCATATGGATGTATCCCTCAGCGGTCGTTAGTGGTCAATGGGTCATCCATTTCAGCGCATTAAACTGCAATTAAGTGGCCACGTAATGCCAATGCTATTCGAATTTATTACACCGAATTATTTATGCCCAGCGTATATAGATGAGCACTTGGGCATCAAGCCGTCAGCATACAAGAACGAAAGGACCATGGAAATGTGTACACTTCATTGGACAGCCTCTCACTCTTTCAAGAGTTCATAGCCTTAAGCGTAGTTGTTGACAGTGTTGGCGGCCCAAAACGTTGGGTGGTTATTTTCATCCCTTTTACAAAATAAACTAAATACATTAAAACTACTTGTAACCCGCATTAGCTTTAGTCTTTAGCTCTCTAAGGGCGGAGAATAAATCTTCGGTGTTTCCTTTGATATAAAACAAACATTCAAGCTCTGATATCAATAAAAACAATGAAAAGTTCACTACTTTGGTAGTATGGAAAAAGTTCACTTCCTTTTTTTTTTGGTAGCTCGCCCTGCCACATATCCTCTTCTAACTTTATCCCCTTCTCTAGATTTTAATCCTTTTAATTAATTGAAATTGCTGGCAAATGCCAAAAATATATTTATTTACGAGTATTTATGCCCCAAAGCGTATTTATAGTGTATTTACACATATCTATATCCTTATGTGCATACATACATACAAACGCATATTTATTTATATTTTATTTGTTGTCCTATGAGATTTATTGAGTGCGAATTATTTGTATTTACTGACTTGCATGACCCATAAGAACTACTTACATATGCCCAAAGATTACTCGGGGTGAAAACGGAAAGCGCAACTTCTTTTCGGTCGAAGAAGCGCGACAGCGGAAGTGCTCGTGTTCATTAATTATGATTGTCGACGGCACAATTAATAACACATGTGACACTGACAAAAGAAGAAGAAAAACTAAAAGTAATAGTGAAGAATACAGTGTTCTTCATTTTGTGTTATTTAGATTTGGAGGATGGCACTGACAGATTGTTTTATTTTAATTTATTCCATGTTATTTTATTTTAGTTTTATTTTATTTTATTTCATTTTTTTTTTTTTTAATTTATTTCACGTTATTTTATTTTATTTTAATTTTTTTTATTTTATTTTATTTTATTTTCTTTTATTTTAATTTATTTCATATTATTTTATTTTATTTTATTTCATTTTAATTTATTTTATGTTATTTTATTTTATCTTATTTTATTTTATTTTAACTTATTTCATGTTATTTTATTTTATTTTATTTTATTTTATTTTATTTTAATGTACTTCATGTTATTTTATTTTACCTTTTTTTATTTTATTTTATTTTAATTTATTTTATGTTATTTTATTTTATCATATTTTATTTTATTTTATTTTAACTTATTTCATGTTATTTTATTTTATTTTATTTTATCTTATTTTATTTTGTTTTATTTTATTTTATTTTATTTTATTTTATTTTATTTTATTTTATTTTAATTTATTTCATGTTATTTTATTTTATCTTATTTTATTATATTTTATTTTAATTTATTTTATGTTATTTTATCTTATTTTAATTTTTTTTATGTTATTTTATTTTATCTTATTTTATTTTGTTTTATCTTATTTTATTTTATTTTATTTTATTTTATTTTATTTTATTTTATTTTATTTTATTTTAACTTATTTCATGTTATTTTATTTTATTTTATTTTATTTTATTTTATTTTATTTTATTTTAATTTATCTTATTTTATTTTATTTGATTTTAATTTATTTTATTTTATTTTGTTTTATTTTATTTTATCTTATTTTATTTTATTTTATTTTATTTTATTTTATTTTATTTCATTTTATTTTATTTCATTTTATTTTAACTTATTTCATGTTATTTTATTTTATCTTATTTTATTTTGTTTTATTTTATTTTATTTTATTTTATTTTATTTTTATTTATTTCATGTTATTTTATTTTATCTTATTTTATTATATTTTATTTTAATTTATTTTGTTATTTTATTTTATTTAAATTTTTTTTATGTTATTTTATTTTATCCTATTTTATTTTTTTTTATCTTATTTTATTTTATTTTATTTTATTTTATTTTATTTTATTTTATTTTATTTTAATTTGTTTCAAGTTATTTTAGCTTATCTTATTTAATTTATTTTATGTTATTTTATGTTATTTTATTTTATCTTATTTTATTTTATTTTATTTTATTTTATTTTATTTTATTTTATTTTATTTTATTTTATTTTACTTTAACTTATTTCATGTTATTTTATTTTATCTTATTTTATTTTGTTTTATTTTATTTTATTTTATTTTATTTTATTTTATTTTTATTTATTTCAAGTTATTTTATTTTATCTTATTTTATTTTATATAATTTTATTTTATTTTATTTTGTTTTATTTTATTTTAATTTATTTCAAGTTGTTTTATTTTATTTTTTTTATTTTTATTTTTTTTATGTAATTTTATTTTATCTTATTTTATTTTGTTTTATTTTATTTTATTTTATTCTAATTTATTTCATGTTATTTTATTTTAATTTATTTCATGTTATTTTATTTTATCTTTTTTTTTTTTTACTTTTTATATATATATATATATAGGTATTTTTTTTATTGCATTGAAAGACTGTTCTACTATTTTATTTAATTAAGTAACAGATCTTGAAAAATGGTCAAAGTAAAATTCTTTCCAAAGACGGAATTCACACTACTGTTCAAAGGACTTTGAATCAACTCGTATCTCCTCGTTCCTTTGGAAAAACGGAACTATACACTCTTGTAATAGTGCTTTGCTATTCTTGCTTCGCTCATCGCCGTGCTGTGACATAGAGAAAGCTTTGAAGAATAACGCTACAGGGAAATCTACTTTCTGTCCTCCTCTGGTTTGTAGTCGCCAACGACATGCTCTAGGACCTTAACTGTTTGATATGGTTAGTAATTAGATATTGAACTTAATAGCAAGCTCTCATTGAAGCTCTATATAGGAGAAAGAAGTCTTCGTCCACCTTGTATTGCACTGGCTTTTAATCCGATTCTGTTCTATGAACTGTTTGCATGATGCATTCCACTAGATACTGTTTGATCTCTCAAAATATGGAATAATTGGAAATTCTACCAGCGGATACTCCAATATTCTCACTAGCATCGTCAGGCATACACCCTCGAGAGAGATGGGAGTGGAGTTTGGGATGAAGTATTTCATAAAGACATCTTCGAATGTCTGATCTAGTTTTGCTGTTACATCAAACTACGTTATATCAACATCATCTGGGTTCCGCGCCAAAAAAGCAATTTCTGCTTGTAGTCTGCTGCTAGACAGGTCAACTCAAGCGCTGGCTTGATAGCAACTTTAGGCAGGTGTCGAAATCCTTCTGTCCAGCTCTTGTCCCCAAGTGATCAGCTGAATTGCTAGTGCATCTAAAGAGCAAAGGAAGTCTATGCTGTTCTGCCGAAGATGCGGTTCTACGACGCGTTAGCTTCATGAAAGATGACGAGATGGAGTTATCAAATAACAGCTTGAACAGTATTTAATAAGAACCGGGCTCCGGTGTTATCTTTGGATAGCGTGATATCAGCACGTAAGGATAAAGTCTACAAGAAGACGTATCGTTGCCTACGTTTAGCTATATCCACATGTGATACTTGATATATTCCTCTACGAAACTCAAATCGTTGATTTCATCTGAATCTAGCACAAGAACTTTCGAAAACGATTCCGACAACATCCATTTCGAGCTACGTTTGTGATTTTGTTCATAACTTAACACGGTTGTACTAAGTACTCCTGATCACTTTGAATAACCCTGTATGTAAAACCAAAGGCAACACCGAAACTACAAAGTGGTCAGCGGACTTTTCGCAGTTATTCTTCGACTTCACTGTGTGACGTATTTGCTTTGGCGTGGGTACTGCTGAAATATTATTTTTCTTTCCGCTTAATGCAGCACAGACCACGTACTGTACACCATTAGTTTACGTAAGTACTCGCCAGTGTGAAAAAATAGTAAAATATCTCCACTTACGTCTAGCTTTATCGATGTTAATCAGCATTCTTAGCCTTTTGATTAATTAGCTACGCAAAATTTATTGCTTTTAATTGTTTGAAACCGTATCGGTTGCCTTTGGATTTCTTTTGCAAGTTTTTGTCAAATATTTATAGTTCATGATTTATAGTTTTGTGTTCATTTGCGTTAGATGACACAAACAAAAACGTGAAAAAGGGTATGGGAAAATGGTAAGCGGTTGCTTTCAAGAAAGTACAGTTTATTCAAAATGGCAGAGTTTTTCCTTGCAAAGGAAGCAAGGAAGAACAATCAAAAAAGGCTCCTTTATTAGTTTGGTCTTAACAGGGAAACTACTGACCTCGTCGTCGTAAAACTAGAAGTGTTACTACACCATAAAAGTCTTAGTTCTAAGGAGTCTCTAATGAGATAACCTTACATTAATTTTAATTGCCCTTCAACAATCGTTTGTAAATGATCTTACGGTGTTATCAAAACTGTAATAACTGTGATATATTGACGCCACGAATTACTGTAATCCTCTGGGAAGCACAATGGGCCCACGTGTGGCTTAAGAAGTTTGCTGGTGGCTTAGTATTTGATCCAGCCCTCTATTCACCCACTTAGTTATTATTATTAGCCGTCCAGAAATTGAGTTATCATTTTGGAACATTTCAATGATCGTCCTAGCTAAATTAGCTATTTCAAGTTCATTAGGTTTCAATGGTCCATCTTTTATCGAAGCGACCATAAATGAGCTCGATTTCTAGAATAATGATTTTTGTGTGAAATATTATTGTATATATTTTTAATAATTTCTTTTAATTATTAAACGTTTTTATATGAACAGACAAGGGAAATTTTGAAACAAACGCCATAGCTATTCGTATAAATCCATCTCGGAAGCTGCTACACATCTTCATCAAAGAACTTTGTGCACTTTCTATTAACCATTATGCTAACAGAACGATGGTTTGTTTGTCAGCTTCACTTCTTCTTCGAAGAAATTGTGGCACGTTCTGTTAACTAGTAGGCTATCCGAACGATAGTAAAAAGTATTATTCCTGGCCCTGAACTCATTTATAGTCACGAGCAATTATAGTCTAAGCAAATAAACCAAGCATTTTAGTAGCACAGAGTATTAACTTACTAAATTCCTGGCCATAGGAAAAAACCGTATACAATATTCTTAATTCGGATTTTTTTTTTAATCTAGCAAGAGCCATAATATTTTAACGATCATAGCAATTTGTTAAATACTATACAATCCCCTTTTGGTGCCGTAAAAAAATTGAATTTTATAAATTCGTAGCAAATTTTTGGCTGATTGCTTTCGCTCAACAACAATTTCTCATGTCAACATCGACAGTCAAATATGTTACGTTTTCCTTTTAACCAGAGAATCGTCCAAACCAAACGCTTTCCAAATCAACCATAAAACTTAATCATTATTCAACCGGCTCATCTCTTTCACTAGCTGTCCGGTTGTCTAATGATATTTACGGAAATCGCTTTAAAAAAATGAATGGATTTGCTTTTAATAAAATGAGAAAAAGTAAATAAATGAATAAATGAAAAATTGTTAAATTGGCATCATTTTTTATACTTGACACACAATGGGAAATTGGACAGGGTTGGATGTGCGTTGAAAAAAGTAGCCAAGGAGCATATTCACATACGAGTTTATAATACAAGTAAGTATTTGTTTATTGTACAAATTTTTTTTTATTTTTAACTGTTATGTTGCATAGAGAAAATTGCAATATTTTGGGATATTTGCACTAAACAGCATCATTATGTTTGTTCAAAAGAAAGAAGAAAAAAACGGAATAAACAAATCCACCATACTTGGATACGAGATGTGATCAAATAGTACGGTAGAAAGGCAACTGGCAAGGCTAAACTTGTGAGGCGCTATAGTCTCTGCTATTTACAATAAACTCTTTCTTTCTTTCACTGGACCTTATCAATCGAAAAGCATCACTTATTACTTGTATATTGCATAACTGACGCTAATTATAAAAACCAAGGAAGCCCAAACATTTCTTCAAGCCGAACACTGGAAGCGGTCTTATTCACGCCGATGGCTTCTTTAAATCAACCAGGTCTTTTCAGGGAAATATTTTATATATTTTTAGATGGAAATCAAGAAGTACTCAGTGGACAGGACTTCGCTTGTGTCAAAACACTGATCTTCAGACCTTCTAGTTTAACATCTTAAACCTTCGAAAAAAAGAAAATTAGAGTAGTTCTGGGCTGTCCAACAAAATTCTGGTTTCCCAGCGCTTCCGATAGATGATACTGAGCACGATTCTTGGTAATTTACTGTGCCGATGAGACAGAGCAAAGTACTGTTACAACAACTGATGTTTACCTAGTTGGCGTTATTTCCCTGCATGGAAAGGCGGCGCCTACAGCAATTTGGAATAAGAATTCGCTCAATAAGAAATTTATACGACTAAATATTCTAGTTAGCCTAATAGAAACTTCATAAATGAATTAATCAGAGAATAATCATTATCGATTAATCAAAACAATTTAGTTCCCGTTTAATCACATTTCGATTAATATTAATTGAAAGGCTGGGAGTAAAAAGTAAACTTATTTTCCATGTAAGTAAAAGGGAAACTTATAAGCTGTTTATAAAAAGGGGTAAGAAATTGTTCAGAGAAAGGTAAACAAATCGTTTTTTCCATTAAAAGGTAAAAATATCTTGCTACAAAACAAACGATTAATGGAAATAACGATTTGTCTACCTTTTACTGAACAACTTTTTTTACCACTTTTTATTAAACATTTTAAAAAATGCCAAAGTTAGAGGCCGAAATGAAAGTGTGCCAATTAGCACTACATGCACAGTTTTGATAGCATTTTCAAGATTTATACATTAGTGGAAAGCGAAAACTAAAAATTTTAAATCGCATCTATCTTGATCTTAAGAGCTTTACTCTGCAAAGTATTAGGGAGCCTAGTCGTTGCAACTCAACCCTATAAACTAAAGACAGAACTTGGTCGTCATTCAACGGGATATCAGTAACAAAGACTTTTTGTGGTGCTGTGACCCTTTTTTCATGCTGAATGTTGATTAAAATATTCTTTTTTTTTTTTTTTGTAAATGATTAGACGTATTTTTTAGTCACACCTCATATTTTTTCAACCAAACTCACATATTTTGCACATTTGTGGGCGTCCAGTGGTTAGTGTGGCCGCACATTTAACTGATTCATCGTTTTAAATAAATAGAATTTGGCTGCTGTGCATCGCTTCCTGTTGACTGCTTTGCAAATAATTTTTTTGTGCTGCCAATTCTATGTTTGGCTATTTGCTTTGCTTTTCATATGTGAATCTTTCTTTTTTGTACTATTTACACTGTTTTTTTTTTTTTATTGTTGAAGTATCTCCGTTGGCGCATGATTTGGGCTAATGTCGGTTGCAATATTTTAAATTGAAACAAATTTCCGTTCTGTGTGCTCTATTCATTTTTTATTCTGCCAACGATACCATGCCACGCTACTCCAACTTGCTTTTAAGGTTCCTCCTTAATGGCTATCTGTTCGGCCGCAGGATGGTTTGTGGCAAGGACTATGTTTAACATGTTTTAATGGCATTTTTTTTCGTCTTCCGCAAAACGTTATGTTTTTTGTACTACACATATGCTGAAAGGATTTATTTCAATTCTTTTCCTGCTTGCTAAGCCCACTCAATTGTTGTTATAGTCTTGCTAAGCGGAATTTGGCAAAGTTACTTTTTTGCATAGTGGCCAAATGTGTACAAAGTTGTAAGCACGTGTAAATAACAATTGCTTGAGTTATTATTTTGGCTATGCTACATTAAGTCCGACGTACCATATTTGCACATTAATTTGACCATGGCACTAAAGGTTTCATAGCTTTTAACATTGCACCCACCCGTTGGATTTGTTTCCTTGAACAAAATCCAGGTTTGAGTATGCGGTCGTCTTAGTTGAGCAAAAGTTTGTTGATTTTTCATATGGAAAATAAAAGCCGATTAAACAATAATTTGCTTACTTTGTTTAATTGTATGTCTGGCAACACAGTAAAGGATTTGGGCATTAACAAAGCGATCGAATGAAGCAGTCCTTGTTTTCTTCTAAAGGACTCAGTAGAACGTTATGCACATGGCGAAGTCCATGTCTGGTGAGCAAGGAAAGCATTTTTGACCTTAGACTGTGCGAGTTCTCAAACCGTTTGGTTAGATTTGTCTATGGCGTGATATACATACCTCTGATGATATTAAGGTCGATCTACTCCTGTAAGTTGTATTGGGTTGCCTATAAATTGGGCCATAAATTTGTAGGGTCTACAACCGTGGTTACTACAAGCTTTTAAGCACCTTAAAACTCAAGTCAAAGTGGGCGAAAGCACTGCTTTCCAGTTTTAAATTGACTTGAGTTTAAAGTATATATTAGCTGTGATCTCGTACGAGTCAGAAGCAGTCAGAATAAGTCAGAATCTATAGGAAATCACCCTCGTACTCGGTTATCTGACTAATGAGAGCACAAAATTGAGAGTAACTATGGGTTTCACCCAGTCAAATGTTGCAGGTTTTAGTCAGAAGAATTTGTGTACCAATGCGTCGGAAATGCACTGCCTTACGTAGGCGAGGAACAGTAAAAGAGAGACAAAGAATGACCTAGAAGTCTGGCTAGTATTTGAATGTACTTAATATACTTTCACCGTAATCAGTTGGCACCTGGTAAATAGTTAATGATTTCCTCGGTTATTACTAAACGCAAGAGGGTTGTATTCATAGTCAAAACTAAGTAGTTACTTATAGCTGTTTGAGGTTTTCTGGCACAATTCCAAATGTTCCATCTGTCAAAAAAGCTGCAAATAACTTTAAATACCTCCTCAATTCTTGCTGTGAACACGCCCCTACGCACTCAGTGCTGCTATCATTCTATCAGCCCTAAAAGCAGTTTTGTTGGAAACACATTTGAATCTCATTTGAGATCAAATACGTTTTTTTATTTTTAACATTCATTTTCAACTTGAGATCAATTGGCGAAACAATAAATTCTCCAGCAAATGGGAACATTTTTGATATGAAAATATTCTTATTTCTCCACTTGAAAAAATATTGGATTCCGACTTGAATTCCATTAGTATTTTCCAATTAAAATTAAACTTCATATTTTACTTTTTTTAGGCATTTCACTGGTAATTTAATAATATAAAAACCAACTTTTTTCTCTCAAATATTTTACTTTTTATTTCTTTCCTTTTCTTTAATTTTTTGCCAGAAATGTTGGCAAGTTTTCGTTGGCTCACGTGTTTTGATTCATTTTTAATGTCAGATATGACAGAAAATAAGAGTGTTGCCATGGTGCACTTTCAAAATGAACTCCAATGGTTTTCAAACTGTTATCAAACTTTGAAAAAAATGTTCAACCTTCATTAGAGAAAAATGTTGGATATCACTCTGAAAATGTAGATATTTCTCAAACATCGAAAAAAAATTTTGATTTATGCATATTGGGAAGTATGAGTACTCCCAATGACATATTTTGTATGTATGTATGTTATGTTTGTATGCATAAATGTACATTTGCATGGTCTATTGCCGCACAAAAGCATGGCCTTTAACCATAAAAGGATTAAAATTTTGCACTTTGATTTTTCAACCACAAATTTTTGGAATTCACTTTTACAGCAAGCCATTGCAGTATTTTCAAACTTAATCACTTATTCACATATAACCCTTTTTTAATGTGCAAAGAGGGTAACAGAAGAGACAAAAAAAATATTGAAATATCCATCAAAGCCGTTAAAGCTTTCAAATGCCACACATTTTGCCTATCTGTCACTTAAGTTGAATTAAGTTTAAAAGTTCAAGTGAACATTTTATTTTGACAGTTAATTGTTTTTTTTCTGCTTTATCAAAGACACTTAAGTAAATTCATACATACTCGTACACATATTTCTCAGTCAAAGCAAATAAGCTCATTAAAATAATATTTTCTATGCATCTTTAATATGCTTTTAATTTTGCAAATATTTTTATATCTCGTTTGTGCTTAAATGGAACAATATCAAATACTTTAGGGCAATTTAAGCTGAGTGTATCATTTACTTCTTTTGCGGCTAATGAGCTTAAATGAGAGCTATGATATTTGAAATTTTTATAATACAGTAAAATTGCGAACCCGTCTCAAAAAAGACAGACTTCGTATCGCGTTCTGTACTAATGACAAAAGCGATAGTTAAAAGACACTATCACTCACTCATTCACAACCAAAACTAACTCTAATCGAAATGAAACCTGTTGAGAACTAGCCGAATCGAAGCTTCCATAGAACTGCTCTAGGGGTTAATAAAAAGTTGTCAAGTAGTGCACTGGGCCACAATTGCCACCGCCAATGACATCGGCATGTTAAATTGTAAACTTGAAGCTTGGGTATTAACTAGAACTGTCGTCAAATGACTCATCTGTAGCTTAATTCTGAGATAGTCAAATTTTTTTTAGGGTACCTACCCTGTGTTTTTTGAAGACTGGTTTACAACTTTACTGCATAGTATGTATGAATTTAAAATGAGCATATTTAGCTGAGGATAATTAACCCTTTTCACATTACTCTGGTATATGTGTCACCCTTCAAACAGCATACCGAATAATTTGTCTTAGTAATCCTATTTAAAAATTTCTTAAACCTTTAAATTACATTATATACTTTAGGGCAACCATGAGACTCTAAATCTGAGTCAAAATGAAGTTAACAAAAAATAAAAATGTTTTCCTGAACATGCATACCCCTTCCAGACATATATGCGTTGCTCGTTTTGAAGCAACTCGCCTCACCTCATCCTCGCTTGTCCAACCAGCTGTTGTTGTAACCGCCAAAAAACACTCCCTGTGTCCGGCTGGAATCAGAAGGTACTGGTACCGAATAAACAAACAAACTAACTAAAGACGTTAAGTTCTTCTTGACGGCCAAACATTATGCTCCACAAGTACGTTCTGGACGCTTCCTATCCCTTCCGATGTCCGAAATTCACCCGAACCTGCTCACCATTGCAAAAACTATAGGGATTGTATATGATCACCTAAAAAAGTACAAATACAGGGTGTCAAATATGTTGTTAATACCCGATATGACGATCGACTTTCCACAGCCGACAATTCATCTGGCATCCTTGGACGGACAGTGCCAAACGTCGAGTCAATTACCGAGTACGAACGGAGAATTAATAGGTCTATGGACAATCGTATCCTCCAATATCCCCCCTTGTGCGAATAGCGAGAGGCTCTCAAGAACAGCTTTCCTCAGTGATCAAGCTGGAGCGACTAGTCAATTAGGATAAATGGAAAGATCACCTCATAATACCTAGTTTCTTTTGGCTTCACTTTATACTGCATACTTCGGCCGAGTGATGGCGCAATTAGAAAAGTTCAAAATCCCCACCAAAGGACGTTTATAATGGCTTTCGACCTCGAAAGACTTTGACAGATTCAATCACATAACAATTGTAGAGGAAACGTAACTTCTCTCAAGTCGAAAGATGTGCACCATTCATTATCTGCATGATGGACGGGCGCCATTAGAGTTCAGAAGCGAAGAATATAGTTCTGGGAGTTTTCAGACCAAATGTGCGCCGCACATATAAACGCGACTGCCACTAAAGGACCGGACACAAAAGCGAAAAGCTGGTTGTGAGCTGCGCGTCGCTAATTTGGCAGCCAAGCTTAGTTGGCACCGGCTGGAGAAAGTTGAAAGCCGGATTAACCTTTGTACTCAGTACGGCTGCGAAATACTCAGAGTTATGGATCACAATGGGGTCCCTGCACAAATAGGTTCTGCTGAGTTCTTATAAACTTATACATCCCGGTAAACTAAAGCAGGTGGAGTTTACATCTCCGAAATCCTAACAATTAGGTTATCACAGTAGTTTGAGAGGACTCTCAGTGACATCAAAACACAGACCGTAAAGTCTTTTGTCAACGCTCGCTCACTCTAAGCCGTAATCCAAGCTAAAGCACTACCAAAAGCTGAAGAAGAACAAAGGAGACGTGAGTCACACTGTCTCAACTTCGATCTGAATATACTAAACTTTTTCCCGGCATGCGGATGTGTCTCCCATGACATGAGAGAAACAAACTCTTTTTTTTCACTTTACAACAATTCCTCGTAATTCCATTAGAAGACTTCTTCAAAACTTCAAAGTGACCACTAGCGGTGGTCGTTAAAGCGCAGCTACCTAAGATTATGCAAACAAAGTTACTCAAACCCGAAAGTTTTAAATTTTTATGGCGGCTATTACTTTGGTGGTAGTGGGTATACAACCTAGTATCGGTTCGCTTTGAAATGACTTTCCCGGAAATTTTATCTTCATTATTCTATCGCTATCAAAGGCTTCAAGAGCTTATGAAAACATATAAAACAATTTCCAATTCAATTCTACTGATAACGGGGAATAACATGCAAATGTTGGATTTAAATTTTATTGCTTTTACTAAGTTTATGGCATTTATTATAATAAAACAAACAATATTCGTCAAGTGTTTGCAATCATACTAAAAGCATTAAAATCCTTTATATACACAACACACTCAGAGAAAACGTGATATAAATTGTATGCACGTTGTTTTTGTCTTTTTTTTAAGTAGTTTTCATACCTAAATGCGCAAATCAAACTAGAAAATGCCATTTACGAATTTTTTACGACTTTTGGGTAATAAAAATTCTAAACAAATCCCGACTTTTATCTACTTTATGCAAAAATCAAACTAAAACTGATAAATGCGCTTTATACACAAGTGTAGATGTTAGTGTGTATATGTGTGTGTGTGAGTTCATATATGTACACTTACAAGCTTTACAAGCTCTCGAAATTGCCACTTTTGCAGATATGGCACGTACGCAAGAAAATTGTCTGATTTTGTAGAATAAGGGGAACAGCCTTATAAAACTGCGAAAGCTCTCACACATAAGTGTATGTGTGTGTGTGTGCGAGGGATGTAACATTTTATGACCGCTTACATTGGTGAATTGGCTAAAACTAATTACCTCAACCAGCTACTAACTAACAGCACATATCCGCAACGTTTGAAGAGCATGACAGAGTTGCAACGGCGTAAACGATGATGCTGCATACTTATAGGCGCTTAAACACAGTAAATGGCACAGGGTGGTACTAGCTACGTGCATTGTTACTGCTGCAGCAATAAATAATAAAATTGCTTGAAACGTTGTAAACTATTAAAATTTTACTACTTGTGACGATTTGTAAGGCAACTATCCACTGCCACTTTTCTCAAATGTCCCCACTCGCATTCTGTCTTTCACTCGCAAGCCAAAGCTTTGGTATTCGCCTGTGCTGCATCATACATATGTATGTGTACAGGTTAGCAGTGTATGTATGTTAGCTGTTTTTCAAATTTAAGTATCACTTACACTAACAAAACTAAGGCAACAATTTCAATCCAAAATTTTAATAGCTTTTTGACTGAAATTGCGTCAAAGCGCCTGGAAGTATACTACAGCAATTGAGTAAAGCTTTGAAGCTTATAACGTTTCTTTTTTTGTTTTGAAGGCTTATACCCAGCTGTCCCTTTTAAGCAAGAAAATCGCTTACATTGATCAATCAAAATTTCAGAATCTTACTTACTCCTAAGCGCCTTCCAGAAATTTGAATCTTTCGCTTAGTAATATAACTGACTGACGTCATACCCCATGCAACAGAGTGGAGTGTCCAAGTATGTAAGCGCATGATGTTAGGCGGAGAGCGATCTAACATCAGCCTTTTTAAGCACTTTCTGCAAATTTTTGGCAGGCTCAACTAAAGCTGATTATCTGTCTCTAGATATCTCCTAGTGGAGGCTGTGCGACCTCAACTTGTAGTAGACTACTTGTGGACAATACGAGCATTGATCCAACTCAGCAAGCGTTGAATTTGTTATCTGCAGCAAAGCCATTAACTTCACATCAGAGGTGAATCCTTTGGTAAAGAAAGTCGTGAATCCATAATATGATTGTCTCAAGTTATTAGGCGTCCAATGAAAGCACGACGAGGACGAAGCTTCCTTCCTGCTATCAGCCAGTCAAGTGGGCAGCGGCTTGCGAAACTCAAATCCTAAAAAGTCACACAAAAAACTGGGCCCAACTCTGTAAAATGTGCTGAGTAAGAAATATAAAATTCAGCCTATACGAACGTCTAGCGATCATGAGATGAAAGACCAACCTGTCGCTGAAATGGCAGTTAAGTCTATTAGAAGGACTTAGTCGGGCTTATGTCCATCAAGAAATGTCGCTGTAATTGTAATCCCTAATTAACACCAGTCCTAGCTTACACTCAAAGGTTACAGTTAAAAACTAGGCAGCTTCACTTGGCGGTTAACAAAAATAAATTTTTATTAATTACCACGAACAACGTCAGACGGAGACCAACCCCCTAGAAAAGTGGAGTTCATTAAGACTGAAAAACCGCCAGAAGAGTTTTCTGCTACTACTGTGATTTCCTGGGGGAGTTCTTAGAATTAGCTATAGTCAACAATTCCATGATACCAAGAGCTCTTTGGAGGTAGCTGAAGCATACTTTGTGCTTTGGTGTCTCTTAGAAATCGAATATGTTTGAAGTTTTTTCTTTCTTACTTAGTCGGGTTTAAACTATGGACTTGGAACAGGGGGTGGCCATAACTAATGCAGTTAATGTTTATAGGGCACGAAATCTCTTTTGAGACGGGTATAGACAAACTTACCTTGCCCAACACGAATGTGCATGCCAACAGGTATATGAAGTTAGTGTTGGACAACGTGCTTAGTTTCCACTTTTTTTCACGGATAAGGGATTGTGATAACACACAGAGGAAGTGTAGGCCGTTGATCTTCGGTTAACTTTGAAAATAACTTCCATGTGGTATTTACGAGCATAAGCCTCCAAAGACAAGCATTCTACAGCACAACTTCATATCCACAGCTGGGTATTTACAGCTCGCTTTCAGCCGAACTCAAACCTTTGTACCTATTTTTTATCAGAAGTTTTGCACTTGCGGTTGTCTACACCTTTTCCGCACACCTTCCACTTACACCCACTTTCACTCCTCACACATAAACTCATATAAAGATTTTTCGGCATTTTTCCACACATTTCACAGCCCGTTGCTGACAGTTGTCGCCACTGTCAATAGCATTTACTGGCGTTCATAAATTGTCTGTGCATTTCACATCATCACAAACACACACACCTGTGCAGGATTTTCGTATGCACCCGCGCACACATACACACATTTATTTATGTGGCCACACATGCACAACATGTTTTTATGAGGTTTGCCCGAAAAACCAGCGACACCATAAAAACGCATCGAAACCATAAAAATTTGTGCCATAAATGAAAATCAAATAATAACAACAAAAACAACTAAATTTAAGCATTTGTATTGTTGTTGTAGTGCACCGCATGTGGAAGCAATGAAAATAATCCTAACGTGCCTTGGGTGTTGGTGTGTGTGTGTGTTAGTGATGAAGTTGTAGTACCGGAGAACAAGTTAACTCATTCAGCGACTGATTGACTGATTCGCTGCTTGACTAGATGACTAACTCACCAAATGATTGACGTGACAACGACTTTCGAATGTCGTTCCGTTTGGTGTTGGCTTTTTGTGCGCCGTTGACTTCAAAGTGTGAAATTTTACCACTACATTGAACTCAATGGCATGAAATATTAAGCTTGGAGATATTCGTTTATTTTATACCTAGTTTCTGACGTAAAAAGCCTCTTTTATGCCGCATTAAGGGGTTAGCCAGCGTATTGTGCGAATAACTGAATTGTTTTTTTTTATTTCTATTTATTTATTTTAATTTATTTTAGTTTATTTTATGTATTTTTTTTTTTTAATTTTATCTTATTATATTATATTATATTATATTATATTATATTATATTATATTATATTATATTATATTATATTATATTATATTATATTATATTATATTATATTATATTATATTATATTATATTATATTATATTATATTATATTATATTATATTATATTATATGATATTTTATTTTATTTTATTTTATTTTATTTTATTTTAGTTTATGTTATTTTACTTTATTTTGTTTTTTTACTCTATTTTATTTTATTTTATTTTATTTTATTCTATTTTATTTTATTTTATGTCATTTTATTTTGTTTTATTTTATTTTATTTATTTCATTTTATTTTATTTTATTTTATTTGAAGCCATAATATCTCACATTTAGGTATATCAATTTCGTTCACACCCGAGCATAGCTTACCTAACCTGTTATGTAACACATTCGCTGTAATTGCTTACGATTTTTTTTTCTTTTGTTGCTGCTTATTTTACTTTTCTATTTTTTGGCTTAAAATATCATAAATTTTTAGCTTTTTACTATCGTCAAAATGCCATAATTCTAAGCCAATTTCCCAAAATCAAATGCGAGTACGCATATTGCAACAACAAACGTAAAAAACACGTCAGCTTGAATAGTTTTTAAAAGTCGTCAAAGATTTAACTACTCACACACATGTTGCCATACAATTACTTGGGGTGGGATAGTGGAAGTGTAAATGCCAGGAGCCATAGCGTTGTGTATTTCATTCAATTCGTCTGTGAGTTATTATTTGCATTTACGCATATTTGAATTACTCATAGTTGTGTAATAGTTTCTATTGCTTTTTTTGTTTATTAGGTACTTAAATAATTTAATTAAATAATTTATGCTTCAAAGCTTAACAGCTTGTTTGATTTAATCGTTTTATGTAATGAAGGAAATGCATATAATTTTTAATATTGAATGATGGAATGGAAAATCAAATTTTTTTTATTGTTTAAATGGGTTCTTAGAAACATTGTTGCCCGGAAGCGTTTATAAGGGATGCCTGTTAGGGTTGTGATCTAGGATGAAACTATCGATGTTTTGATAAAAATACATCGATTTTAGTTTGATGTATGGTATTAAAACATCGATGTTTTTACCGATTTACCGACATTCTTTACTTCGTACCAGCCCTTGCCCACCCACCGAAGACCTCGTTCTTACGACAATACTCAAAATAAAATCAAAATATCTTAGCACCCTAATAACCATCGTAAATTCATTTTCTTATAAGTCAAAACAATCAAAGGACACACAAGGACGAGAAAAGAAAAAGCTAATATTTCGAAGCAGGCACGCTTGACAGGCACAAAACATACATACTTACGTATTTCAAAATTAAAATAAGGAAAAAATTAACAATTTCATTCTAACCGGAAATAACAGATAAAAGATTGTAAGTAAGTCGCGTCGGTTGTGGTACAAGAAATAGGCTAGAGATGAACAAGGAGGTGCATTAGAGCAAAAGTCAACAAAAACACTACCACATTCCACAAAAAATATGAACGCTATTCACTTACAAAGCGTAACTAATGAAAGCAACAAACCAAACACAAAATGTCCAAATCGACGAACAGCCATGGCTGAGCACCTTTTGGATGACGCGTCTCAAATGTAGAAGACTCAATGCAAAGCGGAAAAAAATGTCCAAAATGAAATGTCAGTTGGGGAGGGGCAATTGCTGTCATTGCAACAATTGCAGTCATTTCGGATGAAATGAAGGAAGAAATATGAATGGAGCTAAACAATTCGAAACGTAAAAGTCAATTGGTATAAGTTGACGAAGAACGCCACTTATTTTAATGAGAATTTCTAATTTCCACCAATGCATACATAGCTTAACGGTATTTATTGTACATATATAGTATGTATGTAGTAGTTATAATACCGGAAATGAAAAAAATCTGATGCCGTAAGTAGAAGAAATGTAGAAAATACCAAAAGTAGAAAAATAGAAAATTATAATACAAACTCTTAAGAAGTTGGAACTCACAGACATCTTAATACAAAAATGATATCAAAACAGAAACGTATCTTATATCAATTTATATATATAAATACAACATACCGTTAGGATATGCACGTTTGAGTGTGCACTTAGACAACTCCCCTTCATTTACACCCTTAGAATGTGTTTTTGTGTAGTTGCTGACGAGTTGATCTGAAATGTTTTGTAGTGAGTGCGGTGTGTGGGCGGAGTATGGCCGAGTAAGTACTTGTATCCAATGTGATGACGCTTTGGACAGCTTGACGTTAGTCAAATGAAATTCTTTCGTCGCTCAAATATTTGCAACAATTAAATGTAATGTTAGACTGTGTCAGAGACCATTGCAAGCAAATATATGTACCCAACGTTTGTTTTGCGGTCCCTCTATCACAAGGTGGTCGAGCTAGTTGCTTGTTTTTCGATCGTGGTACAACCTTGTAGCGTGGTGGATCTTCTTGTGCATAAACCCAGTGCTGGACATGCCCATGTTTCGGGCCCGCGAAGTTGACCAACCCTCATCCAATTAGCGTAGTCTTGAATTTTTATTGTAGAGACTGAATTTTCCGATAGTGGGGCCAAATAACCCCCTTTTACGCACCCTGGCGTTTATGTCGCCAAACCCGACTTTGATATCATGACGGGGGCAGCGCTCGGGTGTTTATTCCAACCGCTCGTAGGGTGCATAATTTTCCACGTCGTCATTCTGTCCCAATGGTGCGGGAGCGCAGATAAACCAGATGGTGAAAATTCTTACTTTTATGTGGATTGCGGCAAGACGGTCTTTCACAGGGGTGAAAGACAGTACTTGGTTACGAAGTCTCTCTCCCACCATAAATCTGACGTCGAATCTGCGCTTGTCCACACGAACACTCCATTCTAGGCCCGTCTATCGTATCTCTTGTATGGCGTTAATGTCAGCCTTTGTCTTACTAACGGACCGGACATTCCAGGGCCATACCTTTATCTCATCTATAAAAGGCTTTATTGTTGCAGAAGTTTTGCAGTTTTATTTATTTTAAGAATATGATATATCGTTCGTCCCAGGTAAGAGCACAACTCCATTTAAGCGGATTCGGGTTTTATAGTACATAGTACTATATTTTTACGACTCAGAATTAAAATTTTTCTGATCTTTTGTAAACTTTCTACCCTTTTGGTATGCATATGATTGCCTCTTCTAGAACATGTTTGCTTAAAAAACCTTGAATATAACCATTTTTTGATACAATGCGTTTAGCTAGAGAGTCCGCTATACAAACATTCGCTGGGTATGAAAATTAAGTTTTGGAATGTACAACTATCCATCCAGTTCAGCTATCACTGTTATCCACAAACGTCATCTTATTTTGTTGGCGATCCGATAGCAAGGCAACAATGACCAAAAGGCAAAGTAAACAGTTACATGTGTATATACACACATACAAATATGCAACGCAAATGTCAAGCAAGCATCTGATGGAAAACTCATCAAGCGTTTTGGCTTCCAAAAATTACCCCAGCCATACTTGCAAATTGCTATGAATAGCAGTGATACTTTTTTCTTAAATCAAGAGTTACTTACACTTGAATGGTTTTTGGGTGTTGCTAGCCATTGGCTGTCATGAGAAGAAAATATTTAGAAGAAGATATTTCTAGATAATAATTGAGCTTTCTTTGCACTTTTCGGTATTGCTTTTTTCTATTTTTTTGTTTGCAAGCATTTTTATTCGTAAACATCTTGCTAACATCGTTTGCTTCTTTGCTTCTTTTAATTAAAAGTATTTTGCTGTAGTCTACTTTCCCTTGCCATTTTTTTTTTTTTTTTTTTTTTTGTTATTTTACAAAAATGCAAAAATTCCTACAAGTATTAGTCGCCTTACCACAGATTTTTCTTAACATAATCCAACAACGAAATAATAAAACTGAGTCGAGTTGACTAAACAAACGTACATAACTCATAAGTAGATGAAAGGCATCTTCACACCAAGAAATTACAACCTCTGCATTTGTGGCTCAGCGTTGTCACTTGTTGTGTTTCAATTTGGCTGTCACTTCACTTTGACTAACCTCTTATTATTTTCGATTTTTACTTTTTAGTTTCTTTTGTTGTGTTTCTGACTTTTTTCTTCAAATTCTTTGGTGTTACTTTTCACAATTGTCCACCTCCATAAAAAGTTTTGTGGGCGTCAGTAGTGCCAAGCACACATTTGCTATATTTACACTTTGGCTTTGGAAATGTTTTTGTCAAATTTTCCTCCACATCTTAAGTCGGCAGCAATTAGTCTCTTTGCACAAGTGATGTACATATGTACTTTAGTACTACACATTTTTAGTTGATTTTTTTTTTAGATTTCCCTTCAGAAAGTAATCTCTCAAACGGATTTGCTTCACAATCTTCAAACTCTGCCACCAAGATATTTTGGTGAGTGTTCATATCTACAATATTTGTTTCTTGTCCTTGTCTTTGTTCCTTGCTTTCGTTTTGGGTAATTCACTAATTGCTAGTGAGTTTTTATTTACTTCGGAATTTAAGATGAAAAAACATATAGCTGTTTCTTTGAAATAAAAAATAGTCCGAAAAGCACGTCCACAACCACTTTAATGCAAAATATCGTCATCCTTCCATCAGCATTATATTGTATATGTAATAGCTTTTCCAATAAGCATTTGTTTTTAATCTCATTTGACCTCAAATCCGTTTTTTAAATTTCTAATATTGATTTTTGACTTGAGATCAATTGAAGAAACAATCCATTCTCCAGCGAAAGGAAAATTGATATAAAAAATATTCTTATTTCTCTACTTGAAAAAATATTGAATTCCGACTTTATTCCATCAATATTTGTCAACTGAAATCAAACTCCACATTTTACCTTTTTGTTAGGCATTTCACTATTTATTAAAACACAATGCGCAACATAATATAATATTATAAATACTACCTTTTGTCACACAAATATATATCTTTTTATTTCTTTCTTTAATGTTTTGGCAAACATTTTGGCAATTTTTCGTTGGCTCACGTGTTTTGATTAGTTTTTGATGAGAGATATGACAGAAAGTACGAGTGTTGCCATATGTAAAAAATGACCACTGCACTTTCAAAATGAACTCCAATGGCTTTCAAATTTTCAAAGAGTTCGAGTGGGGTGTGATATTATATGATATATATTTTTATACTAGCAGAATACTGTCTTGTGGGTCGACCCAAAAAAGGCTGCCAATAGTAAGAAAGTTGTTGCAGTGAGCAGTGGCATTTCTTTACCTGAAAAATAAATCTACAGTCATCATCACTTTCGGTTTATTTTTGTATTTAAAATAATTTAAAATTTTAGTTGGTATAATTTAACATATTTTATTGACATTTTGCGTTCGCCGCTTCCAGTTTCCGGTAATGGCAACGACATATTTTAGGCGAAGTGGTATGTTCGTTTTCCATGACAATTTGAGTAGTTCACCCTATAAGGGAGATACAAAGTTAAAGCGAATCTCGAACGATAATAGTAATTTAAAATGATAAGGAAGTATATAAGTTATAATAAGATAATGTTTTCAGCAAAAACATTTGACGGCTTGTGGAGTTAAAAAAGTGTATGCAACCGATAAAATGGTTTAAAAATAGCTAATTCTATTACCACTCTCAAAAGGTTCCACTTTTTCTTGTTTTCGAAATTGAGGTAGATAATCAATGCTGTCCAATGTTCCAAAAAGAGACAAAGTATCGACAATTTAAATGTTAAGAAAAGAGATAGCATTAGGTTTAAGAGCATAGTGTTATAATCCTATAATGTTCCCAGCGCGCTTGTAAGAGGTGTCGGTAATCCCTGACGTAGAACAAATCATTCTCGCAGCAATCTGGCTACTGACCGAGCATGCTGGAGTCATTAAGGCAAACCTTCGGAGAATTTTTTTTCCTTACAAGTGAAATCAGTTTTCATTCAAAAGTTTTAATAACAATGATACTACTTTGCTATTGGAAAATTAAGCTCATTGCACAAATTAAATTTTGCATTTTACAAGTGTTGTAGTTGGCTTAAAGTTTTCCAAGACCTCCATGACAGCCATACAAGACTGAAATGCCAACTACGAGTACTCCCTCTAATTGCCCCATTGAGAGACTGGCAATACTCTTTCTTCTGCTTGGCTGCTAACCATTTATTCTAAGAGCCACTTACACTTATTACCGTTACGCATGTGGACCATAAGTATTTACTCAGTCACAATAATTGTGCGAGCACTTGAGGCATTTACATTTACCTAAGCAAATAAATACGAGAGTTTTGTAAGTCGTCCAGACGCTCGCTTGTACGAATGCTTATGGTGCCGATAAACGAAACAATGCACATAACAATTTTGCATTACGACGATTCTTACCGTAAGTAATTTGAATGCAGATCTTGAGCATCATTTCAACAGCAACAACAATTACCGTTGCATGCGAAAAATATGTGAGTGCTTCGGAAAATTATGCGTACACATTAGCAACTAATGGAATAGTTAGGAAGGAATGCTGGGGTCTGTGTACTCAGGGTCGTTAATGAGCTACTAAACTTACCAGCAATTGAGTACTTTGTAAATAATTACACAAGGCTTATTCAAAATATGTGCTTACGGGTATATTTATGTGTATATTAATTGTATGAATAGTGGATGGATGATTAGGAAATAGAAAACTGATGAGGAAGTAGTAAAGTTAATGCAGATTAAGAATTTGTGGCTTTGACATAGTTGCGGGCGTGGGACGGCTGAAAAAAAGCAGGAGATGGCAGCATAGCAGGGAGGGGCATTTGGGTTGTTCAACTAATCAATGAAATACGTATAGATGAAAGTTTGAAGAGATCGGCATCCAAAAAAATAAAACCATACATGGATGTTACTTTCTGTATCGTTATCATGTAGCATTAAAAATATGAGCTCTTTGCACTTTAGCAAATGGTGAATCCCTTTCCATCAGCACCAACGAATTTGAGGAAGTCAGGAAGCATGAACATTATATAGTTAGCTCTTCAAACTGTATCTGCATACTTGCTTAACTTTTGCAAACAGGCATGAGTTCCACCATTAATAAAACCTGGAAAACCAGTACATCAGCGTAAACGTAATCTCTCATTTTGCCACGACCGAAGATACGGGACACCGGTTTCGACAGAAAACAAAGCACCACCATTGTACTGAATGTCATAAACATTCATATATGTAAGTTGCGAGCTCAACAAATTGTCCTCACAAAATAATGTCGCTTAACCGTCCAAACGTATGTTGTTTATTTGCTCTGTCAACTGACGCTGATAGGAAATACCAGCAAATCGGTATAGTCTCATTCCAGCCATCAGAGTAGTCTTCCTCTTTTTCTGCTACCACCGGCTAGTTCTTCAGTTAACTTCAATTGCATATTTCCAAGAGTGGTAGCTGTGGCGTCGCCATTGCTAAAGTTAGGTAAGATAAAATGTTAAACGTAGACTTAACCAAAATATAGGTTCTAACTTTACTTACTTATTCAGCTTGGGTGGACTTAAGTTCGTTGGCCTCAAATCTGTAAATACTTGAGTTGTGCACCAAGAGTCTTTCGATGGCAAGCACATGAACGCCACCATTTCTTTGTTT
Organism: Merzomyia westermanni; assembly: GCA_949987695.1. Lineage (NCBI taxonomy): Eukaryota > Metazoa > Arthropoda > Insecta > Diptera > Tephritidae > Merzomyia > Merzomyia westermanni. The sequence goes on along the minus strand of OX465291.1, from coordinate 144,596,859 downwards.
CAGGGCTGTGCACTAAGGTTTAGAAATAATAATTATCATTTCCACTTTATTCAATTCATATTTCGCTTTATCTTCTCATTAAAACTGCAATACTTAGCTTTTCAACTATAAAACATCAATTTAATCCTACAACTTCATATTTCGGTGCCTTTTTAAAGTTACAATTAGCATGAGCTTACCTGCCATACTGCACAATTTCCGCATTTCTCATTTCTTTGCACCTTTTTACTTCATAAATCAATTTCGTAATGCATTAAGCCATAGTTTACTTAACCTTACACCATTCACCAAACGCAAAGTTATTTACCTTAGACACATTCAAAATTATGCATTATTACCATCTTCAAAAGTCGTTCCACACCTTCTTTGTGCAAAATAAGGAAGGAAATCAAAAAAAGGAACTCAAAGTAACACTGCAAACGAAACTTCTAAGGTTTCAAAGTGCATTTAAGCAACAAAAACACGCACACATTTACTCGTATTGTATTTGTTGCCCTGCAGCGTTTCTCATTCTAAATTTTCCACAACTCCTGCTATAATCGGTATTGCCAAGCAAACATTTCTTGTTTTGTAATATTTGATATTGAGAGCATCACCTTTCAATTAAAATTTTGCTGCCACTCATTTCCGTTAAATGCAAACGCCTGCCCTTGCCACCAACAACATCCATCTCACACCGAGTTTCCGCTCTGTTACTTTGGCGCTCTTTCATCTATCAAAATACAAATGCCGCCTCGAAGCGGCTGCGGCGTATGTGCCAAGTCAACGCTCGTATTGTGACGCCTGCAGTAACGTTGCTGGCAACGGCAGTAGACAAGACAAATAAATAGTAGAAACGTATACCGTTTTGTTACGTGAAGCTCGGGCGCAGAGGTGTTGGTATTGCACTCAACTTCCGGTTGCTAAGTCTAATTGAAAGTGCAATCTGAATACTGTGTGCTGTTGTAAAATGCAATTAATGCCCGCAAAACATTTTTGCATATCTTTGATTTGTTTGCTCTGTACTGTTTTCAAATCTTATACTCCCTCTCTCTATTGAGGTTTCAACTCCTATTCGATATCTTGCTATGGCTTCACTTTACTTACTTCTCCACTTATTCCTTTCACCTCTTGGCCTTTAGTTCAATTGTATAATTTACTCGTATTTATTTGTTTACTTGTTTATCAGTTCATTCATTTTGTGAAGTATATTTACTTGTTTGTCTGTTTCTTTAACAACTCATATTTGATTTTGAGGCTTATTTGCATTTCTTTTCCATATCTATTGCAATTCACAAATGGGTGTTGCAAAAAAAAAACTTGAGAAAAGCATCTCTGAAAGTAATTTCGTACTGACACTGTCATGGCAGTCAAAAAAGTTAGGTTAGGTTAATCGCACTGGCTATATATATACTCGTACATACAAAAATTTAACTACGAGTATTTATGCTTATATCGTCTAGTCGCTGGACTTGTTTATCCTATACCCATAACGTACTGATTCAGAACCCAAGCTTAAAATTGTATTCTAACTGGTACGGCCGCTTGGAGCTTTTGCGAGATCGCCATGTATATAGCTGGTCGATTTCCTACCAGTGAACTCGGAAACAAATATGGGCTTGTTATGGACTATTTTAGCAAAAGTGTGGACAGGTAACCGACTTATCAGAGGCAAGGACCATGGCAGAAGATTTTAACTACATTCCCTTCATCCTTTTAATAATGGAAAGAATTTTCAATCAGCTTTGTTTCAAGAAATATGAAACACATAAATCATTCGGAAAATTGGGCAACCGCACTGCATCTTCTATCAGATATAACGATGAGAGGATAAGGCACAGGAACTCACATATTCGTAGCACTCAATTCACCTTTTTTCCGTTTACAACAATAACAAATATTTAAACTGAAATTTATATGAGAGAGATCCACTAATTTCTGACACATTGAAATTGAATCATGGGTGATACAATGAGTGTCAGGTGCGACTAAGAAATAAATTCTGGAGGTTTTATGGAAGTAGATTTAGTGTTGGGTAGCGGGTAGTGTAGCGACTTGTATCGAACCTCAAAAATTCATTTCCAATATCCGATACTAGCAAACACGCAACGAAGATAACGAAAGCTACTTAGGAACATGTACCCAGTGAAAGAGATAGCAATAGTGTCACCGAATATAAGGTAAATGGGAGGTGCCTATAAATGGTCGAGCTTTCTAGTACGCGATAAAATAATAAACGAAAGCTGTGTAGGCCTACTACGCCGAAAGGTCCATAATTGAGGTTAAGGCACAGTTTAGATCAAAAGCGATTTGAAAAAGTGCTCTTCAAAACGCCCCTCGGTAGTGATCGGTAACGCTCCGAGTGTATTTCTGCCATGAAAAGCTTCTCAGTAGAAATTCAGCTGCCTTGCAAGATGGCGTTCGGAGTAGGCATAAAACATGTTGGTCCCGCCAATTCTCAGGTAAAATTAGAAGCACCACACTCATTTTAGCTGATACAAAAACTATCATGAGAGAAAATGTATGGTCTTTTCTTGTAATCAGACATACTTCAGAGAACATTTTCCAACACTTATGCCAGTAAAATGACTGTCAAAAATTTTTTTAATTTAATTTTTTACGAGAACGTTGACAAATTATAAGAAAATCAACTTTTATAGAAACCTGAAAATATAATACAAACTAATTTATTACAAAAAGGTAACTGTTCAGACGTATTTAAATCTCCAGAGGTCATCAAAACAAGCTTGTTACACGTTATAAATATACAAAAATTTTTGAACCTTAAAAATTTATTGCATTCACTCCCATTTCCTTGCAGATGCACAAAGCTCAGGATTACAAACTATACGCCATCAATTTCCATGGTTCCGCACTGAACTCAATACGCGATGAATTTAGAAAACGAGTACTTGCGGGAGAGCGTCGTCGCATCTTCGTAATCGATTTGGAAGAAGAAGAAAAACTGTTAGCTACGAAAGGTCAGCATAAATATAAGAAAATCAAATTAATAATTTAAATTAATCTCGTTACATATTTTTAACACAAAAGTACGTAACACGAAGCGCTTCGATAATTTTGCTGTCGCTTTATCGTCTATCGAGCGCTGTCGTCATGAATACACTTCCATATCGAAAATAATAGCGGAAGAAAAGAAATTTAATCTTATTGATTTTTGGATGGAAAATCTTTATCTTCCCACTGGAGATGTGTTACCTAAGAAATCAGGCTCCTATAGAAAGAGTACACTCAAATCGTCTATAAAAGCGGCGAGAAGTAGTGAAAAAGTAACGAGGGGTAACAAGAAGGGTACTGACAAGGCAGCTAAGGCGAGTAAAATTTTTCTTGAAGGTCTTGAAGTGAAAAAGTCTGTACTGCAATTGCCGCCTGTTTGTCCCAGTTTGGCGCCAAAGAGGAGCAATAAAGTCGGACAACCAGAACCGCTTTCTAAAAAACGGGTAGTTCACTGTTTAAATCAAAAAAAATATGAAAGATTTTTAATTGTTTTTTTTTTTTTACTTGCATTTCATAGTACATTGAAGATGAACCAGTGGATTCGCTACTTTTTATAGTCATTATTGGCGATATGGATAATGAATTCTATATAAAACTCTTGAGGTAAGCACTGCTCAACATGTTCACACGTTTTGCGTGGAGACAATTTTGTCAATTGTGAATGGTTTCATAAAATAAAAGATTTGGCACCCTCCATCTGACTAGGATTTTCTGGATGAGCATAAGGGCAATGTTGGTGTTGTAACCGCAAGACACTCTCCGTGAATCCATTACTAGCTCCGGTACTTTTTCGAAACTTATGAAAAACTGAAAGAAAATTTACCTAATTCACACGATTCTGCGAGGTCCGAGCGGAAACTGACTTAATGTCGCCTGTAGCAGAATCTTGAAAACCACGCAGGAACACGTCCAGTCCCCCATAACCCCGCCGTGCGCACGGGCCTGCTATGTACCTTCAACTTTCAATAAAACTTGAGTACTCTTATTTGTAACAGCGAACATCTCAAGTGCATGTAGGAACTTTTCTATGATGTGCCAAGTTTATCAAAAAGCTTGCAACACATGCATCATGCTTAAGTGCAACATAAAACTGCAATAGAAGTTGTAGAATTTATAGCATATCCCGCTTGCATTAAATATCCATTAATACACACAAACATGCATACGGCCCATATACCTAAGAAGAAAGGGTATCTGAGCCATTGCTTACTAACTTGAACGTGAACTTAAGACAGCTTAAAATGATTTGCATATAAATACTGGTATGTGTGTGTAAGTGTTGGCATTTTAAAGTAAACTTTTAAATGTCGTACAAGCATTTGCATATCTCAGTGCTTCCTAGCTTGCAAGCTGACAGTTTTGGTAAACGGATTTTATGTCTGCACTTGTTTAGTTGTGAGAAAGTGGCGACCCTATTGGAAGTGAAGTACTTTCTTATCTTGGCATAAAATTAACTCAATCGTTCCATCCTAGGAAACTGGAGATCTACACTGATCTATAGCTTATACGATGCTTTTTCATTGCTCACCAAACTCATGGACCGCTTACGGGCGCACATTTACCTATCTCAGTTTGAGATTTGGTAAACGATATGGTCTTAATGGCGCTTTTTCTGCAAACATCAAAAAGTTACTCATACGTACCGTCAAACTTCAGTCTTACTATAATTTCGTTTCATGAAGCATGAACTCCATGACTATTCTGTTGGGCGTTGCAGGCTAAGCTCCCCAAGTAGTCTCTTATGCGTTCTAGATTTCACATCGTTTTCTTTTTAAGTAAATGAAATAGCAAAAAACAACTGGAAGTCTAGAACTCCTGCAACGGCTACGAGGCTGGGCATGGACAACATGGCAGACGTTATAGAATCCGATTGATTACATATTGTCATGTGTGTCACTCAAGCATTGACGAAGCAATAGCAGAAGCATTCCAACGGAGCAGAATATGTGCCACGTTTAGGTTCATAAACCCGAATGATCAACCTGACCAGGCTCGATGTAATGTTGCTGACCCAATAGCCAGAGAGACTGTTAGAGAAAATTGCTTTCCTATTATTGGTGATGTCCGCACACAGTAATGTCCTACATGCCTCTTGGATAGCGTAGATCTCAGATTGGAGTACACTCGCTGTGTCTGGGAGACGCATCTATAGCGAAATGGCTGGGAGTGCTGCAAAAATGTCCACTCCACGGGCCATCTTGGATGCGTCCGTGAACACTGAAATTTTCAGCGAATTCCTTTTCTCTCTAGTCCTTCCTCGAAGGGAATATAATCCTGAAGTTTGTATCAAAGACTGTACTGTGACAGATGTAGTTAGTCTTAGTTGTGAAATAGGCGTTGTTGACATCTAACAAAATACGGATGTGACCGTACGTGTGCCCTTTTCAGAGTTCCAACTCTCGAAGCCTTTGGACGCTGTTTCCTTGATAAAGATATCGATCGTTGGCATGTTGCATATCACGTTCAGAGCCTCTGTGAAGCATGATTTAATCGCCCCGGTGATCGCACCACAAGCAACTCGCTAAACTTTGACTATCACTTTGCTCATGTAGTGCACGTCGACTGCCTCCCATCACACTATTGCCGTGGTGGCTAAGGCTGCTTTGTGGTGGAATAACTGCTTTGTACATCAATGTTCTGAGTTCTGGGCTCAGACTTCACTGTCTAGCTAACATTCTTTTACAGACGTCCAAAGGTTCATATGCCCACTTGACCTATATGAAATGCCCATGACTATGGTCTATATGAAATGTCCAGTTCATTTTAGTTGTCAAGAGGAAGCCTAAGTATTTTGGAAAGTGGGGTGGATAAAGTAAAAAGGTCCACAACATGAGAATACAACAAAATGAACTCTACAGATGAGGTCATACAATGAGAGGTGAGAGGCATCATATCCGTAGATCACCCATCGAGTTGCACGTAATTACCTTTGTGCATATTAGTCGCCTCTTAAGACCGGTATGCCTACCTCGGGCATATTGTAAGCACCTAACCCGCAGGGGTTATTTCGTAGTCTTTCGCAGCAGCGTATTATTCTATTTTGTCATTTTTCCGTCTACTGAGTTTGCTAGTGTTCCCTACTTGTGTTTAACTACTTCACTATAGCTATATCTTGTCTTTTATTTCAGCCGTAACGAGCCCCTTCAAGCCATTGTGCACTTTCTACCCGAAGAGTGCGGCTATGACTTACTACTACCACATCCAGAAAATAAAGAAATGCTAGCAAGAACTATCGAGGAGCTACAGGTAGATATTTTTGAAATGCGCAGCATAGCCATCACAAAAGAAATCGGTTTCTTGCAACATTATTTACCCGTAATCTCGCGCTGTCTCGCCAAAAAACATTCACAACAAATTTTCGATCAACTCAGTCATTATTTGTATGATATTGAATTGCTACATAAGCAATATGTACTCTACTACATGCAACCCTTTGAAATAACCAACGTTCAAATGCCAGCACATGTGAGCATCGAAGCATTACGTGAAACAGCCGAATCATTAGCGATACAGGGTACTTATCTAACAAAACAATTGCCAGCAATGACCAGCGATAGCGCAACAATAATAATATACTTTGAAGGATTGATGAATCAAATAGCGCAACGTGCACGCAAATTAACACCGGAACAAGCACAACTCATCAAGCTACCCTATAGGCAATCAAGTCAATTATCATTGAGTAAGGACTTACGCGACGTTTACACCACAGCTTTTGAGAGCATAATGAAAGTGAAACAATTTGAACGTTTATGTGTGGCCGCAAACAATCTGCTATTGCGTGAACTGTTGCTTTTCACGAATACAGAATCATTTAAGGATATACATTATACGACATTGGAATATAATGCTTTATGTACCTATACAGAGAATATGTGCTTGACGAATATGTTTAGAGTGCAGCCATTTGATGAATTAGCCGATCGTGACTTTATACCATTGCCCTATTATGCGCAAATATTTTATGGTGAGAATATAGTGAAACAGAATCTAGAAAAGTGGTTGAGGGAATACTGTACATGCGTTGTGAATGAAATAATGCCCGGTGGTCGTTTATATCATTTCAAACGCGCCTACAATGAGGTGATCGAAGCACAACAAGTCGCATTGTTGCCATCACGTTTATGCTTTCGCGATTTTACGCTGTTTCAAGTGGAGGAATTTCTCGCAGCGCTGGTCACGCCTGAAATGCTACAAAAACGTTACGAACAACAATATAGTTCATATCATACTTTCGTAAAAGAACAAAATGAGACGAAATTTAACAAAGATATTGATATGTCTATATTCATACGACCGACTTCTTTGAAATGGCAAACGTTTATAGCATATCTTGAGAAGCAAACGGCAGATGCTGCTGATGGTAAAAGCAACTTACCACAGCTGCAGCCAATGTTAACGCGTACTTCAACGCATACAACTGCTGAGGATGTAGATAAGTTTGGCTTGCCAAAAGATCATCCACTACTCAAGGGCTATAACTTGGAGGATATACGCCAGGAGATACAAACTAAAACCTCCAAATATTACTTCGAGGAAGGCGGCATTGAGTTATATGAGGAACGTTGGTGTTTCACTGATATGAATAAGAATCTCGTATTTAATGTAAATAATAAAACTTTCAATATCTTTCGTCCACGTTTTTGGAATACGGCAGTCTCATCATGTTTGCGTTTTTCTAACGAAAACGAAGTTGTTGTGCGCATACTAAATAAAGAACCCGAATGTGCTAAAGTTGTTATAAACTATCCGAATGGTTTGGCTATCTATCATAACGGCACTTACGCCGAGCAGGAATGGTATACCGATGAAACGTTTAATCGGGAACAAAGGCGCATATTCGCCGCGGATGGTTCAGTTATTGTGCACTATCAAAACGTCGATATGATTTTGGTAATGCGTTACAATGGTGAAGTCTATCGTTTATATCAATATGAATTTCCCGTGGGGGAAGAAGAAGAAGCTTACAATGAAATGACGGAAGATTTGAGTACGTCAATAAAAATCGAATTGCAAGATAGCACCGCAAATAAAGCCAAAGGGACAACACGTCGCACGCAGCGTGAGAGTAAGGACAAGGAAGACGAGCAAGCAGTAAAAGACTTAACACAAACGAAGCGTAAGAGTGCTAAAGCAAAAGAAGTGAAATCCACGCGTAAAGATTCTGTACGTACAGGTAGCGGTTCTGCCTCACCCAATAAAACTAGAGCTTCGAAGGTTAACAATGAAGCAACATCTCATCTTTCCATTGTGGTTGAGGAGACAACTAAGCCTGAAACTATAAAGGATATACTTGTTGAATCAATTGATAATGAACTTAGATTTCTTAATGAAATTTCAATGAAGTATGGTCTCACTTATTTGCATCTAATTGTCACCACATCAATGGGATTTGTGATTAATTTAACCCATAAAGGCAAGGTGAGTATTATTTACTGATTGATAACTAGGTGAACCCACCACTTAATTTCTTTATAACTAGCAAGCATCGGAGCGTCGTCTATCAAGTATGTGGCTTTTCATGATAGTAATTGTAATTTGATATAAATTTAAGGGCATTATTCCCATCAGTCAACATCTCAAATTGGTCTATTTCATGCTTTTCAGACTCACTTTCTTTTTTTTAAAGAAGGCATATTGTTGTTTTTGTAGTAGCACCCCGCACTCGAGACCTTCTAACTGTAATCCTGGGAAGCATACCATTTCAATAAGTTCGGCCCATTGTGACTTTGTGGCTAGATGGGTTTGTTTCATGAAGCATACGAAGCCGTGGTTCACTTACGTCCCATTTGGTATATAAGCATTTAATTTAAATAGGTAAGAGCTTAATCTATCCAGACTGACCTTGTGCCAGAATAACGTAGGTATGTTGCGTCTTTTCGCAGAAATAGAGGCTGAGCTGATATTACGGCATTCAATGGTGAGAGTTTACGATGGAAGAAAACGATTCCTTGCAAATATTCTTTACAACCTGCATATTATTGCTGTAGTCGCAAAACAATCCCCAAACCTTTGGTCAATCCGTCACTTTTGTTACTAGGCCGACTGGGAACGATTTGTTTGATACCTCGAACCTATGATCTGTAGATTTTTGTCGCCTCTTACGTCAAGGATGCCTTACTGTTATTATATTCTAAACCCTAATATGATGGTGTAAGGTTTGGCATCGTCCTAGGCACTGAGGTTCCCCCTTTTCAGCCGGAGGGCGGTCAGCTTACATGACACCCCGTCAGAAACTGCCTTTTAAACATTTTTTTTGTGCCTTTTATCGACATCCCAATAACACTCAATCACACTGCGCCGCCCACAACTTGGTCGTACAACGTCCTTTCATCCTCCAACTTACCAGTTGGCTTTCCGTACGCATTTAGAGGATGTTCAATGTGACTGATACATTTTTTTCCATTGACAAACTATCCTTGGCATAGTGATGCTAGAATACAGACTTACCCAAGGTGGTGATGCACGCACATCCATTACATTGAAGCGGGTATACATAGAAAAATGGCTTCGTATTGATTAGGAAGCAGTCAGGTCCTCCTCTTGGGACTTATGTACAGATGAACGATAAACAGCCGCAGTATTTTCCCCCTCTGACGATTTTCTTCCAAGTGGATACCCTGAACTCGTAGTCCTTATACCTTAATTTTTTGAGTACTGAAAATAACAGAACGCCCAACCCACCTCAAGAGTTTATTTCGACATTTCTATTGCATTTCAACCTTTGCTGAATCAAAAAAGGTGTGCATAGATTTAACAAAAGAATTTGCTTCACTGTAGGTATACAAAGGTCGCTCCGAGCCCACCTTAGAATGGCATGATTACTTTGCCAACGAAAGCTATGCACAGCGTGGTGATGGTGTGCGCTTGATTTGGACAGCGGATTCCCTAAAATGTTACCATGCAGATGGGACGCTTATTGTCACCAAACTGGCAGAAAAAATTTTATTTCTTGACTATGATACAGGCAATTGAATAAGATATAAAAGTTCTTACTAGAGTTTATCATTTAATAAAATTTTGGCTTAAAATTTTTCAGAAACGCCCATTACCATGAGCTCTTCACATATGGAAGAGGATTTCGTTGATGGTGAAACCGATGAAATATCCGTAATGTCATATTTTATTTTTCAATAAAAAAATACCTTAACTGAACCCAACACTATTTTACATTCTTAGACCAGTCGTGTGCTAGTTGATGGTGTACGCTCGAAAGGCTCTGCCGCTAAGCCGCCGAAGGACTCTGTCATTGCTGATATCAAACTTGCAAACAAATCATTGCTGAATTCTCCTTCCGCACACACACGCTCAATTGTCTTCTCCACAATCTCAAATTATGTGTTAACCGGTGAGGGTGAAGAGGGCCGATATGACGATCGATCTTATGTAGCATACCGTTACGATAGCTTTCACATCTTACATAAAAAATATGCTGCGGTTAAATTTGAACTGTATGAAGTGCCGATAAATGATATTGTTGTTAGTATAATGGCAATTGATGGTCTTTGTGCATATGTATATAAAGTTGTGAATGTGATGGGAGATCAACGTGGTGATGAGTATACGGAGATACCAAATTTTACTACTACATTGGGTGATAGCGTAACCGGAAACTCAGAAAAGATTATGTCAGGTATGCGTAAATCAGGGAGTAAAAGCCATTCAATTCGTACGGATGGTACTGAGGTGCACACCACAATTGTTGACGATCAACACACGGAAGATGATGAGCTTATCGTTCAGACTGTGGTGAAAGTTAGTTTTGGAAATGACTTTAGTGTGACTAGCACGGAAGAAGCTTGTGAAATTGTTATGGATTTGGAACGTTATGACAATGAGCAGGGTAAAGTGCGGTAAGTAAGAGTAATGTAATATTGAAAACAGTTTCAAATGTGCAAAGTGCAATATAGCCAGTTGATATACCAGAAGTATGGGAATGCCAAACGGAAAAGGAAAATGCAATTGAAGAGAGAATAGTAAAAGGGGAGGGAGTAGAGCAACATTGTGTCAGCTTACCAAGTTGTTATTGTTGTTGTTGTAGCACTCATAAAATTGCTGTCAAGATCTTCTGACAGCGGATGTAACTTCGAGGAGACTAAGGCCGAGTTACTCTTCATATTTGCTGTGTGCTGCAGCTGGTTTTTTCCTACAAATTGCCGTGGCTTATATGTTTTATGCCGAGTCCGAACAGGGTGTGCCGCGGCCGATGAATTTATACTGAGTAACTTTTTCATGCCCGAACTGCACTCCGACGGTTGCACTTCTAGGAAATTGTATGCTTAAACCATACTAATGACGCTTTTGTTCGGAAAGTTTGTTTCGCTGGAGAGTCGAAAAAGCGGTTCGTCGCGGTTACATGTGCGGCGTATATAAAACTACTATCAGATTTCACAGTTAGGGTTTTAGAGTGAGTGACTATTAGTGAGTAGAACTCATAAAGCCATCAATCTCAAAAAATATTGTCATTGAGCAGAGAAATTGTGAGATTGTTAACAGGACAGTTTACATTGTACGAACACATAGTCTCGATTTCGGCCCATGTTTCAGACCGGAAGGTTCTGAACTTAGCAAAGGCAGTGGTGCCGAGAACTACCTCATTTTCAAAATAGGTAAATCAGAACCGGATACCTCTTTTTTGTTTAAAAAAGCTTAGGTCCTTCCTGCCTTTTGGTAATCTGCGCCCAACCATCCCATTTTACATTGCAGATATCTCATTCAACTGTCATTCACCTCTAATAGTTTGAACACTTTTCAAGTTTTTTGTACCGCAAAATTGTGTGCAAATGAGTAGATAATACTCAATGAAGCCAAGCAGCAACATATCTGTGGTAATAAACTCCCTTAATACGAAGGATGATTCAAAAGTTTTCGGAATTGGTGAAATTTGGAAAGAGAATTATGTTTAAAAATAGTTTTACTCGTCGGATGAGTACTTTAATATGGAGCATTTGTTTCGAGATATATGGAGTTTAACTTCCAAGCGGCTTTGATTTACTTAACTCTAAGAGATGACTACTTGTAAGGAATCATTCAGACACAGGTAAAGTGCCCTGCTGCAAAGTCTTTAAAAAACGGCCAAAAAAATTAGTGTGATAATCTTGAGGTACTGGCTTACGGAGTAATTTGCAACCATTTTTCCTCATTATTAAATTTCAGAGAAGGAGAGGATACCGTAGTTAAGTCATCGAGTTGAGCCTCACTACCATTTGTGGTAAGTCCCATAGTCCCAAGGGGTTAGGGGTAAATCTCATAGTCCCAGCGTACCGAATCTATATCCAGAAAGGCCTATTCACACCGTTTACACTCCCTTAACCTTCGCGGTTACTCATTCAAGAAACTTTTGCAACAACCCTCGTATCTGTCCCATATGCTTAAACTATTTTACTTTAAGCTTCGTTACTTTGACATTTCTTCACGCACCTATAACCCCTTGCAACAACTTTCTGACAGTTGCAAACCAAAGCGTGTGTGCCCGACGCACTCAATTTAAATAGACAGCCAAATACTTGGTTAGTGTTAAGAGGATATTGCAACGTCGTCTATAATATTGTAGATATACTACTTATCATATGAATGTGAATACTTGTAGGAGCGTACTATGAGGCGATATGTACTTTGCATTTATGATTAGTGCTGCCTTGGGTGTGATCGGTGGGTTAGTGTATAGCGTATGGATGTACTACATAACGCTCGCATCGTTGAGCAAGTTTGCTATTCGGTTGCAGTACATCATTGGCTTTATTGCATTATTATCATTATCCTTGCACAAGTATATGTGCGTTTACTATTATTACTTTTATGCAAAAGAAAATGTTTTATCAACTGGAAAATTGCAGCGCAACACATACATAAATTTTCTTTGCAGCGATACACTGGAACTACATTTCAGTTATGTACAAAACATTACCGATCTATTTCAATATTTCGTCGATGAAATATCTAAATTCAAGAACTATCAGAAGCCGCAATCGAAGGAATTCTACTTTTTGGAACATCAAAATGAGGATTGTAATACAACAGGTTTGTGGTGATACCATTTAAGAAGTGGTGTGTAATTTTTGCTTTGCTATTCACGTTTAAATCACAGCTAGTAGCAAGGCTCGTTCCAATAAGCATTTTTATTGTAAATACATTTGAATCGCATTTGACATCAAATCCATTTAACAATTTACATTATTTTTCTGAGTTAATATTAATTGGAGAAACATTCCATTCTCCAGCAAAAGGGAACATTTTTGATATGAAAATATTCTTATTTCTCCACTTGAACAAATATTTTATTTCGACTTGAATGCCATCAATAATTTCCAACTGAAGTCCAACATCACATTTTACTTTTTTTGTTATGTATTTCACTTTTTATTAAAACACAATGCGCAATATATTATAATATTATAAATTCTACCTTTTGTAACGCAAATACATATATTTTTACTTCTTTCATTTTTTTTCAATGTTTTGGCAAAAATGTTGGCAATTTTTCGTTCGCTCAAGTGTTTTGATTAGTTTTTGACGTCAAAAAATACGAGTGCTGCCATGTGTAAAAATTGCAGGTGCACTTTCAAAATAAACTCCATTGGCTTTCAAACTGAAATCAAACTTTTGGAAATAATGTTCAATCTCGAGTAGAGCAACATGCATATTGGTGTTTAACAAAAGAACAATGGTTTACATTCGCATAGTGAAATCGATTATTGTATTAGCTCGCCCAGCAGTGATTTATCACTTCACTCTTCGTATTTCCTCATAATTGTTTTTTTTTTTTATTGTTTATTTAAAGGCTACCGCTTTGTTTGCCATCTGCCAAAGCCAACCGAGTATAATTTCTCAGCCAGCAACACTTTCACAGAACTTATAAAGTTTAAAAATATCCATGAGCTAATGAGCAATGAATATCCGTTGTACGATGCAGACATGAAAAAATTCCCACGATTTCACTTCAAGAGAGAGCGTGTGCCACCTGTGAAGGAAACTTTTCCATTCGTCTTAAAGACCAAGTAAGTAAAAACTAATTGCTTTCTTTTTCGTTAAATCTAGTTGTATGTAAAGGCAAAACAATCTCGAAGGGTTAAGGAAGTGTTACCGACGTGGAAGGCTCTTTGGTGGATATGAATCTATTACGGCCGCACCTTCTGTTACTAGTCCGATTATCAAGGGAGATATGTGTTTGATCCAGCACCATCTGGTGCCAGACGCCTTTAGACTTCATGGTCATTCAATATTTATTGTCGCTCAACTTCCTGGAGGATTTTGGCCTTTTCCAGTCATGCTCCGTTGAGTTTCTGGGCCTTCCCAATTCTGACGAAGCTATTAGTATTGCTCAACGTTGTTTGGTATAGCCGAAAAGCTTTGCAGGGAAGTCAAGTTCAGATATGGGAGCATAAAGGCAATTGTTTTTGTGCTGTCGAAATCCGCTTGGAAATCGGCAAATATATGGTGCGCGTTAAGGCTGTTATCATTAAGGCCTTCTCCGAGCTTTGGCGTATCGTGAAAATCTCATCCATGGTGGCCTGCAACTACACTGCAAAGGTCCAATACGATAGATAGCACCTTATATGCTATATTAGGAAGTCTTATGCCGGGATATCGGCTTCGCCATCTCCCTTCATAACTTTAGCATGCTTTGTTCGTCGGTGACCCGTTCCCCATCATTGTCCCTGCAGGAATCAGAGGCATTCTTGAAACCTTCCGTCACCTGCCGGCTCTTTTGCTAGAATTTTCGTGCATTGTTCCTGTCATCTAACATCTCAAGCTACCCACACTCACGCCTTTTGGTCTCACCTTTTTTTTTTTTGTTCTAACTAGGCTTGCATCCACCTTGTGCGTGGACTTCCTCACCATTAGTAGACGCTAAGTGAATCTTTGAGAATTTTTATATTTTCGCAACACCTCACCGCACTTTTATTTGTTTTAGCATTTTTGTGAAGATTCCGACGCCATTGTGCAACACTGCCGAAATACACAAGTTCTTGGTTCCAATGGATGACTTTAATTTCAAATCGACGCAGCGTTTTTTAAAAGAGTAAGTCAACAAAACGTAGGTATTAAACATCCCACAGTTTGGGTTAACTCATTTTTGACCAAAGATGCCGTGACACATTTTTTAAATATCAGAAAATATAACAATATTCATTACAATACTAATTTTCGTCCGTTATTTATAGAGCTCTGGAATATCATTTACGTCCACGAATACGTACCGAATTAGCAAAACTTTGGAGCTCAAATAATTGGAAAATTAAACTTGAGGAGCACAAACAACGGCTCTTCCGCGAGCAACAACGCACCGTGTTGTATGAGGCGATGCTGAAACATAAAGTTTTTCCCAAATACCGTCAATTCGATTACAAGTTTTATAGGCATGTGAGAAATATTGATTTCTTTAGCTTCATAGTAAACCGTTGCACTATCACACCTGAGCAAGTGGAAGCAGAACGTTTAGCAGACCAAAAACGATTAGAAGAGGAGGAGCGTTTGAAGAAAATTCTCGGTAAAAGTAAAGACAATTCAATGGTTGAAATACAAGAACCACAAGCACCTTCTAAAGATGGATTAAGGCGCAGACGTCGGTCAAAATATCGTGGTGAACCGCGATCGAAATGCGTCACCACTATAACACATATTTCAGATCAAGTCTAAGCTGATTAATAAGTGTACCGTATTGTACAAATATATCTGTATATATATTTTTTTAATCTTAATCTTTTCTACCATGGAGGTTACTCGGTATTGCGATGTGAATGAAATTTCTTTCACATTTGGAAAAAAGGTATGTGGTTTAACAACTTTCGCATCACATTTCCCTTTCCAAAATCTTCTTACGAAAGGCTGAGAAGGGAAATAATATGGTTGTTGTTGTTGTAACGACAAAAACACTCCCCGAAGGTTTTGGGGAGTGCTGTCGAACTGACAGTCCTTGGCCCCGACTGTCGTGGTAGCGATTTGCTATGACCAGTGGAACCTTCTATGTCATGTCACCAGAGATGGGTAATGAGAGGTGAGAGGCAACATATCCGTAGATCAACCATCGAGTTGCACGTCATTACTTTATGCATATTAGTCGCCTCTTACGACCGTTATGCCTACCTGAGGCATATTCTAAAATCCTAACCAGAAGGGTTTATATGGTCGCAACAGCTTTCAAATGCTAGTCTGAAGAGAAATCTTGGCTGTTTTCGAAATCGTCAAGACTTTATAACTTTATAAAGCTTTCAAAGAAAATTCGAAATGCATAAGCTTTTGATCTGGCAGCACTAATATTTACTTGATTGTGAATGTACTTTCCGGGGAAGAAGAAGCATGAAATCAATCAAGAACTGTCAAATTCTAGAAGAAGCATCCAAAACAACAAAGGCATATAAACAGCAGAACATATCTGTTCAAATCAATTGCCACATGTCCACAGATAATGGGATTGTGCACCAAAGTAGGACTAACACAAATAACATACAACCATTCAACAGCAAAGCGGACTAATTTGGAACAATAACGATTTAGTAGCTTTTCTGTGCTCATTGGGAAAATTTGGTATCGCTCCTACAGAGCCAGTGAGTGCATCTTTTGTCACCATATAACCAAAATGAACGGCAGTTCAGCAACAGCCACAACACCGGCAATCCATAAGCTATCATCATTGAAACCAACACGTGATTTAACTCTAGGAGGACGCGGTGGCGGCCCTAAAGCCAATTCAGCAGCAAAAAAAGTTTTCACTCCCAATCTACATGCCGTACGCAATAAAAACACGTGAGTTTTGAAAAAAGAAATAGACATTTGTTATTGATAGATAGTTGTTTTGAAACTTTAAAGATAACATCTACGAATTTATTTTTAGCAATGTCAAAACATCGAAAGATACTACAGCGCGTGGCGGACGTGGTGGTGGTCGTGGTACTCGTGGAGGACGTGGCAACGGTAGTGGAGGCCGTGGTGGGCGTGGTGGTGCTGCTGGTAGTGCTAATTCATCGCTCATACAAACTACGGGTGTATTCTCGGAAGGTGCCGGTGCTGTAAATATACGCAAACCGAGTTCGGGGGGCTCAAGCTTCGGCGGCATTCGAAATACTGACGATGCCCCACCGCAAATACGTAAACCAACAATAATCAAGAGTGAAAATGTAAAAAAGATTGATATTAAAGCTGATGATGAATATGTGCGTGAATTACTTGGTGATGAAGATGAGGACGACTTTGGAGATGATAAGACTGATTTAGAGCAGATACCGGTTAGATTGAATGAGGGTGAGTCAAATGTAGTGCATAGATTGTTTGCGAATTATAAAACCAAAAATGCGCAAAAGTCGAGATATTCATACCCATTTTGTGTACTCGACTGAAACATGATTTTATGGTACAGTAGTGTAATAGACTAAAGAAGAGAATAGCACGCAAAGTGAGAAGGACTACTGCTTGAGCGGCTACTCGAAAATTTTTTCCACATGCCAGTGCAAGCTAATCACTATCACTTTTTGTTTATTTAATCATTTTGGTCCAATTTTTGTTTTACATTTATCCTTTTATACAAAACTTACACTTCCACTTGTATCTGCTAGCCAAGTGGAAACCCATTAAAGTCGAATTGAACCTTGAAAAGTTAGATGTTGAAGTGAAACAAGAAGATGCTGAGAATTGTGAAAATGCTGGTGAGTGACAAGGAGTCAAGTAAAATGTGTTTCATTAATATTGCGCAAATCCATCGTTCCTATGTTTGTGTGTATGTTTTTCATATAACGTATGATTATGGTTTTCTTGTTTCAAGACATAATCATATTCCGTCCATACCTTAAATCCATACCTACATTTGTATGTACATTTATATGCAATTTTACAGGGATAGTAACTGTGTATCTTGTTCTTTTCACCACCAGAATCTGCTATCCACATTGCACAAAAGATGCAAAAGATGTCTGTTAAACAGCAGCAACTCACAAACAGTGCCTTGTCGCGTTATCCTGCGTCAGTTTGTGAGCTATTGGACTTGTCACCATCACAACTACTGCTGCTACAGGTGAGCGTGTTGTTATAATGCAAGTATGTTTATAATACTTAAAACCGACTAAATGTTTATTCTAATTATAGATGCCGGACGCGTTACCATGTGAGGAGGATGTCGAAGAGGTTGCGGATAAGCAGACACATCACGATAACGTAAATTTCACGCAATCTAAACATGTTTATATGCTCTTATATACTAGCATTCGATTTTAATGCTATTACAAGACCCAAAACTTATCTTTTAATATTCTGCTATGTAGCCACAAGATAAAGAACCGAAATTCTAGGCAAAGATAGCCTTATGAACCCGAAGCAAATACCTTAGCGCAATTCCATAAAACTTTTATACGCAATTTTCTACAAAATGTTTATTAATGAAACTATCATACTACGAAGCTTTATATAATTAAGTTTAACTGCCTCAAAGAAAGTTCCGTTTTGAATATACGGCTAACATTTAATGTTAATATTATCCGGCAAGTTGTGGTAACGACAAAACACTCCCCGAAGGTTTTGGGGAGTGTTGTCGAATTAACAATCCTTGGCCTGATTTGAACCCGGTACGCTCCGGTACTCCCTTTATGACAGTTAAACCTTCTGGGTCATTTCACCCATAATTCTGTGCATTGACAAAAACACACAATGTATTGTAACTCACAATTCAACTACCAACTAATTCTAGCAATTCCAGTTAAAAAATGCCTAAAATGTACATACTATCTGAGCGGGTGAACTAGTTTGGGTGCACAAAGTTTAGCATTATTCATGGTTATTGGCGGCCTTATTTATTAAAAATTTTATTTTTTTATGTCCTTGCTAAATATAAAACGTAAAACTTCTCATAAAATATAATCATGACAATATACCCCTTGAAATATGCAATAATTTTTCCCCTTTATGGTATTTAACTTTGTGAAAAATTTGCTAAATAAATTTTCAGAACGCTGCCGATATGCCATCTACTTCAAAAAATGCACCTGCTCAAAAAGCGCCACCAAAACATTTATCATTTAAAGAAATGGAAGAAGGTAAAATTGGTAAATTACTTCGATATAAGTCGGGAAAGGTAAAATTAGTTTTTGGAGAGACATATTTCGATTTAAATATGGGCATGGAAACTGGTTTCCTGCAGGTAAGTAATAATTTTAATGTAAAAAATTATTAAAAAATCAAATGCGCTTTAAAAAACATTTTTTATTTACAGGACCTAATGTCTATCAACACAAATCGAGAAGAACGTAGCGGTAATATGATCAATTTAGGGCCAATACAAGCGAAACTGACTGCCACACCCGATTGGGAACATCTAATGGAACAGGAGGAACGACGGCAGCGGCAAAAGCCAGCATAGCAGAGCAAACATGTTTGCTTGCTATTAAACTCTACTTCTAAACTTTGTTTTGTATATGTGTTGTTTTAGTTTACAATCCACTTATAGGCTATTATAGTTATAGTAAAAGCTCACATTATATACCCAAGGTCTATGTATGCATTTTGTATATTTAAATACAATAGGGAAGGCCAATTTTTTTTTTTGTAAGACTATATATATGTATTCATTAGCCCGCATTAATCAATCTTATTTTGATTAACTAATGTTAACATTGTCCATGCTTTCAACAAAGTTAAAGAATGAATAATGGAAATTGAACAAAGTAATTATCAAAATCTAAATCAAGCGTTTATATACCTATATGCGTTATAAAAAAGTAAATTCCTATAAAAAATATAGTTTTGTTAAATGTATACTACGAAATTAAACATTTTTTTATAAGAAATAAATTAAATTACTTAATTCAAAACACTTTGCTAATATTATATTACTTCACACATTTTATTATCTTGCTTCTTTAGTGCTTGCGTAAACAATGGACAAGGCAAATGTGACAAGCTAACGCGGAAACATAATATTCAATACACTTTTTAATTTCGTGCTAGAATTGTTTTTTGCAATCCATCAGTTTGTGCACCTCCATCACCACTTGTAACCGGTGTGCCTTTCCCATCAGGCAAAGTTTGACGACCCCGATAAATATTGCCTTTTATGTCCAGTGAAAAGTTGTAATCTACAGGATTAGCTAATGCTTGTTCTATAGCAGCATCGAGATTTTCGTAGTTTATAAAGGTCTTAGACAATTCCTTTTCACGTCTCACAATCTCTTCTGCGCGTTCGAATTTTTTTTCTTGCCGTCTGCGCGCCGCTTCTATACGTTTGCTAATCGTAGCTGCTCTATCTTCACGTTCCTTGCTTAAACGGGCATTTCGTTCAGCGGCTATTTTTTGATTCCAAACTTCATTCTCCTGCATACAACGTTGGAATTCTGCTTCTTCCTGTTCGGGTGTTAACACAAAATGATCTGCAGTAATTGTTACATTTAAACGTCGTACTTCTTCGCGTAGATATTGTCGTATGGAGCGCATTTGCAATCTAACAAAAACAAATCACATTTAGTAATGAGTGTTGAATACAATATAGATTATTAATACTTGTAATTATTGTTTAACCGCATCAGTTCAGCTTTTTCATCTGGATCTTGAACTTTTCTTTCGGGCACACGATATAATTTGCTCTTTGCAGTAGGCAACCAACGGGGCTTTCTGCGCCAACGTACAAATTCTAGGGATAATATGGAGTTGGTGGTTTTCGCTTCATTCAATGAGAGGCGTGATAAAATGCCGGCTGTTGTACGTAACATATTTACTGCACAATGATGGAAATGACGCTTCTTGGTTATATGAAAATTTGTTAACAATTGTTTTGGTTTTGATTAGGATGTGAATTAAAGTGATATTTCTTTCTGTAAAGATACTTTTGTTATTCCCTAATTATATAATTTCCACCTTACAACTCAAACCAAACATGCAAAATTTGAGTTTAGCTGGGTCATCAGTTCAGCCGCCGACGTCAATACCAAATGGATTTCACCAGCTATCACTGCCCGATAAAGTAAATTATAAGTTGAAGTTATATTAATGAATTAATTGCAATTTACAATGTTTGCATACCTGCATATGGCTGGAAAACAAAAATATCAATTACCAACGTTGCCGAACTTGAGATGGCAAAAGGAACTTGGAAATTGCGAACACCGGGTGCAATGCATACTTCAAAATTATCAGCGAACACAAAACACTTAGCTGAGAAAAAAATTACAGAAAAAGGTATGAAAAGTATGGTGAACTCCCAATGTTGCGTGAAAGGGATATATATTTTGTTTCGTCAGAATGTCAGTAAAAATCAAAAATCTTAAACGATTTGCTTTTCCAAGACAAGTATTAATTTTTGTGTTAATATACAATTAAAACACAAGGAATCCAAGCATTTTTTCCCCTTTCATCTTAGGCACCATGTAACTGAGAAGTGCTGCAAAGTCACGCAACTATGGGTTAATTGCTTTTGAAGGAAAATTCGCTTCAGAACTTGGCTGCACTAGACTAATTCCCCATTACAGTGATGTTAACGCAGCGGAAACGTTTTAGGGAAATTTTCATTTCACTTTTTAATTACAATCATTGCTAGTAATTGCTAACTGATTTTAAACAGCCCTATTTTTCCTTTAAAATCAAACTTTCAATCATTTCTAGATAAATATGTTTTATAAAACTTTAATATAAATTGATTAGTTTTCACCAAACAGGCAAAAAGCGAAGAGGGAATATTAAGTTTTGACAAGTGTTAACAGCACGGACTCATTTTCTTTACTTTATTTTCATAAGCCATTTGTCTTTTCCTCAGTTTCTTTTGAACTACAAGCAGATAAGGTGTACATACGGTTAAAAACGCGACGATTGCATATGGCGGAAATTTTTTGTTTTTATTTCTTTTTATACTACATACAAAATTCAAAACGAAACGGGTGCGATTATCATAAAATAGGCGAATTAGTGTCGAAATAAAACGAATACTAAAGAGACCGGCTGAAGGAAAAGCGCAACCAATTGGAAAATAAAACGCACAAAAGTGAAGTGTAAATATTTTTGTTGAATATTCTATTATATTACGAGTTTTTTCCACACCATTCGGGTATAGTACACATAGAGCAGTTTAGTTCATTCAGACGTCGTCTCCAAATATGTAAAGAAAAAATTCCTTTGTGTGCACCATTTGAAATGCGCGTATGTGTTTGTGTACATGAATTTGTGTGTATGCATGTGAACAATTAAGGTTGTATGAGTACCGCTTACCGAACTGTTGCGCACACCTTAAAAGTGGCTGGTAGCCAAAAGCAGTTGATTTGCGCCGACGGAGACAGAGAAAAGGTGACGGTGACGACCGCACTAAATAAATAAGTGCAAAAACAATACACAAGTAGCTGTTGCAGACTACAGAAGAGAGATGGAAGCGAAGACGTTTATGAAAAATGTTGAGATAAAATACGTAGCAGAAGCACAGACGCAAATAAAGTGAATGCAAGAAGTGTCTGGTAATGGAAAAGAGTCAAACAAAGGCAAATAAAATAGTAAAACGTAATGGGTGAAGCAATAAACGTAAACGAATTTTTGTATGAATGTGCTGAGTTATATATGAAAACATGGGTGAGCCTGTGTGTACTTAGGAAATATAGAAGAGAAGTTAAAATAAGAAATTAATGCAAAAACGATGCATAAAATAATTGTGTGGTTAGAATTGGCACTCAAAAGATATAACAGCTAGAAAGAAACCTTGAAAATAATTATACCCACTTAAGTACTCAGAAAGAAGAGAACAGGTGTATTTAGCTTGCGTTAGTTTGTAAATACCTACAATATAAAAGTGCATACTACCACATGCTGAAATATTAATAACGTCATTCTTGTTGTAAACGTCATCATTACTTCTGCATTCCAGTTACCACCACCAAATTGGTGTCTACAAACAATGACTTTCCTGTACGAACTTGCCAAGCTAATACAGAGACATGAGTAGCAACAACGCACTTGCCAAAATCACCACCATCAAATGAAAGCAAGGGGCCTGCATTTATGGGCTTGAGGTGCGCCAAAATAGCAAGTGCCGTTTCAAATAATAACAAAAGGTGGTGCAAGAGTATAATGGAAAGAAAAATGTGTGTATGTACATTAGGGCAATGGCTTTTTGGCAAGTTTTAAATTTATCGTAATAAACAATCAGTAACTTCTTCTATCAAACAAACGACCTCGGTAGGACAAAAGTATCTAATAACAAAAAATAATAGACCACAACATCAGAGCGAACATCCTAAACACCAGGCCTCTCCATCACAGTCAGCACGCTTACAGAGCAGGCAGAACTACGGGCACAGCCCTATATCAACTGTCGACTGAGAGACAGTGCTCTGCGCCTTTCTTGATATTGAAGGTAGTTTCGATAACACGGCCCATGGCAGTATGAATTGAGCACTGCAGAACAGAGGAGTCCAAGCGCCTATCCAAAGATGGATCGACGCCTTACTCCGCACAAGAACCACTGAAACCTGGACAGCCAGCAGCACACTACAGGTCAACAATACCTAGGGGTGCCCCCAAGGTGGAGTTCTCTAATCCCTTTTGTCTCCGCACAAGAACCACTGAAACCTGGACAGCCAGCAGCACACTACAGGTCAACAATACCTAGGGGTGCCCCCAAGGTGGAGTTCTCTAATCCCTTTTGTGGGGCCTAGTAGTGGACGAGCTCCTGCAAATCCTACTCTGACAAGAGGGCAAATTCGATAACACCCTTTGTGACATCATACAAAGTGCATTAAACCTGACAGAGAAATGGTGTGCCAAAGTTCGGCGCGCTTTTACCGTCAACATGGTTAAACTGAGGTAAACCATCCCGATAACTCAGCTACCAAGGGACGACATTCTCAGGCAGATCATCTTCGAAAAGATATTTAGAGTAGAATTGGGTACAGTTCAGAATAGACACCATTCACCGCTTCCTCACAATAGTGTGGTACACGCATGGCTCGAAGACCCCAGACGGAATTGGAGCCGCAATATTCGGCCCAAAAGCTGAGATCTGGGCGCTGTACTGTGCCGAAATAAATTTTAAGCGTGAATATAGCAATGAGCGCATCGCATTACTTAGCGACAGTCAAGGCGCACTCAAAGCGATCTTATGATTCGAGATAAAAGTTTAGTTCAAAGTATGAGCTCGTGCCACTTCATGGAGGAAGGTTAGGGTAGTCTTTATTCCCAAAGCCGGGAAACCATCTAATACTAAGCCTAATGACTTTAGGCCTATAAGCCTATCTTCATTTCTTCTTAAAACTCTAGAAAGACTTCTGGAGGACTATCTCAGAAGATCGATGGACCCAACTCAGCTTTCGCGTGCTCAACATGCCTACAGTAAGGGTAGATCAACTGATACTGCCTTGCACTCCCTTGTATCTGTGATAGACAAGTCACTTAACCTAAAGGAATACACATTGGTGGCTTTCCTCGACATAGCAGGCGCTTTCAATAATGTCCTTCCGGATGCTATCACTTCGGCGTTGACGGGTCTGCGGGTCGATGCCTGCCTTGTAGAGTTCGTTCGTAAACTGCTTACTAGCAGACGGATCACAACCGAGCTAGGTGGGAACTCGATTCACAGACTCGTTAACAGAGGTACCCCGCAGGGAGGTGTTCTCTCACCGCTACTTTGGGTGGTTACTGTAAACCAGCTTCTACGCCTCATGGAAGGGGAAGGCCACCAAGTGATTGCGTACGCCGATGACATCTGCGTTATTATGCGGGGAAAATTCCCTCAAACTCTTTGCAATTTAATGGAAACAGCCTTATAAATATTTGATTGGGCCAAGTCAACAGGTTTGGGGGTTAACCCCGAGAAAACCGAGCTAGTCCTCTTCACCAGAAGGTACAAAATACCGAACCTTATACCACCAAAAATTGAAAACACGACTTTGGCATTCAGTGACAAAGTCAAATATTTAGGAGTTACTCTAGACAAGAAACACTCTGGGGTGACAACATAACAGAACGAGTGAAAAAAGCAACGTGCGCGTTGTTTACTTGCAAGAGAGCAATTGGTGTCTCGTGGGGGTTTTCTCCCAGGGTGGTACACTGGATCTACACAGCCATTGTTCGCCCGATTCTACTCTACGGAGTGCTGGTCTGGTGGCCTGCACTAGCTAAGAATACGTACCTCAAGCAGCTACAAAAAGTCCAAAGGAGTTCAGAACTCTGCATAACCGGGGCCCTTGGGTCCACCCCGACAGAAGCACTCAACACTATGCTGCATCTACCGCCGCTTGATCTGGTGGCGAAGGAAGTAGCCACGGTCACAGCTTTGCGAATAAGGGAGACTGGCGTCTGGATAAACGAACAAAGTGGGCACGCCACAATCTTAGGTAACCACGCGCCTGTTAACATACCACCACACACTGACTACTGCGCGTCAAATAACGTGTTCGTCAGGAACTACGAGGTAATAATACGGAGACAAGAATGGGACAACAGACCACATACGGTTCGGGGCGCCATTAACATCTTCACTGATGGATCCAAGCTTGAGGGGAAGGTGGGGGGAGGAATCTTTTCACCGGACCTGGGACTAGAGATCTCCTTCCGTTTTCCCGACCACTGCAGCGTGTACCAAGCGGAAATGCTGGCAATACACGGTGCGGTGGAAAGCTTGGCATCCATGCCCCAAAATGGTAAACAGATCTATATCTTCTCAGACAGTCAGGCCGCACTTAAAGCCTTGAACTCATACGTCGACAATGCAAAGTCGTTAACTGAATGTCGCAGATCTCTCAACGAGATGGCTCAGCACTTCAGTATTAGCCTTATTTGGTTACCTGGGCACAGGGATATTGAAGGTAACTGCAGAGCGGATGAGCTGGCCAGACGAGGTACCACCACCCATCTCCTTCCGAGAAATAGGTCGGTAGGCATACCCATGGCCTCCTTTAAATTTAGTGTCAGCACAAACACAATGAAAATAGCAAATATGCTCTGGTCGGGGCTCTCGACGTGCGAGATATCCAGGCTAACCTGGCCTTCTTACAACAAAAGACGTACAAATTCCCTGTTGTCCCTTAATAAATCCGACATTTCATCCCTGGTAAGAGTTCTAACAGGGCACTGTTTAATAGGCATTCACGGCGCCAGAATGGGCGCAATGTCTAATGATTACTGTCGCAGCTGCAGATGTATTGAGGAAGAGGAAAGTGTTCAGCATCTGATGTGTCAATGTCCTGCACTCAGCAGGCGACGGTTGGCTATCCTGGGCCAACCGTTTCTCGATGACCTCGCTGAGGTATCAAAAATAGAAATAAAAGCGTTATCCAAATTTATTGACTCCACGAAATGGTTCGATCCCCTGCCCTGGGTGTGAGTTGGTTTCCCCTGGCGTCGACGGTGGCGCGACCGTGTGAGTCGGCTGGTCCTTTTTCAGCCTCTGGAGATCTTTGAACACTATTACTCTAGGGTTGTTGGATCGGTTGACTGTAAAGCGGCTGAGCTGCTGTGGGCTTCAGGGATGACTTGCTCGCATCTCTGGGGCATAGAGGTGGGTAGAGACCGTATAGGGATCACAATGGGCCTATTTAGAGGCCTAAGTGTCGGGCAGAGTCCAGGTACTCTGTCCCGCCCTTGCAACCTAACCTAACCTAACCTATGAGCTCGTGTTATAGTTCGAAACTGGAATATTATCAATAAGATTTATTAGATGCTTTTCATTTATAGGCTAATATATTACTGGCTTGGTGGAATTCTAGGATACCATTACGTTTATTCCCGTTTTTCAAAGACTTGATTGTAACTGCTTATTCGTCGGAAGGGCCTTTAGTTAGCACTATTCAATAATTTAAAGTATTTTTCACAAACCTGAAACGTAAAACAAAATGCGATGTAATTGGGGTTATTTACGCCTTTTCAAAGTTAAACGTTTTTTTTTTATATGTTTACCATTCCAGCCACTTGAAAATATAAATGAGACACGAGAGATATCACTCTAATGTACATACGTGCATACTTAAATACAAATAAAACATGAAAAATTACAAAAGCTGCATAACAGTATAAGTTCGCTGAAGATTTTCATGGGTATGCCGTCCCACCATAGTTTGGTTGCGATATTTTTGTGACATATCCCCAACTTGCGCATTGAATTGCTTTGTGCTAAATTTATTTTTTATTTTATGCGTTTTTTTTATATACATACATATCTGAGCCAATTTTATTTTTATTACTGTGCTAAATTTTCAACTTAATTAAGATTTATGAAATTTTATATCGTTAAAGCATTTCCTAGTGCATAAAAAACATACTTGCAAAGTTAAGATACTAATTTATACATTTTAAGATACATATAAACATCAGTCTAAATACAAACCGCAGGAAATATGAATAACCTCATTCGGTATAAAAAAAAAAGAAAAGTAAAAACGAGACGCATATTTTATTAGTATTAGCAGTAATTCAGTACAAACCGCAAAGGGAAGTGGAAATCACCAAGAAATACATGCATTGCCCACAGCATAAAATGTCTGAGGGCTCTTCTACTGTCATTGCCGCCAACGTCACTGTACCAGCCGCCCCAAAGTAAAACGGTCGTTGCTCTAGTACCAAGTACATGTACATGTACCTACCCAGTTCTTTACTAACTACACATATGTACATTTTGGCATGTTTGTAGTACATATTTTAGTCTCGGCTAAGTATAACTTCTTAGCGTCTTAATACAAACACGAGGGCTGCTACGTATGTTGTCAGATCACGTAGGCTGTGTGATTTCCGTGTTGTGATACCTTATTTAGACGTATCTAGGGTCGAAATGTATCAAACTAATCACGATCTCTCACGACGCACATTGGGTCACGATATAAAAAAACTCGGATATTGGTAAAAGTTTCACGACTGTATTGAAAAACGTTTTTGAAAAGATAATTTTGAATTTTTTTTTTCAAGTTTTTTTAGTCATAAATGTGTGTAAATGGAAAATTTCTGTTGTGACCTTTGTTTTTTATAAACATCTCAAAATCTATTACAAGCTCGATTTAATGGTCGGCGATCCGATGCCGACTCGATGATCTAGCTGTACGCTCGTTAGCTTTGTCGTATGTCAGCAGGAATGTGTAGAGGTCCTTCACCGATGACCTTTGTCGAAAACTGGCACTAATTCAAAATTACTTTTTTTCGAGCATTACAAATAGCCGCCCTCGTATCTACTTATAATACAATAAAAAAAAATTTCATTTTTACAGCAAATATGCACGCATCGCTTTTTTTATATGCAAATCACAAACATACTCGTATCTAACAAATAGCAATATTATGTTGCAATGCTGTGCTGTGCTATGCTACGCGATTTATTATTAGGGCGTTCTGCTTTGTAAGCTCCTGATGAAGTCAAGTGAAACGGGTGAAGTGCTTGTGAAGCTGCTGACGGTGGCAATCAAAGTGATTTTAAGTGCAAAAATGATTTTTACTTTTAAATTATTATTTTTTTATGCTTATGCCAAGAGTGGCCCCGCAGCGACGACGTGCATAATGCAAAAGAATTCACTTATTTACTTATGCTGTCTAATGTTTGTTTTTATTTAACTATTGACATATGTATGTATGTATGTACGGTTTATTTTCTATTTTTCGTACTTCGCGTATTCATTGCTTGCTTAGCTCTCCTTTATTTCTTATTCCATCTTTATTATTTTTCTCTCCCTGTTACTGCAGTTGTTCTTAATCTTTTTTTGATAAGAGAGAGACTGCATTTTTTTGTGGTAATATATGATTATATGTATAATTACCCTAAAGGAAGCATGGTATTGAGTGTCTCTAAGTCACCACTTTAATCGACTATTGTGGTGAATTACTGTATGACACGTCAACGAGGCGTCTATCTTTGGCATTAGCTGTGTTCGGTGAGGATAATTTTTTTTTTTAATTTTTTCAGTTCAATTGTAAAGACGCGTGGTTGTAAAAAAGCAAAAGTTTGATAATACAATTATTTGTGCGGCAAAATCAAAATTGTTGTGAGGAAAACGTCTAGATTTGATTGAATAAAATAAATGATAAGTTAGACCGGACTTGTGCGTGAAAATTTTTGTTTTTTCTCGACTATTAAATCCCTGTAGGTGTAGTAGTCAGCAGCTCTACTGACGAATTATTTCAGAAGCAATGCAATTTGCTGTAGGTATTCAACATTTGCTTCTCACCTCCAGGCTCCATGGATCCTCGGACCATGGTTTGTGAGCCACTATTTTACTAGTATGCACTTTTTGTTTTTCTTTTCTACAAGTCAACACGAAATTGTAATTCACGGAGAGTTGCTGCTGAGAATTGTGTTTCTTTCACTCATACAAATTTGATGACGTCGTACAAAGTTTGCTATGACTTTGACTGCGATTTTGCTTTGTCAAGATATTTTAGCTATTGCTGCGAAAGTTTCAATTTCTTGTCCCCTGCAGCAGCGCTGCTGACGTTCTGTCGCGCTTGTCGGCGCATTGAAGGCAATTTTGACGAAATGACGTTACTTGTTCTATGCTAGTTCTTTTTTCTTTTTATTATTTTTCGTACACATAACATATGTATACCCAAGTATTGTAATTTTGAAAGATATCTAGAAAATATTGCTATCATCTAGTTCTCAAATCATTTGACTTCAAAAAAAATAAATAAGGCATTAAAAGTCGCTTAATCACTCAGGTACCTAACCTAATCTAAGGAAGAAGTATTTCACCAAATGATGGCAATGATTTTTTCGAACCTCCATGCCGAGAATTTTAGTCGCATCTTATCCCTGACATATCTTAATCCCGGTATATTGAGTACAGTTTCCTGAAGGGGCAGATATGATGGTATATATTAGTTGAGATCCCGTACAAATCTGTCAAACGATCAGTTGGTACAGATTTAAACAAAAAAATGTTAACAATTTCTTAGAGAAGTTTTATGGTGATATTTTCAGCTTGCTTGTCATCTGCAAACGGGGTGGTGACAGCTGCAATGACTATTTCGAATTATAGGAACAAGCGGAATTGGGCTATAACAATTTTCAGTAGTCACGATGACAAGCTGCCCAAAAATAGGGCAGTTAGTTTTTGACAGTTTTACTAGTTTTAGTCAGAACCGCCAAAAATTCATACACAATGACAATGCTAAGAGTTATGCGGCAAGCAGATACGATACGACATTACGTTGAAAAAACTTACAGCTAAGTAGAATGCGTGTGTTTGTGTGCGTAACAACAGCTTTTACGGTTACGGCAAAATAGATTTTGCTCTAAATTTTGACGGATGACGGATACGTCGACGGTGAAGTATTGCTTGGCGCATAAATGTCAAAAATCTAAGTTCTCACACATTTGCAAGAATATTTCGAATTGGAGGTTAAAAAATATACATGCACATTTCCCATACATATTTAACTTTATTTAAAAAAAATATTTAATCAAGTTTTTTCTTTCATTTTCAGGTGTTCCTTGTGTTTTAAAATTTTGCTGAGAATGTTTTGAAATTTTATGAGATAAAAAAGATTTATATACTCAACAGGATTTTAAGAATCCAAAACAATAGAAAATAAATAAAATAATAATTTTCTACAAATAGTGAAACTGAAAAAAAAAAAAAAAAATTGTGTTGCGTTATTTAGCCGTGAAACGAAACGCCTTTAAAAGAAAATTAAACGACGAAAAGCAACGCCAGGAGCAGCAAATTCGAAAAGTGAAACAAAGTTTAAAGCGTATGATAAAATAAAAAATATAATTTATCTTTTAAGCAAGAAGTGTGTTAAATATTTTATTTAATAATTTATTTGAAATATAAATTAAAAACAAAAAAATTTTTTGATCCTGTTTTGTTTTTCGTTAAAAAAAAAATACAAACACACCGACGGCGGCAGGCAAAGTGAAATATTTGCCTACCGAGTGGAAAGTTAAAAATTTATGCTTAAATGGATGCAACATCAATAATCACACAAGTCTCACGCGACGATGAGCAATTAAACGTGTGTCCGAGTGAGAAAGGTTAGTATCATAATGTTAGCAAAAAAAAAAAATTATAATATGAAAATATTTTTGGAAGTTTAATGAGCTCAAGACCAGTTGATAATAATTCTTAGTTAATTATTATTATTTTTGTTTAGAGAAAAAATTGAAAGCAACAAACATAGACAGTCGTCAGACTAATTCGTATAGTTTTTGCTATTTCAGAGGATCTTGTGGAGAATCGAACCCACTCTCTCTGATTGCAAGCGCAGCCGCCTAACCCATAGGCTATACTGCGTGTAGTTTTGCAAGCTGCTTAATTCAAGTTTTCCTCTAATTGTTGTTTGTTATCTGCCAACGGTATACACAATATTTGAGACATTCTGTCTATATGTAAATCATGTATGTTGGACTTTGTTTTTGTACATTCTTTTTTCTATTTTTAGAAGATAGTTATTGTACATAACCGCGTGCTCCGCTGTAAATTTAGTTTTGTTGTTGCTTTTATGGACTGTTCATTTTTACATAATTTTGTAAGTTTAACAAGCTCAAGACCAACAAAATATACTTTCCTGAACTTTGTGTAAACTTTGAAATTTCTTGTTACGTGGTTTCTGTTATGGAATTCGCTATATTTTAAATGAAAATTATTAAAAACACAGCTTCTTATTTTGTTGAACGATATCCCATTAAATTTCACTACTATTATATTGCACACAGCTGTACATATGTATGTACCATGCACAAAAATGTATAAATTTTTCTGATTTCTGATTAGGAAATATTTTTATTGTCTTAAGAACTTTGACTAACATCACAAATTAACGAAGTTCAAGACAACAAGATTGATGAAAACCGAAGCAGTGACAATTATTGGGGGCTAAAAATGGAGCAAAGAAAATTTAACAAGATGTGACAAGTTGGACAGTAGAGTTGTGAGCCGTTAGTTCATGCACGACGAGTGGGCTGCCAACAAAAGTTAGTCGGGGCAATATATACGAGAACAACAAAGACTTGAACTGCGCTGGTTGACGGTCGCACTAAAACAATTGCCATCGTCATCGTTGTCATTGAAAATACGATGCAGCAACACAGGGATGCGCACATACATACATATCTATACAAATAAGTGGGAAGCCTGACGACTGGGTGGAGGTGTTGCCTCTTGGGTTGTTATACTGGTTCTTCACCTGCTCCTCATTCTATGCCATACGGGTTCGCGAGTATGCAGCTGTGTGTGTGTATTCGTTGTCAGACACACAAATGAGTCATCAGCAACCTGCCGTCTGCGTGTCCAAACAACCAAGCCATTTGAATCGATATGTAACAACTGCCAAAGCAATGGCCACAAGGATATGTTTGTTAACAGTGGTTTGAGTTGGCAGAAAACGAAAAAAAAAATATGTACGGAACTTTAGTCTATAATTAAAAGTAATTGCTTTAGTCTAAATGAAGTTGTATATTGAATATTAATACATGTCGCTATTGCGTTTTATCGACTTGAAATGATACTAATCAGTATGACTGAAGGTTCTAATAATTTTTTATATCCAGTTGTACTCGCACATAAGGCGGTTTTTAACGACATTAAGGATTGAGATAGTATAGTCTTCCATACATCAAGGTTCTTGGGATCAATGGGAAAATCGGTGGAGATTTTTCAGACCGTCTGGCACACTAAAAAATTAAGTATTTAAATGAAAGTTGTTATACAAATTACCCAGTCCCGTTTATTAATAACAAACGGCTCTCCGTAACCAGCATTGATACCATCAACAATCGAAGTTTGACTTGCGTGCATTTTATGGAATTTTACTCTCGTCCCCATTTATCACTTCCTCTTAGTAAGTGTGTCAGCATCTAGATCACATAGCTTGCAAGATTGGCATTCTGATTGGTACTTGAAGGTGTTAACCGGACTACCGGATACATTTGACAAAGCATTGTCAAACCCACAGTACTCGAAATTCTGTGCATAATACGTTTTAATCATGAAATTACATCGAAGTTACCGAAATTTGATGTATAATTTTAATAATGCCCAAGAATTTCATGATCCAAACGGAATTGAAACCAGCACGCCACAGCGTCCGGAGCTCCCACTGTATTACCGATAGACCCTTTCGTCTACTAACTCTTTCGAATAGATAACTTTAGTTTAGCAACTTCAAAAAATTGTTTCTTTTGCTACACATAGATCACTCGATAAATGTACAAATTTTTGGATATACTCGAATACTTTTTAATAGCACTTCTATTTTAACTTCTCGTCGATTTATTTCACAATTAATCGATTATTGGCTCGATTTATTTCAAATTAAATTCATTATTGGCTCCTTTAATTTCGGAATTAATATATTATTTGTTCGATTAAAGTCATAATTAATTTATCGTTGGTTCGATTGATTTAGTTCAGCCTATTAGATTCGATTATTGATTATTGGCTCGATTGATTACAGAATTAAAAGATTATTTGTTCGATTAAATTAACAATTAATTGGTCGTTGGTTCGATTGATTCAGCCCTTATTCCTAAATTCGTTTCATGCATTTTCCCAAGCAACCTAAAAACAAGAAAAATTAATTATTTATTTCTTAAAAGATGCATTCCATGAAGTAAGTCCGGAACTAATCGTTTATTGGCTCGATGTATTTTACAACTAATCCATTACTGATTCGATTTATTCCACATTTCACCCATTATTGGTTTGACTTTTTCACAATTAATCGATAATTGCTCATTACTTTCACAATTAATCCATAATTTAATCGACTAATACCACAGTGAATTGAAGAATTAAATATTATTTGTTCCATTAATATCACAATTAATCGAAGAATCAAAGTTATTTTGTTCGATTAATTTCACAAATAATTGATTATTGGTTCAATTGATGCAGCCGAGATTAGTCGATACGATTTAAGCTTTTTTAAAGAAAATTAAGAAGACGAAAAATTAATCCTGCCCTAGTTACACTCAAACTAAACACTGTGCAACAAATCAGCTACAATGTAACAACTCGAGAAATGTTGCAACTGTGAAACAATAGCAGGTCGTTGTTGTTTCCATTAACTTTTTCCTTTTTATACATTTGCACATTTTCTACCATTCTTATTGGAACTCATTTCACCTTCGATCTTTTTCACATTTGCACATACCTTGGCAGCAACAACAACAAAAACTAAGGGATGATGATTTGCGTTCAGTTGGATTTTCATTTCTTTTTTTAGTCATTTTACGCTTTTCAAGGTCATTGAACTTACTCGCCTCCGTTTTATGGTTGCATTTATTTTATTTTTTACGTTTTGCGCATTTCACGCGCTCTTTAATGTGTTTTTTTTTTCTAGTCGCTTCATTAAGTTTTTCTTTACTTTTTTCTTGGTTATTTGGCATCATCAAGACATTAAATGAATAGGAAAAAGCTTAAGTATTTTAACAACTGCAAGCAAATCTTCTGAGCTTTGTTTTTTGAACAGGTGATGGAAAAATGTTACAAAAGCATTTTTTTTTTGTTTTCAAAATATATATACATACAGATATGTCTACAAGTAGGTATTTTTATCATAATTGCGTCAATGTACTTTCTCTTATTGCCATTTGCGCTTACAACAAATTCCAACTCATTTAATTTTCCGATCACAACTTGTAATCACCGCATTCGTATTGTCAATACTTGGCTACGTGGACAGTGCAGCACTTTTTTTAATTTGCTTTCATACAATTTGCTGTGTTTTATATTGTAATAATTAAAATTTTATTGTTATAAGTTACTTTAATTAACGCATCTTGTTTAATTTTATCGCTGTGAAAGGATTATGCTGGAGAAGATAATTCGAGCATGATATTGATATCAATGACCCGGAAAAGAAACAGACAAATATGTTGGCTGGGTATATTTCTATTTTCTAAAACTGTTTTAGTCTTGCGTGGGGCGCGGTCCGAGCTAAATAAGGTTTGCACCTCCTCCCGTATCGGTTTCTTCCACCTTCAGAAATTAGACGACACTAACATTTTGTATTCATGCTAAAAACTTTCAGTATCCAGTCAAGAATGGTTACGAAAATCAGTGATATTAAAAATTTGGTTTGTATGGGAGGTGCACGCTCCCTTTTCTCGTATCCCCCGTTTTTGACTTAGTATTACAGATCAATCTTGGAGGTGACACGCCCTTTACCCTTGTCTTTTTTTTTTTTCAATGCGTGTTAGATATCAACTAATTTTACTCTTCTAGAGTTATGCAATATCAAAAATGCCATGTATATAGGAGGTGCCAAGCCCCTTTTTATATATTAAAAACCCATCTTTGTGAGGTTTCCAGTGGCTTTTTGAAATTTGATGATGGTCGGTTAATCCGTTCGTTACGTATACCTTTGTATGTACAGTTGTGTTCAATGTAATAGTAGTGAAATTAAATTTAATCGTTCGACGAAATAAAAAGAAGCTGTGTTTTTAATAATTTTCATTTAACACTCAGCGAATGCCATAACAGAAACCAAATAAAAAGAAATTTTAAAGTTTACACAAAGTTCAGGAAAGTTAATTAAACTTTTAAAAATTTACATCAAAATTTCATTATTTTTGTGCAGAGTTTTAAGTACGTAGTTTTATACCTCATTCAATTTTAGCATCATAATGTGCAAGTTAGAAGTACCTCAAAATTCCCCCTGATTTTTAAGAATTTTTTTTGTCAAAGATGCTGGGTATTTTTTCCATACAAAATTAATTGTTCTTCATGCGTTGTGTGGAAGAAATCACTCAACACCCTCGACGAAAAAAATTCTGAATATGCTAGGAAATTTTTAAGCGAGATTTAACTTGCACAAAGTTGTACTAAAATTGATTGGTCTACAAAGCTACGTATTTAGAAATTCTCTAAAAATTCTGCGCAAAAATATTGAAATTTGGATCTTAATTTTTATCTTAATCAAAATCACAGCTTCCTTCTATTTCGTCTAACGATATCGTATTTAATTTCACTACTATTATATTGAACACTACTGTATGTATGTATAAACATGATTTAAATTTTTTATAAATAGATAAATTTTTTGTTATTATATTAATAAAATACCACTTAAATAAATTATTGGTTCAACAATCAATCGATTTCTCTGGCTTAATTTTTAAAGTGATTCATCCCTTTGTTTCATTACGCTTGCCGGCAATAGCGCTTATGGTATGTACTTGCATTGATGGGCAATGCAAAGTTAAAAAGTTGACGAAGCTTGATTGGACTAAGAACCCTACTGTTTTACTCTTCAGAGCTTTGTGTGCACATTAGACCGTTTCGAAAATGTATACTTATTTTGTTTTTTTTTTTCTGGCTTTAAAAGTTAATTAACAAAATATATCCCGCAACGGGTTTTTAACCTTAAACTAAATACATGCATAAATAAAGATGTTATATCGAAAAACTTTCAAGAACAACATGGATACCTACAGACATATAAAACTCCAAAAATTGTATTTTTGGCTTCTGTGGCTGTAATGAAGGCCTCCAGAGGGAACAGTCCAATATTTTGCATGGTTTTATTTTTATTGTTGTATATGTGTATTCTTTTCACTTTTTATTTTTGCCTTTACCACGCAACCACAACAACTCAGCGATATGTGATTGCAATTAATTGGAAAATAAATTGGCCATAAAAATTACGCGGGTAAACGCGCCAGCAATAGTAATAACAACAGCGACTAAATAAAGAATTTCACTTAAAGCAGCAATGACATGCGTTTACACTTTGCTTAAATGGTTAAAAGACAAAAAGAAAAATAATGAACTAAATAAATGCTGATAACAAAAGCTACAAAATTACTAAAACAACTAAATAGAAAGAGAGTAGTTTTGAGAGCGTATGAATGGCAGCAAAGATATACAGACCCCTCTGCCGAAAAAGTAGCAAGAAGGATATCTTTATTTTTATCTGTAACTTTATTCTTATCTTTTCTTTAATTGTATCATTGAGTTTATCTTTATCTCTTACTTTATTCTTATGTTGATATTTTCTTTAACTTTATCTGTCACTGTATTTTTATCTTTATCAATAAGTTTGCCTTTATCTTTCCTCGCATTTATCTTTAAATTTATCTTTACCTTTTCTTCATATTTAACTTTAACTTTATCTCTAACTTTCACTTTATCTTTATTTGTATCTTTGTCTATATCTTTATCTTAATCGTCATTTTCTCTTAATTTTTGTATTTTCGTTTCTTGGGCCCTTCGTCGTTGTCGTCGTTTCATAACACGCAATTTAATTAAAATCTTTACTTAACTTAAAACGACATTTAAAATGTTGGGCAATCATAGTCATATTAGTTGTGTTCCAGTTAGCTATCCAGATCAGTATCGCAATCAAGATCTCACGGGAACGATACGGATCTGTTGTATTAAATAAAGATTTAAGCAAAAATGAAATGCAACAGGGTCCCCATATGAAAAAAAAAATTAAATTGGTTGGGGGTATGAAGAAATTTTTTTTGTTTTGCAAAGGTCACCCTGTGTCAACTATTTTATTCACAAACCATAGTATAATATGGTATGTCTTGGATTAAGCAATATCACAAACACAATCATAGACACATACTGTGATTTTAAAATATTAAAATTACGTTTTTATCATTTTTAAATTAAAACTCCGTCTTAGACATAAAATGAAGTGGATTATGACAGACACGAAAGGATGTTTATTTTAGAATCATGTTTAAGTAGATAAAACTTTATTTTAATTTGACTATGACTACGAGCCTTTGTCTTTATATTGACGTTTCCCTTTAAAATCACTACTTTTTGATAGCTTTTATCTACATATAGAAATTTTTTGAATTTTTCAGTAGAACGCTTTGAGAGTTTAAATTTTAGTGTAAATGTTTGGAAGGGAGATACGGTTTTTTGTACATAGAATCCACTGTTTTGGAGCAAAAGCCGTGAGAAGTTCTGTACTTAGAGATTTGTGTACAGGGAACACAATGCTGGTAATCTCTCATTTTCGTTCTAGCTTGAGTTTAGCTTTTGTCGCTTATTGCCACAGATATCTTACCATATATTCTGTTAATGGAAATAATTTATTTTCTGAAAATTTTATATCCGTCAAATGCATAAATTTTTTTTATAATTTTTTTTTGTTCTATCAGCTATCAATCTCTGCTGATTATTTGTTTGTGCATGCATCATAAACATTCGTCTATTGATAATAAACAAACGTCCATGTTCCCAATAAAAAAGGGCGACTAGTACTACAAGAAATCGCATGTATATATTTTTTATGATTGACATGAAATTTAATAGCAGTCTTCTGTTCAGGAACTGCGCATATTGATTTTAACTAAGCAATCTATAAATCGTAGTTTAGCTCGTCAAACAATAAATCTTTGATCAATGCTGTCTCAACGGTGTTAGGACAAAGATTGACTAATATTATATGGGTGGTTTTGTCATGTCTAGTCTGTAAGATTTGTACTTTTCTTTATACTTTTGTCATATATTATATATTTAATTGTATTTATTTTTCCGGTCGATAAGTGTCGACTTAAAATAAATAAGTATATAAAAAAATTCATTCAAGGTCACACTTAAAGGGTGATAAGAAATTGAAACCACTTAGCAATGCAATCTCACTCAACCTAAACCGAATTTTAACGGGGAATTAGTAGTTATAAGTAAATAAGAATGAGTTGAAGACCACGTCAGCGCATCCGGATAATAAAATCCAACGGAACATTTCCCAAGCCACCATATAAGCATGTTTACCGCTCTATGCTGCACACAGTTTCTCAATCTTTACTTCATGTTGTGAACAGAGTTGTGGGAGATTGACTGTGAAACTGCTTTTGGCACAGGTTAAATAGGTGCCTGTCGCTGTTCAACTTTTAGAAACAACTGTATGTTTGTTGTTGTGTCACAGCAAACTCGTTTTGCCACTTGATTTACGGCGTTGTTGCGTAGAAATAATAAAAATCGCACCAACGTATTACAATCGATTGACAGTTGATAA
This sequence comes from Merzomyia westermanni, assembly GCA_949987695.1. Lineage (NCBI taxonomy): Eukaryota > Metazoa > Arthropoda > Insecta > Diptera > Tephritidae > Merzomyia > Merzomyia westermanni. The sequence continues at coordinate 144,558,009 of OX465291.1, read as the reverse complement.
ATATAAAAGCTATCAAAGTCATCACAAGCTGCGCTGTTTACGTAAGTCTATTTTCAAATAAAATATTTTTAGTGGACTAGTTCTTTACGAGTATATATTTATCTCTATATATTTTTACGTAATTGAAAATAATTTGTATAAAGAGTTTTGCTTAGCACACAAGGTATAATTTTAATCGCATTACAGTGGGTTGTAAAAATCGGCAGGGATGGAAATCGATATAGATTTCCATATAGAAAAATGATTTAGCTAGGAAAACATCAAAAATATATATAACTTAACCAAGGACTGAACCGAAACCGTAACCGATTAAAATCGATTCAATTTAAAAAAAAAAAAAAAAAAACATTTTGTAAAATGTGGCAAGGTTTGATCTGAAAAACCACAAAACAAACTATTTTGACCAAAATAGAATAGGTCAAACTTTCTTTTAATACTCAGATATTTCAGGAATGGATAAACTAATCCCTATTTTTTATTACCTAACTTTATAGCGATATAGTAGTTATTCTTGAAACGCGCTCAAGGCCAAGAATAATAATTTTTCACATTTTAATTTTTATGAAAATTATTATTGTTTTTATTTTTTTAATAATAATTTTTTAATTAATTATTAAAATTTGTTTTAATTAAATACAGTAGTAAAAAATTTTTAGAGACAACCGCCATAGCTTTTCTTATAGATCCATTTCGGAAGCTGCTAGGCTTCTTCATCAGAGAAATTTTGGCACGCATTGCTAACCATTTTGATATCATCTAAACTCCTAATTCTATTCTTCCTTTACCATATGCATGAACAACCCCCGCTAAATGGCAGTTAGTAGTATGATCATGATGGATTTTTAGACAGATCTGCTTTATCATCATCAGCAGAACTGCCTTACCGCGTGCCCTCGATTTTGTTATTGCTTTTTTATACCAACAATTTATATATAGTTTATAGCTTTATATATAAAAATAATTTTAAAAAAAGTTCCATCCAAATCCGTTCTGCAGTGTCCGAGATCTTGTCATTCAAAACTCTTAGACTTTGTTTTATAATATGTATATATAAGCTATTGAATTTTATGTCAAACCCCTTTTTCAAATTCCGATTTCTGAAAAGGTCTAAGATCAAATTCGATGAAATTATTATGACGGATAGATACATATCTATAGAATCGACTGAATAAATCTATCGATAAAAAACTTATACTTTCCTAATAAACAAATTTTTTAATTTTTAGAATTTATTTTACCTGAATTTCATCCATAAATGACAATGAACAATATTTATTATTTTATTGGAGAAATTCATGATGTGCACAGGAAAAAAACTCTAAAATATCAGACCTATTTGAAACCCCTCGAATTTTTTAGCTAAGTTAATACAATTATTTGTTCACAAATTTGGATTCGATTTTTTTGTTTTGAAACTGAAACAGGAACGAAACCGAAATAAATGTTGAAGAACGAAACCGGAACCGAAATCGCAACGTTATTTTAATCGGTTTCATCCCTTGACCCCTTATATAGGGTGTTTTTTACAGGTTTGTTTTTCGAATAGAGATAAAACTGGCATTTTGTGGTCAAATCTGGCAACTCTAATGTCATTTATGTTCAGTTTGGTTTGCCATTTCATCATGAACAGGTTGACAAAAGAACAACGCTTGTAAATCGTGCAAATTTATTTCGAAAATAATGGTTCAGTTCGCGAAGTTTACCGTGAGCTCCGTCCATTTTATCGTCCATCAGAGCAATTAATTCGGTTAACCATGGATCGTTTTCGCACTACGTTTACTCTATGTGATAATACGCATCCGCAGAGACGTCGAACAGTGCGCACCGAAGAAACAATTGCCGCTGTAGAGCAAAGTGTTGAAGAGGACCCGAATGAATCGATTCGCCACCGTGCACAGCAATTGGAGCTTTGTCCATCAACTTTATGGAAGATTTTGCGCAAAGATCTTGGCTTGCGACCTTACAAGATCCAGCTTGTGCAAGAATTAAAGCCGCGAGACCATGCAATGCGTCGTGATTTTGGTGTATGGGCCAAAAATGAGATTGATTTCGATGCTGATTTTCATCGCAAAATTTTGTTCAGTGATGAGGCTCATTTTTGGTTGAATGGCTACGTCAACAAGCAAAATTGCCGCATTTGGAGTGAAGAGAATCCACATGAGACCCTTGAAACGCCATTACATCCACAAAAACTGACTGTTTGGTGTGCTCTATGGGCTGGTGGAGTCACTGGGCCATACTTCTTCCGCAATAATGCTGGAGAGGCAGCTACCGTTAATGGAGACCGGTATAGAGCCATGATAACCGACTATTTTGTTCCCGAATTGGATGGCATGAATGTGGATGAGTTGTGGTTCCAACAAGACGGCGCTACATGCCACACAGCGCACGTCACAATCGATTTATTGAAGGAAACATTCGATGAGCGCATAATTTCGCGGAATGGACCTGTCAATTGGCCACCAAGGTCGTGTGATTTGACACCATAGGATTATTTTCTTTGGGGATATGTGAAGTCGCTCGTCTACACCAACAAACCAGAAACGTTAGGGGAATTGGAAGCCAACATTCGTGGCGTTATTGCCGACATACGGCCCCATATGCTCGAAAAAGTGGTTGAAAATTGGACCTGTAGAATTAGCTTTATTCGAGCCAGCCGCGGCGGCCACATGCCCGAAATCATATTTAAACATTAATGGCATAAAATTATCCTTCCAATAAAGCCAAATTGATGGACCTTAAAACGATTTTCTTGTGTTTTATTTCAATTCGAAGTTCTATACCCCTAAAAAAAACACCCTATACAAGCCATGTACACCTCCACCTGTAAATTACAAACATTCTCATTTGAAAACTATTAAAGTTTTCCTGTATAAAATGAGATTCCGTAACAACTATCTCCATCCGCTTTTATGCTATTTTTCATTATTGTCACATAAACTCAAAATGTATTCTTATGTGAAATTCCGACATAATTTGATGATTTTTATCAATAAACAAAATAAGAAGCTTTGCATACATAAATTACTTTTTATTTGCATAGCTCAACTTACAAATAATTAAAATGATTTATCGCTGTTTATTGTTATTATAATCTCAACTTGAGCGCTCTGATCATTGCTGATTTGTATAGTTTTTTTTTCCATTGTCAGCAGTTTTGTATATGTGAATATTTGTTGTTGTATATAATAATTTTATTTTATTTCTTTTTCAAAAATCATCAACATTTGATTTAGGTACAATAAAACTCTCAGTGCAAAAGTATATACAGACTGCTGTTGACTGGGAAAAATACATACATACTATATGGTCGTATGAATACTTTTTTTGTTGTTTATTAGCAGTTCAAATTAGTGTTTGAATTGACCTAAGGCTTGATGAAAAATCGTAATACTCGTATATGCGGCATAAAATATGTGCTACGTTGGATGAGTGGAATAGCACGCTGTGTATTCGGTTGCTAATACTTAAATGCCCCGTAACGTCTGTCTGTATGTGTGTCAGCGCATTACTTAAAAACCGCTGTATAGAATCGAATGCAATGTTCGCCGACGACATGCAGATGTCTAACTTAAAGCTTATGATACATTTGATCGCTCGGAAATATTTTATTACACCTGTACACAGTGGTGGCAATAATAGTTGGCGCAAAATATTTTTATGCATATAGTACAGAGTAAGATCAACAAAATAAAAAAAAAATATACTTTTAATGTGTTTTCTGTCTCTCTGTATGTACAACATTGGACACAATGGTGTCTTGGCCGATGTATTGCTGGAGGTACTAAGTAGAACTTTCACGCATTTTGCTCCAGCGAAGACATTCGAATCCATTTGCTAAATCGACTTTGAACGTCGTTCTAACTCGAATGTGTTTGTCGTGCTGTTTCAGCATTATATCAGAGCCGAACTGAAGTTTTGAATTGTTTAGATAGAAATCTTTGACACACAAACCATTATTGATTTTCCTCGAAAATTATGAATTTTATTGACCGCAAAATAATTTCTCAAATCCATATATTTAAAAGGTTCGTAAAAGTGGACCCCTCCCTCCACACGACGGTTTTAAAATTTGAAAATAATATATAATAAATAAAAAATTTACTTAATTTATACATTTCTTAAGGTATAGGCCAGGTTTCATATCGCATACACCTCCCCTTTCCCTCCTTGACGAACTTGCATTCATACTACAATTTTAACTTCAAAGCTGCCTACTAAAAAGTAAAAAAATAAAATACTTTTGCTTGTTTTACAGATATTTTATTAACATTTTTAGAAATAAGTAATATTGAGCGCAGTAAAAATATTTTTTTATTGCATAATTTGTAGTTGTTACTGCTGAACTGTGCTCACGTTAATCGATTTACATATATTTCTATTGGCGGATTTTGTTATAAACAGATCGAATTTATTCTTCTACGATTTTTGAAATATCACATTCAAGCATCATTCTTTGCCCTTTATTTAATATCCAATACTTATATAAAAATATTTTTATATACATTTGTATGCTATATATAGTATAATTAATATTAATAGCATTTCGATCAACTTGTGGTGAGCCAGTTTAGCTTGATATCTTTATACTTACTAAATATATGTATGTATATGTATATGCATGTAAATGTAAATATTCTATTCCGGTTCAGTGAATTATATACCAAGCACATATGTACATACATGTCTCACATAACCCACTCTCACTTGCTAGCCACTTGCTGACAGCATTTTATTATTATATTTATTTTATTTATTCTTCATACATTTTTCGCTCACATTTTGCTTTTTAAATTCAACTCACATAAGGCCTGGCATGAGCCATTTAGCTTTCCCCCCCTAGCAACACCAACCATTTGTTTTATTTTTCCCTCATTTTTAACATTGTTTATGCCTTAAGAATTTTTACGTAGATAATATTCCATTCTGCCTTATTTATTTATTTATGCCTTTTTCCCCCAATTTCTTTTACTTTTCGTTTTTGGTTTATTTACCAAAAAATAATTTTTTTGCTGTGATCGCTAGCGGCGAATATTTTGTATGCTCGTCATCATTATCACCATTGGCAGGGGGATTTATTTATTCATCCCAACTTCTTGTTGCATTCTCATTTCACGTTCGCATTTTTTTGTTGTCGTTTATTCGTTTTCGTTGTTTTTTTGCAGTTTTTTTCTTTTAGCATTTGTATTAAATCAGCCATGTTTGTGATAATTTTGTTTTGTTTGTTTCGCAAACACAGTGACTTGTGAAAGTATGCTGACTTCATAAAATATATATTTTTTTGTTTAATTGGGCAGTTTAATTACTGGTAATTTTAGTACATGCCCTTTTTACTCAAATTAGCGATAATGAACTTTGGTAAATAAGTAAATTATTCTACGTACTTTAGAAGCTAAGTCAGAGGTCCAAGTTCTGGTGGTAAAGAACATTATAGACGGACTTTGTTTCGAGATTTTTGGTATTCCCTGAGTATATAGTTTTTAGAAAAGAATATTTCTTATTTTAGGGTACGTAGATTATAGCAATTTTCATATATAGACTAGATGCCTGTCGTAGCGTGTTTAGTAAAGCCGGCGCGGTTGTAGCGTTTTACCAAATTTTTGCAAGAATATGCTTTTTGTTATAACAAGGACGTTTGCCATTTTCAAAAAAATATTTGAATTAAATAGTCGCATTAATACAACAACAGCAACGCTGAAAAGTGTACGGCGTGCATAAAAATTATTTCACTTATACGATGTCAATTTCGAGCCCATTTTTTGAAAGTTTCAAAAAGTCATTAATGGTATGAGCAAATCAAATAAAGTTACCAAATTTTTTCATTTTAGCTGCATTAATCAATAAATTGTCCCATTTTTTATTTTTCGATATCGAAAATATGGTTATCTCCGATTTTCTGGATTTCTCTATTCATTCTAAGAACTTTGAGCTATGGAACGCTTTATCTATCACACGTCCTTTCCTTTATGCCCTAGTAAATGACACTTAAATGTTAATAATAACCTCAACATCAATCCAAAAAATCTCCAAAAAAAATTGGGCTTTAAAAAACCTCAACCTATCTCTGGTCTAATTTTTTCAAAAACGATCTATCTAAGAAAAAAAAATTAAGTTCTACAACCATTTAAATTCACTTTAAGTGTGTAAATTAGCTTATTCGCAAATTCCAAAATTACTGCGTCTGCTGGCTGTGCTGATTTCCTTCACGCATTATAATTTTCTATGCTCTTATATGAATTTACATACATACATTATGTCTTTTTGTATACCGACCCAGACATGCCATGTTTTTGTACGCGCTCGTCTGGGCATAAATTGTTCGATTTTAATTTTGCTTTAATGTAAAGCATGTGCACAAAACCATGAAAAAGCTCTATTTTCGGCATTACGTACATACATATGTTTGCATAAAGAAATTAAAAGAAAAATAAAAGTAAAACAAAAAATAGAAATAAAATTGATAAAATTTTAAAAATAAAAAATAAAAATAAATAAAACACAAAAGCAAGAAACTTCAAACAATGTTCAAAGCAATTAGGAATACATTAATAAATGCGAACAAGAAATTTGGCTGCAATAAATAAAACAAAATTTATTCAAATATACGAATGAAATATAGGACACATTTATATAAATATGATGACGAATTGGAACTTATTATTTCCAGGAGCTGTAGCACAGCATATGAGTATATATTTCACTTCTCTTAGGTTTAAAATTTTTAAGTATATTTTGAAAACTTAAATTTAATAAACCTCATCAACGGTCATAATGTTGCTTGTTCGCTAATTAAAAGTTCTAAATTTGTTTCTAAAAATATTTGCAACAAAATTTCATACGCTTTCGCGTCTTGTTCGCATGGCATTTATGGCAACCATATTTTTGCTTTTATTTTGGCGTTGCTAATATGTTTGTATGTGCGAAAATTCATTGTCGCTCGAATTATAAATAAAGGGTGTTTTTTTTAGGGGTATAGAACTTCGAATTTAAATAAAACACAAGAAAATCGTTTTAAGGTCCATCAATTTGGCTTTATTGGAAGGATAATTTTATGCCATTAATGTTTAAATATGATTTCGGGCATGTGGCCGCCGCGGCTGGCTCGAATAAAGCCAATTCTACAGGTCTAATTTTCAACCACTTTTTCGAGCATATGGGGCCGTATGTTGGCAATAACGCCACGAATGTTGGCTTCCAATTCCCCTAACGTTTCTGGTTTGTTGGTGTAGACGAGCGACTTCACATATCCCCAAAGAAAATAATCCAATGGTGTCAAATCACACGACCTTGGTGGCCAATTGACAGGTCCATTCCGCGAAATTATGCGCTCATCGAATGTTTCCTGCAATAAATCGATTGTGACGTGCGCTGTGTGGCATGTAGCGCCGTCTTGTTGGAACCACAACTCATCCACATTCATGCCATCCAATTCGGGAACAAAATAGTCGGTTATCATGGCTCTATACCGGTCTCCATTAACGGTAGCTGCCTCTCCAGCATTATTGCGGAAGAAGTATGGCCCAATGACTCCACCAGCCCATAGAGCACACCAAACAGTCAGTTTTTGTGGATGTAATGGCGTTTCAAGGGTCTCATGTGGATTCTCTTCACTCCAAATGCGGCAATTTTGCTTGTTGACGTAGCCATTCAACCAAAAATGAGCCTCATCACTGAACAAAATTTTGCGATGAAAATCAGCATCGAAATCAATCTCATTTTCGGCCCATACACCAAAATCACGACGCATTGCATGGTCTCGCGGCTTTAATTCTTGCACAAGCTGGATCTTGTAAGGTCGCAAGCCAAGATCTTTGCGCAAAATCTTCCATAAAGTTGATGGACAAAGCTCCAATTGCTGTGCACGGTGGCGAATCGATTCATTCGGGTCCTCTTCAACACTTTGCTCTACAGCGGCAATTGTTTCTTCGGTGCGCACTGTTCGACGTCTCTGCGGATGCGTATTATCACATAGAGTAAACATAGTGCGAAAACGATCCATGGTTAACCGAATTAATTGCTCTGATGGACGATTATGTCGACCATAAAATGGACGGAGCTCACGGTAAACTTCGCGAACTGAACCATTATTTTCGAAATAAATTTGCACGATTTGCAAGCGTTGTTCTTTTGTCAACCTGTTCATGATGAAATGGCAAACCAAGCTGAACAAAAATGACATTAGCGTTGCCAGATTTGACCACAAAATGCCAGTTTTATCTCTATTCGAAAAACAAACCTGTAAAAAAAACACCCTGTACAACCTACACACGAGCCAAAAAATTATTATTGACTTGGCACAAATGTTTGTTTATTTAATTGAAATTTTTTATTTTTTGTTTGGAACTAAGTTTTTGTTACTGCTCAATGCATAAATAAATCGCTTATTTAAAAATTTTTTTTTTTTTTTTCAAATCTATTTAGCTCCATTCCCTCAAGCTAGTCAGGAAATATAACATTATAAAAATACATTTTTTTATTACTTATTTTGTAATGAACTGGTACGGTCTAAATTTTTTCTCCACTTATGCCCGACGTTTCGCCTATCTCCTTGGCATCTTCAGGGGATCTTTATTTTCATAAATATAAAAAACAAAATACATTAAGCAATTATGATTGGTAACGAAACTAGTCTAAATCAAGGTTTTTAGAATTAAATAAGACGGAAAACACTAGTACCTAGATAATCGATTTTTACTTTAATCGATTATTTTTTTTTAAGTATCACTTTTTTTAAATCGATTATACAGGATGTTTTTTTTACAGGTTTGTTTTTCGAATAGAGATAAAACTGGCATTTTGTGGTCAAATCTGGCAACTCTAATGTCATTTATGTTCAGTTTGGTTTGCCATTTCATCATGAACAGGTTGACAAAAGAACAACGCTTGCAAATCGTGCAAATTTATTTCGAAAATAATGGTTCAGTTCGCGAAGTTTACCGTGAGCTCCGTCCATTTTATGGTCGACATAATCGTCCATCAGAGCAATTAATTCGGTTAACCATGGATCGTTTTCGCACTACGTTTACTCTATGTGATAATACGCATCCGCAGAGACGTCGAACAGTGCGCACCGAAGAAACAATTGCCGCTGTAGAGCAAAGTGTTGAAGAGGACCCGAATGAATCGATTCGCCACCGTGCACAGCAATTGGAGCTTTGTCCATCAACTTTATGGAAGATTTTGCGCAAAGATCTTGGCTTGCGACCTTACAAGATCCAGCTTGTGCAAGAATTAAAGCCGCGAGACCATGCAATGCGTCGTGATTTTGGTGTATGGGCCGAAAATGAGATTGATTTCGATGCTGATTTTCATCGCAAAATTTTGTTCAGTGATGAGGCTCATTTTTGGTTGAATGGCTACGTCAACAAGCAAAATTGCCGCATTTGGAGTGAAGAGAATCCACATGAGACCCTTGAAACGCCATTACATCCACAAAAACTGACTGTTTGGTGTGCTCTATGGGCTGGTGGAGTCATTGGGCCATACTTCTTCCGCAATAATGCTGGAGAGGCAGCTACCGTTAATGGAGACCGGTATAGAGCCATGATAACCGACTATTTTGTTCCCGAATTGGATGGCATGAATGTGGATGAGTTGTGGTTCCAACAAGACGGCGCTACATGCCACACAGCGCACGTCACAATCGATTTATTGAAGGAAACATTCGATGAGCGCATAATTTCGCGGAATGGACCTGTCAATTGTCCACCAAGGTCGTGTGATTTGACACCATTGGCTTATTTTCTTTGGGGATATGTGAAGTCGCTCGTCTACACCAACAAACCAGAAACGTTAGGGGAATTGGAAGCCAACATTCGTGGCGTTATTGCCGACATACGGCCCCATATGCTCGAAAAAGTGGTTGAAAATTGGACCTGTAGAATTGGCTTTATTCGAGCCAGCCGCTGCGGCCACATGCCCGAAATCATATTTAAACATTAATGGCATAAAATTATCCTTCCAATAAAGCCAAATTGATGGACCTTAAAACGATTTTCTTGTGTTTTATTTCAATTCGAAGTTCTATACCCCTAAAAAAAACACCCTTTATTAAAGCTAAACAAGAGTCAAAAAGCAACAAAGAAGAAGAAGAACGAACGCAAATTGTCAATTTACGGGTAAGGAATTCACCTCGCGGTAAGATAACTTGAACCAATGCAGCTCTTATGGAGGCGAATTGTAACACAGTATGGTGAATTCTTTATCCGCTAATTGTTAGCTTGCGAAATAAGGAGAAAATGCGATAGCTATCGCGCGCGTGTCGCTCTATTTGCAAAAATGGCATTTATGGACCGATTTGGCTGAAATTCGGATCTAGTATTACTACTTTTTTAAAGAAATATAAACCCCTGCTAGATGGTGCTGTGTTCGGGAAAATGAAAACTTAAAGTCGTATTTATGGACCGATTTGGCTGATATTTAGTTGTGTATTACTTAAAAGTTAAAAAAAAACTGGCCCGCTAGGTGACGCGTCGTCGCTCTATTTACAAAATGCGAACGTCTATTTGCGGTAAATTCGGTTCTCAACTAACTTCCCGTTGAGCTAGGATCTAGAAACTTTTAACATCACTCAGGATTCGACGACAATGCCATATGCAAGGAAATTGTTTCCTATATGTGGGGCACGGGTCGCTGTATTTGCAACTTACCCCCCACCGAGTGGCGACTAGGTCGATTGGAAAGCTTACACCCAGGACGAGACGGACACATTCGTGCTGTATGCGCCCGCACCCAAAACGGTATTCTCACGAGACCTGCCACTATATGAGAGCAACGCGGGCCACCACGCCGCTCATTGGCATTGCAGGTGACCCTGCCCATAGCCCGCCTGCACCGGATTACCGGAAATGCCGGTTGTGTGTGCGTCATCACGAGCTTCTGATGTGCTCTGTGTTCATGGCCATGCAGTCGCAACAACGCTTCGTAGTCGCTAGGTCACATCAGTACTGCACTAATTGTTTAGCGCTTTCCCACCACACCAACCAGTGCACCTCCAGAGGCTTTTTCATTCCTTATGAAACAAACTTCCCGTTAAGTTGGGGTCTTGAAACTTTCACAATCGTTCAGGGTGCAGGCGACCATGCATTATAAGACATTTCCGAAATTTGGGCTAGGGTGGTTGTATTTGCAAAAATCACATTTATCGTCGGATTTGGGTTTCAAAAAAATTCACTCGCTAGGTGGCTCTAGTGTCGAGGTATTGAGAAAAAACATATTTACGACTAAATATGCGGGCAGAGCCAATTTGATTGTTAAAGCAACCTAGTAAAATTGATTTTTGTTGGAACGATTTTCCGTCATCCCTTGTCAAGTTTGGTTTTGTGACAAACCGGTTTCGGCGTTCTGCCATTTTCAATGCCTAGTTTCGTTCTCTAGTAAAATTCATAATTGAGTTATAGATGACACTCGTTTTTTCAGATACAGATGGCGCTGGTTGATTGCCAAATCCGGGGTGACGATTCCGTCTTAAAATATTTGTTTGCAAGTCGGTTAAAAATTTGCTTTACTGATTTTGTATGAATAATTTGAGAGGTAGGAAGAGGATGAGTGGAAGAAAAAATATTATTAAAACGTAGTTTTACGCAATCGATACAATTATCGCAAGTTTCCTACTCCGAAACGATCCCACAATCGAATGTAAGACGAGAATTGACGGGTAGTTGTTAAAATAGTGGCTTTAGGGAAATGTTAATAAATTCACATTTATAATAAAAAAAGTGAGGATTTAAACCTAACACAGAATATACAATTACAATCTACAGAAAATTTTCACAGACGCAGATCTAAAAATAATAACCCGGCTTGCATAGATTATAATCATATATAATTATTCACCACCTAAAGGTTGTCTTGAAAATGTATGATATATTTTTACAAATCTAACTCAATTTATCATAATTGAACTATTATTATTTTTGTGCCTTTTTAAGTAGTATGAGACTGTTGAATTTCTGACTGAAATCTGTAGGACATCTCCATGTTTGAAAAACTAGCTCGTTGTATGAAAAAAGACTAGTTGTATTGACTGCTGGGTGTATATGCACATTTCTACACCTACATACATAGTTTAAACGAAGAATAACTTTATCGCAAAAGTTAATCTTCTAATGCCCGGCCTACGATGTGTGTGCTTCATTGCTCTCCCGCCAAAAGCTATCACTAACTGAACGAAGCTGTTGAAACATTTTTTAAATGAGGGTAAGGGGATTGTAAATGAATAGCACACAAATCCAAAGCTGTCGCTAAGCTCTTAGATTACTATAATTAATTTTAATATTTGTGTCGCTAGGCGAATTCAAAATATTTTGTTTATTTTAGTTTAGTTTTGCTGTCAGCGCATTTGGCTAAGAGTTTTTTTTTATGAAAAAGCTTAGGGCCGTTTTCTCAATTTTCGGTTAAGGCTAAATGGCAGTTTAATTGACAGAAGTTCCTCGGTTATCTGTCAAACAAAGTGGCGGTTAGCGTAAACCGGATATTGAGACAACGGTCCTTAATGTCTGAGTGAAGATAACACCTCGTTACACACATTCTGTCCTATGAACCAAATATACTTTTTCGGAAAGGGGAGAAAAAAATAAAAACACACGTGTATCGGCGATTTTCATGTACACGTCAGAATTTTGTTTTTTTATGTATAATTATACAGAACTAAAGCTCGTTTTTGTAACGCAGTGTAATGGCTGCAGTTAAAAGTTACATCAAAACATTGCCGCAACAATTAAAGTACGCAAAAGCTGTTTAGATTATTTTTTACAAAAAAATATTTTTCATGTCTCTAGGTCAGACTATGACTGTATTATCAAGATTTTTCACAAAATTTACTTAGTTTTTATTTTCTTCTGTCTGTTCTTTATTTTTTTTTTTTTGTAGTTTCTTGGATTTTATTTTTTTTTTAATATTTTTTCTAATCAATGTATTTGAAACAGACCTGTTAAATTTGATTAGTAATTAGTAATCAATTAATTAGATTGCTTTTTCAATTGGTAATGATCATTTAAATTGTTTTTCAAGAAAAGGTCATAATTAATTAATTACGATTAGAAAAAATCAGAAAATAATAAAAAATAATCAAAGAAAAATTATTTTGATTACTTTTAATTGTTTTTGATTTTTTTTAGTAATCGTAAAAAATTGAGATTTTTTTTCATTATTTTTTGAATTAATTGAAAATAATCATTAAAAATTGAAAGTAATGGTAATAAATCATTAAATGTAGTATCTAAAATAATCAACCAAACCGGTAATCATTACGATTAGCAATCATTTTACTTTCTTTTGTATGTTCTTTATTTTTTTGTAGTTTCTTGAATTTTATTTTTTTTTAAATATTTTTTCTAATCAATGTATTTGAAACAGACCTGTTAAATTTGATTAGTAGTTAGTAATCAATTAATTAGATTGCTTTTTCAATTGGTAATGAGCATTTAAATTGTTTTTCCAGAAAAGGTCATTACTAATTGATTACGATTGGAAAAAATCAGAAAATAATCAAAAAAAAATTAAATTAGTAATCGTACAAAATTAAGATTATTATTTTTGATTATTTTTTTAATTAATTGGAAAATAATCATTAAAAATTTAAAGTAATGCTAATAAATCATTAAATGTATTATCTAGAAAATAATTAATCAAACCGGTAATCATTACTAATTGTAATTATTTAACAGGTCTGATTTGAAACTACATATTTCAATTAACTGAGTTGATTTTAGGTTTTGTCCATAAACTCGCAAAACCGCAACTCAAACCTCCTCTCCACTATCTACTTAGCTAACGATTTTCATAGAGCTTGGCTAAAATTCTCTGAAAATGCAGTTTTTTTACAATTTTGTGCACACCTTATCTGCGGTTGTTGTGCCACTATACAAAATTTCAAGAATTCCAAAATCTAGGCTAATTACTTTTTTGTATGGGCAACTGTTAGATCTGTAAAATATTTGTGCAGCTTAAAAGCGTAAAATGTGTTGATAGTAAGACATTTTTGTAACCTTTTTTGTTAAGTTAAATATTTCATCTTCGCGTTAAGAAAATCGTGCTTTCAACGCAAAGCCTTATTATTAGGCATAATTTTGAATTTGTTTTGTACTTTTGACATATAAATTAATCACACCTTAAGGCGATTACGGTGCTTAGTAATAATTGGAAAAATAAAAAAAAATAAAAAATAATCATAATAACAGCAAATTTGTAACTTAGTAACACAAATTTCCATGACTGCTTCTTCCATTTCTTTTATTCATTTCCATTTGGCATTGTTTATTTTACATATTTCGCTGTCGCTGACAGTTCTTTTGTCGCTTTGTTTTGCTGTTGTATAGTTGTTGACATTAATGTTGCTGCAACATGTTACTCTCTCATTTGTTTCTTTTTTTTCTAATAGTTTACTGTTCTTGTTAGACTGCATTATGCGCTCTGTTGTTTTCACTGATTGTTATTGTTGTTATTTTATGCATTTGTTACAGTTGATGTATGAATGGCAAAATGCAAAATGGCAGGAAAAAGTAATAATAAAGACATTTTATGGCGAAGAAAATACATATTAACTGTACTAGGGGTGGCAGGTGAGCAATAGTAGGGCGAACGAGAAATGGTTCATGTTGTAGTGTTGCACTATTCTATACCATACAAATATGTTAAAATTAGAACAAAATTTTTTGTAAAATTTTAAAATGACATATTCGTGACACACAAGAATATAGAGGCGTTTTTAAAGTGTTTAAAATGTTAAGTTAATAAGCGTTTTTGTTTTGAGGGCAATATAAACACACATTTTTGTCATCTTCCTTCTTATGATCTGCTATTATACTTAAAACAACGGAAGTATGAGTAAGATGAAGAGAAAGATCAAGATCTTCTTCGTTGTCAAAAGAAGATGGAAGGGCCTTTAGAGTCTTCGAGAAAAATATTAATCAAACATACCTCTTAAAGAATGCTCATTAATATTAATGATTATCGGCTTGATTTAATTCATTTTAGAGTTCAGTTTATAAAAAAAGACAATAGTAATAATACACACCCTAATTCTACAGCCCACATTTGTGTGAGGCCACCAGGGTACTTAAACTGCAGCCTGCACTCAAACACTCCAAAACAGAAAGCAACTACTTGCATGAGCTTAATGTGCGGCATTTACATCACTGTTTCGTATGTTTGAGTTGATCAAACAAGCAAAAACAACATCTAAAACATAACATGCTACTGTTGTCCTACTACCCGACTGCAGACATGCTTTTATGTTTTTTTTTTATTTATATAATATTCACATAAAGCAAAGTATTAGCAGCGGACATTTTTTGTTGTTTTCATTTGCAAGCTCATTTTAATGGATTTTGAT
This sequence comes from Merzomyia westermanni, assembly GCA_949987695.1. Classification (NCBI taxonomy): domain Eukaryota; kingdom Metazoa; phylum Arthropoda; class Insecta; order Diptera; family Tephritidae; genus Merzomyia; species Merzomyia westermanni. The sequence goes on along the minus strand of OX465291.1, from coordinate 144,542,675 downwards.
ATCCCTCCCCCAACTAAAAAGCTTCAGCTCGTCTGCTTGCTTGCCCACTCTTTAAACATTTTTTATGCATTGCTTTGCGTCGCTTGTTTTTTTTTTTTTTGCTTTGAATGGAAGGACACGAATGTATACGGTCAATCACCTATTCATAGTTGCACTTGCATCTGCACCTGAACGAGTACATGAATGTTATAAAATAATACACATGCAAAAATCGCCCCTTTTATATTTGTTTAAATTGCGCCTCAATGCCGCTTCATTCAATCTTCAAGCCACATTCCATTACAAGTTTTTTCCGTATTTTTGTTTTTAGTTGTTTTTCTTTTTATAGCTGTCATAAGATGGTATATTTACTGTGGTCCACTTTCCAATGTTTGTAAAAAAAAGAAGAGACTGGACACTCAAATAATCGAGATGACGTCCTTTTTCGATTTAGTAATGTCAATGTCCAATCTAGCCATAGATTTAGCTTCTCTTCTTTTATAGATTTATATTTAACGGTAACCATGACCACAACTGTACACCAAGCCGAACCCGTAGCCACTGCCATAACCGTAATCGTAACCGTAACCATAACCATAACAATATCCATAGCCATAAACGTGTTTCTTCGTAGGATGCCTACAAATGGATTACGTATGCAAAAGTCACCAAACTTAGTGATATGTGTATAATATATTTCCGTATAACTGATTGCCGCCACCGCCAAAAATTTGATCCTAAATTTTAAACCATTTAAGCAATTTTTTAAACGTTTTTGTAATAAATTCTAAACCGTTAAATAACCTACACCAATTTTGAGTTTAATGCGAATTAGATTTAAAACTGAACAGGAAAAAACGTCTAAAATTTTTTTTTTCATTTAATTCTGAAAGCTTTTCAAGTGATTGAATTTTTCTCATTACAGTTTTGTGTGCGGCGTAGCTCAGTGGGTGGATCAGACTCTGACAACTTATTCAAATGTTTTTTATGTTTTTTAATTATTAAGAAATTTCTGGTTTAAAATTTAAACTCTTTTCTTTATGCCCATTTTCTCGAAAACTGGCACAATTTAAGTTCTAAACCAAATTTGCTTTGGGCATATATGCAGCCCAGAAAAGTTTTAAATTTCGGTTACAATTTTTAACCGTGCAGAAAAGACAATTTTCCACAAACTCACTAATATATCCACCCCCTCAACTAATTCATCAAAGAGGCGCGTCTTTGTTAAGTTTAACCGTAACAGTGACCATACCACTAACCGTAACTGTAACCGTAATGGCAACAGTAGCCTTAGTCATAAACTTAGCCGTAACTGTAACCGTAGCTGTATGTATAAAAATAACAGTCCACGTATGAAAAGTTAGGAAGTGAAATGATAAGGCTCTTCTGGTAAGGCTACGGTTATGGTTGCTTTAAAGCAAGACTTATGTATATTTCTACCCTTACCGTAAATGTTATCGTTACGGCTCTGATACTCTTAAGGCGAATGTTATAAATTATAATTGCTTTCATGGTTTTATTTATGGTTATTTGGAGGTGGTTATTTAATATTTTTTTTGAATTCAACGTGTTTTAATCAGTAAATTCTGATTAAAGCGAACACAAGCAACAAATGCCCGAAAGTAATCTTAAAGTTGTAATTCAAAAAACGTTTGGGGTCAACCGTCAACCCCCTCCCTGAATAAGGCTCTCATCAGCATCATTATTACCATTCTAATTCTGACTCATTCATAAAAGGTATAAGGCCTGCAGTACAGCCAAAGCCAGTTATCTTCCTACTTGTTGCTTCATCTATTCCTAGTTTTTCTGTATTTCTTTTATTTTTAAGTTTTTCTATTTGCCATTGTTGTGCAAGCATTCACAAGCGCTATCTCTTTACTTACACTCTGTTATCAGCAACAAAACATGCAATCATCATTCGGCATAATTGTTTACAAATATGCAATAAATTCCCGTTGACCCGTACACCTTTCACACTGTCGCCTCATATTCAAAGAGCCGAGCAACCGAGACATTGCACGTGCCTGTTTTTATTCGCCATTTTGCACACACAATTAATGGTCCGTTTACCAGATCATCGCTAGGCGAGGCTTTGAAAACCAATCAATCAACACACACAACACATGTCAATTCATTTGCCAATTTCTAACAGCAACACAAATACTATCGATACATAGAAATACAAAGTAATTAATACAAACTGTCTGCGCAAACAATATGTAATGTCAAAACTAATGAAATACTTTTGCTGTTAAACGAGTAATAAGTAACCCAGAGTGGGGGGCATAGAAAAAGACAAGTTTTACAAGTACATACATGCTTAAATGGGATTGTGAATGGCACCTATTGTGCTCTGCTGCTTGAGAGTTCGAAATAGAAAGTCAACTCATTAAGTAGTTATTACATAGTTTAAGAAATTGTAGAGAAATACAAGGCCTATGAGTTTAACTAATCAACTTTTGTCTTTAAATTTCACCATAAGTGAGACTAAGTTTTTGTAGTTTTATACTCACCTGTTCACTACAACAGTAATCGTTTCGTCAAATTCTACTCACTTAAAAAGCACCGTTGACTTAACGAATGAGTGAACAAAGAATACATTTATCGAATGTCCTAACGGGAGTTATCGTTATGAAAAGAATTTGGCTTATGGTACCACTGGGCGTATGAGTGACATTATTTATATCCAGGCAACTCTATGTGAAGCAACGCATGATAGAAGCTTAAATTGTAGAGCCAGATCTAAACTTAAAACACCCAAGTTTCTTTGAAAGAAAAACTCTTCTCATATTTGTTTCTTTTAAGCTTATATAAAATACGAGGTTTCTCAAAAATATCAAAAACAATTTAATTTTTCATAAAAAACATGCCGAGAGCATTGCGTTCACTTCTAGTAATGATATACTCGTATAAACTTTTGCTAGGTAAAAAATACAAAATAGCTCAAGTTTATCATAATTAAAACAAACGATAACGTTAACAGTAGTATGTGCTCATATTCAAGTGACAGGTGGTATTTTAAAAAGCTAGTAATTGATAAAAAAAAAAGAGATAAGAAAAAATATATTGTAAATAAAGTGCACGTTGCTCCTATCAGACTTGGTCAAGTACACGGCACACATTAATGATATTGCCAATAATTCATATGTGCGTGGAAAAAAAGGGGCGTTGTAACGCCCTTTTTCGAAAATGTATACTTTTTCTTATTTTTGCTTACAACGATACTTTGGAAGTAAAATTATTATTTTTTATTATTATTCGCAGAAATATCGCCGTTATATTCATCCATACCTGTCAAGTAATGATTACTGGTTTGTTTGATTGCCAATTTTTTTTTTAAATGATTATTTGCATGATTATTTCAAAAAACCATAAACAAAAATCATGACTTTTTATGGTTATCAAAAAAAATAAAACTAAGAAAATTCAAAAATAAATCAAAGAATATTGTTTTATTACTTTTGATTATTTTTCACTGTTCTTGATTGTTTGAATACTTTGGATTACTTATGATTGATTATATTTTTGATTATTTTTTGGTATTGCTGCAGACAAACATAAGCGCATACGGCAAAACAACCAAAAAAATTAACAAAGAAATAAAAAAAAATCTAAAGTAATCAAGAAAAGTTAAAAAAAAAATTTATTATTCTTTTTGATTATTTAGATTTTTTTGTTTCGATTTTTTGATCTATTTTGATTATTTAAAAAAAAATTTTTTTTTTTCAATGGAAATCAACTATTATTGCAGATTTTTGAAAACGATAAAAAATCATTTTGGATTGAAAGCGCCATCCAATCAATTGATTACCCAATTCTAATGGGAATTTAACAGGCGATACTTTCAAAATTTTGATATGAAAGTGGGTGTGGTCGTTAACCGATTTCGTTCCGTTCTCTTAGTTATTGATATATAATTCCTAACATGTGTAAAACTGAGAAAATATGCGATGTATAAAAAGTGGGCGTGGCTGTCATCCACTTTTGCCTATTTTAAGTGTCGTTAGGGGATGAGCGCCAATGAACTCGAGTATCCAATTCGAATCCTCGAAATTTTATGTAGGGTGAAACTTTCCATGTCAAATCGTCAGATAGTTGGAATTTGAATTCAATAAAATTTGGTGGAGAGTTTCTGAAATATGATAAAAGTAAGTTCTGTAAAAGTAAAAAGATTGAAATTTTTAAAAAGTTATGCAAATTCAAATTTTTTTTTTTTTTCATTTTTCTTGGTTTAGAAAGTTTATGTTTTCAATAATTCCGAAGCTACTGTATTTAAAAAAATAAACTTTCGGCATTTTAATAGGGGGTTCTTAGGGCTGGTTTCTCAAGTAAACTTTAACATTTATCTGCCTGGTAAACAAATATTTTCTACACCGAAAATAAATAAAATTAAAATTAATGTAGTTGTTGTTGTTGTTTGTCGTTACAACAACAACATTAAAGTTAGTCTTAAAGTTTACTTAGGAAAACGGCACTAAAGGTAAAAAAAAATATATTTAAAAAAAAGAAGGTATTTTGAAAAAAAAATTTTTTTTTTTATTTCTAGTTATAGAAAATTTTCAGTTTTTAAAAATCGAAAAAATTAATTTTTAGACTATAATTTTCATGTATTATGCCTCTGATATATGTATGTATCTTAACATATCCTGAAATTTTCAGAAGTGTGTTTTTTGTTTTTTCAAAAATATGAAATTTTAAATTTTCAGTCGAGTTGAATTAGCTTAACACAAAATTACTAAATTTTGAACACAGAATTGTAAATGTAATGAATTGTGAATGTAAAAACCAAAATGTAAAAGGAAAAATATTTACATTTTTTTCGAATATTTCTATATATTAATCGAGTAGTAATTTTTTGTTTGCCATCCCTAATAAAATGTTTTATAATTTGCTTAGCTCTCGCAGCTTAAAGAAGATATTTCTTGCCTCAGGTACGTACAAGTAACATCGGGAAACTGTTCTTAAAAAAACAGATACAGCCGAATTTTTTTTTAATTACTTTACAGACTAACCCCCAAATCAATAAAAAATTAATTAACTTTCTAAAGAGCTTTTTGAAATGATATTTTTATTTGACTACGTCTAACAGTCTAAATCATCTCACCCCACTTATCTGTTCTCAAAGAACATGTTTGGAGTTACAAGCCAGCTAGCGACTAATGCTTTCGTGTACAAAAAGGTGCTATTGTACCCACCATATTAGTTTTTAGGCTTTTTCATTTTCACTTCTTCATTTTTGTGCTGTTTGTGTCATTTTATTAAGTGACTTTTCGATACCAAGTAAGTTAACCAAATTTAAAGCAAAGCAAGCTTGTCAAAAACATTTTATGATAAGCAAAAACCAAAACCCCACGAAACGTTTAGTCAGAGGAACGGAAGTGGCACTGGGTTACTTGAAATTTTCATAGCATTGGGCTTGTTTGGTTGCGCTCCACAAACGTCCAAAGTCGTTTACTGTCATTTCCTTTTGAGTCGCTAACACAGCTACGACGAAAAGCGCATACCATCCCGTACAACTCGAAAGTTTTCTTCGACATGCCTATTATGTACTCATGTAAATATTTCTCGTTTTTGTTGTATGCCCACTTAAGTTTGTTGTTGTGGGTGACCGCAAATTTGCACAAACATAAATAGTAATTTGCCTATGTCACATCGTTGCACACGGCTTGCGGTTTGTTTATGCAAACCGAAGGTTGCTGTGGCGCATGTTTGCTGACATGTTTGTCACTTTTGTCAGGCAATAAAAAAATGGCCACTCCTCAAGTGACTGCTGCTGCTGTTAGTGCCCTGCAAAAGATTATGGGACTGATATCTAAACAGAGTGATCCGTTTTAATACCTCTCGTCTACAGTGGGCTATAATTTAAACGAACTATTCCGTTGGAGGCTTAGTTAGGAAGTCGCTTTTAATTTATGTAGCCTACTTATAGGTGTTGGAAGTATGGTAACAAATGGGGCCTGTCCATTTGGTGTCTGCACTGCAGTTTGACTGAACTTTTCCACGTCGACCGGAATTCATCCAGTATGTTGCGGTACTAGCACCTTCTGATACTCCCACGGAAACGATTTGTTTTACTCATTAAACCTTTGAGGGGTTGAGGCTTACACTGTCAATGATGCTGAACATGTTACATAGTGTGAGCAATATCGAGTACTAGTTTCCTGCCCTTTTCAGTTTAGTACTAAACATTTTTGCTTCTTCCCCTTTTCTTTTAATTTTAAAACTATAAATAACGCATGCGTGCCACATGGCTACTAAACGTCTGTTTGTCTAGTGCTTCAATTTCCTCATAAATATTCTCACATACATACATACGTATGTGTGTAGCTTAGTATCTTCCCAACTATGCAGTCATCAAAACGACTAGCAGCGTGTGCCACTCTTAGCATCAACTTCAATTCCGTTCTTTGAAATCTCTTTTTGCTGTCAATAGAAAATATCATATTAAAGTAGTGGCATCTCATTGCAGCGCTGTAAACTGAATACGCTCGTGTAGCTGGTTGTCACAAAATCTTTGGGTGCGACTGATATACAGGGTGGTGAATTTTGAGTGTTTTCACGTATAAATTAGAATACCGAAGATGAGTTTATGCAGAAATAAAATTTGAAAATTTAATTGCAAAAATGCAGCAACACGATTCAGTAGCTCAATCTGTTTGAGTTTAATATGCGAGTGATGTGATTCTATCCAGAGCGTAGAGGAAAAATCGCTAAGTAATGATGTGATTTGAAATCAACTGATAAGATTTGATCAAATGATATTTCACAATGCATTAATCCACAGTGAGATAATATCACGTTATGACATCATATGATCAGCAGTTATCATATGAAGGGATATGCAACTATGTAATGAGATTTAGGTCGAGCTTCTCTTTCAAATTGCTGTGCTGCCGCTTATAAAATTTGGGTCTGTCTGTCTGTTGGTTTCTTCGCTGTTTCAATTAGAACACAAAAACCAAAGAAACGTTGCCGCAAATTTCTTACTGGCCATCTGTATAAATGTTTCTCTGCGCATTACTTAAAAACTGCTACATGAATTGAATGATTTATTTGTCGATACATTACTGGAGGTTTATCTTGAAATAAAGAAGCTATTTTTCTGTTGCTCATTTATATACGGTTTGGAAAACTTTCCAAGCCTGTTCACAGACTAGCGCGCGACTGCAACGCTGCCTTTGATGTGAAGTAAATAAATTAAATTGATTAACTAATTATTTTTTTACGAAATCCGGCTAGCTGATAAAAAAAAAATTTAAAACTGCACCTAAACAAACTTTAATTTTTTTGCTAAAATAAATTAAGCTTATGGAACACCCTGTACCCCATGTAGTAGATATCGATACAATTTTGGTATATAAGCAAATTATTTTCTTTTAGTTCATCTATATCTATTTTCGTTACAAATTTGGGGTTCGAGCATATTTTCAGATTTTTTTTTTGTTGTTTAATAGACACACACGTTTACATTTCTCTTTCTAATTTACTCACGTTCATTTGTTTCACTCCCTTCATTTAGTGGAAATACTAAAAAATGCACACGCATAGCTAGGTATAACATAACACACATGTGCTTGGGCCCTTCATTTAACATTCAATGCAACATCAAAAGTATCTCAACGTTCAGCTAAGCTCAACAATTCTAATCATAGAATGTCTAGATACTCATTTATGTGCATATGACATACATCCATTCATATTTACTACGAATTCCTAGTGCTTCATACATACTACATATATATATACGAGTATATGGGTATGTAGTACTTGTAATGCACAACATAGCTGTTATTTTTGTCCACCCACCGATCTCTAGCTAACGCGCTCGAAACAATTTTTGATATTTTTAAACTTATGAAGAAACATACATACGTATATATTAGGGTGGGTCCATTTGTATGGACGAAAGTTAACCGATATCGCGCCATCGATGTTTCGATAGGTTTTGGGCTCAGGAAAAAAAAGGTCCACTACGCATACCCAATAAAGAATAATTTTCGAACCCGCGAAATTTGATTTTTTTGACTTTTTTCGACTGTGATTTTTATGGTTTTTTTCTTGACCTACTAAAAAATTTTTTATTTGATTTTAAAATTTTCATGTATACCCTGTCCGACCCAAAAACGTTCGCTAAAAACATTGGCGATAGCAGTTTTTTGAAAAAAAAAAATATTTTTTGGGTTTTGGGGACTGTTTTGGTCAAAAAATCGACTTTTCCAAAACCCGAAAATAAAAGTTTTTTTCAAAAAAACTGTTATTGCCAACGTTTTTAGCGCATACTTTTAAGTGGGACAGGAAATATGAGACAAATTCAGGCATGCGTAGTGGAACTTTTATCTGAGCCCCAAAACCTGAGCCCAAAACCTATCGAAAAATCGATGGCGCGATATCGGTTAATAAATCGACCCAGTCTAGTATATATACTTACTTATATGCGTTTTTGTATGTGAATGCGTGTGCTCATATTTGTATTGCAATGGCACAGAGCTTGTGATACCAAAAAATTCATTGAACTTTTCCCTAAACAATTTTACTCATTTCCTTCGCAATGCACTTTTATTGTGCGTTTCTCTCACCACACCAGCAACAACAATAACAAAAAAGCGCAATTGTGCCAGTAGTATTGGTGTACTGTCGTGGCTGATGACTGACGTCTGCCTTCCTATTTGGCATAACTCACCGACTGATTTGACTGACTTGACTGACTGACTGTACGACTGACTGTACGACAGACTGCATCGCCTATTACATACAGTGATGTGCAATAAAGCGGTAGCGCTCTGAAAACTCTGGTTGAAATGAGGTCAAACTAAACGTTATCGTTACAAACAATATAGTATCTAATTTCTTTTTGATTCTCGTTTTCATGGTATAAAGTACACGAAGGTTGCCGTCCACTTCGAAGGCCCCCCATTTTAAAAAAGAGTTTTCTTTAATAACCGGTCTTACTTTATCCTGATCTCTCCTTCCCAGTTCCTATTTATCTGTACCTATTCGTCATCCTCTAGTTTTGTTTTAGTTTCTCTAACTCTTGAATCTGCTCTTTTCCTTTCCTCTCACATTACTCTTCCTTATCATTGTGCTGGGTGATAAGAAAAAAGAGAAAAATATTTTTTAATAAAATGTTATTTTAAAAATTCTCTTATATCCTTTTGAGGTACGGATATGTAATTTGGAAATTTTAATTACTAAACTCGGCTAAGTAGATTGGCTTTTTTGCTCACACAAAAATTTATGGTTTAAGAAAATATATATAGTATTGATGAGAATGCATATTTATTTTATCGCGCATTACTGTACTAGCAATGAATATGTAGTTGCTGGACTAGTTGGTTGCAATCTTTTCAGATGCGGAGATAACGATCAATTTTGCGTAAAGCAGTTTTTTGTTTCTAACTAATCGTACTTAACCTAAAATACATTGTAACATACGAATTTGGTTGCTTATACGATTTCTCTGCTCTAGACTCAGTAGTCAATTGAGAAGTAAAATCCTCTCTCGTCCAACGAAGATCACGTTCCATAAGTTTCTTATCATACCTGTACTGAATATAGCTCAGAATCAGTGGCGATGTTGAAAGATGGGATGGATCTGTGTAAAAGTTCCTTGACCGATTTTTGGTACTTCCCGTGATGCTAACGACGGATATGGAATGAAAAAGCGCGGTTCGACGCAGAAAACCTTCCTATCGATATCCGATTTAGGCAGCAGTGGAACGAGGAGACCCTCACTGAGTTGAAAGACAAGTGGAAGATGACTTAGTATTTCCTTCAGCTATCTCTTATAACGGATGACTGGCGTGCTTTGTTACGTAAGGTAGGAAATTGCTTAAAAGTTAGCGGAAATATAAATGAATTTGTCAAAATCTCTGTCAACGCTGGCTGCCTAAAGTAACTGACCGCTCTTTGCAGCTTTTGACATTACATTTTTAACATTTCAGTTATAAAGCTGTTTCGCAATTTTTTCTATTTTAGTTAAAATTTTTTTTATTGTTTGTAGTTTATTATTTCATCTTTGCAGTTTGTTTACTGTTGTTAGCGCGTTTCAATCTTTTGGTTTTGCTCTCGTAAACAAAAGCAGTTGCCTGCTGTGTTCCTTCGGTTTGTTACCGGGTCATCTCATCATCGGCATACCATATACCAATTACTGTTATCGCGCTTGCCATCGTTTATTACATCTGGCGATGGTTCTGCTTTTGTCATCATCAACCTCCACTTATACCATCAGCGTGGGGCCTTTTGAATGTGTTTACTTGTTGGTATTCGACAGCAATTCAGAATTGGTATTCAAAGACAATTCAACTTCAATTAAATCTTGGATTTATATGCCAACCAAACTAATACAAAACCATAAGCACGTAATAATGCTGCTAACTTTATTGAAAGGAATGAAACAAAAGCATTTTAGCACAGAGCAGCGGTACGGGCGCTGAAATATTAATTTTTAAGCTCTTAATATTTATTCTACCATAAAACGCTCGCTAACTGAAAATGCCCGCTAATTGACAGTTGAAGTTCTGTTTACGGTTTCATTCCTCAATAAGTTTATATCTAGGGAATTTGGATATTTTCAGAGTTTCAAACTGAGTCAAGTTTGGGTTGTTTGGGTTTGGGTGTTGTTTTTTGGTATGTTTATTTATTATTCTTGGTTAATTATTATTATTTTTGATTGGAGGAAAAATTGCATATATATATAAATAAGTGATTAGAAAATTTAAGTATGTGTATCCGCTTGTATTCGAATAGATTGCTTAATGGATTTCAACCAGAACTCTGACGCACAAGTTGAAAATAGATTTATAGATTTCTTAAAATTGATGACATCGCAAGGATAACTTTAAAAGGAATCACTTGGAATGTTGTATTTAATTTGGAAAAAAACAAAACACCAAACTATTTATTACAATACTTAAGCCAATCCTGGAATATGACGGCTGAGTGTAAGATCACCCTATTTGAAAATATTTTTCAAAAACGACCCACCTAAAAATTTTTTTCAACAACGCCCTATCACAGCATTAGTTTCAAAATGCCCTATCTGAACTAAGATTTAATACATTTTTAGCTGAGATAGGGCGTTTTTGAATCAAATTCTCAGATAGGGCGTGGTTGAAAAAATTCTGACGAAAGGCGGTTTTGAATCAAATTCTGAAATAGAGTGTTTTTTAAACAAATTTCGATTTTGACTAAAATTAAGTAGTAAAACTGTCAGAAAATTCACTGAGTAACACTAAAAAGTATGAAATTGATTTTTAGTAAAAAATTTTACTTCTGTCAGCTTCAACATACCTAAAAGTCAAAGCTTTTTTTAAATCGCTTTAAGCAAAATCACATCTCGTATGAAAAATAAAATGTTTGTTGAGTAATTTTTAACACTTTCAAGACGATAGTTTCATGTATTTTATTATTTGCCAATTTATAAATTCCAAATTTATTTTTCCTTGGTTTACAATTTTTTTTTGTCAAATACACAACAGCTGATCGTTTGACAGATTTACTAGAAGTAGTCAGCTGACTTAAACTTGCAACTTCCGAGTGAGAAATAACCTTGATTACTCTTTTTTCGTGCTCTCATTAGTCAGAGAACCGAGTACTGGATGGATTTCCAGTAACTTCGACTATTTTCGACTGCTTCTGACTACTTCGGACTAGCACGAGATCACAGGTATTACTTAAAATAATGCACCCTTTGTAACTTTAATTAAATGTATTTTTTAAAATAGTACACCCTGTATAACAAGCAGTTAAAGTTAGTTTTTTGACAAATATGTTCTATTCTTTATCTCCTTAAAATGTATCGAAGAGCGGTGTCTGCCTCTACCGACTTTTTATTACACACGGTATATCTGTATGCCAGGAATAGCAAGAATTGCCCTGAGTTACCCGCTTTTCGTTCTTTTATTGCTTTTTTTTTTAAATTAGTTACATGTTTGCATGTATTTTTGAAACTATCTGCTATCATTTAATATTTAATCATAGATTGATTATAATCTATGTCAACTTGCTGATGTCACTCAATATAAATAAATTGAAATAACTATTACCTATGGGATTGCTATTTTCGGTTAATAGCAATTAATAATACATGACCTCATGCAGAGCCAAATGGAAATACTTCCGCTAGATAAATTCGCCAAAACTATTTTGCTTTGGAGTATGCCATTATAAACATTTTTTCGCATGCAAATGACATTTTAACTGTTTTTGATGTGCACTCATATTAGGTTGGTCTGGGTTTATTGTGTTTTTTTAAGTATTTTTGCGGTTACTTAGGCAAATAAAAAAAATATAATAAAATAAAATAAATTCATAAACATAAATAAAGTAGAATACAAATCGAGGCGTTCAAAGAATTATCAATCGTCCCATTTGAAGACAATTCTGTCATTTCTATTAAATCACTGGCTTAACCATGGAAATTTGGGTACCTTGGTCTGCAGTTCTGAAAACTGACAACGGAAATTATGAATTGACTAGCTTTCCTCACACTTTTAACAGCTTCTGTAGAGAGCCAATTGCTGGTATAATCAATCGTCGGCACGGTGACCATGGTGCCCTAAGAGTACTAGGCATGTGTAGCACCACAATCGAAAATGATTTAATTTTTAAGAAAAATGTTCGGGACCTCTAACTACTATCTAAATTTTACCATAGCGATGTTGAGATTTGGCAATAATTTCGCTTGAGTCATATCAAGGTCGTTATCCTATTTGTTTTTTAGTTCTTTTTTTTTTGTTAGTTTTCCTTGGTAGATCAGCCAAAGACGCTCTATTAGTGTTCTCATAATTTTGCCTTAGGTGCTCGTACAGAATCGCATGCTTCGCTTACATCTTTCCAGAGCTTCTCTAGACAACTCATCAGAAATCTCGTGCCCTTAGACAAAGTTCTGTCCAAAATCCTAATACAGAGCTATTTTAGATGTTGTTACGAGAGTTTTTTTTATGTTTCTCAAGCCTTTAAGCAGTCTGGATACAGTTGCTTCATATAACCTTGTCGCTATTCAACTTTTTTGGAACCACCCTAAAGCAAATCCGTAAATTTTTTAAGTGTCACATTCAAGCAGTGTACAACAATCACTTTCCTGTGAAAGTACCTTTGTAGCCTTTAACGGAATTTATGACGTACATTTATTGCTGTCATTCAAGTGTTTGTTTTTGTAAACTTTCAACTATTTTAACCCTTGGCATGATACTCACACTGTGCACCACAGATGCACACGCCATGTTTCTTTGTCATTCAGCCCACGTAAGTGTTTTAAATTTTTTTTTTTATGTTTTTTTTTTATTATTTCTGCTTGTTAAATAAAAATGAAATATTCTCTTATAATTGTTCTTTGATTTCTATTTTAATGGTCACTTGTACGCTATAACCGATTTTTTATAACATTTTGACCACCACTCTGAAGCGTCACCGGACCTCATGCGATTACCACTATGTCAACTTCACACGTCATGCTTGCCATATATTATATTATATCAATTTTGCTGGGTCTATTCGTGTTCGGGCTGGCTATTTTTGTTTACATGTATGGCTTTGATGTTGGCTTGTTTCACATTTGTTTGTTGTGGCGGTTCGTGGTGTTGGTAGTGCGGCTTGTATGGAGTTTCGCCACCTAAAAGTTAAAACAATGTACGTCATGGCGTCATTTAGTATCGAGTGCGTCATCCTATGACACTTTGACATTTGCAAATGTAACTGAGTGTTTGTGTAAGCGATTTACATGGGTCAAACTCTGTAGGAAAAGCAAGCTCGAGTTGAACTTTATAGCTCTTTTCTGAACCATTTGTTCCAGCTTTTTCTCTTTCTCTTCCCTTTTTGCTCTTCTTCATACCTTTGCACTTCTTTCTCCTACACCTCTTCTTCCCGCCTCCCACTACCTTTGCCACAAACTCTCGTCAATTCAATTTTTGTGATGATGTGCTATCTGAGAACACAAATAGAGAGGGGATTAGAGAGCAATGTGAGTTTTGTTGCTGCCGATCTTTGATATATTTTATGTTGGACCTCTGCCACATATTTGCTTTAATTTACTCTTACAGTAGAGCAGTTGTCGAAGCCCTTCAGAACAGGAATACTGCAAGAAAATTAGACAATTGCTAAACGAGTTCGTCTTGCATTGCAACACTGTAGTGATGAGTGTCACAGTGGCGTGCCTGGTAACTTCGCTGCCGACAAAGTAGCAAGGAAAGCAAATCAGCAAATGGAAGTAAACCAGTTGAGAAATATTATTCCTCCCTTTTGATAAGTGAAAACCCTGCCAGATGTTTGACATGAGAGATATCCCATCAAACTCATCAATGAGAACCCCATCAGGTTCATAACTAATCTTAATTGTCTCCCTCCAGCTCCACTGATTAGAATACGAACAGGTCACTATCTGATGTGAGTGCTCGGTGTACGTATGGAAATCTCAACAAATGACTTCTTTCCCATCTCTAGGGACGAAGTACTTCAGCACAGGTTTAGTAGAGCTTGCGAAACCATTGGCATAATATGCTCCAATAAATGTTTACACATTTTTACCAATTTTAAGGAAGAAAGGCTCTAGATCATCATCGATGATAGCAAAATGCACCAGTCGGCCTTAGAATTGGGTATGAATCCGGTAACAAATTTACATACGGAATATTACCTAGCTGATAGAAATAGTTGCACACGAATTTGGATTTTTCTTAGCGGGGGACGTGGCAGAGACCAGGGTTGATATAAAGTACACTTATATCAAAATTTCATCAATCTGAACCAAACAGAGTCGGAGTTATGACAAATGGAACTTCAAAAAGGTTGAAGGCATGCAAACTACCGGTTTTCCAAAACTATATATCTGTGGCCAGTAAAAAAAATCGCCCTAAAGTCCTATACTTTTACACGGGACTGAGAGAGTCTGCCCTATGATGCTATATGTAGAGATTTTTAAATCACAAATGTGAGAGGCATTCTTTTTCCTACAGGGTCATTTTGCAAATTTTGTATACATATATAATTCCGAGAGGGAAATTTTAAGCGGTTTATACACAAATCAATACAACAATGAAATGTTGCCACAGCAAAGTGCCGGAAATAAAGCGGATATAAAGTGAATTTTGTTTTTGGCAAAAAACAATTTACAACAATGTTCATGCTAAAAATAGAGTTATAGAAAATGTTATATAGTTAACAAATATTTGATGAGTTTATTTGAAACCGCAATTACATTTTCCTAAACTATAATGCTGATGCAATAATACTTTAAGTAAACGAAGTGTTAAAAAATATATCACTGCATAAAATTAAATGTAGTATGAAAATTTGAGTTGATTCTGGTTTTATATTTTTGATTTTTTTGAATTTAATCCCTTTGAATATGATTGACACATTGCAACAAAAAATTTTCATATTTCGCACCCGTCAGCGGTATAATACGATGAGGAATATTTATGTGAAAAAAACATTCATTTAAAAGTTTACGTTTTTTAATTTTAACTTTATTCGTTACTTATAAAAGTAAGATTTAATGTTTTCATTCAAAACTATGTGTGAGCACAGCTCTACTAATTTAAATATGAAAATTTGAGCATTCTAGGTATATCTGGCCATAACCTTTCATAGAAATATTTTCAAGTTGTTGTATCGCCTTGATTGGGCTCCAATTCGAAATTTGGTCTATCCATTCATAGTTATAGAATGCCGCTCTTACTTCAGAGTATCTATCGCATTTGGGAGTTCTGTGTCTCTCTTGAGTCCTGGGAGCTTAACGAAAAAATTGTGTAAATATTTTGTACATAGTGCCGTCATGGTCGTTTGAGGAGTCCTCAAACCTCCTCACCTCTGCTATGAATGTTTGTTGCTTCCATTTTTTTTTTTTTTTTTGAATACTTGCAAAATGAAAGGCAACACTGAAGATGGCCGAACGCCATCGAGCCCATTGGGAAGGGCGAAGTACTGTTAACAACAACAACAACATGGCCGAACGCCGAACCCGGCTTGCCATGAAACCTCAAAATCCATCACACTTTGTTGAATACGAGTACATTTTGGTTCGAACAGAGTGGCACTATCAAATGTTGTGTGATCACAACCAAGCTTCTCCTTTAATTTTTGTATATCTCGATATCTAAAGTTTTGAGTTAGGCCATTTCGGAAGGCAGCCAAGTTTTTTTAGAAACATTCAAAAGTAGTGATTTTCTACGCTTCCACTGTTTCAGTTTCACCCGATCTTAGACAGCCTTACTTATTGTTATTTATATAAGGATTTTTTGCTAAATTAAAAATTAATGACAACTTTTTATACCTTTCATGAACATGAAATAGTATTATAACTTTAGTCCGATGTCTGTAAGTATGAGAAGAATAAGAGATAGATCCGCCAATAAGTATACAGAAATGATCAGGGTGATTAGCTGAGTCGATTTAGCCATGTCCGTCTGTCTGTTTGTACGCCAACCAGTCACTCAGTTTTTGAGATATCTTGATGAAATTTGGTATGGAGCCGCCATTTTGAATAAAATTAATTGTGAGTAAGGATCGGACACTTAAGACCGTGGTGAGTATTCATGAAAGGTATAAAGTAATCGGCACAGTCGAAGACAGCCATTTCCTTACTTGTGTCTCTTAATTTCAGGTAATTAATGAAGAACCATGATATAATAATATTATCAAAAACTTCTTGTATGTAAGTACCTAACTACATTTCCATAAATATCAGCGAAACTTTGACAAAGTAATAAGTTTATCATTACAAACCCTTGCGACCTGTGCTGCGTCAACCAATTAACCAAAGTGTTGTTTCCAAGTGATGTCTTTCGAGTCCAGCGCACAATTTCTACATTTTATTGCACTTTAATGTCTTTCTTAATGTTATCTCGATTTTCATTTGATGCAACTGCTTTTCAACGAAATTCATGCTTCATTGCATTAATATAATAGCGTTTGTATTGCATGTGTTAAATTAATTTCACTTTACTCCCATTGACACCGTCAAATATCAAAGAAGTGCCTGCAGAAGATCTGCATGTACTTTGACACCACTCGCTACCCACCTGTCATACTTAGCCAAAAAATTCTCACTGGCAGTAAATTTTCTCGTTTTTTTCCTCGTTTATGTTTTACACTCATATAAGTTTACAAAACGTAAAGGAAGTTGTTAAGAACTCCGAGTGTTGGTATTGAAATCGAAACCTCTGAGGCTAAAAGCAAAAGTAGTGACCTCATTTCCGTGACCTTAGAACGGTAATATTTACGAGCTGCTTCCATGTGGTCGACTTGCATTTAATTACTACATGCATATGAGTTCTTAGCCAACTACATACATATATGTATTTATTTCAAATCATGCATGTATACGTGAGAGCCAACGACAGTTCGTTAAATTGTAGATCGTCAGACGAGGAAGCTTGAGATGACTAATCAAATAATAAATACGACGAGGCAGGTGAGGATAGTAGAGATGTTAATAACACAATCTGTTGCAGAGGTTTGCTATCAAGATGGAGCAAAGTGAGAGCTGAGATGGTCGTGGAGACAGAAACATCATTTTAGGTAGAGGTGACTGTGGTCGTTTGAAGAGTGAGAAAGAGAGAGGGTGAAGCTGCAGAAATAGAAAGAGCGAATAAGGAGTGGTGTGAGAATATACCGTTGATCACTATTGATCTCCGACTTCCATACGATGATTCCTAAACGTTAGATGACACTGATGAGACTACCTGACAGTGCACCGAAGTCAAACAAATCGCTTTTGCAACAGTCGACCTAGCACCAGACGGTGCTGTTTGTTGTTGTTGTTTGTAACAACAAAAACACTTCCCGAAGGTTCTGGGAAGTGTTGTTGAAAGTGACAGTCCTTTGCCGGATATGAACCCGATACGCTCCGGAACTCCCTTGAGGTACATGCCCGACTGTCGCGGGATCGATTTGGTATGACCAGTGCAATCTTCTAGGTCAAGTCACCGCTTCTTCGGTAAGGAAGTTGAAGATGGGTTATGAGAGGCATCATATCATATTGAGTTGCACGTCATTACCTTTGTGCATTTTAGTCGCCTCTTATGGCCGGTATGTCTAGCTCGGGCATATTCTAAACCCCTAACCCGCATCCGGTGAATTGTCTCCCCTATCAAGACTTTTTACTTATGGTTACCATCTATACAAATTTAGACTACATTTGTACCAAAGCAACATGCCTAACCAAAATATTACGGTCTCTCGATTCAGCTGATATTCAAGATCAGTATTTGGCATCTTTATAGAGACCTTTTGAGACATATGATATATTGAACTAATACTATCTTCACCGCTATCTCCTTTCCAAATTAAAAATATTAACATACGAATCCTACAGAACTTTCATTAGTCCCTCCTTATATCAACTTACCAAATTGTGCACGGCTTGTTGAAGTAGCAGGAAACGTAGTAAATATAGCAGTCAAAAAATTTAAGTGACGGAAGAAACAAACTGTTGTCGACCGCTATGGGCGTTAACTTCAATAATATTCTGCCATAGCTTGCGCCATCTTGGCCAGCCACCATGCCCACAGGCTCACTGTCATGTGTAGCAACATGAGCCTTTTTTTCTACAGCAGGCAAAAGTCTGCGCTGGCTATTTTGTTTGTGGCTTGATCTGTGACTAGTATGGCTATATCTGTTTTCTTTTTATTACATTTTTATTAATTTTTCCGGCAATTGCTGACCTTTTGCCTTAAACTGTGTGTCCTTATACTTGCGTACATAGCGTGCGGTTTTCGACGGCAAGTCTCTCATGCAAAACCCACATGATTGCCGGCATCAAGCTTGTTTTTTTTTTCTAAACATTATTTTCTTTTGTTATTTTGTCTCTTCGTTGATTCGCCATTTCTTAAATTTACTTGGCACTTTTATGGCTCAGTTAGTAATCTTTGTGCTTTATGACAAATCTTTGTGGCTTTTTTGTAATACCTACTCTTACTCTTCTCGTTTCCCCACTTTTTTCTTGATATACATATTAGAGATTAATTTCATATAACTCTGTACAAATTATCAGTATTCTGTGAATCAGTAAATATTTGCAAGAATATGCAGTAAGAAAAATTCCATTTATATGGAGATGCCACACCCCCTTTTCTCTTATCCACTTTTTTCCCTGAGGTGATAGAGATCAACCTCATTTAACTTTTTGCACATTTCCAGTGTGCTACCACGAATACTTCTGGAGATATGCAGTACGATAAGTCTCATTTGTAGGTGTCTTGTCACGCCCACTTTTCACTTCCTCCCCATTTTTCTTGAGGTGCTAGAGATTGGTCTCATTAAACACCTTACCAATTTTCAATATTCTAGCAATGCAATTATACCGTCAATCCTCAAGTTAATCCGTTGGATAATGTGGACTCACCTTATGTCTGCCCGGGCTTTAAGGTGCAAATCATACTTAGATTTTCACTCATTATAAATGTAAATACAACGTTTATAAAATGTACATATTAAAAGGTTGCACAGACGATGGCACTAATCCCAATTAAGTACCCACTTAATCCGAATATCGCTGATAAACTGAAAAATGTGATTTATGTATATTTAAATATGGACCTCCAGCAATACATCGGTAAAGAAACTATCCAATTGCATGTAGTAGTTAGTGAGTGATGCGCCCGCAAACATACTGTGAGACAGACAAAATATGTAACAGCTGTTATTTGAGCTTATATTACTCTAATACATTTTTTTTAACATCTATAATGTAGAAGTTATTATTCTGTTATAAATGCATTGCAATTGAAGGATGGGATATAATCGGAGTTAAACAAGATTACCATGCTGTCTGTCCGGGCTATAAAATTGCTGAAATTCAAAGTCAAACACGCGCAATATTTTATAACATTTGAAGTACTATAAAAGTAATCCCAATAGAGCCGAGGATACTAAAATTATGCAAGCGCCAATTAAAGTACATTTATGATACTCGTGTCCAAAACGTGTCAATTGATACATGCCAGCGCTTGAATAAACCCCAACTACAGCTCAATCAATGATGGCTATTGCGCGTAGGGAATATATTTTTACGGATTCATGTTCCCTAAGCTCATAACGCTACAATGTAGTAAAATAAATATTATAAGTATAATAATAATAATAATAAAAGCAATCATTTATGAACTTGTCGAGAGTAAAACTCGTATCATAGCGTGGCTCGTCTCATCAAATCATCATCTACTCAAGTTGGCGTGCTATGAGTTGCATAGAAACGATTTTTCTATTTTGATTAGACAACAGACAGTTTGTTAGTTAGTCGATTGATAGGGACGGTAGATTGATTGTTTGGTTGTGACGCTTTGCTACTTGCGAGCAGTTAGCTTATCTTACCCCACTTAGCGCCGCTTTCATAAAAGCCGGTTAACGCTAACCGGGGCTTAATTGACGTATTTTGTACGTTTAGCTGTCAAATTAATCGCCGATTAGGCTTAACCGGCCTTTATGAAAGTGGCGCTTAGTTGCTAACTTTCAGGGGTGGTAGAGTTCCTACTCGAATGCGATGGCGTGTAGTTTATATAAAGACACGCAAAAGTTTTTAGCTAGAAATGAGTATATAATTGAGGAGCAGCATTTGATTGAAGCATCGAATGTTTGCGACGTGTCTAACATATTGATTTTCTTCAAAGTTTTGCACATCATAAAATGGTCTAAATTGTATAATGAACAACTTTGTCTCTACCCCTGCCACTACTTACTAAAAGCTAACCTGTTCTTTTTCGATTTGACCTAATAAATTGTTTATGTCAAATCAGCGCAACATGTCAAGCTTATACAAGTACAAAAGTAAAATGTGTAGTGACACATTAATGCGAGTACTAAACAACAATAATTATCGACAAAGCAACAAACAAACTACGAAATCACGAATGCTTCGACAAAAGCATCGGTATGTAGCTCACGTGAATGGGGGTTAAAAGGAGAATTGAGTACAACTTGCTACTACTAATGGCTGTAAGCTGACGCGCAATAGCTAGCTCATAGGCTGTTTGGAACGTATTGCTATTAAGATACAAGGTGTTAAGTTCGGAAAAG
The DNA here is from genome assembly GCA_949987695.1 of Merzomyia westermanni. Classification (NCBI taxonomy): domain Eukaryota; kingdom Metazoa; phylum Arthropoda; class Insecta; order Diptera; family Tephritidae; genus Merzomyia; species Merzomyia westermanni. Next base: position 144,521,684 of record OX465291.1, on the reverse strand, counting down.
AGCCACAATGTAAGGAATCCATTTTAGTTTGAAAAAAGTTGTTTAAACTCACACTGGATTGTAACTTTATTTATGTGCTGATCCGACCACCTAGAGTTGGTGTTCGAAGTTTGGCTTTTTGTATTAAAACCAGCCTCTCTCTCTCTCTCTCTGTCCTTGTTTAATTTGCACATATATTGAATTATATACAAAATTTTAGAAAGATGCTGGGGTGAATCGCAACAAGTAGATTTTTTTTCAATTGAAGTACTCTTATTTAACTTTTTTAAATTTTTCTCCCCCTTCATTTTTCACTTCTTCTCCTCTATATATGGGACCTCGATATGTACATGGTTTCGAAGACCCAAAACCGCTCTCGTTAAAGCGGCTTAAAAGTACTCCATATTTTAGGCCAACATTCTTGAATAAAATGCAACTTGAAAGTCTCATCCGAGGTTAAATTCCTAGGCGTCATTCTAGAGTAAATTTAACTGAAATAAATTATAGATCCAGCTGTAATGCAAACGACCATACCCAGAATTCTAACGTATGAAGCGAACAAAAGCCCGCAGCCTCAAGGACTAGGCTAGAAATACCGAAACGTACTACACTCATTCCGGCAAACAGCCGAACCACTCCTCCAAGCGTAACAACAATAAGGACACTCTTATTATGATACGTCCCTTGGTTGTTTTTTTCTTACGGCGAAACACACCCTGCAGGTTTAAAGAACGGTTTTCCATGTGGATCCGGTATGCTCCGGTACTAGCCCGACTGCCACGGAAGCAATTTTCTTTACCCCATCGAACCTTCGGTATATTCTCAGCCCTGTAGGGTATAACTGTGAAAAAGAGTATGGCTTGTAGCTCTTTGATCACAAGTACAACGTTGAATACTCATTCTGAAAGCAGGTGTACGTTCAGCCCAACGCAACCCTTTTGAGCTTTGTTATTAATACAGGTAAGCTGTATAAGTTACGAATCGTCTGTCGTTTGAGATGTCTTCTTGGTATTTAATTTTATAGATTTAAACCTCAACAACAACTATTATAAATATTTAGATTTGTTCAAATACCCCTGTATATTAATTACAAATATGTGTAAATGTTCATTTCAATAGGGTTTAACCTAAAAAAAATTTGAACCTTTCCTCTACAGTTTCCACCACAATTTCCCAAACAATCTACAACTGCTACGCACAACTGCCATCACAACGCTCTTTCAACATATTCGTTTATATGCCGCACTTACCTACATATTTACTTATTCCAGTATTTGTTCACATACCAGTTTAACTTCAATACGCCTTCCCTCATCATGGCTTAAGTAATGACCCACTTATATAGCATTTTTCTACCTTTTCTTTGTAAATTTTATATTTGTATGTATGTATGTGTTTATAGATTTTAATAGCTCAAAAATGGTTCGATACTTTAATTTAGTTCAGTTCAGTGGAGTGACGTACAAGGGTCTCTGATTTAGTACACTGGCGTGCAAAAAAATATATTTTCCAAAGAATTCAATTCGAATCTGAAGTCGGTTTAGCTAGAATACCACCGAAATTCAGGGTAAATTGCTAAAACCCGTAATTATCGTCGGTGTATGAGTTGAATGGACCCCGAATTTACATTCAGCACGTCCAAATACATGTCGGGTAATGTCATGATCCTAGGAGTTGTTTCTAAAAAAATTTTTGCGGAGAATTATTAGTCCCAGCAAGGTCATGTTAAGGGAATGTATCTAGACTATTCGGCTTGGAAGGTATGCCCATATACACCGGTCGTAAGAGGCGACTAATATGCACCAAGGTAATGACGTGTAACTCGTTGGTTGATCTACGGATACGATGCATCTCATCTCGCATTACCCATCTCTCCTTCCTTACAGAAGGACGGGTGACATGACCTAGAAGTTTCCACTGGCAGTACCGCAAGGGAGTACCAGAGCGTACAGGATTCATACTCGGCCAAGGACTTCGGGGAATGTTTTTGTCGTTACAACAACAACAAAAACACCGGCTGTTGTAAGCAGTGAAAGCGGTTGTCCCTACAGAGTTGGTGAAACAAATTTGGGGTATGACTGGATAGCGGTATTGGATTGGAAGTTATTCTGAGGAATCAGTATTGGTAGAGTAGCGGGCACTCATTTCCCTGACATTCCGGTTGCGCACAAACCACTTCCTCCAAAGTCAGGAGATTTCGACTCTGTGGGATTTTCTGTCATCCAACTGTGATAAAGTCGACTTACTTGGGCAATAATTCTTTCAAACCCTTGAAGTCTCAAATTGAGTTATGTTATGACAACTATACTAGCTGCTCATAGTGGGGGAAGGCGGCAGTCCGAGCGCTAACCAGGCTTCTTTATATGGTGTGAACTACGGGCACTTCCGCATTCTTGTGGGCTTCACACACCACGACCCCTGACACGCAAGGCTCCCGGTTGGTAGGGGACAGGATTTAACGCCGTTCCACCTTCGGGGCGTGAATTTTATATATTCGGACACCCCCCCTAATCCACTGGCGCATTGAGCGAAAGTGCAAAATATAAGCATGGAATAGCCCGACACAGCTCTCAGTTACGTAGATTTTGTAGGTACAATGTATGTCGTACACGCACACGTACTTACATATAAAGTTATGAGCGGCTAACTTAGTACAATGATAAATGTTTTCCCAAAATAATTAAATCTGATCTGTCCTCCATAAGTGTGAGAATATATCCACTGTGATGGATTGACTTTAAAGGAAGTTTTGACGTAATCATGAGAATATTCGCATAGTATTTATAATTGGTATGTATGTACGAGTATATGTACGAGTATATATATATATTTGTGTAGCAGTAGAAGGTATCAAATTTAATTATTGAGTTAGCTTACAATTATGGATTTAAAATGTTGCAAGCTTGTCTTGATTATATTTGGATGGAAATTTGAAATTGATTAGATATGTCACAAAGTTTTCGGGATGATTTATGCAGCTATCCAAATCCTAAAAGTGAGAGTATAGAAGTTTATAGGATAGGTTATGATGGCAGTTGTTGCTAGTCGAAGGTGACCCAAAACGTGTTAGGACAATATGGGTATCAAACGAAAGGTGGTAATGAGTATTGCAACAAGTTCGATATCTCAACTGGTGTCGGAGATATAGTGATTAAAATCGGACTTAGTCTATTATAAGTTCTGAGGCGCAGCGAAGAATGGCCTGGTCTTCTAGTTAAGTAATATAATTAACTCTATAGCTATATATTACAGCTATTACAGAGAAAAGCTAATATCTTAACTCTCAACTCTTAACCTACTGCCATATACCTATTTTGGCGACACCGACCACACACCAAAATGCATATTTTTTAACTCAACGCGACTGGTCTACCCCATCTGTTGACATTGTCTATGTACTCGTAGCTGGTTTGGTAAGTCTAATTGGCTTTGTTGGCATATCTATGAGAACTAGAAGATTATATGTTTGTATCGTTATTAGTGTATACAACTCTCTGTTGTTGGTCAGAGTGCATTATACTTTCGTCTAGATCGGCCAACAGTCTGTTTGACAGACTAACACGCAGCGTTTTTAACCTCAATAAAGCTAAGCAAATTTTAGAACAATAACTAAAATATATAAAGAAATAAGCATAAACTCTTGGTAAATGCATATATTCATATTGTTGTTTTATTTTTGTAAAAGTAAATGCTAGGTAGACCCTTTCAATAAAAAAATTATTATTCCACATAAGATTTATTTGAGTATAAACAAATAAGTAAGACGAAGTACTGTTACTTTAACAAGACTATATATAGAGACCGATCAGAACGAATATCGGCGCTGAAGATGGCAGAACGCCGAAACCGATCTGTCACAAAACAATGTATGAGTGAAAATAGTTGCACGACATCTCAATCAGGTGGTGAAATGAGATAAGATAAAATAATATAAAATAAAATAATATAAAATAAATAAATAAATCAACAAAAATTGTTGGTATAAAAAAGCAATAAAATAAAATAAAATAATAAAATAGAAAAATAAAATAAGAAAATATAAAATAAAATAAAAAAATTTAAGTAAAATAAAATAAAAAAATAAAATAAAATGAAATAAAATAAAATAAGAAAATATAAAATAAAAATAAATTAAATAAAATAAGTTATAATAAAATAAAATAAAATGAAATAAGATAAACTAAAAAAAAACTACAATAAAATAAAATAAAACAAAAGAAAATAAAATAATAAAATATAAAAATAAAATAAAATAAGAAAATATAAAATAAAATAAAAAAATTTAAGTAAAATCAAATAAAAAAATAAAATAAAATGAAATAAAATAAAATAAAATAAGAAAATATAAAATAAAATTTAATAAAATAAAATAAGATAAAATAAAATAAAATAATAAAATAGAAGACTAAAATAAAATAAGAAAATATAGAATAAAATAAAAAAATTTAATTAAAATAAAATGAAATTAAATACAATAAAAGAAAATAAAATAAAAATAGAATAAAATAAAATAAAATAATTTAAAATAAAATAAAATGAAGTAAAATTAAACAAAATAGATAAAAATAAAGTAAAATAAAAAAACTAAATTAAATTAAATTAAATAAAATAAGAAAATATAAAATAAAATAAAATAGAACAAAATGAAATTAGAAGAAATAAAATAAAACAAAATAAAATTAAAAAATAAAATAAAATTAAATAAAAAAAATATAAAATATAAAATAAAATGAAAAAAAAATCCGATAAAAGAAAATAAAGTTTTATTAAATTAAATTAAATTAAATGAAATGTAATAAAATAAAATTAAATAGAAGTAGAATAAAATAAAACAAAAAATAAATAAAACTAAAATAAAATAAAAAAAAAATTTAATTAAAATTAAATTAAATTAAATACAATAAAAGAAAATAAAATAAAAATAGAATAAAATAATTTAAAATAAAATAAAATGAAGTAAAATTAAACAAAATAGATAAAAATAAAGTAAAATAAAAAAATTAAATTAAATTAAATTAAATAAAATAAGAAAATATAAAATAAAATAAAATAGAACAAAATGAAATTAGAAGAAATAAAATAAAACAAAATAAAATTAAAAAATAAAATAAAATTAAATAAAAAAAATATAAAATATAAAATAAAATAAAATGAAAAAAAATCCGATAAAATAAAATACAGTTTTATTAAATTAAATTAAATAAAATGAAATGTAATAAAATAAAATAGAAGTAGAGTAAAATAAAACAAAAAATAAATAAAACTAAAATAAAATAAAAAAAAAATTTAATAAAATAACACAAAACTAAATTAAATGAAATAAAATGAAAAAAAAAGAAATAAAATTAAATTAAAAAAAAGTTGAAATAAAATAAAGCTAAAATAAAATTTAAAAAAAAATTGAAATAAGATAAAGCTAAAATAAAATTTAAAAAAAATTGAAATAAAATAAAGCTAAAATAAAATTTAAAAAAAATTGAAATAAAATAAAGCTAAAATTAAATAAATAGAAATGAAATAAAAAAAATAACATAAAATATAGTGAAAGAAAAGAAAAGAAGAGTCAGGAAACTAAATGAACAAACCGCAAATGTGCATGAAATTTGAAAACTGTTCAGCAGGCGTACTATTTTTTTGTTCTGAAACGGTCTAGTGTAGATATATCTACATGTACATTTATGCTCGTGCACAAAAGTCATGTAAATAATAATTTAATTCTTCTGGCCAACTTTTACTAAATATTGTTGTTTGACGACAGACTTGGTATTTATAAAATTTTTTGTTGCTTCTTCATTCTCCCATTCCATTCTAATTCGCCCGCTGTTTTCTTGCACAATGAGTACCTATGTATGTATGTAATAATATAATAATTGGGGTCATATAACGCCGAGGAGATTGTGGTTGAGCCTCATCCCCAATTTGTGCCGTGCCTTACCCTTTCCAGATTATGAACTTGGCATCTTCGGTATAGTATGCCAGCACATGCCTTCTTTTATAAAAACGCCACTTTATGGTTATGAATTTTTAAGTTAACAGGTGGAAACAATCCTCTTTGTTATACTTTTTTTTCGCTTCTTGCTATATTCTATTTGAGTTAAAATCTTTTTGGGTTTTTAAATTTTTAAATGTAGAATGATTTTTTTTTCTTTCTTAAAATCCTTTGACTTTTGCTTTCTTAAATAACCTCAGTGTTATCATAGCTAAGATCTTTTTATTCTGCTTTTACCTTTTTGATTTCCTGTACTTTCATCTGCTTTTCTTGTCTCCATTTCTGACGTTTTTTATTGCTGGAATTTCCTTTTCTTACAAAGTTCTATACGGTCTTAACTTTCTTTTATTATTTAGCAACTACGCCATTTTTACCACTTTGCTTTGCGTGCATACGGATACATTAAGGTGGATCGGTTTTTGAGCAGGCTGATATATATAATGAAACTAAATTGATTGGCTTTTCTGAGCTTATTCGTGTTGATAGTTGGATTGATTGGACACTGTTAAGGTTAAGTTAGGTCCATAAAGCTAGTAGAGCAAAGTCAGCAGAACCTTAAACTAAAATGAAAAGGAGGTGTTCAATAGGGTTCCTACCCCCCAAAAAAAATTGCTCTCACTCAAAAAGAAAAATTATGTTCTGCAGGTAAATATGCCTAAATAGTCAACAATGATTCCTACAAAGATAGTAGAAGATTAGAGTTTCTAATTAGCACCTAATTTTGCGTTAGTGTTGTTTTTTAAATCATCAGCAGCGACGCAGTGCCAAGGTGCAGCTTCACCGAATCTTTGTTCTATAAAGACCCTAGTTCGTTTGTCTATCCAAGCCATAAAAGGCAGTACTTACACCAGCGATATCGTATATCATTAACACCCGCCAAAAATTGCACACTCTACTGGAATCATCTTCTTCACCTCCTTGGAGAAGGTGCAAAAAGCACTAGAACACGTAGGAGGAGGAAGGAAAAGGTAATTTTTGTCTTAAAACCTATAAAGGTCATAAAGCTCCTACAAAACACAGTGAAATCGTTTGGTTTTTTAGGGCCCTTGGTCGGGAAAACCCCTGACCTACTTTGACTAGAGAGATCGTCCCACCGAACAACTACATTATTCGGTCGTGGCTACTAAAACTATATTGGTAAAGAAACTGCAATCTACTTGGGCGTCTTGTAGTATTTGAACTCAACACATTTCAAGCGATGCGTTTATTTTTGTCTAAAAAAGCATTTTAAGCTCCGAAAATTCATTGCACCCTAATGTTAGCAAACAAATGTGTAGTGCATTATGCCATCTTCCCATGACGTCACCTCGCCAGGCGATTCAGTAGATAAGCTAACATTTCACAGAAAATTTCCAAATTGCAGATTTTTTTTAAATGAGAGCTCCACTTAAATATACCCATCTGCACATTGTATTTTATATACATAAAGAAATACATAACTGATATATAAATGTATATACGAATAAATATTTACTGACTCGTACATATATGTACATTTTCTCTAACTTTATTCACATAAACTTTATTCATAAAGGGGCTTGAGTGCGGCTAGAAGATCCACACTTTGTCCATCTCAATTGTCTTATATTCTGTTTGCGTCGTTTTGGAGCAATATATAAGTGTCTAATATCTCTCTACAAATTCTGTAGCTTGCGTTTTGTCCTGGGTATAGCTCCCGCCATGTCATGTATGCAATGAAAAGCATTTCAAAACCTTTGTTTGTTGATGACGTTTACAGCAAACTAACACGGACTATAATGTAAAAGCATTATCTTTAAGCCACTTAATCCGCCTGGTTGATGTTCTCGTAAAAGCAAATACTAACATAACCGCCCCCATTAGACACGCATTACCAAAATCGACGAAGTATGCCGAAAATTCATTCCAAAACAATTCAGTTTTTAATCCTGTCGGAAAAATCAACTTAAAAAGATAATTTTGAAAAACATTAAAATTTGATTATTCATTACGTAAGAAGAAATTATAGCATCCAATTAATTTTTTAGTAGATGTTTGCTAATGGGCGTGGCACATCTCACTTTTCCTTGAAATCTTGCAAAAACTTAGATAAATAAAATTTAGCAATGCCAAACTTTATTCTAATTGGGAGTGGTAGCATGCATGTTCCTTTCATCGAAGTTCTTAAGTTATATAACCACTTACTTAAAAACTGGTGGACGCGTTTCTAATACTTGTAGTCATATAACTTTCAAGAATGTAGTAAAAGGATTAATTACCACACCCACATTTTATATAAAGAAAGTAGATAACAAAGCTTTTAGTATTATATAAATATTTGGTTACACACGAACTTATACTGCCTTACTTGCATTTCTATTTTATCTTATTTTATTTCTTGGGTATGCTTTGTTTTTTCTCTGCTTTCTGCATATGCCTCGAATGCGTGTTAAATACAGATTCGTATTTCCCTTTTTTTATCTTAATTTTTTATTCGATGGTTGTTGTTGCTTTGTTGCGCGAAAATTATTAAATAACTTCAGCAGTATTTCATGTGTGTGGTATTACAGCACCAATACCAGCAACCACAATAGCGCCATTTTCACCGCTTGGTTGCTCGCCCTATGTCGATTTCTTCACGTCTGCTTCACTGAATTCGCGCGTTGCATGCGTCAAAAGTTGTTGCCTCCTTGATTGCTGCCTGCCAAACGCTGTCATTTCAACAGAATTGTTTATTAGTTTCACGAGCCTAAGGGAAATATCGTTTTGTCGTACACGTCTGACGGTTTATTACGTGTGTAATTTTCTTACATACATACAGTGGTGGCAGAAATAACAAACCCAAAAATGGTTTTGCTCATAAAACATACCTCCGCTGACCAAAACTCGAATCGATTGTTATTGGGAATGAAATCAAGGGCATATTACGCTACATCAATAGGGCGAAATGGTTAAAATTTCTGCATATCTGAAAGCGGAAGGAATCTAGTTTAGGAAAGTTAATTGAACTTTAAAAAATACGCATTAAAATCTGCAACTTTTTTGGCAGAGCTTATTGAAAATTTTTGCGTACGCAGTTTTGTAGCCCAATCAACTTTAGTTCAGGAATGTACAAATTAAATTTTTTTCATGCGCTGTAAGAAACCACTTAACGCTCTCGACGAAAAAACATTCTGAAAATTCAGTAAAACTTCTTGAACCAGTTCTAAGTGGCACATTATGATACTAAAATTGATTGGTCTACGAAACAGCTTCTTCTTATTTCGTCGAATTTGATAGTTTCACTACACAACTGTACATATATTCGTAAGCGCATATTTAGTAATTCAAAATAATCGCTCCTTAATTAAATAAAGGGCAAAAGGGCGCATATTTTGCTTCATAAGCGAGCATCAGCTACATTTTTACTACTGTGACTCAAACATTTATCACAGTGGTGCGCTTTGCGTCTAAAACTTCGAATATAGATTTTCGATTGACGAATAAATGCTTGAAACATAAAGAGAGGAGTAATACAGGCAGATAAGAAGCGTTCAAACTGAGTACGGTTTTAAATAATCATTTCTTTGATTCATGGTAAAAGTTTCATATTGATAGAAAAACGATCTAACAGTCTCAAATGTGTTCACCAAAGTTGTGAGAAAGTATGGTAGAAGACTTATTAGAAGTTATTCTTTTCTTTTTGGAAATCCATTAAATTGTAATCAGTTCGCATGAGTCAATAATGATTCAAAAATAAATTATAAGCGAATATTTTATAAGATGATTTTAAAATTGTACCATAATATTTATATGTGATATATATGCATATGTGACTAATAGTATCTCTTTCTTTTGCAGGTAATATATTGAACTACAATATTTGGTTAATATGCAGCGGGCTAGTCAGAAAAAGGATTTATAAAATGATATGCCTTTGTAAAGGTACAACTTACTCCTATTAAGTAGTGCTTTATAAAAACCAAAACTAAATATATTGTGTGCCCATATATGGTTTTATACTGTTCATAAGCTTATCTCTCCAATACTGCCATCATGGCACTAAGTTTCAATTAGCCATACTTTGGTTCACATCTCGTTTCGTGGGTCGGTGGGTAGTATGTCAATTACCAGGAATAATACATGGTAAAAAACCTTAATTTGGTTTTCCTCACCTTCCCTACAAACTTATTCAGTAGCAGACCTGTTAAATAATGATTACTAATAGTAATGATTACCGGTTTTATTAATTATCCATTTAATGATTGATTACCATAACTTTCAATTTTTAATTATTATTTTTTAATTAATTGAAAAAATAATCAAAAAAAAGTCATGATTTTTTATGATTATTAAAAAAACCTAAAATAATCAAAAGAAAAAGTTGTTTGGATTACTTTTGATTTTGTTAAATTTTTTTTTTATTATTTTGGATTTTTTCCAGTATTGTTGTAGAAGCTAATAAATATACACATCATCAATAATGAAAAAAACCAAAAATAATCAAAAAAAAAGTTAAAGAATAATCAAAAGTAATCAAAACAACTTTTTTTGATTATTTTAGATTTTTTTAATAATCATAATAAAACAAGGTTTTTTTTTGATTATTTTTTTAACTAATTGAAAAATAATAATTAAAAATGTAAAGTAATGGTAATCAATATTTAAATGAAGGTGTCTAAAATTATATGCAATACTGAAAAAAATCAAAAATAATCCAAAAAAAAAAATCAATAATAATCAAAAAAAAATTTGTTTTTAATTTTTTTTTTTTTTTTCTAATCGTAATCAATTAATAATTGGATTTATTTGAAAAACAATAAATATAATCATTACCAATTAAAAAAGCCGTCTAATTAATTGAGTACTAATTACTTATCAAATTTAACAGGTCTGTTCAGCACGAACCAGTAAGTAATGCACACACCTGTATTTACGTTTATATTTTCCCTTTCTTTTCTAATAACCGCATCTTGTATCGTTTTATATACTCATTTCGAAATTTCTGTATGTCTATCTAGGCAACTAATCAAGTGACCTTCCGGCCCCACTATTTTAATTATACAGATGTACCTACGTATGTGGAGATTTTAATTATTTACTTATATATGTTTGTATGTGTGTCGTGCAATCATTGATGAAAGCTACAATAACAAAATATTGAAAAAATAATCAGAATAAAAATTCTATATTAAAAAAGAAGTAAATATTGTGAAATATAAGAAACAACAGCGAAAGCCAACAAACAAGTTGTATAATCATAGCTCAAATACTTTTATTTATTTGTACATCGGTTTTAAAAACACTTAATATTGGGTTTCGGGTTGGAGTACAGGTTTTTTTATAGTCCCAAACTATGATATGTGGTTGTATAGAAAAAAATTTAATTCGAGTTTATGAAAACGGTTTGTTATTTGATCCAAAAATCGTTTAGATAGAGGGCCCTAATAGATATTTTTAGTTACTAAAACTTTTCTAATTCTTTATCTATAATGACCTATTAATCTTGAAACATTAGAAAAGCGATATTAGACCAGAGATTTTTTAGCCCGAGTCCCTCTTGCCCAAAACAAACAGCAAGTGGCCAGTGTAAGGCGACGCTCTTGACCCATGGAGTGAATATTTCCAACTATCCAACAGACCTCAATTATTACAAAAAGCTTGAAATACATGAGTATGTAATTGAAATTGAAACTGATTGCCATTTGAAAATCCCGAAAAAATGTTCATCTATAAAGTGCTGCACAAACACTCTTAAATATGCTAGACTGACACTAATTACAAGTGCAACAACACTTGCAATAAGAAAAAAAATTGGCGCCTACAAAACGGTTAAGCGCCGGAAAGCGTATGACAGTAGAACAGAATTTTGCTATTTTATAGAGAAAGGCATGCAAATATAATAAATAAATGCAGCTAGCTACATATATATTAGTGATATACAGAAGCGAGAAATCAGATGCTTACTTGGTACTCTAATGAGCTAACCATTACGATTCTAATGAGAAGCGTATCCGGGTTTCAGGAGAACCGTAGAACGGCGCTATTCCATACAGTTATAGGAAATAATGCATTTTTGTTATATTTCCCTGCGTATCTGAAATCTTTCCGATACGCCAAATCCTAGAGAAAAGAAACCCCATGATAAGTGAATTGACAAACATAACCTTTTTGTCGTTTTCAAAAGCAGTTTTCGACAGCGCGAAAAGGAGCTACGTATATGCTGCTATGAACGAATATAACTGCCAATTTTATACGCTTGAGTCAAATTGGCTCCATCAGGAGTAGGGAGGACCTTTCCTAGTCCTTCGAGGCCACAAGAAACTTCAGACGAGTAGACTCCTAACCCCGCATTTTCTTCACGACAATAAAGACTCCTGACTTCCGTGAGCCGCATAAAAAGGACAGCTAATTTGGGAGAATTATGTCTCCTAACCATCTCAGAGCGAGTGCACGATTTTGAAATTCGAGTGGTGCGTAATGAGTATATTTTCATAGGTATTCTGCAGGATTATCCCTTATTCATTAAGTTGAATCATGTACTTTACCAAGTTTTAACCCTTATGCTCCAACAGCCCGATGGGTAATCCATCACTTTCCATTGCCTTGTTGTTTTGGCAGAGCTATTTTCATTTTTACTGCCTCATGGTCGGCTGGTAGCACATGAATTGCATAATCTACTATTAGGTCTCACCATCCCCTCAACCTAAAATTCTTCTGAGTTTCATTGCACAAAACAAAAGTTGTTATAATCTGTACATATAATAAGACTGTATCGAGGTAAACAAAACCACATTTTAGAAGTTTTGCCTGTCTGCACATCACTGAAAAACCGCGGCATAAAATTGAATGGTATGTTCACACATGTATTGCCAGATATCCAACATAAAGTCAGACATCCATTTTACCGCAGGGAAATGGGTCACTACCTTCTAGAACCGGTTCTCAAAATTTTCATAACCGTAAATCACTAACACATGTGTATTTTTAAAGGTGGGTGTAAAACTGCAGCTTTGAGTGGGTAATGAATGAATGCAATAAAATAAGTAGCTAAACCACAAACAAACAAATATTTGCATGAAAAAAAAAAAACAGAAAAAGATGTAAAAAACTTAAAGCACACACAGACTGCGGTTAAAGTTAAAACCAGATACATACATGCATATTATGTGTAGATTAAGTACAGAGAAAGAGCGTGCAGTGAACGCTACAGTCAATTTGCCAATGGTATGACATATGAACATGCTGTATGACATTCATAATTCAGACGCTTAAAAGAAAAGCTTTGAAAATAGAAAATGAATACGAATTTAACGACAGTTTGAGGAAATATGTGTAAACGTGCAGTTATACCATTGTGTATTGTGGTGTATGTTTTATGCTGCTTGGTGAATAGCAAGGTAATATGTGGGTAGGTCATAGCATTTTTAAGAAAACTAGAATAAATGCACACCAAAAAATTTACTCGATTGATTAAAATATGATGGTTTTAAAATTGGTTAAAGGTTCTGTTGTTTGAGACATTGACTAAAAATACATACAGTTGTGTTGAAAATTATAGTAGTAAAATTAAATTGGTTATCGTGCGACAAAAGGAATCTGTGTTTTTCATAATTTTCATTTAAAACATAGCGAATTCCAATACAGAAAATAAATAAAAAGAGATTTCAAAGTTTACACAAAGTTCAGGAGAGTTAATTAAACTTTGAAAAATTTAGATCAACATTTCAATATTTCTGGGCAGAATTTTTAATAAAATTTGGAGTACACTGTTTTGTAGCTCATTCAATTTTAGCGCAATAATATGCAAGTTAGAAGTACCTCAAAATTTTCCCCGAATTTGTAGAATTTTTTTTTGTCAATTTTTTTCATACAAAATTAATTTTTCTTCATGCGTTATATGGAAGAAATCACTCAACACTCTTGATGAAAAAATTCTGAAAATTCAGGGAAATTTTTTGAGTAAGTTCTAATTATTAGAAGCGCATCTCTTAACCAAATGGTTAAAGAAAAGTGAATTTTCACGGCCAGAGCAGCACAGTGTCCCACATCTGATTACTCGGAATGACGAAAGTTAGCACTAAAAAGAAATTATAACGCAGAACTGCTGAGCAATGTTCATCTGCACTTAATATTAACACAAGTAAATTAAGCTTAAATACATTTACTAATTTTCCGCTGTGCAAAAGGGAGTCAGGGTTACATACTTCAAAGAAATCAGTATTAGTTTGCACTTCAACACTTACAGCAAGTCTGCTCATACCTAAATGACGTTGTCCTATTTCCAGCTGATATTGACCATGTTAAAGGATATGGCTATTGTTCCCTTCTAACATAAAAATAAAGTGAATTACCGGTTTCCATTTGTTGGGCGCATACATTCTCGCAATCTCATTTGCTTTATTCGCATTCCGAAGCACGTTCCGTTCAATACTTTGCACTCAATCTACATGCTAAAAGCATTCAATATAACGATTCGACCACCACTTTTTCTAACCGCTCGTGCGACCAACCTTGGTTTGTTGTATTTCAGCGTAGGTAAGGTTCACATCTCTCCAGCGCCTGCCGCTTAAGTGTGGGAGCCTTCACATTTAATTTTATTTTTTTTTTTTTCAGTTCTTTGAAGATTTTCCTTAGACATTTTTTCTTCTTTTGTAAAGTGCAAACTATATATATGTAGGTACGTTTATATGGTTTGCTTGATGGAAATGAAATTATGCATGACAAAGCAGTAAAAGTGTACAAAAAGCTTATAGTCGTTGACAGCTCGAACCACTGCAGGAAGTTGTAACACAGTTAATGTACATAATATTTGCCTAAGCACATATATAAAGCGGAAAAGGTTGTAACAACAAACGAAATAAAAATAACAGTAAAGTGCAGTAGAATTGCAAATAATCGTCTAACCGGTACCAGAAATCTGGGTACTTGGAAAAAATCAACCCATTCGGGTCTTAAAAAAACTACTATTTTAGTTTTTTTAAGAACTTTAAAGTAACTGAAATTTGACTACATAATATCTAGAAGAAGTAAACAACGGTTGAAAAAAAACTCCGCAAGGGCTTAAAATTTCAAGAAATTGCCCTCAGAAAAACCAAAAAATGTATTCACCCATTCCAAACGCTACTTGTATGCAAAAGCTATCCTCAAAACCAAAAATTTCCATTAGAAAACATTTCAAATATGGTACCTTCATAAAAAAAATATATTGTCCAACCCCAAAACCACTATCAGAATCCCCAGAGCTATGTTAAAAGAACTCTAAAAGTCATTCCAAGCTAACCGTAACCGGTAATTGTATGATAAAAATGTCGTCAAAGCTGTAAACTACTCTCAGAAGAAACAAGAAATGTATTCATATAACTGTAAAAAGCCTTTTCTAAAGGTATCAATGAAGGTTTTGTAATCGGAAAATTATAGTTCAACCCGAAAACTGCTATCAGGAAAACTGAAAACTGTATTTAAAGAACTCTAAAACCCATTTCACACTTCTCGTGTCTTCATATCCAAAAATTTCTATTATAAAATCCCAGAAATATATTAAAAATAAAAAAACAAATTTCAAACATATGGAAAGTTTAGCCTTCAAAAAATGTCGGGCAGGTGCGTCTTTCCTCTTTCGTATATGTGTGGTTTTGATTCCGTTGCATATAAACGCATCCGCTTGGAAGCGAATTCTTTATAATCGGTGCTTTAAAAGCCAGATGTTGCACAACACTACAAGGTAAACAGCAGTGAATGAAGCTCATGGTGTTGTTGTGTGAATGGAAAAATTCTATTCAACCTACTCTAATTCGATTGTTGGTGAATAATGGTTCTCAAGTTAAACACGTGTCCTGCACTGGAATATTTAGTTTGCTTCAGAGAGAGACGGATTAGTATTGTAGTTTCACATACTTACTATATTCAGCACCACAGGGAGACATGAGAAAATGGAGGCATATGCTACCAGATGCCAAAAGATCTGTTTATTACCGATCGATCGAAACCAAACTGAAGTGCTACTTTTTATTAACCACACAGTCCGGCTAGCTGATTATTGCAGCGTGCTACCAGCAGAGTTTGCTGTCATCCAAAATTCGATCGTGTAGAAGCTCTACAAAGGCAAATCTTTCAGTGAGTTCAATGTACCGGCAATCAAAGCTTTGAAGCGTAAGATTTTTAAACTGAATATTTTGCAAGTTTCTACATGCAACTCAGCAGACGATTGTTTGGGAACCCAATGTATTTTACCTGTTTAAAATATAATACAGTTATAACAGGCCTGTAAATTCTAGTTATTAAACGCAAATGCATAAGCGGTCCTTATTAGAATTATAGAAGCCAAAACAACAGATTTAAGAATTTTTTTTAGTCTGTCTGTATGTTTGTACGCGCATCACTCAAAAACTGCTGTAAAGAATTGAATGAAATTTTCACCAATTTATTACTAAATGTTCAACTTGAAGTTTAATACACTGGTGCCGATAAAACTTGATTTAAAATATTGGTCTGCATGAAGTGATATTAGAACATGTCTGTATGTAATAGATTTTAGAAGAATGCATATGAGTAGTCTTAATTAGATCAACAGATGTCAAAGATACACTTCTTTGAATTTCTCCCGCTATGTTTGCAATTCATATCACTTAATAACTTATACATTTAATTGAAAGGTTTATTCATAGAAGTATTGGTTGATGGCTATCTTGAAGTATAGAACCCCATTTCTCCGTTGCTGCGGTATATGCCATAACAGAAATCACATAAAAAGAAATTTCAAAGTTTACATAAAGTTCAGGAAAGTTATTTAATCTTTTAAAAAAAAATGTCCTAACAAAATCTTCAAATTTTTTCTAGAAAATTTTTGAGTATGCAGTTTTATAGACCAATCAATTTTAGTATAACATTGTGCAAGTTAGAACTCGCTCAAAAATTTCCCTGAATTTTCAGAATTTGTTTCGTCAATTGTGTTGTGTGACTTCCATACAACGCATGAAGAAAAATTAATTTTGTATGGAATAAAATACCCAAATTTTGAGGTACTTCTACCTTGCAGAATATTATGCTAAAATTAAATGGGCTATAAAACTGCGTACTTAAAATGGTTCTAAAAACTCTGCCCAAATATATTGAAATTTTGATGTCTTTTTTATTTTAAACAAAGATTCTTTTCATTTCATCAAACGATATCCAATTTAATTTCACTACTATTATATTGAACACAACTGTAAATACGAATAAGCAAATTGTAATCAAATCCATGTACTAACTGAAAGTCTATGGAAACTTAAATTTTTGAAAATTAATATAAAATGCTGCTCACATTCGCCAAGATAATTATAATAATATGCAAATATTTACATAATTATGAATGTAATTCATAGTAATGAACATTTCAAAGAATTTCACAATAGCACACTACACAATCTACAAAGCTCCAACCTGTTTCAAGTTCATTCCACTAGTAATGACTTAAAAAGCTTGCAAGATGCCAATGAATTGCACCGCTTTGTGTGTATGTATGTAGATACGTTTTTCAAAGTTGATTGGGTTGATGTAGACATTTTTTTCTTTTGCTTCTTTGAGTAAATTTAATAATTTAAGAAGGTCAACAAAATTTGACAGCACGGCACAACTAAGGAAACCTATACTTCGGATGGCCAGTGTATACGAGGGGCGGCCAATAAGTTTTTTAAAAAGTAAGAACGGACTGCGAAACTCGTATGACCTGCTAAAAAGCTGAAGACGGCATTTCAAGGATGTGAATCGACATGCAGCCCAAGAGGCATTACTACAGTTTTTTGATATATGCCAATTGGAAACACAAATGCAAAAAATTTTACAAATTCCAAAACGAGAATATGGCTGCCTATCGGCTAAAACTTATTCACCACCCTTGTAAAACGAAATAAGCGCGCACACATGATGTGATGCAAAAATTTGCTTAGCAGACCAATCAAAAAGTTTTAATATTTTCAAAATTTATGCAAAACTTTCGGTTCAAGTAATTTGACCTCACTGTCAACGCTCAAGGGAAGAACTCTTGGAGAAAAATGCAATTAAATTAAGAATATTTCAAGTGTCAATGACTTGTACCAACTTGAAAAATAAATATTATAAATCTAGCTTAGATATTCTCATTAAGAAGTTAATTACCAAACACTTATTTGTTTAATGATTTTTGTTGACGCGATGAAATCCAGACATGCATCGCAGACGATCACTGAGCTTTGACATTAGACACAAACTTTATTATGAGGTGATTGATTCGCCACGAAATAGATTGCAGCATTGGTTGTCCAGTGTAGTAGTAGAGAAATGTAGTCTTAATGGTGTTAGCTCAAAGCTTCTCCATAATAATGTTATGAGAAAGTAACCACAAAGAACAGCTCGTTCGATATGGATTGGATCACCGAACACTTACCCAAGCACTCCCAACACCCACAACAACATTGGTCGGTTTGCTTTGCGCAAAACTTTGAGGTACAGTGCATAGGGCGTTAAACAAGTTTCCTAAGGTTGGCATAAACTTTAAGAATTCTCTGATCGGGGCCGTTAGCCTGATGCTTTTGATGCCACTTCTCCTAAGCTGGTACCTCATGCAGCCACTATCAATACACATTATGGTATTGTGAATCCTACAGCATGATTTTGTTGTTGTTATAGTAATAGTACTACGCTTAGTGGGCAAG
The DNA here is from genome assembly GCA_949987695.1 of Merzomyia westermanni. Classification (NCBI taxonomy): domain Eukaryota; kingdom Metazoa; phylum Arthropoda; class Insecta; order Diptera; family Tephritidae; genus Merzomyia; species Merzomyia westermanni. The sequence continues at coordinate 144,503,105 of OX465291.1, read as the reverse complement.
TTCACTCATGGCTGCGGATGTAATTTTCGTAACACCAAAACAACCAATCTAATAAGCCAATTGCTCTAATTCATATTTTAGAACAAAATATTCGTGGCATACAAGGATATAGCGGTGTTTTAAAGTGATATAAAATTAAACAAACAACTTTTGTAAGATCAAAACAAGCAATCTGATAAGCAGATTTCTGTAATTCAAATTTTAAACTGGCATATGTATGGCATACAAGGATATAGGGGTGTCTTTAAAGTGAAATATTAGGAGAAAAATATGTTTAGTTTAAATATTATTTATAAATAAAATAACACATATTGCTCTCTACTCTTATGTATTTTTATGCTCAGCTAGGATAACATAAAAATATAAACTCTCTTTTGAAAAGAAAGAAGAAAATCAAGAATAAGAGTTGGAGGAAGTAGTTGGAAAAAAAGAAGTCGATTAAGAATAATAAGGGCAGGGGGATATGAAAGGAGAGGTGAGAGGGAGGTTGTTAAAACTGCTCGGCGTCCGCAGGGTCTGCAAGCTATATATTATAGGAAGAATTTCAGTAATACCACATTAATTCGGCAATCAAGCAGATTATTTTAGGTACAGTGATATTTTTAGTGGCGAAATAAGGAAACAAATAAAAGGAAGAGGTGCACCCTAATCGCAAACTTTTGTCCTTTAAAGTAGCAATGACATTATTGTGACCCTAAATAACGCTGCTTGTAATGCAGTGTAAATGGAAAGTAGGGTTGCCTTGCTATTTCTTGGAATTTCTAAATTCGTCGTTTGCGCTTGGTTTGCTTTAGTTGGAATTAAATTTTGTTTCAGCCAAGTGAATATGACAATCAAGGAATAGAAGTAGAAGAATAAGTGGAAAAGTTTGCCAACAAACCATATCTATTTGACTGAGTCAGTTTTCTTGGCATTGATTTGAAATAGTTGTTAAGGTCAAAGTGGTTGTGTCTGGTTATTTTCCTGTTTATTTATGTTCGCATAATTTTAACTGTCCTTTACAGAGCACACATTAAAAACAAACATGAATGGATTTATATATGTATGTAGGTACTATAAATTTATATACAGTTGGGTGGTTTTCTGTTGTGACCCCGTGTGCGTTTGTTGTTGTGTGGAGACTCATATGTACCTTTATTTATAAGAGATAGTATATGCCTTCATGGGCAATATGTAGGTGTGCTGTAGAGACAAATTTATCACTGCACGCTTTGTTATTACTTTCAACTAGTTTCCTTGCTTTAAAATTCTATTCTTTTATGCTATTTTTAATGCACTTCCAAGTAACCGTTGAAATGAAATTAAAAAATTACGTCGCTATTGTCATACAAACTATTTGTAAACTAGTTCTCAACCATAGTCCCAACTAGTATTTTTACATACAGGCAACTAGTGTCTTTAACTCGAGTATTTATGACAGAGCATATTTAAGCTGTGAAGGGAACACTTCAACTAGGCGTAATATCAATATTTCCAATTAGTATGGATCCCCTACATTCCACAGCGCTTAATCTGAAGTCACTTGATATAATAATAATAATATAATAATAATAATATCTGCCAGAACCAACCTGAATCTGCTTTCATTGAGAACCTGCTCCAAATACCTGCTAGAATCGTATTCGATCTGAGTTCAAAAAAGGTGAAAAGTAGAGGACAGTACTTTCGACCTCGATTAGACTTAGCAAAAGTCTTAGCAAGCTTTGATCAGACTCTGAAAACTCTAATAATCGTCAAAGGTTTGGTCTCCTAGTCTTCTTATAAATATAAATTAATGTGTGTTTTACTGGCGTCTCAAGTATTCAACTAATCTTTATGAAACTTTCACGGTAGATTCTTGGGTTCACTGTCTTTAGCATAAGCTACATATAATTTTGGAAAATGAGCGAAGCTACGCCCCCAACCTATATCAAGAAATAAAGCTTTGAAAAAATCCAGCTATATCAAGTACAACAAAATTTTAATTCTCTATATCATCAGAGCTATCAAAACCACTAGAGAGAAGAGAACATCTGCCGGGCTCGCTCATGTGTACATAGTTCCACGTACATACTTCTTTATGAAAGATTGAATATAATCTCACCTAAAAACATCTGGAATCCTGTAACTAGTACTCTATAACAATATCTGCCTCGCAAGCATTGCTTTATGCCCACACACACATGCATTTATGTATGGAATCGCTGGATGAAATAATTTATTTTTTTTAGTTTTGCACTCGGTTGTCCTCTATGTTGCCGCTTAATCGCTGGGCGTTTAGTTGTACCTTTATAAGCTTATTTTCCAACTGAAAGCTGTATAATTTACACTTCATTGCATTTTTAAGGAATTCATTATGATAAATAGTATAAACGCATTTTACACAAATTAATTAAACCTACGCCTGTTATCACTTAATGCGCTGGCGATTAATTTAGTTATTATTTTTTTTTTCTGTGGAAAACAGTTTTCCTTACAATGGCTATGTTTAAGTTCACCTATAAAGTGTTGGCGGCTTTATAAGAATATGAGCAGATAAAAAGTTTTTTATACGGTGGGCGGTTTGAGCCATCGAAGCGGTTTTGTCCCTGACTTGCGAACATAAATTGCAAGTATGCTGTGTGTAGTTTTCTAGGTTGAACTGAAGTGAACTAGATACTACAAAGACCTATTCAAGGTTCCTTCATCACATCATTATCATTATTATTGGCAATTTTGGCAGTTGAGTATCGAAACGCTAGCTCGCATTACATCACATCGTCTGGCTGGTTTCGAGTAGTAACGACTTTTCTTTCTTTTATAACTCAAGATATTTTTGGTTTCTAATAGTGGCAAAGATTGCTTTTGCAAAATGTCTGAACTGTCATATGAAAAGAAAATATTACTCTTAAAATAAATAAAAAAAATAAAATCTTATGATAATATAAAAGTCCATAAACTATAAAATTAACATAGTTGTGCGACCTTCAAACTTTTAACTCCTTCTCTTCTTCTTACCACAATTTTTGATTTCTTAGCATTTTCGATGGCCATCAACACTAAATGCGTAAAATGCTGCTGAGTCATAAGTTAGAAGCTTTCTAGTAATTTTTCATATAGAAACAAAACGCCAGCAAACAAGGTCATCTGGTGTCAACGAGACAACTAGCCGACCAACAGGCATAACGACCGTTGCTGCTGTCTACCCTATGGTGACCGATTACGTGTGTATGGCAGCAGTGCCGGATCATCCATATGGCGGTGTAGCGCCCCGCGATGAAGTAAGAAGTTTAGTTTTCGAATGGTGAATGGCAGATCTTAGTGCCCCAGTATTAGGTGCTACCAGACCCGTTTAATTTGATAAGTAATTAGTAATCAATTAATTAGGCGGCTCTTTTAATTGGTAATGATTATTTTAATTGGTTTTTAAGAAAAGGGAAAATTAAAACAAAAAAAAATTTTCAAAAATAATCAAAAAAGAAGTGTTTTGCTTTTTTTTTTTTGTTTTTTTTTGTTATAATTATTTTTGATTTTTCCAGTATTGTTGATGTGTGCTTATTCTGTGCTGCTACAACAATACTGACAAAAATAAAAAATAATCAAAAAAGAAAACATAAATAATCAAAAGTAAGCAAAACAACTTTTTTTCATTATTTTTATTTTTTATTTTTTTAATAATCGTAAAAAATCATGATTTTTTCGACTATTTTTTTATTTAATTGGAAAATAATCATTAAAAGTTTTAAGTAATGGTAATCAATCGTTAAATGAATTCTCAAGAAAAGAGTTAATCAGTATTTAACAGGTCTGGGTACTACAGATAATCGTTTTTTATGGTATTTTTGGATAGCAATAATTTAATCTGTAGTATTTTAAGTCTGAGTATTCTAATTCTTAATTCTTTCCAGCCCAAAGAACACATAGCCCTATTCTTATCACAATCCCAATCCTTATCATTATGCCTACTCCTATCCTTTTCCCCTTTCCATAACTGTAACTATTCCTATCCCAATAGGCGCCCGATGCCCTCAAATATTTGCGGGAATATATCAAATAGGGCTTTTTCATGTCGGAGGTGAGGTAACCACATTCTCGAAGCTGATATTGAGCACCACGAACATGTCTAAATCCGCCTCTGGTACAATTCCTAGAACAACTTCTTAAAATATAGTCACCTAACGTAACCTACCCTAATATATTTTAAAAAAATACTATATATATTATACAACCAAGATATTAACGGTCATCAGTAAAATTGGGCCCCGAAATTTACTTTCACGTGGCGCCCTAGCCGTTTCTAATCTGACCATGTATGTCTGGCAATTTGAATGTTTCCTGTTTGGCAACGCTACAGATAACCTTCATCGTAACATTTTTATACCAAAAAATACACCCATTGTCGTCAGTTTTGGTTGCCCACTCTACAACTGTTATAATTGTTTTTGTTTTCTTTCACATTTTTTGTTTGTTTTATTTTGGGTGTTTTTGTCGTTTATATTCTTTTTTTTGGGTATCATTTAGTTTTATCACATCTATTTTTATTTTTTTCACGTTTTTCTTTATTTTGCGTATTTTCAATCTTATTCTTATTAAATTAATTTTTGTTGTTTTCACAATTTGCAATTTTCCACACTTTCCTTTCCTTTGCTTTGGTAATTCTTTACTTATCTTATCGTAATCAAATATCAATGGTGTAAATTTGATTATATTTTTGAACAAAGTAGAAATATAAAACAAATCTCCAGCAAAGATACCGCGTTTGTGTCAATAATAACAACAGCAACAACAACGATGACATTTTGTTTGTTTGTTAAGTGGTACAACATTTTTGAGTATATAACTATGTAAATATATTTTCGGCAATATGTTAAAATAGCCTAAATCAATCTGTGACAATGTTAATGTAGCTTAAGTGGAGTTAATAAAAAGCTGACAATTTTGGGTAATAAGCAAAATCTATGGTATAAAAATAGTTAGAACGTTTTTTATCAGACCTGTTAAATAGTGATTACTAATCGTATTAATTACCGGTTTGATTAATTACTTTCTTGAGAATCCATTTAATGATTGATTAGCAATTACTTTCAGTTTCTAAAATTATCAAAGAAATCATGATTTTTTACGATTATTAAAAAAAATCAAAAATCAGTACTTTTGATCATTTTTTTTTTTTTTTTTTATTGATTATTTTTGTTGTTCATCCGTTGTTGGCGGCCGCCGTGGTGTGAAGGTAGTGTTGCCGGCCTACCACACCGAAGGTCCATGGTTCGAGCCCTGGTACAGGTAACATCAAAAGTGATTTGAAAAAAGTTTTTCAAAACGGGGTCGCCCCTCGGCAGTGGTTTGGCAAACTCTCCGAGTGTATTTCTGCCATGACAGGCTTCTCAGCAAAAATTCGTCTCCTTTGTAGGTCCCACCAATTTGTAGGGAAAATTCAAATCGGCACACCACAAATTGGAAGAGAAGCTTGGCGCAAAAATCTCTTAGGAGGTTTATGATGATATACCTGTTGTATATCGCGCCATAGAGATAGAGAGATTTTTGTTGTTCTTTTTTCAGTATTGTTGTAGATGCACCTAAATATACTCCTCAACAATACTGAAAAAATCAAAAATAATCAAAAGTAATCAAAACTACTTTTTTTGATTATTTTTGACTTTTTTGGGTCTTTTCTAACCGTAATCAACTAATAATTGCCTTTTCTTTAAAAACAATTAAAATAATTATTACCGATTTCAAAAAGCCGTCTAATTAATTGAATACTATTTAATAATCAAATTTAACAGGTTTAATTTTGATGCAACATTTAATGTTATCTCGATGAGTGTCTGCTAGATACCTAACTAACTTTTGTTTTTGTAAACCCAATCAAGCTACTTCAACGACTTAGGCCACTTTAGCAGTTTGCCGCTAATGTTATATTTACATTATTTATGTATGACTTTATATGTCCATTTGGTATGTGCCCAAGCATAACATTTCGACAAACAGATTCATTATTCCATTAAATCGCCTGTTGTATGTTTATGATTATTTTTGAAGTATTTACGTTTTTGATTTCAGCTACGCTTATATTAACTTGTTCTCTTCTTTGTTTCCAAATTTCAAAGTTAAATTGGAAAATCTAGCGATCCGTTTATTAAGTAGGTTTCTAGTGGGATCTGTACTTTGAATTTGAGGCAGGGTTCGTGAACTGGTCATAATCCAATATGAGAGAAAAAAAATTGCGTTAGGTGGCGCACTTGTCGAGATATTTCATTTCAAAAAACTCGAGCTAGTTGTGGTAAATATTTTTTTTTTTAATTCGCAGATCTCTTCCTTTGCATTTGCTGTCCAAAAGAATGGTTTACGGACGCACTTTCTGGGCGGGAGTGTTTTCAGGTAGCCAAAGAAACAGCTGGATAATTACACAATGTTCCGCTGCAAGTTAAGCTAATGTTCGGTGCAGTGCAATAACGCCCACTGACTTATTCAATAAGCAATGAGGCCTGGTGACATTATTTATTATTCGATGGGGAGCTGCATCCACTAAGGGAAGACAATAGCGTCAGTTTTTAGACCTTTAATTTTGTTTTGATGTGTTCGATCATGTACCTTGAATCAAAACTTTATGGATATGTGATTAACTGATTCAACAATTGTTGTATTCATAATTTTTTGCATTGATCAAGGCTATCGACTAATCACAGTCTCATTAATCCAATCTCGAGTAATACCTCTTTGTATCAAAAGAGAGAATTTTCCAGACAAGGATACCTTCGGATCGAAGATCGGTTACTGCGCGGCGAAATCCCTTCTGTGGCTAAATCCAAATCAAAATATTCCTTTACGTCAAACGAACTGCAGTATCGACCCCCTCACAATCTCCTTATCTGGCCATCTAATAGCTCCCTGTAGTCTGCGTACTTATTTTCCGAAGCCGCGCACCTTTCCTCATCGAACTAACTTAAAAACTTTTAATTTCGGCTATTTGATTTTGTCACATAATTTGCGATTTCCTGAATAATTTTTTTTAAATAGAAATACGGCCTTTTGTTTAGGAAGTTATATAAGAAATCTTAAATCGCATCGTTCTTCACTTCCTTTGAGGTGCAGATGCAGATGAATGTTAAGTTGAAGAAGCTCGCTCTGAATATTTCGTGAGGAGATGTACTGCAATCATGTCAGATCTTGCATATACGAGGATATCAACTAACGTTTCCTACTTAGGGCCGTTTTCTCAAGTAAACTTTAAAATGCCTGGTATACAAAAATTGTCTATAGAAAAAATGTGTTTATCGGGTAGATAAATTGTAAGGTTTACTTGAGAATACGGACCTTCCAGGTGCATAGCCAACGATGTTAGTACGCTTGCCATAGTCGTCATTAAAGAAGGATTGTCTCATCCAAGGCTTTGTATACATACAGTATGTTGGTATATGAATTTACATTTTTGCTAGCAGTTTAATGTCAAGGACAATATGAACGCAAAATAAATAAATGCCTTTTTGACCTTCAAGCAAGCTTTAACAATATCATACACACATACATACACACGCATCACTTTTTAGGGTGTGTGCTTTTATTTAATTAATTGCCATCATAAGCCTTTAATTACGAAAATGGTTGCTTAAAATTTCCGCACAAAAACTTATTTGCTACCTTAGAAACTTCATAAAATAACTTGATGGACCGAACCTTATTTATCATAAACAACCATTTTCCAATCTTTTTGCTGTGTAAATAAAAACCCACCTACACGCTTTGGCGCCTATTTTTATGCTAACATTTTGTTTTCATGTGCTGCTTTGCTTCTTCTACGCCTTGCCTTTGCTTAGCTTTTACACGAAGCAACAAGTTGGCATTGTGTTGAGCCTAAAATAAAACGGTAGGCAATTTGTTTATGGTGACAAATGTATTTTTATACAATAGGTAGTATGCATAATTCTATGTGTGTGACTCTATGTGATTGTGTTTGTGGTTACATTGCTACAGTGAATTAGGGATGTGAATAAATAATCGATTTTGACTGTAATCGATTATATTTTTAGTTATCGGTTTTTTTAACCAATTTTAATAATCGATTACCATTTTTAATACATCGTTTATAAGAATAATACATTTTAAATCAGTTTTTAAATAAACCGCTTATAGTCATTCTTGATTTTAGTCAAATTTTAGGCTAAACTAAAAATTTGTGGCAGTTATTTTTTAGGTTTATAATTTAAACTCAAGTTTTAAGCAAAAAATGTATTATATTTTTTGATTTTCCATTTTTCTCTTGATTTAATTATGTATAACATATTTTTACTAATACATCGGGCATACATTTTTCGTATAAAAAATTAATTTATAGACAAAAATCGATTATTTTCATTACAAATCGATATTTTGTCTAAACCCCGATTTTTCACAAAACGTTCTAAAAAAAAAAACATTGACATTGAGCAATCGATTTTTCCGACTGGAGACGACATCCCTAGAGTGAATGTGTTTTGTGTGTCCTGTCGGGTTATTGGCGCAAGCTTCAGGTCTTTTGAACATCCTGCCGTACATTGCTAGTGTACACTCATTCATATGGTTGAAGACTTGTAGTTTGTACACATAAATATTTTGGTCCTATTTAATTATGTGCATATTTAGACAAGCTTTGACTTTGTGTTGTGGTTTGTATTGACTCCTGCTTTTAGTAGGAAACAACTCACATCCAGTAAGACTCACCCAACTGATTAACAAATTTAAGAATTTCGTCAGATCTACTTTAATTGGCCTTAGGAACCAACAATAGCAGCGAAAATAAATTATATATTTTATATTAAATTATAAAATAATTGCTACCTTGGTCTAAATAGTCGGTTGAGCAGTAAAGTCCTAATTTGACGAAGTTTCTTACCAAACCGGACCTGTTGTATGGCTCGAAAACACGAACGCTATCAAAAGCAGATGAGATGTCGCTTGCAGATTTTTTTTGAATGGGTCGGTCCCTGGTCCACTTGCCGGAAAAAAGGTATTCTAAATTTTAACAAAGGCAAAGGGCTACCAAGGTACCGAATTTTAAGCAATAAACAAGATTTTTTTAATAGGTCCCTGGTCCCTGGTCTACTTTTCCGGAATTGCATGAATCTGTTAACTATTCTATGCTTCCGAGAATAAGTGTACAAAATTTCGTAGAAATCGTTTAAGTAGTTTAGACGTTAAAGACTTGCAAACAAACTCACAAACTAACGCATTTATAATATTAGTAAGATAAGATAAGATGAACGCACTTGCTAATTTATACGAAACTAAGTAATTTATTCTGTAGTCTGAATATAGTTTAAGGCTAAGATAATTTAACTCGCTCATGCATATATCGATCAAGCTGTCGCAGGTTGCAGCATACTCGTTTATCAAACGCCCTCAGAGCAGGTGACTCTGCTGCAAAATGCTAATATTTTCTTTCATTTCTCTAAAACTTCACTGTTTCACACAAAAGCAATTTGTGAATCAAAATAATTTTTCATTTAGTTAAATGCTATATAAAAATTTTAAAGCGTGAACAAAATGCGAGACTCTTCTGCTATGCATTTAATTAATTTTCGTTGCGCTGAAAGCACTTGATTTTGTTATTTTTGCATTACTCATGTTTGCTCAATTAATTTTTGTTTACTCTGCTCAACTTTAAAAAAAAGAGATAGCGCATTCATTCAAAATGGCTGAACTAGTTTCATTTGAAAAGTAAATCACGCTTATCACCCTTCAAAATAATTGTTTTCGGCACTTTTCTAAAACAAATTAATTTCTTTTTGACTAGTTTTAGACAATCTAATAGGCTAAATGAGCGGGTATTTAAATAGTTACTAGTTATTCTGGCTTACTCTTTGCGGTTATTGCAGCAAATACTATAATTCCATCCATTGTAAAGTAGAGCGCTTGTCTTCGTTTTTTCATAGGGAGAGGAGATCAAAAATATATTAAAGAGGAACATGATTTGGGTCTTAGGCAATATTCTTTCGATTGGGCTTTATGATTTGAATTACACCCAAAAATAGAAGTATATTAAGTTGAATATTCATAACCAATATTCAAGTGAATCGGATGGCCCACTTTTTGTATACCGAATATTTTGGAAATTGCAGTAGAAAGTGATTGATCAGTACGTAAGGACCAAATGTAAGCTGTACAATGAAATTAAGGCACAGAATTTTGGGAAATCGTTAAGATCAAGTTTATTTTACAAATATTATTAAACATAAATCAAAAACCATTGCAGATATTATCACAAAGTTCGGCACACAGATTATTTCTTTTACAAGGAATGTTCGGGAAAGAATTAACTAAATACGCTAGAAGCCACACCCACTTTTATATAAAATATTTTGAAAAAGCTTATAGCCGTATATAAACCGCAATATCTGTGGCAGACGTTGTCCTGCAAAAAATTTGACGTGCCTTCGTTTAATGAATTTTTCTTTCTACTTTTGCTTTCATCCCCCAAATACCGTTGCTTTTCTTTACCTTCTTCATTTTCCTCTAACACCTACTTTATATCTTAAATTTATATTCCTACTAACCTTTTCCCATTTCCTCTTCGGGTACTGATATGTACATACTTTCAAAGATATAGTGAATTAACTTTTATTTGATCCTCTTGTTGTTGTTGTGGTAACGACAAAAACACTCCCCGAAGGTTTTGGGGAGTGTTGTCGAATTAACAGTCCTTGGCCGGATTTGAACTCAGTACGCTCCAGTACTCACTTGAGGTACTGCCCGACTGTCGTGGTAGCGATTTATGACCAGTGCAACCTTCCTGGTACCGCTTACTTTTTCCAAGGTTTTTTTGATATATAGAACACATATCTATACTATATAATATATCATTAACTTGAAAGAAATAAATTCCCAGCTATGCCGAAGTGCAACTTTATATGACCTATGACTATTTATGGTCTGTATTGTTTCACAGAGATCGACAATAAATTTTGGAAATGAATGAAGGACAAACAACACTCAAAAATGTGTGGGCGTGGCACCGCCCACATTTCCAAAATTATGTAAATCTTGGCTGAAGGATAAATATATCCAAATATTATGAATTTATACCAAATACGTTCAGAGTTAAGACGAATTGAAATTTTATATAGCCTGGGCGCATGGCACCGCCCACTTTTCGAAAACTATATATAGTCTATGTCGTACCCAGAAAACTTCTGAACCTGTCGTAAAGTTTTCATAAAGATCGACAATAAATTTTAGACATAAATGAAATGCAAACAAACCACAAAAATGTGTGGGCGTAAAACCGCCCACTTTTCAAAACTATATATAGCCTATGCTGTAACCAGTGAACCCAAGAACTTTTTGTGAAAATTTCATAAAGATCGGTTGAGTACTTTGGATGCCTATAAAAGACATACATTCATATTTATTTATAAGATAAGTATGGTTTAATCGTTCGTAGATCACTTTTTAGCGCGAATTTTCTAAATATCTCTGCAAGTAACAGTCTTTGTCCTTACAGAAAAGCGAATTTGTCTCTTCTGCTTTCTCTTCCTTCCTATTCGTCTACCTCTTCAATTTCCTCTTCCTATTCATATTGCACTTCCTTACTATTGCTTCTATCCTTTATCTTACTTTCCCTTTTCCCGACCCTTTTCCCCGGCCGCTTTATCAAATAAGTTTTTTTTTTTGACAGCACCCTCACCACTCTCTAAAATCGTTTTTTGAGTTCTGAAATGTTGTGCTATTCCAATTGACTTTTCTCTCCTTTTTTTCTAATATTTTAAGTTTTTGCATCATGAATAATTATTGAATATGCCATTTTATTTTAATTATTTAATATCCCAATTTTATTAATTTACTAAAGCTAGAGTGTTGAACGGTGTTGACGTTGCTTTCAGCATCAATTAACTGCTAAAAACTTTCAATTTCTGCAGTTGTGTGTGTGAATCTGCTGGAATATTCATCAGCGGTATGCCCATGTGTGCGAGTACAAAAATTATGACAAGCACGTGCATACATGTAAATTTATGTATTTATGTATGTATGTACATTGTAAATGTTACAAATTTCTGTTGTAAATGCCACCAACAACCACTGCTGACATACGTTGAATGTATTTGGCTTATAAGTTGCCTGGATGGATATTTAAATATGCAGTCTATGTATGTACAGGGTGGGCCAAAAGAAACCAAGGGGTGTAAAAGTTTAATAACTTTTTCGTTTATTAATTTTTTTTTATTTTTTCTTTCAGATTATATAATATACAAAAGGGAAATTTTTTTACACTAAGTATGAAAAATGATGTCTCTTAAATGACCGCCGTTTTCAGCTTCGCACTGATGGGCTCTTTTTAGAGCATTTTCCATAACATCTTTCAAAACTTGTGGCTGTAGCGTTCGAATTTCTGCACCAATGTTTGCCTTGAGTTCAAGGATTGTCTCTGGCTTGTTCACATACACTCGCTCCTTCAAATAACCCCAAAGAAAATAGTCGGGTGCTGTCAAATCTGGCGATCGCGCTGGCCGAATAATTTCCAGAATTTCCAGAAATTCGGAAATTATTCGCCCTCCAAAAATTTGACTTAAAAGTGCCATTGTGTCTCGGGCAGTATGGGCAGTAGCTCCGTCCTGCTGAAACCACATACCAGGTCTGTTTTCAAGAGCAGGACGTAAAAAATTTTCTATCATAAACCGATACCGCTCTCCATTTACGGTTATAGCACTTCCATCTTCATTCTCGAAGAAGTAAGGCCCAATGACATTTTCAGATGTGATCCCACACCATACTGTACACCTGATGGGGTGTAATTGGCGTTGATGAATGTCTCTTGGATTTTGAGAACCCCAGAACCTACAGTTCCGCTTATTAACAAAGCCATTCAAATGAAAATGAGATTCATCACTCATAATCCAATTTTTAATAAAGTTGATTTCATTTCTGGCCAACTCTTGAAATTTAACTGCAAACTTTAGACGTTGCCGATGATCTGCGGGTTTTAATTCTTGCACCATTTGCAGCTTATATGGGTATAACTGTAAATCTTTTTTAAAATGCGCCGTAGTGACGTACGAGACATTCCTAGCTGAGCAGTACGCCTTCTGGCAGATGTTTCTGGTGCTTCGTTAACACTTTGCTGTACTCGTTCAACATTTTCCGCAGTGCGACTTAAGCGTGGTCTACCGGTTCGAAGCAAATCTGTTACGCTGCCATGGTGGTGATGACGATCAACTAAGCAACTAATCATTGCTTCAGAGGGCGAAATTCTGACGTTAAAATGTCGACGATATGCTCTTTGCGTTAAAATAATTGATCTCTGGTTTAAATAATAAAATTCTATTGTTCTGGTTCTCTGTTCAGTTGTGAACCTCTCCATTATAAATTCTCCAAGTGTTGTCTATATAATCTGAAAGAAAAAATAAAAAAAAATTAATAAACGAAAAAGTTATTAAACTTTTACACCCCTTGGTTTCTTTTGGCCCACCCTGTATGTTCTTTTGTATACTATATGCACTTGCTAATAATATTAAATGCATTTTCATGACGATTTTTTGCTTGCCTTGCTGAAAGCTGCAACATTGCCTGTTTTTTTTTTATAATCCTTTACTTTTATTTCAGGCTTCACATTCAGTTTCGTTGTAATAATTTGTTTTTTCCTTTTTTTTAGTTTTTATGTTAAGTATCTTTACGCGCTTAACATAACCACGGGCCCACACTGCGTATGAGTAACGTAATGCATGCCCCGTGATATAAGACCTCCTGCCCAATAAGCACAAGAAAATATGTTCTCCAAAGTTTGAGAATTGCTTAATTCTCGAGTCTTACGCTATTCAAAATTTGTTCTAAACTTCGAAATTATTCATCGATGTAAGAAATTGTTTAAACTTTTTTATAGTTAATTCGGTCTCAACATAAAACCTAACTAAAAAAAGTCTAAAATCTTGAAATGTTTTTGAACTAAATTATTATTTTTTGTTCTTTCTAAATTTTTCTGAAAGTCATTGGGGTCTCTCATCCAATCCGGCGGAGCTCCTGGCGCTATCATGTATTCCGCCGTGGTCACGAAATTCTCCCGAAAATTCGAATATCAGTAATTTGGCATCACTAACTCTGAGTGACATTCAGATTTATTTACATAAAAAATAAAATACAAAAACTGAAAACCAATTTAAATATCGGGCTTTAAGAGCCGCTTTCATTAAATAATGTTCTTACTAGCCGGCGGTTAATTTGGTAGCCAACCGAACGACGTACGTCAATTGGAATGTAGGCAGCACTAAGTAAGAAAATGTCGTAATTGCTGATAGCATTTTTCGGAACTGCGTGACGGCAGACTTTTTCCCGGCGGGAAGTCCGCCGGAATAGCTGATAGACCCCTTTGAAATTTCCCAAAATCATTTTGTGTGTAGGATTGGTTCTAAATTGCTAGTGTCGGAAATTCAGGTTTAAAATTTAAACCTTTTTCATCACACTAGTTTTCTCGAAAACTAGAATAGTTTGAATTTAAAACCAAATGTGTTTTGGTCATATATGTACAGGGTGGCTGATGAATTTTGCTACATTAAGAAACTCAAATAATTTTTTTTTTCAGTGTATGGAATTCATTTTTCTTTTATTCATGTTAAAGCTCATTAAATTTTATTAAATATAGCTTAATTAGTTTTAAAAATAATGGAATTTAAATGCCCCCCCTGCTCGTCGATGCATGTGCGGCATCTTACCAAAAAGTTGTTCATTACTGCTTGGAGAGTTGAGACAGGAATAGCCGCAATTGTTTCTCGAATGGATTGCCTTAGTTCATTCAAATTTGTTGGTTTTGCTTTGAAGACTTCCTGTTTGCAATAACCCCACAAGAAAAAGTCAGGTGCAGTAAGGTCAGGCGACCTGGGTGGCCAACGGAATGTGGAGTTTCTGGATATCAGCTTATTGGGAAATTTTCGTCGCAATTCTGTCATAACAGGTTGGGCTATATGAGGAGCTGCACCATCTTGCTGAAACCACACAGAGTTGAAAGAAATTCTCATTCGGCGTAATTCTGGATAGAAAAACTCTCTCAACATGCTCAAGTAACGGTCTCCAGTAACCGTAACGGTGTGACCGTTTTCTTCGAAGAAGTAGGGCCCGACAATGCAGCGTGATGAAACTGCACACCACACTGTGACACGAAGTGGATGCAATTCCGTCTCATGGAGTATCTGTGGGTTGGAAGCACTCCATATTCGACAATTTTGTTTGTTTATGTTGCCGTTTAAATCGAAATGGGCCTCGTCAGACATGAAAAGACAGTTCAACATGTTTCCATCCTCTTCCACCATTTGAAGCATCTTCTGGCAAAATTCCAAGCGAATCGGCAAGTCTGCAGCGTTCAGTTTGTTGGCCATTTGAATTTTATATGGGAATAAGTCCAAATCTTTGTGCATAATTGACTGTAATGACTGTCTGCTTACACCCATTTGAGCAGATAAGCTTCTTGTCGAAACACGTGGATTGTTTTGTATGGCAGCAGCTACAGCAGCGATTGTTTCCTCCGTTCGAACTGAAGGGTTTCGATGGTAAGGTCTTCTGTTGACTGTCCCATGCTCGGCAAAATTGTTTACAAGTCTTATTAGGGTCCATCTGCTCGGAGGATTGCCGCCAAACGTGCGCCTATACTCTCTTTGAACCGAAACTACGGACTCCAGTGCGTGATAGCGGCGGACAATCCAAATTCTTGTTTCAGTTTCCCAGTTATCCATTTTTGTTAAATGTAAAAGTCAATCTGCAAAATAAAAAAAAAATTAACCAGATTCATTAAATAGAAAAAAAGTTATTTAATTTTTTTTGGTAGCGGCTTTCATTAGCCACCCTGTATGTAGTACAAAAAAGTTTTAAATGTTTGCTTAAATTATTCACCGTGTAGCATACCTCACCATTTTAGACTAACTTTTTTCTCCACGCACATCTCTCAACTTGTGCAGAAGTTAAGATACATTTAAAAAGAATTTGTTAACAATTTGTTAAAAATAATTGTGTTTGAATCCAATAGGAGAAATTTTTTTGCGTTCAACGTGAGATTCAGTAATTTCTCAACTCGATAACTAAGAATAATCCTTTATGAAGAAGATCCTTTCAAGTTGAGAATACTACTATTCCGCTATTCTGTTGCGAAACGTGTTTGATATCAATCGTGTATCCAGTTGGTAACAAATAAAATTGTTTGTTGGGTTATGGTTATGCTCTTTATATATGTACTCGTATGTACTATGTTAAATGTATTAATTAATAAATGCATATCCGTAATGTAGGTCGAATTGGCGCGTTTATGTGTATTTCTATATATCTCCATCCATTCATGAATTCACATATATGGATGTTAATGCATTTCATGCATGAGAACAGGGTGGCGACTTCCAAATTTAATGAAAGTAAACTAATAAAGTCGAGTTTCGACATTACGAAACGTAGTAAAGGTGAAATTTATCCCGGCCTGGAGCCTTTTTAGGGAGGCTTAGCAAATAAATCCACGATGCGAAGGTTCAAAAGAGTCAGTTGGGCTGGTACCATAAAATGACAGTCTCAGATTGATTCATTCCTGTACCCGAACTAGCATGACAGAAGTTCTCCCAGAAACTTTTTTATCCGCGGATTATTGCTTCTTTTCGCTGCCCTAAAATCTACCTTTCGCGACCTTTTTTTGCTTTTCTACTTTCTTCCTCCTTCTTATCACTTTTCCTCCGCCTTCCCTTCAGTCCTTATTCCTTTTCCACGTCCTTAAATTCTTTCTCTTGCCTTTTATCTTCATCTTCCTGACCCTCCCGTGCAACGCCTACATATATAGAACCGCCGCCGTGGTGTGGCGGTAGTCTTGCCGGCCTACCACATCGAAGGTCCAAGGTTCGAGCCCTGGTTAAGGTAACATCAAAAGTGGTTTGAGAAAGTTTTTTCAAAACGGGGTCGTCGCTCGGCAGTGGTTTGGCAAACTCTCCGGGTGTATTTCTACCATGGTAGGTTTCACAGCAAAAATGCATCTCCTTTGTAGATGCCGTTCAGAGTCGGAACCAACAAATTTGCAGAGAAAATTCAAAACGGGACACTACAAGTTGGAAGAGAACCTTGGCGCAAAAATCTCTTAGGAGGCTTATGATGATATACCTGTTGTATAACGCGCCATAGATTTTTATTTATACCAAAGTTTAGTTAGCTAGTAATAAGAGCTTCGAAAATATAGCAAATTTAAGTTTTCCCTTTATGGAGCTTGGCACAACCCAATTTTTCAAAATTGTAAACAGATCGATATGCTGTACCACATGATGAGGTTAATGAGGGCACGAAAGTCGCCATTAAACCAAATTTATTAATGGCTGTTTTAGTAAAGGTTGGAGTCTCAAATTTAAAAATTTTGGAAGATATTGGAAGCTGAAGACGTGATTGTTGTTGTTGTTCGTGACGACAAATACACTCTCCACATGTTTTTGGGAGCGTTGTCGAAAGTGACAGTTCTTTTGCCGGATATGAACCCGGTACACTCTGATACTCGCTTCCTGTAGAACTACCCTTTCTGAATCTTGCATTCAAATTTTGATGGGTGACTTGCACTCAGAAGACTTTCGGCATACTCATCGAGCAAAAATTTCCGGCTGACGAAATTACCGACTTTCTCAATGCCCAGCTATTTTGCCCTAATTTACATAGTTGATACATATCTCTCTCTCTCTCTATGGCGCGATATACAACAGGTATATCATCATAAACCTCCTAAGAGATTTTTGCGCCAAGCTTCTCTTCCAATTTGTGGTGTGCCGATTTGAATTTTCCCTACAAATTGGTGGGACCTACAGTTTTTTGCCGACTCCGAACGGCATCTACAAAGCAGACGAATTTTTTGCTGAGAAGCCTGTCATGGCAGAAATACACTCGGAGAGTTTGCCAAAGCACTGCCGAGGGGCGACCCCGTTTTGAAAAAACTTTTTTCAAATCACTTTTGATGTTACCTGTACCAGGGCTCGAACCATGGACCTTCGGTGTGGTAGGCCGGCAACACTACCTTCACACCACGGCGGCCATATCTATGTATCGCACAATATTCGTCGCGATGCATTTGTTTGCAATACTGCGGCCACAAATGGAATTGGGTCAGAATTGTATATTCCTTTTGATTTGGGGTTTATAGTTAGTTTATTTTTTTTTATTTTAGGGTTTCTTGCTTTACATCAATTGTTTGTGTTCTGTTTGTTGCCCTTAAAAGTCAATTAAAATATTATTAAGCATAACTGTATTGGTATGTCGCTAAATTGAATACCTACAAAGGGAGCATATTACCTGCCACAAAAGAAAATAACCAAATACCAACCAAGCTTTAGTGGTCAACAACACCCGAATTTCTATTTTTAGATCGCTTAAATAGCGACGTGCTAACCAAACAACTTTTGAGCATTGAAAAAGTGCCGTAAGGACGTTAGTCCGGCTAGAGTGTGGTCAATTGAAGTGTTTGGCCCCTAATTTGTTTGTAGCGCCTGGCAACAGCAACAAATGGCTGTGTGTATGATTGTACGGTATATGTATGTGTATTCGAATATGTGTGTAGAATGCTCCAAAACTTTTAGACCCTGCCAACCAGCAGCGTACCAAACAACTGGATAAAAAAGTGGGTAATTTTGTTTGGCGAGGTTTACTTTTTAACCATGTTGAAAATGTTTTCCGTGTATTTGTGAGTGCATACTTTTAGGCACTTGTAGTTTTCCATACAAATTCCAAAAATATGCGTTGGTGTTAGTAAAAATTTATGAATTTGTGGAATCAGAGTTTCACCCCGGTTGGTAGGGCACAAAGCCGATCATAGATAGCAATCGGTGGCTTGTTGCCGCCCTAAGCACAAACGTTAGAATGGAAATATATAGAACTAGTGACAAATTTAATACTTTATTTGAGCATATTCGTTAAAAACATTGCTGAGCTGGCAGACCGAATAAACGCTTGGCTGCCTGAGAATATCCATCCGCGAAAACTGAAATGTCAAATCTTAGAGTGTGTTTAACATCTTTTCAATACAATGCGTGTTTAGTGTTTCTCTTTTGATGGAGTTTTAAGAAGCTCAGGTCTTTGGTAAACAGGCCAGGGTAAAAGGGTCACTGATAGACCCAAGTGGCTCGTTGACGATGGACTTCACACCTTTCACTCGTTACGCTATGGAGAGGATCCTGAATTCTCAAAGAATGCCATATGTTGTGGGATCGGCTATAAGAGTTATACGCTTACTATAAGCCAAAACAAAAGTTTTTATAATTTTTATCTGTATGTTTGCGCGCGCATCACACGAAAACCACTGCATAAAATTTAATGCAATATATTATCAGATGTCCAACTTATATTTTAGGACCCCTTTAACTTGCAGGGGATCATTTAATTCTCAGAGCATAGCGTAAAGCTGGGATGCATTTTTCCTTGTTGCTGTATTTACGTTTTTGTTTGGATGTGTAATGAAACCTCGCACAATCGCTCTCATCTAGTTATACATTAATTTTTACTTAGACATCTTAATCCAGCGAATCTAAAATAGTGTTGCGTTATTATAAAGTTGGTATAAGCCCCTCATAGAAAATTACGCCTAAAATAATGTATGTGCAACAGTGCACTTTAATGTGGCATGGGTGCTCTTCTAACTATTTACATCTGCTGCTTATACAACACATACATCAAAACCTATAAGTTCACAGACGTATTAGCTTACGAGACTTTTTAGTAGTTATACGATTACAATAGCGTTGAAAACAATGTAAGCGTATTATAGCAGCAATCTTTTGTCATTGCAAGAGAACGCCCGAGAGAATATCGAACACACAACATAAGCTCGATTAAATAACCTCAGGTGATTCCGCTCACTTAAAAAGTGGAGATTTAAGATATTAAGGAAATTTTGGGAATTTAGTAGAGACAACAACCCCACACATTTCACGAACAGGTACAAGGGGGCTGCCTCTAGTAGCGACTAGGATAAGTGCATGCGCTTCTACTGCCCTGGTTAAAGGTCGAAATAATATCAAGATAATTTATAAGTCATTGTTTTTTCGCAACTCGTTTACTAAAGATTATGGCTAATGTTGCAAAAGCGAAAGCATATAACAATGGCTATTCCAGCATGTGCCTCGACTGGAGCGTCAGGTCATTGACAATTAAAGCAATTAAGTTAGCGAACAAGCATGCAAACTGTGAAGTAAAAATATGACAGGAAGTGTTAAGTCTTGTGAAAATGAGCTAAAGTGGGTGAGGAAATGTAGAATATTAAAAATGCTTTGTCAAAGTCAAGATGAAGTTGTTAAATATTTGTGAAACGGGTTGAAATAAATATGAATTTTTATGGTCATAAGAAAGCCGTGAAAGGGTTTTTAATATGCAAGAAAAGCGAGAAAATAACTATTTATAATAATGATCTAAGGGGAAAATGAGGGGGGCAGCAGGTAGTGTAGTGAATATTTGAGCAGGGCAAAAATGGTGGCTAGCCATTTGACAATATTCATTCTTTTTGTTCGAGCGTCTGTTGATCTTGTGAGGTATAGCACTAAGCTGTTCTGTTCTAAGGACCGAGCAAGGTATACTCAACAGTTCCTGTCTCCCAAAGTGACATTCATTCCTCCAACATTAAGTTTCATTCGCAAAATATTTATCCTCTTATTTGTCTTCTTACTATTCCTCGTCTTCCCCCCCTCTCTCCCTCTTTTTCTCTGCCTCTGTCTCACCCTTTATCCACCTATCCCTTGCCTTCTCATCTTCCTCTCCTTATCCCATTCCGGTTCCTTCATTCATAAGATTCCCAAGCAAAATATTAGGCCACTAGCACAGATAGTTGCGAAGATATATAGCGAATGTGCCTCTATATCTTTGTGTGGCATTTTATCCTTAATTTTATTATTTATTTAAATTTATAATTTGGATTTAGTGAAGCCGGCAAAGTAGATTAACTGCTTTGCTCTTATGAAAACTTGCGATTTAGTTTTAGACTCAAAACAGTTCACGCTAAATAAATTTTTTATTTTTATATTTTACAGACGATGTCGAGCGTTTAAAACCACCAAAACGTGGCTTCTTTCAATCATTTTTATGCTGCTGGCGACGAAATCGCACGAAAACCAATCAAAATGGCACATCAATTGATGGTTCCACAACACCGCCACCATTACCGGACCAACAAAGGTACCTACTACCTCAGGTTAGGCACTCAGATATGCATAAAAAATGTATGGTCATAGATTTGGATGAGACATTAGTGCACAGTAGTTTTAAGGTAAGTAAAAACAAGGAATAAGAGCCAAAGTTGAGTTAGGATAAAGTCGAGTTATTATCCTTATACATATATTCTCCGTACACAGATGTCAAAATTTTAATCAATTTAGATAAAATTTTTCTGTGCAGGGAGAGAGCGCATTTTAACACTTCATTGGAAGAGGGAGTTGCAGTAAAACTTGCAAGTGAAAACAGCTGATCGTGACATAGAAGAATAACAACAAAAATTTCAAATTTTGAGCTATTAACCAATGAAAACAGTAACAGCTGTTTTGCTTGCAAGTTTTTAAAAATTCCTGTTTCGGGATAGTTTTACGTCATTCTCTCTTTACTGACAGTTCTTTGCAAGTTTTGTCGACAAACCTACCTATTATAAGCGCCCGCAGTTTTAGTTGCCATCTCGAAAGCGACAAGTTCGCATTTTATTTATTATGCTTTGTTGATTTTCCGACAAGGTGGAAACTAAACACTGAGGATGGCGGAACGCCGAAACCGGTTTTGTTATAAAACCAAATTTGTCAAGGGATGACGGAAAATCGTTTCAATATACATTAACTTCGCATTTTATTTTCAAAGTAAAATTCAAATTTTGAAAAAAAAAAAAAAAGGTCAGAGTGTTTTTTTTATTCATAAGTCGCTAAATGCTTACGAAAAAAGAATCGGGTTAACTAATAATTGACTTTGGTTATTATTATTTTCTGCCACAGATATTTGAATGTTTGTTGTCCTAAAATGCTATTTTTAATTTAATAATAAATACTATTTTTAACAAACTCATTTTAGCCGATTCCAAATGCTGATTTTATTGTGCCAGTGGAAATTGATGGCACCATACATCAAGTTTATGTACTCAAACGGCCCTACGTCGACGAGTTCCTGCGAAAAATGGGCGAATTGTATGAATGTGTTTTATTTACAGCATCACTAGCCAAATACGCAGATCCCGTTGCCGATCTATTAGACAAGTGAGTAATGATTTCAGTGAGCATTATACAAAAAATTTTAACTAATTTTTCCACAGATGGGATGTGTTTCGTGCAAGACTGTTTAGGGAATCGTGCGTTTATTACAGAGGAAATTATATTAAAGATTTGAATCGCCTTGGGCGTGATTTACAAAAAATTGTTATCGTCGATAATTCACCAGCGAGTTATATATTTCATCCAGATAATGCGGTAAGTGGACAAGATATTTGAGTTTAACGTCAATACAATACACAGGTACTCGATACCTGCTATAGCATGCTTAGAAAGGTTTTTAAGCCTTGGTTTGTTTATTTCCCAAGCTAGCAGAGCCTACGTTCCAAAATAACTCAGTTGTATCAACCCACTAAAGGCAGTTTTTTTTAAAGGTTAAAACTTCTGGAAAAGTCTAATGGTCAAATGCACTTCTTTGGCATCATAAAAAGACCTAGCCGGTGAAGACTTTGGGCCTTAGTTTGCTGCACTACAGCTCACCGTTTAACTTCCTTGAATACTAGCTGTTTTTTCATGGCGGGAAGGACGATAAACCTTCCCGAGAACTTTTTTCTCGAAGACTCCAAGACTCATCCGATCATCTTTTGGGGCAGGTATGATGGGAGACTTACATAGTGTGATCTTTGTTCCCATAACCACTGGATCGATGTATTTATGGTTGTTAATTCAGTATAACCTTGTTAAATCCGCGAAGTACTGCTACTATAACAACATCTTTGTTCACATTATTTCCGGTGTTAACAAGTTGCACGTCATTACCTTTGTGCATTTTAGTCGCCTATTACGACCTTTAAGCCTACATTGGGCATATTCTAAACCCCTAACCCGCAGGTGTAGTGCTTTGATGCTCGTATCCGGAATTTTCTCTAGGATTTGGCTTATCATAGCTCTGAAGGCGTACAGATAATGTCCAAACAGCTTGTCTACGATGAGCTTTAGTCTTTCACACGATACGTTAGATAGAATCCTATATGTGATATTAAGCAAACTGACTTGTGAATTGGACTTGAAGTGTAAGCTTCCATTATTGACGTCACCTGCTATCACCAGTACGTATTCTTTGAGATTTATATATTAAGGACTGTATATCACTTTTCTTTCTGCTTTTATCTCCGGCATACCAAGTTTATAGAAGCAGTCCTAGGTCAATCGATCTTTTGATTTGATCCTTTAGAAACCTTTTGTAAGTTTTAAGGCAAAATTATAGCACGGTAGGGCGCAAATTACTTGGTATAGAATCTTTGCATATACTTATAATCTTAGAGGTTAATCGAATATTTAGCTACCACAAACTGCAGCTTGGGTCTGTTTTATTTATTTGGTTGAAATTTTGACTTTTTTTAATCATTTTCCGATTTACCATTTAATTACACTTTTAATTATTTTTTAATGTTTCTACTTTTTCTTTTAGGTTCCTGTAAAGTCATGGTTCGATGACACAAACGATTCGGAATTGCTTGAACTGATACCATTGTTTGAGAAACTGAGTAAAGTCGAATCTGTATATAGCGTTCTGTGCAATTCCAATAATCCACTGAACAATGTGGCAAAAATGTGAGTAATTTAATAAATTCAATATTTTGAAGAAAGTGTGCAGTCCCAAGACCAGTCAAATTTTCAGTGCGGGAATGCGAGAAAAGGTGATCACTCATAATAAAATTAATATAGGATGGTCTTAAAGTCACAAAGTCAAATTATTAATGAACTCTAAATCAGCTGGAAATCGGAACATACACCTCCATCAGTCATCCTATTGTCATTGTGGCAAAATTAAATACTTTCTGTAATGACTCTGCAGATGCGCGGATCGCATATACCAGTAGCAGTACCGTATTTTTGTGCTAGATTTCTTGTTGTAGAAAGTTCTCCCCAATCCCAGAAGCTTCTATGAGTTACCTTGTTGTTGTAGCCGCACACTCTCCAAAAGTGTGGGGAGCGTTACGGATATTGACAGTCCGTTTCCGTTATGAATTCGGTACACTCCGAAACTAGAATCTTCTGCTACTAGGCTTATTGGAGCGGTAACAATTTTTTTACCTCCCCGATAGTATTTTGATAAAAAATTAAGAGAGTTCAAGGGCACCATACAAAGCAATCAGTTTGATTATATAGAATTGTTAATGGCGAATGTGGTCCCCAGGAATACGGAGAATGGTGTAGTCGATTATCATGATTTTGGATACGGTTCTCAGGACTGCCATGATACGTTTGAGCGGTATCTTTTTGCCCGAGCCACGCCAACAGAAATCTACTCGAACCTAAACACCATCTTCCAAGCACGTATGTAAGCATCTCAATGAACATAATTCAAGATCCGGAGCTACATAAAAAATCCAACTCCTGTGCCCTTTTTCGTCCATGACATGTCCCTATTATAGTGGAATCACCACCTATTGCAAAGGAATAAGTTAATATGGCTGGATAAAAATACTGGTACTCTGCCACAACTTCACTCACTTTATTGTATCGCACACAACTCTTACTTATCCCAATTGAACCCTATTTTACCGAACAACTTCCCTCTGCATACGCTACCTCAAACAATACAATTTTTCCATCTTGTACAAGGGCCGCGTCGGGTGAGCAAATTAAAATAATGGTCATGATAAGCCCAGTGTGTCGCTTCATAGCTGTATATGTAGCTTCTCCAATCCAAGTGTTAACCTCTCCTACGCGAATTGAATTCTAATGAAATATGAATAACCCCAAGTTCGTCTCTTACGGAGAGGATGGTGGTATTATGGCCTAGAAGGTTCGTAGTACCCATAGGCTAGTTTCAGGACGGACTTGTTACTAAGGGTTTTCCTACGCTGTTCCTAAACTTTGGTAGCGCGACTACACTTGATCATGAGCTCTCAGAAAGAACTCGATTTATACCTCACTTTCTAAATATCAACGCTAAATAAATAACACTTTAATTTTCTCTTTGCAGCAACAACGCGAATCAACAACAAATGTCCACACCGCAAGCGCATATGCAAAATAATATGCAACAACAACAACAATCAACACATCCACATAATCAACAGCAAACGATGCAACAAACGATTACAGCAACAACGGTTATAACACAAGCAACAACAATATCAGTACCAACATTGCTAACAACACAGCATCCGCATCAGCAACAACAACAGCAACAAACAAACCAACAGCAGCAGCAGCAACAACAGCTGGATGGTAGTCCGCCAAATCCGCCCGATTTAACTAACAAAACGTAACATCAGTGGGAATTAATGTTTATAAATATTTAATTTTTTTTGGCGTTTTTGCTTTTAAATAATTTAGCGTACATAAAACAAAAAAAAAAAAACAAAAAATATTAATACATACATAAACACAGGCAGATATGTATATACCTATATGTATATTAAATATATACATGTATACATATTATAAAAAGGAATAATATATCGGTATATATGTATAAATATATTTACATATATACATATTTAAAAAAAAAAAACAAAGATATTCTATGATACACAAAAACAAAAGCGAAAAAAAAATAGAAAAAATTAACACGCTACCTATCCCCCCGCGAAATATTTTCCTAAATAATAAATGCTGCAATTTTTTTATTAATTAAATGGAAACAATACAAACAGAGGAATAGAATTAATACTACTTATAAATAACCAAAAGAAAATGGAGAAATAGGACGATGTATCAAGTATGCATATAGCGCACACCTAGATCTGAAGGAGCATAATTCAAAAATCTCAACTCTGGCGATTATGTACTGGGTTCCGGAATTAAACATCGACCGATCTGTGCACGCGATTGAATCAGTTAAAGAACTACACCTTTTCCAGATTGTTCAGAAAACTCCAATTATATTTCAGAAAACGACAATTAAATTTCAGATTTGGCAATTGGATTTCGGAATAGGCAATTGGAATTCAGAATGTGTGAATTTGATTTCAGAAATCGTCAAGTGGATTTCAGAATAGGCAATTGGAATTCAGAATGTGTGAATTTGATTTCAGAAATAGACAGTTGGATTTCAGAATGGGTCAATTGGATTTCAGAAATCGTCAAGTGGATTTCAGAAAATACCTTTCGAACTGTTTTTGCGATGCTAATGCTTGATTTTGTATAAAGAAGGCCAATAAATATGCAAAAATTATTTGCTATGGAGTAAATTAATTCCTAAATTTTGTGCCGGTCAGTTGTAATTGTGTTCTTAAAAATGGAGTTTCCCGAAAACTGTGTAATTTGTATTATGACCATGCGACTTTGCGTAATAAATTTGTTTTTATCTTTCGGAAGGCGTCAATGCCTTCCGAAATCCACTTGTCTATTTCTGAAATCAAATTCACACATTCTGAATTCCAACTGCCTATTCTGAAATCCAATTGACACATTCTGAAATCCAATTGCCTATTTCTGAAATCAAATTCACACATTCTGAATTCCAATTGCCTATTCTGAAATCCAATTGACACATTCTGAAATCCAATTGCCTAATCCGAAATTCAATTGATATTTTCTGAATTCAATATGGAAAATTCCTTTAAAGTGTATGCGAAAAGCAATTAGTTTCTCGCGTTTTCGAATTAAAGTGTTTTTTTTTTGTCTTGAGTTGAGCGCTGTTTAGATCTAGGTGTTAGTTAAATTAGGATGGAGCGAAATGAAAAAATTATTTTTCCTAGTGAATGCGTCTTAACCGAATTATAGAACCCCTTGGTGAGACGAAGCCGTCTTCGATTTTTTAAATTTTTCCAATTATTCCATATGAAATTTTACAACAAATTTTTCTAAGACATAAATTTGTTACAAAATTTGCTACAAACGCCGATAGTTTGATTTTTGTATCGTAGAAACATTAGGCCAAGATCGGAATATTTATAGCATTAATTCGGAAAATATGACTCCATTGAAGCCAAACCGGAAAGTCAAAATTAGAAAAAATTTCAATGTAACTCAACTTTTAGTTCCCTGTACAGTGTTTTAATTTCAACTGATTCTCCTCCCTGGCTACAGCCTAATTTTCGCTTTGTTTATTTATCACTTATTCCGTTGTAACATTATACTCGAAACCACGACTCCGATGAGGTACGATTATAAATATATCGCTTGTGTTTTTATTTCTTTACATCCGTATTTTACATAAAAATTAAGCGACAAGGCCTGCTTGTAGATCAAACCAAAAGCGGTGGACTATCTCGCAAGTTATGGGAGCAAAATTATTACTTTTTTTCGCTCCACCCTAAACCATATGAAAATTATATAATTAACACATAGTTAAGAATGTAAAAAAAGAAACAATTTAATAATAACTTTTTACATGTGTATGTATTAAAATATGTACATAGTATTTATGTATACATACATTTAAATAACAGGAATAAACTTACAGAAATTTATAAACATACTAAAGCAAAAATTAAACACAGCTCTAAGGTACATATGTATGACAAACAAACATACCTTGCGAATCGCCAACGGGTAAAAATCTGAACAAACAGCCATTAGCGCGCACCAAAAAAGGTGGATAAAAATATGGGTAATTTTGTTCGGTGAGATTCACTTTTTAACCATGTTGAAATTGCTTCTGCGTGTGAGTGTGGGGTATGAGAGGCCGCATACTTTTAGGCAGTTGTTATTTTCCATACAAATACCATAAAAATGCGTTGGTGTTCAGGAGAAAAAAATGTTGTTAGCCATGGTTGGTAGGGGTATGCCACCGTTAAATGGGATGAGCAAGCGGTGACTTTAAGAATAGTTCAGTTTCGGTTGTTGCTATAAAATCAGGAAACAACCTAAAGAATGTCAATGGCTCACGAAAGAACAGCTTCATCAACTGTGCCTCTATCTTCTAAAGTGACATAACTTCAAAATCTCATATTTTGAATACAAAAGACGTAATACAGGCTTGCTTTTTTTTGTATTGATTGCTAAGCCATTCGATGTATGTACTCGTACAATCAAAAATATGTCTTACATCAAGTAGTTTCCACGCCTCTTTTTATAACCCTTTCTGCTAATAAATAATTTAAAGTGAAACGAAATATACATATTTAAACTGTTGTTTATTTTTTGCTAACATATTCTGTTTGATTTATTTTAATAAATATTTTATATATTGCATATAAAATATATATGCATGCACACTAGGGTGGGTCGATTTGTATGGACGAAAGTTAACCGCTATCGCGCCATCGATTTTTCGATAAATAGAAAAAAATTTTCATCTGATTTTAAAATTTTCATGCATACCCTGTCCGACCCAAAAACGTCCGCTAAAAACGTTGGCGACAACAGTTTTTTGAAAAAAAAAATATTTTTTGGGTTTTGGGGAGTGTTTTGGTCAAAAAATTTACCCTTTTGTCATTTTTTTTAAGAGTTTTTTTCAGCATACATGCAAGGTTTTTGGTCGAAAATCGACTTTTCCAAAACCCGAAAATAAAATTTTTTTTCAAAAAAATGTTATCGCCACGTTTTTAGCGCATAGTTTTAAGTGGGACAGGAAATATGAGACAAATTCCTTTGCATCGAAAACATTTTTGCATTTATGCTGAAACCCCCTTAAAAAAATAGCGAAAGGGTAAATTTTTTGACCAAAACACTCCACAAAACCCAAAAAATATTTTTTTTTTTCAAAAAACTGTTATCGCCAACGTTTTTAGTGGACGTTTTTGGGTCGGACAGGGTATACATGAAAATTTTAAAATCAAATGAAAATTTTTTTAGTAGGTCATAAAAAAAACCTTAAAAATCAAAGTCGAAAAAAGTCAAAAAAATGAAATTTCGCAGGGTCGAAAATTATTTTTTTGGGTATGCGTAGTGGAACTTTTTTTCCTGAGCTCAAAACCTATCGAAAAATCGATGGCTCGATATCGGTAAATAAATCGACCCATTCTAATACACACACTTATATAATTACTTTAATTTTAAGTTTATTCGTTTGGACACCATATAAATAGAATTCCCCGCCAAAACTCTTTAATCATGCCCCCATAAACAAAAAAAAGTAACAATTATTTTTAATTTTAAATAATTTATATTGTATTTTACAACAAACCAGCGAAAAAAAGGAATTGTTTTTAATTTATGCAATAAACAAATTTTCAACTTAAATAAATCAAAAAAAAATATTAAAATATGTTTTATTATGTGTTATACCTTTTTTAAACCTGTCAAAAATCATTAGATTTAAAAAAAAGACTAACTTTATTTGTATCTCCCAGACCCGGTAGACCTTAGCTCCGCTCATTTCTCGAGTCCTATCCCCCCGCAGCCTCCTCATATTCTTCCCCTTCCTTTTGCATTTCCTTATCTGGTTCTCTGCCTAATCCTTTTCCTAATCCTCACTCCGTACTTATGTATTACTCTGCCTTTTCGTTTGCCTGTTCCTGTCATCCTCGCGACTTTTTAACATATAGATTATATGGGATTTCTATGACACCTGAGCTTAGACTTTCTTACTTGCTCTGATATTTTTGGCGGTGTAATACATGGATTCCACAGTCCACAGACGCGGAACTTCTTTTTATGGTGCTATTCTCAGCTTGCTTGTCATCTACAAACGAGGTGGTGACAGCTGCAATGACTATTGCAAATTATAGGAACAAGCGGAATTGAGCTATAACAGTCGTCAGCAGTCACCATGACAAGCTGCCTGAGGATAGGGCAGTGTCGTCTTATGACGATCGGAATAGACCCTCAGCCACCTTAGGGCCATTTCCAAAGTGCTGAGTTAACTTACATTCCACAGTTAACTTTCGATTCACGATTTTATTTTAGCTATTTTGGTAAATATTTGCTGCCTAATACAAACTAGACAGCCTTATGAATTCTAACCCGAGGTTAACTCACCAATATTGAGCGGTTAAAGTATAGTTAACTCAACTTGAAAATTGAAAAACACTTCCGCCGAAAAAATCATTACTCTTCAAGTTAGCAAGTTTTTGTTGTTGCTTCCCTGTCACGATCAGCTGTTTTTCACTTGCAAGTTTACTAAGTAAAATTCTCCCAGCAGAAACTTGCATCTCTCTCTCCCAACGAAATGTCAAAATGCGCTCTCTCCCTGCAAATGTTTCGTGTCACCGAACACTTTTCAGTAAATATTTTATAAAATTTCTAAATATTGTATCCTCACCGAGCACAGCGAATGTTATAGAAACATCTTGAGGCTTTAGCGTACCAAAAAATTTACAAATTTTCCCACCTGAAGACAGCGAAAATGATAGCTGGACTTCCAAGTGTTCGCTGGAATGGTCCTAAATAAGTTCTTACTTGTAATACATGGTGCTATTCTCAGCCCGCTTGTCATCTACAAACGAGGTTGTGACAGCTGCAACGACTATTGGAAATTATAGGAACAAGTGGAATGGGCTATAACAATTGTCAGCAGTCGCGATGACAAGCTACCCCAGAATAGGGCAAGCTGATATGCAAATATAACAGCAGATTTAGGCACTAGCAATCAATGAAAATAGATACGGTTAAGTAAATTGTATGGTTATAACAGCGGCATAAAAGCTATGTCACCATTTTAACCGGCTTGTAAGTTGGCTATGCAATGGCAAAGGGTCCACGATCAATATTTATTGATGGATCGCCTTAAGTACAATATGTATCGCGTCAGTATTCACGAAAGGCTCGAAATGTCTTAAAGAATTTTCCAAGAATATGCAAAACATACATATTTAGGTATATTACTAACTTTTTTATTAAACAAAACAGTAGCTACTGTAATAGAAAATACAACCCCTACTGACGTGTCACTAAATTTATGCTACACCGTGAAGATTTATTGACAGTATTGCGATCCGCAATTCAGATTTCGAACTTCTCCACTGTTTTGCGATCCGTATCTCGATTCATCAATATTGTATACTACACCATAATTAAATATCGCGAGACATGGATGACGTCAATAAATACTGACCGTGTGCCAATAGGTATGATAAAGACAAATTTTTTTATTCGATAATATAATCGATTTTTCTCCATACAGGTGGTAGTAGCCACCCAGGTACTTTATTTTTGAAATTCTTTCAGCTCAACCATATAAAAACGCACACCGTTAATTTTGTGTCAGAGTTTAATTTCGTTTACTCATGTATTTGCGTGTAGGCTTCTGTGTGTCAGAAAATGCTGTGCTTTTATTTATGGTTGAGCTGTTTTTGCGTAATGTCAAAATCACACTGCGCCAAAGGTTTCAATGTCAAAAGTCGCATTTTAAAGTAACAGTCAGCTGGTTTCCTACCATCACCTGTATTATTCGACATATGTATATCTGCTATTACTTTGAAAGGATTTTAAAATTTAGCTGTATTTGGTCGGTGATTTATTTTTAATAATCTGTTCCGCTTTGTGTACTCGTATGTATACTTGGAAAAACAGAAGTGCGGCTTGCTAGTTTTGAAGTAATAAATAATTTAAAAAAAATGGTAATATTTAAGAACATAAGTGTATTTTAGCATTTACAATACTTAAGCTTTATATATTTACAGACATAAGTAAATGTTTTATCATGGCCAATAGTAATAACTACGAAAATAGCTATGGAGAAGTTTTAACGCGAAGAATAGTGGGAGAAACTAAACCAGGGAAGACATTTTCGATTTAAATTGTCAGCGCAGTGCTAGTAAAACTTAAATTTTAATGTAATTCTATCTCATCTCTCGTTTTCTATTCCTCTGCCCTATTTCTCTACTCCTATTTATTATTCTTCTGTCTCTCAATTCAATCATTTCCTTTAACTCTCCTATTATCTTACCCTTATTTTTACAGGTCCTTTTGCTCTTCTTCTCCTTCTTTCTATTCCTCCCTTTCCGTCTTCCTTTTTAAGTTTAAAACTAACCCTACAATTTGCTGTTACATATACTCGTATATATATATATGTATAATAAAACGTTTTTGCATCTTTACAAATTTTACTCAAAACACAGTGATTGGAAGTATTTTTCAGGCAGCCACAGTGGTGAATTATTTACCATCGATGTGACAATTCCCCTCATTCGACGTTGCGTCTTCTCTATGACTTACAAGTTCTCTAATTTTCTATTTTAAACAGAATATTACTTAAATAAAACACTGCTCTAACAAAAAATATGTATAATAAAGACGCACGTATTAGCTACAGAAAAGAATACAAAAACCAGAGATTCAAATGCTGAATAATTTTAAGTGCAAGCATCGGCCCACCTTAACACAGTAATATACACAAAACTTGTATATATACAGAGATGAATATAACAGTGCTTAGCTGCGCTCTCTACCTCTATCTATGCCCTTGTATATAAAAAGCTTACGTCTATCCTACTTAATATTTAATTACAAATTAAATTTTACAAAAATTAACATTACAACTTTGATTTGCAAAGGCATTCTTTTTAGTTACCCACTTTTCCAGTTTCGCCAAACGACATCTTAAGGAATTTTTAAAATCCTAAAAGTTTAAATATAGTGGAGAATATAAAAAAAAAACAATTCTAAAAACAGAAATAATAA
Organism: Merzomyia westermanni; assembly: GCA_949987695.1. Lineage (NCBI taxonomy): Eukaryota > Metazoa > Arthropoda > Insecta > Diptera > Tephritidae > Merzomyia > Merzomyia westermanni. Next base: position 144,470,493 of record OX465291.1, on the reverse strand, counting down.
ATAAAATTACATGTCCAGCCAAAAGCAGTAGAAATTGAAAAGAAAATATATTAATCACAAGACCCTAAAACAAAACCTACTATTAAAAATGTACACTCTGAGAATAAAACTTTTTGTAAAATATAAGAGCTAGAAGAACAAAAATTGCATATAGACGTTGTAAACGTTATTTTTTATATTATACATTATATATCCCAAAACTTAAGAAATATTAGAATATGAATATATCATAGGCTTAAACATAGTAAGCAAACTGATCGTTCTTCATAGAGGTGTCAAGCGATCGATGGTGCCATCCATGGTTTTGATTTTCTTTTTCATAGGTGAATAACAGCTCCATGGTTTATTCTAAACTATCAAAATGTCGTTAATTAAGTAGGTAGATCGATTATGGGGACCATTAAATCATCAATTCATAAGTAGGTAATGCACTACTGGAAGGATTTTCTTTTAATTCGTGGGTTATAATGCAAGTAAAACTTGTATTACAATATCCATATATAAATATTTTAAACGATTTGCAATTCCGGGCATTGGTCTAAAATGCACAAAGGTAATGAAGTGCAAGTTTATGGTGGATTAATGGATATGATGCCTCTCACCTTCCATTACCCATCTTCATGTTCCTTATGCGGTAGGAGGGGTTGAGATGACCTAGAAGGTTCCACAACACTTTCGGCGAGTGGTTTTTGTCGCTATAAACAACAATCAAGAGTTCGCCAACTTTAGAAAAGTGGGCGGCGCCACTCACATATATATATTTTTGTGTGTGTTGTTTGTCCTTTATTGAGAAGGTAGAAGAAAAGGAAGATGTTGGGATAAATAAAGAGGAAGCTCAAAATTGTTTCGATGTTTCCTCTTATTATTTCCTCCTGGACTCGAACGCTAGGAAGTCAAATAAACAAACGCGCCAATGCTGCTTACAAATAGCTAGGTTTATTTAATAGTAATAACAGCAATGCAAATTCACGAGTAAAGTAACTCCACTGTAAGCTCACTTTACGACACTTGAAAATAAACTTATCATCATGCCTTGCTTGCTTACTGCCTTCTATAGTCCGATAGGATGCTACTTTACCCACCTAGAAGTTTCTAGATTGTTCGATCGTCGTGCTCTCGAAGAGTCGGTGTTATTTATTGCCATCTCTTTGCCTCGTATTCGTAAACAATCGTGATATCTCTTTTTTTCCTGGTTACATGCATTATTGTACCCATCGCTATCTCTGTTGTGCTAGTTAGTGGTGGGAGTGTAATTGAGTTAGAGATGGTACGTACTTGAGAACGTTCACACCTATTTTTTTACAGCTATCGACAATTTGACGGCTCTATTTATAAATGATCTGGAACAAAGAAATGACGAGGGATGCCAATGCGAAAAGACAAGATAAATTGAGTAATGGTTATGCATATGTAAATGTGGAGTACGTTTTGAGAATCAAGAAAATGTATGTGTTACGCATGACTATGTCGAAAAATATATAGTTTTACTTACTAATACTTAATTTGTATACAATAAAAATGATTTTTAACAAGCTATAAATGCAAATTGTAAATACTTGATTACTTTTACACCCACCATACACTGGCAGCGGTGTTAATTGCAATTCATACAAACAAACATTTCAGTTGGTAAAACATTAAGTAAATTTGCCTAAGTCATATTTTTTATCATTTTATTATCATTGCATAACTAAGTGTTAAACTTTTTCACTTTATAATACTCGAATAAAATAAATTCAAAGCGAAACTACGGCGACCTTGGTTTATTCCGGACAATATATTACCGACCAAAGCGAGTGCACATAACTTATAACGGCCAAAGCGAATTTAAATATCCTGAAATTGGACAGCATGCCAACTCCATCGAAGGATTTTGGTGATAGTGCAGTATGCCCAAGGCGAATTCAATACAATTTGGAAGCAAGGCGCCACACACCCATTTTCCATGTATTTTTTTTTTTTTGTAAAAGTAGCTATCACCTGATTGGATAATCCCAGCATGTACTGAATTCGCCTTGAGTATGCCTAAGTATAAAACGTTTGTTGTTTATATTAATTTTTTGGAAGGGCCTATGCAGAAAGCTGTACTGCATAAAAAATACAAGGGCCCTGTGTCAATCGGTTGAAAATTGTAAATTTCGACAGAGCGAAAGAAAATTCTGACATTTTTCGCTGTGAGTATGAACGTCAGAATTTACCCTAGCCCATGGGGCTAGGTACAATTTTGACAACTACGAATGTGTACACATATATGCATTTGGTATTGCCAATCATATTATTTCAAATGAATTTATATGCCAACACATTATTGAACGATAAAATGTAATTTAACGCAAAAAATACGAAATATAATGAAAAAAAAAGTACATTTTAAATTTATTCACACACTATTTGCTTTCGCACGTGATTTTTTCAGATGTCAAAATTTACAACTGTCAAAATTTACCATTTCATTTGGCATAGCAAAATGAAAAATATTTTTACACCATAGAAAATTTGTTCACCTCATTTTTCCTCTGATGTTTCCGATTAGCACACGGCCAAGGAATCGCGTAGTTAGGGTCGCCAGACGTACTGATTTCATAAGCACAGTACTGATTTTTCATAACTTGAACTGATTTTTTTAAATTCCTGTATCAGTACTGTACTGATTTTATGGATTCCATACTGATTGTTGCTATGTCAGTAATAAAACATATCCTCATGTCCGTCGTGAATGGCTCATGGCTCCATTCAGTCGTAAATAGCCGACACTAAAAAACATTAGTGTATGAATTAAATGCTAAATAATGCTTCTAGCCAAATAAGCTGTTAATAAGTGCGATTGGGTTAAAGTTATATTACACGTTTACATAGCACCTCATAAGACGCTGCTGTTTAAAATCCCCCAGCAAGCCCAGAAACTAATTATGTCGAAGTGTCCTTACCAAGTTGTTTCCTGCTCACATATTTAGCTCGCCACCAAACGGGTGTTGGATGCCTTCCCAGAGGATACTTGGACGCAAGCGTCCGGAACTAGTGAGGTGCTTAAACTGCATACTAAAGAATCGCTCCGGCCATTTCCAGGTGAATGGGGGTCAGAAACTTTTCACACTTGTGTGGACTTTTAAACACGGCTCCAACCTCCTGCTGGTTCATTTCAATTAGATATACATATTTACAGTTTATCGGGTTTAATTTGTTTTAATATTATTAGTTACGTTGCTTTGTCGGGCATCAAATCAAACATTAAAAAGAAGTGGAATGTAGTCTTTTTGGTATTACCTTCAATTTGCATTTTTTTTTTTTTTTTGTGGCTTTGAGTACTTCCACGTGACGTACTTATTAGGCGGGGATACTCTCTTGTCCCTCAAAGTGCCGGTTATATCATACACTATAGTTTTTTGTCTTGTAAAATGTTTAGTTTGTTTGTAGTTCTTTCTTTTATATATGCCAGGTTATGTTTGTAAAATATTTAAATTGGCTTTCGCACACAATCAACATGAAAAATTTAATGTCATAGATTCTCCATTTGTATTAGCTTATGTTCAATAATTATATTAAGGTTTTGTCATAGATTGTACATCTGTATTAGCCAGGTAGCAATTTTTGAAATGTATTTTTTTCAAAGTATTTTAGATAATTCTTTATTTGTGTTGAAACGTTATTTAATTTTAAAACGACACCAAAATATATTTGGTTATATGTATTCCATGCGTTTATGGAAGCGATCACCCCATATAATTTGTTCCGTTTGAAGATTCCCGTTTATTGCTGAGATCCGTTATCTCAGATATGCAGTTTTGTCATAATTTTTATTTAAGTCGAAGTTTTTTTTTTTTTTTTCAAATATAGGATTAATTTCTTATGTTGAGTTGTTTATCTTGAGTAGTATAACGAAAATACTTTTTGGAGAAAGCAAAAAAAATCCCTCAAGTCCAAAAATTACATCTCAACCAAAAGTACAGTCTGTTTTTTTTTTTTTTAATTTGGTTGAGATGCAGGGATATTTTTGCCGACCCTACGCGACGACGTCTATAAGCGAAGTGTTGCATTTTTTTGATAAATTAAAATTTCGCAACAGTATTCGAAACGGAAAAACAAGATAGGAATGTGCAATCAAACGTTACCTATCGATATTGGTAAGAGCCATCCGATAGTGAGGCCCGTTAAGACCATGGCCCAAGTATCAGGTCGTAGCCATAATCCAACCAACAGGTCGTAATGTGAAAATCGCACCGAGAAATGGGTGTACTGTTAGTTGGGCTAAGGTTGAGTTTATTTTGGATTCGATAGTGCTAAAAGTATTCTATATAGAACATAAAGAATATTCAACGCTACGAATATTGGGAAATATTAAACCACCAATTCGCGAGTTTTAATGTCAGTACTACTTTTATTTTTTTATATATTCAGTATTTTTTATATATTCAGCATTCAGTATAAAGAGAAGTCAAAATTTGAAACTTCTCTTCGGGGCTGATAGCCCAAATCTTAGAGACTCCAGGCCCAAATTTAAACTCGTCAACTGTCATATTTTTAAAATTGATTAATTCGAACATTTCTTTCAGAGTTTTTCCAGGAATTGGAGTTTCAGAATTTTCATCAACAGTGTTTTCAGCCTTCGGATAGTTCAATAAAAAATCCCCCATTTCTAATGCATGTATTTTAGCGTAGTTTTCAATCAAACAAAATAGTTCCGAATCTTTAAACTTAGAAGCGAGTATCTTTAGCAAATCGTAAAAATATAGAGGTTCCAAGTTGTATATGGTTGTGTTTGTCAACAGCACATCAGATGTGTAGGGAAATGTTTTTGAAATAGTTTGATAGTCAATTTCTACACCATTATGAAAGAATGTGCTTAACTTTCTTCCAAGTTTTTTTTCGTATTCAAAAATTTGTAAAAAATCATAGAAGCTAGTATGGCATTCAGAAACTTTTGTCTGAATTTTGAAATGGCACTCATTTAGAAGCTCATCCAGCATATAATAATCGGCTAGATATGAAACATGTTTTAAGCGTTCCAAACTCAAAAATTCAAGACCATCCATTTTTTTATAATAAATATACTCCAATATTACTTTAAAATCGATGTAATCCGAAACAATTGGCAGTGGTATATTGTTGCTCGCTTTAGCTTCTTTGTAACTACCGCTGAACATACTCGCAAAAACGGTGGAAGCCTTCGATAGTATGCATTTTTGGGCTCCAACAGTCTTGGCATTGGCTCCTTTGCCAATAACGAAACTGCAATCAACTGGCAACGATTGTTGATACATTAGCTTTCCGCTATAGCTAAAATAATATCAGCTTTATTTAGTTAATTACAGGTAAGAATGACATCCGTTTATGTAACAAGTATGTTTATAATGCAAATAATACCTCAAGTTGTCCCAATCCTCACTTTTAAATGACATTTTTAACTTGATTAAATTAATAGGAGATTGTTTAAAATTATAACCTCAAAATTAAGGTTTAAATGGCTATGTAAACTAGAGTTTTCAAATATTTGTGTACCTGTGATCTTGTCAGAGCGACTGAGAGTTCGCTACAGTGACAGCTTCGAACAAGGCATGGCCGCTACACTGTCAACATTTACTGAAGTGATCCACGGATCACGTTCCGCTTTGAATGCCATTACAACACATATAAATCATGGTTTGAACTCACACCCTATTGAAATTACCCATTGTCGAAACAAAGATGGCAACCCTTTCTTTTCTGTATTCTATTTTCTTTTTTACCTTTTGCAATCACAGTTCGAATGTGAAATTTGTAGAAGAAGCATTTCAATAAATTTCTTTTCATAAAAGTGAATTGTTCAACTAAAATAAACCGTTTTTCCTTTTGTGCATATATTTTTTTTATTCACTTAATTGGTTCGGTCAAAATGACATTCAAAACACCCACCAAACCATAGGACGGTTCTCGTGGCACTTGACCTATCAAATGCATTTGATACGGTCAACCACGCTACACTCCTTCGAGACCTGGAAGAAACAACGCTCCCTACCGGCCTTAAAAGGTAGACCGCTAACTACCTCAAGGGTCGACAGGCATCAGTCAATTTCAGGAACAAGAAATCTAGGCCACGAAGAATAAAACAAGGGGTGCCGCAAGGTGGTGTTCTCTCTCCCCTCTTGTTTAATTTCTATATTTCGAGATTTCCCCCGCGCCGTAGGAAGTTGTTGTTGTTGTTGTTGTTAACAGTGCTTCGCCCTGCCCAATGGGCTCGATCACTCTAAATTGTCATCAGGCTCTTCTAACGGGAGTCCGAGGAAATGCGCAGTTTCCACAGGGTTGGACCAGAGTGATGTGGGTGTTAGAAGAGTGGGTTCAACTGAACAGGAAAAGAGATGTATGGTATCATGAGGGGTCATACCACATGCAAGGCATGTATTTGGTATGTTGGGGTTCAGTCTGCATAAGTAAGAGTTTAACCTATTACAATATCCAGAGCGAAGTTGTGCTAGTATGACTCTAGTCTCCCTCGGAAGTACACGCTCCTCTTCAGCCAATTCAGGTGGTTGAGTATTAATAACGGGATTCACAGGCCGAGATCTGAGGGATCTGTCTACCGACTCAGTGTGGAGGTCATTTAGAGCCCGTCTATGGTTCCGCAGATCAAACGGCAAAGAGATATGATGCCGGATCTCATCGTAATGCTTACGGAGATGTCTCCTTATGTCTCTGGGGGGCGGTGCTACATCCAAAAGATGTCGGTTCGGATGACTAGGTTTGTGACAGTTCAGAAGGAACTGTCTACTCAAGAGTTCCGCGTGCTCTTGAACATTGAGCAATTTTGTCTCTTGATGGAGGTGAGACTCAGATGACATAAGCAGTTGGTGTCAGAAAGGTTGGGCGACCATATAGGCGCAGCATAGTCAATAACCGGCCGGCCAATAGCCTTATATGTAGCAAGCAATGTTTCTTTGTCTTTTCCCCAAGTACTGCCGGCCAGTGACTTGAGGATCTTATTGCGGCTCTGTACCTTTGAGGCTATTGCGGTGGCATGACCAGCGAAGGTGAGGCCGTTGTCAAATGTCACACCCAAGATTTTTGGGTGGTTGACAGTAGGTAGAGGTACTCCATCTACGTGGACATTTAACTCTTGCCCCATCTGCGCATTCCATGTAGTGAACAGGGTCGCCGTAGATTTAGTCGGAGACAGGGTCAGATTACGCTCGGTGAAGAAGCTGGAAAGGTCATGGAGGTAACTGTTGATTCTTATACAGAGTTCATCGATGGAGGGACCCTTGCCCGAGGCCATTATCGTGCAGTTGTCAGCGTAGGAAACAATGGAGACTCCCTCTGGTGGGGGGGAAGTCTCGAAATATAGAAATTAAACAAGAGGGGAGAGAGAACACCACCTTGCGGCACCCCTTGTTTTATTCTTCGTGGTCTAGATTTCTTGTTCCTAAATTTGACTGTTGCCTGTCGACCATTGAGGTAATTAGTGGTCCACCTCTTAAGGCCGGCAGGGAGCAGTGTCTCATCCAGGTCTCGGAGGAGAGTGGCGTGATTGACCGTGTCAAATGCATTTGACAGATCAAGTGCCACGAGAACCGTCCTATGGTTTGGTGGATGTTGATTCAAACCGTTGTTAATCTGCGTTGTAATGGCGTTCAAAGCGGATGTCGTGCTGTGATTTTTGCGAAAACCATGTTGATGATCGGCCAATTTTAGATTTGTAACGAAGTGAGGAAGCAGAATGGACTCTAGCAATTTCGCTACCGGCGAAAGGAGGGATATCGGACGATAGGACTCTCCTATGTTCGCCGGCTTCCCTGGTTTTAATAGGGGAACTACAATCGCTTGTTTCCATATCTCAGGTATAACGAAGGTAGTTAGAGAGAGATTGAAGAGAGCCGCTAAATAATTCTGTCCTTCATGGCCAAGGTGTTTGATCATCTTCAAGGCAATTCCGTCGGGTCCGATGGATTTTGAGGGTTTGGCCTTCATTATGGCTTCCTTAACCTCTGCGACTGAGACGGCAATGGGCGCAGTAGAGTGTTTGTGTTTGCGCGCACGTCGGAAGGCTCTTCTCTTAGTCCTATCCGCAGGTGGATGCATTATAAACAGCCGGCAAAAAGAGCTCGCGCATTTCCTGGCGTCCGATTTGACACTGTCGCCGAAAGCAATGGCGACCTTGTCTTTGTGTTTTGTCGGGTTGGATAGGGCCTTGACAGTCGACCATAGTTTGCCGACTCCGCCGGAGAGGTTGCATGTCTCAAGGTGTTGTTTCCACTTGGTCAGCTTGTGTTCGTTGACAATCCTACGGATTTCCGCATTGAGATATTTTATTCTGGGATCTGCGGGATTGATAAGTCTTACTTGGTCACGTTCTCTTGCCATCGCCGCAGCTTCTGCCGGGAAATTCGGACGAATTTCTGGTATTCTACCAGCAGGAATAAAGCGGCATGAGGCTGAATTGATGATCTTGCGAAACTCTCTTTCGCCTTTGCGTACGTCCGTTGGAGTGGGTAAGGCAGCGAAGGAGAGCTCTGTATATTCAGTAAAGCGGTCCCAGTCCGCTTTGGTGAAGTTGATGTATGTTATTTTATCAGTCGTTATGAAGTCGGTCGGTCGTTCAACAGATAGTAAGATGGGTAGGTGGTCTGAAGCTAATGTAAGCATCGGTCGCCAGATGACAAAGTTAATAAGGCCCGCGCTCGTTATGGAGATGTCTGGCGAACTGTGACAGTTACCTGCCACCCTGGTGGGGGCATCTCCATTGACTGTACAGAATGCTGAGTTATCTATTTGGTCTGCAATTGCCTGTCCTCTACTGTTTGGTGGCAAGTTGGAGTGCCAGAGATCGTGATGTGCGTTGAAGTCGCCTAGGATTAGACGGTTATCGCCCCTTAGCAACGCACTAATGTCGGGATGATAGTCTCTAGGACAACACGTGACAGGAGGAATATAAATGTTTATGATCTGCAGGTCGGCGTCTCCTGACCGGACTGCTATGCCTTGGCATTCTAAGGTAGAGTCCCTGGGGTCGACGTCAGGGGAAAATAGATTGTATTGTACAGAGTGATGTGTAATGAACGCAAGGCCACCCCCAAGACCGCTGGGACGGTCTTTACGATGTACATTATACCCATCACAAGTTCGTAAGTCCGATCTCGTGTTCAGTTTTGTCTCTTGTATCGCGGCGATTTTGATGTTGTGCGTCTTCATAAAGTCAGTTATCTCCGCGATCTTTCCAGCTAATCCGTTACAGTTCAGCTGCAGAATTTTGAAGTGTGTAGGAGGGGAGACGGGGGACATACTAGGCGTGAGGGACGAATGCGTTTGCCTAGGTGGAGGTAGGCTAAGGCCTAAACTATGTCGCAGTCTAGAGTTGACAGCGCCATGGCCGATGTTGTCTGGCGTGGAGGGCAGCTGTGTACTGCAACAGGGGGCTATGAACGAATCCGTCCAAAGGTTACCGTTTGCGAGCCCAGAGCACATAAGGGTGTGACACAGGCCAAGGCAATTGTTGCACTTGACCGATGTCGCAGGCGTATACAATCTTTGCCGACAAACGGTGCACGTAGTGAAAGGTACTAGGAGGTGGTGTTCCTGACCCACGTGCAGGCTGTAAGCAGGGGGGGGGCATTAGGGGAAGAGACAGAAGGGACTGACGCTCGGCGGTGCTCATATCTGACCTATTCCGGGGGGGATAGGAGTGTTGAGCGGCCGTTAGAGATGGAGACGCTGGTGTGCGTGAGCTACAGTCGGGAGTGGGTGAGGCATGGATGGCAGCGGTTCTGCCAGTCGTATAGACTGAGCCACAGTTGTGACTATTGGAAGAAGTTAGAGGCGGTAAGGGAGTGCCAGAGCGGCGGCTACCGCGGGACGTCCTAGGACGTGTACAGCAAGGTGCCTCAAAAGTACTAAAGAAAGTACGGGGTCTGTGGATGGCAGGGTTAAGCTCTGAACATCCAGATTTATGTAACCATCTCTTACACTTGGCGCATTGTACCGAATACGACCGTTTAATATAAATTTTCTTCCAGCAAACGCAGCAGATCCAGTCTCTTGGTCCAGGGTTGGGTTCGACCCCAGCCCGTAACAAGAGACAATGGAGCAACCCAGCTGCAAGGGTTTGCTCCGAGGATGACAATTTAAGGGTGAGACGGGACAGATTGGACAGGGTTACACTGAAATAACAGCCCTTGGCCGGATGAGAAAACCCGGGTCATTCCGGTGCGATAGAACCGGCTGTTGTGGGAATGCGCCGTAGGAAGTCTCCATTGTTTCCTACGCTGTCGACTGCACGATACTGACCTCGGGCAAGGGTCCCTTCATTGACGAACTCTGTACTAGAATCAACAGTTACCTCCGTGACCTTTCTAGCTTCTTCACCGAACGAAATCTGACCCTGTCTCCGACTAAATCGACGGCGACCCTCTTTACGACATGGAATGCACAGATTGGGCAAGAGTTAAATGTCCACGTAAACGGAGTACCTCTACCTATTGTGAACCTCCCGAAAATCTTGTTTACATAGACGGCTATTGGCCGACCGGTTATTGGCTACGCTGCGCCCGTATGGTCGCCCAACCTTTCTGACACCAATTGGAGGAAATTGCAAGTCTGCCAAAACACCGCCATCAGAACTGCTACGGGATGTCTGCTTATGTCATCTGAGTCTCACCTCCATAAAGAGGCAAAATTGCTCAATGTTCAAGAGCACTCGGAACTCTTGAGTAGACAGTTCCTTCTGAACTGTCATAAGCCCAATCATTCAAATCGACATCTATTGGATGTAGCCCCGCCCCCCAGAGACATAAGGAGACATCTTCGTAAGCACTACGATGAGATCCGGCACCACAACTCTTTGCCGTTTGATCTGCGGAACCATAGGCGGGCTCTTAATGACCTCCCCACTGAGTCGGTAGATAGATCCCTCAAATCTCGGCCTGTGAATCCCGTTATCAGTAGTCAGCCACCTGAATTGGCTGAAGAGGAGCGTGTACTTCCGAGGGAGACTAGAGTAATGCTAGCACAACTTCGCTCTGGATATTGTAATAGGTTAAACTCTTACTTATCCAGACTGAACCCCAACATACAAAACACATGCCCTGCATGTGGTATGCCCCCTCATGATACCAAACATTTCTTCTCCTGTTCAGTCGAACCTACTCTTCTAACACCTACATCACTCTGGTCCAATGGTCCAACCCTGTGGAAACTGCGATGACAATTTACAGTGATCGAGCCCATTGGACAGGGCGAAGCACTGTTAACAACAACAGCAACAACGGATCACGCTATTTATTGCCTGTGTACCAGAAATATTTATGGCTCCTGCGAGTAATGACGTGCAAGTCAATGATTGATTTAAGGATATGATACCTCTCACCTCTCATTACCTATGATCTAGAAAGTTGCACTGATCATAGTAGCGGGTTTATGTCCGGCGAAGGAGTGTTTTTGTCGTTACAAACAACAACAATAGCAATATTTATGCATCGCAATACGAATCGCAACACTCTGTAAATATTGACGGTGTCGCATATTATTACGCGTTAAGTCAATAAGAAATATGTATATTTCGATAGAACGATATATCACGGAAACCATTTTCTACTCCAATACATTTTTTGTACTTATTCGGCCCCTCGTCATGTTAATTAGATGTCGAAGTCATTTGTCAAACTACATGATGCCATATGTAATTTATAAAAAACTATAAGAAGTTTTGCGAAGTTTTTCATTTTACTTTGCTAAATTTACAAAATATGGCCAAATATTTTTGACTTGTTGACATTTGTCAATTTTTTTTAGCAACAAACAACTTTATTTTCAAGAGTCGCTTTGTTTTTAGAATTTTTGCAAGTAAATTGGAAAATAACTTTTAATTCCAGCCAATTTCGAAACAAAAAAGGTTGGATAATGGAAGGCTTATGTTCAATCTCATCGTTATTGGTGCCTTTCTCAAGATTCGGGTTTTTATTGCAGAGACGTTGAGTGCAGAACTACAAAAAGATGCATTTATATGAAATTCAGGGCCAGTTGCGGACAAGCAACTACCCACATGTGTTGAGCCTCAAAATACACAAACACCCTGAAAAACAAAAGTGATTAGAATATTTTTTAAATATTGAGCTCAAAGAACCATGCACAAATGATTTTCGTTTGAAAATGATTTATCGTTTCTTTGTTTTGGCTACTTTTCGCTATAAATAATGTTGCTTCCTTACGTTTTCGGTACGTAAGGATCAACTGTCATATACTCAATACCAAGGCGAATTCATATACCTGGTAATGGCATAGAAACAGCTGATTGCTTGTTCTTCCTGCATATTTGTACCTCAGAATGTCAATAAAAGAAAATGAGAAACGATTTGTTAACATTCACCCAAGGCGAATTCATATACCTGGTGATGGCATAGAAACAGCTGATTGGTTGTTCTTCCTGCATATTTGTACCTCAGAATGTCAGTAAAAGAAAAAGGGGAAACGATTTGTTAACATTCACCAAGGTTGTCCCTTTATATTCTCTTTTACATTGACATTTTGTGTTACAAAAATCTGAGGTTAATCAGTGCGAATATGGTTGAATTCGCTTTGCTATCACCGTCTATAGATTCGCCTTGCATTCTCCATGGTTATCCCTTTCTATTCTCTTTTACTTTGACATTTTGAGTTACAAACATCTGAGGCGAATATGGATGAATTTGCTTTGCTATCAGCATCTATAGATTCGCCTTGCTCAATACTTTACAGGTTTAATACAGGCTATTAGTACAAACCTGTGCTGCTTTGTTATTAATAATTAAAAGTGCGAAAACACGTCCAATAATGTCGGGAGGCGTATCAAAAGACGGGTATCGGTCCCAGTAATCATAATCCGGATCCGGAGAATAATTACTTTTTATAGTTTGCAAGATATTTGCAAGCAAAGTTAAAAATGTTCTGTCATTTCCATGTGATTGTTGTAAACACATATATAGGGTGTACCGAAAAGAGCAGAACTGTCTTTTGATACCCATATCGCCAGTTTTGGATGAATATTAGCACTGGGTGGCTATCGTAAACAATTACAAACGTTTTTTTAGGGTATCAAACGACGGGTTTTGACCTCGGCAACAATAATCCGAATGCGGATTTTCGAAAAAAAGAGAGGCAGAAAAGCGTGAAATAAAGGAGCTTGAGATGCTGGCCAACGGGAATAATGCCCGAAAATTCTATCAAAAAATTCGGCGAATGACAGAAGGTTTCAAACCCGGGGCAAACTCCTGTAAGAATGAGAACGGCGACCTGGTGACCGATGTTCAGAGAACACTCAGAATATGGAGGGATCACTTCTCTGCCCTTTTAAATGGAGAAACTGAGCAAGAAACCAGAGAAGATGCCGAACCCGAGCCCACAATCGAAGATGATGGAATTGACGTTCCACAACCCGACTACAATGAGGTGCGAATAGCAATATCCCGATTGAAAAACAATAAAGCAGCTGGCGCTGATGGTTTGCCTGCTGAGCTATTCAAACACGGAGGCGAGGAGCTGGTAAGGCGCATGCATCAGCTTCTATGCAGAATTTGGTCGGATGAATGCATGCCTGAAGATTGGAATCTAAGTGTTCTCTGCCCAATCCACAAGAAGGGCGATCCTGCAAACTGCGCCAACTATCGCGGAATCAGCCTTTTGAATATCGCATATAAGGTCCTATCAAGCGTATTGTGCGAAAGACTGAAACCTGATGTGAACAGACTGATTGGACCTTATCAGTGTGGCTTCAGACCTGGTAAATCTACCATCGACCAGATTTTTACAATACGCCAAATCTTGGAAAAAACCCGTGAAAAAAGAATCGACACGCATCATCTCTTTGTTGATTTTAAAGCCGCTTTCGATAGCACGAAAAGGAGCTGCCTATATGCCGCTATGTCTGAATTTGGTTTCCCCGCAAAACTTATACGGCTATGCAAAATGACCCTGAGCAACACCGCCAGCTCGGTCAGAATTGGGAAGTACCTCTCCGAGCCGTTCGAAACTAAACGAGGTTTCAGACAGGGTGACCCCCTATCGTGCGATTTCTTTAATTTAATGCTGGAGAAAATAATACAAGCTGCAGAACTTAACCGCGCTGGAACAATATTTTATAAAAGCGTCCAACTGTTGGCATATGCTGACGATATTGATATCATTGGCCTTAACAACCGCGCCGTAACTTCTGCTTACTCCAAATTAGAAAAAGAAGCGGAGAAAATGGGATTGGTGGTGAACGAGGGCAAAACGAAGTACCTTCTGTCATCATGCAAAGAGTCAGCGCATTCGCGCCTTGGCAACCAAGCCACTGTTGGCAGCAATAATTTCGAAATAGTAAAGGACTTCGTTTACCTGGGAACCAGCATTAATACCAACAATAATGTTAGCCTAGAAATCCGACGAAGAATCACTCTTGCAAACAAATGCTACTTCGGACTGAGTAGGCAATTGAAAAGTAAAGTCCTCTCTCGACGAACGAAAATAACACTCTACAAGTCACTCATCGCACCCGTTCTGCTATATGGTGCAGAAGCGTGGACACTAACAACATCTGATGAGGCGGCTCTGGGAGTATTCGAGAGAAAGGTTCTTCGAAAGATTTGTGGACCTCTACGCGTTGGCGACGGCGAGTACCGAAGAAGATTTAATGATGAGCTGTATGAACTTTACGCAGACGCCGACATAGTTCAGCGAATTAAAACACAGCGGCTTCGCTGGCTAGGCCACGTAGTGCGAATGAGCGAAGATGCTCCAGCCCAGAAGGTATTCTTATCGGCACCCGCCGGTGGAAGCAGAGGAAGAGGGAGACCACCACTCCGATGGAAGGACCAAGTGGAGACCGATTTGCGATCCCGCGGTGTTTCCAATTGGCGCCAGTTGGCGCAACGAAGAAACGACTGGCGAGCTATGTTGGACGGTCAAAATCGCCCAGGCGGTTAGATGACCATTTAAAGAAGAAGAAGGATTTTCGATTTTATATTTCTGTCAATAGATATTTGCAATTAAAGTTGAACATTTGCTGTCATTTTCATTTGGTTGTTGTAGACACCGATATAGGGTGTTAAGAAAAGTGCAAAAGTATGTTCTGCGCAGAAATACTGGGGATCGCGTAGCCGGTGTTGGACCGGTTAAGGGTGTTCGGACCCTGGTAATTTTTTGGATTTTTGCCAATAACTTTTCTATTACTAAAAATAATGGGTTCCCCCACCGGATTAGGGTTCCTGGGACCGAAATGCGTCTTTGGGTACCAATATCGACCTTTTTAGTGCAGTTTTTACAGTTGACGTTAGATGTAAAGTATTACCGAGCTCAACTTAGCTTACTGATCAAGCAATTGCCCTATGGTTTTAGTTTGAATGGAATCGGACCAAAGGTTCCGGCCGGCCCATAAAGTTTGTATAATGTGAATACTTCTACTCAACTCTATGCAAATCAACTACCTACCAAGTCAATTTGATCGGTAATGTGAATAAACTGTAAATAAATTTAGGGAAAGGCAACACTGGACATCACCCCCACTGTCAGTTGTCATTTGAAATGTCAAGAATTGTAAAAATTTTGAGTGTATTGTACTTTTTCTGTGGTGTGTGATAGAACTTTGAAATTTAATTTAATAACATCGCCAAAACCAGGAATTGCCCTATGATAAAGTTAAATAACACAGCTGAGTGATATATTTACTAAATTCCAATAGATATTTACAAAGTTTTATTTGTATAAGTTGTATTTAATTGTTAGGTTGGGTTACTGTGCAACTCATACCATAGCATGCCTGTTTTCAATGATAGCAGGCTGATTCATATCTAAGGATACTGTTGGTGTTAAATAATAATGTCAGCGATATAGGTTTTAATGGCTCCAAGAAAGTTCTGTTTTTATAAAATTTTGCAATGCACTTAAACGCACAGATCTACCTACATACCGAAAGTAATATCTAAACTGAATAAATATAGTTGCACAACACTCGGATATTTACTTATAAATTCAAGCCAAGTTAACAAATAACCCTCAAACATTATGTACCAGAGTGCTTGTAATGCGGCCACAACCGGCTCGTGTGCCCCTGGTACTGAACAGGACCGTGAAATAGAGCGTCAAGCAACATTAATGGCACAACAGCCACCCACAGCGCCAGTAGAACCCGATTACAGTGGCTTCGATATAGTAAAAGCAACACAATATGGTGCTATAGCACGTGTACGTGAACTCATTGAATCCGGTTGGGATGTCAATCAACCTGATAGTGAGACTGTAACATTGCTACATTGGGCTGCAATAAATAATAGACGTGATATAATACGTTATTTCTTGGAGAAAGGTGCTATTGTAGATGCAATAGGTGGTGAGTTGAATGCCACACCCTTGCATTGGGCCACTCGTCAAGGACATTTAGCTTCTGTGGTATTGCTAATGAATGCCGGCGCTGATCCCCGTGTACGTGATGCCGAAGGCTGCTCTTGTATACATATTGCAGCACAATTTGCACACACAGCATTGGTTGCGTATTTCATAGCAAAAGGTGTTGATCCAGATTTACAGGATCGTGGTGGTATGACTGCACTTATGTGGGCTGCATGGAAGGTATTTACGTATAAATATTAATACCCGTTATTTTATTAGTAACTGGTATATTAATCGTGTACTTTTTTAGGTTTGCGCTCTAGATCCTGTACGTTTATTGCTCACGCTTGGCGCTAACCCTGCCATGGTTGATTACACACACGGCAATACAGCCTTACATTGGGCAATACTTGCACGCAATTCCACCGCCATTTCTACATTAGTACTGAAATCGCGCGCATCTATCGACGTACCCAATTTACGTGGTGAAACGCCTTTAAGTATGCTAGAATCACAAGCGGGTGCAATATGGATTGGCGCAAAAGTAATAGACCACATACGTGACACAACAAATAGAATAAATCCACAACGTTCGTTAAGAACGCGTCTGCGGCACGATAAGCGTTTACGTTGGTGGGCGATGGTAGCGTGCCCATTTACTGCTTTCTATATGTCTGGTGTAGTGTTTACCTTGAATACATTATACATTATAAAATTCTTCCTGCTCGGCTGTTTGTACGCCATTTTCCATACGATTGGTAAAGCGTTATTCGATGAACATTTGTTAGCTTTGCTCCCGCTTAGTGTATATTTAGCGTCTAAGGCGTGGTTTTATGTTACTTGGATTGTGTATATTGTGGATGCGGTGTCATTTGGTGAGACTCTGGTTTTTCTAGCTTGCTCTGGGGTACTATGGGTGTGTTTTCTCAAGTCGTGGAAGGGTGATCCGGGTATCATACGACCGACACAGGAGCAACGTTTTAAAGTAAGCAATGAATCTATTTTTAAATTAGAATTAATTATAAACAAAAGGCCAACATCACCATTAAATCAATAAACTGTGACTGATTTAAATTCTACAATTCTTTTTAATTTTCAGACAATAATCGAGCTTTCCGAACGTGGTGGTATTGGTTTCGAACCATCATCTTTCTGTTCCGCCTGTCTTGTACGTCGGCCAATGCGTTCAAAACATTGCAGCGTTTGTGATCGTTGTGTTGCACGTTTTGATCATCATTGCCCATGGGTGGGTAATTGTATTGGTCTCAAAAATCACACATACTTTATGGGCTTTCTATGCATGTTACTAATCATGTGCGGTTGGATGTTATATGGTGGAGCATGCTATTACATATATCAATGTAATGTACATCTTACACTTATGCCGCTGGCGGATTTTGAAAGAGCAATCAGTGATATAGCAAATTGTAATGCCTGGGTTGGTTGGGTTATGGTCAATGCTCTTTTACATCTATCCTGGGTTGTGCTATTAACTATTTGTCAGACATATCAAGTTGTATGCTTAGGAATGACTACCAATGAACGAATGAATCGTGGAAGATATCGACATTTTCAAGCGAGAGGTGGACATAGTCCATTTACACGTGGTCCAGTTAAAAATACAATCGATTTCCTGGAATGTAATTGCTTTGGTTTGGTTCAACCAAAACACATCGATTGGATGAATTACTATGATATGGATATGCAAGTGGGTACAAGAGCTGTGGAGCAAGAGCCTTTGCTGCGTAGCGATGGTGTCGAAAGTGATATTGGTGGTGGTGGCACGGAGTTGGCACATTTCCAGTATGTGTAGGATAAGTCGAATCGGGATGCGGAGACTCGCAATGCACCCATAGCAAATGTGTAGACAAGAAAATATGAAGCAAGAGGCGAGAGAAAACGAGAATGAGAGGTCAGATTTAAAAGTGTATGTTACCAATGAAATAGTTTTCAAGTGCATTATTAAAAACAAGTAATTTAATTTTATGGCAATGTTCGAGTATAAGGTGGAGATTGCAAGCTGGAGTGTGCTGTTAGTATTATTATAGTTAAACGTAGTGAAAGAAAAGACAAATACACTTGCAATTTTCTATTACTTTTAGTAACTTCGATTATCATACGATATTTTTGCTTTTATTTTTGATTAAGAAAATGAAAGCCTAATTTTATTTAAAAAATTTTAAGTGGAGAGTAGAAAACTTATAGTTATCAATGCAGGTTAACATTCCTAACAAGCATTTAACATACATATACACGAGATAGACCCGTGCGTATCTTGCGCAAACGAAATACAGAAAATAGTATAGAAATCGGCATCCAGGCCATGCCATAACGCAAATCACATATTTATCTTGTTGTTGTTGTTGTTAACAGTGCTTCGCCCTGCCCCAGATTGGACAGGGTTACACTGAAATAACAGCCCTTGGCCGGGTGAAAAAACCCGGGTCATTCCGGTGCGATAGAACCGGCTGTTGTGGGAATGCCACATATTTATCTCCATACCGTTACCACAACTTAGCCGTACCAATATTAATAAGTTTTCATGAGTCCTAATTTACAAACAATATCTTCGCATCGCATAAAGTGCAATTGAATTCAATTGATGTTCGTGTAGTGTAGTGAGAGCCAGTAATTTCATGCTTTTAGGGGCCAAGCTAGCTCTTTACGCTCACAAAGGTGTAGTAGTACAAATAGATTTCTTTTAAAGTCGTTTTGTTTTTAGCAATTAATTTGAATGAATACAAGGTTTTGCATGTAGAGCTAATGCCTACCTCTAACACGATACCTTATTTATTAATACTGGTTCCAAATGTGAACAGAAAACGGAAAGAGAACATAAAAGCGCCAATCAGTAACAATGTATAAGAAATGTATGGAGCTATATTCGAATATCTTTCTTCCTGACTTTCTGGCGCATAGTCATAGTCAAAGTTAAGTATGACTCAAATTTAATTGTAGTTATTTGACACAATTTTATATGTTCTATCTGTCAAAAAAACTGCATCTAAATTTAATTCATACCTTAATATGACCATGCCCCTATGAATTGAAATTTCGAAAATATCTGTTCCTGATCTATAGCATTGCTAGCTTGATCTCTACCTTCAAAAGTACGCCTTTAACTGGTAACCAATAAGCATGTAAAGGCAAAAAATAGATTTAAATATTATTTTTATTAATAAAAAATCTTAAATCCATTTAAATTTTTATGAATAAGACTTAACCTCTCACTGTATTATATGTATTTATGCGAACGTAATTATATTAAGTTATGCTTACGTGAAAAATGTTAAAACACAAAATTCGTTTAAAATAAGTTTTAATTTCAATTGAAATTTTACAAAATAAGTTTTTTCTTTTTAAAGGCGTCCTTCTTTTTCGAGCATGCGTATGCTATTGCTTCAGCTAAACCTGCTAGGTAGCAATTTTGCCTTTTTCCTTGACGTCTAAGTGGCTGATATCCCTTTCCAAGCTGCCTGTTCGCTCGCAATTTTTTTGCCATATGTTAAAGTTTGCTAAAAAATGCTTCGTTTGGGATTCCAGAAGAATAGCATACTATCCGAGACTTCAGCTTCAAAAAGGAAGTTAATACCACATACAAATCTCAACATTACCAAACTTTTTTCGATTATCTCAAAAGTTCCTTAAAACCCGGACTTCTTGATTCAAATTTAAAGACAAATACTTTTAGGGTGAGTGAACTGTCCTATCCTACAATAGAGCTATCAGATAGGTAGCATGTGACTTAGATTGTCTATCAGTTTTTAAAAGGCGAATTGACAATCGTACTCAAAAATCATGGACTTTTATCTCTTTTCTCGGCTCGGCTTACAAGCAGCGCATGTGTTATGCGGATAGGCAAGTTTTGCAGAGTTGTTTTCATTATTAGTGTTTTTTGACAGATAACATATAAAAACTTATGTCAAAAATAAGCCATCCGAAAAATTACCATACTTACCTCATAATACCAATGATGTCGTGCATACGATAAGTGACGATTTCATTGCTTAACATCAAATATTTTTATTTTATAACACTACTTGCATTGATGTTGAAAATGTTCCTGCCCCCACTCATCGATCGTTTCCTTTTCTTATGCCCCATCTTCCTTCTCCTATTACTCTTTTATATCGTCTAACTGTTTTTCACGTTTATCTATCCCTATCCCTCGGTCTAACCATATTTCTCCTTTGTTCTAATATTACTCCTCCAAATAAAGAATCTCTGTACCCATAATTACATACAAAAATTAAATAAAAAATTGGCCCGATATATACCTCCCAGGAGATTAATGCCGAGCGTCACTACCAGTTTGTGGAGTGCTCCTAATTTTTCCTACAAATTGGAGTGACCTACAGTTCTTTGCCGATTCCGAAAGACAGATGAATTTTTGCTGTGAAGCCTTCGAGTTAGTTTTTGAAAAACCTTTCAAAGCACTTTTAATGTTACCTGTCCCAGTGCTCAGTCACCACCCAGTTGAAAAGGTTGCCCCGAATTCATATAATATAAGTGTGTTTGCTCATAAGAAATTGAACTTGCTGTGTGGTGAATGTTAATGTGAGTGACTAAATTGACCTCTGAACACATCGGCGCCTTGTTCGTAATTTTTCAGCCATGCAATTATCTCTAGTACTTATACACATTTAATACTATGCATGTTTATAGGTCTGCCAAATTTTAATTATCAATTTCTATTATTTTCGATAATACATAATATACTTAGCAAGAGCATAGGGTATGTATGTACATATAAGTATAAGCAGAAAAGAACCTACATAACTGTAATGCATTTGTATATTGGGTAGCCCTTTTGTGTGGTCAACGTAAACCGATTCAAGTTAGTGAATAAAATGTTATATAGATAATAAACTTAATATACTTATAGATACGTATTCGACGGATGTCATTCGCGGTGAGGGCCGATCGATTAATGAAAAAACAGTTGCGGATTTTGTTTGAAAACTTGGAAAAAAGAATTATGTGGATTTCCTTTAAAATCGACTAACTGTTCATTTTTAGGTTTAAAGAATCAATCTGCAACTATTTTACAACGAAACGATCCGCACTCCTTGGCATCTGACGGTTAGCGTACGACTAATAAATAAATTATAAAAAATTATGGGAAATGACATTTTAATTATAAAAAGAGATACACATTCTTTATAAATTACGTATTTTTTCTAAAACTTCTTGGTGTATTAAGTGGTAGTGCTTTATAAAAATAATAATAATATTATAAGGTAAACATAGTAATATAAGGTAATGCATAATAATTACAAATGTTTGTTTATGCGTATGTTCTGGCGTGCTATTCAATTTCAACTTTGCTTTGACACATTTGATCATAAATATAAAATGTGTATATATTTAGATCTCAGTGGCTTGGATGACCGCCTAGAGACGCAGGCTGTAGTTGCATGTAGAAAGCCAAAGAAATAACTACCCTAAGCCGATGTCACATTACAGTCATGATTACAATTATACAAGAGGGCAGGTATGATGGAAGACTTATAGAGCGCGATCTTAGTTTATCAAGACAGGAATTTACTTCTTAACTGACTAGGGCAAAGTAGCCCTTGTTGGCAAGAGTAATTCTTCGTTGAATTTCACGGCTACCATTATTTTCGGTGTCAATGCTGGTTCCCAAATAGACGAAGTCCCTTGCAGCTACAAATTTGTAACTCTCAACAGTGACGTGGCTGCAAAGGCGCAGGTGTACCGATTCTTTACTTGATACTTCGTCTAGTTAGTCATCGTTCACCGCAAGACAAACTTTTTTTCTTACTTTATCCGGGCTAGAAAAGTCTTGTTAAGGCCAATGAGATCGGCAAGAAGAAAAGAGATTTGATGATTTTTTCCTAAACATTTCTTAAGCATTGGAATTGATTTCTATTTCTTTTGCTCGATACTAAGCTTTCAAAAAGAAAAAACAAAAAAGGGGCGTATGCTTAGTAAAAAATGAGGAAACAGTTAATTGGTTGAAGCTTTTTGACAATTTACAATACGCCATCTGTAAAAAAGCTGCAATCAAAATTAAATATCTACTATATTTTGACTAAAGATATGCCCCAAAGTAAATAAACAAATGTACTAATTCTAAATACCAGTAATTTAAGCAATACCAGTAATTATCAAAACTTAAAGGAAATAGGTGGCATTTTTCAACCCAAACCTGTAAGCAATATAATTATTTTTCAAGAAAAATTTAAGCCTTAGTATTAAATTCAAATTTGGGAAAAAGCAAATTGATGACTGTGTTGTTTCAAAAACGCCCGTTAGTCGTTCTTCACACAAATTCTTATATATTGCGTATTTCAAGCATATCTGGAAATAGGTTGCTTTTTCACTCAGCTGTCGAAATATGCTTATTTATCAAGGATTTTTGATGTACCTTCCAAACTTTCTAACTGTACGCGTTTTAATAAATTTTCCTAATAATTGAAGGTCTCACTACACAAAAATATTTTTTTTAAGTCATTTTATTCAATATACCGAAACAAAAAACCCCTTTTGAAGAGTAGCATATCAATAAAAAAAAGCCTTTAGAATAATCCATATTAAATATATGAAATTCTTGAGTCATTTTATGTGGAGTTTTGGGTTCTCCTTTGAACTGCATTCAGTCCTTTAGTTATGTAAACTACGCTTACGAGCTTCACACCTATTGTTGTTGTTGTTTTAGTAACAGTACTTTTAACGGAAGTTTTATGAAACTAGAACTTTCGACAGGATTGGACCACGATGAATTTCACTGCAGGAAATTTGGGTAGCTCAGAACTTTCGGCATTAAACGCACAGAATACACAAAAAATACATTCAACGTGGTGTAAGGATCCCATAAGAACATTCTCACTTAAGGACTAGAGATATCAATCTATAATTTTTTTTCTTTCAATATTTTTTAAGCCTGTCGTTTTTATCTAACTCATATTAGTTAAAAAGTGTCACCGCAAATTCTAAAAATGCACAAATTTTTATTGTTCTATAAAATGTTTACTTCTAAAAATATGTCACGATGCTTTGAGCACTAAAAGCTATTGATAATTTTTCCCACCAAATATAAAAAATCAGCAAATCAATAGATCGATTAAAAATTAGTAAAGATTATAAATAAATATTGATAGTAAATATAAAAATACGGAATATATTTAGAAGAAAATAATAAAAACTACACCTGAGTAATACATTGATAGGGAAAAAATTTAAAGTTGTTTATATTACTAAATATGTACATACTATGTGTGTTTAAAAAAATACTGAAAATAAATATGTATGTAGCTATGAAAAATTTACTAATTCTTACAGGCTGAACATGTTTAATAAAATTTAGTTTTTTGTTTATTTGATTTTATATAATTAAGCCACGACAGCCCAAAAGACTTAGTGACAAAACTTTCGATTTACCAGTTTTGAAGGATTGGTATCCCATCGCCAGCATCAGCTGACCGACATTTATATACATTTTTTCTAATAACAGTTTTTGGCTACTTAAAGCTTTCTGGCGGTTACTCCTCGTCATATTAAGCAGTCTTGCAAAACAAACCGATTAACGACCAATTTAAATATAGGCAATTCATAAAATAATAATTATTTATTATTAATAACGAGAACAAAAACACCAAATACTTGAGCAAAAAAAGCTAAACTAATTATGTGTGTTTTTTTATTATTAAAAAAAATTAAAAATTTAATATAAACGTTAAAAGAAAATATTAAAAAAAATCAAAAACTGTTTATAAAAAATGCTTCATTCATCTTGTGTGCAAGCATTTAGAAATACGCTAAAAATTAATATCATAAATATATATGTATATTTCAATATTAAGCAAGTATTAAAAGAGGAAATACTGTACATTTCGAAGCATTCATTTATATGCAGTCAAAGCAAAATAAAAATAAACAAAATTTATTAAAGACAAAACTTAAATTTATAATGCTGTTACAGTTTGCACCATACATTCTAGTCAGCCAAGCATGATTACAAATATTCATATTACCATTTAACTTACATTTACAATTATACAAACCTACATATTTAATTTTAATATGCTCATAATAAAAAAATATTAATAATAAATATTTACATTTCATAAAAATGGAAAAACATACTTACTTGGTCATAAATTGTGTATGCGGATTGTCTCAGAAAAAAAAACTGTGTTTTCCTCCACATTGAGAAGAAAGTGGGTGGAAAATTGGAAGTAGCCGCCAAGAGATTTTGGTAATTTTTCACTGAGTGCACTCTCCACAACCACGATGTACCTTGTAGCAAGTGTCATCATTCTATCGTAAACGGTGCTGAGAAATATTAATAATCAAAATTTTATAATTTGTTCACTTATAGGGAGTAGTGCCATGCCCATCTCACATAACATGATGAATCGAATAATCAAGTCAAAATCGCTACCAAATTTAGCCATTTCAGGTGAAGCAATCAATCAATTATCTCATTTTATACGTCTTTTGATATGAAATTAGGGGCATGGTTATCAACCGGTTTCGCCCCTTTTTAATTGCAAACTTCCTTAGCCGTAAATTAGCATGCATACATAAGTTGATGTCTATTCATCGTAAGAACTCGCATATTGTATACCAAATTTAATACCCTGCGTACTAGTACAGCTGGGTAAAAAATTACAAAAGGAAGGACTGTCAACATCAGTATAACCCAGTTTGGCTCGTTATTATTGTAGCAATACTTTTCCCTGCTGCAAACTAGGTTATGCTGATGTTGATAGTCCTTTTCCTGAATGAATCCGGTACACTACGTATAATAATATAACATTTTGCTGCTCCAGTCCGACTGTTGTGGTAGGGATTTCATGGACCCTGCAACCGGTAACGAAAGTGCTAAATCGGTAACCTTTATCACGAAATCAAAATGTCAACCAAAAACGAAAAAATTTAATTTGACAGTTGCTTTCGTGTAGTTGACGAAAAACGTAAAGCTACACGATCATCGGCAACACAGGTATCGTTCATTAAAAGGCATTTTACATGATATGTTTTTGTCATGTGTATATGCCACATTTAACATATGAAAACCAACATAACGTGTACACGCAATTAAACTTTCCTTTTATACAGGTCAGAACAATGCACATACGAAATAGAAACTTTTATATTTTTGTCTGACACACAATTAGAATCATATGTGCTCTCATCTGTTGCTTTAAATTTTTTGGATTTATTTATTTATTGTGTAAAAAGAAGCAACACATTACAGGAGTATAGAAAAAGTGGCAGGTCATGTGAAAAAAGCATTTCATGTAGAAGGACTTTAAGCGTGCCGTTCGCCAAAGGGAATGAGGCTGGTAATCTTCTAAAACAAAAATAGTTCGTTTTCATAGTTTTAAACTGAAGAATTTCAAATATAACACAATTTTATAACACATTCATTTTAAAAACTATCAGGCCAACCGGTTCCTCAAATGCAACACTGTACCACACTCTGCAGACACGTCATAACCGGTTCGAGTGACAAACAACTTTTGACATATGTAAATCGAACCGTTCTCCCATCGTATGTGTAAAAAAGTGGAAATACGGAATAGTTTCGCATATTTATATTAATTTAAACAAATGTACGTGCATTAATTAGCAGAAAAGTTAGGAATAATCAAAAATAGTATATATAATAAAGAAATAACACCAGCATAAATATATAATTACATTAATCAAAAGGAAATGGGTGAGTTTTATGATGTCCCAGCAATGGCAGGCAGGCCAATGTATCTATTTTGGAGTGAATGTCTGCCGGCGTTGTGAGTCAACAGAACTTCGTCAAGGCTTTAATTTTTAGACTTTTTACAATGCAATGTTCACATTTAAGGTGGCGTGTTTAGCTATTTCCGTGGACTGCTTGGCTCACGCGAAATGCGTATACTTATATTGGGGTTGGATGGCGCAGGCAAAACAACTATTCTCTATCGGCTGCAAGTTGGTGAAGTGGTCACCACAATACCCACAATTGGGTTTAATGTCGAGCAGGTGACATACAAAAATTTGAAATTTCAAGTATGGGATTTGGGCGGACAGACCAGTATAAGGTAAGTCACAAATTAATACATATTTGTTAAATGGAGGTTATAGTAAGGACTTGATTCCATTGTGTTCTCATTTCGGTAACATCTCATCCAAGCCAACATCCCTCCGGACGGAAATCTTGGGGAGTTGTGTCGATGAGAAACCCTTTGACAGATATGAATCACATATAGATACTAGCCCGACAATCGTGACAGTAATTTCATCGAACCACGTAGACTCGTTATCTGCAGGTCACAGATATGTATTTAAAATTGACTTAACATCTTAACATAAAGAAAATCAGGAATACGTTCTGCGATCGAGTAGCGTCTTTTACCTTACACTACCAATATTATTAGTGTTGTAGTATCTAGTTTGCCCTTTTAGCCTGTCTACTTTTGAATGCGGGCTAAGCAGTGTTATATAAATTAACAGCCCTTGGTCGGCACTCCCAAATAAATACATTTCGGAGCTCAGAACAAGGTGAGCACATCCGAAAGTCAAACACATAATTCTCAGGTAATTCGTGCTAGTAACGGAGAGTGCCAGATTCATTTCAACAAAGGAGTCTTTCTCTGTATAAACAACACCAAGGGTGATTCAGTGGGGCCAATAATCCTATGCACTAGTTAAATTTGTCGGAAAAGTTCAGAGCTTAATAATGTAGTTTTGAAACATATAAAAATATTTTTTTTTTGCTTGCAGGCCTTATTGGCGTTGTTACTATAGCAACACAGATGCTATTATTTATGTAGTCGACTCTGCCGATCGAGATCGGATAGGTATATCTAAAGATGAACTGCTCTATATGTTGCGGGTAAGCCTCGTTTTACACTTTTAACAAAATTATGATTCATTTTGTAATATTCGCTTTTGTAGGAGGAAGAACTTGCCGGCGCAATACTTGTCGTGCTCGCCAACAAACAGGATATGGACGGTTGCATGACCGTTGCGGAAGTCCATCATGCACTCGGCTTAGAAAATTTAAAAAATCGAACATTTCAAATATTTAAAACGTCAGCGACCAAAGGTGAAGGTTTAGATCAAGCGATGGATTGGCTATCGAACACATTACAAAGTCGTAAATAGTGTAACTAGACATATTAAAATTTCCTTTATCCCTACCCAGTTCCATTTCGTGAACAGAAGGTATAACATATAGTTCTTTAAAAATATTTTTTTCTGCTTAATTTTAAGTAATTATATGCATTTTATATAAACATACATATGTATACAGGATATAAAAATTCGAAAACCGATAATTTGTTGGTAGGCACCAAAAACTGCTATTGCAAGTGTACATTAATGAAAAACGTATTAATTAATAGAAACAAAAATGCTATTGTAAAGTGATTTCATCACGGCGCTACCTACCACAACCAATTAAGTTTTTAAATTCAACAGTCAAATGTTTATTAAGTAAGACTTAAATTTGTAAAATAAAATCGCTTTGAACAACACAAATATATTTAATAATAAATTTATTTAAAAATATCATTTGTTTGTTCACCCCTCATATCTGTTCATATTCATTTAAATAATTTTGTGGTATATCAAGCAATTTTCTTTCTAATTTTGTTTATATGTATGTAACCTTAAAAGCGTAAATTACTTTTAAATTTAAACAAGAAATATGAAATAGGATAGCGCCAAGCTTTCCATTAGCAACGCGAATTGTAGGTATTTTAGTTTTTAGTCAACAATTGGCGGCATCTTTGTAAAAAGAGAGGAAACAAAAACTTAACAATTTAATTGATAGCATTAATAAAGAAAATACTAAAGAGTATAATAAGTCTAGTTTTTTTTTGCAGTCAACGCATCTGTTACTAAATTATCATCGAGAATATGAGTTTTTTAAGAGGCGCTGCTGACTTTCGTGTACCCTTAAACCGAATATGTTGGAATGGGCCCACCAAAGCACTCTCTGCTGCTAACGAAGAATACTAACATGAAATTGTTACAAGTGTATAGGGTTTATTTTTTAATTGAACCCCCAATAGCTCTTTTAGTATTAGCATAATTTATAGTGTATACCTGTGAATTTATTATTACTCACTTAAAATGATATCAAATTAAACAATCCTTGGTCTGTTTATAAAACATTGAGTAAAAAAATTAAATTATTCGCAGTATCATATATATTTGAAACTTAACAATACATGCAAAATATATATGTAAATTTATCACCATTCTGGTGCTCCAAATCGCTGCACTCGCTTTTCTTGTGTATCCAAATCCATCCGTATTTTTTGACGCATATAGAAAATTGGACAATCACGATTCGAACACAAAACTTCTTCATGCAGTGAGCCTTGACAACGTTGACACTCCGTCCACAAACGATCAAATGTCTCTTCTAACGAGCGTTTAGCTATAATCTCACGTTGATAAAGATCACTCATGCGTGGCTCACAATGTGGACATAAAGCGGCCTTCTCATAACCAGCAGGCATAAGTGCACGACAACCCAGGCAGGATGATTTCTTCGTCATAAAACCGGCAAGACCACCAACCTTGGAGGTGACAACAGAACGTGTTCGTGTGTGCTCACCCTCTGAAAATAGAAGTGAAAATGTTATGCACATGAAAAAATAATAAAACACAATTGTTGGCTTACTCAGTAAAATTGACTCAGCGCGGTCGCCCAGCAATGGTTCAAATATTCGCAGTAAAGGCTTGGAAAGTTGCTGTTCCAGATAGTAGTTGGCGTCAATGGGTATACAATTTTCCAAAACATACAGGGGATCCTCTGCCTTCATGTAAGCTGGCGTATTCTTTGCTGCCGCACATATAACATAAGGCACACGATCACCCAATTTAGGTGCTGTGCCAGGATCACGTTTCTTCATTTTATTTGCTAATTCGACATGCGCTTGCTTAGCAGCATAATCTGTCTTTGCCAATTCTTTTGTGATAACTAGTTGAGAGATATCAACACGATTACATAGTAAATCAGCAATAACACGTTTCGCATATTCGACGGCGCCATCAGGATTACGTTCGATAAGCAACTTTTGCAAGCACGTGTTCATTAGATTAGCGACAAGTGGTGAGTTATCACGACGCACAGTTTCAATGCCTACGGAAAATGAAATAATATAGTAAGAGGAAATGAATAAGCGTGTACTACCCCTAGTGGTAGGAAAAGACACTTTATAAGAATATATATCCCAAGAAAAAGAGACATAGACAGATGCTCGGATTCTATCGAAAATGGTTCCGAAGAAAGCAAAAAATGGCTACAAGCCTAAAAAACTGGTTTGCATAAGCCTAGAATAGCGTTTAATAGACCCGGGCTCCAGAAAAATTAAATCACGAAGTCCAAGCTCAACCTTCTTACCTTAGGTTAGGTTAGGTTAGGTTGCAAGGGCAGGACAGAGTACCTGGACTCTGCCCGACACTTAGGCCACTAAATAGGCCCATTGTGATACCCTATACGGTCTCTACCCACCTCTATGCCCCAGAGATGCGAGCAAGTCATCCCCGACGCCGACAGCAGCTCAGCCGCTTAACAGTTAGCCGATCCAACAACCCTAGAGTATCCGAGTTCAAAGGTCTCCCGAGAGCTGAGGAGGACCAGTCGACTCACACGGTTGCGCTGCCGTCGACGCCAGGGAAAACCAACTCACACCCTGTTCAAGGCAGGGGATCGAACCACTTCGTGGAGTCAATAAATTTAGATAACGCTTTTAATTCCATTTGTGATACCTCAGCGAGGTTATTGAGAAACGGTTGGCCCAAGATAGCTAACCGTCGCCTGCTGAGTGCAGGGCATTGACACATCAGATGCTGAACACTTTCCTCCTCCTCAATACATCTGCAGCTGCGACAGTAATCATTAGACATTGCGCCCATTCTGGCGCCGTGAGTGCCTATTAAACAGTGCCCTGTTAGAACCCTTACCAGGGATGAAATGTCCGATTTATTGAGGGACAGCAGGGAGTTTGTACGTCTTTTGTTGTAGGAAGGCCAGGTTAGCCTGGATATCTCACACGTCGAGAGCCCTGACCAGAGCATATCTGCCATTTCCATTGTTTTTGTGCTAACACTAAATTTAAAGGAGGCCATGGGTATGCCTACCGAGCTATTTCCTGGAAGGAGATGGGTGGTGGTACCCCGTCTAGCCAGCTCATCCGCTCTGCAGTTGCCTTCAATATCCCTGTGCCCAGGTACCCAAATAAGGCTAATACTGAAGTGCTGAGCCATCTCGTTGAGAGATCTGCGACATTCAGTTAACGACTTTGCATTGTCGACATATGAGTTCAAGGCTTTAAGTGCGGCCTGACTGTCTGAGAAGATATAGATCTGTTTACCATTTTGGGGCATGGATACCAAGCTTTTCACCGCGCCGTGTATTGCCAGCATTTCCGCTTGGTACACGCTGCAGTGGTCGGGAAGACGGAAGGAGATCTCTAGTCCCAGGTCCGGTGAAAAGATTCCTCCCCCCACCTTCCCCTCAAGCTTGGAGCCATCAGTAAAGATGTTGATGGCGCCTTCTTACCTTACCACAAATATATTTTACGTAACAAAACTTATTTCAGTGCATTGAAAACTTTGGTTAAGAAGCAAGACATTATTTTTGTATAACTCACCTTTGCAGTCCATTTTGTCATAAGTTTCCGGTCGTGTGAAGTACAAGCCTGCATAACGTTTCTTATTTATCAGCAAATAAGGATAATAAACCTTTTCGAATTCCAGTTTTATGGGGCGCACAAATTTTGCGCTCACAATATCTGCCGCTTCACGTCCCAGCTCCATGGCGCGTTCCAAAGTCTTCACACCAAAATTTACCATTACCGAATCGGTATCACCATATATGACTACGGCATCATTTTCATAACCGTTAGCAATTTTATAATGTTTTTCCACTTCATTTTTGGTCAATTCAATCATTGTGCGTCCATAAGCCGTAACGCTACCCGATATCTCAAGACAAGGCAACTTTCCTACTTGTGCGCCAGTGAAACCGTAAACAGAATTAGCCGATATTTTCAATGCCAACTGACGACCATCAAGGACCTTACGGCGAAAAGGATCTTTTTCAACCTAAAAAAAAAAAAGTTAGTGAGTGTGAGATTAACTAATAATGGATAGTAAATTAATTCTGCCCACATTCACTATACCAAGTTATGAGAGGGATTGAGGTGCATGGTGCCGCAATAACTTACAACAAAACAACTCAAATTTCTATTCACACTATTTCTCAACATCTGTGTTGTATTACCTCCAAGACCTCCGGACTTGCATGGCACATAAATAGTGTATGTATAAGCATATTATTGTTACCTTCAAATCGTTTTTGGCACGCTTACGCGCCGCCAGCAAAGATTCCAAAATTTCCGGCAGTAGTCCACGCCTCACGTCAGCACTCAAAAAAGTATTATTAGATGGAGTTCGCGCGACTTGTGCATCTGTGAGACCCAAACGTTCTTTCATGCCAGGCTGCACCAAAGTTGTATAGCAAAGATTATGTGCTATCATAATACTAGGGTATAGAGAAGCAAAATCGAGTGTTGCTATAGGATCAGCATAGTAGCCACGTTTTGGTTCTATAACTGTTGCGCCTTCATACTGATCTTCCGACGCTTTTGATTGATGTGCGGGCATTATAAAGCCTTTAGTGCGTGCCGTACGCAACAATTGACTTAAAACCTTAATTTGTTGACCACGCGTTAGCAGTGATTCTAATGTTACACCTGTTACCCTAGCCATTTCCATATAATTAACAATCGACATTAGTTTATCGAGTAAACGCAAAGGCAAATAGGCATCCTTCAAACAATACATAGCCAGCCTACGACGTGTTTGCTCATCACCATTTTGTAGATCTGTAATTATGCTATGATGAACGTCTTCTTTTTGTTCTTGCAAAAAGTGATAGCTCACTGCATTTAACGTATACGAACGTAACTTATAGTCACGCAACAATACAAATAGCAAATCGAAAGGTACACGTCCTTCAAAATTTACGTATTTATTCTCCCGCCTTCCCATTTGCTTAGATTGTAGTACTTGCTCTTTTATTACCGAACGTATATTTCTTATACGTCCAAGATACTCAAAATTTTTAACTTTCAAATGAGCAGCACGATTTAATAGATAAGGTATATCGAAGTTATTTATATTATATCCTGTTAAAATATCTGGATCAACTTCACGAACAAAACTTGACCAGGCATCTAGCAGATCAGTCTCTTTTGGAAAACAACGTACCTGTGACCCAACAATAGGCGCACATGTTTTAAAAGTGAAAACGTTTCTTATGAACGGTTCGGGATCACCTTGACGTATGACCATATTGGCAATTTGTATGACAGGATCCATTTTTGCCTCTGGGAAAATTCCTTTACGCCCAGCGCATTCTATATCGAAAGAAAGTATTCGAAAAGGTGCTACTTTAGCCCATTCACCCTCTGGTTCGTGCGAAACAAATTTATCGTATGACACATCAACCTCTACCTGGCAACGAGACTCTGGTAGCGGTTTGGTATTTTTGCTGCGCATACGCCAGGTTCCAGCAGGCAATTCAATCCAATTACAACCCACTACATGTGTGTCGACCATGAAACGTATATCAAAGTCAATATTGCTTTCAAAAGCTTTACAGTCTTGGAAATCGAAGTCTTCCATAATTACTTGATGTGTAAGTAAACGCACCGCTGCTGCTACCAATTTGGGCATTGTTACTGTTATTTTTATATAGCGTTGTTTCGTATCGCCTTGATAGCCATAAATATTTTGACGTTCGACTAGTTGCACTTCTAGTACTGCTTCCTGTACGTTACTCTTGTTGCTACGCATATCTGCTAATACCTTCTTGTCGAGCGCTTCACGTAATGCACTGCAATTATTGCGTTCGAAACTGCGAGGGGCTGCTATGTAGAAATATGGACAGAAACCATGCACATGACAACATACTGAGTTGCCCTCCATAGTTATACCGAACATGCGAATTATTGGCACTGGTCCAATTTGTGGTCCAGGCATACCAGGCAATGGATCGCCCAAGTAATTTTCGATATCAATTTGTTGGAATACCAATTCATCGGTAGATGGATCTAGCAAAGGCGGATCAACGCGGGACCATTTCACTGACGTTTGTTGATTTTCTGGTCCTTCGCCAACTAAGCTGGTTGGATCTATGTCATCGGCAAAACCATCACCTGCGATATCATCCATGGCGTCAAAGTCATCTTCGTCATCTTCATTCCTGCCGAGCAAAAACAATAAGCGTATAAATTGGAAATGCTTGTATCATATATTACCACTGTTTCTTCTGTTTCCCTCCAGTTGTATGCCCATTTTTAGCACCATTGCCGTTTTCTGCAAACTTTCTTTTCCCTGAAAAGCCACTCATTTCTGATTTCGGATGGGAAAAAAAGAATCGAAAACAAAAACTTAGAATGTGTTGGAATTGGATTTCGCGCCTTGTTTTGCTGTAATTTTTTTATCGACATTTTTTTCGATATTCCGACGATGCTATCGATTTTCGAACTTAGACTATGTACACCCTACAGCATAAAATGCGTGTTTTCGTACAAAACAGTCCACAACTGCGTTCAGACCTGTGATTCTTATTTTCACTTGACAACTTTCTAGCTAGCCTGTGTATTTACTCAACTCAATTAAATGACAGCGTAAATGACCTCTGCGGGTTAGGGGCTTAGAACATGCTCGAGGTAGGCATACCAGTCGTAAGAGGCGACTAAAATGGGCAAAGGTAATGACATGTAGCTTAATGGTTGATCTACGAATATTATACCTCTCAGTTGTGACATGACCTAGAAGGTTGCACTGGTCACACCAAATCGCTCCTTCGATAGTCGGGCATGTACCACAAGAGAATACCCGAGCATAACGGGTTCATATCCGACCTCCGGGAACTGTTTTTGTAGTTACAAAACAAAAACAAACAAACAAACATCGAAAATGTGAAATGTGTTTTATTTTCGCAGGCATATGCGCTTGCGCTTAATAGTAGTATGGACTGCTAAGCGCACAATATTATCGCCTACTATTAAATCAGTGATGCCTAAACACACACTATTAAATTGTACGCTTGTGTTGAAATGCGAGAGAGCTTGCTGCTACACCAAAAAAAAAAAAGAATTCAAATCTAACTATTTCACCTTGATATTAATAATGAGATTCATAAGTGTTACAAATAAATTGTTTTTTGTAACAACATAACTACTTGAATTTATAATAAATGCTTATATGCTTGAATTTTCACCCAACCAATCAATTATAAATAGTTCATAAAAATCCTTTTTCAATTGGCAAATGAGGTCTTCTCTACTTCTCCCTATTACTGTTGCGTAACTAGAATGCTTATTACGATAATATCTTTGCACGTAATACTCCCTACTGCGTTTCGTTATATATTGACAAACTAAACATTCAGCATTACCGAAAAAGTTTTCGGAAAATAGGAATGAGTCCTCCCACTAAATATAGTACATTATGAACGATGATTCACATTCAACAGTCATTGATCGACTGATTGGCAAACATACTTTAATCTTTCACAGTGCAGAGAGAGGTGTTGCCTTGTACGTGTGCGCCAATATGTGTGAGAGAAAAAAATTGTCCGCCCCTGGGCTAGTAAAAAATCGTCACTGTATTAAATAGTGTCGGATAAAATCAGTGCTTCCAAGTAGTTTTATCTACATTTTCAAACTGCTTTACAAACTTTCAGCCACTGTTTTATCACCCCTTAATAATAAGCGGAATTGCAACAGAAGAAATGTATGTATGTATGCGCGTTGCTCTACTTCATAAACAAATATCTGTTTGTCTGACATTTGAGGAGCAGTGCTCACAAATAGTGTTATGGATTATGCGCAATTGCCGATTATCGTTTTTTTAGTCGCAGACGCAGATGTATATGCGTGTGAAAAAAACAGGGCTAATGTATAAAACGTTTTTTTAAACTTTAAAATATAATTTAACCCAAAAAGAAAAAACAAAGTATATAGGCAGAAAAAAGGCGGAATTTTAAAATTTATTAATTTTAAAAGACCGTACATAACGTAATATATATATTATCGAGTTTCCGCTTTCGGATTATTGATACCGAGGTGAAAACACGTCTTTTGATAGCTTTCCTGATATTTTTAGACGCGTTTTAGCAGTTACGTACGGTCGTATAGAATTACCAAAATTATTTACTTTCCACGAGTGTTTAGCATATTTAAAAACTGTCACCATAATTCTTTTCGTGTAGTACAGTAAAATGGAAAATTTTACGTATTTTGTACTGTCAGCTGTCAAATTAACCGCAATTTAGTGTTAACCGGTTTTTCTGAAAGAGCCCTTAGTGGGCAGAAAAGGTGCGGTTTAACAGCATTGTCAACTTTTGACAGCCGGTTAGCAGTACCACCAACTTTTATTTGACGTTTTCTAAATCCGATGGCAGCCATTGAATTTTCCCGTCGCGTCTTTTGCAAAACATTTTTTATACTCGAAAACTGTAAAATATACTAATTTTTACTAGATAAAAGTGCAAAAAATGTGTGTGCTTGCACACAGTAAATTTGTATAGTTTAACTGTGTGTAGATTTGATCGAAATTTGTGCTATTTACCGAAGAATAGCATTTGGAAAACTTTGCTCACACCAGCTATCGTGTTTGTGTGCCCGTGTGTTTGTCTCCACCAAATTACATTGAAATTGCTTTATTTTGTGTCTATCCATTAAGAACTTATTTAAATACTGGTGAATATGACATCACCCTCGCCGGCGAATAGTCCAATGCCACCACCCCAGGCACCACCTGCGCAAAGTCCGTCGCCATCGCCCCACAGTCCATATCCACATCAGCAAATGCCACAGGGACCTCCGGGACAGCAGGGACCATCAAGTGCGGGTCCAAATGGCCCACCACATGGTCCACCACAACAATCACATATGCAAGCACCACCACATGGTCAACATGGTCCCATACCGCCAAGCGGTCACCATGGCGCACCGCCACCAGGACATCCTGGTGGTCCATATGCGCACCCAATGCAACACGCTCCACAACATGGTTCTCATGGGCCCCCACCACCGCATCAACAACACGGTGCAATGCCGCCAGGCCAACATAGTGTGGGACAACATGGTCCTGCTTCTCACGTAGGACAAGTGCCACCAGGTCAGCATGGAGCGCCACCTCCAGGTGGTAGCGGTCCACCCGGAAGTGGACCCCCAATGTCACATGCACCTTCACAACATGGTGTGCCACCACAGCATGGACCTCCAGGCTCGCAAACACAACCAGGTGTGCAGGGTGCTCCTCCGTCGCATATGAATGGACCACCAGGACAAGGACCACCTGGCCCACCGGGTCCTCCCGGACCTCCACCACAGGGGCATCATATGCCGCCACATCATCAAAGTATGGGTAAGTGTTATAGGGAAATTAAATGACTTTTTCAAATATTCAGCCGCCTTTTACTTGTTTCACAGGTCCACATATGGGTATGCAAATGCCTCCACAAGGCCCCAATATGCCACCAATGGGATATCAGGGTCATGGAATGCCGCCTAATGTAAGTTTTAAAATTCTCTAATGTAAATTGGTTGCAATCATTGACATGTTTTTACGCTTATGCTCGTCTCCCAAAAATCTGTTAATTCCCTGCTCACTCATGTCATTGTCTTATTTATTAAGATAATTTTAACAGGATATATATCAATATATCCGATATATGTCGTAAATATCCGATATTGAGATATTTTCAGTAAATATCATGATATTTGGCATTCCTGGATTTGGCGGAATACAAGATCTGGTTAACATTAAACGTACGAAGCCTGGAGCTGCTCAGATAAGATAAATAAGCTTATTGACTGTTGTCTCCAATCCCACAAGCTGTATTTATATGTACTGATATTTTACCTTCAGATTTATTCCCGAAATATGTACGTATCTTAAATTCGATCTCTGACTAGCCTAAAATGCTTAAACAATTTATTTATAGATGAATATGTACATACATACTCTTTTATTATTATTATTACTGTAGCAGTATTTTGCCCTGCTTAGTCGACGCATCCATCCAAAGAATGGGACGTGATGGACCAGGCAGGGTGATGTTGACAGTCCTTTGCCAGATATGAATCCGGTACGCTCCGGTACAAGCACCTTGCGACACCAGCCCAACTGCCCCGGTAGAGATTTTGTCAACCCCGAAAACGGGATCGGAACGGGGCATACCTACTATTCTAGACCCCTAACACGCAGGGGTTAACTTATTCTTGTTGTTTTTGTTGTAGCGATAGTTAGCCTGTCTAATTATTACCCCCCCTTACCTTAAATTGTCATCAAGCTCTTCCAACGGGAGTCCCAGAAACCTCGCGGTTTCAACAGGGTTGGACCATAGTGATTTAGCTGTTAGAAGAGTATGCTCAGTTGGGTAGATGAACAGATGGTTAGTTAGCATTTCCACAACAGCCCGTTCTATCGTACCGGAATGACTCGGGGTTTTTTTTTACCCGATCAAGGGCTGCTATTTCGATGTAACCCTGTCTTACTTGTTCACATACTTTATTCTGGCTTAACAGCAAATTACCTTAATTTTTCTGAACTAAACAGTTTAAGTTAGCAATAAAATGTATTTATCTAGAATAATTAAATCGTACAATGCATTTTAAAAACTATTTAAATGTATACTCAGTTATGGCATTAGCTTCTTCAATCAAGCCAACCATAACTTTTGCTAAGTCTGGTGTAGCCGCTGCCACTAAGTCCGGTTTCATTATATTAAATTCACCGCCTTTGGTGTGATAGACAACGCCA
The DNA here is from genome assembly GCA_949987695.1 of Merzomyia westermanni. Classification (NCBI taxonomy): domain Eukaryota; kingdom Metazoa; phylum Arthropoda; class Insecta; order Diptera; family Tephritidae; genus Merzomyia; species Merzomyia westermanni. The sequence goes on along the minus strand of OX465291.1, from coordinate 144,432,378 downwards.
CCAGCTTCGCGTAATATAACCGCGCCACCCGCTATATCCCAGGCTTTTAAATTTTCCACATGATAGCAATCAAAACTGCCGCGTGCGATATAGCAAAGAGTCAATGCGGCGCTACCTACGGACCGTGTGCTGAAAAAGTGGAATATTTACTTAAGATTGTCAAACACTTGAATTTTACTTTAATGCATTACCCTGCAGCATTGGCACCAAGCTTCGATAGACGTTTCACATTCTTATCACGTATAGGAGCTGAGTGAATCAGGGAGATTTCATAAGCTAAAACAGCATCGTTTATCTGAAATGAAGTATAGATATGAGATCTAGTGTTCATACTCTCATTGTCTAGCCGAAGATTTCAGCTACTAGCGCTCCTAAACTAATGTAGTTTTGTGATTTATCACTCAATTCAATAAATAAATAAAATAAATACTCTCATTGGTAGCATACTTTTGGGTTTTGTCTTTTTTACCGCAACTGATTTACTTCGTAGATGATTAAACGCGAAGCTGCACTTATCTGTACCACTTTATCTCTATAGTATAAATAAAAGTATTTTCTTTATCGCTTAGAGATCATTTTATTGTTAAAGTTAACAAGGCATAAAAAATTATAAGCAAACTTTTACGAAATGCTGCGTTATTAAAACGTAAAGAAGTACACTCACTGAATGGTAAAAACATCTATTTACCTGCTCAACGGAGCAGACTCTTGTGTGACCAACTTCACTCTGAGTCCTATTGAGAGTCGGTAAAAAATTTGTCGACTAGACAGGGCAAAGTATCGCTAAACTGTCACCCACAATAACGTACAATAAAACACTTGAATTTACTTTAGAGACCGAAGGGAAATAGCAAGTGGGACCAAGTCATCCTCCAACTGATTTTTCCAAGCCAGTGGAGTATTTTACATTTTTTTTGTTATTCGCAGCAGGTTCAACGAGAAGGGCCGTAAGTTTTCAGGCGAATTTTTCTCTGGGTTGTTTTAACTTATCTAATTTCGATTTCAAGACACATCAGAACAGGAAAAAGTCGTGCTAACGGTATTGACGTTAAACTACTTATATAAATTCGATCTTGTAGCAACATGTCACGGTTATTAAAATTCTTGATCGCTTTATCTCAAAATTTTCTCTAATCACATTTGATAACAATGTATATATATACTCTTTGCGTAATTTAAAATATACTTCTATATTAGGGTGGCCAGAAACTGTACACCGAAAATAGCGTTACCGTAAAAATTTGAAGGCTCCATTTGCGGTCTGCGTGCCAAAAAAAAAGGGGTTTCGAAAAAGCGTTCCCAGACCTCAGGGACAAATCTCATGAGCAGGCAGACTAAAATAGACCAAACTATTTATACTTCTATGAAAAGAGGAAGTAGCCAAACTCAATAATATAGGCAGATCGGACCTACGATCTATCTCTGTATAATGTACCGGACACGGAGTTGTTGTTGTTGTTGTTGTTGTTGTAACGACAAAAACACTCCGTGCCGGACACGGAGTCTTAATTTTCACCCAAATAAGCTAAATTGTCAAATGCAAAAACCTAGATCTTCTACTCACCTCTTTACAATTTCTCACATGAATTCGTTGTCCATTCAAATAAGCGCCATGCCCCTTCCACGCCGAATACATTTCATTTGCAATCGGATTATAAACAATACCCACAACCAATTCCTTATTTATAACCAAACCAACTGATATGCACCATTGGGGTATGCGATGTATAAAATTTGTTGTACCATCAATAGGATCTATAATCCAAGTGGGTGCATCAGTCAATTCTGGTGTTTTACCACACTTTGCTACAGTTTCTTCGCCAATAAATTTTGATCCGGGAAACGCTTTTTCCAAACCCGCAACGAGTACTTCTTCAATTTCTTCATCATATTTAGTGACTAAATCGTAAAATACCGTCTTTTGTTTATAATCTGCCTCCTCATTGTTGTAACCCTCACGTCCTATTTGACCACATTTCATGACCAATTCTAAAGCGGTATCATAATAGATTTTTATTCTATTTGCAAAATCACCACTTTTGTTTGACATTTTTATTATTGTACGTTTATTAAGTTTTGGGTGGTGTTGTTGTATGGAGAGCGTGATTTAGGTTTCGGTTGAGTTTTGATTGAGTACTAGGTGTATGTTAATATTTTAACTATTGCTGAATATTTAAAAAATTCGTATATATTTTTGATTACTTAGCCAAAAGTGTTTGTTGCTACTGTTGCTTTGCTGAGTGTATCAATCGTACTCTGTAAAATCGAATTCAACTGACTTTGTCGCGGCATCATATACTTATTTTTATATAAGTTGTAGTATTTTTTTGTTAATAAAAAGAGCATATTCAAGAGAGCGCACATGAGAGTTGAGAACAAATTTAAATAAGTGCGCAGAGTAAATAAATGCGTCTATTGAAAGGGTGAAGTTCTGTTTTTTATACCCAGCTGTATTAATACGCACACACAGACCGTTCTGCTGGCAACAAAAATGGGCACAAAAAGTGTGAATGAGATGTTGTCTGGGACCATCCCAAATGTCGAACCGCTCGTTCTTAACCTAACTTTAACCCTTTTGGAGCTTCAAAACAATACATTTGACCAAAAAAATCTTTTGTATGTTTTGTATTACTTACATAAATTGACAAAAATCACGCATTTTATAAAAATTTACAAAACTTGTAGTAGTTTAATAAAATAATAATAAAATTAATTATACATTTTTAGGGAACTAGTTACAGCAAAAATCTCTTAGGAGGTTTATGATGATATACCTGTTGTATATCGCGCCATAAAGAGAGAAGAGAGAGTTACAGCACCCTGTATTTGTAATGCAAAAAAAAAATGTCTTGTTCCGAAGAAAACATGTTTTTGGTATAATGTGAACAAGCCCCCCGTGCTCTGGGTGCACATCCATGATTTGATTCTCAGTTTATTTATAGAGCAAGGTTCAGAAAACATTATCTGTTGTAAGAAAAATTTATGGCATGTCACAATTATTTCATATAATTTTCAAAATATAGCCGCAATCGGAAAATTTCTTTTTTGGCACATTTAAAAAAAAATTATATAAATAAACGCTGATGTGCCAGAAACTTTTTACATATAAGAAAAAATTGTATGGTCCCTAGTCTGTAAATGGTTCGAAAATATCTTAGTTACCACCTACCATAAAAATTACATCTTCATTTATTACCACCTCATTTCATTAAAATATTTAATCATGTTTTTATTCATTTCCATACAAAATCAATTACTCATACTAAAAATATTACATAAAAACGCCTTAAAAACTTAGATAAGTGGCTATCTAAACCAAAAAAAGACCCAATGACAGGACAGTATAAGTTGCGCTTGACCTGTAGTAACAGATTCGGAGGATGCTTCTGCTTGGTGTTAAAAAGCACAATTCAATGTTAATGAGCGTTTTCTTGATGAAGATCGGTCTCCGCCGAAAATAAGTACACATCTCCGTAAGCATTACGATCCGGTATCACATTGTACGGCGTTTTATCCAAAGGTGCAACGGCAGCATACTATCCACTATCTATATCCACACTGAGTCGGTAAACTTCTTCGTCAGCTTCCGACCAGTGAATAAGCGTAGTTCAGGCATAATCTCCACCTGTTGCCGCAAAGAAACGCAAACTTCCGAAAGAGACAATAGTAATTTTGGCTCTAATTCTATTTGGGTACTGTAATAGGCTACACTTTCACTTATCCAGACTGAGCCCTGACATGCCCAAACCTTTACTTTACCGAATATTCGTGGCGTCTCTAGTTATTGTTATTTCATTACACAACTAAAATTCCACATCCGCAACTTTACTAATATGTATTTATTGAAATGTTATTGGAAAGGTCAAATACAAATTAACAACTTGAAATTCAATTATTATCGGCAAATTAGCGCACACACGTGAATGAGGGCTCTTATTCCACTTTTTATCTGATCTCCATTTACTTGAAATGAAGTTTTTAAAATAATGATATTTGTTTATGGAAAATTAGGTAAGGAGCATAATTATTTGACGATCGTGTTATGCAGCGCTTTACCAGTTCATGGCAGGCGTCGGTTAACCCCGTATGCTATACACACATTGCGTATGTCGGTGTTTAGTCCAGATAAATAGACTGTTTAACTATTGCAATATCCAGACCAAAGTTGGATTAAAGTGACTCGGGCGTTCTTCTGCATCACTATAATAGGATAACTGACGCGATTTTATAGCCTATGTGGCTGAGTGCCAATGAATAAATGAATGAATTAGGCACCCATTAGTTTTGTTGATTTTGCGACTTTTGAAATTTGTTTTTGTGACCTATTTCAAAGTTCTGCCATCTTCAGTGTTTACTTTCGTTCGAAATTACCACGAGTTTATTCTAATATATACTGAAGCACCAATTGAGAAAATAATTTATGTGAAGTTATCAGCGATAATTATCGCAAGAATTTAATCAAGCATAAGTACAAGTATTTAGTAGGGCACTATTGATGCCTAGCTTCAAGCGTTTTCAAGAAAAACACATAAATAAGTATATATACAACATCTTTAATGGACATTGTTAGTTATATTAATATTGATACATGTACATACATACATACATATGACGTCGGTAGAGCGCGAACGGCGAGCCTCCTAGTCACTAGGACGATTGCGCTTCTTGTTCTCAGTACGTCATATATGTATATACGATTCCGATTCGATAATCCAACATTGTCGATGCAGCTGCACTTATTGACTCTAAAAAGCTCTGCTTGGCTTTAACCTTTAAATACAAATTCTGTCAACTGATCAGCCTCATTGATCAAATCTATCACATCTGTAGCTAATTCAGGTGTAGCTACAGCAACACAATCAGGTTTTAATATTGAGAATTCACCACCTTTGGAGTTTTGCACCAATCCACCAGCTTCACGTACTATTAAAGCACCGCCAGCAATATCCCATGGCTGTAGTTGGACGACAAAGCAATCAATACTACCGCGTGCCACATAACATAGACTAACAGCGGCGCTGCCAATGCTGCGCAAGCTAAAATATGTTAATAGAGGTAGAAATTTAGTAAAGTCCATGGAAAACGGTTTTTCTTTTAAACACTACCCAGAGCAATTTGACGCCAATTTACATGTTCTTTTCATAACCTTATCATGAAAGTGAGGTACTTGAATCAGTGACATCTCTGTACCAACAACGGCGTTTGTGATCTGCAAAAACCGAAAGGCAAAAATAATAATTTTATGAAATTATTTTCATGACTTTTATTAACTATTCAATGTTTTTATTTCAATAGAAATGGGGAAAATTCATGGCATAGTAAAACAGGTAATAGCACGGCAGCCATGTTGAAAATCGCTCCTCTAAAACGTCAAAAAAGGAAACTGTACATTTGAAATTGTAAACAAACCGATTGAGAGCAAGTTTGACAGTTTAGACAAAATTAAAATAAAAAAAAATCGAATCAGCTGTCGAGTTGATATTACCTGTATTGTTATGCCATGGGAAAATTAGAAACAAACGACATAATATTAATGTTTCGAACGATGATGAGTAGTGGCATAAAAGTACCATGCATACAGAGCTGTATGAAAAAATTTAAAAAAACTTATTAACAATATTTAAAAATTAAACAAAGATAAAAAAAATCAGTAATTAAAAAAAAAAAAAAGATTAATAAATAAAAAGTAATTGGCACTGGTACTTGAATTTCTGTTATGCGTGCAATCTATGGCTGGGTCTTAAGTTAAATTTAACTCAAACATAGACTTGATTACTTTTTATAATATAATCCTAAATATAATATATAATTTTAAATTTATTGCCTTCAACCTACTATAAACACCAATTGAAAACATTTTATTTACTCACTTTATGCTTTGCCCGTTTAGATAAGTGCCATGCCCCTTCCACCATCTATGGGATCTATGATCGATGTCGGTGCATTAGTCAATTCTAGTACACGTTTATTTGTCGCTGTATCTTCCTCTCGAATAAATTTTGACCCGGGCAAAGCTTTTTTCAAACCAGGAATAAGCAGATCTTCAACTTTTTTATTAAAACAGTTACCAAATCATAAAAAGCGAGCGGACTTAGTTTGATAATCTGCTTGAGCTTGCTCATAACCTTCGCATGCTACTGGACCACATTTCATAACTAATTCCAGTGCAACATTATAGTACTTTTGTATAGTTTGCTCTTCGCTTGTGCCACTCACCTTTTTTCCTTTTTAATTTGTGATTAGTTTTTTGTGTGAAAAAGACAAAATGTTAAACGAATCTTTTTAGCCACTCACGCCTTTTTATATCAATTTGTTACATGCAACTGGCTGTTCCGCAATATGTTGTAGTATTATTGCGCTGTAGTGACGTTTTATTCAGTAGAGCTTGGTAGAAATAAAATCATTGTTTTATCAGAATAAAACAAAAACAAGTTGAAGTGCTTGTACTTGCATTTCTTTTATGCGTGAAATCTGTGGCTGGGTCTTAAGTTTAGTTTAAATCAAGCAAAGACTTTATTACTTTTTAAAATATAATCCTAAATATAATATTTAATTTTAATTTTAACACCTTCATCCTTCTATAAACACCAATTGAAAACATTTTATTTACTCACTTTAGTACATTCGCTAACGCGAATGCTTTGCCCGTTTAGATAAGCGCCATGCCCCTTCCACGCCGAGTACATTTCATTCACCACTGGTATATACACAATACCAACAACTAATTCTTTACGTATCGCCAAACCAACTGATATGCACCAATTAGGAAAGCGGCGTATAAAATTGGTTGTACCATCTATGGGATCTATGATCCATGTCGGTGCATCAGTCAATTCTAGTACACGTTTATTTGTCGCTGTTTCTTCCTCACCAATAAATTTTGACTCGGGGAAAGCTTTTTTCAAACCAGCAATGAGCAGATCTTCAACTTTTTTATCATAAACAGTTACCAAATCATAAAAAGCGGACTTTGTTTGATAATCTGCTTGAGCTTGCTCATAACCTTCACATGCTACTGGACCACATTTCATAACTAATTCCAGTGCAACATTATAGTACTTTTGTATAATTTGCTCTTCGCTTGTGTCACTCATTTTTATTCCTTTTTAATTTGTGATTAGTTTTTTTGTGTGAAAAAGACAAAATGTTAAACAAATCTTTTTAGCCACTCACGCCTTTTTATATCAATTTGTTACATGCAACTGGCTGTTGTTCTGCAATATTTTGTAGTGTTATTGCGTTGTAGTGACGTATTCTTTAGAAGAGCATAGTAGAAATAAACTCATTGTTTTATCAGAATAAAACAAAAACAAGTTGAAGTGCTTTCAGCGCTCCCACCAGTGTTACAACTACCGCAGAGAAAAATTGCGAGTGAGGCAGCAAATCTCAGTAAAAGTTACGTAGCTGATTGTTTCGAATAATTTTTTTAGTATCTCAAATCATCTACATATGACGGATTTTCAACTGCAATAGTGTTATTAGAGGGCAAATATCGAGTACATAACTAATTTTCCTGCGATGTTTTTTGAGAAATCGTTATTTGGAAAACCCAAACATTTTTGGGGGTTTGAAACATGAGATTAGGCTGTATTAATCCTGTGATAAGTTATTTCATTAATAACAAAGCAAAAGCAAATAGGTACCCAATATTTCTTTTGAAAAGTTTTGAAATTTTGTAGCAAATTTTTCACCTTGATAAACATATTTTTTGTGAAACAAATTTGTGTTTATCAGACCTATCAATTTAATTTTGACGACAAGACGTGTTAACAAGTTTTTTGCTACAATTGAATATTAAATAAAAATATCTTAAAGAAATTCGGTCTTCGGCCACAAGTTTCCGTGTCGCTAAACAAAAGCCGAATTTCAAATTTTAGTTCGTATGTGCGGGTGCCCGCAGCTGGGCATATATTGACCGGTTTCCATCTAACTCAGACATCCTTACTTGTTATAGTTGTGGTTTGACTTTTTACACACACTCTTACTCGCTATCGTCATATTCTCTCTTTACTCAGGGTACAGAAAATTATTGCAATATGAGTTATTTGTTCAACCAAATTATACTTGGCTGCAAAAGTTTGTTTTGAAGTTTTTAATTTTTATCATTCCAACATAGTATTTAAAATTTGAACAGCTTCAATTAGTACTATCTCTGAAAAAACGAATACTTTATTACAAATTGAGTGGAAGACCGACTACACTATTTCAAAATATATTTGTAGAACGCCCTAACTCAGATTTTTTTAAAAATGCCTTATCTTAGCTGGAAATGTATGGAATGTTCGTTCAAATAGGCGTTTTTCAAAATTATTCAAAGATAAAGCATTCTTAAACAAAATTTTAAGATAGGCATGGTCTTCGATATTCTTACAGATTTTTTTTATACCGTGAATTTTCTTGAATGAGTATTCAAAATGAGTAGGGTTTCAAATACCGAACAATCAAAATATGTGGAATATTCAGACGGAGCTGTCGACGAGAGAAACGCAATAGATCATGAGAGAAATCAATCGATTTTATCGGAATTTGGAGGTGAATTTCGATTAAGTCGATAGAGATCACAAAACTAGTACAATTATTCCACGCCGGAATAGCTAATAGACCCCCATGTGAAGACATAATTTGTCGAATTGTGTTTACAATCTTCTGAATTATTTGGCTTATCAAAAACTAATTTCGATAAAAGACTTACAAAGTCTGAAACTGAACTGTTAACATCTAATCAGTGCATGTACGATCTGCATAGTCTTTCACACAATACATTTACAAACTCTTCTTGGCCATTTCTAATTCAACATATGTTTTTGGCTCCTTCGGTATCAATCACTACTTAAAGATAACTGGCCGTTATCAATGGTATGGTCAAGTACCATGTTTGAATGCGAATCGTGAAGTAACGTTCCCTTTGAGCAGTCTTTATTCCACCACAAATAAAATATTCGTGATTCTCTAACTGACAAACTGCTTTTCGTGGAGCTATGATTAAAATGTTATTGGTAAATGTTTATTTTAATAGAAGATAAGTACATAAAAAATTTCAAATCATTTTGGACGTTGTATTTCATCTAGCCCATAGCCAGCTACATTTGTTCCTCTTCTACTCCAACGAACTTCTCCTGATCTGCTTTCTTTATAAGCTCCTCCATTTCTTTACGTAATTTTTCCGTTCCAGCACATATTAAATCTGGTTTCATTATCTGAAATGGTCCACCATAGGGATGTGTTACCACGCCACCTGCTTCGCGTATGAGCAAATAACCAGCGGCACAATCCCATGGATACATGTCTTCAATGTGAAAGGCATCCAAATTACCAGCAGCTACCATGCACAATGAATCCACCACACATGCGTAGGAAAGCAATCTAAAATCATGATTATAAAAAGATAAAGAGATAAAACGAATAAGTTACAAAGAAAGCAATTATTGTTGTGCGAAAGATGATCACCACAGTTTTAAGGGATGTTAAAAATACAGGCCCCTATTATAAGATAAATTCTATCTTCGACTGTGATCGAAAGAGCGGATCGAGCGAATTTTCATTTGATATTACCACAGCCATTCGATGTAAACTAGCGTCATTGTAAATTTCGATAGATTCAACTGTTCACAATAGCACATTGCTGTCAGCTGTGATTTTAAATAAAAGCAAATCACCAAAACAAAACGAAAAAGTGATATATGTTTTTATGTATTTTTAAGAATACAAACAAAAAAAGTTCTTAAATAAAGATGTTAATGCAAAAATATGACTACGATAGAATTATGGTCGACAATTCATCAGGTAAGAAGTAAAGCTCACTGAAACTAGCCAGAAGTAGAAAACGATTGAGAGATACCTCCAATCCGTTGGAATTGGATATCGATGTGTCCGTATAGGTTTCTAAATATGCGAATCATTATACAACAATTGGAAATTATATTTATAGATTTATAAAAAACTTTGGACTGCCCAAAGAAGCGTTTATGGACTTGCTCTCCAGCACAGACGAGCTTTTAACGCAATCTGCAAAAGCCAAATCTATTCCCAATATTTTATAATTGGCAACAGTTGTTCGATTTTGTGCTCAGCGATTATACCTACTGAGCATTGGGAATGTCCTTGGACTTACTCAACCACTGGATCTGGAGTGATATCAGCGGTGCTAGATGCTTTAAAATACGTTTTTTGTTCAAGATATATAAAATTTCATTCCGAGGAAGTGATTTCTTCCAACATTTTTGCAGTTTGGACTTTTCTGCAAACAACTTTTGCTATCTTCGGATTTTGCTCCATTAGTGACCAACATTTCTGGCTGTTGTTTTGTACTCACGATCTTAGACCTACAAAAAATTAATACGAATAGATAAACATGAGTATTTTAAATGAAAAAATTAGAAGATGAATACAAAAAAAAAACATTTTTAGCAATTTTGTAATAATTCGATACAGCGTCGACAGCAAAAACTTATTCGATCAAAAAGTAGATACACAACGAAAATTTCCACAGCGATGCGGTACTCATAATACGAATTTGAAATTCGATTTTCGAAGTTCGATAGCCGGCCACAATGGGATTTTTTTTTTATCCTTTACGTGATGTTAAGAGTAGTTTAAATGACAATGCTAAATACAACTACAGGGTGTTTTTTTTACAGGTTTGTTTTTCGAATAGAGATAAAACTGGCATTTTGTGGTCAAATCTGGCAACTCTAATGTCATTTATGTTCAGTTTGGTTTGCCATTTCATCATGAACAGGTTGACAAAAGAACAACGCTTGCAAATCGTGCAAATTTATTTCGAAAATAATGGTTCAGTTCGCGAAGTTTACCGTGAGCTCCGTCCATTTTATGGTCGACATAATCGTCCATCAGAGCAATTAATTCGGTTAACCATGGATCGTTTTCGCACTACGTTTACTCTATGTGATAATACGCATCCGCAGAGACGTCGAACAGTGCGCACCGAAGAAACAATTGCCGCTGTAGAGCAAAGTGTTGAAGAGGACCCGAATGAATCGATTCGCCACCGTGCACAGCAATTGGAGCTTTGTCCATCAACTTTATGGAAGATTTTGCGCAAAGATCTTGGCTTGCGACCTTACAAGATCCAGCTTGTGCAAGAATTAAAGCCGCGAGACCATGCAATGCGTCGTGATTTTGGTGTATGGGCCGAAAATGAGATTGATTTCGATGCTGATTTTCATCGCAAAATTTTGTTCAGTGATGAGGCTCATTTTTGGTTGAATGGCTACGTCAACAAGCAAAATTGCCGCATTTGGAGTGAAGAGAATCCACATGAGACCCTTGAAACGCCATTACATCCACAAAAACTGACTGTTTGGTGTGCTCTATGGGCTGGTGGAGTCATTGGGCCATGCTTCTTCCGCAATAATGCTGGAGAGGCAGCTACCGTTAATGGAGACCGGTATAGAGCCATGATAACCGACTATTTTGTTCCCGAATTGGATGGCATGAATGTGGATGAGTTGTGGTTCCAACAAGACGGCGCTACATGCCACACAGCGCACGTCACAATCGATTTATTGAAGGAAACATTCGATGAGCGCATAATTTCGCGGAATGGACCTGTCAATTGGCCACCAAGGTCGTGTGATTTGACACCATTGGATTATTTTCTTTGGGGATATGTGAAGTCGCTCGTCTACACCAACAAACCAGAAACGTTAGGGGAATTGGAAGCCAACATTCGTGGCGTTATTGCCGACATACGGCCCCATATGCTCGAAAAAGTGGTTGAAAATTGGACCTGTAGAATTGGCTTTATTCGAGCCAGCCGCGGCGGCCACATGCCCGAAATCATATTTAAACATTAATGGCATAAAATTATCCTTCCAATAAAGCCAAATTGATGGACCTTAAAACGATTTTCTTGTGCTTTATTTCAATTTGAAGTTCTATACCCCTAAAAAAAACAACCTTTATAACAATTTGGTTTTAGCTCGTGCTTCGCCTCCAATTTATGCTGTGATAGTTTTACGTTTTCCTGCAAATTAGTGGTTATTATAGCAGAATCAAATGAAATTATGGGTTCGTCTGCCTCGAGATAATAATGAAATAAACCTCAACACCGTACTAAAGACAAGAACGTATAATTCTTGCAAGTCCCTAGATCACCCTTTGTGGCGTTGTTTCTAAGTTTTAAGACAGTGGCGTTTAAAACTGCCAAAAAAACTACTTACTACTACTTAACCACCTCGCAGTAATGACTCGATATATCTTATACGAGGTGTGTTCAAAAAGTATCGCGAATTTTGAATTTTTGCTGGTTACGTATATTCGAATTTTTAATTTTTTGTGGCGTTATGTTGGTACTCATGTCTCTCACTTATACCGACAAGCTCGGCCATTTTGAATGTTCAGTTAATTGTTGACAGCTGCTTTGCTTGCACGTGTTTTGGATCGTCTTCGATTTTTACCTATTCAAAAAAATGGATCAAAGAACCTGTATCAAATTTTGTGTGAAAAACGAAATTAAGTGCGCGGATGCATTCCGAATGTTGACTGTGGCATACGGAGAAGCTACCTTGGACCGAAGCAAAGTTTATGGGTGGTACAAAATGTTCTCAGAAGGCCGAGAAGATGTGCAAAGAAGAACAAAAATTGGCTTTTGCACCACGATAACGCCCCTGCTCACGCATCGTTGCTTGTGCGCGACTTTTTGGCCACAAACAACACACTAATGATGCCGCAGCCACCGTATTCCCCAGATCTGGCCCCCTGTGACTTTTTCTTGTTCCCTAAACTGAAGAGGCCCATGAAAGGACGACGTTACGCTTCTCTTGACGAGATAAAGACGGCATCGAAGGAGGAGCTGAACAAGATACAAAAAAATGATTTTTTGAAGTGCTTCGAAGATTGGAAAAACCGTTGGCACAAGTGTATAATATCCCATGGGGACTAATTTGAAGGGGACAAAATAGATATTCATGAATAAATAAATAATTTTTGAAAAAACACAAAATTCGCGATACTTTTTGAACACACCTCGTATATTTATATATTTAATATCGAATTGAGTGCTGTAGTCGGGGTCTCTTATTGGACGCATTAACATTATTGGACACAGGGCGCTTCTATTTTATACAACTTAATCATATAAATATGGTAAAGAAGAATAGAACTAGGAGTTTAGGTGACATCAAAACCAGCGTATTGTTAGCTTAATGGTTAGCAATGCGTGCCAAAATTTCTCTGATGAGTGAAGTCTAGCAGCTTCCGAAATGGATCTATAAGAAAAGCTATGGCAGTTGTCTCTAAACATTTTTCCTACTCTATTCAATAAAAAAACTTTTAATAATTAATTAAAAATGATTATTAAAAAATAAAAACAATAATAATTTTCATAAAAACTCAAAGAGTGAAAAATTATTATTCTTGGCCTTGAGCTCGTTTCATGAATTCTTGAAAATATACAGGCCGTAAATCAACAAATATTGTTGGTATAAAAAAGCAATAATAAAAACCGAGAGCACACGGTAAGGCAGTTCTGCTGATAAAACAGATCTGTCAAAAAATCCATCATGATCACACTACTAACTGCCAGATGGCTGGGTTTGTTCATGCATATGGTAAAGAAGAATAGAACTAGGAGTTTAGGTGACATCAAAACCAGCGTATTGTTAGCTTAATGGTTAGCAATGCGTGCCAAAATTTCTCTGATGAGTGAAGTCTAGCAGCTTCCGAAATGGATCTATAAGAAAAGCTATGGCAGTTGTCTCTAAACATTTTTCCTACTCTATTCAATAAAAAAACTTTTAATAATTAATTAAAAATGATTATTAAAAAATAAAAACAATAATAATTTTCATAAAAACTCAAAGAGTGAAAAATTATTATTCTTGGCCTTGAGCTCGTTTCATGAATTCTTGAAAATATACAGGCCGTAAATCAACAAATATTGTTGGTATAAAAAAGCATTAATCATATAAATAAAATACAGTATTTAAGTTGGCTGTGGTATGCGCAAGAATCAAGATGCCCCGAAGCAGCAGAGGAAAAGTGAGGTATGGTTTGCTGGATCAAGTGGAGTGGCGCTTTTTATTTAGCCAATAAAGTGTACATTTAAGTGACACTAATTTCATTATTTTACGTAGTTGTTCTCTCTAGTGTATTTTTAAAATTGATATGAAAGATGACCTAAATCAAGCAGTAAATGCTAGCTCAAGATCTTATCTTTATTACCAGACGCAGCAGCTCTCAACTAATTGTTAGTAGAATATCATTATGTGTGAATTCTCTGATTATAAATAATTGTTCAACCAAACGTTTAGAAGCTTAATGCACAGGCTTCTAGCTGAATAGCTTCACGAAGCTGCAGACTGTAGCACTGGTCTAGACAGTAGTAGGCAGCGAAGTGTTCTTGAAATAAGCGACCTCTTATGGAATGGTTCATTATCAGAATTTAATCAAGTACTTTGAAGAATTTGGCGAGTGGACTGCATGTCGGAATTAAAGATATAAATCATTCGAAAGTTCGAATTTTTCGGAAACTGAGTAGAAGAGCTGTACCATCATAATACATAGTTATTTGTAATCATCAGCATTTATATTCTTACCTTCTTGCTTGTGCTCCAATGTGATAGATTCGTTTTATGTGTTTATTACGTATTTTATGGCCATGCAACAATGACACTTCATACGCCACATTCGCCTCGTTTATCTGTGAGTTTCAATAAAATTTATAACGCTTTATGTTAATTACTGATTGCGCGCGCTCTCGGATTTTTGAAATATATGTCGGAGCGCATTATAAAGGCACTAATAAAAGTTCGCTTTCTTAGCATGATTGATAATCAAAATTTTTTTTGCAACACATTAAAAACATACCAAAAATCGACGGCTGAGTGGAAACTCACCTTAATTCAAAATATTTTTAAAAATAAGAGAATTTGCTTCAACAACGGCTTATTTTAGAATTTTGTTGCGTCCTATCTCAGAATGATTTTTCAAAAGGCCCTATCTTAACAAAAATTCAATACATTTTTAGCTGAGATAGGGAGTTTTTGCATCAAATTCTGAAATAGGGCGCTTTTGAAACCAATTATAAGCTGGGTTGTTTTTAAAAAAAATTCTGAGGTGGGGTGTTTTTGAAAAATATTTGAAATAGGGTGATCTTCCATAAACCGTCGAAATGAGGACACCATTTTGTAAAAAAACGTCTTTAAACTAGTCAAATTTTGAATTTTTGAATTTTTCTGGAACGATTTTCCGTCATTCCTTGTCAATTTTGGTTTGAAAACAAACCGGTTTCGGCGTTGTGCCATCTTCAGTGTCTTTCTTCGTTCTGGAAAAGAAACTGACAAGGGATGACGGAAAATCGTTCCAGAAAAATTCATACTTCTATCCTGTCGGAAACAGCAATAATAATAAAAAGGAAGGTAGGCAAATTTTCCATAAAATGTGTAGAAATTTGAAGAGGATTCGCAAAAGAAAATATCTTAGATTTCGGAGGTATACTCGTATATACCTGCTCTCTCTCACTGTGGTCAGATATCGATGGGAGCCTCAAGAAACACTGGAGGAAATTATTCTCAAATTGAGAAAATCATAGTTCTTCACTCAAGTTCTAATGGGATTCTAATGTGAATTGAATTCGCAAAACTTCTCTAACATTTTCCCAAACTCGAGAATTACGCTTAGCCATCTACTGCGGGTAGTAGTAGAGTAGAAAGAGTCGTAACACTTTTAAAACTATCTCGAGTTACACTAAAATGAACTCTCATTGCTTTTAAGTATCTACGCTTGCGCTTGGTATTTGAGTTCTACAAAATATTCAATACCCACCACCTAACCGAACTTTTATTAGTATCCTCGTAGTAAAATACTCACATTATCCACGCTGCTCACTTGTATGCGCTGACTATTGCAATAAGCGCCACCACCCAATTTTGTTGTATACATTTTCTTTTGTACCGGATTGTTGATTATACCCAAAACGATCTGTTTATTGATCGATAAACCAATTGAAATGCAAGCATGTGGTATTTGTTTAATAAAATTTGATGTACCATCAATGGGATCTATGATCCATGTTGGCGCATCGGTTAATTCTTTTGTTACATGATTATTTTTTGCCGTATCTTCTTCACCAATAAATCTATGGTCAGGATAACGTCTCAATACTTGTTCAATTAGAAATTCTTCAATTTTATTATCATAATCGGTGACAACATCGTAGAATGCCGTTTTTATATTTACTTGCTTGCCAACTTTTTCATAACCTTCGAGTAATATTTCACCAGCGCGCACAGCGAGCGGATACATGAAATCGTGCAATTCATCGATCAGCTGTTTATTGGACATTTTACCGAGTCTTGGTATATTGTGCAGCTATTTTTCTTTTATTGTTATAGATTCTGCGCTTCGTTTAGAGCCTCTTCTTCCGTTTTTTTTCGGATCAACGTTATCTATTAAAAAGTAAAACGTTTACAAGCTCCAGCGATAGCAAATTAACTAAATGTCGTTTGTCTTTTCAAATATCTGCTTGCAAGTGATGGAAAATATGTTATTGCTCTTGCGGTTTTCTTACGTTGCTCTCTATTCGACTTTTCTCATCTCAATTGGTAGTTAAATATATATGTAATACTTTTTTCTCAACTGTTATTTTGTATCTACATAGATACGAATTTGCAAAGTTTCGTTCTCTTTCGAGTTTTCATATCAAAATTTAAATTACTTTTCAATGGTGTTGCTTCGATACCGGGGTTTGGAATATGCGCGAGGTAGGCATATACTGGTCATAAGAGGCGATTGAAATGCACAAAAGTAATGACGTTCAAATCGTTGGTTGATCTACGGATATGATGCCTCTGCCCTTTCATTACCCATCTTCTCCTTTTTTACGGACGTAGGAGTGACGTGACCTAGAAGGTTCCAATGGTTATACCAAATCGCTCCCACTACAGTCGGGCATGTACCGTAAGGGAGTACCGGAGCGTACCGGGTTAATATCCGGCATATCACTGTCACTTTCAACAACACTTTCCAAAACCTTCGGGGAGTGTTTTTGTTGTTACAAACAACAACAGCTAAAGTAGATATGCGAGTGAGTACCTTTATCATGTGTTATTATTGTTCGCACTGCATACTCGGTACATCCATTTTCGGAATTACTTCATTCCCTTCTAACGGAAATCCTAGGAAACTAGCAGTTTCAACAGGGATGAATCACAGCGACTATGCTATTAAAAGTGTTTGTTTGAGCAATTATAGAGATCAGAGTTGAAACGGTTACATTCGGGAATGCATTCGCGAATCCAAGTAAGAACGTTCTTCTTGTCGTTCATCTTCAAAAACGAATGTATATGTTTCGTGAAAGATTCGCAGAAGGTTGGAGTAGAAATATGAAAATTGCAGTATAACGGCCGAAATGTGAAACCAAAAATTCATTTGCCGCGGCGTCTTTTGGATTTATTTAGGAGCATGTAGGGATCCGTTCGTGATTACTTCGGGACCTTTCCGAAACTATTTCGGGATCACTTTGGGATTTTTAAGGTATCACTTCGGGATTGTTTTCTGGACCTTTTCGAGACAATTTCGGGATTTCACGATGTCTGATATCATGGGGTGGTAGGTGACAGGCTCGGCGAAAAAAAACCTGATAGGATTGGGAGGTAGTCGTTGAAACTAAAGAGACCCTACTGATGAAGACATCTATGGTTTAATCCTCCTGGATTGTGGTTCCTCATTCCGACATTGCACAGAGTTCAGCCGACCACTTAGATAATTGATGGTCCAACTTTTTATGCCTGGGTAGGAGTAGTTTCCTCAATACTAATGAATTGTTGTTACCTAGATCATGTGATAGTCCTTTTAAATATAATGCATGTAGTCTTCAGGGTGAGACAGTAAGGAGATTGACGAGTTTGTTTACTGGAACATTTGAAGCGCAAGTTCGGTTCGTGTTTTCCTTCTGCATCAGGTGATGTTTGGGATTCAATATTCAGAAAATTTTTGGTGAAAGTCGTTAAGGACCAGTTTTGGCTATGCAAAATACTTCTTGGTTTAAATTTCTGAATTCTTTTGGTCGGCCCCTCAATTAGTTCAAGTTTCTGTAGATACATGTTTTGGTTGAATTCGAAGAAAGCTTTAGATAGGCCTTGGTCCGGTCCCTTGTTGCGGTGTTTTTGGTTTAGTGATTAACCTATGTCGCAGATTCGTTCTGTAATATGTGAATAGCTTGGCGCTAGTGTCTCCCCTACTAGCGAAAACATTGGTTCCTGTGGCTCTTCTTGTTTTGACGGTGTTTTGTCAGGCTGCAGAAGAAGGACCATGCTTGTCTGTTTCCATATTTATTTGTTTTAAAGATGCCTTAGAGGCACATTTGCTCAGCATTATCGATACGGATAAGAGTTTAAAAAAACCAATTGCCAAATGTTAAATGAAATTGACTTTAATGTAAGCAGATTTTTATTTTAAAATATTTTTTGTGTGTATACTTCCCCATTTGAATATTCTGTTTAATCTTTTTTGATGTCTTTTCCCCTCATCCAGGGTCCACCGGCTCCCGGTCAGGGCCCACCACCTGGCGATCGTCCCGTACAGGAAAGTCTTACAGCACTTCAACGCGCCATCGACACAATGGAGGAGAAGGGTTTGCAAGAGGACCCGCGCTATTCGCAGTTGCTCGCTATACGTGCCACCTCCAAACATCAACATCTAACTGGAAACCAAGTAAATATGCTACGCGCACAAATCACCGCATACCGGCTGTTGGCGCGCAACAAACCCATCTCGATGCAAATGCAACAGCAATTGGCACCACCACAACAGCAGCAGCAACAAGGTGGCGTACCACCAGGACCACCTGGACCCCCAGGTCAACATCCAGGTGTACCTGTACAACAACAGCAACCCGGGCCAGCGGGTGCACCACCACCAGGTGGCAGCGGCAATGCAGGCACACCACCACAGTGCTCAACACCACCAGCTAGTCCTTATGCACAACAACAACAGGGGCCAGGTGGACCAAAGCTACAACCACCACCACCACCTCATGTACAGCAGCAGCCACCGATGGCACCCGCAGGTGGGCCGCCGCTACCACCACAACAAGATGTACAACATCAAATGGCAAATGGAGCTGGTGGCAAAGCGAATGCTGGACCACCAATGATGGCGGGCGGTCAACCACCCATTTCGACGCCCATGCCAGCCACAATGGCACAAGGCATTCGTCCGGGTATGCCAGGCGGTCCACCAGGTTTACCAACGCAAGCACCACCCGGCATGCAAGTGCCCAAACCCGGCGCCCCGCCACCACAACAACCCATGCCCAAACCCAATCGAATTACTACAGTGGCCAAACCAGTCGGATTAGATCCGATTACATTACTGCAAGAGCGCGAAAATCGCATTGCTTCGCGTATTTCGCTTCGCATGCAAGAACTACAGCGCCTACCAGCAACTATGCCAGAAGATTTGCGCCTACAAGCGGCTATTGAACTGCGCGCACTACGCGTACTCAACTTCCAACGGCAGCTGCGCGCAGAAATTGTGCAATGTACACGTCGTGACACCACGTTAGAGACCGCGGTGAACATTAAAGCCTATAAGCGCACAAAACGTCAAGGTTTGCGTGAGGCGCGCGCCACCGAGAAATTGGAGAAGCAGCAAAAATTAGAGGCAGAACGCAAACGGCGCCAGAAACATCAGGAATTCTTGGCAGCTGTGCTGCAGCATGGCAAAGATTTCAAGGAATACCATCGCAATAATAAGGCACAATTGGCGCGCGTCAACAAAGCGATTATGAACCATCATGCCAATGCAGAACGTGAACAAAAGAAAGAACAGGAACGTATCGAGAAGGAGCGTATGCGCCGTTTGATGGCCGAAGATGAAGAAGGCTATCGTAAACTTATCGATCAAAAGAAAGACAAACGTTTAGCATTCTTGCTATCGCAGACCGACGAATACATTTGCAATCTCACACAGATGGTGAGACAACACAAGGATGATCAAATGAAGAAGAAGGAGGAAGAGAGCAAACGTTTGGTGCAATATAAGAAAGAGTTGCTTATGAGTGGCGAATATATGACGATCGATGAGAGTTGCATTGCAGCAGATATGCGCGTGACTGTGGTGGAGCAATCAACAGGCGCAAGACTCTCAGGCGAAGATGCACCTACGCTCAAGAATCTATACAACTGGCTGGAACGTCATCCTGGCTGGGATTGGACTGAATCTGATACAGATGATGACGGTGGCGAGGGTGGTGCAGAGAGGCGCGAAGCTGAAAATAAAGAACATAACAAATCAAAGGAAATAGAGGAGGGAAAGAAGACCGAGGAAATGGAAAGCAAAGAATTGGTTAATGTCGAGGATGCTACAGAATTTATAAAGAAAGCCAAAGTTGAAGATGATGAATATCGTACTGAAGAGCAGACGTATTATAGCATTGCTCATACCATACACGAAAAGGTGACGGAGCAAGCAAGCATTATGGTTAATGGTCTACTGAAAGAGTATCAATTGAAAGGTTTGGAATGGCTTGTTTCTTTGTATAACAACAATTTGAATGGTATTTTGGCTGATGAGATGGGTTTGGGCAAAACCATACAGACAATTTCGCTCGTCACCTATTTAATGGATCGAAAAAAGGTGAGTTACTGAAAAATTAATTAAATTAAATAGCAACTCAGTTTTGTTTATTGTAATGAAAGTATACATGGACGAAGGCTAGCTCTCTTGGTGGAGCATTCATCAGTTTTAAAGAGCTCAAGTTTTCTACTGGAAATTAGCCATACACGGAAGTCAGAAAATGTTCTTTGTAATAACCCTCTAGGAGTTTCTTGTCACACCTGTGATATACGGCTCGGAATCATGCCCAGTGTCGAAAGCCAGTTGAGATGGCTCTTAGAGTATTTAAGTGAAAAGTTCTTCGACGACAGTCGGTGCTATGAACTGAATGACTCGGGCTTTACTCGACCAAGGGCTGTTAATTCAGTATAACCCTGTTTAATCCTCATTCATGAGCAGGTTAAACACGCCGAATTTAAAAATACAACAGGAACAATATGGCAATGGCGAGTATCGCAGGAAATTTAACGGTGAGCTAAATGTGTCCAAAGGCCCAAATTTGGTTGCATAGAAAGTGGCTAACTC
This sequence comes from Merzomyia westermanni, assembly GCA_949987695.1. NCBI lineage: Eukaryota > Metazoa > Arthropoda > Insecta > Diptera > Tephritidae > Merzomyia > Merzomyia westermanni. The sequence continues at coordinate 144,411,273 of OX465291.1, read as the reverse complement.
CCTTGAGGCCTTGGCTGAGATAGAAAAACACAAACCTGGGATGATTTTAGTCGCGTAGCCGCTTAGGCGCCAGAAAATGATGATGATTAAAAGGTTGAGATGGCGAAATCAAATCCGAGCTTAGAGGATTTATTTTATTTTATTTATTTATTATTACGGCTGTTTAAGCCTAAGACTTAAAAACTAATTACATTTCATTAATAAATGGTATTATTGATGTCGGAATGCAATTTGATTTCGATCATCAGTTTGGCATTACAAACGGACGATCCTGTGATCATATCTTTAGAGGTTGGAAAAGAACATTTCCAATCTTCATACATTCGGCTTAAAATATAAATACAAATTTAAATAAAGATACAATCGCAAATAATAAATATATTTAAATGTATACGCTCATAAGGGAGCTGATATGAAGTGCTCATAAGGGAGCTGAAATGAAGTGCTCATAAGGGAGCTGTTATGAATTGCTCAGAAGGGAGCTGATATAAAGTGCTCAGAAGGGAGCATTTATATCCTCTGCGCTAAAATCCCCAAAAACTTTTGGAGATTATTTCGCCACCTATCAAATCCACACTCTGCTTTGTAAAGCTGCTAGTCCGAGAGTACCTTTTGGCACAATATTTTAGATACTGAATGCTTAATCGATTAGAAACCACATCCACCAACGATTTCTGACATTCCACTGTAGGTTTTCAGAAATCGTCTTTACACAAACAAAAGCATGAAAAGGAAACTAGTCCATTAAAACTAATGCTTCCTATCTCTCATTTTTTAGGTTATGGGCCCCTATTTGATCATCGTTCCACTCTCAACACTTCCCAATTGGGTGTTGGAATTCGAAAAATGGGCACCATCAGTTGGTGTCGTTAGTTATAAGGGTAGTCCACAGGGTCGTCGTTTATTGCAAAATCAAATGCGCGCCACCAAATTTAATGTACTCCTCACCACCTATGAATATGTCATCAAGGATAAGGCCGTGCTAGCTAAAATCCATTGGAAGTACATGATTATCGACGAAGGTCATCGTATGAAGAATCACCATTGCAAACTAACACAAGTGCTGAACACACATTACATTGCACCTTATCGCTTATTGCTCACTGGAACACCATTACAAAATAAATTGCCTGAACTATGGGCGCTACTTAACTTCTTGTTACCATCGATCTTTAAGTCTTGTTCTACATTCGAACAATGGTTTAATGCACCCTTTGCTACAACAGGTGAAAAAGTCGAATTGAATGAGGAGGAAACAATTTTGATTATACGTCGCTTACATAAAGTCTTACGCCCATTCTTGTTGCGTCGTCTTAAGAAGGAAGTGGAACATCAACTGCCCGATAAAGTTGAATACATCATCAAATGTGACATGTCTGGTTTGCAGCGCGTACTCTACAAACACATGCAAAGTAAAGGTGTACTACTCACCGATGGTTCCGAGAAAGGTAAACAGGGTAAAGGTGGCGCAAAGGCTTTGATGAATACAATTGTACAATTACGTAAACTTTGTAATCATCCATTCATGTTTCAACATATTGAAGAAAAGTATTGTGATCACACTGGTGCACATAGTGTCGCTTCTGGTCCTGATCTATATCGTGTCTCAGGCAAATTCGAATTACTTGATCGTATATTACCGAAGTTGAAGGCGAGTAATCATCGTGTTTTGCTTTTCTGTCAAATGACGCAATGCATGACTATAATTGAAGACTACCTAAGTTGGCGTCAATTTGGTTACTTACGTTTGGACGGAACAACCAAAGCTGAAGATCGTGGTGAATTATTGCGTAAATTCAATGCAAAAGATTCGGATTATTTCGTATTTTTACTTTCAACACGTGCTGGTGGTTTGGGTCTAAATTTGCAAACGGCCGATACAGTTGTCATTTTCGATTCTGATTGGAATCCACATCAGGATTTACAAGCACAAGATCGTGCTCATCGTATCGGTCAACGTAATGAGGTGCGTGTTTTACGTTTGATGACTGTCAACTCGGTGGAAGAGCGCATTTTAGCTGCTGCTCGTTATAAATTAAATATGGATGAGAAAGTCATACAGGCTGGTATGTTCGATCAGAAGTCGACGGGTAGCGAGCGTCAACAGTTCTTACAAACGATTTTGCATCAGGATGTTAACGAAGAAGAAGAAGAAAATGAGGTACCAGACGATGAGGTGATAAATATGATGATCGCACGTAGTGAAGATGAGATAGAATTATTTAAGAAAATGGATATTGACCGCAAGAAGGAGGATGAGGAATTACATCCGGGTAGAGAACGTTTAATTGATGAATCAGAGCTACCTGATTGGTTGACGAAAGATGACGATGAGGTGGAGCGTTGGCATCAGTATGACGAGGACACAATTTTGGGTAAGTTTATTTCTGTGTATATGATAACGATTAGAAAATAATCGCATTTTTTTGCATCTTTCTTTTATCCAACTTTGGAGGAGCCCAGCTTAAAACTTTTTCTCACAGATTTGTGAATTCTAAAACACAGATAAAGTGAGAAAGGTATCAATTTCATTGTTTCGATCTAAATGGCTCGCCCGCCGTTTGGTAAACTCCTCTGTCTTTAAAATCACAGCCCACCAAAATATCAGCCGCCGAAGGTTAAACAATTGCAATGCGCGGTGGGGCTACCAACCACTTGGTAAATAGTCGACGGATATTTAAAGCTCCGCCCTATTTCGTCAGCCCCCGGTTGAAATGCGACATGAAATTAAATGTGATATCTTTGATAAGGATAATGTGCTAATCTCCTTATACGAAACTATATCTAAGTTCAACCGTGGTGCGCTCGAAGGTAGTTGGGCCCTCGGCAACTGTCTCGCCGATCTCGACACTATTGGATATTTATTCGGAGTCCCGCTGGCAACCTGTATTCTGTTGTAACAATATTACGCCACCTAAAGTCTGCTCTTGATTTATTTTGTTGTGTGCTGAGAAGGCGATGGTCTGATCTTGCGGTCCTTCTGGACAAGTGAGGAGTGCGGAGCTCATTGGGCTTACTAAGGCTCTCTCAATTTTAATGATCGGTGTACTTCCCAAGGTGTAATCGATGTGCGCCTGAATATTTTTATTTGAAGCTTTTTCCTTTGCCAAACATGTTTCTTTTAAGTTTTGGAGGGATGCCCATTTTCTAATGATTTCGTTCTGAATTTTCCAGGTCGTGGATCTCGCCAACGCAAGGAAGTAGACTATACGGACAGTCTTACCGAAAAAGAATGGCTTAAGGCCATAGACGATGGTGCCGAATTTGAAGAGGAGGAAGAGGACGAGGAAACTAAACGTAAACGTCGCAAACGTAAAAATCGCAAGGATGACTCCGATGAAGAAGAGGTGATTATGAAACGGCGGCGTCGTCAAAATATTGATAAACGTCTTAAAAAGCAAATGAATAAAATCATGTCAACTGTCATTAAATATACAAATGAAGATGGGCGTTTACTATCCGAACCATTTATGAAATTACCATCACGTCAACGTCTACCCGATTACTATGAAATTATAAAACGTCCCGTGGATATTAAAAAGATTTTGCAACGCATCGAAGATTGCAAATATGGTGATATAAATGATTTGGAAAAGGATTTTGTGCAGTTGTGTCAAAATGCGCAGATCTACAATGAGGAAGCATCTCTCATATACATGGATTCAATCGAATTGCAAAAAGTATTTGTAAGTGCACGTGCACGTGTAACCGCCGCTGCTGCGTCGGCTGCAGCTGCAGCTGGAAATGATTCGGCAGGTGGTGGTGGTGGTGGTAGCAGCGGCGCTGGTGGCGGTACAGCAGCTGGCTCAGAGGTTTCTGACAATGATGACCCCTCTGACAGGGAAGATCCCTCAGATGATGAAGAGATTGCCACCACCTCGACTGCGGCAGTTAAAATGAAGTTAAAATTGAATAAATCATTAGCTAGTGCACCGGCAACACCAACACCGGCGCCACCGATAAGTAATACCACAGCTGCTACCACTTCTAAGAAACAAACGCGTCGGAAGCGCTCTCAAAAGAAATACACAATTTTCGATGACGATGATGATGACATAGAGTAGCTGCCATTGGGTGTGGTATTTGCCCGCGGTACGCAGCAGGGTTGCGTAGGTGGTGTTGCTGGTGTTGGTGGCGGTGAGGGAACAGCAACAGCGGTGGCGAATACTGTAAGAGGTGGTCAACTGCAGCGAGATGTGCATGATGATTATGACAGTGATGATGATAATGATGAGTAAGCAGCATTAAAGTTAGAGTGATAGCGCGCTGAAATCGACATTCAATTGGAAACCTTTACAGTTAATTGGAAATACTAAGCCAATTATTTAAAATTTTTCAACTACATAAATACCATTATTTTTATTTAAATAACAATTTTAAACTCTATTAATGGGAAACATTTAAACATTTGGAAACTTTCTATTGCTACTATTTAAAGTCTGCAATAAATTTTTTAACCTTTACGCAGAACAATTAATGATGCATATTCAAACTTATTTTATTCTATTCTACTCAACTAAATACCATAAAATATATGATAACTAATTACATTACTAGTTTTAGTTTGTCTGTCCAATAATAAAATAAAATAAAAAAACAGTTCAGTGTTTTATTTATTTGCGCCAAATATTTGCAGAAGCAACATTTGACAGTTGAGAAGTTTATTGTGTTTCAATATTGAAAGCTGCAAGAAATGTAACCGAAGACACATCAGCGAAACTGAGGAACGGACAATATATTCATAAATTGGGAAGATCATCTAACGGCAATCGCAAAAACGTTACCACAACAACAACAATAACAAAACCGCAACCTTCCCTGTTAGTCACTCTGGCTCAACTTGGTTTTGGGTAATCTAATAGGTATAACTTTAACTTTTCCAAAATATAAACCCGACATACATAAAACACGTCTTGAATGCGGTGTGTCCCCCCCACCTCTTTTCAATTCTTCAACTAAATAAACCGAAAAATGGCGTCACGGAAAAGATAGACAATGCCTGTAGTGACAGCTCTCCCCGTTAACATTGTCCTGTTGCAAAGAGCGAAAGAGCCGTTTAGCTAAGAAAAGCATGAGGTCGAGAAGGGTGCGTGAATGATAGGAGGATGTCATTATCAGGAAAAATAAAACTAACCGCTCACCCTTATACAGAGCATAATTAATCTATACAGACCAGAACGAAACTAGGCATTGAAAATGGCAGAACGCCGAAACCGGTTTTTCACAAAACCAAACTTGACAAGGGATGACGGAAAATCGTTCCAACAAAAATCAGCTATACAGACCACTTATCGCTAAATAGTGAGAGAGATGATGAGCCTCATACCCCAATATTTCAGAATTGCATAGTGAGTGATTGGTGCTTTATTTTCGCAAGCATATATGCTGCTATATTGTTGATGAGGAAATAGAATTTAGAATACATTTATAAAGCATTTGTTTCCAGTGTTGCTGGTGTATGATTTTCGATCACCTGTTTAAGTTGAAGTATTTGCAAAGAGAGACAGTGTAGGAGCTTGTTATTGGAAGCGGAACAGCAAATAGTGTCCCGGTGCTTTCAAATATACACAACTGATGATAGGATCAGCTTTGGATGGCACTAGATGTAAGGTGCACTTTTAGGCTAAGTATTCCGTTGAGGTGTTCCAATAAAATAAAATATGGAGGGGTTAAGTGCATTATAAAAATGAGGCATACATTTAGGCGCGTGGTAGAGTATGCAGCATTTGTAAAATATATAATGCGAGATTTTAATTTTACACAGTGGCTCTAAACTAAATTCTTAAATTCTTCTGGCCGTTTCTCAATGCAGTTAAAGCTCAGCTTGGCGTAATGAACGTTTCAAAAAAGATTAGGGCTGTGAGGCTTTCGGCAGTACTTTCATGGCGGTTTTGAGCCAAGGAATTTTATTGAAAATAACTTGACTCGGATGATTAAATTTTCCTCTAGACGAGTTTTATGTCGAATATATGTCCTACGAATTGCGGTGTGATTGAATATCGTAAGCCAATATAGGTATAGATGCATTAGCAGCTGCTCGCTGGTAGATGAGAAAAAAATTCGAAATATTCTGATGATCTCTGTTCCGGCACTTGAACCCAGCACACCACAGAGGCCGTTGTGTTTGATTTAAGCTGCAGAAAAATTCCTGTTGCCTTAGAAAGACAAAACGTATTCCTTCGCCGGACTATTAGTAGAATTTGTCGATCATTAAAGTTTGAAAAATCCAGTTTCTAACTAACGATATAACAGTATATCAGCTTTCCTTTTTATAATCTACAGAAAATCAAACCAACTTTAACATTATACGTTATATTAAGAAAATCAAATTTTATTGGGTTTTTTAGTACAGGAACGTATAAAAATTCTTAGGTATAGTTTACTAAAATTATAAAATATTTAAAAATTAAATTAAAAAAGCAAAACAATTACTTAGTCAATTGTAAATTAGCTGAAATTTGAGCAGGCCATTGTGTATCCAAATAAATTGGTACACTATGGAACAGCCTGAATTGTCCGTTGTCACTGAGCACAGTTGACAATCAAAACTAGGGATGTGCGTTTAATTAATTAATCGAATATGCCAATTAACTTAAACATGATTATTAATTCAAAGAATAATCATTATCGATTAATCAAACTATTAATTTTCCAATTAATCACCTTTCCATTAATTGTAATCTTATTAATTTGGTATTTTAAATCATATCAACCTTACATGGGTAGGCTGCATTGAAATTTGACTGCAGTAAAAACTTCGTTAGCTACTCAATGTTAACTGATCTTAGAGTAAATGAGTAACAACTTTAAAAAAATTTAAATGTTAAACCATTTCGCGTTTAACAAACTCACCATTCACGAATATTAACAGTTGAGCAAACACCTGCTCGTTTTATATTAATTGTTTGATCAGAAAAATGATAAATTAAAAATTCGCACATGCCTAATTAAAACTTAAGAGATTAAAGTATATCAAAAAGAAATACACTAATAATTAAATATATGTATATAACATCGCACAACTAGATCTAAGCATTGGTTGATAAAAAAAACCTTATTCAGAATAACCGAATCGTTTTGAAGAAAATATTGTTGCTTTTGATTATGTATGTATGATCATATGTTTCATCCCTAGTCAAAAGTAAATCCACTCATTTATATGTCGAATGAAATAATGTTGAAAGTTTCTTTAATTGGTAGTTAAGGCTGGTATTACTACTTGAGATGCGAATGAGTTTACGAATACTCCTGAAATTGCCTTTGCCTGTGTTGATTCTCTGGTCAATTTCACAATCGTTTTTCCATTCAACACAAATCTGTCAGTCTGAATCCAACTTAAAACCTATGAAAAACAATAGCAAAGTACTTTGGTGAGATATACTCTTCTAAGGTGAAAAGTTGTTTAATACAAAACTATCCAAACCAAGGTACTTTGCTAACATTTGACATAGCTCCTTTCTACTGATTGACTTCGGTTAAATGTAACTTCGATTCAAAGCAGTCGGAAGTTTCAACGTTTCGGAAAAAGATACGTAGACTCGGCACAAATAATTTGAATGTTCTACATACATACATGCTAGATTTTACATAACATTATTTTAGATACATATGTATTTTTAGTATCTAAATTATTCAAGTAAATAAATAAATGCTTTGCGATTTGCGTAGTTATATTTTGTAAATTTAGTAAAAGATATGGCAATGGATATTTCGTTGCTGCTAAGTACAATAAAACTATTTACATTTTTTCTTTTGTGCAAACTTGTTACTCATTGTGAATAGCCAATACATAGGAAGGATTTTGGTTAATAACATTAACTAATAGCTGCCTATTTTTATATCTAAATATTAAGACATATGTATTTATGTAGATATATATATAAATCTAGGAAATAAAATAAAAGGCTTCTTTATTTTTTCTTTCACACTAGCTACACTTTTCAATTAGTTTTTTTTAATCAAGTCTTTTGAAACTGGGCTGCTTAGAATAGATAATGAAAGTATTCATCGAAACATTCGATCGCATGTAATTCATCATCATCGTCGGATGTACAACGCATCGCAATTTTGTGTGCATTTGAATAGAGATCATTAATATCTAAGTCGTCATCTGTAAAAAGGAAATTAAATATCATAGTTCGGAAGGAAAAGGAATCGATTGAAACCACAGTTTTGATTACATTACTCGAAATTTTAGGAATCTAACTTCAGATAGAAAAAATTATTTTTCATTATTAGTTATAGGGAAATCGAACCTCTATATTTCTGCTTCCTTCCTAATCGCGCTTTCGACAACACCGCCTCATCAGCAATATCCAATTCGGAGTTGGCACTGCGTCGTGAATAACGTACTGGCGGTGTAAGGAACCAATAATCACTTAAAATACCACGAAAACCGGGCATTTTACGGAGTAACTGTAAATCTTTTGGTTGCTTCGATAAAGCTTTAAATGCGCGTAGTTGGAGGCAGTCCATTTGTGAGGTAGAATTTATGAGACGCACCACAGATTTGGCAGCCGTCGAACAGACCATTGCATAAATATTAACTTGTGGATCACGTGTAATATTCGTAAAGGCTATGCCCAGAGAACGACGATTCAGATAGAATTCCAATGTGCCACGCGTACGATCCAAACAAACGCCAACAATACAACCCTGTGAGAATTTTTGTCCATAAGGTAATTGTATGCCATTATGTTGGATTTTACCATTGTAAGAGAATCCCCACGATTGGGAATTTGTACCAAGTGCCGAAACAAAATGGAATTGAAATTCATTAAGTTCAACTTTATCGGTGCCAATACCGAACATCTGGAACGAGAAGTAAGGTGATAACAACAAAATCAATTAATGTCATGCACAAGTATTGTTTTATGACAATAAGAAGATAAGAATATGATTTAATTATATTTGTTAAGTCTAAATGTACTTTGTAGATAGTTGTACTAAGTAGAGCGATGAGGTTTTTAAACCCGGATGTACTAGCTTGTAGTTAATAGCACAAATAGTCGAAAATTTTTTAACTTTCAATTAATTTTGTAAAATTTTTTTTTTTTTAAGATTAAACAACATACTCAAGAGACCCACGGTAATTACTACAAAATACATTTTTTCTGGAACTACACGTAAAAAATATTTCTTAAACCCAAATTCATACATATTAAAAAAACTGGACATTCGTTGACACGTTAAAAGGCGTCTCAGACTTCGGTATTTATTTATTTTGATTTGAATATTTCAATGAACTTTAATGCGATTCACCATTTATCTATTTTTAGATATTTGTATAAAATGTGCCGATTGGTTTATACACAGGCATTGCTCGTATTCAGAAGAGATATTCTTATCAATCTTTGTGCTTTGAGTTTATACGCAGAGCTTAAACGGGATTGCAAGTGACGTAAAATATATAAATCGAAATAAGCTCTATTAGCTAGAAATGAACATAAATAATCCATCAAATAAGAAAACAGCTTTGCAGGAGTTTACAACTGGTACGTGCCATTATTCTGCACAAAAGTGCTCGGGTGCAAGTTATCACGCGCATATCCAACCCTTTATTTGCCATCCATAAAAACCATGTTTTTCTTTTTAATTAGTTGTAATTCCGTGATAAGATAATGCTAAGTAAATGTGTAAATACTAATAGCAATCTATTGTGTACATAGCAAATGTAAATAAGATAATTTTAGTTACATGCAAAGCAAATTGACCTTGAAACTCAATAAGTTGTTAAGCTGCAAGGCGTAGGTAAATTAATTAGATTTGAAGTATTAATGTGAGAAATACACCCACTCAAATTTGCAGTATTTCCTTTTTTCTCATAAATGATCGCCAAGTGGTTGAAATTCAACCACAAAAATTGATCTTATTATTATTTGATGTTCCTTTCCTTTACTTTGCTCTTTTTTGTTGTTGTTTGTAACGACCAAAACACTGCGGGTTATTGGTTTAGAGCATTCATATCCGGCCAAGGACTGACAGTTCGACAGCACTCCCCAAAACCTTCGGGGAGTGTTTTTGTCGTTACAACAACAATGAAATGAATAAATTCCTTTCCTTTAACACACTTTACCTTCTCTTCATTCTTTCTTCAAGTTCCTTTCTCCTCGGTTAAGTAATACTATTTTTATTTATATTTATTTTATTATGCTCTGTTTTACCGCTTGCTTTGCTTGATTTTAACTTTTTTATTTGATTTTTCAAAATTTATTTATTCTGCAGCTTCAAATCAAACCTATATCGTTTTAATTTGTCTTTGTAACCACTTTTTGTATCATAAATGAAGTTTATTTATTTGTATTGCTGGCTTAATGTTTTCAACAAAGCATCTCTTTGCGCTCTCAGTGAGAGGCGCGCACACGCTGCCCATCAGCGATTAATACAATAACATCAACTAAAGCAAGCATGCATGGCATGTTTACTCACACAACAAGGACTCTGTAATATGAAAACTCCAATGAGAACATCGCGATACTTATCGACAGTTAAGCCGCATTCAGAGCCATCTTTCGTCTTGCTAGTAAATCTAGTCAGATTAGGAGTTTGCAGAGTAGTTTTACCTTGGGTATCAGATCATAGAAGGATTGAAAGAAATCAGCAGGAAAATAGTTTAATGAGGGGTGTATCTTGTATAAAGCCGGTTTTACCGGTTGGTCCCAAACAATCAAAAAATTCCTGAGGTGGAAAGATAATGAAAAAAGACGTTATTAACATCCAACCTTCAGAAATAGCTTAATAGGGAGGCTAGCATCACTTTGGAATAACTTTCATCTGGATATGGTAAAATATTAAACTCTTATTTGCCCAGACTCAACCACACCATACCAAATACCTGAGCTGCAAATATGTCCTTAAATGTTCAATATAACCTTCTTTTCAAACACCAATCTCGCTCTGTTCCAACCCTGTTGAAACTGTCAGTTACCTTGAGATTCCCTAGGAGAATTTGATGACGATTCTCAGAATGATCATGCAGGGCAAAGCACTCTTAACAACAATAACAACAAAAAGGCCTAGTACTGTCACGCCACGCCGACATAAGGCAGTCAAAATTGAAAGGCTATCAAAAAGTAATATACAAATTTTAACGAGTATTTTAGAATGCAATGTGAAATATCATTGGAGACTGCAGAGTATATTCTCCTAGAATGCGTCACCATCACCAGGTGCAGAATCAATTTATTGGGCTCACCATGACCAGGGCATACGCACCTACACTACTCCAAGTCGAATGATATACCTCGCTATGCGGACAAACTCTACTTGGAAGAGGTATTGTGGGAGAGGATATACCCTTGGTCTTAATGGCATCCTCTAATATTATTATTATTATCTATATACTGTCCCGTGTTTAAGCTATCATTGAATAGTTTTTCCTTAAATCTCGCAGTATTTTTAAAGTCAAAAAAAGAAATACAATCTAATGTTTCTAATTGGCATTTTGAAGCCTATCAGTATCGTTAAGTGAGCTAAACGCAAATTAAAAATGAAGAAAGGAAATAATGAGCATATTTTAACGAGACGCCACGTGTGAGGAGATTTTATGAAGCAGCTATCCAACAAGGGTGGATGTAATTCGATAGAACACAGGGCCACAAGTGAGTTCTAGAGCAACTTGTGAATTTCTCTCAAAAAAAAAAATCTACCAATTTGTTTTCTTTATCAATAAAAATTTAATTAAGTACATACCAACACATACGACTGCGTCAATTTCATCAATTAACTTACAAAAACAGAAAATGCCATATCCTCATATTCTAAGCAAGTATTATATGTACATTCAGTTTCAAATATTGAAAAAGGTACTGTGAGATGCCTCAAATCATTCCTAGTGATTTTAATCATACGTCACTGCCTTAAATTGAAAGCAATTGCTTGTCTTCAAATCAATTGTCTGCAGCCATTTATATATCAACATATAAAATTTACATATGTAGAGCAGACGGGGTGGCATATGTAGCTTATCTGTTGGTGAGCTAGAGATGCGGAACTAAGTCAGGCATTTCTGGTAAAACAAAATTATGTGCTGATACCAAGAGCATCATTGTCGGAGTTACCTATTTCTAACCCATAATCTAGCTAAGTAGTTCTGGTATTTATAATGTGCTAAATTTTAGTTTTAAAAAGATTGTAAAGATTTTCTAAGTGTAGGATTATAACAGTTTTTCAGATAAGTACACATAAGGACTTATGTACATGTTTGTAGAATTTTGAAGTATTCTGGTGAGATAATTGCTTTATTTAATCAATCTATTACTAGGGTTTAGTGTGATAAGCATTTTCAAAGCAGATAAATGAACAAAAGGTTTGCCGACACTTACTATTACTATAGATATTAAAAAAAAAACAAAATTGCTTTGATTGTCAAACTGAGGTATTACGATTATGAATCAAGTATGCAGTTATGATTTCGTAATGTTGTTATGCAGTAAAAGTAAGCTTACGACCTTCTGAAGATGGAATGTCCCTTGGAGTATTCTCCAGAAGATTTATTTTCCTTCTCGACCCAGAAAATTTTCCGAACGATACCCGATTTCGGCAGCAGAGGCATGGGATCCCTCCACTGAAATTAAAAAAAGTTGAATAATGACTTGACCTTCAATTGGCGCCAGTAATTGCTTAGAAATCAAGCTGAATGTTCTTAAAAATACGTCACTCGGCAAAAAGTTTGATAACGAATAATTTCTTATGGTAATTAATTATTTGTGTGTTTATTTGAGGGGAAAAAATCGTTGCATGTCAAAAAATCATCAAAACAATGCGCATTCGCTTAATGAGTCGAATAAATAATAGACAAATTTTCTTCAAAGAACACATAAAAAATTTTTTTTTTATGTTGACTTATTGACTTTAATTGCATGAAGAAATGAATATAAAAAATCTGTTTTCTATTTAGATTAATCAAATTGAAATTATCTAAGGTGTTGGGTAGAAACCAGAGACAACACGAAATGCCAAACATATATATTAGAGCCCAGAATAAACCCCGAGATGCCATTTGTATGCCTGCAATGGTGTGTCCCCTACCGACACAACTCATATTTACAATTGCTCAACCGAGCAGACTCTTCCAACATCAAATTCACTATGGTCCAACCTATTACAGATGCCAGATGCCGGGGACTTCTGTTAGCAAAGATGTCCTTCCCGGGGATTAGAGTTCCGACTCGACTTTTTACCTAGTATTTATTTTTCTTAGAAATCCTTAATGGAATTAACAGTCCTAGAAGAATACCGACCATGAACCGTAATTGAAGGGAAGTGCTGTAAGAAACGCCAATCGTCTCATAAAGCAGAACTTTTCCGCAATAACCCAAGCTTAAACTCGTATCCGGCGAAAATAATCCAATAATAATTTCCTATAATATTTTGGCCAACAACATTGTATGGGGCAGTGTAATAATTCATTTTACTATCTACACATTAAAAAGGGTATTATGAAGTACTTCGCGTACTATGATAATAGGAGCGCGATAGTTCGCTGTTGTTGTTGTAATGACAAAAACACTCCCCGAAGGTTTTGGGGAGTGTTGTCTAAATTTGACAGTAGTGTTAAATTTAGTAGAGAAATATTTACGTTTGCACTTATGAAGATTTTCACACCGAACAAAGCGCAAAAAAAAAAAAAATGCATTTAGCACATTAAAAATGTATGTAAATAAACAACTTAAATTTAACAGCTTATCATTAAATTATGGGCGGCTTTTTATGTACATACATACATACCTACTATACTTGCTAAATGTGTACGTTTTTAACTTTAGAAGCATTCTTTCGTAAACGAGTTGCAAAAGAGCTAGTGGTAGGATACCTAAACAAAACACAAGAAGGAAAAATGCTGTTCAGTTAAATAAGTCACATTGGGCATAGTCAATAATAAAGGACAGCTGGCAAATTGTAAACAGTTAATATGGTAATGCTAAGGAAATTTGTGTACAAAAACCCCTTATATGTTCTGCGGAAAAAATATATGACTGGCCTTGGGTGACGAACACGGACCTTTTAAAAATAGTTGAGGTCTTATGACAAAATTTTAAGATACTGTGTGTAATTTTTTCTAACACGGGATTGAGAGTGAGTGCAATTTGACTCTTATTCAGCGGGTAAAGACCAAAGGACCGGGTTGAGTGATTATATTTTGAAAAATCCTACTAATAATTGATTAACTATTGTTTTCAATACTTTTGTATATTATTTTTGACTTTCAATTATTAAAATATTTTTACAAAGTTTTTGTTCAGCTCAAGCCTAGTTTAGGTTGAAACACTATATTAAATTTTTTTTTTGAATTTCTAATTTTATTCGTCCATATTTCGCTCTCAATCTGAGATCATCATCTGGAACTGTGGACCAAAACAACAATCCATTTTAAACAAAAAAAAAATAAAAAATTTTAAGTTGCTATTTTTTTACTGAAAGATCGCCATATTTCAAAATATTTTTAAAAATCTCTATTTCATAAATTTTCCAAAGTCATCTCAGCAATGACCAATCTCAGCTGAATATGTATTGAATTTTCGTTCAGATAGAGCATTTTTGAAACTGATTTTGAGATAAGGTGTTCTTCAAATTTTAAAAAGGTCAGCCGTCGATTTTAAATAACAATTAAATCATTTAAATAATCAATGCAGGATGATGTATGCGCAAAACCGCAATATACACTGTCGCTCAGGTGAATAGTTTCAATTATGCCAATGAGGAAAGTAACTGTTTTGAAGAGACAGAAAAACGCATCACAGTTTAGCATTTCAAAATTTTCAGAGCTGAAAGTTAGACTAAATTTTCGTCTCAGTTGGAATGATCATATGTGGAACATTACTTTTGATGGAGACTTTGTTTTGGAAAACAAAAGTTTTGAACTTATTAAGATGATTAGCAGTATTATTAGATTGCAATTGAATTGGTTTGCAATTTGACCTACTATTCTATTTTTTATAGAAGAGATTGAGTATAAAAACAAGTGTGTGTGCACAGAAATAGAATGTGTGGGAACGATGCTTTTTTCAATTCGTCAACAAATTCAATCCAATTTAATCGAATCGAGTTCAACGCACAATAGTACATATTAACACATATACATGCTTTGGATATACATATGTGTTACAAATAAAGGCAGACCTTTTCCAAAATGAAACCGGTATCGGACTACCGCAGGAATAAAAGATGTTTTGATATAACAGTGCTACAGGAATCAGGTTAATTTAAGAGATTTAGGACGATATCCGTAACGAACGTGTCAGTTAGAAAAAAAAAAATATTATGAATTCATCAAAGGCTACCACTGCTACTGCTGACCTTCTTAGTTTAATCCTTATAAATTAATAAACTGCTCTTTATATTCACTTACCACATCAGTACCAGACAGCGGAGTTATAATACGAATTTCCCAAAAATGAACCATTCCAGGTTTCAGAGGATGTTCGCTTCGCACGATTGCAGTGCCCTGACTATATGAAGGATGGAAGGTAACATCAGCGCCATTAATAACAGCATCAGTCGAAACATTTTGCGCCCAACTCCATTGCAAGCCATTAGGTTGACATAACTCCTTGCAAATATCATTACTACTACATTTGATTGTGGTTGTTGTACCTTTTCGTTTTGATATACTTTTATTTTCCAGCGAAGTACGTTCACCACAACGACATGTTATCAAATCTGGTATATATCCTTTATATGTGGCTAGTAGTACACTTTCCGGGAATGGGCAATCACAAAATGGTTCAATTGGACGCTGTGTAGCGTCCATACTATATAGCCGACGATGGGACATATTCTGGAATGTTCACTACGAATATGTTTACGCTTGCAAGTAACTTCTTTGAATAGATGACAAGTCTTAGCCAAAATGTGGAAATAGACACACACTCACGCGTTTGTAGCTAGCACGCATGCAATGAATGATAATTTATTTGTTGGTGTGTAAGCGTGGAAAATTCCACCAGCACTTCGACGGAGTTGGAAGTATTTATGTATGTAAGTAGCACAAGTAATTATGCGTTAGCGCGCACTCAAGAAACAACAAAATTTATAAACAATTAATAATATGTATGTAGAGCTTTTCTTTCCAACCAGCAAGTGTGCTCTTCGCGAGTTGCTTTGATAGACTGTATGGACGGCGCATAGACTGCGGGTGAAACTCTTTGTTATTGTATTTAATTCCACATACGTACATACCTATATAATATATTGTAAATTGTAAACTCTTTATGCACTGATATTTAAACAAAAAACCAGCTGTTGGCCAGGAATCCAAAAGTGTGAGGTGGCGCTAGAGGAAGGAAAAGAAAAATGTACGCCTTGCTATAAAACCGGATTGTTTATTTGCAAACAGCTGTTTAGCAGCAATAGCAACTCTGTGCGCATCGAGACAGTGAGGTTATACGTTTGTCGATAGCATAATTTATCGATATACAAAGATTATCAGAATTTAGCTAAGTTTTTTCCCACAAGTTTAGATTTTGAATGCTTAAATGCGCAATTTTAATAGTGCCGGACTTTAAAGGAAAAAAACTGGTAATGCAATTAGGGTACTCACAATCCAATGATATAGGGTCAGTTAATTGCACCAGTAAGTAACATTCGTGGTAACGATGATATAAAAAAATGATTTACATGGTTCAACCGCGCTCTTCAAGCAAACAACTTTTATGTATGTGATGAAGTCAAGTTAGATTAGGTTAGGCTGCAAGCCCTGGGCCGAAGCAATATCCGTATACGGTCTCTAACCAACTCTATGCCTAAGGCAGGGGAGCGAACCACTTTGCGGAGTCAATGCATTTTGCTAAAGTATTTATTTAAAATTTTGGTTCACTGAGAGTAGCCAACCGTCTTCTGCTGAGTGCCGGAAATACGCATACAGATGCTGAACGCTGTCCTCCTCTCTAATACATCTGCAGCTGCGACAGTAATCATATGAAGTTAAACCCATTCTATCGCAGTGAGTGCATATTAAACAGTGGCCCGTTAGAACCCTTATGAAAGTGACAGTGTTTTGCACGGTACGCTCCGGTAGTCCCTTGCGGTACCTGACTGTTGCGGGAGCTATTTGGTATGACCAGTGGTAGGCATACCGGTCGTAAGAGGCGACTAATAGGCACAAAGGTAATGACGTGCAACTCGATGGCTGATCTACGGATATGATGCCTCTCACCTCTTATTACCCATCTTATCTTTCCTTACGGAAGGAGGGGTGACATGACCTAGAAGGTTTCACTAGTCATAAATCGCTACCACGACAGTCGGGCAGTACCGCAAGAGAGTACCGGAGCGTGACCGTGAGAGACATCATATCCTCAGATCAACCATGGAGTTCCACGTCATTACATTTGTGCCTACCTCGCCCATATTCTAAGACCTAACCCGCAGGGGCATCTCTTCATGTTGAGAGTTGGTTGGTTGGTTGCTGCGCCGCTGGGGAGAGGAACTACCCCCGACCTTAAGTAGAGCTACAATGTCACCTGGAAACATCCACTTATTAGGATGCTGTTGTCATATTTATTTTAGTTACGTACAAACCATCCGGTGCTGTCTATGCATAGTTAGTGATTAATTGCTTTTTTGCATCCCCCTTCGCCACAGCTCCTGCATCTGCTGTTGAACGGGATGCCCATTCTTTCTGCGCGTTGGCCCAGTGGCCAGTGTTCTATCAACGTGGCTGTAATTCTAAAGATTACTTTTCTTGAACTGTTGAGCAGGTCTACGTGTTAAGGGCTTTAGGCTACTCGTAAACATACCCTTTAACCAGGGTTTAATAAGTTTGGCAGTGTGCAGTAGCCGGGCAGGGAACATTCCGTCTGGGCCTCGGAGCTTATAGGCTTATTATCTGATCTGGGGGTAACTCCCCCCAGATCGCATCTGTAGACAGATTTATGCATGACGGGAAGTGTGTACCCAGAAGCAGATTCATGAGATCCGTGCTTGAATCCGACTAGTGACCGTGTGCCTTTTAGACTTAGCTTAGTTCTATGGATATTTCGAGAACACCATCCTTAAGCGGGAGGCAACATGCCTTCCTTCCAAGGATCTCCTCGCAACTCACCTCGATCGTGTGTGTGAGGGGGGAAGCATTGGGTATAGTGGGCATTTGCATCGCTTCCGAGCAAAATTATTTCGTCTCGTGGGTTTGTTAACCTTACGAATGAGCCTTGGTGATCGTGAGCCAGATAGAACGAAGCGAACTTACAGCTGATACCCAGGCCCTCGACGCTGATCGCTGTCATATACCCGTCACTAAATTAAGGTAAAAGAAAAGCGCATCTAACAGCAAAACTATCTGCACTGACGCCCTCCTTTCGGTGTTGTCGATGTTGACCACTTATCAATTTTGGGACGATAGACTCAGGTTACATTTCTGGAGGATTCCCAAGATACATATCTGATGGGTCCGTTGGTGGCATTGAAACAAAGGCTCTGGTTCTTGGGCGCGATGAAATGTTACATCTTTCCACCACCTTGAGGTGCGCACCAGAATACAGCTCCCCTATTTTCAGCACTGCAGTTTTGTAGAGATCAACCGACCTAATGTTTAAACATATAAATTTTTTAGTTAAAAAGCTTTATCTTCGGAAAACATCTATAATAGTTTAGACATTTTTCTGCCTACCTCCATACAGTCGAAACACTGTGCAGCGCGTCGAGATTACGTAGAGCCTTGACTCGCTGTCCAAGTTGAAACGAGACTTTAGGGGCGGCGACTCCTTTTCTTGCGGTTAACTTGATGCTGAGGAAATGGATGTAAAACTGAGCAGCTGAAAAAACTACCAGAATGAATGGCAATAAGTCTCAGGTTAAGAGTTTCATCAAGTCCCTCTAGTTAAAATATTTAAATATCGGTTCAATTCGCTTAGCTGAATTCTGTCTAAACAATGTATAAAAATTAGTTTCAAGCTTCTCTTGTAAAAGTTACACATATATACATCTGCACATATGTATGGCTGAGTATTCAGGCATGTAAGCCCCCCGTGCACTTGCATATCACCCACGAAGTTGACTTTTCCTTTTATGTGTATGTATTTTTCCCCCTTTTGGAAGCGATGCTTAAGAACTACTTATATAGATACATACATACATATGTGTAAATGAATGTATGTACATAAATATCTACACAGGCTGTACCCCTACAAAAGTCACAACGGCCAGCAGCGGTCTGGCAATGAAGCATATTTGAAAGGGTCCATGGTTTGTTCAAAGCCAAGTTCTATCCGAGTTTATATGGCTATGCATGTTTGTACATATGTTCGTATATTTGTATTATCTGCATTTTTGTTTGAACTTCCATACAGCATCCTCATCACTTTTTGACATGGAGCCGTTTGTGGTGTTTGTTCTTTTATGTTGCTGATAAATACTATGCTGGGTAGGTATGTATGTATGTACAAAAAAAATATGGACGGGTCGACCAACGAACAGATAGAGCTTGTCCGCGCACCAGCTAGACAGTCAGTTAAACGACAAGGCAAGGCAGGCAGTCAATCCTATTGCTTTCTTCGAAACTCTTATTTATTTATTTGTGATGTGAGTCTCGCGCGTCGTTATCGGATTCGTTTTTTTGTTAAATTTACTGATATGGCGGTTGTTGTTGTTGTTTTTGTGCTTGTGTTTTTTTTTTTAATGATTATTCCTCCGTTGAAGTTGTCGGTGGAGTTGGTGTCGTTTGGTGAGGGCTTTGATTGCTTTTTTATGTGTCTGCTGTGTGCATATATGCATTTCTATGTGGACATTTATCATTTATATATTCATTTCCATATATAAAGTCATACATAAATACATATGTATATACCCTCACATAGAAAGATCCGTCCGCGTACTTTATCGCCTTTTCGAAACCATTTAAATTTCGTTGCCACGCACACGCCACGATCAGTACGAAATGAACAACTCGAGTTGAAGCGACCTCAGCAGGCGTGCCGCGAACGTTAGCTTAGTAGAACGGGCGCCCGCCAAAAGTGTGCCCTGTATGAAGGTTGAATAAGTAGCTGTACCGGGGCATTGGGCGAATGTTCAAAGTGCATACATGAAATGTTTGGCGACTTCGTTGTTGCTGTTTCTCGTCTGCCCCGGAAGCATGTATGCAGAAATTCGGGTTGCTCCAGTACAGGTTCACTGTCATCAAGCGTTTCGTACTCACTGGTGAATAAGCTTTAAAGCTCTTAGAGCGTTTTCGTACAAGCTTTAACTACTCTACGAGTGATTAGTAATAGCGTGCGGGGAAAGGATCGAACAGCAAGAAGAAATGAGTGTGATAAAAGCGGGAAGTTTCATGTAAGTTAGCAGTTTGCAAGGGATCATGGATCATGGAGCTTTTGCAGTAATTCAGCGTCCTTAATTGACTTCGGAGTTGAGACAGAAAGAACGCAAAAAGCTCATAAAAGCTAAAAGCGCTGAAAGTGTTAAAGGTCAGCTTTAACAGAACCTGTTTAACTAAAATTAAGGTTGGTGAAGGATGACAAAACGCATTTGTAATAGCGCTGTTTACGATCCTGTGGATCAGTGCAATAATACATTTTATTTTTCGTTTCAGGAAAACACTTTTTGTTTTCAAAAGTTTTTTTTTTTAAATTAAAAAAAATATTGTTTTAAATTTTTAAAATTTTGAATAAAATGTTTTAACATTTTTGAAAATTTTTAAAAAGTAACCTTTTAAAATAAATTTTTAAAAATTGGGGGTTTTTTTAAATAAAAAAATATAGTTTTATTGAATGTTTTTAAGTTTTTATACATTTTTGAAAAAGCATCAAAATAAACTTTTCAACAAAGGGAAATTATTTGTTTTACATTTTTTATAATTTTTGAAAATCTAAATGGAATATTCAACATTTTTTATAAATCTTTTAAATATGTATTAGTATATAAATCTTTAAAATGTGTTTTTTAATAAACAAATTCAGTTTCAAATTTTTAAATGAATGTCAAAGCTCATAAATCTTTTTATATATTAATTTTGAAACTTTTTTTTTAACTATTTAGGCATTGAATTAAAATAAATGTTATTTTTAAATTTTCAGTTTTTTCCTCAGTTGCATTTTAAATGTTAGAATATTACAAATTTTGGAAAATAGTTTTAAACGTTCCTTTTAGAGTGTTTTTTTAACGTAATATTATATATTTTTTAACTTCGAATTTTTTGAGAGTTCCTTTTTTAAAGCCTAGTATAAGAGCGAATATGTTGTAATAAAAAAAAAAAAAATTATATATATGTGAGGACCCGCGTTGTAAAGCTTTAATTAGTTTAAGTAGTCGTAATTCATTACAGGTAAATTGCATTACTTTAAATAGTGCCTTAATTCCATAATTTTAAACATATTTTTATTTTTATATCATACTAAATTCAAAGCATGTTTTCTGTATGCGTGTATAATGACAAAATCTTCAAAAGTCTTCCATTCGTTATACATAAATAAAATATAAATTTGCATGGTTTGAAAACTACTAAAATAATATATTTTACAATAAAATTTTGTATAACATACTCGTATAATTGTAAGATTAGCATGTAAATAAAATTTTGTAATAATAACTAAAAAAAAAAAATAAAAAATTTAAAAAACTCAAAAAAGTAGTAATAATCATTATTCGATTGTGGACCCATTTTTATTTTCTGTCCACTACTTAACTGGTTCAAGAGATGTGCGGGAGCGATTTTGTGGAACCTTCTAGGCCATCTCACCTCCTCCTTCCGTAAGGAAGAAAAATATGGCTAATGAGAGGCATCATATCCGTAGATCAACCATGGAGTTGCACGTCATCACCTTTGTGCATTCTAGTCGCCTCTCACTATAGGTATGCCTACCTCGGACATATTCTAACCCCCTTACCCTATAATTGATATTCATTAAGCCCTTCTTACACTTTTAACTAAAATCGCACTGGTAGAAAATTTGCAATAGTTGCTGAATTGGTGAAATATGAACTTTTGAATTTGGTTGAAAACAATGCTTCATTAAACAAGTGTGAAATTCTTTTGTAGCTATTTTTTATTTTTACTTTTATTTTGCATTTTATCTGACATCAAACTGGGTAACATAAGCCAATAGTCAGCTTTTATACCCAGATGTTGGCTGAGTTGGACTATAATTAGAGCTGATGCACAACTCATCATTAAAGAACAAATGGGACAAATAATTTTGAATGAGAATACAAACCGTTAAGTCTAGAGGTCGGTACCAAAAAATCCTGGGGTGCTTGATTTAATCAATAAGTTCTGGAAAATTGATGGGTCTGAAAATTGTCAACCAAGTTTATGTTTATTGGAACAAAGCGTTGATTGGGCATTTGGGTGTACGCGTTTGTTTCCACCCAAAACCTATGTATATGTGTATCTTCACTTGCTTGCTTTGCTTATAAGACTATAACTCATACCTACATACTAGGCATGACAATTTTTTGGATTGGAGATTTAAAATCCCGCGATTGTCGGGATAAATATAGGTTGTTATTTAACCTTCAAATATGTAAGAAATAATTGGATTTAACATTTTTTTTTTATTTGAAACGAAAGGGGTTTCAATACTTATTCAAAAAATTATAATAATAAAGCAAAATTTAAATTTAAAAGTTTTGAATTTTTTAAGCCAATTGTTTTCGCACTTTTTAAGGCAATCTTTAAAGTGGATCACCTTGATGAGCACAATTTTTGTAAAAAATTTGTGTTTACTAAGTTGAAAATTTTAAAATTGATATAAGAAAACTTCACTTGTGTACAGTTTAAAATCCGTGCTATAGAAGATGTTACATTTAATAGAAAATAGAATATTATATAAATAAATGGAAAACTTTTAATAGGCTCACGATTACCTGGTAGTTGATAGAAAACTAAAAATTAAGTTACTCAAAAAAAAAAAAAAAATTTATTAGGATTATTTTCATAAATAAATCACTTGTATTAAGTTTTTAGTAAAATATTTCCAAAGCTGAAAATTCCGGGATTTTAAATAAGAAATATCGTTATTTACGGCACCTAAAAAAGCACGAATTACCGTTATCAAACTAGGGCGTTCTGAAATCTATGGCGTATAGGGAAAACATATCCCAAATACACACGAACCTCGAGTAGAGAGGTCGATTTCAGATCAGCTTACTACGATGACAGATAACAAGGTCCACGAAAATAACGTCAATTGATTTTATTTCGTATCACAAATGGAAATAATGTCAGTTACGTTATTTCTCTTTTCGAAATGGAGTATTTCTAAACAAAATATTCTTTTGTAACCATTTGCACAAGCTTTGCCGCTATTCGACCCTAGATTAAATTAGAGATTTGAATTTTTAAAGATGAATATTTCTACAGTTTTGGCACATAGACAAAGATTTTATAAACTGGACGGTCTAATTCGTACGTTAGCTTGTAGTAGTGTATGCTGTATGCATAAATTTGCTATGAATAAGCTTAAAGTTGATACACTGCCAAAAATGAGGTGACTGATCTCCACAAAAAGTGGTCTGCGATCAGTACCTTTAGTCTACAGTGGGCTATAATTGGTACCTACTATTCCGTTATAGGCATAGTTGGTATAAGTTGATTTTAACTTGTGTAGCCTACTTATAATTGTTGAAAATAGACTTTTCCGATCGTAGCCGTAGGAGAACCAAGTCGATCTGTCCGACACTACCCGTTCTGCATTAAAGGGTATATTTAGTATCTTCATAGAACATGGTCAAACAAAAGCGATCAGTACAATCCATACAAAGAGATCAAAAGTGACAGTGCTCGCATGCGCCTTTGCGACTAATTAAATACTCATCCTAGACTAAGTGCAGTTTATGAATATTATTATAGCTATAAAGCTGCCAATACTAATTAAGTCATAAATAATCTATATTCAAAACCATTTGAGACGTTCATAAAAAATTTTATGGTCAAAGTGAGACAACGATAAAGATAAATGTTTAACACTTGCATCGAGTTTTAGTTGTTTTAGCTGCGTAAAAAAAACAAGAACAAAATCGCTGGCTGGACGGAAGATTGTCCTATCTAAGCTAACGGTTTGAAAAAGTTTCAAATCTGAAAATCGGTATTGGTTGTTCTGTTATAAAATTGTATCTAAGAGCCAATAGGTAGGTCCAACTTCCAATCAGCCTTCAAAATTACACTGTTAGTTAAGAAAAGGACTAAGGAATATGCCTTATTTGAGTCATTTGGAGGATTTTAGTTCACACTGAACTGTCGTTGATCTCTAAAGGTAATGGCTCAAAGTTTACACGTGCTCTGGGATTCAAGTTGTCGCAGATACATAGAGGGATAAACTTGCTAGAAAAGTTACTAAGCTGTATACAGCTTACTCGACTGAAAGAGTACATTTCTTGTCGTGAAGTGCGAAAAAAAAGGTGGACAGCTACATTTTGTCCAAAAGCAGGTCAAATATGTTCGTAATAGGAGCCGGTTTCGAAACCCACTCCGCTTAATTAAGAGAGTTGCTGCTTAAAGGGTAATGTTGAGGAGTGTGCTATCTTTCTCACAGTTCATAAACAGGTTGTAAAGAAATTCAGAGGAAGCAAATGATAGACCACCATCGTTACCACTGTTTGACCCTCCGCTAATTCAGAAAGCCAGCTTGCATACAGAGAACCTAACTTTTTCAGCACTTGGCCAAAGTGTAACGCCGGTTGGCGGTGGGCTCATCTAGTAGTAATTCCTTCTAAACCAAAAAGGTCAGCATTTGTAAATAAAATAAATTAAAATAAGTAAATTTTCATTTTATCCATCTTTTAATTTTTTATTTATTTTAAAATTTTTAGTATTTTGTCTTATGTAGTATATATAACAAAACAAATTTTATACACCCCAAAGCAGCAATCTAACATTTTTGTTCAATCAGTAGCTCTTCCATTTAAGAATTTAAGATAATTTTTTTTCAGATATAAAAAAATAACAAAATCCTTCTCTCAAATCCTCAACAAAAATACATTTTTGAAATAAACTACTTTTTCACACAGGAAAAAATAGCATTTCTGAACTGAATTCTCCACATTTACAATATTTACTCTTATCGTGGATAGCGTTCCCGCCAGTCATTAGGTTAGCTCAAATTCAAAACGCCTCTATTTTGCACAAGGTCGCAGTGACCAAACCTTGCACGCTCATGGCAAGTTAGAGCTTTACGGGAAATGTCTACCCCACAAAAATTAAATCTCTACAAATTCAGTACCTCAGCCAGATACAAAGCTACGCCTGCGCCCAACGATCCATAAAGTTCCATTGTATTTTGTATGGCTCGATAGTTTCACGTTGCAATGAGGTCCAAAAGAAAGTGCCGGCGTTAGTTCGCGCAAAGTGTACTGGCACATAAAACTCATCATCCTTCTCCACTGCTTGTACACGATGTGTGCCATCCTCATTGTAGACCACAATCGCAGCACCATTATCACACATGCGCATCTCTTCAATGAGGCGCTTTTCAAGATCTTCGTTGGCGCGATTATCCATTTCGTTTGTTAACCACTCAAAGTCTGTATCGCGCTCACCACTGGGAGAGGCGGCAATGTACGAATTACGATTTTGTTGACATTTCGTATGTGATTTAAAGACACGACCAAGTAGAGGCTTTAGCAGATTCTTGAGACGACGTGATGGTGAAACTTTGGATTTTCCCTGTTGCACGTGTGACCAATGTTGCAGCAGAGAAGTGGGCTGTTTGATGGAGCTTTTCTGGAGCAGAGATTTATTGCTCGCCGCTGACATATAGCTGGTATGCTGCTTACATGGGCTGTTGTTGTTGCAGTCGTATTGAAGTGATTTCCGAGCGATAACTGCAGACATGGTGACCAAACTTTTTGTATGAATCGCGTGATATCAATAAATTTAGAATTTTTAATTTAAGTTCTTCAGCTTGCGTTCTAGTTTTCTTCAAATTGATTCTCCGTTAGTTCTTAGTTCTTGTCGCTTGCTTTGCTCAAACTGAAATGTTGACTCTCCGAGCTCGTATGCTGCCTCTTATAGTTTTCTTGTGCATTGCATTGAGGTGCAAGAAATGAGAGCAATGCTGCATGTTTGTGTGTGAACGCGTAGCCAGCATCTCAGCCAATCAGCGCTGTTGGATGAACGGCAGGTGCGCGCCAAGAAAAATTCCCAAGCATCAAACAACGTTGTGCTGGGTTGCAATGGGATACTTTATGATCGGTGCGCTCATCTTCTCTGTGTTGGCCGTTCTACACCGTTGCACGTGTGTGGATTCACTCTCGCAAGGATCAGAACAAATAAGAAAAACTAAAGATCGTTTGTGTTTTGTTAGATACCTGCAGGCAGGTCCTGTTGCAAAATACACCGTACGTGCGTTGGGCACGAAGCGTGAGAAACTCCTTGCATGCTTTGTTAACAACAGAAGAAAAAAATTAAATGTTTAAAATAAAAGTAAAAGGTTTTCTGTTTTTGCTAATTTACTTATACCCAGTAGAGCTATCTCTTATCGGTATCATATCTATCTATCGGTTATTCCTAGGAATGCCCTTTAAAAGATCATCTGTCTGATTGATCCTACTCATACAAATTCTGTGGAAGGAGGTCCCAGTAATGGTGAGATGTAAAGCAAGGAAATACGTTTTTGCAAGCTTCAAGTACAGTTGTTCTCAAGGATCTTGCTATTCCATAAGGGGCAATGCAAGTTCACTCATTGTGAAACTTAAAAGAGGTCAGCGGAATTCTTTAATTACAGAAGCTCTATGCTTTCGTCTCACACCATCCGTCAGAGCAGAGTTTTGTGAAGGAAGTTTGTTGTGTGTTCCATCCAAAGCTTATTTAATACCAACGATTCCCACTTAGAAGTTACTACAATGATCGGGACACCGAAATACATATTCAAAGTAAAGCTCTAGGCAGAAAACTTTGTTCCCATTTAGGCTTGATCCATATTTTACTAAGTTCACCAATGCTTGACTTCGTAGCATGTATTTTGTTCAGATCTCCTTAATGGGATGGTTAACCCGAAGGCGGTTGGTGGGTGTGGTCTCCTCAGCTCAAGAGCCATGTTTGTATCCTCGTCCCAGCATATCGACGCAGATGAGTTAAACAATTTTTAAAAGCACCCCGCGCTTGATAACCCTGAGTTAGAAGAGATGCCCGAAGAAGGAGGTTCCTAGAAATTTCATTCTGCTATGGCAATGCGCTAGACAATCTGACATCAGGTGCTCTAAAGTTAGTTGCGCCCCCGGAAGATTGCAGCTGCCGCACGAGGTATTATGTTCCATCCTTACCCATGCCGTATGCGCCCCAAAGTCCATTGCCGCCTAAGCACTGCAAACGCCTTCTCCTACTATAACAGTTACTGAGCCAGTGCTCAGAGATACGACCGCTATTAAGTCCCAGGAGCGCAAGGACTTATTCCGTTTTTGAGATATCAAAAGCCTTCCATATCTTGGGCCATATCTCCAGAGAGTTTTCTTGTAGAACCTATTCGAAACCAAAGGTGGGGAGCACAGCACAAGGATACATCCCTATCGCAAACCGTTTCAGCCTTCAAGAGAATGGAAGGGCACCTGCAGCTGCCATGCCTGCAAAGTCAACGACAGTTGACTCTTCAGTGGCCAAATGTAGCAAGCGTTGCCCATAAGATTGTTGCCATTAAGATCATACACCTTATATAAAGTACTCGTCGGATTAAGTCCTAGCTCTTTGAAAGGAATAAATAACCCTGGAACGTAACGAGCTGGATATATTTTTGTTACAGCTATTACCGATTCCCAATGCTTTTCAATGCAGTGCCCCTTAATATTTTGCTAGAAAAATGGAAAGGTTTGCAGAAATCGCTGTTACCTCCTAGATATCAGCTGCTAAAACACACTACTGGGTATATAACGCTTGATTCCACCTGAGCGTCTTCTACTTATTGTTTTCTTTTACTTGTTGTAGTTTTCTCCACACCATCCTGGCCGTTACAAACGTGCTCAACGTATTTTACGTGTATCTTGCTATTATTATCCTGCTGATGGGAAGATGATGCTGATGAGTCAGTTGTGCAACCACACACACACATACACACGCTGTTCAAATTGAAAACAAGTCATGGTTTATCCTTCGACTCGTAGCGTGGGAACATCATTTCGTTGTCATTAAATCAAATTACTCTTGTCTTTTGTTAATTTGGGGTCCTTCGTTTTTAATTTGATCCTTTGCCTCCTTCTCGGTTTCAAAATGCTGTTGCTGCTGCAGCTTTTGCTGCTGTTGTTGTCGCTTTTGTTGTGGTACAGCTATGCGTGATCCTTGCTGTGTTTGGCTTCTCAGCTCATTTATTTTTGTTTGTATGTGATGTTGGGTACATTGATGGTTTCCCCATTTTTGTTGTTATAGTTGTTTACGTTATTTAAATTTTATTGGAGTTGTTGCTGTGTAAATTAATATCGCTGCCATATGTTGCTTTTTAGTTGGCTTCGCTCACAAGTGTTTCTTTATTATTGTTATCCTTCTTGTTTTGTGCTTTTATTTTTCACTTTTTTAATTTTGGGTTTATGTGGTTTTTGCAGAATTTTTTAAGCGATGCACTGACTTATGGGTGCACACTGAGAATAATTTTTGTAGGATTTGTGGATGTTCGTTCAGGTTTGTCCAGATAATGTTGTTTAGTATTTTCTAATGGGGATTTCTTTGAATCAACAGTATAGAAGGTAGTAAAATATTTTTCTAAATATGCGTCCAGTTATAACTGGTCAGTTCAGTTAGAGAGACAACTCGTGTTTTGCAGGAATGGTACTTATATTTGAAGAACAGTTTAAATATCCCAAGATTATCCTGATTAGAAATTCGAACGGGATTTCATACTGAGGAGATGGATTTAAAGATATTTAGGAGTGTTGTATTACGGTAACAGGAACATCAGAAACACTAGGGCCTATCGCTTGAAGCCATACTTTGGCTTTATCAAGCAATTTCGAGACAGACATTTCTCTTTTGGGGTCTTTGTCTGCTGGACAGGTTTTGAATAGATCGAAATTTTAGAGAGGAGTACTCGTTGAAAGAGGAGAAAGAAGAAGAAGTACTCGTTGAAATAAGTGGGACCTCGGGAGAGAGGTGGGTCTGTCGATTCTCCTATCGTGTGTCTGCTACAAGCGTGGCAATCTGATCGATGGTAGGTCTGAAGACACGCTCATAAGGTCCAATCAACTTTTCCATGATAGGAGTCAGCCTATCGTACAATACGTCAGATATGCGATATTAAGGAGACTGGTTCCTCGGTAGTTGACCCGATATGCTGAATTGCCCTTCCTGTGGGTTGGGAAGAGTATACTAAAGTTCCAGTCTGGATGCATACGCTCATCTGATCTTATTCTGCACAAGAGTTCAAGTATGCTTATGAATGACTCTTGGCCTCCAAGCTTGAACAGCTCGACACATATCCAATCACACTTTATCTTAGTCGGATGCTACGGTGTTTTTTCCATTGTCAGATATTAAGGTACCATGTTCGCCATCGCCATAGCAATTTAACAATGAGAAGAGGTGTTCCCTTTATGATTTAAGTTGTAATTATTGTCATTGCAGAAACCGCCCCGGGCTTGAAAACTTCCCCACCCTTTCATGCAGTTTCGTGCATTACTCCAAAGTAATCACTGGAACTTATTTATTGCCCATGATACCTCTCTTACTGCCCAATTTCTCTTAGTGCATCCCAAGCTGGGCATCGTATTATGTTGCCAACAAATCAGGCCTCCCAATTAAGCATCATTGCTATTTTTTGACTCATACATACGCCGTAGTGCTGAAAATATTTCACTTTTTTCTTTTTGTCGATAAATAATGTCAAATTCGTTTTTTTTTCAATTCAAACAACATTTATTAAGGTGCCAAGTAAGAAGAAAAAGGATTCGTTGCAAAGAAGCCTTGTAGCGGCATAATAGGAGAGAAATCGACGACAGGCACGTAAAAGAAATAAAAACTGTAAAAAACCTTAAAAAACACAATAAAGAGAAACACAGAAAAAAAGAAATACTCGGAATAAAAAAAAATGCGAAACAACAAATCAAAATAACAGGTTAGGTATTTATTGAGCACGTCCGCCAGTGGGTAATAGGGGAAAAGAGTGTGGGAAAGGGAACAAATAAAAGAGAGTATAAGGGACGCTGTGTGCTTAATGATACATATTTAGTTTGCTTCTTAATGCTTTGAGATACTCTGTATTAGGGTATACCACGATGAACTTTGTTGTTTTTTTTGCTCTTCTAGAGTTAGTGGTAGAGGTAGAGCTGGAGGTAAGGAAAAGTTAGAGGTAGAGGTTTAGGTAGACGTAGAGTTTGAGATAGAGTGAGAAGGAGAGACAATATAAAGGAAAATGAAAAGTAAGAAGGATCCGCCTTTAAAAATTTGTTAAAGTTTTGCTGGTAAACCAAATTCCGTTCAGGATAAAGCTTATTACGTTTCTCAGTTTTATTAATAGAATTGCATGGGTACCGGGAAAGGCATACCTATACAGGTAATATCATCTCAACAGCTGATTGAATTTTTTTCATTCTAATTTTCTCTAAACTGTCAAACTTGCCTGCAATCGGTTTGTTTACATTTTAACATGCGCTGTGCTGTTCTGACGTTTTAGAGAAGCAATTTCCAATATGGCCGCCGTGCTATTAACTGTTTTACCATGGTACCGGGTGATATTTTATTTTTATAAAAACATTTTTGAGCTCTGCTTCGTCCAAGGCTGGAGTTACACTCACACAATCTAGTTATCGCGGTTTACGGAAGAAGGGGGTGGGCGGTGAAATGAGTTAGAATTTCGAAACGACAGTCGTGTTAGTACCAGAAAGCGACAATGCCTCACTGATACCTCTCAAAGCACAGATATTTCCAGCTTCGGGAGTTTGGGAAACATTTTCCAAATGATTTTTTAAGATACCCTCTACTGTCCCTACGTGAGTACATACTCACATATATACATATTTATATAGGATATTTTTTATATAGCTATATTGCCTTAAGAGAAACGTCAATTTAATATTGTTGATGTTTTATTATCGGAATTTATTTTTATATTTTTTCTCTGTTTTTTTTTTGTTGGTTGTTCATAACAAATTAGGGGTTGCTGCATCATTTTAGTTGGAAGCGTAAATAATATGCGATACTCATATCTAAATGCCTACATATGTACGTATGTACATACAACAACATATTAAAGCGCTAAAAAGGGTTCTGGGGATTTTTAACACATTCTAGTGTTTTCATCCCAAAACACTTTGTATTGAGTAAAATGCACAAAAAAAAAAAATTATTTGAAGCGTTTAATGATATCTCGCAAGCATGACTTTGACGGTTTATTTTTGTTGTTTTGGCTAATTCTGCTGACTTTTATTGTTGTCATTTGTACAACTTTATTGCCCAATTAATGTTTCTTAGCTTTGTTTTGCTTTGCTGAATTTTTCAAAAGAATCGCTACTGCTGTTTTTTGCGAGTATTACAACAAAAGTACAGAAAACAAGATTTGGCTTCTTCGGTGTTAACACTTTATTGTTCAAATTGAAATTTTTGGTCATATAAAATAAAGCATGCAAAAGGTTTCTACTGCCAAATAAAGTCATGTATTTCTCCTCTAGAACATTCCAATTGTTCAATGCGATGTGATATCATATAAGTTGGGACGAATCCCTACCATTGAACTTCTTTAACAGGATGCCGTAGAAGATTATACAGCTGAACTAAGCCGCACAGGTCAATCTACGTATCATTAGCCTTAACTAAACCAACTCAGAATCACTCCTGCACACGTTCCACTTTACTGAGTAATCAATAAAATTCTCTATCGGTGAACAAAGAAATCCTATGAAAATTTGTCCGCTTGAAATCATAGACAGTGTCGAAGGAAAAAGGGATTGCCTACCTCAAAATCATATAATAATGTTTAGTAATGAATTCCAAAAAGAGATACTGTTCTTATGAAAAAAAGCGATAATAATAAATGGCGATATCATGATGTGATGTAGATTGATAATATATATAATAATATATATATATAGTTTCTGTGTCATTGCTTTGTGTTGCCAAATGTTTTCTGCTCGTATGATGTGATGATGTCGTATAGTTTGATAATATAAAAGGATAATGTGATATATATTACCTGCTGATGTGAGGATGAAATTATTATCGCCACATAAAGAGCGATGTGGGAGATGATGATGTGATGCAATTTAATCATAGAATTGGTCAATGTGATGTGATAGTATTTTTATAATTTGATGATGGGATGATAAAAAGTGGTAATAATATAAAAGCAAGATGATAATGTTATCTGATAGGCTGATACATATCATGTGATACGTTCTAGTTTTTATAATTGGATGATGTGATGCGATATAATAGGGTGATGTAATTTAATAATGTGATGTTATAGTCTTTTTATAATCTGATGATATGATGATGAAAAGTGGTTATAATGTATTTGCGAGATGATGATGTTATCTACTTCTTATAATTCGAAGATTTGATGTGATATAATTGGGTGGAATGATGATGTGACATAACTTGATGATATGGTGGGATGATGTGATGTGATATAATTTAATGATATATTTGGATAAGGCGCTGTGATATAGATTCTGTGTCCTTGTTTTGTTTAGCCGAATCATTTCTGTTCGTATAATGTAACTAAATGTGGTAATATTATATGGTGATGGAGGGATGCTGATGTGATATTATATTTATAATCTAATGATGTGATGATAAGATGTGGTAATAGTAAATCACGATGTGCAAGATGCTGTTACTTAACTAATGTAATATACCAAGTGATAAGTTCTATTTTTCATAATTCGATGATGCAATGTGATATAAAATTTTTAGTTCAAATAACTGTTTATTCAAGTGATAATAATATATGGCGCTGTGCGGGATGATGATGGGATACAAGGTGATGATCTAATTGTATGATATATTATGATATAGCAATTTAAAGTTATAATGTGAAGCGATTAAATTTTTAGCTCTAGTAATTATGTGCAAGTGATTTCTGTTCTGATGACGTGGTCATCTGCAAAACTTTATTTTGGGTGATTTGATATCAATTGATTTTTATAGAAGGCGAGACTTGTACTTGTGAACCTTTTGTAAGTTAAATATGGGTATATTGCTAACTGTATAAGTGCGCATGTGTCACTTGGCATAATACCATCAACCATCATTTAAAGTGAAATATGATATGACTTTCTTAGTTAAAATCTTCAGACACACATTATTACTTGTTTACTAGTATATTTCCCCTGGCCGCTGGTTTTCTTTTGTTGTAACTAATGGCCATTTACAACAACAAATTCACTCAATAGCAATGACCCTATTTCAAGAATAGGAAAATGAAACTCCGCGCAACTATTGGCCAACAATTTTGTGCAGCCTTGAGGCTTCTACAATCGGGGTTGAATTTTCGCCTGCGCAAAGGTATAAATAGAAAGCAGGACGAGCGATAGATCATCATTTTAAGAACTGATCTTCTACAGATAACTAAACAGTATTACGGCATTACACAAAGAGCATGGCGCTGAAGAAGGTTTTCCAAGCGATTCGTCAAATCTTTGGGAGAACATTAATGCCTAAGATCATTGTCAACAAAGGAGTCAATAGAGGAAACCCCCAAAGAGCGGAAAGTATGCAAAACTGCCCGGCTCATGACAACAAACTCATCACATACCCAACACTTAGCGCTGAACTGCAGGAGAATGCGCTCAACGAGTTAGCGGAGTTTGTGTGCAAATCCGATATGATCATCGCTGATCAATGTTTTATAGATCGCCATTTTTATTTTAGTATAAACGGATGTTTTTTACACTAAACTCAGAGGCCTTAAGTGCCTTTAAGACCTGGTGCGTCTATAAATTGCACTGTTATGCAAACGCTTTAAGTTTACGTGGCTTCAAAAGCCCTTTAGCGATTATCATAGCTTGTGTGATGCAGTTGAACTGCCGATCATCGATTAAGCGCCCTTAATTGGTCTGCGTAAGCCCACTGGCCACCACATTATGTCGACGATACTTTGAAAGCTTTAATATAATAATCATTTGTCTTCCATTTAGTTCTAAAGTTGCCAGCTGAGAATAGAAAGTAGTTGAAATTTAATAAAGAAATCCTCGACGCAAAAGAGAACACTTTTTTATTTTTTATACAATTTATGGTATAATTTCTTTACACAACTGAAGCAGCCAGCAAATGTTTTTCTTCGTTTAATGCGCTGAGATGACTTGAAGTTTATACTTAGCAGTGATGAAAAGTAGTAATTTCGTATAACGCTCCTAAAGGTTCAGTCGTAGAGTTGAGAGTCCTGCATCATGACAGTGTATCCCAGTGGGAAGCATCCTTTCGTATCAAGATCTGCTATAACTCAACTTTTAGGTAGTTGAGGAATGGATATATAGCTTCAACTGTGATGCAATATTAATATTGTTGGTACTGTTTTGCCAAGAATATCAGCACCCTTGGTTTCTTTTATTTATTGTGGCGCAGGCACTGAGTTTCCACCCTAGTTTAGGTTACGTTGAGCGCTACACTTCACTTAAATGAGACAACATAAAGGTTCGTACAGCTTACAAGTGCACTGGGACTCATATGATGCTGATTGTCGAATACCTTGAAGCAATTAATAGATAGTTCAAGTAGTTCCAGACCATCTACGATGGTACCGCAGTTGAGCCCAGAGCTTAAGTATGCGTTTGAATGCTCGAGTAAACATTGAATTCCCTAACTTGATTACACTGGATAGCATTCCGTCCACTACGTCTTTGAGCGCTGCAAATTCCGCCAAGACGGTACTGAAGTGATCAGACAAGGGACGACGAAAAATCATTCCAATATACATCTAATATCCACCCTGTCGGAAAAACAGAAAGTCAAATCAACTGATCAGCACCTTGAAAATGCAGCTTACATCAAGCCCCTGAGAGCAGCTCACTTTCCAACTTTCCCTTCCAATATCGATTCCTCTATGAGCTAGTGCACCCGTCCAATGCCTCAAATGAGTCCCACGCGCACATTGCACTCTTTCAGAATGACAGTAATTAAGCTACAGTCTGTCCGACCCGGAATAAAAATCGAAGTCGATAGGAATGCTCTATTGCCTGTAGCTCACGACCCTGTAGATTGCATCACGAAACCTGAGCTCAATTAAGCGTACCATTGAAAGTCAAGGAGACCCAGACAGCTTTGTATGGACTATAATTCCGAAATGTCTAAAGCTTTTCGGCAGTACTATCGGTACTATCCTATTTTTACAGTTAACAGATACACAAAGCTCTACCCATCTAGTCAACGAGCTTCCCAGGTTATCCAGAACACAAAGTTAACAAGTGTGTTAGCCATGTGAAGAGTTCTTTAAAGGATATGAACCACCTGCACTTCGAGTGAATACTGAGGCGGGAATAATTTGTTGGACTTTTGTCGAGCCTTCGACAAGCATACAAATATTTCTTTAACGTGAGTGACGCGAGTCACTCTGGCTCAACTTTGGTGGGGATATTATAACAGATTAAACTCTTACTTGTCACAAATGTAGTGTCTCGCCCACATCGACGCTCTCCTTCTATCCACCCTGCTGCTTTTTTCGATCACTATACTACTAGACCATAGAATAGGATATAGACATGTTAATGCCAGCTTCGTTTATTGTCCCCAATGACGTTGGGGCGTTGGACGTCCTTACTCCGTCAATGGTTCGAAGCCTGTAAAGCTTTCAGGTTTCTCTTTACCTACCGGTTCTTCCAATCTTAGAAGTAAGGAGGTCATAGTGAGACAGCCTCAGCAATGGTAATGAGCACATTCTTGTCGGTATTTTCGGTACACAAGTGGTGGCGGCAGGGTCGTTTATAAAAGGGAGTAGGGGCTTGCAAATAAATGAAAACTTCCTAGAGTGAAGTGCTTAAATGCAACGCTTTTCCCTATCTTTGCGATGATAGAGGGCAGAGAAGTCTGCAAGGACTTGCCTTTAGGGTTACCTTGCCTTATAATCAGTGCATACCTACGTCTCTCCAGCGTTTTGAGACAAAAAGACTGAGTTTACTGAGTCGCTTAGTTTTTAGTACGAAGCTTTTTGCCTCGGCCAATGTTAAGGAAATTTGACAGAGTCCCCACAGCGGGAAAGGTTTTAACATAATTTTTGGGTCACCTTAAGTACTTTCCGAAAGGTATTATCAGCTCTAAGAGATTGGAAGGGTCAAAATATTACAAGTTCTTTCAAAAAAGAGAAAAGTCAAAATTTGTATATAATTGTATGTAGTTTATTAAAAATCATTTGATCTACATACATGAGTTACATAATATAATACATATCTTAAAAACTAAGTGGAAGACAAATGATTTCGTTTTTCAAAAACATTAAAGCTTCGTACATCGCCGACACTTTACTGTGGCCAGTCTACAAATGTGTTTTATCACATCGAGGTGACATAACAATTTACGCAGACCAATTAAGGGCTCTAGGCGTATCGACGATCGGTTGGCAGTTCAACTGCATCACACACACGCGTACATAAGCTTAGCTTTAAACTATGAAAGCTGGGACAAGTTAAAGCGTTTCTTAATACGGTGCGGTTTAAGGACGTACCAAGTCCTTTGCCAAAACCAAGCAAGTAGTGTATCGATCTACATTTCATTTACTCAGCCGCGTGACATAGCCTCAAATTCAAACTGTTCGTTGAGCTCATTTTCACATTCTTCGTCGCTTAGAGTTGAGAATGTAGTGAGAATGCTGTCGTTGAGTTGTGTATCTTCCGCTTCCTGACGGGTTTCAATCGTTATTTGAGCTGCTTTTGCGGAAACTTCTTTTGTTGTAGCATTAATGGTAAGTTTGCCTCTTGTGGATGGTTTAAAAACACGTCGTATCACCTTGTAGACCTTCTTCAATACGCTATTTGGTGTGTAATGCGGTTTGTTGATCGTTTGCTCAGCCAGAGTTTTGGCATTGTAATTGTTCGTTAGCATAACGTAAGACATTTTCGTTTTATTAAAAATTTGTTTAGCTTGCAAATGTAGTTAATAGCTTGATGTCAGCGCTGGGAATGATTTTTCAACATTCGCATCATCTCTATTTATATGGTTTCTTTTGTGAAAAACCACCCTTGTTTATCGCAAATTCAAGGGCTCATAAGAATGCTGGCCAATAAGCGTTGTGATTTTTATCTACAATACATTCTTTTGTTACTGTAATTTGAGAGTTTATTGGAGTTGTTCAGGAATTTGATTTTATTTTGTTTGTTGTTCTTGTATTTCGCTGTTTATCACTTGCTGCACTTGAAAACAAAACTGAATATGTTTAGGTACTGGCGTATTTACTCAAACTCAAATGTTGAAGCATTTTAGATAATTAGATATGTACTTGGTACTTTTGTGAAGACTTGTAACACATAAAAACCGACATACATACATATGAGAGAAAAGAACACACAATCAATGCTCAGAACTGGATGTAAAGTGCCCAATAGGAACTAGTCTGGTGTGAACTGGATTTCCAGTTCAAAACCGCTGAATGCCTAAAAATCACAATTTTGATTGTTTTTATCAAAATAAATCCTTCTCACGCTATCCTTGAACGAAAAACAAATATTGAAAAATTTCGGTTTTGTTATACACATACAGTGGTGCACAGAAGTATTGGCACATTAGTTTTCGACGATTTTCACCAATTTTGGCCTTAATAAAATTATTTTAACAAATACTATATAAAAGCATGTGTCAGTGTCTATTACAAGAACTATAAATTTCGTTTTAGAAATGTACGAAAAATTCGCGAAAATTCCAAGAAATTTTAGCAAAATTTTCAACTTTTTTCATAGAATTTTCAGAATTTTTTGGAGTAACAAGTTTTGTAGGCCATTAAATTTTAGTATAGTAATGTGTTAATCTTAAGTTCGTATCTCCAAAACCAGTTAAGGTTTCCACCCTTCATTTGATACCGATATTGTACTAACACATTTTTGGTCACCCTGGTCCACATAGGGATCTATAACTCTGACACCGATTGACTTATCGAATCATGTGATGCCGTACATTTTAAGTCATACATCTAGTAATGCAATGCTGAAAGCTACATTCCATTATTCTATGCAGTTTTTGAGTGATGCGCGCCCAAACATATAGATAGACAGACAAAAAAATTCTAAAAACTGCTGCTTTGTATTGTATGGGCTCAACGATGATCCCTCCTATCATTTTTTCTTGAATATCGGCCTGCTACAATTTTATTACATGTAGAGAGAGATTTAAAATAAGGTTAAATACGAATAAGTGTGAGTAAGATTAAACCTAAAGAGACGAAGTTTGGAATGTAAGACAGTTGTAGTCATGATACTGATACATGTATGAATAGGTGCGCCATAAGCAAAAGGCTAATTCGTTTTCCCAGGTGAGTCCCTTATTACACGCTATTCGAGATTTTTACTTTCTCGGACCGTCGCCAATTGGAAATTTTAGCTCTTTAGCGATTCAAGTATTTTTAATTTCTCGGATCGTTGGTGATTTCTAATACCAAGGTGTTTGACTATGTTTACTTATCTTATTGTTGCGTGGTTCAATGTTGCTTTGGGGAATTGGTCCAGGGCAAACGCCGTTTAGTAAATATCAATAGTTTGCAATATAATTATTATTTATAATGAGACTTAGGGCAGAGTTTAATTTACTTAGGCTATTATCAATGGACGGGCCAAGTATGGATCCTTGTGGAACACCCATGGTCACACTTGGAGTGTGAGATATCGAACTACCGACGCTACTGTCTGGAATCCCTGAAGAAGCTTTGATTTTTAAGTTATATAGCTGACACTATCTGAGACATTAAACAGTTAGTAATACAGCTTCTGTATCTGAGCCGAGACTAATGCGGGCTTGTCAAAGGAATTTATCTGGCGATGCTTTACACCTTCCAAAACCTTTGAGCGCCGATTAATGAGTGAATGAATCTTTGATGTTGTTCGAGAATAAAAAAATCTCTACAAATATAAATTAAGGGATGTAGATCAGTAAAGAGGCGATCCATAAAAAAGATCCAAATACACGATCAAAAGCCTCAACATCCTTTTTTCTGTTGAAAAGATTGGAACATATTCGTAGCTTCTCCAGTCCAAGTGTGAAATTCACTTACGCTTGTGAATTTCTCTCAAAAATATGAAGTAGATATTTTTGGGAAAGCTCTTGCGACTTTAGTTTCTTAAGGAAGGGGTGAGATAATCTCGAAGCTTTGCCGTGTTCATATCAAATCATGCACGTGATAGTCGTTCTGGTATATCTAGTAAGGGATTGCCAAAACTTTCCAAGGTATAACAAAAAAAAGAGTAGAATGAAGAAGATGTGAGAAAAGAGAAAGTGAAGCGAATAGGTTAAGTCTTTTTTCTTTTTCAATATAAATAAAATATAAGGCTGAGATAAATAGTAAAAAACTAAATTTTTTCTTTTTTTTCAGACAAACCTTTATTTATCTGATTTACTTACAAAGGAGAGAGAAAGACAATGACAACTCGCAAATCTTAAAACTAATATTTAAAAGCTAAATTGGAAGACAAATGATTTTTATAAACTAAATTAAAGCTATCATACACCGTCAACACTTCCACGGTAGGCCAGTCCACAAAGGAGCAAGAAAGACAATGACAACAACACGCAAATCTTATAACTAATATTTAAAAGCTAAATTGAAAGAAAAATGATTTTTATAAACTAAATTAAAATTAAAGCTATCATACACCGTCAACACTTCCGCGGTAGGCCAGTCCACGATTGATTTCTCCTCGCACGTAGAGTTAAATAAGGGCACAAGTGGCATTGACGATCGGTTGGCAGTTCGACTGCATCACACACACACGTATAGA
Organism: Merzomyia westermanni; assembly: GCA_949987695.1. Lineage (NCBI taxonomy): Eukaryota > Metazoa > Arthropoda > Insecta > Diptera > Tephritidae > Merzomyia > Merzomyia westermanni. The sequence continues at coordinate 144,371,517 of OX465291.1, read as the reverse complement.
GCTAATAACTATTAAAGCTTTTGTTTCACCATTGCGGTCTGAGCGGCACGATTTAAGGACATACCAAGTCCTTGAAGGCACTAGCGGCTTGCCAGTAAACGAATGCGCAAAACATCTCGTAACGTCAATAAATCTATGGAACGATCTTTGCAATCTCAGTAGCAATTAGGATTACTCATCGTTTAACTTTGCTATGGCGGCCAATTCAGCTAATTCATTGAGCGCATTCTCACATTCTTCCACGCTGAGTGTTGAGCTAGTGCTATCGTCGAGCGTGGTATGCTGTTCGGCATCGTTCATCTCAATTGCTGCTGAAGGCTCGGCAATGTTGATTTCCTTTGCTACCACTTTCAAAGATTTGCTTGTTGTTGATGGCTTGAAAAGGCGGCTCAACAACTTAAATGCTTTCTTCAGCGCCTTGCTAGGCGTGTAATGTGGTTTGCTGCTTATGCTTTGCCTAGCCAAAGTGCTGGATGTGCAAGTATTTTGGAGCACAAAGTAAGACATTTCTGCTTTGGTTTTTACAAAATTTACGAATTTAGATTACAACTTTGCTGTGAAGCGTTGTACTTCAGTACTTGGAATGATGTCCTGTTGTCGACAACACTGGCTATTTATACGTTTTGCGCATAATCGCCAAACAACCCCTATGCACATGGTGAGTGCTGTTGAAGGAAATGCGCTGACCAATCACAGTACGCATAGCCGGGCAGGTGCAATTAGTTCATCTCGTTTGCTGGTGCTCTTTCATTTACCTGCTTGTGACCTGCCATGATTTCTCCCTAACCTTAAAGTACACATATAATTATATATTGTATTCGTATTAAGGTGTCGCGACTCTGAGACTGTTTCAGATTGTGTGCAATTATCTCGGCTACGTGGTGTGGCACAGTGGGCCGAAGGCTTCAGGGTATTTTATAGATTTATTATGTTTTCTTGGGATTGCGGTGTATGAGTTTTATATTCGACTTTCAAAGTCTGTGATGAAAAGTCAGTTAAAGCCAACTCGAACTCTCATTCGTTTATTTTTTCTGTCAGAACTCGGATCCTTGTTGCCATCCCTGTGTGGCCCCGTCCGTGAACTTCACATTTAGCTTAAGTACATTTGCTTGGTATGTTGACATATGGGTCTCTCAGGGGATTTGCTTAGTATATCTAGCAATTATATAAGCACATTGGGAAGGACGTTTCAGCATCTCGAAGATATCGGCCCACCTGATGGAGCTAGAAGCATGTTAAAGTTTCAGCATGACTTCAATAAAAAATAATCCCTTATTTATTTTTCTAATTGGTGCCAAATTGAGTACCTAAAGTATTCAAATCCTCCTTTTAAGGGAGCTTGGGATCTACTCATTTCTGGCTTTCACTTTTGAATACCTAGTAAATAGTTTCTGCGATAGGACATCGTCATTAATTCACACTACTAAGCTCATACAGCTTATTACTAAATTTTCTTGGGTAGTCTCCACGATACCATGTAGTGGTCCACTAAGATTTCAAAGCAGGTTTCTTCCAAATACGTAGCCATCTCATCAGATAGTCCTGTGAGCTCTGCCTGATAGATATGGATAAGTTTCGGAACAGCACATTAGAGAGTTGCAGCTTGGACTATGGATAATAGTATTTTTTCAGTCTTTGTATAACTTATATAATACCCGAAAGAGAGCGCCTTTAAGCAAGTGAACTCTCATCCTTGGCTTAGGATTTGAGTTCTATTTTTCCTTTAAAATTTTATTGATTATTTAAAAGATTTCAAGAGAGCCGCCAGGTTGAGGATCTTTTACCAGATATAAGAATAAGTCTAGGTGACACTGGATTCACTGCACAGAACTAACCAGACTCCTGAACAAAACAATTTGTTGGAATACAGCAATTTCCCGATTCTGTCTCGTTTAATGGCATTTTTAGGGCCAACTCTCTCAGTAGAAAACAATAAAGAAGGTGAGCCCTTCCCCAGTTACGAGGGAATAAAGTGATTGCCACATTTGGACTAGTACCAGAAGGCGCTGTACCGGTAGCTTATCTCGAGAAACATGTTTTTGTTATTAATTTTAAGTTAATACAACAAATATCCTATGAACAATACTATAAAATAATGCTACCTTAACAAAAACAAATACTATTTGAAAAGCTCACCTTCCCCGTTTGATATTTATTGCATTGAAAGAAAAAAAAATCCAAAATCACCTTGCTAAATGCTTTCATGTTTTCTTTCAATCGAGCTCTGTAAATATTTTTTAACCACGACTTGTAGCTGCAAGACCCACAGTGCACTACGCAAATACTCACAGTCTTTGTTGTATTGTTGCTATAATTTTTTTTTGCTTGTCTTGTTTTGTGGATGAGCAATCCCTTGCACGTGTGCAAATGGATTTTTTCAGCTCTTGTGTATTTCCCCCCTCATCTACCTGCACGCAAAAGAATAAATAATGCAGATTAAATAGAAATGCTCGGAAATACAATAAAATATCCTTTTTTTTTGGGTTGCTATGCTTATTTAAAATTTTCGAGCAACGCTGATCGTGGGAAAGTAAAATAAATTTTTAGAGCCTACGAATTTTCATAAATCCTTTGTTGTTTTTTTTATTCTTTTGTTGTTTTTGGTATTCTTATTTCATTTTGGGGGGTAATTTGAGTTACGTTTCTGTCATTTTCATTTATACGTATGAAAATTGAAATGCTGCTTGACGCTGATGACTGAGTATTGATATTGAGCGATCCCTCTTTTCTGTAGCCTCCGTTTCTCGACCGTTACATTTTCTTTCACTTGTTGTTTTTGCTTTCTTGGAGTAAATCCTGAATATTTATACGTGCTAAATTGCTTCTATGGCATAGCTGTGCATGGGTATGCAGTGAGTAGTGATCTTTGCATTGATCGTGGCTGGTTATGGGGGTAAGGGTTGCTTACTGTACTCGTATTACTCAGCCCGCATGAAAATTGTAGGTAGGACAAGTGTTATACCCTCGTTAAACATATGTTGCACTTTCCCATTTTGATGTTGATTTTTTAGGAAATATTTTTCTTCTTCTTTATTTGTGTATTAATTGTTTATTTGAAGCGGTGCTGTGCTGTGCTGATGCGTGGCTGTATTGGTTGAGTATTGGCCCGTTGTGCACTGCGTGGCTATGGTTTGGTTTGATGGAAAGTTACATATACAAATATGTATGTTTGGAGATATAAATGTTGGCGACGGATTTTCTTATCCTTATCAAGATTGAGAATTTTTAACAAAAATTCTAGTTTTCGTGATAGAGAAAATAATTAGTTTTCGGTTTTCGGTTTCTTTTGTCGGGACTAGTCTTGATAATTTAATAATATTTTGCAACGAAGTTTTGCCCCACACGATATGCTGACCCATATTCTCTCTAAGGAAAGCGTGGGAAATTAAAGTGACTTTTTAGGTGCCGTTATAAACTGGTTAAAATTTTCTAGAAAACTATTTACCGGAAAATTTCGTTGCTGACGACAAACCCAAAAATTAATCTTACTAAAGAGAGCGTAGCCTTTAAAAATGGAATTTGGAGCTTAAAAGTATGCAACAATTTTTCATGGTTTACTTAAATTGTATTTTCTGTCCCAAAACTACCGATAAGTTGGTCCAGGTCAGCTTAATAAAAACCCCTAGAAAAGAAAGTTGAGTACGAGAAGGATTAAAAATAAGAATTTCGTTAGAGAGAACAGTTTATAAAAAAGATAAAAAAATTCCGGAGTCTAAGCACTTTCATTCACAATATACTAGTCCAATTTGGAAGGAGGGTGCGAGCTTTTCAGACAAAATCATAGCTCTGACACTGCAGTTCGATTTGTAGATGTTCTATGAAAATCATGAACATATGTAAATACAAACCACAGTTCTAAACTGCTTGATCAGACTGCTAGCAGATCGATTTTTTATTAAGGATCTAAGTTTATTTAACAACAAAAACTAATAAAAACCACGCCATAAGAAATGCATTTAATAACTATTTGAGCGCTTAAAAAGTGTGATAAAAGGAATAGGGGGTAAAGTTGAAATAAGAAACAGATTAATACATTTCTAATCTTCACAGGTTTATTCTCAAATCATCACCCTTCCTCTTAAAAAAAGGCTTAAGGTAAATGCCTGCAAATGTTATGAAAGTAATAATAGGTACATATACATTTATATACAGCTATTCATCAAAATATTTAGGGATGCACATCTTAGGCCAGCAGTTTGGCCCAAACACACTTTCATCGCAAGCTAGCCACACGTTCTCGATCTTCGTTGTTTGATGCTGTGAAGCCTGGGAAAATAGTTTCATTTTCATTCCCACCTGACACAAAAGAACCTTAATAAAAGAATCATTGAATGAATGAATAAGCAAGAGCACAATTTGGTGACAAATACGACTTTCTTACCAAATATTGTGGCGCCCAAGATGTTCCCACAAATTACTTAGTTATTAAAAGGTGCACTGAGTTTCGATACAATGTATGTCCTTATTTTTCCCACAGCTACGCAAAGGTGGTGTCTTCGAAGACTAGTGGAATAGTATTTGCACAAGGTGTCAGAAACTTTTGTTCGATAGTTGACCTCAAAGTAGAGAAGGCATTTTGTCAACGGTGAATGAGGGAGAAAATTCAATGATGAAATGTATGAGCTATAAGCAAAACGCAATGAATAACAGCTCAACGAATTTGTTGGATAGGTCATACTAGGCAAATACCAAAACTCTGTTGCCCAGCTAGGAGATAATATCTAAATCGCGACTACCAATTTATGCCAATTAGAAAGACCAAGGTTCCCCAACTGATGCGGTGTGAGTCTCTTCCTCTTCTCACAGCGGTGAGTGTCATATTGATGCTCCGAGGATGGATAGGATCTTGGTTCACTCTGCTACATTTCTGCTTGAGAAGAAACTGAGGAACTTGTGTGTGCGGGGTTTTGCGTGAAAGCTGGATGCATGTGTTGTATGAATGCCCGACGTGTTCTCACATAAGCCTTCTAAGCACTTGGGCAGTTAGGGCCATCGAAGATGGGTTGGATGCGAATGATACTCTCCCCACTAGTCTAGTAATTAGGCGCCTGAAATACGTAACGACCGTTAAAGTTGAAGTAAGAGTGTGTAGAATTGTAGCGAACTTCTTGGTATCGAAGTAATCGAACTTTCTAGGCTGATTCAACGCTATTGAGCTGCGTGCTATTGGGCACCGTGAAGTTAGGCCCACTGTGTAAGGTTCTCGTTATAAACTATGCAGACGCTGTATCCATAGACGACCAAGGCTCTAACTCAGACCTAGTAAATCAAGAAGGGGTAACAGATGAATACTAGTAAATAAATAGCTCAAACATATGTGTATGGATAGCCCACTCAACAGGCGCAAATATGTAGATATGTATGTAAGTAAACAAAGAAAACAAATTCAAGTACATATGTGATTCCAACGGAATGCATAAAAAGATCTCCTACTGTTGGCCTCTGGAGTACATGTGTAAGGAGCTATTTTAAGCCACCCACAGTTCTTGGAAAACACATTCCGTTAGCATATTTAAAGCAAATACATGATGTGTTGAGAAATAAATAAACCAACTGAGCGCCTTTTTTCGCAAATACATGTGCCACGCATGCGCACAAAAAATGTACCACACTCTTTGGCGCTTCTTTGACTTCTAGGATCGTTTCATGTATTACTAAGGTCACATATCTCTGTGCACATTTACGAGAAAAGAATCTTGATTCAGCCACTAAGACCTTAAAAGGTAACAAAGGCAGAACTTGAGTAGAACTAAGATTACGCAATGGTTAGCGCGGCGCACCCTCAAGATCCAAACTGCAGGCACGTGCTCGTTGGACTATACTTTTCTAAAGGTTCAAAGTTGCTTTTTTCCAACTTTTTGCCTCCGTATTTAAATAGCTTGGAAGCAAGCCTGTAATTTAAGTTCTTTATTTTTTTCATCTTCAGGGATTGGGTTATCGGAGTTAGTTAGTTACTTTTTAACTTGGCAATGATGTCTTCCCTTTGTATATCGTTTATCAGCCCACCTGTACTGTCCCTGCAGGCATTCGGCCGGAACCTTCCACTATCCACCGAATAGTTTGATACAATTTTCGGGCATTATTCCTATCAGACAACTTGTCAAGCTCCTCATATTCACGCATTGTTCGGTAGAGCCCTGTTTTCAGCGATCAGGTACTAGAGCGAGTAGTCTGTCTGTCTCTTACGGAGCTGCTCGAAGGTAAATTTTCCTTGCTTCACTATGCGAATTTTCTTAGCAGTGCAGATTTGATTTTGTGGCCTCTTAAGATACGAACCTCCAAGACGCGTGAGCTTTGTTCCATCTCGGTTACAATGCGATTCATTTAGTTTCGGGTTTTTTGGTAAGGAGAAACTCAGGCTGCTCCGCAGAACTTTTTTCACTGGAAACACCGAAGTCATTAAACTTGTCCCGGGGCTGAATTTTCAATATGTAAAAATGTGCCTGTCAAGTCTGTTTCTAATGTCATAGCGGGCGTAGTGATCATTTGTCTTTTCTGGCTCATAACAGAAAGAGTATATATCCGCCAGCTCTATTCTATGAAGTCATATACTTATTTAAACTGTATATTGAAGAAAGTTTGATGCGTATAATGCTGCCACTTTATTGTGAGGCCGGGTATGTCATAGTCGAAGCACCGAGTCTTCTCTCTTTCTGCAGCGAAGGTGATATTAACGGAACGTATCGGATTTGTAACAATTTCAAACCCTGTTTGGCAGTTACAAAACAAAAATAACAACATATATAGCTATCAATTAGAAAGCAGCAGTGTTACCTTTCCGAAAAATTTTCAAGAACATTTCTAGGATTTTTTCTGGGCCAGTTCAAATGGATTTTAAAAAAAGTTAGGATAATCTTTAGGAATTTTTCTGAATCGGGATGTTTTTAGACTTTTGAGGTTTTAAGGGCTTTACTTCGGGATCTATTTGGTATCATTTTGGGATCGTTGGAAAATATTTCTGGTCCCAAAAAAAAAAAAGATCTCGAAAGCAACGATCCCAAAAAATTTTAAAATGGTCTTGAAATAATAAATAAATTAAAAAAAATAAGGTGTTAAATAAAAACGCATTAAAAACAGATAACCAAGAGACACAAAACATAATCTCAAGGCTCAAGCAGAAAATGATGCCAAAACGTAAAATTTACAGCGAGCCAAAGACTTTTGCGATAAAAATCAGAACCACAATAAATACAAGAACAAGCAGCAACAAAAACAAAAGGCTATTATCTAAAACCAGTAGAAAGCAGAGTCACAAAAAAAGTCACGATAAAAAACTTCTTCATTACCTTAAAGCGACAGCTTCACTCAAATGCTTCCAATTTTTCTTTCAACTTTTTGCTTGGCCTTCTGAATCGATTGAGTTTGCTTAGTTGGCCCTTCGCTTAGGGGTTAAGTGGAATATTTGTTGCGGCTTTACGTGATTTTATGGTTTGAATGTTTATGAAAAGGGTGACAAAATGACTTTTAATACTGCAGTGAAAATGTAAAACCTGTTCGACGTCGTAAAGGTCATAAAATATATCTACAAGAAAACGAAAAAGAAACCGCTTGATGCGCTGATTTCGAGCTTAACGTTGTTTTAATAGCTAAAAAATGAGTGAGAAGCGAGAACCAGAAATGTCATTAATAATAATGAAAAGATTTTATATTTTTTTTGTATTTACGAGTTTTTATATTTTGCGAGTTCTAGAACGGATAGCTGATGTGGACCGATGAAAGCGATCCCTCATCAATTATGCCGAAATCAGTGAAGTTTTATTAAGAGGCGATTGGAGAGTAAAGTCCTCTCTGGGCGAGCAAGGGTCACGCTCTGTAAGTCTTAAACCCTTTGTGGTTGTTGTAATTACACTTTGCCCAGCTTAGTATGAACATCCACGCATAGATGTGGGGCAAAAAGTCGCGCTCGACTTATCGGCCAGAATCTTTAAAAGTTACTGATTAGGAGGTGGTTTGGAAACTAATTAATGTTGGAAGTCAAGAGGAATTGATCCCGTGCATGAACCCACAGTAGTTTTCTACTTCGAATTTGTTTCAACTTTCACACATCGGAGCTCTTCACAGACCCTGATGCTCGGGACTAAAGAGAATAGGAATATTTCTAGTAAGCAGAGTATAATCCGCGTAACAGGTAGCGCATGGAGACTACACAGAATGTCGCAGTATATCCTAGGAAGTGTAAGAATGAAAAAATAATAATAAAGAAGAGGTAAATGTTAGGCAGAGTAAGCGAAAAAGAAGGAGAGGGACGAAGAATTCGTTTATTGAAAAAAAAAAAACTGAATAAAGAAATACGTAAAAGGAAAACGAAGAAGAACCTCTCCAAGAGCAATGACCTCGTGCTGTAAAGTATCAAATCATATGCCGTTTTCTATATTGAAAATCGGTATCTTAATAGCCTTCGTTAAGAAAATTTAAATCTGTCACTCATCGAAAGCAATTATTTAAATGAACTCCACATACACAGGCGCATGGAATTTACATACAAATCTTGTATGCATTATGCATGCCTGCATAATAAAGTTTTCTTGAACAATTTATAAACCCAATAAACAACAGGAAAAATATTCCCATTTGTTTGAGAGCATGATAATTCTCAAATTTGATATTTTACTTAACGCTTCTAAAATATTTATTTTAAGCTCGAGTACAAGTTGAAAACTTCTTTGTGCAGTCATATTTGACTCATATGGGCGTACTACAATAAGGTGCAATGAGTCACATATGAGTCATTTATGTGTTCCAGTTCGGACAGATTAATTTTGGTAAGTTTAAAGCTATATTTCTGACGACCTGATATAGACGTTTCGCAAACAGCTTAACTTTTAAGGAAATATAAGAAAATTTGCTGCTTACTCATAAAAATAAATATATCAAAGACAATGTCTATATATAAGAGTGAACCTGGGAAATTTATTAAAAGCATGCTATAGAAACAGCGAAGTTCTTAAAAAGCATTTGAAAATACTGTTTTAGTTAATATGATTCATAGCATTTGGAAATTAACTTTTTAATATTTGATATTAAGAAAGCTTTTCAAACTTAGATTGCACAAAAATGTTATTTGGGTATGTACATCGCTGGATGTCTGTATAATTTCAAGCGTATATTCAAAACATATAAATTAAGATGGTGCATTAAACCAAACTTTTAAGTTGTATTGTTATTGGGTACCCATTTCCAATGGATTAAAATATACCCTGTTGGAAAAATGCAACCTTATACTTAGCATTTCTTTTTAGTTTTCTTTTGAGAATTGTTGGATGATGCTCATCAGGCTCATAACGCATGCTGGACGTGTTTGTATATCGCTTTAATTACCATACTTGGGTAATAATTAATTCGTTCAATTAGTTTTTGAGATATTTGTGGTTAGCGGAAAAATATATATGGTAACCCTACATGGAAATTTTTGTGTTGATATGTAAGATAGCTTAGATTATAGGCAACAGTTAACCTGCATACAAACTTTCATATAAATGTGTCAAAAAGTTTTCGGGATAGCAGCGGATATGTCAAAAAATAAATAAAGTGGCATTTGGTGATATCCTTAGGTGGCAACCCTTCCAGGAAATAATTTTTTAAATGCGACATAAAATACTTTTCATTTGATACGAATATTAGAATATCTCACACAACTTTTAAAAATTTCAAATAGTTGACAAACTTAGAGCAGTAGCACACAGCAAAGAGTAAAATATAAATTTTGTAGAAAACAAAATTTCAAGCATGGTAGTTTAATAGGTTCACATAAACGTTTATGTGCCTGCATACAGGTGAACATAATTTTTTGACAAATATCGGCAGCATATAATGGAACAAGTTAACAGCGGGGAGGGAAATCTAGACGTCTATATGGACAAAATGTATGAAAATATATAAAAATATTTTTTTTTTTGTAATTTTATATAAAATGATCATTGATTATAAATTTGATAAAGAAGTGATATAAATTTAAATTGGTAATGAAGTTTGAAAAATGTGATTTTTAATAAATTTGCTAGCAGTATTATACAATTTAACACCGTTATTATATTTCTTTTCATAATAACGAGTTAGAGGCGAAATGTTTACCAAAATATGTATATTAATGTGTAGCGGATTTTCTCACGGTTTACTAATTAATGCTTTAAAATCAATACAAATTTTGAAAATTAAGTACAATTAAGAAAACTAAAATGCACCTGCACAGCAGCTTTTATAACTTCAATGTTTATATCATATGGGACGGATTTGGGAGTATTCATTAGAAAAGCGCCTCGAAAAATTTGTCTGCCTCTATGAATTGACTGAAAAATTGAATAAAATAAAATTTATTAAAAAAAAACTAAAAAAAAATAATTAACTAAAATAAAATAAAACCAATAAAATAAAAAATGCAGTATATAAAGTGATGCGGTTATTGATTTGTTCATATTTTTTTCATATCAAAATTCACGAGTACTTGGTACCCACGCCTCTCTTTTATTAAAGTGTAACATCGTCTGTGACAAGAACGTAGGTAATACGGATTTTAAACTCAACAAAACTGCCTTTTCCAGTGCTGTTTTAATAAATCATAATAAGATGATCCCTTTTAACAGTTGAATTGAAAATCGCTTAAAAACTCAAAAAAATTCAACCCATTCCCATTTGATTTTTCTTGGTTATTAAAGAATATATATATATATATGTACTACATTTTTATTTTTTGTCTCTAAAATTGTATTTGTCTACTTAATGTAAAACTTTCAAAATTAAATTAATAAAAAAATTAAAAACTATAATAACAAAAAAAATTATTATTCTTCGCCTTGAGCTCATTTATATTCATTTGTATAAACGCCAGCATTTATCAATGTATGAATGGAAAAACTAAATTTTGATATCCCTCGAAAAATATATGTAGAGAAGTCGCTAGAAGCTAAGCAGCTAAAATTTAGGCGCTAAAATCTTTTCTGCTTACTTCAATTTTTTTTATATTTTTTGTTTAAAGAGCTTGTTTTACTAATAAGGAATATTTGTTTTTTTTTCTAACGAACAGGCAGCCGTAAGCTACCAACCCGAACAGTGGCTCTAACAGCTCAGGCGCCATGCCACGCAGTGTGTATAGTAGGGTGGGGTCTATAGGTTCTTGAAGACGAGTTTTATACTGACGTCAGGCTTCTCATTTGATAAAAATTTGTCTAAACTTTTTTCACTTCGAGGTATATGGAACGATTTTCCGTCATCCCTTCTCAAATTCGGTTTTGAAACAAACCGGTTTCGGCGTTGTGCCATAATCAGTATCTATTTTCGTTCGATTTTTTTCACTTCCCTTCAATATTAGGGTCCCTAAATCCCGACTTTAACTATTTTTAAAGAAAGCGCAATCTGACCGATCATCATAAGACAGCTGTACAATAATACAAATAGGCTTGCAGTTGTAACTGAAAAGACAACACAAACTGTAAACTCATAACGATAATAAGTAGCAAATCAGAAATGAAAGCAGTACGCCTGAGAATTTGTTTGCCAGCACAACAACGCTAACCAACCTGTAAATTTGAAATAAGATATATACTGAATAATTTGTTTTTTAGTTTTTCATATTTTATTTTCATAATTTTCTTTACATTTTTGTTTTTCTTAAAAACTAATTTTTTTCCCTACAAAAGTTTTATATGGAAGACAATGAATTTAAGCGCTAATATTATTTAACTAAGCACCTACGACTAATGCAAACCACTTTATTTAGCTAAATTGGGAAGACATATGATTTTTTTAAAGCTATAAACCTAGAATTTTTGAAAAATTTAATTTCAAAATTACAAATACAATACTAAAACAAGCTATAAATCACAATTGGACAAAATGATAAATTTGACACTGCAAATGTAAAAAATGTTTTAATTATTTTCACACAATTGAATATCAATTAAAAAATTTCAATTATTTGTAACAATGCGACTAAAAGCTAATATCACCACAAATATTATAGTTACAAGAAAAAAAAAATATATTTTTCTTTCTAAATTGAAACTCTCAAAATTAAAGGCACAAAAAATAGGAAGCTAATAACCGCGCATGCGTGCGGTTTGCGCGCAACTTCAACACTTGGCTTTGCATGCAAAGTGTAGGTTGCGCTTAAAGCTGCTACCGTGGCAATTTGTGTGGACTACATCCTGCTGCTCAATGAGTGCTTTACGCCTGTCCCCAACGATCGAGTTGTTGACGCAATTGCAATTCTTGTTGATGCGGCATGTCCATTGAGGTCCAAAAGAATGTACCATTGGCGGTGCGCGCGAAATGTACAGGAATGTAATGTTGATGTTGCTGTACTGGCAGTACTTGTTGGCTATCACCTTCACGTACAATGATTGCCGCTTCTGGTGCACAATGTTGTAGTTCATCGTAGAGACGTTGCTCCAAAGCTTCATTTGCCAAATTGTCATCGTGCGCACTGATTGCGGCTGGATCTTTACGCATATCTTCCAGTGATGAATTGTAGTCATTTTGTTGTTTGACTTCGGCGAGTGTCTTTTGCAACAATTGCTTCTTCTTGATCATACGCATTAGCGGCCGTAATAGCTTCTTAACGCTGCGCATAGCCATTTTACGTTGATCTTTAACGGCGGCCAATTCGGATGCGTGGAAATTATATTCACGCGTTAGGAAAGACATTTTCACTGCTACGTATTTGTTTGGTTTTTCAAATTAGAAAACGATTTAAATTTCAAGCAAAATAATTTTTAATTTTCGTATTCAATATTTAAGTCTGTTCGACGCGCTTGCTTGCTCTTTAATGCATTGGAAATCAATATTCACTGTTATTTATACCCAATGCGCTCTGTGGCAGCAATAAGAATGTGTTCATGTTTTACTCAGCGGCGCTCAGCATGCTCTGCTGTTACAGCCAATGAGCATTGCCATAGCCGGCAGGTGGTTTGTCTTTGCTATTAACTTCACTCTCCATAACAACAACCACTATCACCATTGGAGGCACAACAACAAACAAAAATCACCATCCAATTCTCTGCACTAACTCCATTCAACGCAATTGCTCAACACTGCTCAAAACAAAAATACTAACTTGCCGCATACCAATACAGCACAGTGCAATTTTTGTTGTTGCTTGTATTTACTTGAATTGTGGCTGTACTGGATTTGTTAGTGATTTTTATTTCTTGGTTTCTTGTTACCTGCGGCATGCTATTTAATGACTTTTGAGATAATTTTTGTTGTGCAGTGCAGAGAAATGTTGCTTTTGCCCCTTAATATTTATGCAGGAGTGGGGGGAAAAGGGCACGTTTTTGTATTTAGCACTCATAGGCTGTTTTTTTTTTAAATTTTTTTTGATTGTTTTTTTGGGAGGAGCGTCAAAGGACATGCACAAACATGAACTTTTCTGGCTGCAGAAAGGTATTAAGACAAGCTCACGCACTCAGTAATTGATGATATTTCCTACTTAGTCCCTAAGAAAACAACTTCCTTCCCTATATGGTGAGCCTAAGATGCACTCCTCCTACCTCATACTAACAAAAGAATGTGCACAAAGATTCGGTACGGCTTCAGTACTGGGTACCGATTAAGAAAGTGATGACTCCACTTTTCTTCCTTCTCATCCTGAAAGCTTCTGCAAAGTGAACCTTATTAGAAAAAGCTATCGTCCTATAGCAGCGGGTTCTGCCATGACACCGCTAGGTAATCTCACTAAAGACTGGTTTCGTTTGTATAGAAAGCTCATTATTTTCCCTTCAAAATCGATGAAATATGTATCCACTTGAAATATGGTAGAAAGAAAACTTGACTAACTGCAGAAAATTCGAAAAGTTCATCCCCAGATTCACTTTTCCTTGAATCCGTCAATTACTGTAAGCCGTCAGGTTTGGTCAGGCTTGGTAACCAGAAATATTACTTTTCGTTGCTCTTCCCATCTGTTTGCACCGCAAAACGGCTTGTTTGTAGTTTGGACCTTATAAGTCGTTTCAATTCAATCACATTTTTATGATGAGAAATCCTCACTCATATAAATAAGGTTCTTATTAATGTCAATCAAGCATTTATAGGGTCTTTATCTGAAGTTTTTTGACTATATATGGTTACTATTTTCTTTTTCCTTTTCCTTTTCCTTTTCCTTTTCCTTTTCCTTTTCCTTTTCCTTTTCCTTTTCCTTTTCTTTTTCTTTTTATTTTTATTTTTCTGTTTCTTTTACTTTTTCCTTTTTTCTTTTTCTTCTTATTTTTCTTTTTTCTTGTTTTTATTTTTGTTTTTTTTTTTTCGTTCCTAATTTTGGTTTCCTATTCTCTCTCTTCTTCAGTTTATTTTGGTATTCATCTTTTTTATTTCAATCCCATATTTTTATCGTCCATATTTTAAAAAATTTTTATTTTTCTTTTATTTTTTTTTATTTTTCCTTTTCCCTTTTCCCTTTTCCTTTTTCCTTTTCTTTTCTTTTTCTTTTTTTTTATTCTGCTTTTTCTTCTTATTTTTTCTTTTTCATTCCTAACTTTCATTTCTTATTCCCTCTCTTAATTAGGTTATTTTGGTATTCATCAGCATTTTCTTTTTTATTTCAATCCCATCTTTTATATTGTCCATCTCCTAGTAATTTTCTCATACCTCTCCTCATTTTTTCTTTTATCCCCCTAAGCGTACTAAAATGTCCCTTTAAATCATTCAAGCTGCAACACTGTACTTCACTTCGAAATTTATCGCTGCTTCATTAAATCTCCACGAGCCTTCAGCGCAAAATGAAACACCAACAAAAACAAAAAAAATATACATACATATCTTTTTGTGGCCAAACTTGGTATTCCGAGAACAGGATTTACAACAATGCGCAACAAACACAGGCACACACACACGCACACATAACGATGTGCGCTTCATGCCGGCACTCACTCGAATTCCTTAGTTTTTCTTTTTGTTTTTGTTTTGCGAAATTACCTTTACCTGCCGCCAGAGAATTAAGCCAACTCAAACTTTCCAACCAAAAAGGATGAAGAGCATTTTAAAGCAAAAAAGGAAAAAATCCAAAAATTCAACTGAACAAGTTCGAACATGCCCGTGAAAAATTGCAATTCGTTACACATTCAGGCTTAAATGTTGCACGTGCAAAGGATACTCGGCTTGCATTGAATTTGTAGAGTTTTGTGTTGGCAAGGAAAGGATCACACAGAGAAGGATACAAATTATGCATATTGGAATTGCAGTGAAACATGTGTGGGTGTGTGTGCGCATTTTGTATTGCAGGTATTTGTGAAATGTTGAAATTTAAATTTGACAAGTTTTTAAGGAAATACGCGTAGCACCAATTCAGGTTGTGGATGATTTTGTGATTTCCCAATATTGATCCTACATGCCTGCCGTCATTGCACTAAGGTGATATACATCTCTGTTGCTAACAATAGTCTTTAAATTTCTGAGAAACTGTACGCTATGGAGTTAAATTTGTATACTTACGTGTATGTGCGTAAATATATTACGGTTTCGGATTTCCTTTTTGACACACTCACGGCAGGGATTACTCAATTCGTTTGAAATTGTGGAATTTGCACAAGTGTTTGTCGAAATCTATTTGGCAGCAGCACAGGTAGTTTGCACAGTCTTAAATATTTCTAAGAACTTTAAATTTAGTAACTTGCAAAATATATGCGCTACTATCGGGTTTTGCCCAGTAACATTTGAAGTTTTAGGTGATGATTTCACTGTAAGGATATTTGTTGGGATTTTCTAAACAGTTACTTTTAGTCCTATGGGGTTTTCCCAATGTTTTCTTCTGAAAATATATCGGTTGTTACATTTACATTTAGCTAGTTTCTTTTGTATTAATGTTTACTTGAGCATTTCGCTTAAATAAAGCATATCTACGAAAGACTTAAGAAACGAACTTGGTATATTTGCTGGTGTATGCGAATAGTTGAATATGTATTAGAGTGTCGGTCTGAGGAAAAACATATCTTTGGATTTTGTTCTTAATTTCTAGAGATATACGAATGGCCTCAAACACAAATCTTGGAAATTAGGAGTTGAGAAAATGCCAGATTGTTTCTCGAATTTCCATTTTTTTGGGAAAAAATTATTTATTCTAGAAAGGCTACATAGTCCTCAACTTTCAAACCTAAATATTTATTTGACAATTTCATAACAACTTATGGATCACATGAATTGTCTAAAACTTCGCTTAATCTCGAATCGGTTTGACTGGTTCTTTCCAATCAAGGCGAAACCACGTAGCAGGAGGTAGGCAATGTTACAGAAATTGTAGACGTGCAAACTCAAAACTGCAAGACGAGAGGTGGGATATATTACTCGGCAGTCTCGAAACAAACAATTTTTTATGTATCCATGCATTCCATGTACGATAAATGAAATGAAAGACTTAAGCAACGAACTTTCCCATGTTCACTTTACAACTAAATTATCATATTAAGTGTTTCTAGTTAAAGGATTAGATTGGACAGGGTTACACTGTTAACAACAACAACAACAGTTAAAGGATTAATGAAGAGCTAATCTGTGAAATGTTTGGCTCAAAGATTGTGTTCCCAACAACACATCCCCTCACGTTTTAAATGCGAGTAAAAAATCTTATTATTTGTCATAAATATTCTAGAAGGCTTTGGCTACAGTCAATTTAGCTTCTTAACAAAAATTGAGCGCCATAAATTCGTTACACAGCAAAACAGATAACAACAACAATGTTTTTGTATATTTTTAAAAACTCTTTAAAAATGCCTACATTAAACATTCGCCAACCAACATCAGCTTAAATGCTTGAAATAGTACGATTTTACCATTTGCAATAATGACATTTCGCCTTGAACTTGTAACATTGATGATTATTATTGTTGTTGTTACTAGTAAAATAACATGGCGAATGTGCGCTAGCTGCCTGAAATGCAGCAGCTTCAATACGTTAAAGGTGAGTGGTGAATGTTGAAGGTGCAGCCAAAGTTAAAGCTAAAGCCAAGCAGCAGCACTAGCGCGAGCCACTTAGCAATGGGATTGTCGAACAGCAATGCAGTGATTGTAGAGAATTGAATGCATTCGAGCTAGCGAGTTATAGACGTGCATACAATTGTTTGTTGTTTTTTGCGGTTGCTGGCATGTACAAGTGTATTAGGGTGCGTTGAAATTTTTGATATTCCCTGGGCATTGGGTTGAATTTTAAAATGAAAAAAAAAAAAAAAATTTAAATTCACTCAATATTTTGATGTGGCCCACAGCCTAATGCGTCATATTTGACTGATGCGAGAATTCAATTAAGTTCACGAGTCACATGCGACTCATTTTCGTGCTACCGCGAGTGCGTTGAAGGTATACTGATCCCCTCCCCCGAAGCCCAGCGCCCCTGATAAAAGACAAGGTGGTGCTACAGAATTTACTTTATGGAAAACGTAATGGAGCAAAGTGGCTGCCAAGTGTCGTCTAATAACTGCATTCGAAGTTCTAAACTAATAGGTTGTTTGCCTGAAAAAATTTTGCAATTGGAAACAAAAAAATAAGCCGACAAGCTGCTACGTCGAAGGAGCACTTTCATATTTGATTTTCAAGAAAAAAAAAATTAATTTTTGGATTTTACTTCATATGCTTTTCGTTTTTGTTATTTCTTTCAAATATTAAATTTTAATCAGAATTTTTTGAAAAAAAAAAAAAAAAAAAACATTCTAAAATTTTTGTGTTTTAAATAGATTTTGGACCAAAAAAATTAATATTAATAAATTAATTGATATATTTAATTAAGTCACATTTTTTGTTTTAAGGCCTCATTCTCTCGCCTGTTTGCAATATGTTAGACGATCATAGCAACAAAAGAAAATTCTCTTAGCAAAATAAGAGTGAATCAAATTACTGTTTCCAGATTTTTAAAATTTAAAATTCCCTCTTCCGAAGCAAAAAAAACGGCCGCCCTAATGTACATATGTGCTATAAGAATACATCTAGCACATGCGCACACTTAAATACCCTAACCATTTTTGGTTTGCCATTGCGAATACTTGACTCAAACTCGATTCAAGCAACACTTTATTGTTGTTGGCACCTAAGCAATTTACAACTTGCTATGCTAAAGTATTTGACTTGCGGTCGTTGTTTTAGCTGTTGTTGCTACAAAACATGCTGTGACTTTGATATGTTATTGATGTTATTACTGAAGAAGATGCGCTGCATTTCTAGACTGACTGGCTGTCTGACTTATTGTATATTAGCTTCTTGTGTTTTTATTGTTATTGTAATGTTTATTGTTGGTATTTGTATTGTCGTTGTTGGTGAGGATGTCATTTTAGTTGCTGTTGCTTGCAACAGGTCCCGAACAAACTAAATGTTTATTTATTTTTTTATTTAACAAGTTCTGTTGATGTTGTGATTTTTGCTGTTGCTAAAGTACTTTTGTAGTATTTGCTATTGTGTATATAGAAATATAATTATGAACGGGAAGGCTGTAGTTGGAACTTTAAGTTCTCTCTTAACATAAGCATAAAATTGGTGGATTTTTTGAGCTGCTAAAACTTAATTTACTAGAGAGCAGAAAGCAAAATTTTATTACACAAAGAGGTCATATGTTTGTTGTATTGTTGTATTTTTGGTTTTTTGTTGTTGTGATTATTCTTCTATAATAATTCTTTATGTGGCGTAAAGGCTTCAAGCCAACTCTTGTGAAACAAATCTGGGATCTGGTGACCGATGTTCCTCCTTATCTTTTCTTTTAAAAGTTGAAATCGACGACCGTTCCAAGTAAGATTACGAATCCGAGTTCACAATAGATCATAATGACACCAATGTTCCCCTATCTATTCTGATGGTCTGAGCGCAGCAAGTACATAAAAGTCTACAAAAATATACAGCTAATGCTTAAAGGTTTCAAGGACATGGCTAGGTCAAGAAATGCGACAAAGTCCTATCTACTTTTCACTATACTAACACTGAGTTGGAAAATGCAGGATAACCTAATGGAGTTTGAAGGGATAACTGGTGATTGTGATTCTACTACATTCAAGAATTTACCTTTTCCAAAAATAAACATTTGCCTTCGAAAAGATTGAGACAGAGCTTCTTTACCGATCTATGGTGTGGCGCTTCTAATTTTTCCTACAAATTATTATACCGACTACGAGCAGGACCTGCAAACGCAGATGAATTTTCGCAGAGAAGCTTTTGAGGGACAGAAATAGACTCAGAGGGTGTTCTCAAACATTTTGGTGCTACCTGTCTAATCACTTGAATCGGGGTGAGTAACACGACCATTACACCACCGCGGCCGACACAACCAACTAATTAGTCAACATTATTTTATACTAATTAAACAACTTATTTATAAAACTAATTACTCATCAAGTCATCAATTAACTACCCTCCTCTTAAATATCCAAAATTGTCATGCAATTCAAATTATAGTAAACAAAGAGAAGCACAGAAACAATGTAATGAAGGTGTCAAAAGAACGCTCGTAATTCCATCAAGTCAACCACTTGCGCATTTTTCAAAACGAGAACAATTTAATAAACTAAAAATTTCAATATCCACACCTCGGAAGTGTAAACAAATAAGGGAGGAAGTAAATACAAAAAAAAAAAGCGAGTCTAATGCATTACTACGATTGAGTGTCGTTCATATTAAACGTGAGCGGAGGAAGTGACACGGAAGTGAGCGACTGCAGCAACCCCTATGAAGTGTGTTCAACACACTTCCGATTTCAAGGGGATCACAATTTTTCAACTTTAAATGGCGCTTTATTGCTTGAGTGCGCAGGTCAACAGCTAAATAAGTATTATACACGTAAGTGGAGGTTAATAAAGTACGAGGGTGTGTAGGTTTGTATGTGGCATTCACAAGTCGGAAGTTACTACGAAACTGTAGGGTGAATTGCTTTTGTTTTGTTTTTACTTTCGGAAGTTGCTGGGGTAGTACGGACAAATTACCTGTTAACTGATGGCGCTAAGATTGTTGATGGAAGCACGATATGCGGTTACAGCATGAAAGCGTGCAACAAGTGTGTCACATTTATCATGAAATTTGTGGGGTGTTTTCGATTGGAAGTATTCACGAGTTGTACAATTTTTAACAACATTAAATTTAAATCTTATTATTTTATAAACGAATATCGAGTTGCGTATGAATAAACGAACAGCACTATCTACAAAACCAGCTTTTTTTTGCGCCAACCGAGGTCACAGTTTTTCTTGAAAAGAACCCGCCATTACTTAAAATCAGTGTAGACTAAAAAAAAATTTGTAAAAGCTGTTAACCCCTATCCATTTTTCATACATTGTGATATTTTTAGGGTTAGGTTTTGCTTTAGCTCCATAGAGGTTTTTGGTTCTATTGCACCATTTTGTAGAATGAAATAAGCGTGTGTTTATTTCAAGTCGGCATAAGGGGACTTTTGGATTCACTGATTATAACCTCATTCAAGTTTTCATAATAAATTCGTTCAGGTAATTCAAAAGAATATCAAAGCGTCGAAAATTGTATAAAGACGCTTTATTTTTCCTTTTCTTAAATTTTTTTTTTTGCATTTTACTCCTCTTCTCTTTCTTTTTCTTTTCATATTTCTCTTCATACCATTTCTTTTTCTTTTTAGTATCATTACTATGATTAATATTACATTATTTTCCTTTTTCTTCCTACTTATCTTTATCTGTATCTTCTTCTTTTTTTATTTTTCTTCTTTTCCTCTTTTATTCTTCTGTTTCTTTCTTTTCCTTTTCCTTTTTCTCTTTCTTTTTTTCTTTTTCTTCTTATTTTTCTTTATCATGATCGTTTTCTTTTCGTTTCTTTTTCCTTTTCTCCCCTTTTTTTTCTTTTTATTTTCATTTATATTTTTCTGTTTATTTTGCTTTTTCCTTTTTATCTTTTTCGTTTTCTTTATTTTTCTTTTTCGTTTCTTTTTCCTTTTACTTTTCCTTTTACTTTTTCTTTTACTTTTCCTTATCTTTTTCTTTTTAAGTTTCTTTATCTTTATCTTATTCGTTTTCTTTTTCTTTTTTCCCTTTCCTATTTTTGTTTCTTTTCTTTTCATTTTGTTTATTTTGTCTCCTTTTTTCCCTTTTATTTTTGTTTTTTCCTTTTCTTTTCCTTTTTCTTTTTCTTTTCCTTTTTTCTTTTTCTTTTTATTTTTCATTTTCTTTTCCTTTTACTTTTTACTTTCCCTTTCCTTTTCTTTTTAAGTTTCTTTATCTTTTTCTTTTTTCTCTTTTCTATTTCTGTTTCTTTTTTTTTCATTTTGTTTATTTTGTCTCCTTTTTTCTCTTCTTTTTTCCTTTTTATTTTTCTTTTTCCTTTTCTGTTCCTTTTTATTTTTTCTTATCTTTTCTGTTTTTGTTTTCTCTTCCTTTTCTTTTCGCTTTTATTTTTCTTTTCCTCTTATTCGTTGTTTTTTCCCCTTTCTCTTTCTGCTTCTTTTCTTTTTCCTTTTAATTTCCTTTTTATTTTTTGTTTCGTCGTCTTTTTTTTTTGCTTTTCCTTTTCTCCTTCTTTTTACCTCCTTTTTTTTCTTCTTTTTTCCTTTTCTTTTTTTACTTTTACTTTTCTTTTTCTTTTTTTTTAATTTTTTCTTTTTTCTTTTTGCTTCATGTAAACTTGTATTTATTATCTGTTAGAAACTATTTTCGAAAATTTTGCAAATAGGATTTCGTGGATTTCGTATAGAAAATCTTTGAATTATCTCGAAATCTTATATCTACGTATGCTTCCGATTTACTCTCTTGCCCAGCTCTTTCACAATCGCAATAGAAAAGTTGTTTTCCACCTAGGCTCAAGTACAGAGAAAATCATAAAACTGGAAATGGTTAGCCAGAAGGCATGTACAGACAATTAAAATTGACTTATGAAAAATCCACGCAGCAAATAAATAAAAAAAATTATTGTTACCAAAAAAATTACAACTAAACAAAAGCGGAAGATGGTGGCGTAAGCGTAAAAAATGGTACTTATTAAAGCAAAAAAAAAAAACATTATGTAAAGGCAGTCAAAAATACCCCAACACCAACTTGGGACTGCATGAAAATAATCTTACAGAATCTTGCCAGTGCTTCACACATTTCCCTCAATCCATGCTTTCTGTAGTAAAGTTCTTTTCATAGCACACACACACACATACACTCACTCATTTACACATAAACGCAGCAGCACAATTAATCAAGCATGTCCACAATGGCCAAATCAACTTCCAACTTGCCTTAAATGAAAAAAAAAAATTTAATTACAAAAACTGGTTGCCGGCTTTAAAAGGTTTGAAAAAGGCTTTGCCGCAGCGTTGAGTTGCTGAAGGAATACGACACGACGCTTAACCACAACGAAAGCAAATACAACATACAGTGGGAAGGCGTGGTAGTGGGGAAATACAACAACAAGAACAACAGGTTTCTTAAAAGGTTTTGAGCATACTCATGCTATGTGCGCGCTTATGTACAACAACAACAACAAATAGTGCTGAGTTAAGAAACAAGATTTATAAAAAAAAACAACAAAAATTAGTTCTGAAGAAAGAAATAAGATTTATAAAAAAAGAACAACAACCTAAATGGTTTTTTGCAGCAAGATATACTCGCCGATCCTGAATGCCACTAGCCGCTGACCAAATTCGCCTCTTGCTGTAGCATATTCGTAGTTGCATTAAGACAAGACGCCAGCACGTCCAGCAGTGTTTGGAAGCTTTGTAATCGCATTCAGCTATGGCACTTTTTCCTTGTGGAGGGAGAAAAGAATAGAAAGCAATATTTGCTGCTGATTTTCTTGCAAAGATTTTAACCTTTCAGTGGTAATGAGGAAATTGAAGCCTTTTGTATAGTGCGCGAACCAAGCTTTGAATAAATCAAGTTCAGATATAGCAAGATAGGTCTGTCGGAAGAGGCGAATAAAATCCACCATATACTATGTTTCAGGAGATCGCTACCACGGCAATTGTGCTAGTGCTTGTACCGGAGCGTATCGGTGGTTCGAGGTTATGGAAAGTATAAAATCGCGTTTCATGGATACAAGATAATTTGGTGAGACATTGCTGTTCACTCTAAGAAAATGAGTTTTGAAATGCAGTGGTTCCTGTCGTTGCACATCGTACTGAGCTTGCTCAACATTGCGCTAATAGTGGGTTAATAAGTTTACGTGGCTATATGGTATGCTGGTGGCAGGCACACTTTCAATTCTATGCGCATTCATTTCTTGGTGCTTCTACCTTATTTGGCCAAACAGTTAAAAAGAAGCAAATAAAAAGAATATTGAAGTAATATGCTCAAGCCGAGACACTGAAGTAACATAAAAGCGGCGTATATACACAACAACAATATAATCAAATCGAAAACAGCAATCGACAGAAAAAGTTATCCAAAAAAGGCAACCTCACTTGTGGGAGCTAAAGAAACCAAACAAAAAGCGAAGACAGCCAGAACGTCGACCACGAGCTCGGCGCACCACAAAGCCTGCCAACGCGCCTTTTAAGGCACTAACACATAGATAGGAGAAAACAATGCAAGCTTATATGGCGGTGTACTAGAGTGGGCCGTTTCTTAATGGACGTTGGATTACACAACCTTGGTAAAACCTCCATCCGACTATTACGAAGGGAGAGTAGCAAAATCTCCACTCAAAAATAGTAAAGCACCCGGAAATTACGGACTCCCTGCCGAGGTGTTCAAACACGGAGGCAAACAGATACATTCAGGAATCAACTCGTATACAACATAAGCTAATAGCTGATTGGTCCTTATCAGCGCGGCTTCAGATGTGATAAGTTTACCATACAAGAAGGCCTATAAACCGAAGAGAAGTTAAATGTGTGCTGCCGTGCCTAAATTTGATCTCACTGCAGAACATGTACGAGTATGCTTTAGGCCAAATGACGTTCAGCACTACCAAGGCCTCCATCACGCTTGAGAAGGAAAGCCATTCGAAATGAAATGAAGTTTCAAATTTTGAGAACTATCGTTAACACTGAAACCAATATCAGCCGAGAAAGTCACTATTGCCATCAGTTGCTACTTTAGACTGCGTAGGCAGCTAAAAAATTAAGTCCTCTCTCGACCATCAAAGTTGTTTCCATACCTGTCCTGATGTGCAACGACGGAAATTTTAGCCTAACCGCACTCTAATCTCCCCATAAAGTACACGGCATAAAAGCATTAACATAAAATCAATTTTTGATGTTTCTTTTTAACTTTGCTTATTCGGAGCCTCAACTTGGCCTGCCACTGCCTAGGCTGCTGGCATACGGGCAGCGGTTGTCGGTTATAAAATGCGGCATTGTGGCACGAGATAACTGCCGCAGCATGACTAGCGGATGATGTATATAAGTACCTTTGCATGTGTGTGTGTGTGTCATATTTATCATTCTGCGCACCACGTACAGCCTATCCCAGCCTCAATAAGCACACCGAGCCTGTACATGCAATGCGCGCGATGTCAAAAGCGAATGAACCAGTTTTTGGGCTTAATGAATTTTAAATAAACTTTTTTTTAGCTACTTTTTCATGCTACAGTTTACATTTATCATTGACGCTGACTGTACGCTTTATTGTTTTATATTTACCCGATTTTTTTAGCACTTTTTTTGTGAGCAAATAAGAGGGCATAAAAACGTGATGTAGATCTATTTCTTACAGAGTGCATGAAAAAAGTGATGAAAAAAGTAAACAAAGCTGTATTTGAATTTATATTTGTTTTTAGCTTTAGCCACTGTTGTACATTAAACTCGTTTTCTTATTAACACTTCAGTCGGAGAAAATATGTTTAGAGCAAACGCCAGAAAATAGCAACTCGAAACGTTGCAAGGCTTTATTTACTTAGAAGTCGCTAGTTGGAATATATACAGCATGCTGCATGTTGACTTTGTTGTAATTTACAGCATGGAATAGCGGTGGGGTGTCAAAGGTTGGCACAATTGGAGCAATGAGCATGGCACGAGTCAGACGTTGATGTTGGCGACGGCGCTATTTCCGGGAAAAGCGGTTTCTTAAAATTACTTGATTTAATTCTTTTTTCGTAAGCATGAAAAATTGCTGAATTTAATTGTAACTGGTTTGGCAGTATCGTTGAAATTCATAGAAATTCGTTGTAAGCGTTTGCATACAACTTGTTTATATGGTATAGTAGCTACGAAAGACTTAAGAAACGAACTTTGCTCTGTACATGTTTTAAGGTTAGAAAAAATTTCTTGTTATGCAAATATTGCAGCGTTATATTTTTACTTGAAAAGTTAAATATTTCGTTTAATTTTACATATACTGAAAACTAGATTATTTCAAAAGAGCGTTGCTTCCTTTTCATAGTAAAATATATCTTCTTTTCAGTAATCATTTGCCTACAATGGCATCCTCAGCAATTATGGTTCCGAGAGATTAAAATTTTGCACTTGTAAGGAGACTCTTATGAGCTTAAAAGCTTCACTTAAAACTATTCAACTCAAGTTAAATTAGTGGTAAATATATTCTAAAAACTGTTAAATCTTTGTGAGCTATCAAGACTATACGATTTTTGATGCTGTTGTTCGTAAATAGCCTTCAGAAGGAAATAGAACTCAGACTGTAAGCTGTCCTTTCAAATTTTTTTTTCAGCTAGTGGAATGTAAAAAAAAACATGTTAAATTTTTTTTTATATATTTTTATTTTTATATTTCACTAGCATGAAAAAATGTTTCAGTGCTCAAAATTTAGTAATTTTGCGTTAAACTAATTGAACTGAACTCGAAATAAAAAAAAATTTAAATAAAAATATTTTTGCCAGATATTAAAAAAATCATGTTTTTGAAAAATAAAACACCCATTTGAAAATTTAACAAAAAAAAATATAGTTAAAAATTTATGATTTGGAAAAATTTAAAATATTCTAAAACTAGAAATTAAAATTTTTTTGAATTATATATTTTTTATACCCCTAAGTATCTGCGGCCGCCGTGGTGTGAAGGTAGTGTTGCCGGCCTACCACACCGAAGGTCCATGGTTCGAGCCCTGGTACAGGTAACATCAAAAGTGATTTGAAAAAAGTTTTTCAAAACGGGGTCGCCCCTCGGCAGTGGTTTGGCAAACTCTCCGAGTGTATTTCTGCCATGACAGGCTTCTCAGCAAAAATCCGTCTCCTTTGTAGATGCCGTTCGGAGTCGGCAAAAAACTGTAGGTCCCACCAATTTGTAGGGAAAAATTCAAATCGGCACACCACAAATTGGAAGAGAAGCTTGGCGCAAAAATCTCTTAGGAGGTTTATGATGATATACCTGTTGTATATCGCGCCATAGAGAGAGAGAAGTATCTGCCTTAAAAGTAGTCAATTTTTTTGGTACAGCAGTTTCTGAAATATTAAAAAAAACTTTAATAACTTTGGGAAAAAGGGACAAAGGTGAAATTTTTAATTGTGCACACCTTTCGAAAAAAAATTAAATTTAATCTTTTTTCTGTAGCAGAACTTTATTTTATGTTAAATAAAATTTCCCACCAAATTTCATTCAAATCAGAAGGGGTCGATTCCAACTATCTGACGATTTGCCATGGCAAGACCCATATAATATTTTATTCTGTAATTAAATCAAATTTTGCACTATCTTACTTTTAAACAAAATATTAACTGATCTCTTGCACCTTCAGCGGTACTGTCTTTCTGAAGAAATGCTGAAATTTGCTTCAACTCGCACTAATTGCAAGGTGTGACTGTACTTTTCTACATTTTTTAACATTGTTGCCGCAAGTTTCTAAATCAGTTTTTGTGAACTCAACAAACGTTATTCTATCTAATACTTTTCAAATAAAATATACCCGCAAATCACCTATTGACCTTAAACGTATAAGCCATAAATTTTAGCGACAAATAACGAAAAACAAATTCTCAACAAAGGTAGGCTTTGTTAGTATTTCCTCTATTGATATTTCCTATTATGCTGAGCACTTCCTTGAGAAAACTAAAAAACAAATAAGTAACAAGTAAGGAAAGGGCTGTCTTCGACTGTGCCGAAGACTTTATACCTTTCATGAGTACGCATCACGGTTTCAAGTGTCTGCAAAACTGATAATTTAAAGATACATAGCCCAAACCCCATTTATCGGAACAATCGATTGTATGGGAGCTATGCGTCGTATTACTCCGATCTTCCTGATTCCGACAAATGATTAATCTCATGCAAAATGGCGGCTCCATCCAAATTTCGTCAAGATATCTCGAAAACTGAGGGACTAGTTTGCGTACAAACAGACAGACGGACAGACGGACATGGCTTAATCGACTCAGCTCATCGCCCTGATCATTTCGGTATACTTATTAGTGGGTCTATCTCTTCTGTTTCTCATACTTACAAACATCGGCCCAAAGTTATAATACCATTTCATGTTCATGAAAGGTATAATAAAATGATGCTTTGAGAAAATCTATTGAATAGCATCTCCTGCCTTATAAGAAATCAAAACAAATGAGCTGTCGCAATTGGAGCGAGATTCTTCTACTTTTCGAAAACAATAAAGCAAACAACACAGAAGCCAAAGTGCGAGCGCTGCATTGTGTGGAAAACGTACGTTAAGGACATTTTCTTTTTTGGTCATGATTATTGCAAGGACAATGAGAGGGTGAAAGAAAGGTTTTGTAGCTGAAGTATAAATATTGTGCAAGAAAATTTTTGCAAGAACGAGCATGCACGATTTCTCACAACAAGAGCGGGTGTACTTTTCCACTTGCACAATATGAACACCCGTTTAAAGGCGATTTAGGTGCGCATAATATATTTTTCGAGTACACAAAACACCGACTTTGTTGTGGAAGAATCCTTCTTCAGTTATGCTACAAACGTGTCGTAACATGTTTTGCTCGCATGCGTGGTAAGAAGAGGGTGATTTGTAGTTTGTGGGAATTTGGCGTGAACACTTGTGCATTTGATTTTCAGAAAAATTAAAAAATCAAAGCAGTCACATGTTGAGCTGAGTGTGTGCCTTGCATTGAAATCATGCAACAGAGAACGCTGTGCACGTGTTCTTTTGAATGAAATTATGCTTGCACGATAGCTAAATATATATGTTTACATGCATACATATATGACTACGTCAAAAGGATAATTTCTTGAACAAAATATTTGTACGTGATGTTTGTACGAAATCGTAGATTTCCATTAGTTGAAAGCGCATGCTTGAAATATTTACATTTCTTCATTGAACATTAACACCTAAGTATTTACAGTCAACAAGTATTTTTTGTGTCTGCATGCTATGTATTATGAAGAAATTCCAAAAAAAAAAAAATTATAATAATACAACTTACTATTTTTTCCATGCCACAGGATATATGCCTGCCACGCATGCGCAGCCTGTGTGTGGCTATCGATACGTGTAGCGCTTGTCAATTAAATCATAACGAATTCATAGTCATTGCATTGATAGTTAATTACGTTTGAGCACTCATTTCAAAGTGTATTAAAAAGCAAGTCGCAAGTGCTATGATAGCGCCTACATGCGCCTACATGTCTAGCAAATTAAATTGTTTTTGTTACTAACAACTTGCATGTGCATGAAATGAAAATAGAAAGCAAGAAAAATCATTAACTTGCAGCCTCATAATGTATTTATGTTTTGTAGTGTTTTATAATTGCTTTTATGTAAGAAGGAAATTACACCAAACAATAAACTTCGACTGCAGTGGAGTTAGTAAAAAAGACTTAAGCAACAAACTTGTTCTAACGACTGCAGTTAGATTAGTACAAAAGACTTAAGCAACAAACTTGTTCCAACATATTTCCCATATTCTAATCAATGAGTTCTTTATATAGTTAATTTATGCCTCCAGAAGGTTGGCCAGAAATAATTATTAAGCGTGACGTGATCCATCTGGACTTAAGGGAAGAATATATTCAGTTTCCATTGGATTAGACTATATAAGTACATAAATAGTTGGGTTAGATGACAGGAATCAGTGATGAAGGGATATGTAATACTATGGAGAGATTCTCGGGAGAATTCATTAGGAATGGTTGGGTCCAATATGGATAAGTAAAATATTCAGTTATGCCTGTGTGACGTACGCTTCACGATACAGCTCAAGCTACTCTTCGTGAATGCGTTTGATGGGTCATCCATTACCTTGTTTGGTCGAAAGTTTAGCCACTGCGTCTCAAAAACTTTTTGTGTCCAAATCGGGCAGCATTTTTTCAACAAAAATTCAAGGCGAATAACAGTTTGGCTTGCTGCCTCCTTCAGTTGGAAGAGAGAGTGGCTGATGATTTTGTTGGGAAAATAGATTAGTCAGTCTTACAAAGATGGTTTCAGGGACTCAAGGCAACATCACTTAAGTGTAGTTGGTTTGAGAAATTCCCGCAGTTAGTTTTGAGAGCTCATAGATATCGAAATTTGACATTAACTTTGAAAGTAAGGAAATTTCAAATTAAAAAAAAAATTCATTTTGTTATTTTATTCACAAGCCGATAAGTGCTTAGAAAAAAAATTGTCTTATATTCAAGTCGCTTATACTTTTGTATACTTCTAAATTTTTTGTCGCTTTCAATTGAAAGAACTATTTTAAGCAAGCTGGAAACATTTTATTTAGTATCTAGGTAACCAATAAAAATGGCAGTGCGACTTAAGCATTTTCATATTAATTTTTTCGTTTTTATAAGAGCTAAATAAATTAGCATAAAATCACCGTATACTAAGGAACATATCGTAAAAAATCGAACACTATAGCGCATATATGTATATAAATGTATGTGAATATGTAAGTAGAATCATAAAATACCTGCCAATCAAAAATTTACCCCATAAAATACTATCTTATCACGTTTTTGGTGCTACAACGCCCTAAAAACCCAATCCTTACAAAAAATTTAAACCCTTCAGGAAAAAAGGAATTTTTATGGATAAACGCTCAATAAAGAAATAACCTACAACAACAATATAACAGGAATAAAATAAACAAGAAAGGCAACCAAAGTGAAGGGGAATACAAATAATGACTATAAAAATTACAAAATAAATTTAAAAAAATAAAAAGACCTTTGGAATAAGCAAAAAAAAATTTAAATCCCTTTTTTCCTGCCTTCAAAAGACCTCAAACGAACAAAAAACAAACAAGAATGACCGAAGAATTGATAGTGTGGATAGCTATTGAAAGTAGTTGTGTATGTTTGTATGTACATATGTATACCTAACTAACCGAACGATTGTGGCCCTTCGATTGCTGCATAAAAATGCATTAAATTCTTTGCTGATACTGTCCAATATACATATATTCTCGATTCTATTGTATATCTGTATGTTTGGCAGCATGATCGTACACCGCGCACACAAGCAAGTCAGCACAATTTGAACACGTGCAAGGGTCAACTTCAAGCAAAGCAGCCATAACAACAATAACAATAGAAGCAATCACTTCGCATACAATCACTACCAATACAAAAATATATATACATACACATAGGTAGTGAAATGATCCCTATACCGATCGTTGGGCACGATTTGAACGCCACACACAGCAGGTAGTCTGGTTGCAGGGTGGAGTAGCCAAAATCATTGTCCGAGTCCATGACGTAGTATATGGAGAAAGAGCATATACAAAACTACATAGCTATACATTCATGTTTGCATACCATGTATTCTATGGGCGTAGCCAAGGGGGGCGAAGCATACAAAACGATGCGTCCGTTAAGCTGTTTTTAGCTCAAATCCAGTTTAACTCATTTAGAGTATATTAATTTCTTAAGTAAATTAAACGAATCAGTTTCTGGGTGCAGCAAAGAGTAGTGATGAGCAAATGACAGATGTACGGCTATCATAATCTACGAGTATTTCGAACTTCGATTTTGTTTTTTGAAAAATGCCCGTTGCTGTTGTTTTAGTAGTACTTCGAAGAATCCTTTGAAAGTTTTTCCAACAAAAGTCCTAGGAAATCGGCTTTTTCACATGGGTTGCGCCATAGTGAATTTGCTGTTGGCCATAAGCTTGGCATGTCCGGGTTTACTCTGGTAAACTAACAGTTCAACTTGTTACAGTATTTAGTCCATAGTTGGTCGAAACCCACTAGAGCCTCTATATTCAAGTCGGGTTATACTGCAGCCACCACAACCCAAATTTTGTATGCCTTCGTTCGGCGGGCGGGAGCTGAAAATGCCCAGCACACCATAGTTGATGTTGCTACCACTACCATGTGCCCTTGCACTGAATATATTCAGGGAGTTGTTCAACATTTCTCATTCTTTGCCACACTTCTTGACCTCCCAGAATTTTTTCCATGAAATTATCTTGTAAGATTTTGGTCGAGCATAGCTTTATAGTGGACATTAGAATAAAATCTGTTCAGTATAGTCTTCGTATGTATTGTCATACACGTTCTTCGGATATTCAGCTTTTTCCAGTTAATCTGGTCAAAGTTTCTAACGATCCATATCTTGAAGACAATGATCAACCTTCCTGCTCACCTGCCTCGCTGTACAAACTCCCAGCGCTATTGTAGAAGTTTTGACGTTTCTTGGCGAATAAGTCTGATGGGTATTTCAGTATTCTTCTATTTAGAGTTCATGGGTCGACGGGTCAGATTGTTTGCTTCAAGCCATTTGAGCCCAGTGTAGTAGTGTAGCCACGGGGGAATAATCATACGCCTAAATAGTTAAAAATTTTTTTTTTATTTCATAGTTCCGTAGCGTCATTTGAGCTTTTGTACAGAGAGATGCCTGCTTATGTTGAAAATACCGATTTAAGAGACCTCAACCCCCTCCCTCTTATTCCTAGCTTGGCTACGCCCATGACGTATATGAAGGTATATATGTACATAAGTATATGCAATAAATATCATACACAATTGACTATATACTTTTACAAGTCCATCCACCACAAGATAACTATGAAGTACTAAGGCTATACAAAAGCAATAAGCGATAAGCAACGAAATTACAACAACTCGAAATAATCAGCAACATAAAATAAAAATTAATAAAAAAATTTAGAAAAAAAAGGAAAAGATAAAAAAAGTTGAAGAAGAAACGAATGGACCATGGCGGCCGTTAAATGCCACAAGTGCGTTTCTTGGTTGAAGTAATAACAGCAACAACAAAAACCACAGCACAAAAAACCACCATCACTATCAGCACAGCGTTGACATTAAGCGCAGAGTGGATCAGCATTTTTATGGTGTTTTATATGCTGTTTACTGGTTATTTTGTAGTGACATTTATGGTGGTGCCTTTAGTCGCGTACATGTTAGTTATCCACATAAATATAAACCAAAGAAAGGTTCTGACTGTTGTTGGGATTAATGTGAGGCACTTAATTTTGAAATGATTTAGAAAAATGTTCGGATGCAAAATATAAATGTTTGTCTACCCAACTTTGATATGATTTTAGCTCAAGTCCAAGATTGAGGTGGTCCTTACATAACCAGAGTGTTTCTCTCCACTCGGCATAGAAGGTTGGATGGTAATCTCCTGCCTCAACTTAAGGGGTTCACCATTCAACTCCATTCCGTGGTCAAATAACTTGGGTAAATGCTAGATACAAAATTGTTATAGAAGTCTCATGTTGAGCAGAAATCTTGTAAAACCTGTTAGGTTTCAAAAATTGCAAAGTAAAATGATTTTTCAAATCAAAATCACTCTTTTATATATTGATTTCGGTTTTTAATCGGTATCAGCTCCGGTTTTATATTAGGGACCACATGTGGTATGAGTTTGAGTTTGAATGTTATTTTCGATTAAGGTTTCGACTCGCATTCGGTTCAAGGTTTCACTTTGCTTCCATTATGGGTTCGGTTTCGATTTGGGTTCCGGTTTCGGTTCTAATTTGAGACTTGCTTCCGGTTTAGCTGCATGGCAGCGTTGCGGCACTGGTTTAGTATACGGTTTTTAATCTAGATTCTGATTTATGTTACGGTTGCGGTTTTGACCCCGCTTTCGCTTTCGTTTCCGCTTTATGTTTTAGCTACAAGTACTGGGTTCGGATTCGGTTGTGCTCTAGATTCTGATTTCAATTTCGGTTCTGGTTTCTATTTGATCTTCTATTCCGGTTCGGCTTACTGTTCGATTATGATATCCAATCAGGCACCAGTTTTGGTACGATACCGGCTTCTGATCTGGCGTTGGCTTCTGTCACGGTTCAGGTATTAGTTTCTACATAGGCATTTTTCTATTTTGTATTTGGATTTTATTTTCGGTTTTTGCTTTGGCTTAAAAAGCAGGTTCGGATTCAGTTGAAGCCTCTATAACGGTTTCAGTTTCGGTTCCGATTCCGGCTTCCACATGATTTTCAAATCCGATTCGAATCCCGACTTAGGTACCGGATTCGGCTTCGGTTAAGGTACCGGATTTTATTGTGGTCATGTTTCGCTTTGTAGGTTACGTTTCCAGTTCATGTGTGGGCTTAGGGACCGGTGTCGGTTTTAAAACCAGCACCGGTTTCTGTTTTGGTTTCCGTACGTTTTTTAGATGTCAAACGTTGAGTCTGAAAATGTACGACTATCATTTTGTTCTTCAAAGACTCTGTAAGTTGAGCCCTGAACAGTCTAGAAACTATCGTGAAATTTCTAAAGACAGGCCGGCTTTTCTGGTCATGTAAATAAGTTTTGAAGGTTGCACTTGTATTTCATACCTAACCCAGGGAATAGAAAAACAAGTAAACAGTTCATTTGTTGGGCCTAGCAAAACCTTTTGTAGATAAATCTCTTGTTTTCCAAATCTTCAGAGATAGCATTGTACGTGAAGAATTTTTTTGGCCTGCCATTAAAAATATGTATTTGTATGTTTATATTTGTACTTGTACATACATACGTACGTACGATACGTGAAGCAAGTAAGATCATTTCCTTGACTATTTGTATGTTTGGAAATTTCCTTGTTCCTCTATAGGCGCATAGGCGAGCGTAGCAAATTGCAAAGATTTGTAATTCGAGTCGTTTCCCATTTGGCCATGAAAATCATTATTTGTACGTTACTTTTTCCACCCCGATGTGTATTTGATTTTCTTATCGAACAAGTGTTTAACGGCCATTCTTGACAGGCTACACTTGCTGTAGGGTCCTTTTCTTTTATTTGTATGATTTTTTTCTCAACAACAGTAATTTTTCTGATCCTTTTCATGGTGAAGTGTCACAAAAGGGATATATTTTCTTTGACGAAAATGGCCGTTACAAAATAAATACGATTAATCTGTTTTTGGCCGATACTTTTTCGAAATATACTGTACGATTATACTCGTATGCTGGAAGTAGAGATATATTCTTGGACATACATATATATTTATAATCTTTGATACTAAGGTCAGCAAATAAAGGCTTTAAACTTTTCCCCTCTTACATGTAACCAAAGAGAATATACATACATCTATACTA
This sequence comes from Merzomyia westermanni, assembly GCA_949987695.1. NCBI lineage: Eukaryota > Metazoa > Arthropoda > Insecta > Diptera > Tephritidae > Merzomyia > Merzomyia westermanni. The sequence goes on along the minus strand of OX465291.1, from coordinate 144,337,290 downwards.
GTTGATGAATAGTTGAAAATAGCATGCATAACACCAATTGCAATAGTAGCTAGACCTCGAGGCTTATCCATACACCTTAAACTTCTTTAAAGTATATTTACTTTACATTTCTAAACTAAACAAGTCCCGTTTTTTAGTCCCTTCAATGCGACCGTAGACCATACTTTGCCAACACCAGCAGTGAAGTTGGAGGACCTTAGGTGCTGTAGCAGTCGTCCGATGCTAGAGTTTGCATCTTTGGCCTTTCAACGCAGTTTACTAAGAATGCGCTGACGAAGGCGATGCCTGGGCAGCTGATCCAATTTATGGCTACGCTTGCGTGGTTGTTCCCATTCACCGTGCCGACGTCGAATCATCTATATATTCGAGCTGTTCTGTCGCCTAAAGAACTGGTAAGTTAAATTTTTTACTTCAATAGTTTATCAGTTATAAAGCAAAAATTAAATCAGTGCTAAGAAGCCTAAACTATAAATGATGCAGCAAAAAAAATTATTATATTAATCTGAAACAGTCTAAGACGTCCTTTTCGCCATTCTAAAAATAATAACAATATAAATTTCAAAAACCATATTTTTTTTGTTTGCCCTGTCTATATACATTACATCTAGGTCAATATTTCGTCATAGCATACTAATGAAAAATCAGACTTGTTAAATAATGATTACTAATCCTAATGATTAACGGTTTCATTAATTACTTTCTTGAGAATAGATTTAATGATTGATTACCAAAAAGTCAAGAATAATTCAAAATAATCAAAAAAAGTTGTGCTGATTATTTTCGATTATTTTTGATTTTTCTTTAATAATTGTAAAAAATCATAATATTTTTTTGATTATTCATTTAATGAAAGTTGGTTTGATTACTTAAGATTAGTTTAGATTATTTTTTTTTTGTAATAATCGTAAAAAATCATAATTTTTTGAGATTACTTTTTTAATGAGCCTAAAAGTAGTTTTGATTACTTTTGATTGTTTTTTCATTTTTTTGATTATTTTTTATTTTTGTCAGTATTGTTGTAGAAACACATCAACAATACTGAAAAAAATCAAAAAAAAAAAGATAATAAATAAAAAATAATCAATAGTAATTAAAAAAAATTTTTTTTTGATAATTTTTTGATTTGTTTTGCTTACTTTTTATTTTTTATTTATTTTTAATTTTTTCTAATCGTAATCAAATAATAATTGCCTTTTCTTGAAAAACAATAAAAATAATTATTACCAATTAAAAATGCCATCTAATTAATTGATTACTATTTGCTAATCAAATTTAACAGATCTGTGAAAAATATATATTAAACGAAAATAATTTGAAAACAGCGATATATGTATAGCTCTATATATTTATATGTATGTATATTTGAATAAAAAAAATGTTTCGTTTCTTAAGTAGTCAAAAAGGGCAGTGCTTTGAAATCCTTCCTGATCCGCCTTCATATCTATAGCATGCGACACAATAAATTCTCTGAAAAAAAAAGCAAAATTGTAACTGACTTTTAGTCACAACTACAAAAAATTAAAAATATCATACAGTAAAAAATTAATTAAAAATATATTTACTAATACCAAACTCATAAAAGTGAAACTTTCTTAAAACATATCTTTAAATCTTTTCGCCTTTCGTTGAAGAATCAGTTAGTTTCGTTTTCTAATTATATTTATTGCTCGTAAGTCGTGTAACAATAAAATCTCGCTTAAGTGCTTATAAGAAATTTCTGATTGCATTTAGAAACGCCCACAAATTTTTGAAATAATAACCCGTAATAAAAGGTTTGTTACATACAAAGGACTACACAGAATTTATGTGGTATGGCTTAGATTCATTCGAAATGATATGATAACACACAAAGGAGATTAAAAATAATTAAATACACTGAGAGAAAGTACCCGACACAGAAGAGCCCGTACACTTCATTACTCATCCGCGCCATACATCAGCGACAGATATGGTGTTACATTTATAGAATGGGATCTTTGCTTATTGTCAGAGGGGTTTAATTGGCTACGCAGTGCAACATTTCACTTGTTTGCAGAGTAATTCTCCCTTTGATTCGTAGGCTGTCATTTTTTTGCTGGTTCCAAATTAGACGAGGCTCTTCACAGTTTTGAATTTTTATCTACTCCCTGTCACGTGTCATTCCTTGTTAACGACTGTGGACAAACTCCCACAAAAGATGGATCTTTTTTCTCCCAGATCTTAATATCGATTTGCAGAACCATCTTGCGTACAACACTTTGAGGATTGAAAGTAGTATGCATTTGCAGAAGGATCATATTAACCATTTGTTGAGCTCAGCAAAAGTACAGGGGAGATTGAATTTATAATTTATTAATTCATTCAATTTATTGTTACAATACAAATCTTCCTACACGAATTGAGTCCTATGAATGTAAACCCAGATCGTTTTGGAGCTTAAAATATACCAGCGGTAATTTATGCTTTCGGTATGAGTAGACTCAAGTCCACTACTCGAAAGTTTGATATTGCATTTACCCTAGAGATATCTTCATATTTTACTATAAACTGATGAGGGCCTTAGTTGCTGGTGATTTTGAAGTTGATCTAGAAGACTGGCTTGGTCTTAAATAGATGATTTTGTATGCTAAAATGATGCATACTTTCAACAAAAAAAGTTTGATGGACTGTGGACTTATAGCTTGCTCATTTTTTCATTAATTCATAGAATTTTTTTCACAGTGTATTTTTAATTGCAGTGCCTCTACCACAACTCAGCGCTGCCTTCTTCTACAGATAAGAACTGTAACCTTTGGTGGCATGAAAAAAGGAAAGCACTGGTGTGGCATTAAATAAATTACCTAACACTGCTTTATATGTATGCATTAAGGATGATAACGTACCTGTTTAAATGTATAACTGATAGGACATAAATAAAAAATTATATCCGCTTTATTGCAGATACACAAGTAGCATGAGACAAGATAAACATCGAAAAGAAATATATTGTGCGTCTATCTGAGATGCGTAAAGAACTGTCTCAATTTACCAGGCAACTCCTAATATTTTTATCATTATCCTTTTTCATAGTAAAAATTGAAGACAAATTCTGGATATTGACCGGAACTGATTAAATAAATGTGTAAGATTTAACGAAAATTTCACAAGAAAAATTATGGCATTCTTTAATTGTTGTACTCGAAAAGCTAATAACTCGCTATCCCTACCCCTTATCTAGTCAAGAAAAAAATGTATAAGAAAATTTATAGGTCTCCTCGCACAGTGCATTAAGAGCTCGTTCACGCGGTAGGCCACAGTATGCTAGAATATTTCCCTCATCAGCTCAGGACTGTAAATTTCGTCTACTAGCCCTCGATGCCCACTCTTGAATTTGATTATCTACTTATGCTCCTCTAGATCGATCATCAGCCGAAAACGTCATCTCGAAAATACAAACCTACGACCATTTCAATAAACTTGAATTTTTTTGCTTTTCTGAATCGTAAGGGAGCCCTTTTATTGCCCTTTCGGCCAATAAAAACCATGACGGAATCAACGGCATTGCCATAATCATCATCGTTTACGATTAGGCGATTTTGCTTTCACCTTTCCAGTACACGGCTTTTTTGCCATAACTGAAGGTCATTGGCAACGCCAAGGGAGGCCAAGTCATCCTCCATCTATTTTTTTTTTAAATCTCATTGAAAGCCTCCTCCTTCTTCTGCTGACATCGGACCTCGCTAAACGCTAAAAAAAGGCTTGGAAGGTCTTTGTTGATTTGTGTAATATGTCCGGTCTAGCGCCACCAGTTTGCCTAATTTCGCTGCACTATGCTCATGCTTGCATTAAGTTCCTGCAGCTCATCGTTAAAGTTTCTTCGATATCCAGCGTTGGCACCTCAGGAAGGATTCTACTTTTCTCTCGAATACTCAAAGGGGCTTCCCATATTCTCTCAACACTGCCCATAATTTTGAGCCATATATCGAACAGGCTTGACGTGAGACTTCTAGCGCGTGATCTTTGTTCGTGGAGAGAGGACTTTATTTCTTAATTGCGTGCTCGGTCCAAAGTAGCACTATTTTTTTTATCGATATCCTATCTTACTGTTTGAGTTTTTATATAAGTTGTAGATGTTCCTGATTGAAATACATACATATATATGAACGTATTTGGTTACTTTTTACCAATTGTCACATGACTCAGCCAAAATCATACAAAACCTGCCATCCTTCCATCAATGCCAACATAATTTATTGTAATAAGATGCGTCCCCATTACGAATAATATTTGTCGGATGCACTCAGGTATACTATATATGTATATAGGTCAATGTGCATGATTATGTGTCCTGATGCATTGGAAATGGATTAAAAATTCCCTACAACAAAAATGCATTCAATAATATTACGAAAAAGTTCGTTTGCTTTTATTTTGAAGCCAAGCAATGGAGTAACAAATCAAAATATGTAATGGATGCTACCTGCCTTAATGCAATAAGCAACAAAAACAACCAAGAAGAAAACAATTTTGACACAAATTGTGATGAAAAGGTTGCGATCTTTAGACTCAAACCTTTTTATATCCCCTTTTTGATACTGTATGCTCCTTTTCTTAAATGCATACATGCCTGTGCATATTTACGGACATTAGACTGACTGCACATATATTAGGGTGGGTCCATTTGTATGGAACAAAGTTAACCGATATCGCGCCATCGATTTTTCGATAGGGTTTGGGCTCAGGAAAAAAAAAGTTCCACCACGCATACCCAAAAAAATTATTTTCGAGCCTGCGAAATTTAATTTTTTTGACTTTTTTCGACTTTGATTTTTAACGTTTTTTCCATGACCTACTAAAAAAATTTTCATTTGATTTTCAAATTTTCATGTATACCCTGTCCGACCCAAAAATGTCCGCTTAACACGTTGGCGATAACGGTTTTTTGAAAAAATATTTTATTTTCGGGTTTTGGGACTTCTTTTAGTCGAAAAATCGACTTTTCCAAAAGCCGAAAATAAATTTTTTTTTCAAAAAACTGTTATCGCCAACGTTTTTAGCGCATAATTTTAAGTGGGACAGGAAATATGAGACAAATTCGTTTTCAACGAAAACATTTTTGCATGTATGCTGAAAAAACCCCTTTAAAAAAATGGCGAAAGGGTAAATTTTTTGGCCAAAACACTCCCCAAAACCCAAAAAATATTTTTTTTTGTCAAATTTTATTATCTTATATGTTGTTTTTCCCTCCCCAAAACCCAAAAAATATTTTTTTTTGTCAAATTTTATTATCTTATATGTTGTTTTTCCTATAAAAAGGGACTTTTAAGAATCACACCACATAACGTTACTCTAAAAATATCACAAAATATTGATTGTTAAATTTATCTAATAAATCTTTTAACCCCAAAAAACATACCATGGCCAAAGTGACTCACTATTTTATTTTAAAAATATTACTTAAATAAAAGCTAATATTTGGCAATATTTTTTTCATCACTTACTAACATGCATGGACATGAATATAAAAACGTTATCGGCTGATAATCGATAACAATGTTGGAAATAATCGATAAAATTAAAGTGTATCATTACTCCTTTGCTAGCATTTTATATGATATTCATTTATCGTTCTCTAAAGGATTTGACTAGTTTTGAGAATATTTTTATGAACTAATCAGAGAAACCGACAGTATTTCGATATCAGGGAAATATTTTCGATACCAGTATAAAACGACTACTTTTAAATGACCTAACTAGTGCATTAAAAAAGGAAGTTACTTGGCGAATAAGTTTTTTTTATCTATCGGCTGAGCTATTTCAAATTTTTACTTGAATAACTTTTGTTTAAATTGCTTGATTAAAACTTGGTTTAAGCCCCAAAATCTATGTCTATAATAATTAATATTTCATTTGAAGCTTAATGAGGACCGTATTATGTAGTAAGAGAGATTTTTATGCGTACGGAGGATATATAAAAATGCACCTAATTAATTTAGAACAAAGCATTGTGGAAATTTTTTGTTTCAACCAGTCTAATGTACACACATACACATATTTAATGTTCCATTGGGTAGAAAGGATATATATTTGAGTCATCAAAAACAAACCTCTAATATCTTAGCTTATTGCATTTGTTGTTGTTATTTAGCTCTTTGAGGCTATAATCGCCTAGCATGATCTTCTTTACAGAGTTTCGCTTTTAAATATACAATGAAATTGGGGAAAGGTAACGAAACAGTTGAAAAAAGGTTGAAAAATAAAAGTAACCGACCGGCAAAGGCAGTGACAGCGCAAATCAAGCGTAATTCATCAATTTGAAAAGGAATAATACAATTTTTGGAGGGTCATGAAAAGTGAAATAAGAGTAAGAAAAACGAATTATAATGATTTAACATTTTTTTTATTCCTCTTCAACCGTGCATTGATCAATATTTTGAATGTAATTGTTTCTAATATTGTATTTGTTGGTTGAATTGTTGCAGGAAATTCACCGCAGGAAATACGCTAAGCGTAGAAGATTGTAAAAGAAAGAAGATGAAAAAGGTATTGAAATTCTAGAATCAGTAAAAGGTTTTAAACTAGAAAGCGCTTGCTTGGGAGGCAGGGATTAATTACTCAGTGATGTTTTGTTGCACGTGCATTAGGTAGGTTAAAAGTCATTACAATTATTTGGATGCACAATTTTTTAATGCAAATTCTGTATGGGAGAATATTGCAAGCAACACAGACAGCAAAAAAGATTCAAAAATATTGCGTATCAACAAAAAACTAATAGAATTTTCATAAATAAATCATACATACTTAGTTTTTAGTATTATATTTCCCATCCAGAAAGTTCCGGGCTTATAAGAAAGCAATCACGGGATTGAAATTTCTAGTAATGATGTAGCTACAGCACCATAGCACACCCAGAGCAGAATTATCTGTGTGAACCACTCTTTTTTTTATAAGTGTTCAAGGACGAATTTGTTAGTAAATATTTCAATTAAGAAAGTTTTGCACCTAAAAATGTTGATACACATTGTGTGGTCCGGCATTAAACAAATGGTGCTAACAGATTTGCCGAAATATGAAATCTGTTACAAATTGCAAAAGCAAAATATCAGATGACATAACAAAGGTGACCTTGGAAATTAGCATTAAATTTCAAAACATGCACTAATTTTGAATAAAAACAAAGACAGGTGTTATGTTGAAGAAAAAAAAAAAAACAAAACCGGAAAAGTGGGACAAAGTGGCGTCAGTTCGATGATTTCATCAAAGTATGATAGTAGTTCACAATGTTAGGATCAAGTACCGAAACAGGTAACATCAAAATGGTTTAGACAAAATTATTTTAAAACCGGCCACTCGGCAGTGATCGTCAAACCTCTGGGTATTTTTCTGCCATCAACAGGCTTCTCAGGAAAAATGCATGCCTTTCAAAGTCGCTTGTAAACTTGTACCTCCTGCCAATTTGTGTGATTCACGCCAAAAATTAAAAGATAAGGTGAATCTTAATCTTCTAGGAGAAAGCGGCTTTCTCTCAGCCGGAAGATTAGACCGCTCAATCACTGATGATGGACGCATATCAGATGTGGAGTGTGTCGAACACATCCTGTGTCAGTACTTTGATCGGAATATGATATTGCTTCTTTGACCAAAAGTTTCTGCATTTCCTCAAGATATGAACTCTAATGGAAGCGATGACATGCTACGCCAGACTAAGACAATACTGCAGTCCGAAGCGGCGATGTGTCTAGGTGAGCTAAAATTGAATGACTTTCAGTTTAGTTACTCACATAGGCAAGGTAAGGTTGAGTGATAACTAGCTATTGAGGGATGGGACTACTTCGACTTATAAAGGTCCGTCGTGATTCTTCATTAATTATTTTAAGGGTCACTCATGGATTGCAGTAAGTATGGATGTCTTAAAAGGTGACTGAAATCCAAGACCCGAAGGTTAGGGCCAAAAAATCGCTCCCGCAGCAATCGGGTTTGCTAAGAAAGGTGTTAGTGCCGGACTGTACCGGGTCCATATCCGGTAAAGAACTGTTCACACCTTTAGCGCTCTACTAAATCATCGGGGAATTTTTTTTTTTTTAAATAAGACAGACTTGGATCCGGGGTTAAGCCAACCGGAGAACTTAGTAAGACAAAACTGAAATAGGTTCACCTCATGAAGTGACTTGATAGTTCCACCTAATCCCAAATGCAATTTTAGCAGATGTGTTGTTGAGGCGCGTTGTGTGTGCTATAACAGGACAGTGAACCTTCGATAACCTATCACCAGTGAAAAATGAGCCTTAGTGCAAACTATACATTTCGCAGAAGCATGAAATCCACATTCGGTCAAATGATCTTGCTATCCTGAAAGACCTAACGCCAGTTCAGCGCTTGTTCAGCTGGCTGGTAAACAATTTGTTCAAGAGCGAACTACAGGAGGCTTGCAGAACCCCAACATGCCTCACAGCCCGCCACTCTTGGTTCACAAATATCAAAACGAGCAAAAAGAACTACGCGACTTTTCCCATGATATTGCTATGCCCGGGAGGTATATTCTGAGGTTTATTTCCCATCAATGGCTCGCTTGGTTTCTTACACGTTGTTGCACAGAGATGACACCATTTTTCAATCCTGCATTAGACGCCGCTGGCATACTGCTATAAATTGAAACTTGTCTGCTATTTCTAATTCAAAATGCCTAATGGCTCTGCGATTATTGTCAGTCAAAAACCTACAAAAGACTTCAAATTTTGTCAACACAATGGAAATAAAAAGAAATTAACTCAGCGGCCAACTAATATCCGTAGAGCAAAAACATTTTTAAAACGAATTCAAAAAAAAAAAAAATTGAACTGAAATTAGAAATTTCTTTTGTGTCATTTTAGCAACCTGCCCGTATGACGGCGCCTAATGCCTAACATTCAAGTCAAACAATACAAATCACTTTAGTAATGCTCGTTGGCGCCACATGATATCGGCGCCAGGCTAATATTTGCACACAGTCGGCATAGTCTGGCCGAATTTCTAGTAAATTTTGAATATGAAATACGGTACATAGGGTACAGGTTGACTTAAAAACTCAACACTATGCACAGTCAAGAGGCATCCATATCCTTAGGATGCTGGGAAGGTTAAGTGAAGTTATGCCGTTCATAATCACACGTGCATTCAGCGGGCGGGATAAGTCCTTTTGTTTATTATTTGTTGCGCGTTGAAGTTTACACCTTGCGTTCGTAAAAAATCACACACTTGTTAACACCTCCTTGGAGACGTGCGCTGTGCGGCAGCTGCTTTTGTAGGAGATTAGAGGAGGCATTGAGTTTTGGGTGTGACAAGTGACACTATGTGACCAGTTCAGGTGAATCAGTGTGCAACGAAAAGTAGGCGAAAGGCATAGATTTTGACACCTGAAGGGACATGCAATCAATACTTGGAAGGTGGATATTCTTGATGCAAAAGTTGTCATGAATACTTGCTAGGTCATGACAAAGATTATAACTTTAAGAATTTTCTGTTGTTTTCCACTGATTCCGTTGTCCCATTAATTTTTTCTTACCGACTTTAAGGTCAGAATACTTTGTTCGAAGCGGTCCAGGTTTTCCGTGTGCACTTTTAGAGACCTGAATACGATCTCGGACCGTTAAAGGAAGACAATGAAAGCTTGCGCTCGATGATTAGTGCTAATTTCTCCTTTCGGTACTCGAAATTTTTCTCTGTTAGAATTTTTTGAGCTTGAGTTGCTGGCTGATAGGAATGATGCCGGGATTTACAACAAAAAGTTAGAAGTTGTTCTCCTCATTGCTGAGTTGTGAGGATGTATCTGAAACGCTGTGAAAAACCTCAATTTGGGATTGCAAAGTATAAACTATATCTTTGGAATATTTCATAACCTGATTGCGAATTGAATGCAATGTAAATGAAATAAACGAAAGAAATGACTGCAGCTTATGTCGCTTAAACAGCCATATCTGGGCTGCGCAGAGAGGACGCAACAGTGGATCTTGCTGTAAGCAAGAACAAGACGAAGTATTTACTTCATATAATAATATTAGTTTTGAAATTCATAGATGAATCTCGCTTAGATGTGCTACTTTGGATTGAGTGGACAATTGAAAATTAAAGTCTTCTTTCAAAGAGCAAAAAAACGGTTTCCCTAAGTCTCTTTTCCCAGCTCAAATTCATGGGTGGCACCCAAAGAAGGCGAGGCGGCCGTTGTGGCATTGGAGAAGATAGTCCTCCGATTGTTTAGGATTATTTGTTTCGATCTCAACTTTGGTTATCGAACAAAATTTGACGTTAAGCTGCAGGAGCTGTATGGATGCTACGCCAACTCTGAGTAGATTATGGTATGCGAATGAAGAGAGACTCACCAGCCCATAAAGTGCTCCTCTTAATATTCGATTTTGGCTGCAGAGAAAGTTCCAGGCCCCCTTCTGAGTTAGAAAAAACAGTAGGAGGACTGACCAAGTAGTCCTTCTTCTTAGTGCCAACAATTTTGTACTTTGTTACGCAATGACAAAAATGGACAAGGGTTTTAAATATTTAATAATTGATGATGATGAAGTTAGTTCTTTTCAGGCAAATGGTTGCAATTGGCCCTGGAATAGCAGTTTAACCGATGAAACCGGACTACTAGAACGATCTTTTGTGATGCAGAATATGAAGAACATCATAGTTTTGTCAAGAAATTGCTTCACGAGAGCCATCGCAGGTCTGAACTAGTTTTTTTAACCTACCACAGCTTTGTCCCAAAAGTCTCTGTACGGTGGCAATGACAGCACAATGTTAAACTTGGCGGTATATTTCATATTATTGAACCAGAACTGTGACGGGTGCTCTGCAGTCATCAAATATTGGATTCGAATCCCATTCGTGCAACATGAGCCTCAGTAGTCAAGTACTTGGAGAGTGAGCAACCAGCCTGCGTGTGTTCAATCTACTCAGATCTTCTGAGGTTTGTCGGGAAATAATTTTTTTTTGCATTAGTGCCACTGACTGTCAGAAGCTCTGTAGGACTCTAGTTGCATCTGCTTGTTTAAGCCTTTCTCTAAGCCTGTGCTGCGGGAAATTACCTTGCGATGAGATTCAAGGCTACAAATACTTCCCTAGCTTATTCGAGATCAATAGCAGATTCACTTCGAGCTGGCTCATTGATCATTCAGTTACCCTGCTGCCCCTAACTTAAGGAAAGCTACGTGTATGTCGACTATCTGGATTCATTGCGCCCATTCCAGGGATATTCATCTAATTCATTAGTGCTCCATTTTGTTTTTAAGCAGTCCTCTAATAGCTCATGTAATTTCAAGAGTCTACCCGAAAAAAAAAAAATAATAAAATTATTTAATCATTAAGAAGAATGTAAAAAGTAGCGCTACTAGCATTAAAAATGAACTAATTATAAATCTTATTATCCTTTTAGTAGACAACAGACATTACTTCCTTGTCTAGTTGAACATTTTGTTAAAAAGGATAAAGGATAAGACTATTTACCACTTAAATGTGCGCATTCGGTGGTTAAGTGGTCGCCTACAGTTCGTCCTTTTATAAGAGTCGTAGGCTACTTAGAGATGATGTGCGTATGAATGTATGTATATCATGATCACGTTTAGTTTAGACTTTTTTCTTTAATTTCATGGTTACCATGTTGAAAGTGAAGTTAATTACCGTCCCAAAAGCAACATAGGCGCATGTTAATGGGTTACGAGCGTTGCGATTGTGCATCAGATAAGATATATGGTAGAAACTGCTTTGATGAAGACCGCCTATGTGGAGAAAACTAGAAAAAATAGAAATATAGAACATTTAGACAAAAGCAAAATAGTGAAAGCATTTACTTACATGATAAAAACAATAAAAACAAATGAAATAATTCAGTGTCAGATATAGATTTTTTTTTACATATACGAGTATATAGATGTATGTATATTAGAGTGGCCTTTTAAAGGTTTCCATTATTTAAAATTTTCGAAGTTCAAGCCACGGGTAAAATCATATCATATACTTCAGAAAAATTGAAAAATAGCTGGAATTCCTCTATTTATTGATTCACGAAATCCCGTGTGCATTTCTGCGATAAAAAGCTTCTAAGAAAAAATTTTTCTGTTTAGACAGATGTCAGCCGTAGTCGGTATAAAAATGATAGGTTCCAAAAATTTGCAAAAGACCTAGAGGAGAAGCTGTACATATATGCCCTCGTAGTCCCACAACAAAATTTGATAGGGTTAAATATAGAGAAGGAAACCCAGTATTGAGAATTGACTTGAATTTGCGACTTTCAAATCCAGAATTTCTAAGCGCCTTCAAAATAATTGTGTATTAAATCCTATCACAAGCCTCGCGCAAGTACCACCAGGTTTGAGGTTTATTAAATCAGGGCGGTGGGTTTAAGTTCCAGTATGTCTTTTTTCTTTGTTCTGCCTGAAAATCTAAGCATTTCAAAAATTGTGGAATAAGGGAAAAGGGGTCATCGTAGCTGAATACTGAAGTTTAAAGAGTTATATAAGGTCGGTCTCTAAAACCCACAGAAAAACCGGAGATAATCGAATTCGAAAAAAAAATACTTATCGGAATAGGAATAAGAGAGGTAATAGGAATATAGACAGAACTATACTAAAGGAAAATGGTAGAGACAGAGTAGAAAGAAGAAAAAGAAGTCTACTTTCAGGCAGAACAACTCCTGCAAGAAGCCAGTTCGTGACTCACGTTTTCTGTTTCTGTAAGAAATGAAATTTTGTCGAATTATTTTCTCACTGCTTTTAAAGTTGTGACGACGAAATTTAATTTTTAAATTTTGAATTGAGTCGTGTGACGTCACGACAAATGATAATTTTGTAGATTACTGCAGAAAGGAGTACAGGCTAGCAAAAAAATAAGAAGATTCAAATTAAAAAACGTTGAAAAAAAATTTTTTTTAGTCAGATTTCATATAAAATCCACGTAAAGAGACTGTAAACTGGTGTGCTAAGAAATGGGGCCAAAATTAAAAATGGTTTTATTCGTTAATTATATTTCTCTATGTATTTTTAATAATTTTCATTTGAAATATAGCGAAATATATAACAGAAACCACATAAATAAAAGTTTCAAAGTTTACACAAAGTCCAGGAAAGTTAATTAAAGTTTAAAGAATTGCTATCAAAATTTTAAAGTTTTTTGGGCAGAATTTTTAGAAAGTTTTTGTGTACGCAATTTTGTAGTTAATTAAATTTTGGTACTATAATATGCATTTTAGAAGTATTTGAAATTTTTTTTGAATTTGTAGAATTTTTTGTGTCGCGGTTGTAGGGTATTTTTATCCATACACTTCCATAGAAAAATTGAATATTGGGCATGCGTTGTACGGAATAAAATATTAAACACCTTCTACGAAAAAAAATATTAAATATTCAGAAAAATTGTAAGGCACTTCTAACTTGACAAACTTTGTGTAAATTTCGAAATTTTGATTTATTTGGTTTTTAAAATTGAAAACTTGAAATTCGATAATTCATTTTAATGATCTATAAGAATTTATATTTTAAGGTAGGAAGGAAATTCGTCTGAAAATGAAACACCCTAATGTTCATACCTACCTAAAAGTACCTGCTTAAACTCTTACGATGCTCGAACGTTATACAAATTTCTCTTTTTTTTTGCTATTTTCCTTGTTCTGCTTTTACTATCAACTTCAAGCTGATTGTAGCACTCATATGCAATGGTTCCGAGCTAATGAGTTTCTAATTAAGCGTTGGCGATATCCCTTGCATACATACGTACATTTGTCTTGATAATTTTCTGCATATTTGTACCCAACCAAACCTTTATGTCCTTTTAAATTTGTATAAATTATTCCTGTCATTAGCTACTTATCTTGTTAAATATTTGTTATACTAAAGTGGCGCATTAGCGTTTAAAGCAGTGTAGCTAATTTATCTCGTTTTTAATTTTTAAGTATTTAAGTGCCAATCTTGGGCATATCTTACGTTGGTGCGAAGTATTATTTTGTATATATTTGTAAGGCAGATGAGTTCTTAAGATTTCTCATGGCAGAAATACATTTGTTGCCGACCAAAGCCGAGGCCCGATCTCGTTTTGAAAAATTTTCTTTTTTGGAAAGTTCAAACGCTGAACCGACCCTAACCACAATAAAGGAGTATCTTTTCTTGGTTTTATTGTTATCGTATGCAGGACCGCCGAGAGGAAAATCGGGCCCAGGGGTTAAAAGTTGGGGCGCCTTTTCTATATAAAAGTTTTTAATACTGCATCAATTTCCTCAACTATCTTTCTACTTACTACTTCAATGTTTTTTAAGAATATGTCAAATAAAGGTGTTATAGAATCTGTAGTGTCCTCTCCAAGTCCAGTTGAAAGTCAGAAGATCGTTTTATTCTGCTCTTGTAATTTAAGTAAAAACTCCAAATATTAAATACTTTGCTTTGTATTAACACAATAGATTATTAAAAAAAATATATTCGACTTTTTGGGGAATTTTTAAAATTTTGAACAACAAAAACTTTCATCGTGGGACATTTTATCTTACTAATATTAGAAATGCGTAAGTTTGTGAGTGAGTGAAGGGGTGTCTTTGCGAGTCTTTCACGTCTGAACTACAGACCCGATCTCTACGATTCAAATTAGTATAGAAAAGGTAACAAAATTCATGCGATTCCAATATCTCATATGGTTATGGAGATATGGGCACTAATATTATAAAGTTTAATGTTTGGATGCGCAGAGGTTTGACTTTGTTACTCAATCACGTGAGAGCGGCACAACGGATTTTGATGAAGTTTGGTCAACAGTCAATAGTCTGGAATAGGTATAGGCTATGTGTTTTTAAAAATTGGGGTTTCCTGGCCTACTAGGAACCTATAATTTTTGATATTTTTGATTCTATATAACTCTGTGTATACTTCACCCATACTTATGATATTTGATATATAAGCCACACGTGCAATACGATATCAAAAGAAAGCGGAAGGCCACTGGTTTCATTTGGAATCTGGTATATTTTGATATATTTATCGATACACAAGTTATCCGTTTAAATGTTGCCCTAAAATCTTGATGTTTGCACACCCGTTATTTAAAAGAATGATAATTAAAAAAATTTAACTTAAGTTTTATGTAAAAGAAATAAAAAGGCTTTAGATGAACTTTTCTTCTTTTTTTTTGCTAGTATTATTTATTTACTTAAAAATCTATAGAGCCTCCACAGAATATTCAATGACATTTTTTTTAAATCCTTTGGTTTTTTTAAGTCCACATTGTATGCCCATGCGAGAAGAATATAATTTTGTTCAACACGCGGTAGTATCTAGTATCGTTATGAAATTTTTAGAAAACATTTTAGCACTACCAAAAGAAGCTGAGAAATATGTGACAAAAATAAACGTTTTAATTATTTAAGACCATTCAAAAAAAAAAAAAAGGAAACTTAAAAAAACTTGAATTGATCCCTAATCATGAAAGGAAAATGGTTAAATAATAACTGAAACAACATATTTCGTTCTACTATAAAAAATTCTAAATACACACATAAGCATATAACTATGGACACAAGTATCCATTGAATTTATTTGTTCAAAAAATTTGCTAGTAATTATGCTCCTTGGGATGTTGAGCAAACAAGCCCCAAGCACACGTGTGCCAGCATTTATGACATCGATCAATGCGTTAGGGTAAATAGTCAAGAGGCCACAAGCTAGAAGCCACCACCAACACAGCCTACGCAACAGCCAACAAGCCAAGAGCTAACCAATTGCAAAACAGTGGCTTTGGTGGTGGCAACCACATTCATGAAATGCAACCACGTAATTCTGGCCAGCAATGCGGACGCATAGACAAAGCAACAAATTGTAAAACGTGCAATAGCAACAAAAACATTACAAAATGTTGCTATACAATGTAGAAATTATATAGCTTACTTACAAAAATTTAAAAAACTGAATGCATCTCCTTTGAAAATCTTTTCGAAACAAAATCAAAAAGTGTACAAAACATTTAATCACATAAGCGACAGGATCGCATTTTCCAATTCTCTCGTCGCCATTGTTAATGCCATAGAATATATCTCCAACATCAGTAATTTTAGCAATTTAAAAGATTATTATATTAATTTTTTTCTATTCAAACAAATTTTCTATGATGAAAACAAATATTGAGAAACAAAATTAAAACAAAGCGAACATAAAATACAAAACGATTTGTGTATTTGGTAAAATCTTTTCAATACGCATTATCCTTGGAAAAATAAGAAGAAATAATAATGACACAAAAGGTCCACGCTACTATCATCCTAGTTGTCATCGTCCTCAACTTCATTATTTCCAGCAACTGAACAGTGAAAACTGCTAACGAGTGAATACAGACATAATCAAGGGATCAGTTGGTGTGTGAAATAGCATACAATGCCGACAAAATAAGAATGCGCTACAACACCAACAATACACTGCATGATCTCTATGAGCGACACAAAATTGTTTGTGCAAAATGTGTCGGGGTTGAAAAAGAAGAACTTTGCTTTTTTTATTAGCCCTTGGCAGGCCTTTTCGTTGCCCTTGGGCATTTGCAGTCTGTTAAGCGTAATTGTTTGCTCTGCACGCATTGAAATTGACTCAGTGCAAAGGTAAAGAAGATCATAAAGTAAGTAATTTGGTTAGTGCGCCGAGTGGAGTGAGTGCTTGGGGTTGACAAGAAAATTGCTTGCTTAATTGCGAGATCTACGCAGATTTTTTGACAGTGGTATGGAACTGAAAAAAGTTCAGCAAAATTTAGATGAGTTAATTAATAATGTAGGTTAAGTTGAGTTGCGTCCTAACCCAATTGACCGATCATAATAAAACTCAAAACAATCACTGTTAACCTTTCAGGGATGGCCAGGGGCTAAAAACAATTAGAATATATGAAAGAGTTTAGTCGAAAAGGAGCCTGCCACCTTTGATATATCTCGCACGTTAGACTACTGAAATTCTGCAAAAAGTTAAAGGAGCTGGAGCTAGTGGGATGAAGGTTCTTGGTTTGAATGCCATACGTTTTACCAGACTCTGAATTGGAGGCTCTCAGCCCAAGGCCGACTATATATGTGTGAGGAGATATTATCCCCTGCAAGAGGTGTCCCTGCTTTTACGGATAAGGGCGGATCGTGCCGCTCGGATGGTAAATATTGATACAACTTCTAACACAGCGGTCTTAAGCGATACCGTGCTCACTGGACCGTTTTCCACCAGGGGGTTTACCAATTAACATTAGTCTTACTGAGGAATAGGGCCCTGCCGTGGTGTATTTTTTGAATTTTCCACCATATCACTTACACTGCTAAGATAGCCCCATTGCACATGTGGTCGGACTACCGAGATGAATCCCAATAAATTTTCAAAAATCGCAAATCAAGTCAAGAAGTTTTAACTAAACAATCTAAAACTAAAAACAAAAATAAATCTTCGTTCTCCTCCTCTCGGGGAGGACTGCGCAGACGTACGCGCCAAGGCCGTTTTCACGCCACAGGGGCGAAGTTGACAGGCAAACTCCACAGCAATCACACAGTTAGAGCGTCTTGTCCGACCAACCCGCTTTTTGTGGAGATGATTGCACATCACACGCTGGTGTTAGGGAGTTGAGGGTTAAAGGGATTGGCTTAGCTGGAACGGAGAGCAAACTACCACCCTCCTGGTCTTCCTAATACTAGCCAGTAGTCTCACGACCTGGTACTGTTGCTCGAGGGCTAGTCCTAAAAATTAACACCGAGGAAGTGACAGCTGGGAGAAAAGAAAGGCTGCTAAGGTCTTCAAAAAATAAGACGGGGTATTGCTGGACACGTTGCCAGAGAGTGCGAGGGAAGCGGTGTTTCAACAAGCTTATCACCTATTTGAAGATTTTACTACCTTGATATCAAATTCCTTACTTGTTTATCCTCTCGTTTCCATACGATATTTTTGAATCTTGCAAAGTCTTTTTAGGTAATTTCGCGCTGAGCTAAACACTTGAAATTTGGAAAAGAATCAAGAACCCTGTAAAATTTCAATGTAAATGAAAAATTCTTGAAAAACGGGGGGAATCTTTCGATCGATTTTTGAGTAGTTACCCGGTGAGCTAGTGCCTAAAAATTTTAGTCATATTTCAGAACACCGTGACCGTGCAATATTCATCGAAAGCATTTGAAATTCGGGCCCTTCAGGGGTTGGGATTATTGTAATGTCTATCAACTTCTTCACTTCAAGTTACAATATTATAGTCCCTACTAGAAGGAATAAAAGGGTTTAGTAGGCGTTTGTGTAAACCACTTCAAAATATTCAGTTTTTTTTTTCATTAAACTTGTTTATAAAGCACAAGTTATGCTCAATGGAAAAAATTTGAAGTAAGTACGAAACTTCATAAATTTTTATATGAAAAAATTGCGAAATGGACCACTCTATATATAGCGGTCGGCAATCTTTTAAAAAATTTTTGATGCCGAGTAAACGAGTGCGGAGCACTGAATGAGCTGTCTGCTTCAAAAAAAAGAAACCTAAATCCGCTAAAGAATATCCTGCCAAAAAGAATATTTCAACATTTAATCCTAACAAATCCTACAGTGTCATCTCATGTTTCACTGGAAATGCCTCTTCTCTATTTCTTAAACAAAACGAATGTGGTATTGTGGTACATACGTACCAAGGGTATCTATCTGCATGGGTGTGTGTAAGTGTGCGTTATCGCCTAATAAGCTGGTGGCACTAACAACACCTCAGGCAACATGACGTCTCAGTCTACTACTCAAATAACTTGCAATAAAATCCAATGCATTGTTGTATTTATGTAGGTATCCACTATGTATAATTTATATAGCCACTTTTTTTGTCCGACCTATCCTTGCTGCCTTTAACTTCAACACATACTACCTTAGATTGAGTTCAAACCCATTGTGCCTCAATGCTTCCCATTGTCAACATTCGTCTACTGACAACCACTGTGCATGTCCTGTTTCATCTTTTTTATTAATCGGTGAGGCGAAGATGTTGTTTCGTAGGAGGCGACTACTATTGTCTTTCGCCTATTTGCAATTGACTGAATATAGTTGATCTGTGTAGCATATACCCTTATATAGAATGTATGTGTCATGTATATGGACGAAAATCCTAATGTCTTAAATCGTGTTTACAAATGTTTTTGGTAAAATATTTTCAAAGCATCACGGCGTGTTCGTAGACAATAAATGTCAAACAATTGTTGGTAAGCGTTTGTATTGATTAGGTTAACTAGCTGGCGGGAGGGCGTCGGTGAGGCAAATAAATAAAATGAATTTTCATAAAAAGATATTTATATATGTATGGATAGCCTCTAGCATTCGTTTAAAGTCATGACACGCTTAAATGTAGTAATTTCTAAGAAATTCTATTATGACAAACTGTATTGAAACTCAAATAAAAATGTAACACGTGATACACGAATTATACCAAGCATGCCAAGGCCAATTGCAACTACAGAAATTGATAAATCAGCAAACAATAATATATCCTGCTGAGTTGATATTCCTTTCTATAAAAAAAAAATTTAAGCATTTCGTTCCAAATTCTCGCAACCAAAAAAGTGAAAATTTGCAAAACCATATAATTTGTATTGGCTTGTGAAAGTTTAGACCATCATTACCAGTTCACCAAGACATTTCTGAGATAATGTTGATGTGTATTTTATTACGTTATCTAACCGCAGTTCCACGGATCGATCGCGGTTTACATAATATAAAATGAGGCCTTTGGTTAAAATTCAACCACTCAACTTTATTTTAATTATTTGCTGTCGCTTTCATTCGAACTCTATCCCTCTCTTTTCTCTCCGTTCCTTTCCTTTTCTTTATTTTTTATTATTTTATTTTATCTTTTCTTATTTTATTTTATTTTATTTTATATATTATTTTGTTTTATTTTATTTTATTTTATTTCATTCTATGTTTTATTTTATTTTATATTTTATTTTACTTACTTTTTATTTCATTTCATTTTTTTAATTTTACTTCATTTGATTTTATTCTGAATTATTTTATTTTATTTTATTTTATTGTATTTTATTTTACTTTATTTTATTTTATTTTATTTTATTTTATTTTATTTTATTTTATTTTATTTTATTTTATTTTATTTTATTTTATTGTATTTTATTTTATTCTGTTTTATTTTATTTTATTTTTTTTAATTTTATTTTATTTTATTTTATTTTATTTTATTTTATTTAAATAATGCAAACTAAAAGCCAAAGGAGAAGAACAAAATCAGAAACGCATTTATTCTGCACTTCAAAACATTCACGCCGCTGCTGGGGACCAAATTACCCAGCACTTGAAAAATATTCCCTTAGCGGAATCAATCATCAAGACGAACCAATCTAAACCAACTCTCACTCAACCACTTAATTGAAAGAATTTTCATTTTTCGAGTTTTCAAAAACTTTCCCACACATTTTTCTCACACCGAAGTGTTTAATATCTTCGATTTTTTTAAAAACCAAAATTATATACATCCATATTATAGATATTGATTACAAAATGGGGTTAGTTGCAACCTCCAAAGAAGTATGATAGAGATTCACTCTTCAAGTGTGGGGAGATGCTACCCCAGACATAAATGAGCTCTATGGGGCAGTTAGTGATTTGCGTTATTTATGTCTGAGTGTTTATCTTGCGTTTACACCCTTCCACTATTAAAGAAATTTTGAGCGTGAACTGCCACATGCTTGAGTTGGTAATTAACAAAGCAATTTAATTTGAATTAAATTGAAGAAGTGAAAAGGGAACAAATTCGAACTGATTGCGGTTGGTGAGACATTTTAGAGGGCCTACATATTTGATGAGCTATAAATTTATATTTATTAATTCCTTAACACTGACTTGAATTGAGATAGGAAGCACTTCATTTTCAAAAGTTTTCATAAACTGTATTGGATTGTCGCCCTAAGGACTAAAACGTAGAAGTGAAATGATGGCCTATGTCTAAGTATGACTCAAAAAGATATATTGACTATTTAAGGTGTATTCCGTAGACAGCTTAAGAGAATTGTTTTATGGATATTGCAACTGTAAATTTTACAGAATGTTTTCCATTACTAATTTTTAATTATAATTCAGGAAAATTCGAGTTGTTGTTGTCACAGCAAATATCACTTCCCGTTGCCTAGCCCGCATGCCCTTTTTACAGAATTTTTATTAAATCTTCCTAGGGAATTTCCAGATACAATGATTTTAGACCCGAGGTATATATCTGTTAAAAGGTTTGCACAAGGTGTCTGCCGACTCGGTGTGGATCAAACGAATAAAACTGCAGAGTTACATCTTACAGGATTTCATCGTAGTGCTTAAGGGTTTCTTTACGAGGCGGACTTCAAGCAGTTGTATGAGTCGTTTGGCCTTATTGCTTAAGCGGTATTCTGTGTCCATTCCGTCGAAGTCCTTAATACGGCGTTCTTCTAGGCTTGCCAATATCTCCTATTTGCCAACCATTTTGTATTCAGAGTAGAATTCAACGCAGCCGTCGGCCTAACCTCACGGTGCCCAGAAGCATACGGTTCAAAGACATTTGACCAGCGGGCAGAACTTGCATACTTTGGTACCAATGGATAGTGAGCGGTATATGCACCAATCAGCTGTCGGTTTCGGGGGCTATCTATACCTTTACAAATCTATGAGTCAAGGCGTACGGTTGTAATGCAACTTCTAATTCCAGTAAATCGAAAATTCACACAACAAATGTAACCACCTACATTTTTTTTGTTGGGAACTCCCTTTCAGAAATTTGTTTGAAATCGTCATATCTCAAGAAAAATTCAGTACTTTTTCAATTGAGAAAAGACATTCTGAAATACGGCATTCTTTAGCCGAGTGGTAAGATAGGGTCTTTGTGAGAAATTTCGAGTTGAGGCGTTCTTTAAAAATATTCTTAATGCTTCTTCGAACTTACAGCAGATATAGGGTGATGGTTCGACTCAGCCTAGGAAAAGAATTAACATGTGAAATACTTTTTCCACCATCGGCTGCCTTCAAAATGCGAAACAAGGGTGTTAAACAGTCCACTTGGAAAAGATTACTCGTAAACGAACCTTTAATTTTTGAAGGGTTCCTATTTAATTGCCTTTTAATCAAGCAGAACATTTTAAAGTAGTCAATTTACTCCTATACAACTCTCACACATGTTACAAGCAAATCAAATCAGGTTCTTCATTCAAACGTAACGGAGCTAAACAAGTGTTGCCACGCATCTTAAGAGAAAAACTATCCCATGCAACACTCACAATGAAGCACACAAGCCGTATGGTTGGTCTAATGGGCGTTTATCAACACTGCGACTGGAGATCCCCCTAAAAATGTCACATCAGCCACTCTTTAATCACGAGGGAGTCATATTTGTATGTAGGAGAATGTGCTTAAATTCATGTTTACCCTAGCACTTTGTTATGTTTAGTATGTTCGTAATGCAATCCCTTTCCACTGTAGCACACACTTTTAAAGGGGCGTCAATATCATCTAATTTTAGTGCGTTGATATGCGAAAGCAGCTCGTTTTCTTAATTCTTATTTTTCATTCTTGGAGTCTCAGAACTTATGTGTACATCAATTCAAGCATAAATGGCAGTTTCAATGACGTTTCAGTTGCACGAAACAAGTTTTTTGAGAAATGTGTCAAGTGCAATATACATTAGAGTGGGTTAAAAAAAAACTAACGAACCAATTTTAATTTAATTTGAACAAGTCACCGTCTCATCCTTATTTAGACTATGTGCAAACTATGAAAAATTTGGCATTCTTACCATGTTGATTCAAAGATATGTAGCGCAAAACCATTCATCGAACGGTTTGGATAATTTCGGACCTTTCTGGGGACCATTTCGGATCATTTTGGAATTGTTTTAGCGACTTTTTTAGGATCATTTCGTGACTTTTTCGGTATTGTTTTGGTATTATTAACTTCAAGATATGTTTCGGGCCATTTTTCTGTATTTTTCGGAATCAATTCGGGATTGTTGTTGTGAATTTTTCGTGATCATTTGGAAATATTTTTGTAACTTTTTCTGGACCATTTCAAGCCTTTTTCATTATATATTCACGATCCTTTCTTGATTCTTTACGGAACTTTTTTGGGACCAGTTTAGGATTCATCTTAGAACTACTGCCCCCAAAAAATTCACTTGTTTCATCGGAGGAAGCAGAGCGATTCTAAAATAGTATAAAAAAAGTAAGGAAAGGGCTGTCTTCGACTTGCCGAAGACTTTATACCTTTCATGAATACGCATCACGGTTGCAAGTGTCTGCAAAACTGATCATTTAAAGATACATAGCCCAAACCCCATTTATCGGAACAATCGATTGTATGGGAGCTATATGTTATGTACAGGGTGGCTGATGAATTTTGCTACATTAAGAAACTCAAATAATTTTTTTTCAGTGTATGGAATTCATTTTTCTTTTATTCATGTTAAAGCTCATTAAATTTTATTAAATATAGCTTAATTAGTTTTAAAAATAATGGAATTTAAATGCCCCCCTGCTCGTCGATGCATGTGCGGCATCTTACCAAAAAGTTGTTCATTACTGCTTGGAGTTTGAAGACTTCCTGTTTGCAATAACCCCACAAGAAAAAGTCAGGTGCAGTAAGGTCAGGCGACCTGGGTGGCCAACGGAATGCGGAGTTTCTGGATATCAGCTTATTGGGAAATTTTCGTCGCAATTCTGTCATAACAGGTTGGGCTATATGAGGAGCTGCACCATCTTGCTGAAACCACACAGAGTTGAAAGAAATTCTCATTCGGCGTAATTCTGGATAGAAAAACTCTCTCAACATGCTCAAGTAACGGTCTCCAGTAACCGTAACGGTGTGACCGTTTTCTTCGAAGAAGTAGGGCCCGACAATGCAGCGTGATGAAACTGCACACCACACTGTGACACGAAGTGGATGCAATTCCGTCTCATGGAGTATCTGTGGGTTGGAAGCACTCCATATTCGACAATTTTGTTTGTTTATGTTGCCGTTTAAATCTAAATGGGCCTCGTCAGACATGAAAAGACAGTTCA
The DNA here is from genome assembly GCA_949987695.1 of Merzomyia westermanni. Taxonomy (NCBI): domain Eukaryota; kingdom Metazoa; phylum Arthropoda; class Insecta; order Diptera; family Tephritidae; genus Merzomyia; species Merzomyia westermanni. The sequence goes on along the minus strand of OX465291.1, from coordinate 144,313,334 downwards.
ACATGTTTCCATCCTCTTCCACCATTTGAAGCATCTTCTGGCAAAATTCCAAGCGAATCGGCAAGTCTACAGCGTTCAGTTTGTTGGCCATTTGAATTTTATATGGGAATAAGTCCAAATCTTTGTGCATAATTGACTGTAATGACTGTCTGCTTACACCCATTTGAGCAGATAAGCTTCTTGTCGAAACACGTGGATTGTTTTGTATGGCAGCAGCTACAGCAGCGATTGTTTCCTCCGTTCGAACTGAAGGGTTTCGATGGTAAGGTCTTCTGTTGACTGTCCCATGCTCGGCAAAATTGTTTACAAGTCTTATTATGGTCCATCTGCTCGGAGGATTGCCGCCAAACGTGCGCCTATACTCTCTTTGAACCGAAACTACGGACTCCAGTGCGTGATAGCGGCGGACAATCCAAAATCTTGTTTCAGTGTCCCAGTTATCCATTTTTGTTAAATGTAAAAGTCAATCTGCAAAATAAAAAAAAATTAACCAGATTCATTAAATAGAAAAAAAGTTATTTAATTTTTTTTTGGTAGCGGCTTTCATTAGCCACCCTGTATCTCCGATCTGGGTGATTTTCACTACACACATTACATACATAATAAGTACCAAACCTGCAAAACCTTACGTTCCGAGCTTTTTAATTGCAAAATTTATAGCCCAAAACCCATTTATCGAAACTATCGATTGTATGGGAGCTATATGTTATGTAGGTCCGATCTGGGTGATTTTCACTACACACATTAAATATACAATAAGTACCAAACCTGCAGAGTTTTACGTTCCTAGCTTTTTTATTGCAACAATCGATTGTATGGGAGCTATATGTTATGTATCTCCGATCTGGGTGATTTTCACTACACACATTACATACATAATAAGTACCAAACCTGCAAAACCTTACGTTCCGAGCTTTTTAATTGCAAAATTTATGGCCCAAAACCCATTTATCGAAACTATCGACTGTATGGGAGCTATATGTTATGTAGGTCCGATCTGGCTGATTCCGACAAATGGTTAATCTCATGCAAAATGGCGGCTCCATACCAAATTTCATCAAGATATCTCCAAAACTGATTACAAGTTTGCGTACAAACAGACAGACGGACAGTATCCTAGATCTCTGCTCAAGTCCCTAAATATATTGGGCGAATATTAATACGGAAGTGCTTGGGATACCTTTTTCTGTTGCTGCAACCGCTATGAGTCGTACATTTAACCGCCTCTTACGACAGCAAGTTCTTACCTCGGGTATATTCTCAGCCTAAAAACTGGAAGGGAGAAGAGAAAATGAAACCTGGGGTTGTCAACATGAATCTAATACACTCCGGTAAAAAATAGCATGGTTTGGTAGATACTAGCCTGCACGGGTTTTGTCAAAAAAGCCACAGTTTTCCCAACCTTCGTATTCCTCGCAAATTTTTCAAGACTCTCGAAATAAGGGTTTGTTTAAGTGATGACCTCTTCAATTGACCTTAATCTTTTGAAATTTTCGTGATATTTTCGGGATCATTTTGTTAGGCAAATCCTTTGTATCTAAATTCTAATTTTTATCTTTCAAATATATTGATACAGTTTTTTTTTATTAATAGTTCAAATATGTATGTTTGCGTAGCCATTTATTTTCCATACGCCGAAGAACATCTAATAAAATTTTCAAACAAATAGTAGAGCATGGAACACATAGTCAATATGTTCGCAGGATAACACTTAGGTTTTGTGTACAAAGGACATGTCTAAAAAATTAAAATAAATCATCTATAACTGCCAGGCAAATCAATGACAGCAAAAGCAATGAATTAGTTAAAAATTCAGGGATTAACAAATGTTTTTGGTGTTGAAGATTATTTCAGCGCATTGAATATCAAGCAACCAAACCAAAAAACCATTTACGTCTGCGCACAAGCCACTTAAGCAAATCGAGCGTTGTTCGGAAAAAGAAAATATCAAATTTCAAGCAAGCAAAGTGAGGATGAAGCGAACTTAATTCATTTCATTTAAATCACTCATTCATTTATTTATTTATTAAAAAAGAAAAAGTAAGGAAATCTGAACCCGGTTAAAACCGCATGTTACATACGTAGTATTGAATTGGGATAAAAGAAGGGGGGTGACAAGTTTGCAACTTAAATAGTATCCTTTGAAATATATATAATTTTGAGATCTGTCTTTATAAAGTTAGTTGTCTTAGAGATTCATTCGCTTGATAGAGTAAGATAACTGGATAGCTTAGAGGAGCCGTTGTTACATCCATTTTCATAAGCTATTCATAGCAGAAATGCACCCGGAAAGTTGCAGTCCCCTTTCGAGGATCGAACCACAAAAAGTTTTTAAAAAGTACTTTTGATGTTAGTTTACGCGGGATGTATGCCTTGAACCATAGGTATGGTGGTTCAGCACCTGCCTACTCTCAAGGAATAGGTAAACTTAACTCCACTGATTTAGTATGGTATAATATAGGTGCGGAAAGGTGTGCCTGCTGCAGCTTCCGTCGGAAGTGTAGTAGTAGTATTTTGCTGATAATCTCTAAAGGTGGGGACCTAGCTAGTTTCCTACAAAAAGATCAAAACCGCCAGTATTCGCATGATCCCTTCCCTGCAAAAACGCTCATAAAGAACCTCTAAAGGGAGTGGCCTGCGATTAATTCATTTTGCCTAATGGAACGCAATTATTCCCTTTTAACCCAATTTTAATTTACGTAGCATACTTAAAGGGGCTGATACATAAAAATGTAGCCCTTTATACTTTCCATCCTCTTTTGTACCATATTCGTACGTATTGCTAAAATCATTGTGGACTGGTTCCTTTGTTGTTCAGACAAGAAGAACACTCCTCGAAGATCAGTGTCAGTTAAAATTCGGATTGCTGCGGTGCTCATATCCGACTTTCTAGAGGCAATCCAGGTTTTTGACCAGTAAATACGTTTTTGATTAGTAAATACTTCAACAACTGGCTATACAATATCAACAATTTGTTTGCTTGAGTGATATGAAAAATGATTATGCAGCGGCAGAAACAACACTTGACAATTAAACATAATAAACTTGCCATTGAAGGATAGCCAAACATTTTAACTTGAATATGAGGTTTCAGGAGACACCAGCAAGACTATTTCCACCACCACCACCGCTAACAACAGCACCACCAGCGGCTATGAAATCCGAAACCATTAAATGAAGGTTGTATACATATTTATATAGTTTAAGAATCAGTGATGCCTCACTCGTGCATTAGGGTGTGTCATATTTATATAAGAGTAGAATATGAAATATTTTAAAAATTGTCTAACATGAAAAGTTTTGTACCCAGAAATGACTATACGAGACAATGCCGGCAAAAAAGAATATTTTCAGGGACTTCAGTCGAGAGTTCAAGCCTTAATATAAGTCGTAGTTTTTGTGTCTGCCCCAATGTTAGATTAGGTTAGGTTAGATACAAGCTGGCTAGCTAAGGATACCAGCGTACCATAATTTTCAAATTGATGGGTAGCTTGAAGTGACTCTATGATTCCACCGCGTCTTTAAGCATGCAGCTAACAAAGCTGGGGTTATATACGAACAATAAACTGTACCACAAAAGCTTCCATTGGCAGTGCGCCCTTAGTGAACCCTAAAAGTGCCGCCGAAATCCTTGCGACCGGCCATAAGGATCTAGATACCTAGAGATATCTTTTATTTTATTTATTTTTCGATTTCTAAGCTCACCTAATGCCCAGAAGAAGACTATAGTTCACTTATAACTGCATGGTCAAAGATATCAGCGTGCCAATTGCCAGAGAGGTTGTAGTTTCCTGCCACCATAATTTTTTGATCGTGGAGTCTTTTTGAAATTGTATTAAACTCACTTTGGAATAGAGCGTTTTTGAAAAACGTTGTGACATCGAAAGTTCTTGAGGCTATACTTTACTGGCTCATGCACCATATTTTTTGACCGGTGAAGTTATGTCAATGAAATTGATGTCAGAGAGAATTTATGTCAATGATACTGAATTAATGTTAGAAACGCTAAATATCATAAATACGTTATTAATTTCTATAATAACACGCACAATTTATTCTGAGAACCGTAATTGACAATGAGTTTTTTTGGAACGATTTTCCGTCATCCCTGGTCAATTTTGGTTTGGGGACAAACCGGTTTCGGCGTTGTGCCATCATCAGTGTCATCTTCATTCCATTGACATTATGACACGGTTCCTTACGATCACTTCTAAAAAAATTGCATGCACTGGCGGTAGTTAAGGACATTTGTGGCACGTCTGCCCATGATCTCGCAAATAGTTTTATGAAGTGGGCAGCTTTCGCTGAAAAAGTTCCTAAATAAGGCACACCCTAGTGCACAAATGCAAGCATGCAATATGTTATGTTCTTCTATACATATGCATATATGTATATGTAAGCACAATTACTTGTCTCTATAACCATACATCTAGGCATATTCTCAAGTGTTATTCAGAATTGCTATTTTGCCCTCCAGTCATATCAGTGCGCGCACGCATGCGCGTTAATTAAATACCGCCACAACCCCAATACAAACGCAACGGGAGGTCATTTTCGTTTTTCATGCTTGAATTCGGTTCAAATATGATTTGAATGTTTTTTTTTTTTTTCAAGAATATGCTGGTCCTTTTTGGTTATGTGCAACATATGGCGATGATTAGTTTGAAATTACTTCAAAAAGAATTGTTCTACAAAAACAAATCCAAATCACTTCGGTTTGCCGAAACATTTTTTTTTGTATTTTTCTTGCCACTCAATGACAACGTAATTTTTTCCATGTTTTATCGTAATTTAACATTTTAAATGGGTTTTTATGTTTTGCCTGTACTTAGATAAACAAGAAAAATATGTTCCGATAAAAAATCTTAACGGGAGAGCGTTGAAAAATAATCTCGTAAAGTGAAGAAATAGGTAGATATGTATACACATATATATGAAAACAAAAAGGGTTTTTGAATGTTATTTTATTAGCAGAAGTATATACTTAAGTGTATATATCGTAAAAGATGTACATATATACTTATGTAGATATTTCATAGTCGGATAACCTCAAACTGACTCGAGCAGCTGATCTAGTACTAGAAGAATTGTCTATAATATAATTGTCTATATATTGAGTTTGTTATGCAGAATAAAGACGCTTTGGTAGTTCTTTCTAGTTTGGGTAGGCAGTTAAAAATATTTATGCTGAAAAGCTTTTTCTTGACAGAAGCACTATCGTAGGGTTGCCGACCAATGTAGTGGGGCAACGCCATTGCGAAAACGACTTTTTCGAAACATTTTGTTTTTACTTGTCCAGGCACTTGAACCTGAGTGGTAAGTCAGCACACAACCACCAAAACACGCTGTGCGCTCATTCTGAAAGCTTCTTCGGTACTGCTATCATGTTTCAAGCAGGCCTACGTCCGTTAGGTGAAGTATTGTCGAGGAGAATGAACTTTGAGACTTAACCAGGTCAGTGGACATAAATTGCATCTCAAACGCTTGTAGAAGGCATGCTGTCACGCCAGTCATTTAGTCCGACGCCAAGTCTGCTCTTCTCTACATGACAACTGCAAAATAATTCGACTCCAAGAGACTGTGCAAAGTGTAATCAGACACCACTGATGAAACCTTCCCTGATCGCCCTTAAAACAATTATTTCGGATTGGTCGTACCAGGTTGTCACTTCCTCACTTTCCTCTACCCCAAATGGTCGTTAACTGCCTAGCTGCTTAAACCACATTCAAAATAATCCTATCGGCGCTAATAGGATATGGATACTCTTTAGGTTTTCGCCTTATCCTGATTTTGGCTCAGCTCAACACAAATTGATTGCATCTGTTTGGATGTGAAATTTCAGCCAAAAATAAATATCAGTGGAACCGCAAGATATACAAAGAAAAGGATGAGAGAGCTTGACTCGTCTTTGGTAATTGCGTGATTTATTGTTGCTGATGACCCCTTTAAACATATTTTCTGGAAATAATATAACAAAATAAGCGGGCAATAAATATCTAGACTAAATATTTGTAAATAGAGTCAAAGGGATATTTTCGTGTTAATTTCTAAAAGGATAATACTATTCATTTCAGCGACAATTAAAGCGGAAATTGTTATTTGAAAGCATCACAGCGAATAAATCCTTTTTTGCGTTATTGGTTCCATTTAAGAAAAGATATAAGATTTCTACCCTAAAGGATATTGCATTTCATATATTTAGCAGACTTCAAAAGGATAATTGAGCTGCCAAAAAAAAAAGGTTTTGTAATAAAGAAATTATGTACAATTATTAATTATCTTATAAATACACATTCGAATCTATTTTTAGAGAATCACCTATGAATGCCAACCCCTGCAGCTCTCAAATAAAATCATTATCCTTATTGGCATTTCTCGCACTAAAAATAATTACATAACAAACTAAGCGCTTAAGCTTGCCATCTTTCATGTGGCAATATGATCTCTTTTGCAAAATTCGTTTGCTAGATAGACAACTAATAATACTTCAAAAGGATATTGTGCGCTTTGTAAAGGAGCTCGATTTACACTTAAGTAATTCTTGTAAAGCAGGAAGTAAAATAGAAACCACTGAAAGCAGTGGTATACCGCACAGTGGCATCCAATGCACAAGGAATTTCTATTCGTTTGTGCCATTGGATTGAAATTGCTAGGAGCAGAATTACTATGGTGTCGCAGGATCAAAGAAAATGCGTACACATTGCGACAGGATCAACTTAAATATTTACAAGTAAATGCACAACAAATATAATTGGAGATAATTGCAGTAAATCAGTGAATGATAATGTTTTGTTAGGAGGGGACGGGAACGTGCTTAATGAACAAATTATTATATTTAGTAAAGGAAATAGTGTTTATATAATAATAGTCCTTGACCGAGATTCCAATTTTATCTGTAGATTTATAAGAACGCAGCTTTGTGTACTAATTTAATTATATCCTCATTTGAGTGTTTTGGTAGTCATGAAGCAAGAATCCAAACTGTTCTTACACAACTCTGGGAATAACTTGGCGTATCACGCAAAGACTTAAAAGCCCACGCCAACTAGCAACAAGCGGGCTTTTGGACCCCTTCTTTCATTTTGCTATATGTGGAAGTATTTGAAATCTTTATGAAATGCACAAACATTATCAATTTGAAATAATAAACGATGGGGAAATTGTGTCCTACTTTCCGAAAGAGTAAAGCCCATCGTTGATAGGCTTATTGGAACTTTTCAAAGCCCTAGACAAAATAATCGAGATGCGCTATCAAAACGGGTTGTAAGCTTTTGACAGTGCGGAAAAGCTTCTGGGTGTGCTATGTCTCAACTTTACTTATCTGAGTGCCTCCCAGGCTTTGTGCAGCCTTTGTTCACGGCTATGACCTTAAGTAATACCAAGAGTGGAAAAGAGAAATAGTTGGTTGTCATCATATAAATAATCGGGTCACTTGAAATTGTAAAAGCCTTCGTCTATGTTAAAATCACTCTTTCTAACAAGTGCTACTTTGGACTAAGTAGAAGACTGAGAAGTAAAGTACTAAGTAGGCGAACAAAGATAGCGTTATAAGTCTTTCATCATACGGAATAATGAACGGTGTCTAAAGAAGATGGAATGTCTTTTTGTGTACTCGACAGAAAACTCAAATGAGCACAAAACAAATGGACGCGACCTCTAGACGGTTTAGTCGTCTAGTGATATTTCCTTATTCATTTTACCACAGAAGAGTTTCCGATGTAAACTTAAATGTTCCTTACGAGAAAGTACTGCAAACGTTTCATGGACGGATCCAAAACGGCCAGCCAGTCATGCCCTTATCCATGCGTCTTTCGAACTCAGAAAAAGTATTTCAATCAAGTAATATCCTAGCAATCTTGTCTCACTGTCGGCCGACTCTTCCTGCGCTCGTGTCAGCAACTATAATATCGAGTCTGGTTGGTCAATACAGAGAATGCACCATGGAAATGAAATTCCCGATTAGCTACTTCGCCGTGAATCAGCTCTTCAACGAAGGAGGTCCTTGTAACCCTGTTTTTTTATCAGGGACTATATCTTTCTGTGGCCATCCTACAATGAAGTGCGAATTCTAGCCATTCTCAAAGGGAATGGAAGACATATATTAGATTATAGGGAACGAAACGATGACGCAGAAGCAAAGGAGGTCCTTCCTACATATAACAAAGTTTTAATAGGTCGACGTCTGAACATGGCAGATATTCATAAAAAATTCGATAGAAGGGATCATTATTAAGCCAATAGAAGACAAGTCAACAGTTTTTAGAATTTTGGTCTGTTTGTCTGTCTGTATGTTTGGTCGGGCATCACTCGAAAATTGCTTTATGGAATTGCATAAAACTTTCACCATTGCATTACTAGATGCCTATCTCAAATTTTAAGATATCCTTTATTTCGATATCCCGACCAGTTTCGGAGATATCGACCAACGTATGGATCAAGGTAATCCGAAAAGTCGGTATCAAACGAAAGGTGGTAATGAGTGCTGAAATAAGCGATGATTCATATCGTACTCCGTCTTCTCGTTTACAATAAAAAAATTATGTCTATTGAACTTGAAAAATTGTTAGCCAAAACAAATTTAGAATAGGGCTAGAGGTAGGCTTTCAGTGGGCGGGACTTGAAAAATGAACTTCACGATTTTTTGATAATGTTGCTGAGATTCTGTCGGTGTAACTTTGGGATAAGTACCTGAGTTAAATGATGCCGTATTTTATCCTAGTCCTTAAAAAATCATGTCTTTATTTGTCATGGAGACAGTTAAGCCTCAAGCAATTTTCTGATGGGGCGTAGCTCAATTTAGCCAGAACTGTTTCTTTAGTTTATCTTTCAGCTCTTGAGCTCGGAGCATTACATCACGTCCAAATTCACCTAGGCAGTTGATCGTCATTTTATGATAATGAGCACAAATCAATTCTGTCTTTCAGACTGTTTGCACGCTAATCGCTAGTTAAATCCTCAAATGAGTAATTGGGGCAGACATTAATTGCAACAAAATCTATCAAAATTCTACCTATTTACGTTAGTACTTGGATCGTTATGCCCTATCCATCTATCAATCTTTATTATTTTCAATTTATCATCCAATAATTACTTTTCTCCCAACAACCAATTTTATCTTAATAACTATCTGCAGGAGCTAACACGCCATACCAGCTCAGCTTCTATGTCTCTCTCTTGGAGCCACTGACTGTTTTGTCATCAACTGTATCATGGACAGCAGCAGCAGTCGTGATTATTACTGATCGTGCGTAATGATTACAATTCCTAGCACTGTCTTGTAAATAAAAACGAGTAAATATAAAAAGGACCTTTTTTGTAATTGTTAAATACTATTTTCGTTTGAGAGTGAAATCCTGAGTCACGTTCATCAATTGCGTAGCCACTTAGGCCGTCGCGACAGCCAATTAAATCATTGACGCATCATGTAATTTCGACTTTCAAATTATCCTCAAGCAAGGATCACTATTGTTCGTGTTGTGTGTCTTTCATTGTTGATCGCTAGACTGTCGCCACGATAACAAGTGTTGGGTTGCTTTTACAAAGTTATATACTTACATAATTATTTTTATAAGTCATTGCGGACAAGCAAACAAAACTTATTATTGTTTACACTCAGTTGACAAATATTTTGCTTAGATTATTCTCTTTTTTTTGTGATTTGTTAGGTATTCTTGTGTAGTCTTTGCTAATGGAATAGCGCACACGTGCAGTTGAGTCAAGATTTTGTTATTTAATGACTTTTTATAATTTTTTGTTTATTCTGCTAGACACTTGTATAGTTGCCCTTACTATCGTTGCTACCACTGACGTGCGGTTGACAAGTGGCTAAGTGAATTATGGTTGGTATGGGTGAGGTCCTGCTGGGTAAACATAGTTTTGAATGGTATTGAAAACTGCGGGAGTCCATGCAAGCAAGTTTTGATAAGAAATCGCTAAAAATGCTGCAGGCAAGATAAATATTAAAGGAGCTTTAAAGGTACTTCTATAAGTTTTTGGTAACAGAATTTTTCCAGTTGAATAATTCTTGACTAAGGGGCCGACCAGGTTCAAGTGCCGGAAAAGGTAGCCTAAAAAAATGTTTGGAAAAAGTTTTTTTCAAAACGGGGTAGTCCGATGCCTTTCGAAACCGATATATAATGTGTTGGCAGATAACTACCTGCGACCACCATTTGGAAATCTTCTAAGTGGAATCGATGAGCATACTTTTAAGCCAACGAGTTTATCGCAACTATGCTACGACGATGGCTGTACCATTTTCTTTATCGATGCCCATGACTGCAGGCAAACCGAATCAGTATTCTTGAGGCAACATTTTCGACAGTCTGACAGAGGTGAGAAAGTGAATCTTTTACTCCTCCTTAAGTTCATATGGACAATGGTTCAATGGTTCAAAATAGAGTAAGTATGAAGTAACTCATTGGACAAATATGTCTCATCCGAGCACTCACTGAGAGCATTCAAAATGTGTGGGATATCTCATACGCTCTCTTAACCCAACTGAAACTAACACTCAGGATTTTGGTCTAACTATGTAAGATATGTTATCGCATCAAAAGGAGCCCTCCCGTAGGAGAAAAGAGAATGGTTTTCTAGAGGAATTATTTTCGGTTTTGTCTAGTTGAGCGCCAGCAGGGTTTATTTTGGACTACGTAGGGGTCGCATAAAGATTACACTAAATGAGTCTATCAACACACTCTTCCCAATATATGGGTTAGAATCATAAATGGTGCAAAAAGAAGAGCAGTTCCCTTAGATTGAAAAACAGGTGCAGGATGATTGGGTCTTCATTGGTGTTTCCAACTTGGTCACTTATCTGAAAAAATTTTTTTTTTTAAAGTTATTTTAAAATACCTTTCGAGGTGGACCGGATCAGGAGCTATACAATTGTATCACAGCCATTCATTACAAAAAAACTGGAAGACTATGTAGGCCTTAGATAATATAAAAAAAAGTGTCCAAGTATGCATCAATTTATCAGGATTAGCTGGCATTCCAACTAACCTGCCGTAACTTCTGAAGCTATTATCCGATCTACAAAGGGCTGCTAAATCAGTATAACCCTTTTTAATACGTATCCATCAGCAGAAATGATGGAAAAATATGGCTATGTTCTGTTACTACTGCAACAAAAACATACCACTAGGCTTTGATCCAGTGCGTTTATGACGAATAAGGCCTTCTCCCGAGTCTACTAGAAATCGTGGTAGTATGGCCACAGAGGTATCCTCAGTAGGCTTCCCGGTACAGATTCGACAAGGACAGACTATCAAAGGCCTAATTGAAAAGGCCTGAAAAAATTATAGTTCGTCTTCCAGACTGAGGTAGTATCTTCTTAGCAATAGAGAGGACCTGTGGTTTCCTGCCAGAAGGCTCGGTGCACGTATGCAAATAGTAAAGCTGTGATCATTGCACTCAATTACACTACCACATTCTCTAAGGCCGTCAAAAGTTGTGTGGTTGCAGACTTCTCCAATATAACGCTCGTCTGAGTCCCAGGCAAAATCAACATTGAGGACATCGATAAGGGAGATGAATAAGAGAAATCATAGGTAGCTTTGGATGCTTTTGAGGTAGTGATGATGCGACGATTGTAAGATCTCTCAAGAAATCAGACCAGGGATCGAAGGAGCATCAAAATGGCTCCCAGTATCCTCCTTGGGCTTGGATGTTTATTTTCTCGAGCAGCACAGAAACCAAACAATCTTCTTTGTTAACAGTAGTATCTGCATCGTGTCGCCATGGCCTGGAAAGTGAAACAGAAGCCCTGTTTGGCTCGTTTAGTCTCATCGTTCTTACTAAGGTGAGTATTAAAAGCAATTACATACATATATATGCATTAAAAGGTATTTGAAACATAAGACATCAAATAGTTATATACAATATCCTTTTGGCACTCATAATCTCAACAAATTCTGCAACTGAAAAAACATACTTACGCCTACGCATTGTTTATCGACACTTATCGCGAGCTCAAGATCTCCTTCTACTTTAATCCGCTTGAGTATATTTTACGAAGAGTGCGTCTTTCATAGATGTCAATACTACCTTCGAGTGCACACAACATTTTTCCTTTTTTGCAATTTCTATTAAGTTGCTTTCCTTTTATAACATATACGGTATTTAAAGAGAGTTTTAGATTTTCAAAATATTTAGATCGATACGCGCCGATAACGCAAAGGATTTAGATTGCAATCGGCATTTGAGCGGTAAGCTGGCTGGCTGCATTAAAGTATTGTAAGCAGGATGAATAAAGCAAAGTGATCTTCAGTGATGCTTGAGTGAGTGATCATTGTCATTATTTAAAGAGAAAAATCCACTGTTATTCTGAAATGTCTGCTTATCAGCTATGTGAATCTATTCTCCCATTCACTGACTCACTCACATTTGTTGTAATATATCAAATTTCGAAATGATCGTTTCATACCTCAGTGATCTACATCTGCTGCAATGATCCAAGCAATTACTGGTAGTGGTGACTCTGCTTTGGCCACTGCCATCTTGATAAATTTGACTAAACTAGTAGTTGATATCTTGCTAACTGATACTATATCTCTGATAGATAGCATTAGAATAGATTGGCAAAAACTGGCTGCTAATTTAGATCTTGTTCATTCGTTTATTTGGCCACAGCCTAGATTTGAGTATGTGGGGAAGCGTATAGCGTGAACTTATATTGACTGCCGAAAATTGGCTATCTTGATTGGCAATTTTTGAAGAAAAACATTCACTTAAGGTCTATTTGTAAGGCTGATTTAAATCAATTAGAAGACATGAGCATGGCGTTGGCATTGTTTTTTGTTGTGAGCTACAGTCTAATCTAAAGAAAAAAGAGGAATTGGAAAGACAGACTGTGGTGCCAAGTACTTGTGACTAGTTAAAGACATCGAATGTTTGTGGGTTATTACACCGCTTTACACACATTCTGTCCTATGAACCAAATATACTTTTTCGGAAAGGGGAGAAAAAATAAAAATACACGTGTTATTTTACCTGCCTTAGAATTAGTTTTTTGTGCCATCCTTGTAAGGAAACCGTATTCAGTTTCAAATGATCCACATTCGGAGGGAGATTCCTCCGAATCACAACTATCCGAAGTCAAAACTGAAAATTTATTTTGTGGGTCATACGCTCAGACCTTCTAAATTTGATTAGTAATTAGTAATCAAATAATTAGACGGCATTTTTGATTGTCAATGATTATTTTCATTGTTTTTCAAGAAAAAATCAAAAAAAAAAAATCAAAAAGAAATAATTCAAAAATAATCAAAAAAATTTGTTGTGATTACTTTTGATTATTTAAAATTTTTTTTGATTATTTTTTGATTTTTTTTTTGAAAATTAAAATTTTTTTTTTTTAGCATGGTTGATGTGAATATTTATGTGATTCTACAACAATACTGAAAAACTCATAAATAAATAAAAAAAAAAAAACAAAAAAAAAAAACCAAAAATAATCAAAAGTAAACAAAACAACTGTTTTTTTAATTATTTCTGATATTTTTTAAGAATCGTAAAAAATAATAATTTTTTTTGATTACTCTTTTAATTAGCTGGAAAATAAAAAATTTAAAGTAATTGGTAATCAATGAATTTATGGATTCTCAAGAAAATTATTAATTCCACCGGTAATCATTACAATTAGTAATCATTAATTAACAGGTCTATAGGATTTACGAGGGCAACGCTTTTGCAAAACGACCTATCGACCAATTGGATATCCCACAACTCGAAGTGTTGATGCCGACAGATGGCTTGCTTAACAATTGATCGATAGGAGGTTTTTCAAAGGCATGTCCTATATATATTATTATTTTTTAGAAAACTTAAGAGTAAAACCATTGAAGTTTCTTGGTTATCTTATTAGGTTTTGTTTTGAGACATTTTACTTTCGCTTAATGTGCGATTGCTGTTAATTGCACTTTGACAATCGGGTATAAAAATTTCCATTTAAAAAAGTTTCTCTTTATTCCGTTACATAAAACAGAAGTTACAGTAAAGCTGCATAAATAATTTTTTCGCCTTTGTTTCTTAGTAATTGAATTAGCAACTTAATAGCTTGGTACGAATATCGCTTATTTGTCACTTTACAAAGGGGCCAGGTAATTGCTAATAACGGAAAATGTTTTGACGTAAATACTTGATGTATCAAGAGGCATGCTTGAGCGGGATTGAGTTTTTGCAATTTTTCTACAAAGAGCTCTCACAAAAAGGTATGAATCAGAAAATTGTATTAAAAATCTAGGGTACCACGTCGAGAGAGAGCTTCTGTAGTCCGATTTAGTTGAAATTTACATTGATTTCACCGCGTCGGCGTGACGATCTGTTGAGAGCATGATTGTTAGATGATCCGATCCTAGGTTTAGCATCGGTCGCCAGGTTATGTCTGGCGAACTAATGCAATTTACAGCCACTGGATGACACTGTGCAACCAAAAAAAGGTTTGAACAATAATCAAGTAAGCAAGCGCTTGCACAACTGGGTATAATAACTATGAAAGATTCTATTCCTCTCCGTTTGTATAAATAGAAGACAATCTAGAAGCAAAATACATACTGAACCCATACTTCTTACAACCAATTACAACAACATGTCGCTACTTATCAAAACCGTTTGCTTGACTTTGCTGCTTGCAGGTAAAGCACAGTTAGCTTTAAGTCTTGTACAGAAATGATTAATATTTATAGACGATGTATTTGCAAAACTGCCTATCGATCAATTGTCAAGCCACCCATCTGTCGGCATCAGCACTTCAGGTTGTAGGATATCCAAGTGGTCGATAGGTCGTATTGCAAAAGCATTGCCCTTGTAAATCCTATTAACCACAAAATCAATTTTCAGTGTTGACTGTGAATAGATGTGAGTCGCAGGACTCTCCATCGAAAGCACATGATTCTGCAGAGCAGGTTCCCTCTAAAGGTGTATTATCTAAAGCTGAAGTTGATTTCCTTACAAGGATGGCACAAGAAACTGGCTCTAAGGCTGGTAAAATAATAACATTATTTTTCTAAATGATGTATAAAGGACGAAGAATGTTTAAAAATATTTGAAATAAAGTATTCATAATAACCCAACAAACATGCGGAGTATTAAAAGTTGCAAAAGATTCATTATTAGGATGGTTTCTGAAACCCAAGCAACGAACTTGGGCTGGTAGATGGAAATATTTTTTTAGTAAAGTTTGTTCAGCTGAACAGCTTAAAGGAACCATATATTTTGTGTGCCTCCTATTTCCCCACTGCATCTATATATATATAAAACTCCAGTTATGTATGTATCTATAGACCGACTTGTGTCCTAAACGTATGAACCGATCGAAACCAAATTTGAAACACGCACTGGATATCTTACAGGGATGGTCATGGGCTAAAAAATATTCTGATATATATAGGAGGCGTGTCACCTCCCATACAACTGGAATTTTTCACAGTCCATATCTTTGGAAGTATTTGATCTAGACAACTGAAATTTGGTAAGGTGCTATATGAGGTTAAACCCTAACACCTCATACATAATTTGTTTTATTTGCATTGCATATTTCTCATTGACTTTATCGATGGGTGGGACACACCACATACCAAAGTTCTTCATGTGTTCAGTCTGGATAAGTGAGAGTTTAACCTCTTACAGAAGACAGTGCTAAGTTGGACTAAAGCGACTCTTGTCTCCGCTCATTCGTGGCAACAGGCGTTGCTCTTGCCTCAATTACGACATGCTCCGAGCATTCTTTTCCCACTTTGTAGATGAGCGTTTCGGCGTCATAAAGAGATATCTCGCGCCGTGCTGAGTGCGGCATTCTGATAGGCTTCCAACTTCCTCCTATGTGTATCTTGTGGGCTCGTTGAATACACGGCCGATTGCTTTGTAAGTAGCCAACTGCGTTTCTTGTCATTTCCTCAGGCATGTCCATGAACTTATAAAATTGTTCTATTGTAATGTGGCTTTGACAAGTATGTACAATTTTCCGACAATCTGTCAATACCAAGTAAGGCAAGCTCACGTCTAAAGGAATCAGCTACAAACAGACAACTGAAACTACCCTGAAAAAATGTGATTAGTCCAAGATGAATCCAGGGTAAGCCAGAAAGAAGTACGCGACCAATGCCAGTTTTGATCTCTTTGTATGGGTTGAAGTGATCCCTTTTATTTGAGCATTTCCTACGAACAGACTAATTGGTCCTTTTTATGCCTGAAAGGGCAGTGTTGGGCAGATCCCCTTTTGTTCTTCTAGTGGTACGGTCGAACAAGTTTACTTTTAACACCCACATAATTTAAAATCGACCTGTCCCAACTATGCCTGTAACGGAATAGTGGAGATCAATTCTACCCGACTGTAGACGAAAGGTATTAATCGCGGAGCACTCTTGTTAGAGATCAGTAGCACGATTTTTTGTCGGGTAATATAAGGGAAAATGAACAAGATCGGTTGTTAACCACACCCACTTTTGATAATAGTGTGGAAAAGTGATTCAGTAAATTAATAAAAGCAATAACTCTGGTACCAAAATAGTTGCAACAATAAAATTTGAAAAAAGAATAGCTGAGGTAAAGTAAACTTAGCAATAAATGTTAAAAGGGCGTGGTGCTCCTCATTTTTGAACTCTAGTTTTCTCGACAGGATAGATCGAAACGAGACAAAAAATGTGAATGTGGTTTAGAAAATTAAAGCGAAGACTGACAAAAAAATAACAAAAAAATTTTTATTCGTATTCAAAAAAATTTGAGTGACTAGTGAAATATAATTCGTTATTCAGAAAATTTTGAAAAGCGATTGAAATTTTAATTATTTTTCAAGTTTTTGAAAATAAAAAATAAGCAATCGAGAACAAGAAAATTATACCCATATGCGTATATAGATATAATGTGTGTTTGAGTGTATGAACTGAGATTCACAGAGTTGATTTAATTCAAGTTCGGGATAACTGCAAAACAAAATAAGGATTTTGGAAAAACTATTTGGTTCTCTTCGGGGTAATTTCGGCATAGTTTAAGGGATCATTTTGGAATATTGTGACCTTTTTGGGAACATTTGGACATGGTTTTTGGGATAATTTCTTGACATTTTCGGGATTGTTTGGCAGATATTTCTGGCTAATATCGGTATGGTTTTCGGAACTTTTTTGGGGCTGGTTTGGGACTATTTCGGAATAATTTCGGGACTTTTTGGTGTCATTTCAGGATTGTTTTCAAAAATGTACCAGAAACAGCATTCAAAACAAATCCTGAAATGACCCTGAAAAAGGCATAGAATGATTCCCAAAACCCCCGAATAAAACCAAATAGTCCCGCCAAAGGCTTTATTTTGTTCAGCAATAACTCGTCACACCATGTTTTTTTTTGATTTAAGTAATTTTTTATTCAAAGTGACGAAACCCCGAATAGCTATAGTAATAAGATTATGAAAAACAGACTTTTTACTTTAAGTAACATACAGGTATGGGTTATCTCACAGCTGAGTATGTAATATTCGATTACATCCGAACTTTGACTTCCTTACTTGGCTGTAAAATTGTGAAAACTCAATTCGAAAGCACGCTCCTCGGTACGTGAAATATCTATTTCAAAACATTTCAATTAGACAACAATTTTATGTGAGCAATAACATTAAAAAACGAATTGGATTTATTTATTTGCATGGCTTTTATGTAACTGCTTTGTTATGTAAATATACTTTCGCGAGAAAAGAAATTTGTTTCAAAAGATAAATATGCTTTTATACCCCTTTGGCAATGGCCAGATGGAAAATATCTCAAAACTGGTATTGATAAGACTATCAACATTGTGCAACAATTTGTTTGATGACCTTTGACATAAGATTTAAAAAACATTAAACAATCTTCCTATTCCCGGAAACTCCGCAAGAGATTTCTTTAACTCCTGCATTTTCGCATCTACATTATGACGAGAGCTTGCAACGAAGAAGATTGAAAATGATCCTTACGCAGCAGTCGCCATTTGCTATGAATAAACATACTCGAGCCCAGACGAAGTTCTTATTTATCGCCAGCATTGGAAGCAGAGTGAGCTCACTACTCCGATGAGATTAATTTGAGTTTCGTTTCCAGTTCTTGCTAATTAACATAAACAACCATGAAGTAAGTAAACAAGTACTTGCACAACTGGGTATAATTACTATGAAAGATGCTACTGCTATAGAGTTGTATAAATAGGACGCAATCTGGAAGAAAATTTCATATTGAACCCATACTTCTTACAACCAATTACAACAACATGTCGTTACTTATCAAAACCGTTTGCTTGACTTTGCTGCTTGCAGGTAAAGCACAGTTAGCTTTAAGTCTTAAAAGAAAATAAGTGAAATATATTGGCGTTGCTTTTGCAAAAGCCTCCAATCGATCCATTGCTAAGCCGCCCATCTGACGGCATCAACACTTCGAGTTGTAGAATATCCAATGGGTCGATATTTTGTTTTGCAAAAATATTTAATTGTTAATCCTATTAACCATAAAACAAATTTTCAGTATTGGCTGTGAACAGATGTGAGTCGGAAGAACCAAATGCAGATACAGAATCTACAGGAAATGAAGCTGAACCAGAGCATCCTGCAGAGCAGGTTCAAAGCGAATGCGAAGGTGGTCTCATAAGAAAGGCGGCAAAAAAAACTGGTGATGGTTTTGATAAAATAATTAAATTAATTTTCTAATTAATTGATGCATGAAGAGCAATAAATGCTTAAAAATATTTGAAATAAAGTGGTTCTAATACCCCAGCAAACATTTGGAGTTTTAAAAGATTTTGGTAAATAGTATTATATTCTTAGAAGTGTGTGTCCATCTGAACATTTGAAAAGGATGCATAATATCCTGAAGTGATGCTCCCGTGCGAGCTTTATATTATGTTTGTCACTTTTTTCCAAACGTCTTCGTATCTAACTCCTTTATACTCTTCTCTTCATTTTCATTCATCATCGCAGGTTTGAAGGAAAGTTCTGGGGACGTAGAGTCTTTAACGTTAGATAGTTACCATATATATTTTTATACCCATTTGGTCGGGATTGCCTCCACATCTTGCTTATTCATCGCATTTATTGTAGGTCGATGAAGTCAACCTTGAGTCACAAAACATCTGTATTGGTCCGGAGTCGCATAGAGAACATATAGTTGAAAAAGTATTAGTAGGATAGGGCGGAAAGGAATATTAAGTGCATGAGGTGGGTTTGTCAAAGGCTGAGGTAGAACTCAGTCCATCCAGAGTCGAGTAGAGGTCCCACAAAATCTATGGCGCGGTCTGTCAGCAAGATCATTTAATGGCAGAGCTGGGCCCAAGACGGAGTATCGGAAATTGCCCCTTATGGGGGCGGAGCTACCAATTGTTAATAACGGCGGATGACGTCGGAGTTTCGGGGAGTGTCCGAGGGTGGGAGCCGATTGTATTGGAGGATCAGATCGTCACCAGCAGTAACAGTGAGGCGACGGAGGGCCCACCAAGAAGAGTGTCGAAGCAGTGGTCGGCGAAGTGGAATTCGGTCTTATATAGTTATTACCTGCGAAGCTAGTGGGTATTCTTGCTTCCGGACGCTCTGCCACGGGGAGGATAGTCGTGCAAAAATACTAAAAACCCCCTAGTAAGTGTTGACTTCCAGGGTGGACATTAGACTGGGTCGATTTACTAACCGATATCGCGCCATCGATTTTTCGGCCAAAACAAGCCCCAAAACCAGAAAATAAAATTTTTTTTAAAAAAAACCATTATCGCCAACGTTTTTAGCTCATAATTTTAAGTGGGACAGGAAATATGAGACAAATTCATTTTCATCGAAAACATTTTTGCATGTATGCTGAAAAAACCCTTAAAAAAATGGCGAAAGGGTAAATTTTTTGACCAAAACACTCCCCAAAACCAAAAAAATATTTTGTTTTTCAAAAAACTGTTATCGCCAACGTTTTTAGCGGACATTTTTGGGTAGGAAAATCAAAGTCGAAAAAAGTCGAAAAAATGGAATTTCGCAGGCTCGAAAATTGTTTTTTTAGGTATGCGTAGTGGAACTTTTTTTTCCTGAGCCCAAAACCTATCGAAAAATCGATGGCGCGATATCGGTTAACTTTCGTCCATACAAATCGACCCACCCTAGTGGTTTCGCCACTCCCACTCTGGTATCCCATGATAAGCTGCTGGATCAGGGGAAAAGTGGTGTCCCACCTTGGTATTGGCTGGTTCGTGGGCTGCCATAGAAGTGTAGCGTGCCAGAAGGACACTACCGCTCACCCCAAAGTAAATGACGGTAATGGATACCTCTGAGTACCAAAGAAAAATGTTTATATTTGAATTACAGCTGCTTAAAAATAAGGCGTGTTATGTAATTCTTCTTTTATCCCTCCTACGCCTCTATTTGTAATTAGAAATTATTTGTATTCAGAGCCACAACTCTGGTAATTAAAGCTATTGTCAAATATCTGGGTTATTATATACAATAAAAAAGTCTAAAACAAAAAAAAATTCTGTCAATGAACAGTTGACAACAACCAAACATCGCACTTCAAGTCCATACCGAACCAAACCGTACTTCGTCGAAATTTTAGGCGAAATCGAAATGAAGCCGGCTTAACTTTTAACTTCCCAGTATAATTTTATAACATATCTCACCTGCAGTGTCCAGAGGATCTTCTTAATGTGTCTTAAAATGCAAAGGAAAACATTTTTTAATTAAAAATTTGTAAAATTCAAAAGCTATGCAAATTCAAAATTTCACTTTTTTGCCGTTTTTTTTGTTTTGTCAAGTTTATTTTTTCAATATTTAGAAAAATAAAATACTGTGGCTCAGAAAAATAAACTTTCAAAGGGGGTACTTAGAGGCATACAAAAAATATTTAAAAAAAATTTTCAAGTTTTCAATTTGTTAAAATCGAAGAACTAAAAGTTCACCATTAAATTTTTGACTCAAATTTGTTTGTATAATAAATTTGGTCATTCCAAATTTCATCACTGAAAATTGTAACTTTAATTTTTAAAACAAAGCAATGGTTAAATTTCTTCTTTACAATAAATTAGCAAGAAAAAAAATTTCAGCGACTAATAGAACTAAACTAAAAATTTAAAAAATTACAAAAAAAAAATTTTAAATTCATACTTTTGAAAAAAAAAAAACTAAAAACTCCTTCCAAAAATTTCAGGATATAATCAGATATATTTGAGGTATTATACAAAAAATATTTGAGTATAAAATTAAATGGCGATTTTTATTTTCTTCGATTTGGAAAAATTTAAAATTATGTAAAATTAGAAATTATTAAATTTTATTATTCAAAATATTTTTTTGTATACCTCTTAGTACCCAGTTTGAAAACGCCAAAGTTTTTTTTTCAACCACAGTAGTTTCCGAAATAGCCATGACTATAAACGAGCTCAGGGCCAGGAATAATAATTTTTTTGTAATATTGAAAAAATAAATTTTGCAAGACAGGGAAGAAAAGAAAAAATTCAGATTTTAAATTCGCATAGCTTTTGAATTTAAAAAAATTGTTTTCTTCAGCAGAACTTTGGTTTGTGATTCAAGGAAACTCTCAACTAAATCCGACGATTTGACATGTAAAAGCCCATAGAAAATAACTTTTGGAAGAAACGTTAAAAAAGTCTATTTAAATTCATTTTATTTTTATTACATCGATTTTGGCAAAATTTTTTTTGGCAGTAATCGATCACCAAAAGTTAATATTACAGTCAGAAACTTTTACAATAATTTTTGTCCGCTATTATCAAAAATAAAACTATAGTTTTAAAAAAAAATTAGCTTTTTGGGCTGGTCTAATGTACATGTGTACAATATGAATGCCTATTTTTTATACCGGTATTGTAGAGATATATTTTTACAATCCCGAGCATTTTATATTCCCTAATCTTCCACAGTTTAAGTTGGAAAAAGTGAAGAAATTGTTTGAAAAATAAAATAAAATTTAGAAGAAATATTTTAATTCTGTAAACGAATTATTAAGGAATTGATCATTTTGCTGAATACAAGTTTTACGAAACATCTTTTTTAACATTTCTTTAAAGGTAAAATTGACTTGAGAAAATAGTGTGTTAAATCAGTAAGAAAAAAAAATATATTTTCGCAAATAAATCATACATATGCAGTTTCTAGTAACATGTTTCTATCCCGAAAATAGTAAAAGAAATCTTGGGATTTTCAGCACCCCGGATAAGCATCCATATGGTATACATACTTTGGTCTGTGCTAACCAGCACAGAAACCAAACGAACCTAATGAGTCACTTGTCTAGGGATACAAGGATCAGTCGAGATATCGTAATAGGTCTAACCCCCATCTATTCAGTTCATTTTGCTCCGAAATGGAACCGTATGATACTTTCGTCTAAAAGAAGAACTTCGTTCCTGCTCTACAACAGTTTTGAATTACGTAAGCTCTCTGCGATTGGATACTAGAACTTGTCACTGCATTTAAATAAAATAAAATTTAAAAATATGTAAAATTTACCCCTTCAAAACGTAATATAAGTACTACTCAATATATAAACTTACTCCACTCTGGTCCGACACGTACCGTCATCAGCATGGCGAATATTATTAAAATCGTTTGCTTCGCGTTGCTTTTTGCAGGTAAAACTTGATCACCTTTTAATATTAAGAAAATTGTAACCGTTTTTTAGAAAGTTTACCTAATTAACGACAACACATATTTCCAGCGCTGGCTGTGCACAAATCTGAGTCGCATGTTCCCACACTGGCGGAAAGTGAAAAACCAGAAGATGAAGCAAAGGAACATGAAAGTTGTGAAGAAACTGAATCTTCAGTGTGTGTAACGGCAGAGACTGAGGAGAACGAAGGTGAAAAGAAGGAACCCGAATTGGAAAATCCTGAACATAATGAGAACATAAATTCTGAAACTGAAACAAATGAGCAAGAACAGAATGCAGAATATGAAACAAAGAAATCCGATCTGGAGACTTCTGAAAGCAATGAACTCATAAAATTTGAAACGAAAGAATCCGAATTAGAAAATCCTGAACAGAATGAGCCTATAAAATTTGAAACTGAGCCAAAAGAGAATGAAGCTGAATCAAAGTACCCCGAATCTGACACTCAACCAAATGAGCCAAAAAAACATGAAGATGAAATAAAGGGGCAAGAAAAGGGTGAAGCTGTAACGGAGCAGCCCGAATTTAAAAAACCTGAAGAGAATGAACCCAAAAAATCTGAAACTGAATCAGAGCAATCAAATGAGAATGAAGATGTAACGAAGGAACCCAAACCGGAGAAAGCTAAGGAGAGCAAACCTATAAAATCTGAAAGTGAACCAAAAGAGCAAAAAGGTGAAATGAAGGAACCCGAATCTACAAATCCTGAAGTGAATGAAAGTACAAAATCTGAAACGAGAGAGCCCGAATTGGAAAATCCTGAACATATTAAGCCTGCGACATTAGGCATTGAACCAAACGACCCAGAAAAGCATAAAGATGAACAGGAGGAACCAGAAAAGGGTGTAGCTGTAATGGAGGAACCTACAAAATCTGAAACTGAGCAAAATGAGAATGCAACTGAACCTGGAAAACTTCAACCTAAAAAAAATGAAACCCAAACGAAGAAGCCCCCACCGCTGGTACCCGGAAGGGATAAAAATAAACCTGGTTTAATCCGACGTGCTATCGCCAAATCTAAAGCTATTGTAAAAGAAGGAGTTCATGAAACTAGTAATTTTGTAAAAAATGTTTTTAATACTTTCGGATAGGTTGTAAAAAAGCCTGTTCTAAATCTTAAGAAGTTACTGTTTAGGCTAATAATTTAATAATGATCAAATTTGAGTAATTTTGTGTTCAACTAATTGAACTCGACTAGAATGTTAAAAAAATTGAAAATAAATTTTTGGTCAAAATTCATATTCTTGGGAAAACAGGAAACACACTTTTGAAAATTTCAGGATTTCTTAAGATATAACAAAAGTGTAATACAAACCAGACCTGTTAAATTAGATTAGTGATTTGTAGTCAATTAATTGGTAATGATTATTTTAATTCTTTTTCGAAAAAAGCAATTATTTGAAAAAAAAGCAAAAAAAGTTGTTTTGATTTCGATTATTCTTGCTAATTTTTGTTTTTTTTTAATTTTTTTTTTGGATTATTGTTGACCTTTTTCAGTATTGTTCATGTGAATATTTCTACAACAATACTGACAAAAAAAATCAAAAATAATAAAAAAATCAAAAAAAAAAAAAAAAAATACAACTTCTTGGATTATTTTTTAATGTTTTTGAAAAAAGTTGTTTTGATTACTTTTGATCCTTTTTGATTTTTTTTAATAATCGTAAAAAATCATGTTTTTTTTTGATTATTTTTTTAATCATTAAAAATTTAAAGTAATTGGTGATCAATCATTAAATAGATTCTCAAGAAAATAATTAATCAACCGGTAATCATTACTATATGTCTGATACAAAATTTTTTTTTTCGATTTCGAAAAGTTGAAAATTTTCGAAAATTAGAAATTTATATATTTTTTTAAATGCTTTTCTTTTTTTATATGGGGGTACTTTGAATGTGCCAAAGTTTATTTTTTAAATACAGTAGTTTGGAAAATATTGAAAAAATAAACTTTACAAAACAAGAAAAAAGAAAAATAGTTACATTTCAAATTTACGAGTACATTACTTTTAAAAAATTCGTTTTATGATAAATTGGAACTCCTCACCAAATTTCGATCAAATCGTAATCGAATCCAAATATTCGACCAGTTGACATGAAAATCCCCTCCACAATATTTAGCGGCTGCTAATCAAGGGGTATGAGCACTGTTTTAATTCTATTGCGACATTTCCTGTTTATTGTGACCTAGCTAAAAGAAATCACTTCCATTTTTTTATGTCTTAGGCATTCAAACTGTTTGACTCTTGAGAAATCTTCGTACGAAATTAATAAAACAATTCGTTATGCCTAAAACTTCGAATAGGCATACTTCAAAATCAAGGCGAGACTTCCTGTGTCAGCAACAGTGCCGAAATACTTAAAAGAAACAACACAGCGGAAAATCAATTACACCAACAATATCTAAAACTCATATCCTGGTATTTTTGTCATACTCAAAATACCGATATCAATAAGAGTTGCAACCGTAATGAAAAGAGCAGTTCAGCCGTAATCAATAGACAGGATATGCCGTTAATCACAATTCCATGCAATAAAAATGATAGACAATGTCATAGTTACAACCAACATAGCATTGGTCAAGCAGGATTTATATAACAAAACAACAAAACGTAGTAAAAACGTTGTTATCCTGCCGTATCCTCTGGTCATGCAGAGGCGTACGCACGGCATAGTAGTTGGTTATCTTCAGGCATTTCCTGTGGCTGCCAGCGAAAATTGCATTTGAAGTGCATTGTATATCCTGCTACGCCATTCTAATGCGATGTCTTTTCTCAAATGCCATTCATTGTTAACAAATGCTGTGAAGTTCCTGTGGTGTTGAGCTAAAAGCAATTTTCTAATTTTTCACTAAACAACAATGGGTGGGCATTGGCCAAATGAGCCCGTAGAGTAGTTGCACTCGTAACTGAAGTGTATTGCAAGGAGACGAAGCGTTTTTTAGAATTTTTATGTTTTTGTTGTAAATTTTGCTACGCTTTCCGAGAATAACACAAAATTAGCTGCTTGTAGTAAAGGGTGCTTCGTTAGCGATTAGCGTAAGTGAATGGAAACACATGAGGTGTTACTGTGATTTGTAATGCAAACTGTTGCCAAAAGGACTTATACATATATTAACAAGCCAGTGAGAGATGAAACATTGTTCAAAATTTTTGGGTAGCCGGGGTTCTGGAAACAGTGGGATACGAGGCGTTCTTGCAGTATCTGTGTTTCAAAACGGAAAGATACAGCTTTCAAAATTAATTTTGTGTTATGTTGTTGTTGTTGTTGTTAACAGTGCTTCGCCCTGCCCCAGAGTGGACAGGGTTACACTGAAATAACAGCCCTTGGCCGGGTGAAAA
Organism: Merzomyia westermanni; assembly: GCA_949987695.1. Classification (NCBI taxonomy): domain Eukaryota; kingdom Metazoa; phylum Arthropoda; class Insecta; order Diptera; family Tephritidae; genus Merzomyia; species Merzomyia westermanni. The sequence goes on along the minus strand of OX465291.1, from coordinate 144,287,383 downwards.
AGCCGGGTCATTCCGGTGCGATAGAACCGGCTGTTGTGGGAATGTAATTTCAGTTCCTGCTTAATTGCACAACCAACTTCAACTAACACCATGGACCAAGTTGTTGATTTGGTTTCGGCTTAGGCTCCACTTTTTTCGGTTTCCGTATCGCATCCTACTACAATTACGTTGTTCACCGGCAGTCTAGAGTTTATTTCAGTTTTCAAGCCCGGTTGCGGAACCGGTTTCTGTCGTTTTGTCCTCTGGTTCCAGCAATCAATTTGGTCTCAGTTCCAGTTTCGATTCAAGAACTGTTTTCCGTTTTGATGTGGTTAAAGCTTCTCTCTTCCCTGGTTTCTTGTAAAATTCTGTTAAGCTCCAATTTGTGTTAAATATCTATCTTGTGCTACGGTTCTCCTTTTTGGTAAGGCTTCGCTTTCTGTTTCGATTCCGGTCATCGGTGCAGGTCTTTGTTTCGGTTGCACAGGGGTGCACCCTGTTTCACTTCCGGACTCCGACCGAGTTTCCATTACTGTGATGGTTGCTCTGGTATCAGCTTTGATTGTGTAGTTTTGATTTTGAGCCCTTTTATGGTAACGTTCCGGTTTATGGTATTGTTTCGATTGCAGGAAAGTCCAAGGTATCATTTCCAAATTTTACTTTTTTTTCCAGTTTCAGTTCCATTTTTTGTTTCATTTCCATTTCGGTTTCAGTTTCAGTTTTGGTTCCTCTTCCGGCTTCGCCTCCAGTTTCAGTATCATTTCCAAATTTTACTTTTTTTTCCAGTTTCAGTTCCATTTTCTGTTTCATTTCCATTTCGGTTTCAGTTTCAGTTTTGGTTCCTCTTCCGGCTTCGCCTCCAGTTTCATTTTCATTTTCAGGTACGGTTTCGTTTCCAATTTTATTTTCATTTGGAGGTCCGGTTTCTGTAAAGTTCGGGGCTTAGTTTCAGTTTCATTTTCATTTCCGATTTCGGTTGCCCTTTCTGTTTCCTTTATAGCTTCAGCTCTACTATCGGTTTCATTTCCATATCGGTTGCACTTTATAGTTCGGGTTTCTGTAAAGTTCCGGGCTTAGTTTCGTTTTGCATTCCCAGTTTCAGTTTCGCTTTCGTTCTCATTTCCAGTTTCATTTTCGCATTCGACTTAATTTCCTATATCGTTTCCACCACAACTTAGACTTTGTTACTTGCTCTCGCTAGGCACTCCTTCACTTTTAAAAAAATCTCAATGCTACAAAATGAGCCATGGCTGTTGTCTCTAAAAATTTTTCTTACTCTATTCAATTAAACAACTTTTTATAATTAATTTAAAAAAAAAAGATTATTAAAAAATAAAAACAGTAATAATTTTCATAAAAATTAAAAAGTGAAAAATTTCATGGATTCGAACCACCCTATAGTTCGACACATAATAACACTAAAAAAAACAGAAACAAAATCAATTGCAATTTTACAGCATTGCAAATGCCAATGAATGAGTTCGAAGATCAATTGTTGTTCGTCCTTTATGTTTTCTTTCACAGTTTTTGGCTATTCGTATTAGATCTCCTGCCGTTTTGTCCACTCCATTTGAAGCACAAATGCTTGTAGCGACATTGTCCCAGCTATTATTATCTGTTTTGCAGCTGCCATTCGAGTGTAAAATTTTTGCATTTCGTTTAAGTTTAGTAATTGTTTTAAAGCCATTCATAGCTCGAGACACAGCATTCATTCTTTGGTAATGCTCGGTTAGGATATTCGAAAGAAAAGGAATGCGTGACGATATCCTTTTTGTATACTCAATGAATTAGTTAACATCTATTGAAAATCTGTTGGTGGCTTATTCTATTTTCTGATATGTAACACTCCAGTGTATTTAAATAAGAGTTGTTCCTATAAGTGTTACATGCTGGAAAGTACTAGGTGCTGCACACCTGGCCAAAACTGGACCTAAGTAGTTGCAGTTCAATATTTTCAATCTTACTTGGGTCACGTGAAGTTTTTTCTTCTTGTGGAATATCTGACGACTTGCTGAGACTAAGAGTAGTCTTTTTCAATCTGACGTAGCACTGGTTTAATGTGGTTGTCTATGTGTCGAAAATAAACATAATAATGTTTCAGTTAATATTAATTCAGCTCTCGAAGTCGGTAGTCAAGTCGCTTAGAGGCTTAAACACTGGACAAGTTGAAAGTCAATTCTTGTAATCATGCCTCTCCCTTTCTCTGCAGTCTCTGGAGCGTAGCGTCTTCTTTCATTCACATGAAATCTAGGCAGGAAGCTGTCGCATTTTTATTCACTACACAATGTTCTTACATAATCAAAAAAAAGCTCTTACAACTCATAATATGATACTTGGGATACTCGAAATTTATCCAAGGGAAACCTTCACTTTGGCTAGTTTTCAACCGGCGCCATTTCGGATAGTTAAGGGGTAGTTCTGGTTGTGGAGTGATTATCGAGATCCGATATTTCAAAGTGTCTTTTAAGTTTCATTTTCGTAACAGTTCGGAAAAAGATACGAAGTGTGTAGCTCAAGACTGTATTTTTTGGAGACTGGTTCGCAATTTCACTAAAACTTCTTTTAAATAAAATAAAACTACTCTCTCGAAAACATATCTGACGATTTTAACCAAATTTGGTATGCGGATAGGGTAATACGTTTAAAGACATCCTACCTAGATGTTAATACAGATGATGTATTTACGAGGTTGCCTTCTTGTCGCAATTTTATTAAAATTAAGTAAGATATGCCAATAGCGGTATCAAAGGTATTTAACGACACGGTTCAATAAAAATATTTCTATGTAGCGCTACCGTCTAGGGTTATAGCTAAGAAATATTATATTTCTTCTTTTGCTTTTGAAAACGGCTGGATCCATAAGCTTTTGAATAGGTTATATGAACGTGTTTAGAATAAAACTATTTTACAGGGTTGTCACCTATGTATAAGTATAAACAATGCGGAAATGACTGATTTGAATTAAAGTTTGATTTGTGTATAGTGTACTACATTTTAACGCTCTCATCTATTTGTTGCTTCTGTGAAGGGTTTTAAAAAGAGCTCGGTGAATTTCTTAAAAGTTGCCACCTATTTAAAAATTAATTTGAATTGATTGAGATGTCACAACATCGATATCAAAAGAGAGGTATTTTGCAACGTATTCCGGAAAAGATATTTTTGTTGCCCCTCTTAAGAATATGTTTTCTTGGGTATCTAGTGTTGCCACCTAATTAAATATTTTTTTTTGAGTTTTCGAATTTTTTAGGCGTTGTAAATTTCGAAAAGGACTTGAGACAAATTTTACATAGGTCACCTACTAAACTCGTAGTGTTTGCATTTGATATATTTGTGTAGGGTTGCCACATACACGCTTGAATTTTCTTACTGATGACCATCAAGAAGAAGCTGAGTTTTACAGAAACCTCTCAAAACATCGACTAAAGTTCGGTCGAGATTTGAGGATCAAATCAGAAATATGACTAAAGTTAAATTGCAATGGGGCGCAGGTGGTTTATATAAGTGTCAAACTATTTCAAAGGACATCATTAAGGTTTCACACGCACGATATTTAAAAGAATTGCTCTTTGTGCCGATGAATTTCGTTTTAAATAAAGTAAAAATTTCAAAAGGTAGCAATACAAACGCCAAAACCAATAATATATTTTATTGCAAAGAAAATTAGAAAATTAAAGAACAACATTACAACAATCAAAAAACAATTTCAACGCTTTTGTATTGCAGTAATTCTAACGCTTTGTATGTCGAGTATTGTTTCGTGTTATTTGACATCAATGAAGTAGCATTCATAGGTTATTAACTCAAATCAATTGCATGCATTGTCTCAGTTATAGTCAAGTGACATTGCAATGATGCGAGTCTCTTTGTACTTTGACTTCAAGACTTAAAAAAATGTTGTGTATAATTATTTTCATAAAAAAGCAAAAATTAATAAAAGATTTGAAGTTGAAAAAGCGTGAAAAGCAACAGCTGGTCAAAAACAATAACCTAAGTGTCACATATATTTGTACATATGTGTGTCAGTTATTTAATTATCCTTTTTATTATTATTTTGAGTGCATTTTAGAGGTGATTTGCTGGTAAATGGTATACAGAGATCTTCTGTTTCGGTAGAACAATGACTTCATATGCTAGCATGCACAATCTATTTATAAGTGGCTATTTCGTTGCGTTGCTGGAGTACAGCAGTGGCTAAAAATTAGTGAAATGGAAAATAATATTGGAAATATAAGTGGCAGGCGAAGTGCAAAAGTCTGATTATGGTATTAAACAAGTTCATTCAACCTCTTGAAACAATAAAAATTTCTAATAAAGTAAAATAAAATAAAATAAAATAAAATAAAATAATATGAAATAAAATGACCTACAATAAAATAAAATAAAGTAAAATAAAAAAAAAAAAACAAAAAAAAAAAAAAAAAAAAAAATAAAATAAAATAAAATAAAACAAAATAAAATAAGTAAAATAAAATAAAATAAAATAAAATAAAATAAAATAAAATAAAATAAAATAAAATAAAATAAAACAAAATAAAATAAAATAATATAAAATAAAATAAAATAAAATAAAATAAACTAAAACAAATTATACTAAAATATAAAGTAAAACAAAATCAAAAGTAAAATAAAGTAAAATAAAGTAAAATAGAATAAAATAAAATAAAGTAAAATAAAATAAAATATAAGAAATAAATAAAATAAAATAAAATAAAATAAAATAAAATAAAATAAAATATAAAAAGATAAAGTAAAACAAAATAAAAAGTAAAATAAAATAAAATAATATAAAATAAATATAAAATAAAATAAAATAAAATAAAATAAAATAACATAAAACAAAATAAAATAAAATAAAATAAAATAAAATAAAATAAAATAAAATAAAACAAAATAAAATAAAATAAAACAAAACAAAATAAAAAAAAATAAAAATAATATAAAGTAAATTTAAATAAAATAAGATAAAATAAATTAACAAATAAAGTGAAACAAAATAAAAAGTAAAATAAAATAAAATAAAATAAAATAAAGGAAAAAAAAATAAAACAAAATAAAATAAATTAAATTAAAAAATAAAGTAAGGCAAAATAAAAAGTAAAATAAAATAAAATAATATAAAATAAAAAACAATAAAGTAAATTTAAAAAATGAAATAAAATAAAATAAACTAAAACCAAATAAAGTAAAAGGAATAAATTAGTAGAAAAAAATAAAATAAAATAAAATTAAAAAAAAAACCAATTAAGTTAAATTAGAAATAAAGCAAAATAAAATAAAATAAATTAAATAACTTTTTTTTTTGCTATGATAAACATAGTTGAATGAATATTCACAGTAAGTTTATTCTCTCCGACTTTGTGGTTGAATTTTAAAACTTCGGAGGAACCCAGGTAGCATGTAACATTTCGTTGGTTTAATCACGTGAACTTTTTTCTGACCATCACTGTACCTCCAGCACACCAATAACGTCACACTTGGTGCTTTTGTTCAACAATTTCACAGCATGCTAAAATTAATTACACTACGCTCCTAACTAATCTAAATTTTCCACTGTCTTAGCTCGACGCTGCTGTGTCACCCTCTATTGCTATTGTTGCTATACGAGTGTTGTATGTCATGTTCTATTCATTATCTTATTTTTATGTCGCTTCGGCTATTGCATGGCCATAAGAAGTTCATGACTTGGCCTTTTGATTTTCGTTTTCTTTACGTTTAAGTGCAATTAATGTGTGATATCCTTGACTAAATGTGGCTCATTGTCCTGCCTTTTCTTTCTTTTGAGAAATTACTGCTTTGTTAGTCTCTTTTTCAAGAAATTTTTCAATTGAAGGATTCTTTTCAATGAAAATTATTGCATGCTTTTGAAAATTTTAAGAGACCATAAATTTAACTTTTCAGCTATTTGTTTTCTTAATTGCAATAAGTTCAAAGCATTTAATGTGACTGCTATTATTTTTTTTGTGGATTTTTTATCAAAAAAAATTTTTTTAAAATTTTTATATATACTCGTATAAGTTAAGTTGCTATTATTTCCTTTTTTTAAAGTTATATAACTGAGAAAATATTATATATTTGTCAAATACTCTAAGCAAAAATCCAATGTATAAATTCCTGACTAGAGTGATTCTGCTTTGGTGGACGCAGCCCAAGATTCTTTTTTCACCAAAAGGCCTATGTAATCAGAGAATAGGCATACAACTTTTTATTAACCTTTTCGATGATACCTGTTGTACTCCACATAGGATTTTCGGTATGGTAGTCCAACACACTACAATGGCCGCTAACCCCTTTCGAAATCCAATTTTAAGGATCTCATAATTGGAGCTTTTTCTCAATCTGAAGAAGTATAGACTTTTAGTTGGATCAGCGATTACCCCATTATGCTTCCCAATTTGTTAGTTTAGGACTGAAATTGCCATGTAACGATGCGTCTAATTAAGGTTCAGACATAAGGAAAATCAATATGAAATATTTTTTCTTACAGACTTAATTGCCTTGCTCAAAGATAATTACCGAGCGATAGCGTTTTCATCCCACAACTGCCACGCAGAATTTAGGCGTATGATGAGATGAGATTTCGGAGTATTAAAAAATAATGTAAAATGCACGTATTTGAGTGGATCAACAAAATGCAGTGTCATTAATATATTTGAAATTGACTGGCAACATATGAAACCACACGTGTTAACCAGCGCAAAGGATATGTGGCGCATTCGGCACATCCTTGAAGGGCTAATAACATTAAAAATAATTACAAAATCATATTAATTGGGGTCTAACCAAACGATCAACCTACCAATCAATGCTTAAATTATTAGCTAAGTGAGCGTAAAGCAGTAGGCCCACAAGCATGCTTACAGGAATGCTGCTGCTTCGTTTGTGGCCATGCGGTCAACATCAAAGTGAAGTAAGTCGGAATTGGTAGTGTGTGTCCGTCGGTATAAAGAAACTGTTGCACATCACGCAGGACGAGTGAAATTGTACACTTTAGGCGGCAGGAATGGCAGTAAATATTAGAAAAAGGATGTAAGGATAATTTATGTTACCGTAAATGTATGTGTGTGTGGGTGTTTGTATTGCTCTCTACAAGAAAGGCGAGTAGGACAGCAGGACTTATGGATTGGTCACAAATGAGTATACGGTTGAACCCACTTTTGGATTTATTTATATGGAATGTACTATGCCTTTTTGTGTGAACATGGCCTATAAACTAGGACTAGGCCGAAAAGGATAGTACGATGACTTGCTTTTTACATACTAGGTTCGTTTCTTAAGTCTTTCGTTCTATTGCAGAGACCCATATGAAATCCACAGACTAGACAAAGCGATAGTCGTTTCGACGAAACTGTGTACATATTTTCAAGGCAAAGTATTATAAAGTTGATTAGTGGGTATTTTACCCTCTGCGCTGCACCGATTACAACAAAAAGGTACTAAACTTGGAAGTAGTTTATTCGCAATAATGATAATAGTTTGGGCCTACACACATCTGGAGTGATTAAGTCTGAGCTGCTGGACCTACAAGTTTTATGGATTACTCCGAACAGTAACTGCTAAGTCAGATGAAGTTTTGTTGATAAGCTTTTTTTTAGAACGAAGACAAACTAGGACGGTGGGCTACTAGTGTTTTTTGTGTTCACTGCCCCGTCAATTTGAACCTGGGACCTACAGTGGAGACTATGGAGACGCTTAACTCCTAGTTGATTCGAATAAAGAATTAATCACTTTGCAGACTCATAGCAGCATTTCTAGCAGTGCCTGGTTGAAGGAAGGCAGTGACTAGTACGTTCGAATATCTCCGTAGTATCCGCCTCCTGAAGCAACCAAGTTACATTCTACCACACCCTTATTTGTCTTGTAATACTTCTCTTATTCATCTTCCTTTATATTGTCACTCACTTGTTTCATATCCTCCTATTATGCCTCGGCAGTGTAACGAAGACCACCAAGTCGAATTCATTAAACGCTTTGATGTGCCCGTAACCAACAGCGCGGTGTTACGCTGGCTACCTACTGCTTTTGTCCGCTGCTGTTGTTTCTTTTGTTGTATACGTTTGACGAAAGGACACGGTATCACACCAGGTGTCTATTGAGTAGTAGGAGGAAGTGTTGTATTTCATACATTTTTCGGCGCTTTTGTCTAAGCGTCTTTTGCTAAATGTTTTATTGTCACTACTTTTAACTGCACTGTAACTATGTACAATGGTCGGGCGGGCGATACAAAGCATTGTTAGCTCTAAAATCTCTTCTTGTCTTTTAACTATTTGTAAAATTTTTTCCCTAAATTATCACGTGCTGTTTGAGTTACTAAGTGCTGACAAATGAATTTTAAGGTAAACAACTAAGTCACCAAGTCGTAAAGGACCACCCTAAGTATTGCATGGGGACTCTGGCAATTTTCAATACCTAAAAATTGTGTTTGGAGCGTGGGGCTGAGCGCAGAAGTCCACGAAAGTGGAGGAAGTTTCTGACCGTCATCGACATGGGAATGGTCAGAGCAATTTTTTACATGCGGTTCAAGCAGCATCTCACTACTTCCGGGTAGCCACAAAACAGCCGTTTTGTATGAGCTTAATGTAAGAAGGCGAAAGCCTGGTAAGGCCACCCCGACATAATCGGTTTAAGAGCTTGCTGGGGGATATAAAACAGCAGCGTCTCATCGCCATAAGGTGCGGCTGTAAGCTTCAGCCCTGTAAAATGGGTTGGACGTTGGACGGGGCAAGGAAAGGCAATCTCTACACCTTGCGACTTCTCATGCAATGGTCAAGTAAACAAGTACAGGTTCGGCATCGAATTTGTACTGGGAGAGAGACTTCACCGACAAGTATTGTCCTTGATGCATGAGCGTTGGAAGAGCGTCTCTCCACAATCGGCATGAAAGCACATGCACCGTCGGTAGAGAAGGACGAAGTAGGAAAGGACGCATGCTACGATTGCTTTAAAAGCAAAGCGGAAAGCTCAGCGGAAAGCTCAGTCCCCACGATAAGACTTACGCAAATGGATTTAGCACCAGATTTAAGAACCGAAAGATCCATCCAGAAAAGCACGCAACCAGATGGATCACGTTGCTACAGATGGACGGCATGCTTCTTTACTATAGGCCTACATAGGAGCTCTTCTAAAGTATTAAAGCTCTGGTAATATTTTAAAGGTATTAGTTCGACTGAACAATGGGACATTTTAACTTAGATAGGTGCAGCAAAAATGCACATTTGTTAACTTATATGGGTCATTCCATGTCAAACGGTCAGATAGGTGGAACCGACCGATTTGGCTGAATTTCGGTGGAGAGTTTCCTTCTAACATAAAACGAAACTCTGCAAAAAAAAAATCCACTAGCACGAAAAAAATTTTTTAGTGTTTAAAATTGAGTAAATATGTTTAATTTATTGAACTCTACTAGGAAGTTAAGCAAATTACAAATAAAAATATGTGCCAAAATTCAAAAAGTCATATTTTGACAAAACAAAAAACACCCTTCTGAAAATTTCAGTATATCTTCAATAGCGAATTTTAACTTTTACGATTGTAAAAAATAGAAATAAAAAAATTATTTTTAATAAATATTTTTAATAATTTTTTTTACTCATCATCTTATTTCAAAAGTTCAAAACTAAATTTGTGCTGAACAACTGATTGAAGAGTATTAGCTCGAATGTCTTCATAGTTCCCTCGTCCCACCCTCCCTAAACAACTGGATACTGAAGTCCAATAATTTGTGGCATTTATGTGGATGCGGTTGATCATATTTAACAATTTGTTACGCTTTTCAAAAACCGTATAAGTGTCACAAACGTGTGCGCATGCGCATTTCTACAAAAAAAAAAAAATAATTTCCAGCTTCTACATTGCTGCACATTGACTTCTCATCTATAAAGATTACATGTGTGAGCAATACTTCAAATAAAATCGTTGCTTAACCACACACGCGAGCATATGGGACTACATCGAAAACACCACACCCACATTCAGTTGCAATTCTTCACGCTTCTCAAATCGCCCATGAATTATAGTGCGCTCTCAATTCTGTAAAACAACAAAACCAAAAACTGGCATTCACTACAATCGCCTGCACATTATCCTGCTAAATCCTGTTGGGGCCATAAAAAGATGGGAGAGCAAAAAAAAAAAGAATGGTTTGGCTTGAATGCAGCCTGATCACATTTGTTACGCTTGTGTGATTTTCTTTGACAACGAAATTTCCTTTCAATTCGTTACACTTTCAGCTATTTGATTTTCAATAGTGAAATCAATTCGTTTTACTCGGTTGCAATTCAATTAACGCATTCTTTACTTTTTTAATTCTGGCAGAGTAGCACACATTGTCTTTGCAAAACAGTTGTTTGATATTCTGTTTACGACTTTTCTTTTGTGCGTTCGTTTTCCAGATGTTTAAGCAAGAAATTTTCGATTTCTACGCTGGTATTTGCGATGCTGATTATTCTTTTGATCGAGTGTGATATTTGCTATGGTTTGATCGCTTGGCTTTGAGAATGGCTTGTTATCCTTGCGATACGCAGATTAGTGCGTGTAATGCGTTTACGATACTTATATTTGAACTCTAATTAAATGATTGGTGTAAATATTTACTTTTAAATTTAATTAGTAGGGAATGTAGCTGGTGTTATTTACTTAAATATAGGGCTGTATATGGATGGTTATGATAAATTCAGACGTATTCGCTCAAATTGTAAAAGTTTATTTGTGGGTTGGGGTAGTGTTGCAGATATGGGAAGTCCTTTGAAGGAATCTATACAGTACGCTCCTTTATTAGAAACTTCTAAAACTAGCGTGACCGCACTCAGCTACGAATTGTTGGATCGCAGAGCGGCAGGTACTGGCCAAAGTTCACCAGACATCTCCATCATAAGCACAGTGCTTACCAACTGCGTAGACTGCCGACCTATACTTACATTAGAATCTGACCACCTACCCATTATTCTCTCAATCGAGCGATCCGCTGACTTCATTACATCCGAACCCAGTACATTTAACAACTTTACCAAAGGGGACTGGAACCGTTTTACGGAATATATCGAAAGTTCCTTAGCTGTCTAACCCACACCAACAGACGTACGCCAAAGTGAAAGAGAAGGACCGCTCAACAACGCTGGATAAATACCTGAAATTGTTAAAAATTCAGGTTCAGCGGTTCTGCCAAGGGAACGTGACCGGTGTGACTCATCAAATACTCAGATCCTTGAATAAATAATCTCAATGGAAAATCCGACGAACACAAACTAAGTCGAAACAAAACTTTGAGACCTGCAATCTCTCGGGCGGTGCCCGCAAACTATTATTAAGAGTCAAGACCTTAAGATTGAAATTGTCTCTAAATTGAAATATTTGGGAGTTACATATATTCGACCAAGACCTAAGTTGGTCATGCCATATTTTTATATATCACACTCTATGGACTTTTTAAAAAAATTAAATATTCTTCCCGTGCGACATTTATACTTTCTCAAAGTTTTCAAAATTTTCTTCATAACACTGCGTTACAAAAACTAGCTTTATTTCTGTCCTATGAACCAAATATACTTTTTCGGAAAGGGGAGAAAAGATAAAAATACACGTGTATCGGCGATTTCGTATAAAGTATAAAGCTCGTAGTTTCCGTCTGTCCGCCTATGTGAAAGATTTTGGATCGATTTTTAACCCTCTTTCCGTGATCCAATCGAACTGAATTTTTGCAGACAGACTCGTGGAAAAGTCTGTATCACGTCAAATCTTTTAAAAATTAGATTTTTATCAATTCTCAGATTTTCCTGAATTAAAAAAAAAAATATTATTTTTTTTACTTTTTTCGGCATAACTTGAAGGGAATCCAAATTTTTAAACTACTAATTGTTTTTCGACCCATCCTACTCCATATATTTGTAGTTTATCAATAGTAACTTTCTAAAACTAAACTGTTTATGACTTTTACAACACTTTCACTGGTATGACAGATGAAACATTGAATTGCACAATTGAATTGCAAAAGGGTTAAAAATCGATCCAAAGTCTTTCACACAGGCGGACAGACGAACACTACGAGCTTTATACTTTATACAAAAAAAAAGGCTCTGACATGTACATGAAAATCGCCGATACACGTGTATTTTTATTTTTTCTCCCCTTTCCGAAAAAGTATATTTGCTTCATGGGACAGAATGTGTGTAACGCAGTGTAATGATTACTTTGAAATTGATATATGAAGATGTATGGTAAAATAGCGTCAAATGCTCCTGATATGGATAATATAGAGATTAGTTCAATAGCCTGAATCAGTTCTTTAACAGCAAGATGAATAGATGCCTCACTCTTCTTCGGCATGAGACTGACGAAATTTTTGCAAGGTGCAGCTTGTAACCGCCTTAGGTGAACCTATGGTAAGAAAACAAGAGCCTTTTTCCTTGAAAAATTAGCCTGTTTCAAGGAAAAAATTAACCTTCTTCTAGTTATGAGAAGCCTGAAGATAACTTAAAATGCAGGGACGAAAAATCATTATTTTCACTACTCAAAGCGTCTTATATCCGTTAAAATAAATATTTAGCACGATGAATGCTCTCAATCGGCAATAGACGAGCAAAACCCTGACAAATATACTCGTACATAGTGTTTTCAAAAACAAAAATTCGACATCATGTATGTTAACTTTGTGGTCAGTGTAACATAAGAAAAAAATATGCAAAAACAAAATATGGCAAAGTGAATAAAAATGGGAGTTTAGAGTAAAAAAAACTCATCTTTGGTAATGTATCTATAAGAAAAGCAATGACGGTTGTTTCTAAAATGTTCCTTTTCTATTCAATTAAGAAAAAATAAAAATTTAAATAATTAATTGAATTATTAAAAAAATAAAAAACCAATAATAATTTTCATAGAATAAAATAAAGGAAAATAAAATAAAATCAGGAAAATTGAATGAAGTTCAATAAAATAAAATAAAGTAAAAATAAAATAAAATGAAATGAAATAAAATAAAATAAAATAAAATAAAGTAAAATAAAATACAATAAAATAAAATAAAATAAAATAAATAAAATAAAATAAAATAAATAATTGTTTTTGCTACCTTTTTTCTTTAACTGTGTTTGGAAGCTGGCTTGAGGTCAACTAGTTTTAAATAAAACGCAAGTTTTTTTCTTTTAATTCGATATATTTCGATTACCCACTGTAATCGTCATCAGGAATTTTTTCAACTGTAACAAAATATAAACACAAAATATAAATATAATAACAATTCACATTCAGTTTTTTAAAAACAAAAGTTTTTTCTTTTTTCTCAAAGACATTCACTACATACATTTATTTGAGCGTCCGCATCAGTTGACGTGGGGTTTTACACTGGATTTTTGTTTATCAACAAATATATTGAATTAAAAGAAAAAAACTTGCGTTTTATTTAAAACTAGTTGACCTCAAGCCAGCTTCCAAACACAGTAAAATAAAATAAAATAAAATAAAAAAAAATAAAATTAAATAAAATTAAACTAAGTTATGGTGATTGTTGCTGGAGCAAAGCTCGAATTTTTATGTTTTGTTTTGATAATTGATATTAGAGGAAAAATTACAACGTTATGCACAGCGATGGTATGGGATGACATGTTTCGAAGTGCCCAGCTTCTCATCAGACCCCTTCTCGGACACTGAGATACGAACCCAAGTGTCTGCACCAAAGCCGCTGTTAGAGAACTCTAACAACTAAGCTATGATGCCCTGTAGCGTCACGATGCATTTTTCCTCTAATGTGCCATTTGCTTATTCCTTTTATACATTCTTTGGTACATATATTTTTTATATGTCAACTCAAGGAAAGTGGAATATTTTTAGGCGCGTTCATAGAACAGTTTTAGATACAGAAGGGCTTTTTTGCATATCAACACTTCCGTGTTATTTGTTATGCACCCGCACTGTACCTGTATCAATTATAGTTATGGTGATTGTTGCTGGAGCAAAGCTCGAATTTTTATGTTTTGTTTTGATAATTGATATTAGAGGAAAAATTACAACGTTATGCACAGCGATGGTATGGGATGACATGTTTCGAAGTGCCCAGCTTCTCATCAGACCCCTTCTCGGACACTGAGATACGAACCCAAGTGTCTGCACCAAAGCCGCTGTTAGAGAACTCTAACAACTAAGCTATGATGCCCTGTAGCGTCACGATGCATTTTTCCTCTAATGTGCCATTTGCTTATTCCTTTTATACATTCTTTGGTACATATATTTTTTATATGTCAACTCAAGGAAAGTGGAATATTTTTAGGCGCGTTCATAGAACAGTTTTAGATACAGAAGGGCTTTTTTGCATATCAACACTTCCGTGTTATTTGTTATGCACCCGCACTGTACCTGTATCAATTATAGTTATGGTGATTGTTGCTGGAGCAAAGCTCGAATTTTTATGTTTTGTTTTGATAATTGATATTAGAGGAAAAATTACAACGTTATGCACAGCGATGGTATGGGATGACATGTTTCGAAGTGCCCAGCTTCTCATCAGACCCTTCGTATCTCAGTGTCCGAGAAGGGGTCTGATGAGAAGCTGGGCACTTCGAAACATGTCATCCCATACCATCGCTGTGCATAACGTTGTAATTTTTCCTCTAATATCAATTATCAAAATTAAACTAAATTAAATTAAATTAAGTTAAATTAAATTATATTAAATTAAATTAAACTAAATAAAATAAAATAAAATAAAATAAAATTAAATTAAACTAAATTAAATTAAATTAAATTAAATTAAATTAAATTAAATAAAAGAAAAAACAAACAATAAAATAAAATAAAATAAAATAAATAAAATAAATAAAATGAAATAAAATAAAATAACAACAAGAAAACTTGAATTAAGCAGCTTGCAAAACTACACGCGGTATAGCCTATGGGTTAGGCAGCTGCACTTGCAATCAGATCAATAATTATAGGATCAATAGTTATCTCCACGACCTTTCTAGCTTCTTCACCGAGCAAAGTCTGACCCTATCTTCGACTAAATTAACGGCGACTGTCTTTACGACGTGGTATGAGCAGATGAGGTAAGAGTTAAATGTCCAAGCAGATGCAGAAACCCTAACTACTTATGAAAGGCTGCAGATTGAATTTCATTATATAAATGGTCATATTACCTCCGCTCAGACAGTGCTTCAAGATAGTCTACAATTTATGACAGAAATGACACATTCTTGGTAGGTTGGTGTGCCCTATGACTCAAAGCAGCGCTCAATTAACCAATGAGGCATATTAGATAAGGACTGTCGAGCATTTAAGTAACACGGAGGAAACCTTCTCTGTGATATATAGACACCGCGAGCTATAGGAATCCCGTCTGCGCCATTTAGCTCCCTCCTGCCGCTTCTTTTCATTTAACTGAAATACTGAAGATGGAATTGTTTTGTATGAAGGTCATGGACTCCTGTTTCCGATCCGACTGGCTTCCCTAAAAGTTCTCTACTCTAATACTCACACTATTCGTAGACAGTAATGCCTTCGGTATAACGAGCTTCTTGGAATAAATGATGCTCCTTGAACTTTGAAAACAAGTTTTGCAAAAATGAATAGTCCTACTTCACAGTTTGTTTTTGAGCCATTAATGAAAGCTGCTATATCAAAACTCTTAGCTGTTTCACCAACCTTTAAATTCTTCCCTTTAGGAAAGAAAATGCTGTAGTTTCTTTCTAACAATAACGTAGGACTGTCATGGTCCGTTTTGTTATTATAAGGGAGAGTAAAATATGAAACCTCATCAATCATCATGCAAATAATCATCTTTGGCGTAGTTCGATCTCCACAATCAAATATTTCTGCCTTTGACTTCCAACGATGCTTTGTGGCTTTACGAGATCACCGTTGTATACTTCAGTATCGGCACAACCGATATCGGCGCAACCGAGCTTATATGGTGTGGTTAAATGAGCTTTTTGTGCGACTAGGTAGAAATCCTACTTGATGTTAGGCCGGCCCCTAATCATGTGCACATCTAAAACGCTGTAAGCATGCCGTTTTTGAGGCGTCGGACAAACAAAGAGACAGCTGTTTCCAAGTGAATTAGGTGGCCACTTTAGTGCTTTTCCAGCCGCTGCGGTCTTCGTTGAGCATATCAAATTTGCAAGTCGGACTACTGTTTCATGTATTTACAATGTTCCTACGGCACCATACAAATTTTTACTTGTTCATACAAATTAACCCCGGCTGGCAGTTGACTTTTTTTTTTAAAAAATACAAAATAAACTAACGAAAATCTGCTAATGCCGACATTATTGACTTATTAATTTTTGTCTGCTCGCCTAAATAAATAATGAAAAGCAAAAAGTTAATGAGCGTTATTTGCTAAGCCAAAATATTGAATTGACTCGAAAATGAAAACTCATTTTTATTTTTTCAAAAATATTTATTTAATTTTTCTTTCGGTCATTCGGTATTAGCCGCTTCATTAGCGCTCTTTCTTAAAATATTATGGACTTGGCACATTTGTACAAATACAGTTGTTGTTTGTCATTACTTTCTGTTGACTTGTTTATGTTGGCCAAATTTCTTGGCTCGAAAGATGCGCATTTAAGCGTTTTATGCGCTTAGAATATTGTGTTTGTAAAGGATTCGTGTAGCAGATGTTTAGAAATATATTGGAAGCTGACTGAGGGAAATGCTCATACCTTTACTTCTCCTTAACCAAGGATTCCTGGTCAACATTTTTAAGAGAATCGTTGGGTGGCCGGATTTTGGTGGGTGTCATCCAAAGTCCTCTTTAGGAATTTGATAAAACTTCTTAAAACTATACCACTTCGAAACAGTTTCTGTTCGGGACTAAATATACTCATAAAGTCTAAGGTATATCGTGTCCGAGAACAGGCGAAGAAATCTTTTGGTATTTCGAGACTACTATAGTTTTACTCAACGCTGTATCAAATGTTTTATCTTCTACTTTTTCAACTTTTCCGTTTCCTTTTTATTTACCTTCATTCTCACCTTTTTCTTTCCTTTCCCTATCTGAGCACCCCCTAAACGGTGACACTGCTTTTAATGGCTGACGTCGTATATTGGAGAAGGCGGCCTTGCATGGAGATGGGATATTTCGTCCAGCATATCTCTGGAAGTATTTATGTAGCGTTGGGTCAAGTTACATATTAAACGGATTGAATGATCATAATAAAATTTGGAACACAAACTGGAAACCTTCCGCGGGGATAGGGGAACTACATATTCCTTACCTATAGCAGGAACCAATCTTACCAGCCCATGTTTCATCTGCTGCCTATTACACATAGCCTGCTCTAGATATGGCGCACGGAAACCCGATTTTATTTATACTCAATATAATACCGCAAGGAATATCGTATACATATATTATATTATTTTTATATAGATCCTAAAATAGTAATCTATATTTATATTACTAAGAAAAAGCTAATTCAGCTATATATCCGTAAGGTAGTCGGAGTGAGTTAGGTAGGCAGAGGGAGATATAGGGAATAGGAAAAGTGATATAGAGAGGGAAAGAAGAGGAAAGAGCGAGCCAGTAAAGTAGGAAACTGTAAAAGAATAGGAATAGCAAGTTAAAAGGAAGAGTGAGAGGCGGATTAAGAGGAGTATAAACTGAAATGGGAACAGGAATGCAAGAGGATAGGGATGAGGACGAGTAGGGACCGATAAAGATGCTGGTTACAGGAAAGAGGAAACGGAATAGTGGACGGAGGGGTTGAAAAATAGGAAGCGAGAGAGTTGAGTGAGACAGAAGAAGCATTCAAAGGCCCTTATATCAGCTTCACTAGAAATCGATCCGAGAAAGATTAGAGAACTAAAGAAAACTCTATATACATTAAAATTTCTCTTTAAGAATAAAGCCTTGGTCGAATCGAATTATATTTTTATTTTACCAGAACATAGATAGGTCATGCTACCCCTATTTGAATGTACACAATTTTTAAGACGACCTATACCACACTACAGCTACAGGCAAAACTTGGAAAACATCCTTTACAGAACCGGATGTTGTGGGAATCACTATCTCCCTTACCCCGAACTAACTCTTCTATATAGCCACAAAATTGGTGGGAAGGTCTTATGGATTGATGTAATAAGCAAGGTAAAGGCTCTCAACTACCTTTGGTTTTTCTTGGATTGAGTTCCACCCGTTTAAATGACCACTAAAGCAGAGGTCGTTAGGTCTGTTGGTAACACGAATGAGGTGAAGACTAGTAACTACCTTTTGACGTTAACTGGGTAGGGGTATGTTACCTCTTAGAACAAAAATCCACCTATTCTATGCCCCCGTTGACCTCTTTCATACGCCAATAAAGTTAGATACAATGAGAGGTTTACATAAAATAAATTAATGGGTTTTGATATATTCCTAAATTCCGTAAAGCTCTCAACTAAGATTTCCCAACTTGTTCTCAATTTATTATAACTGCCATGAAGCCCAAATGTCCCTAAACATTTCAGTTGAGATATTTAACTTTTAGATTTGCCATGAAATTCGCTTTAAGTTGGCGCGCAAATTGCAATTTCCACAGTTTCAACGCTTCTCTAAATAGAAGTCAATAGAGACGACTTTCTGTTGGTAACAATTTGGTGTTACACACTTTGATTTCCCTGAAATCAAACCATTGAACAAGCACTGTCTCATATTTAAGTAAAACAGCTGCAATGAATAGTCAATGACAAATACTTGGAATTGACTTTGAAATTTTTTTGCTTTATGAACTTTGTATAAAGAAATTGCAATGACTCGTGTCAAATTGATTTCGTTTTGCCGCAAATAAATTCAATAAAACTTATGGCACAAACTAAATGCGAAATGTGACCGAAGAATGTCGCGCAAGTAAAGGCAGCTTGAAAATTCTTCTACTTTGTACGACACGCTGCGCCTCCAACGTGCTCGGATAAAGAAAATACATAACGCTTAGGGATATCGGCAAGAATAAATAAAGTAATTTTTCTTAGCGCAAATTTGTTACGCTTTGCTAGAAGCTGACTCATTAGTTACCTTTTTTTTTAGTTTTTGAGAATATTCCTTTTTATTATTTTGCCTGTGATTGTCATCTTTGTTTTACGATGAATGTAAGCGAAATGTTGTTTCCTGGCTATATTCTAACAATCTTATTCTAAGTTTTTATCTATAAAATCTGTAAATAGGTGTTGCGCATGCGCAAAACATAATCAATTCATTACAAATCAATGCACTCCCGTTATTTGTGTCAATAAATTTAACATTCAGTTGTTTGCTGGTTGTGATCAATACGTGACCGTGCGGATATAATAAATATTTTGGGCTTCAGATTCACCGGAACATATCCGACTTACACACCGTACTAAGGTTCTTCCATCCAAACTAAATGCTGTTCTGAATAATTTCTGATCCGTCGCACGCTGAGTGTGGTGGGTTGAAAATAATTATTTAGCATTGTCCAACACCTTTTATACTTCATAAAAAAATAAAATTTATAATTTAATTATTAACTAAAAATTTTAAACTCAATATTTGTGTTCGAATACGGATTAAAATCCCATTTGTATGGAAGGTGCCAAGTAGTATCTCCCCTTATCCCCTCTTTTTTTCTAGGTATTAGAAATCAAACGCTTTAAGATTTTAACAAATTTCAATTAACTACCTTAACCATTTGTAGGAATATGTAATTTGGAAATTTCGTCTTTGTGGTAGGTACCACACTTTCTTTTCTTTTATCTCACACTTTTCTTGAGGTATTAGAGCGAATGCCGTAGTATGGCGGTAGTGTTGCCGGCCTACCACACCGAAGGTCCAAGGTTCGACCTCTGGTACGGGTAACATCAAAAGTGGGTTGAAAAAGTTTTTCAAAACGGGGCAGTGGTTTGGCAACCTTTTCGAGTGTATTTCTGCCATGGAAGGCTTCTCAGCAAAAATGCATCTCCTTTGTAGAGGTCGCTCGGAGTCGGCAAAAAAATGTAGGTCCCACCAATTTGTAGCGAAAAATCAAATCGGCACACCAGGAGCCTTATGATGATATACCTGTTGTATATCCTGCCATAGACTTTTTTTTTAGATATTAGAGAGTACCCGCATGTAACTCGTTCCGAGCTTTGTTTTAATGTTCTAACATAAGCCCTTAGATATTTACATTGGAAAATCCTTTTCTATAGAAGAACTACGTCCACTTTTTCCTTGACCGCGGGTTTTCTGGAGATGTTAGGTACAAAATATACAAATATTTGAAAAAAAATTTAATTTCTTAATTTTAGAAAATTAAAAATTTTTAAAAACCAAAAAAATTGAAGTTCGCAATTAAATTTTAGACTACATTCATCATGCCTCTGAAATTTACACAAAAATTACTCAATAAAAAGTTTTTACTTGTGCTAGTGCAATGTAAAAACAAAAATCGAAAATTTTCAATGATAAAAATTTAAAAAAAAATTTTTTTTTTTTATATCTGCCTTGAAAGTACCAAAGTTAATTTTTTTAATTACAGTGGTTTACGAAATATTGAAAAAGTAATGTTTACAAAACATTAAAAAACTTAATTTTGAATTTGTATAGCGTTTAAAAATTGTGTGTTTCTTTGGCAGAACTTTGCTTTATGATAAAAGGAAACCCCCACCAAATTTCATTAAATCTGGAATGGGTCTGTTCCGACTACCTGACGATTTGTCAGGGAACGACCCTTATACTACAATATATTGAGAAGGCGTGGCACTGCTATACTAATTATTTGTTCATACTGTATATCTTATGAAGTGATAATATTAAACCATTGAAATCTCGTGATGAGCTAGATAAGGTTAACATTTAACATGGAAAGACCTATAAAGTATCTTTCAAGTTAGACAATCATAAGTCGATACCAAATCTGATAGAAATCAGCTCCATAGAAATGGCGCTATTAAGTAGTATCCCTATATCAGTCAATAGAGGTCTTCCTCCAAACCATTCGGTACCAAATTTCTATGCAAAACGATAAAAATTATCAAACTTCTGCATGAAAATGTTTGAAACACACTAAAATATAACTGAAAAAAAAAATTGTCGTACAAATGTTGTTCTTACTTAGCGGTAGTTGGTCAGTAACAGTAGAAAGGCGTTGATTCTTTCATGTAACTCTAGGTGCTGTTTTTTCTTTAACAGACAGTTGTTCCATAGCAATTGAGCCATCGCCTAAGTATTGGACGTTCTATTTGCCCGAGTAACTATAATTTTTCAAAACAAAAAAAAACAAAAAAACAAAATGAATCAAATATAGTTTTTCGGTAGTGCTCTCAGATGCGAAAGTTTAGAAAAAAGAAATTCTAAGCTTTCATATCGATGCAAGGGACGGAGCCGGATATTGAGGAAAAATAGATAAACATAGCGTTTATAGCAAATAAACAGAAAAAAAAAATGAATTAAAATATGGAGAGCTAGAATTTTCTGACTGATATCCAACAAGTTTAGTTGTAGACAATAACTCTAATTAGAAAAGACACTTGAGCACATAAAACCACGAATATATTCAAGTCAAATAATTTTATATCAATTCTATTTTACTTCCAAATCGTAGTTGTATTGCGAAGCGCGAAAAATATAAATTTTCGACTCTAAATATTTTTCCTATTCTATTCAATTGAAAACTTTTAATAATTAATTAAAAATGATTGTTAAATTTGCAGTTCCTATTATCCTTGCTTCTTTCGAAGCTAATTGTTCTTTAAGTTATCTATCCACTTCCATAAAAATTGGTTGACTGGTTCCATGCATTAAACCGATTTTTAAGACATTAAACTGCTTTAAGTGCAGTCAATCGGTTGATAACCATGCCCACATTTCATAATCATAATGATTTTGCTGAAAGGCACGTCAAAAGTGAGTGTCGGAAAAAATAGTCGCGTTAATTAAATTAAGGAAAAAATTATTCCTTGTTGCTAATACGCACAGCTGAGTATAAAATGCTGGGTTTCCCCTGAATTTCGACCCCTTTCTTGTGATGTATTAGATTAATAAACATCCTACTCCGCCAATGGTTTAATGTCGCTATAACATAAACGGCTCTTGAAAAAAGACTCATATAATACCTTGAAAATTATGGCTTGGGAATGGTCCAACTAGTATGGTAGCTTAGAACTAGTTGGTTTCACTGCAGGGTAAACGCATATGCTGTGTGTATAAATGTATCTTTTGTATTCAATTATAGGTACAGTTTAAGTTTTTCAAGGACGTGAGCTGATAACCAAAAAGATTCAAGCGACACCAAATGATTACTGAATAGCCTCGAATTCCATGAAAATAATAATAAAAGAATACAACAACAATTTAAAAGAGATTAAAGAAGGTCACGTGGAAAAGCAAGGGCGAAAACTCAAATGTGTAAGTTGCGATGTGGTAGCAAAACCTTATGACAAGGTTGCTAAGTTTAACCTGCGCAACGAACAAGCGATGAATAACAACAACAAAGATAATACCTATAGCGCTGACGGGACTATTTATAAAAATGTCTTTGTAAAATGACTTTCCACCCCCAAAAAAGAACGTCTCGTATTAGGAGAGGTAGACCTTCGTGGAAATAACAAAACAAAAAGAGCTCAAAAGAGAAAGAGAGAGATAGAAGAGCGCAATGCGGTGTTACAAGAATAAGGAGAGGCGCATGTTTAGTGTTTGGAAACTAGTATCTATGTTAAGGGTAGAAAATGCAACACAATTTTTCTATTTTTCCTGTTTCTGCATGGCCTATAAAAGGTCAGCGTTGAGCCAACGAAGGCTACACTTCAAGTGCAATGTTCAATAGAAGAACATGGTAACGTAGCGCAATTTGGCTATTTGCTTTAAGCAATTGCTAGCGTTTTACGTCAAGCTTTAATTTTTTTGTTTAGTTAAAAATTTTTCGATTAGTAAATAACATTTTCAATTGGCGAGTTAGCAAAACTCGGTCATCTACAAGGCGCACAACAACAATGTGGCGTATGCAGTTTCACGATCGGATCAGAGAGATTGGACAACTCTTGGCTGCATTCAACAAACATGGATGGATGGCATGTTGGAGAAGAAAACAACAACAAAAATTCCGTGAAGAGCGTACGCCCAATAGCAAGTTGGGAACATTTACTACAACACTCGTTTGATAGCATCCTTGACCTTGGTAAAGGCTTCGTAGTTAAAGAAGCAGTCCATTGCATTTAAGGCGCTGCGATCGTGAGCAGTAGCTGGAGAGGTTATCTCGTCATAGTCGACTCTATTATACCAGAACTATTCCATTAACAGGCCAGAACAATTTTTTGTTCAAGCGAAGAATCCGGTATGCTGATACTCGTGATGGGCAACTGAGTGTATAATTGTGTGAGTATATACATATGGGAGAGCAGAAGGGGACGTGAGGAAGTGGAATCAGAAACTTTGAAAAATAAAAACATCACGAAAAAGCAAAAATAATAAAAATTAAAGTAACTATAATATTAACACAAATAAAAATTACGAAAATCAGAAAGAAACAGGACATTGAAAAATTAATAATAATAACCATAAAAGTAACTATAATATTAACACGACGAAAAATTACGAAAACCACAAAGAGAAAGGACATTGAAAAATTAATAATAATAACCATAAAAGTAACTATAATATTAACACAGTTAAAAATTACTAAAACCACAAAGAGAAAGGACATTGAAAAATTAATAATAATAACCATAAAAGTAACTATAATATTAACACAGTTAAAAATTACGAAAACCACAAAGAGAAAGGACATTGAAAAATTAATAATAATTACCATAAAAGTAACTATAATATTAACATGACAAAAATCACAAAGAAAGAGAGATCGAGAGCCATACACTCTGTATGTGGATCTTTCGTCTTGTAACATAAAGCTTTAATTGAAAAATGTAAAAACAACTCCCAGCACGAGTGACATCAAAATTAGAGCATAAGAAGATGCAAACAAGCATTCAGTGACTTTTGTGACGTGCAGTAAGTACATTTGTATCGCCTAGTATTTGAGCGTAGTACGTACCTAGTGGGAGTATGTGCCTGCTGCACTAACGCAATTGCCGTTGTGCGCATGCTCAGCTTGTGCACTCAGTTTTGTAAATGTTCACTCTTGCTGGTTGTTGTTGTTATTTTCATGTAACTAGATTGTGATTTTTTTCAAATACATATCTTTGTATGTATGTAACGAAGCTGCAATAAATAGTAAAGTAATTTTGTAGGATTATGATAGTTTGTAGTTACAATCACTTGTCTTCCATTTAGTTTGTAAGTTAGATCTAGTTTTAAGTTTCAAACTAATTAAGTGGTTTGAATATGTCTTCCGGTTTGTTTGTTTTGCTTTTAGTTGTAAATTTTTAGTTTATAAGGTAGTTTACTTATTTTAAGTGTATTTAGTTTATAATTAATTATAATGTATAATTCATGCAAGTCTAAAGTCATATTAAAATATTTTTTGGTAAAAACCGAAAAAGCAAAAAAAAAAAAAAAACTTTTATATTTTATTTGGGCGGCTAAAGGGCTAAGGAAAGGCAAGCTGTGTGGGCGATAAAGACTACTAAGAAATTATCAGGAATCTTCTGCTTGAAAACTTTGGAGGGGAGTTAATTTTTGCAGCATCCCAACATTTTCTTTCCACATCTTGCTTTGTCTACACGATATAAGTGGCCATGTAATTTTTTTAAAAATTATCCTGCAAAAAAAGCGATTACTCTATGACGAATCCGGGATGAGTCGCCAAGAAGCATGCGACCAGTGCCAGTTTTGATCTCTTTTCATGGTTTGAAGTGATCTCTTTTGTTTGAGCATGTCCTATGAAGAGACATGCCCAAAAGGGTAGTGTCGGATATATTCCGCTTGTTCCTCTACAGGTACTGTCGGACAAGTTTACTTTCAACACCTAAAAGTAGGCTACAGAAATTAAAAACGACCTATCCCAACTATGCCTATAACGGAATAGTTGGGATCAATTGTAGCCCACTGTAGACGAAAGTTATTGATCCCGCATCACTCTCTTTAGAGATCAGTATGTACCGAGAGACCCCATTAATGTTAGCTTTCCTATACTGTGCTGCCAAAGAAAACAGAAAACATGTTCGAAACAAATTTCCAAGCACTTTGCCAACTCTTCACCTCAGCACTGCACGGTAATTTTTCCGTTGCTTTGTTGTTTTTTGAGTAGTGATTTTGTTTGTTATTCGCTGGTGACTAAATCACTGTCTTTGCAGCCGTTGGCCATCGTCCTAAAACCTCTGGTCGACATGGGTTTCTTTTAACATCTTTAGGTACTCATTTTCACAATCCTCATGTCAAACTTTTCAAGAGGTTTTCTCACATTTTTTTAAGTGTCTCCATTCCTTATCTACTTGCAGCGGCCGTTCTGCCTCTGCGCATGGCGCCCCTATTAAAGCATACTTTAGAAAGCATACTTTCCGTTCTTTTGTTTTATTTTTCAACTATTTTGTGCTAGCCGGCATGCATGATCAGTAGAAAATCAGAAACAGTCTAGAGAGTGTGAGGAAATCGGGCGAAATTACACTGAGATATGCTTTAGTTTAGGACTGAACTCCATTACTAGCTTCGTGGGCTATTCAAGGTTTTTAGACTCCAGCACTCCATGGTATAGCTTACAAATAAAGAGAAGTACGGGATCATCTAAAAGGCCCAAGAGGCTAGGTACATATTAATAAGCTATGGAGTTCAGTCTTCTTTGTTTTATGCTCTCTATTATTATGTTCATGCTTTCTTCGATACTGTTGTTGTTGTTGTTGTAGTAACGACAAAAAAACTCCCCGCAGGTTTTGGAGAGTGTTGTCGAATTAACAGTCCTTGGCCGGATTTGAACCCGGTACGCTCCGGTACTCCCTTGCGGTACTGCCCGACTGTCGTGGTAGCGATTTATGACCAGTGAAACCTTCTAGGTCATGTCACCCCTCCTTCTTCGATACTAGCACAAGTTACTTTCAACACCTAAAAGTAGGCTACAGGAATTAAAATTTACTTATTCCAACTATGCCCATAATGGAATAGCTGGTTATCCCAACTATGCTCATAACGGAATAGTTGGGATCAATTATAACCGACAGTAGACGAAAAGTTTTGGTCACGGCTCACTCTCTTTAGATATCAGTAGCACGATTTCTTGCAGGGTCTAAGTGTTGAACATATCCTCTTTGTTCCCATACAGGTGCAGTCGGACACCTATAAATAGGCTACACAATTTAAATCGATTTATTCAAACTAAGCCTATAACGGCACAGTTGGGATCAATTGTTGCCCACTGTAGATGAAAGCTATTGAATAACAGCTATACCTTATTGCACTCTTAAGAAACCCCCGTACCGGATCCATGTGTTTGTGGCCCAAACATTTCAACGAGCTAAGTAAATTTAATTGTAATTATTTTTGAACTTTGTGGACCTATTTGATATGTTATTAATACAGGCTTAGCGACATCTGTGGTTCTATAATATAAAGACAGCTAAACACATCTGCTTAAGGCGCAAACTTATTCAAGTCTTTTACCAATCTCCAGCATGAGCGACATCTACTGTACGATTAAGTTAATTATGGTAGAGGGCGCTGAATCGCGCCGCCGTGGTGTGAAGGTAGTGTTGCCGGCCTACCACACCGAAGGTCCATGGTTCGAGCCCTGGTACAGGGAACATCAAAAGTGATTTGAAAAAAAGTTTTTCAAAACGGGGTTGCCCCTCGGCAGTGGTTTGGCAAACTCTCCGAGTGTATTTCTGCCATGACAGGCTTCTCAGCAAAAATTCGTCTCCTTTGTAGATGCCGTTCGGAGTCGGCAAAAAACTGTAGGTCCCACCAATTTGTAGGGAAAATTCAAATCGGCACACCACAAATTGGAAGAGAAGCTTGGCGCAAAAATCTCTTAGGAGGTTTATGATGATATACCTGTTGTATATCGCGCCATAGAAAGAGAGAGAGGGCGCTGAAAAAATTAGGATTCATTAAGAATTGCCTTCCTTAGGAGGGATCGAAATTTAGAAATAGCACTGAACGTAGAACTTACCCATCAAAAATCGAGTAACACCAATACACTCACACGAATTTTTTTTAATGCAATATGAGATAGAAATTATAAAATGTTTCTTTTCAGTCGCACACATTGCCGTGTCCGTCATTTGAAGCATCACTTCATACTCATTGTTAATGTACGAGTAGTGTATGAATGCATCAGCAAAACTAAATTTATAAATACTCCCTTTTCAGTCACACATTGCAAAGCACATCATTTGAATTTAATATAGAATAGAACGAATTTTCTTGGTTTTAGTTTTTATTGTAATTTAGGCAGAGAAAAATTCCATACATGTTTTGTTTTACTTTTATTTGATATAAAATATATTTATATTCTTTATAAAGAAGGTTTAACGCGTGGGAAACAGTAAACCATCATTCGTTGGTGGTAGTTCACCTGCAGAAGTTCGCGTTCTTTCATTCAATGTTTGGAAATAATAAACTTTCTCCGCTCTTCTTTAAGGCTTAGTTTTTCAAGCTAAGTTAATAGCACCTTTTCCATGTGAGTCATCGACTTTCTTATTATTTAAAATTTAACTTCGTATTTTTTGTCTATACTAAGTTATGTATGCTTGAAATGTTTCTCTACGACATCACAGATAATACCTCGCGAACTGTTTTGCTTAGAGTTTATACTGGTAAATAAGGATGTTGTGATTGTATTTCGTATTTATGTGAAGAACACTCTATCGCAGAATTTTTTCAATAACGTCCACAAAAAATCTTTTATTTTTTGTAAGGTTTTTCTGAGGATTTTTAGAGCAGTTGCTGCTTTTGCTGCATTTTTTATATTCCTTTAAAAATATATTTAAAATTTTTTTCTATAATAAATTTTTTTTCTGTCTCATAAAAACAATTTACAGAAATATACATTTTCCCAAGAATAAACCTCATCCGACAATAATAAAATAGTTGCGCTCCAATCAGCTATCCAGATCAGTATCACGATCAAGATCTCACGGGAACGATACGGATCAGTTGTATGAGAGTTGTTAGTGTATATATGTGCGTCTGCACTACCAAGCAAATAATGGTTGGCTGTCAAAAAATCTAATACAAAAAACTAAACGATCCGATCCGAAATTGATTCAGATAAATATCAAGATCACAACGTTATTGTTGCATTTACATGCAAAATTTCTATCTGGATCTGAATCACTCCTGATTGGAACACGCCTAATATGTTTGCATATAAATACGGTGTACCCTAAGAAGCATGCACACATACGCATCTGATTTTAATGCTACGAAAGTGATATACTGCGACATCTATGCGGACATCGAATAAAATCAGAAACAAACCGGAAATCGTTTAAACCTTGATTAAACAAGAGCGGCATCTGCTGCGTTGCGACTCTGTGAAACTATAATAGCTGATCATGAGTACGCAACGAGTTCATCTTTACGTACGATTCATGTCCATCAGATGGCGCTGACTACAGTTAAAGGCGGTAATACAGTTTTCGGTTCGTGCAAACACACACGTAAATCAATTTTAAGTTTGTACAAACAAAATGATGAACATTTCAAATATTTTAAAAGGGATGGGGGCAAACTTAAAGAAACTAACATTGTTTGTATACCCAGCTGTGATTTCGCATGATAAGTCAATAAGCCATATTCGTGGTCGTAGTATAGTGAACAACCTATCTGATGGTTACTTGGTTGTTGAAGATAGCTAAGAGGTCAGCCAAAGAAGGTTTCGCTTTTTAATCGAACTAAGCTATGGCCAATCGGGTAACCTTACATGCAGACCCGCGCCATATAGCTCAGGAAGACTTTATTGTCAGCAGTGTAGAAATAGCCCACCTCCTTTCAAAATTAAACCTATGAGCGAATTTTGTGGAAGCTTTGCACTTTTCGGCAAATACTTGAAGCCTTCTTGAAGGCAAACTAAAGGCTACGATCTCACTATTTGAGGCACCAAGGAGCTAATGGACGATGCATTAAAAAACTATATTCTGACTCATTGAAATATTTTCTCCTCGTACATTGGAAAACTAATCCCAATTGCTTTTTAATAGTAAAAGCAAAAAATACTATAAGAGTGTACAAGTACTTACCACATATGAAAGACTTAAGACACGAACTCGTACACTTTCTATCAACTAATTCGCAAGGGGCGCTAAATACATATACATAAGCAAGCATAACAATAAAAACTATCTTTTTTTAAGGCGAATGATTTTATTCCGTTGACAATTTCTTATTCCATAGTCTACTTGGTTTTTGTTGTAGCAATTCGTTATATTTGTCAATAAAATTAATTGCACTTTTATTGCAACTCAGGCGCGATGTGACGTGCATATAAACGAGCATAGAGTGAGACCAAATCGATTATGATTCGTCCATAATACTATTTGCCGTTAAAGCGATTAGCTGGCAGGTGCCGAAAGTGGATGAGAGTGCTAACAATAGAGGATAATTCCCCAAGCGCTCAAACCTAGTTCTGCAAGGTAGCTGCGGTTTAGCGGTGGTTAAAACCTAAAAAAGCTTCAAAGTTGATTTAAAATGGTATTAAATTTGTTCTTATCTCCTGAGATATTTGAGTAACTACTGAACATATGTACAAATTATTGGTGATAAGTAAAATAGAGACGGACGGAACAAAACCTTAGGTTGCCTTCTTGACACACGTGCTATCTAGTAACTGATATGTCCAGCAAAAATGTATTGCAGCTGAAGGGAATGCCAGCTGCTTATACGTGTAGCATCGTCTGTTTGATCTAGACATCAATGCCATGCATAACATTGCTGAATGTCAATGCATAACACCCTAGCATGTAACGTGCTGTCGAAATCGAAGTAATCAGTGGTCCGAGAGCCAATCGCCTTATTACTGCTTTCATTTTCGACCCGTGGTAGCTTTAGTATCGTACTTATTATCCTCTCATTACGAAAACCCGTTCCTATATCAACTATATTAAATCAGATTGGACCTTATTTCAGTTTATCAAGAGCTCTGCTGTTCTTCCTATTCCGTCTGAGACGTCCGCAGTTTCATAGATTCGGCTTCGATGCGATACTTTCTGGCAGGCTGAATAAAGCAAACTCCACCGGGATTACCCAGAGAAGCTGCAGCGGGGGCAAGATAATGTAATCAAGTGAAAAATTTTGGACCCTTGAAACGCTTATGAATTAGTGTCAAATTAACGTCAATCCATAAATTCTTTGCCCCCAAGGTTCCGCCGCATCTGAAGAAATGCGCGAGCTCTTGCTGCCAAAAATAAATAATATATCTAAAAGCACCTGAACTCAAAAAAACAGCCACTCTTCAATCGCCTTCCCCACCAAAAAAGTTGGAGACACCATGTAGAAGGTTGAAAGCTCGAAATCTAAAGGCTCCGACGATATATCCATGCTGATGCTATACCATCTTGCTGATTAGGGATTTAGTTAACATACTTAGTCATTGCCGAAATAATGAAGCTGGAAAACCAGCTAACGAAAGTGAATCGAATCGATCGATATCTCTTCTCTAATCGTGGTCATAAACCTTCAGTTGAATTAGGTCTAAGGCAAAAATTGACTAAGGGCTCAATCTGGATTCTACTCCTTCCTCTAGGCTTAAACTATGAACCATCAATTTCCTGCGTGGAATTACTTTTTCATCCCAAGATTATAACCCAAAGGAAAGCTAAACTGTATTAGTTTAGTAAACATCCGCAAAGAAAAACATAAACAAAGCTCATCATAAAATTTTACAAAATTAACAACAATAACTATTAGCGATGTGGGTTAAGATGTAGCTGAATGTAATATGTAATTAACATTTTTTCGGAGCAACTCATAAAACACA
The DNA here is from genome assembly GCA_949987695.1 of Merzomyia westermanni. Taxonomy (NCBI): domain Eukaryota; kingdom Metazoa; phylum Arthropoda; class Insecta; order Diptera; family Tephritidae; genus Merzomyia; species Merzomyia westermanni. The sequence continues at coordinate 144,256,643 of OX465291.1, read as the reverse complement.
ACAACACACACAAAGTATTCATACGCACATAACAATTATGAGGCTACACACAAAAACTTCGAGGAATTTCACTAACAGAAACCTGAAAAAGTTTGGCATAAACTTGTAGTAGGAGGATGAGTTCTGCCTTCAAAAATTGGTTAACAAGAAACGCGGAACAGAAAGAGTGTAACAAGCCGGCTTTTGGCAAAAAGTGGAGCAAATTTGTTGTGATTTTTTTATTCGCCAGCTACGCCCTTTTACAGTACAACATCTTGCAAGTGTAAATTACTTTTAATTGTATGTGTGTCTAGGGGTACATCTTTGTAACGTCTCGCTGTAGGAATAAAAAGCGTAACAAACGATGGGCGCGCGACTCGCAGAGCTAAACTATATGAGATGAGGTGAAGTCGTGCCGCTGCGGTCAGTACGTGTCACACATTTTACACGTAATTACACAAATTGGCACGCAATAATGGGCGCGTTCGTAGTACGAGCTTTCATCCATACAACATCCATACATTTTGGGATTTTAAATGGGCTGCCTGATGACATCTTAAATGATCACGTGCACATTATTTTTCAAAAATTTGCTGTTATTTATTGGTGGACCCACACTTCTTGGTGATATCAAACAGTTTATATTTTTTGGAAGCGCATCACAGATTTTCATAAATTTTTTTTTAAATTTTATTTTGTTTTTTTATTTTGTTTTATTGTTTTTTTTTGTATTTGCATTTATTTTGGTTTATTTCATTTTATTTTATTTTATATTATTTTATTTTGTTTTATTTTATTTCATTTTATTTTACTTCATTTTATTTTATTTTATTTTATTTTACTTTATTTTATTTTATTTTATTTTATTTTATTTTATTTTATTTTATTTTATTTTATTTTATTTTAATATTCTATCCTATTTTATTTATTTATTTTGCTGCATTTTATTTTATTACACTTTATTTTGTTGTACTGTATTGTCGTTTATTTTAATTTATTTTGTTTTATTTTATGTCATTTTATTTTATTTTATTTAATTTAATTTAATTTAATTTTATTTTATTTTATTTCATTTTATTTTATTTAACGTTTTTATATTCTATTTTATTTTATTTTATTTTATTTAATTTTATTTTAATTTATTTTATTTTGCTTTGTTTTATTTGATTTTGTTTTATTGTATTTTATTTGATTTTATTTTATTTTATTTTATTTTACTTTATTTTATTTTATTTCTGTTCATTTTATTTTATTTTATTTTATTTTATTGCATTTCAGTTTATTACACTTTATTTTATTGTATTGTATTGTATTTTGATTTAATTTATTTTGTTTTATTTTATTTTATTTAATTTTATTTTACTTTATTTAATTTACTTTAATTTAATTTAATGTAATTTAATTTAATTTAATTTAGTTTAATTTAATTTAATTTAATTTAATTTTATTTTATTTTACTCTATTTCGTTTTATTTTATTTCACGTTTTTTTATTATATTTTATTTTATTTTATTTTGTTTTATTTTAGTTTATTTTATTTTACTTTGTTTTATTTTATTGTATTTTATTTTATTTTATTTTATTTTATTTTATTTTATTTTATTTTATTCTATTTTATTTTATTGTATTTTATTTTATTTTATTTTATTTTATTTTATTTTATTTTATTTTATTTTATTTTATTTTATTTTATTTTACTTTACTTTATTTTATTTTATTTTATTTTATTTTATTTTATTTTATTTTACTTTACTTTATTTTATTTTATTTTATTTTATTTTATTTTATTTTATTCTATTTTATTTTATTTTATTTTATTTTAATTAATTTATTTATTTTATTTTGTTTAATTTTATTTTATATTATTTTATTTTATTTTAGCCTATCTTACACTAACCACATGCATAATCGATAGTTTTTATTTTTGTAAACACTATGTATATTTATGAATAAAGAGTCACCACCATCACATACACATTCACGATAATGTACCAAGAATTTAAAATTTTTGACATACTTTGTTTTCTTTCAATATTGCTTTATTACAAATTAACTTACCAAATCATATCTCTCTTCTTTAGTTAAAGATAGTCGAATTTTAAAATGTTATTGTTGTAGCTCAATATCGATTCATTTAGTTGCCGCAAAAATTTAAAAACAATGCAAGTCAATGCAATAATTTAAGTTTGAATTGAATTTTAAATAGAAATGCATCTTATGAACTACTTCACGTATACAATGTCTTGAGCAACATTCTGGTTACTAGTATGTGCAGTTTTGTGTAGCAACCAAAAAGAGTGCATCCTCTTTACCCGGTTCATTTCAAGACTGACAAAATGATGTGAAATTTTAGCAAACCCTTTTGATTATGAAAAATATCATCTTTTCCTGAATTTCGTTTTGACTACTTAAATGTATCTAGTTCAAATAATTTTAAAAGCGGCGGGAATTTCTCTTCTTCCTCCCCTTTTTATTACTTTAGTAGAAAACTTCTAAGTGGATTGACCACCATATTCAGTGTAGGAGTGGAAGAGAACGTAACTGCAGTTATGGAACTCTGGAATCCATTTAAATGCCGATCTATCTATGTGAAAGGCCTTTTTCAAGAAGGGCAGACGTTAAAAGCACCACCTTTCATGTTGAGGTCGTTCTCAATTGAGGAAGGTGTAGTTAAAATTATAACCAGTAAGCTTCCAGGTACACAAGATACATTTTATGGGAGGTGTACGGGCTTTTGGAGTGGAGTATAAGTAAGATAAATAAATTCTCATACCCATTTAGAGATAACTGAGTCTTATTGGTAACACAAAGGGAGACCAAGTATTCCCCTCGAATGCCTCGTTCTACATCATTAGTGAAGACCTGCTTCTGCCGTATAACAGTTTGGAAATACTGTGCTAAAATAAATACCGAACAACACATTCTCCTCACAGGTATGATAAATCATAAAATTTTTTGCCTGGTAGTCTAATTTAGATTTTTCGCCTAAAAATCATAGAGATGGTATTTGCTGATTCTTTTAATATGGGTCGTCTCTGTGCTTTGGCTGATCGTAAAGATATACGCTATGTTAAACTTAGATCATTTGAGCCTGCACTGTCAAGTTCCAATCAGCTTTTCTAGGTAGAAGCTGTTATACTATATAAATTAGACTGATTCCGCGATAGTTGTGTGATTTGCGGATTCGCCTTTCGTGTGAATTTTGCAGGGAATACTTAATTTTTTCAAATCTGGTGGCATGATCTAGTTCTATCATATTTCGCTCCGGCCTTTCCATGCGCTTTATTAATATTGATTCAGAGTATTTCCACTCCGGCTTCGTAATATTCGGTTGGGGGTGCGAGATTGGGGTGTCGGTGTTATATCTCTCAGTATTTAGCAATGGGCATACGTGTTGCCTTCAAGTCTTAATTAAGTTCCATAAGACGTTTACCAAGTCGCCATTAGTTTCCCTGCTGGCTGTAGCGCCAGCATTGAAACCTTGCCTCATAGTCCAGGTTTTCTTCATAGAACTTTCTTTAAGCTTCCATTGATTAACTCAGCTCATACTTTCTGCCCTAGCTAAGCTACACTAATCTAGTAAAGATAAATGATATTTTTGAATACTAATTCAGTACCACTAATAATCAAAAGACTTAAGACACGAACTCGACTTGCTCAATTCAAACAACCCATTATACTGCGTACAAAATTTAACTGACACCAATGCGACAAAATAGAAATCCTATGTCAAATGTGAATTACTAGCTGAAAAATGAAAACCAACAAAAAAACATAGTATAAATGTACATATATACATATCACAAATGCAACGCGTTGGGTGGTAGCTTACGCTACACAAAGTTCACTTTGATACATTAATGTGCGCATGGTTGTACGGGTAAAACAATTCCCACAACCGCTATAGAAAACAAAGAAACAGACACAATAACAACAACAATAATGCCAATTGTCTAAGGCTTTTGGGGGCATACACATATCTTGCAGGCAAACAACTTGTTGTTGGTTAAAATGAATTGATTTTTATTTTCATTTTCTAACCGCTTTTGTTACGCTGCATACCTACATCCATACAAACATAGCTGAGCGGCTGCTGGCTGGTGGGTCGGATAGTTGAATGGCTGCTGCGTTAGCTAATTCGCAGATTATTATCAGCGACACCAATAAAATGATGACCAACACTACACACACACAGCAAATGCATCGGCAGTTGCTGAGCTATGGACTAAAACTGCGGCTATGTGACGGAACCAGGAGACAATTGTATACTATACTATAAAAAGTTAGTCAACACCTAAGCCATAACCCGTATAGCGCGTGTGCGCATCTTCTTTCTGCAGCACAATCACTGTGCATAAATGAATTTCATTTTCGCTTCACCATAAATGGCGGCCAAAAAGTTAACAAATGTCAAAAGTGTTGTTGGAAAACTAATGTTTGTTGTTAGTACGTGGTGTGCTGGTGTTAAGTTGTTGTTGTTTTAGTTGTGATTGTTGCGAAAGCTTTCTATTGCCGTCTTAGCTATGGCGCGTACAATAATTGCCGTTGCGGTTTACTATTGTACCGCCGCCATACCGTCACTGGTGCCGGTGCGGATGATATTGTGTCTGTTGCGCTGTGCCACTTGGTCGCTCATCCCAAGGGGCGTGTTTGTAAAAATTGTTGGTTAGCGCACAAGCTCATTGTTTTATACTTTGAATGTGTGTGCGTATGGTCGCATGAGCTTGGCTGTGAATAAGCTGCAAAGCTTTTTATTATGCGCTTTTAATTTTTATATTGTTTTTGTAGTTAGTATTTTCTTTTTATTTTGCAAATTTATTAGTTTTGAGCAAAGTGCAACAGTGTTAAAAGCGACAAATAAAGACGAGCACTATGCACCCCATTGGGAAAAATTGTTGGTTTTGTTATTCATACTTGAATTCTTGTTCGTGTACGAATGAGTATTTATATCGCATTCGTGTTCATATTCCTAGAGGTAATTGGATTCGTATTTGCTCTAGTATTTTGCTTAGCTGCCAGTTTTTTTCAACGTATTGCCGTATTGTATCTGTTTGGCCCATAAGGAACGTTGAGAAGTGGCCTTGTAGTGCAGCATTACAATAATACGACCCCCATTGTAACTCCTACAACGCCTAAAAGCACACCATAACTGAGCGCCACGGACACAGGCTGACCGACTTCAACAACATCATGGCGATCACCTGCAGAAATTACAAATTCATGCACAGTCAAATAACACACTATAGAAAGCCATGCAATTCTCAACCGATTTACAACCGCCCCTATATAAAGGATTGATTTTGGAAACTCAAAATCATTAACTTTAGGTGAGTTATTGGCATTAGTCGCTTTTGGCTTATCGCGCCGGTGACTAGCTAAGTGCAGCCGTTGTGCCACTTTGGCGGAGTCCTGACGATCCACCTATCTCTAGTTTCGGCTGTGGGATATCGGGGAGCAATGATGCTTTAAGCACAATGCTTCCTCCCGACCTGCCAGCCCTCCCATAGGTACAAAACCGTCCCCCATCTAGAGACCTACAAAGGTAGTGCGCGAATACGAGCGGGTGACGGAGGTGTCCAGCGACGGGCTAGCACACCAAGGTTGTCTCCCTCGGTTGGGTGAATCGGTTGAGTTGTTGCCTTATGGCTTTTCATTTTACCGAAGAGTTAAGTGTAAAGATGGTGCCGCTACGGGAAAAAACACATTTTCGATTAGCTATGGCTCCGGGGTTGATCGACGAGTGAGCATGGAGATGCCGCTGTGCCTTTAGTGTGTTCTTCGGTTTACGAAGTCCTATCTAGTACAACTTCGCCCTCCAAGCCCACCTTGTTTTGAGTGGGGGTATGTGGATTGTGGTTTGTGGTACCTCTTCTTAACCATGGACAGACTGCGCTTTACCCCAGCCTTAGACAAAACAGACTTCATAGCCTTATAGCCTCACAGTCGTTTCCCAAAAGAAACCGTGACTCCGCTGCCGCCAACTTACAATGCACGACCACTTAATAAACATCCGCCGTTGTGTATTCACCGGCAACGTGCCACTGATCGACCAACATCAACCAACCCCTTTTCACCGTTCATCTGTTACTTTCCATCGATCCGCCGTCATCAACCAATACCCGTCCACTGGTCAACGGAAACGTCGTCATCGATCCATCAACAATTCTCTGGTTATGGGTGACATTGGCACCGATCCACCGACACCCAAAAACCGCTCATCGGGGCACAAACAACAACAACATCATATGCACCGATCATCCAACCGATCCATCATCCATCACTCCTCCATCCGTCGGTATCTAACTACTGATCCACCTAAATTTACCGCCGCTTCCCCATTTACCGAATGCGCCAAAGCTATTCGCCGATGTCTGACAACATTCCCGTCCACTCCATCCCCAGACTGTTTTGACAGCTACCCAAAGGCCCTCTTTAACTTACCCGACTAGATAAACGTCTCGGGTGTGTATGTGTGCCCAGCTGAAATAACACAATTAGATTGCCGTATTCTTTGTAGTAAAGGCAGTGGGACCTTTACTGATTTCTGATTTGGCTGGGTAATATCAGAGCCTCTGACGAAACCCACTGCACAATTTTCATTTCTTTTTACGTTTCTTACTGGGCCCACATAAATAAATTGATAAGTAATTGCTTTTATTTATATCCGTGTTTTCTATGTATTTCCTGCACCGCATGCCACTTCCCTAACTTTTCGATCACACATTTTCTACTCAACCGATTTGTTCTGTCTGGCAAGTGTAAATGTATGTTCGGAATTATTCATGCTCCGTTGCTGTGGGCATTCAAGTAATCCATGTCTGAATATGTTTCCTAGTGCTAGACAAAAACACACACACTCACGCAATGAGTTGCACAAGTTCCTTCGTTTCGGTGCTTCTCATGCTCACTTCATAGGCGTTGATACAATTCATTAGAAATTTCACACTTTTTATTTATGTGAGTATTGCACAAAATGGATGAATAAGTTTGATTAAGCTTGATCAAAGCAATGGAATAACAGAGTTACCTTAATATTTTGTTTTCTTTTGCAGCTAATATCATATTAATTGGGCTCAATATCAAAATTTAATTGATTTCATGAAATTTAAAAAAAAAGAAGATATTTGAAAGGAGCTTACAATATTGTCGAGATTTTACCCAATTTTGTGATCGAAATTGGCGAAATTAAAACCAATTTTGCCAAGTTGTTACGGTGCATCACATTATCTATCTGAAAAGCAAATAAACACAAATCCAACGGTATTTTGTTGTTGTAGGGGTTTTGACTCTATCCCGACCTACAAAATTCCTATGCACGCAATCCTGAAATACATAATCCACACATAACCATATCCCGACCATTCATTACAAGGCATAACTAGTTCTCAACTAAATATATATAACACCTAGGTGCAATCACCATGATGTATCGCAAAAAGTAAGATAGCTACTAAACTATTACAGAAAACCTTAAGCAGCCTGTTAAGTTTAATTAGTAATTTGTCATCAATTTACTAGACGGTTTTTTAATTGGTAATGATTATTTTAATTGTTTTTCAAGAAAAGGCAATTGTTAGTTGATTACGAAACCAAAAAATAAAAAAATAAGTATAAAGTTATCAAAAAAAATGTAAAAAAATCAAAAGTAATCAAAAAAAAGTTTTTTTAAATTATTTTTTTAATTTTTGATTTTTTTTTAGGATTGTTGATGTGAATATTTATGTGCTTCTACAACAATAATAAAAAAAAATTTAAAATAATCAAAAAAAAAAAAAAAACTAAGAAAAATAAAACAAAAATATTCAAAAATAATCAAAAAAAAAAAATCGAAGAAAATCCAAAAAAAAATTTTAAATAATAAAAAAAAAATTTTTAATTTTGATTATTACTTACATTAAAAATTTTTTTTTTGTATTGTTTAGGGCACAATAGATCTTACCTCACTACTAATATTGGTATTGTTTATGTGAACATATTTGTGCTTCTACAACAATAATAAAAAAAATTAAATAATCAAAAAAAAAAATAACAAAAATATTCAAAACCAATCAAAAAAAATTTAAGAAAATCCAAAACCAAATTTTAAGTAATAAAAAAAAAATAAAAAAAAAGTTTTTATTATTACCTAGATTTTTTTTGTATTGTTTAGGGCACAATAGATCTTAAGCTCGCAGTGCACTACCTCACTACTATTATTAGTATTGTTTATGTGAACATATATTTGTGCTTCTACAACAATACTAAAAAAATCAGAAATAATTAAAAAAATTAAAAAAAAAACCAAAAAATCGAAAAAAATCTAAAATAATCAAAAATTATTAAAACAACTTTTTGATCATATTTGATTTTTTTTACAGTTTTTTTTAATAATCGTAAAAAATCAAGATTATTTTTGATAATTTTTTTAATTAATTGGAAAATAATAATTAAAAATTGAAAGAAATTGGTAACATTAAATGGATTCTTAGGAAAATAATTAATTTAACCGGTAATCATTACGAATAGTAAACATTATTTAACAGGTCTGATTAAAAGTAATGTACGGTGGTATGAAACGAAGTGGGTGGAAGTGATACTCCCGCCTTAATTCCGCTACTGAACCCCGGATCACACATACCAGCATATTTGCAAATGGCTCCAAAACTGAATGTGGCTCATTTTGATTCAGTCACACATGCTGAGGCATTAGCAGTTCTCAAGGCCATGAATTATGTTGTGGAAATAGGGTGGATAAATTGCATGAAATTAAGCATGCCTATAAAAAAATCTTTTAGTTAAGTGGAGAATGTGCTGCAGCATTAAATATATAGCTCTGGAAGTTTACAGGAGGACATTTTAATTAGCTCAACATTAATTGGAATCTAAGCTTTGACTCAATTTAGTTAGAGATTCTACTTGCATAAGTAAGCTTTAGGTGTAATTGGCTGTGCTTGTATTGCTAGTTGCAGGCTACAGCAACCAATCGGGCAGGATTGGATTCTCTATACTTGGTTTAAGGATGAAGACATGTCAGGTAAAACTTTTAAAATTCAGTATACACCTACTACTCGCACTGCTTAAATACCTCACAGTAAAATAAAAAAAAGGCGGCTTTATTGTATTTTGTTCATCATCATTTAGTGGCACTTAAGCGCCCAGGCTACTTTGGCCGTGAGTAAGCGACAGTCACTAATTTTTTTGCGATAACCGACGGCAACTGGAAACACCAAATGAGATCACCTGTTTTTTCCCCTCTCTGTCGAGACCTTTCCGTACATCTGGGCCGGACTTCGATTCGCATAACATGACCAAGACAGCGAAGTCTTTGGAAGCTAAAATGCTTTACTTCATACTTCATACCACAAACTGGATCGCTTACATGTGTGCATTGAGTTTGGTTCCTAGCCTTTTTCCTTTGAGTACCCCGAGAGTGAACGCCGAAAAAAATCAGCAAGATTTATGTGCAAAAAAATGTCAACGTAGTAAATTATGTGACCGTCTCTCAATATAAATATTTACTATGTATAAAACACAATAAACAAATGAATATTCAAAAGATGTTCAAGCTTATCTTAGATTTTTAAGCAATAGCCAGAAAGCATTGCTGAACACATACATACCATTGTAATGCAAATATATTGCTCTAAAGAAGCTATTGAAACAGCTGCCAAAACTCTGGTCAAAGGTGCGCCAAGTGCACTCGCAAATCAAGTGAATTCCTTCAGCAGCGCCAAACCAGTGACAGCAGCAAATGGCATTGGCGGCTTTTGACAATATTTACAGAATAGCCAAACTGAAAAAAAGAACCCCAATTCTGCAAGTAGTACATATGAAAGATGCCTTTTCGGCCAAAAGTCAAAAGCCGGCTACTGGCCATACTACGTACGAGTATGTACCCAATGAGCAGACTACCGTAGTAAACGGTAAGAGGATGCGCTTGTGCTTACTTAACTTTATTCAAGTAGCAGTGGCAAGTATATACATTAGCAATGACCAGTGGAAACAAATAATAGCAGCGACAACAACAAAAGCATTGGTTTGGGTCAATATTGTTCCTTAGTTTGTTTTTATTTCTTTTATACCCAACAGCAACTCCTACACGATAACTGAAGTCAAATAGAAATACCAAATACTGGGGAATCGAGTAATTGCCCACTTAATTTTCCAGCGCACTACGCCCTTTGAGGCTTAGTCTAGTCAAGGAGCCCATCGATGCACTTTTGGGTCAATCGCTTGAGATATACTTTATCCGATCTCATTATAGTTTCGTGGATATTTCGTTATTTGGCTTGCAGGTGGGTCTCAAAGCATTTTGCATTACTGTTTTTATTCAAGAAATTTTTAGTACTGACCGTCGGTAGATGGTATCACCATTGACGCGAATGTCTTTGCATCTTTTAGGTATAGGCCAAGAAGTTTCTCAAGCTTTAGGGGATATTAAAGATTTGGAAAATTCTTTAAGAAACATGAAGCAGCTGCGCTGAGGTTATTCTGACGCTTGCACGAGTACATCGGGATCGACTTGTTGGAAGTTATCGAACTTTTGTGCTCTGGTTTTTGTTGACCTCTATTGTTGTTGTTGTTCACAGTGATTCTCCCTGCCTAATGGGCCCGATCTCTCACAAAATCATCAACAAACTCTACCAAGGAGTTCAAGGAAAAATTATGGTTGGAACAGAGTGATATTGGTGTTAGAAGAGTAGGTTCAATTGAACAGTTAAAGAGATGCTTAGTACCATGAAGGGACATACCCTGCGGGTTAGGGGCTTAGAATATGCCCGAGGTAGGCATACCGGTCGTAAGAGGCGACTACCCACCTTATCCTTCCTTACGGAAGGAGGAGTGACATGACCTAGAAGGTTTCACTGGTCATAAATCACTACCACCACAGTCGGGCAGTACCGCAAGGGAGTACCGGAGCGTACCGGGTTCAAATCTGGCCGAGGACTGTTAATTCGACAAAACTCCGCAAAACCTTCGGGGAGTGTTTTTGTCGTTACCACAACAACAACAACAAAGGACATACCCCATGCAGGGCAAGTATTTGGTATGGTGGGGTTGAGTCGGGATAAGTTAGATAAGTAATAACCTAATACAGTATCCAGATGCAAGCTAGTATGACTATAGTTTCCTTCGGAAGGATGCTCTGCTCTTCAGCTATTTAAGGGGGTTTAATGTCAATAACGAGGTTTACAGGAATAGATGTGACGGATCGCTGCCGACTCTGTGTGGATGTCATTTAGAGACCACCTGTGGCTACGCAGATCAAACGCTTAGGAAATGTGATGCCGTATCTCATTATGCTGCTTACGGAGAGCCTTCCTTAAGTCCCCAGTTCAACAAAAACTGTCTGCTTAACTGTTCCTTCCTCGCTGTGTTCACATCTAATGGTTAGTCGGTTATTTCTGTCCCCCGAAGGAGCCCGGCCTTTTTTTTTACTTTATCACGATAGTTGGATTCGATCACTGGCGCTGCTCTGATTTAAAAGTAACTATAGACTCTCCCTCCGGTAGAGACACCCCACTCTACTGGAGTATTTGTGCAGTTACAACAACAACAACAATATTAAAATTTGTAGCTTCCGTACAATTTATGTAACATATTCCTTGCCACTAGCAGGATTGTCATTCAAGCTCACTGCGGGTTATATATTATTCAGCTCCAACTGCATTTAGGCCACCACCTTTGTTGACTGTTGATATTGCCTACTTATGCCACGCTACATATTTTCTTCACTAAAACCTTTTGTTTATTTCTTTGTCTTGTGCAGCGTCGTTGCTCCCCAAGTTGACAGCTAAAATGAGTAATGGACAGTTTGACTTTTTGGCGTTGACTTTTTCAGAGTTGCGCTCGCGCGCTTTTGTGCTCCTTTTGGGACAACGCGACATCATTCTTCACAGGTATATACACATATCTACTACTCGTGCATTTATATATACTTGGGCATTTCTATTTATGTAGTTGTTGTAAAGGGTATTGGCCACCGCCTCTCTGTCAGCAACTCGCTGGCGGTTTGAATTGATGGATTGTCATTGCTTGTACTATTGCTGGCCCATGACAGCACCAATATGCGTTGTCATCGTCCTCGACTTGAGTTGGTATATTTTTGTAGAAAAATACATGAGCAACATGTTGCCAGGTTTTTCCGCGTTGGACGCACTAGCCACATACAACTTATGTCAAAAAGTTCAATGTAAGCGTCGCTTATGTTGCTGGCGTTATTGGCTTCTGTTGTTATTGCGCTACTGCAATTGCTTGTGACGGCTGGCATTATTGAGTTGTTTTGCGTCAATTCTTGGTGGCGTTTAACAAAATAATGTTCAAAACATTATAGCAAAAGTACGCAAAATCTTTAGCTATCGATATTTGGGTATGCAACTTGAAGCAAGCTTTGGGCTGCAAGGTTTTTGCATTTGCAAGTATCCCTTCTTGTCTAGTGTACACTTTTTTGTTTGTAGTCAAATTACGGCGTGTTTTTCAATTGATCTTTCACAAAGTCGAAAGTTCAGGTTATATACGTCCTTGACGACGGATACAACTTACCGAAAGTATGATCGCGTCGAATACTAGGTATATATTAAAACTAGCTACATATCACTAAAAATGTTTGGAAAAGTAAAATTAATTAAAAACAGATATAGAAATCGGGAGAAAAAGGCGATATTCTCTACTTAGTTGAAAGATATATAGCCCAAACCCCTTTTTTCAGGTCCGGCCATGTTGGTTCCGGCAAATGATTCCTATAGTACAAAATGTCATAGCCACGTTGAACCGCATATCTCTAAAACTGAAGGACTAGTTTGCATTCAAACAGACAGAAGGGACGGACAGATAGGCTTGGCTAAATCGATTCATTGAAGGTACAGTGATTGCAGGTATTTTCTAAATTGAATTCTTCACATACGTGAGTATACTTGTACATAGCTGGTAAAGCAATGAACTTCGAAGTTTTTAATTTGGCACCAGGAGTAACAAGATATGAGAGTGCAAGCGTGGATTCAATCAAAGATGCATTTTAACTGTTCTTTCCAAAAACAAATATAATTATGAAGAACGCGAAAGGTTAGGGAAAACATCTGCTTAATCAAGGGCACAGAGCACCTGTTTTTTTAAACTCATTCTAGGGGAGTGTTTGGGCTTTTATTCGCTGAATATTTCCTTTGATACTCGCCGTTGGCATCACGGGAAGGATCACACATTTTCCGGAAAACCACACATTTTCCGGAGAGCCGTACATGGCCGCCGTGGTGTGGCGGTAGTGTTGCTTTCCCACCACACGGATGGTCAAAGTTTCGAGCCCTGGTACATGTAACATAAAAAGTCGTTTGAAAAAGTTTTTTCAAAACGGGATTGCAAAAAACTGTAGGTCCCGCCAATTTGTAGGACTCAGTTGGCAGTTGAGAAGCAAAGTCTCTCTCAGCAAACGAAAGTAACACAATACTAAGTAGTTTGTTCTGCCGGTCCTGACATGTAGCGCAAAAGCTTGGAGGCTGACATTACCTATTTATGGATATTGTCAGTGAGCCGTACCCAGAAATCGAGGTACTTAATTATTGGTCTATTAAAATCTTTCCGAATGCTCTTGAGGGCTATCAGAACATAATTAAATATTCAACTTGAATTCCTTAAAGATGAAAGAAAATAAAATTTTTATTATACTTTATTTTGAACTTTATTATATTTTACTAGTTTTACTTGTTATGTCTTTTTTTAAGTTTTGCTCTATGTATTTTGATTTACATACATATATATAAAGTTGTATAAAAATAAATAATCTTACTAATATATTTTACATTATTTCCGCTTTTGCAATTAACTCATGAATGGACGATAACTTGCACTATTTGTTTTTTAAATAACACGCTAAAATAAAGTTATTATTATTTGAATTTTATTATTTAACTAAACTCATGCTATTATAAAAATGAAATTTAGCTACAAACAAGTCTCTAAATAAAAAATCGTATACAAAACAAAATTTGCTAGAATATTTTTTTTTATTTTTACACTTTATAGAGTTTTAGTTTTTCCATATAAATTACAAAAATAATTTACTAATTTTACTTTTATACAATTTTTATCATTTTACAGCACGTAGCCGGAGAGCTGGATGTAAGGTTGTTTTCTAAAATTACAAATTTATACTGGTTTTTTTTTGTAATAGACACTGGTTTTCAACGATATGCTGAGCAAATTAACAAACATATATAACTTTTACATTGAACTTATATTTTTTGTTTATAATAAATCTGCTTTTTGTACATTTCTTGGCATCAAATTTTTTTTATATAATTTACTAGGGTTATTGCTATGGCACTAGGGGAATTCTCAGGTGTGTCGTGGCCAATTGATTATTTACAAATTATTGTGGTTCAATGGTTACAGATTAAGAACAGAAATGCGGAGAAAAGTTATAGCAAAAATTTATATTAAAACGCAAATGAAGGAATTAAGTTATAGGTTTTTTTTTTTGATAATAAAGGAATTTAAGAGACAATTGAATTTGAAAACTGCCTTGAAACTAATTAAATTGTTTCTTTTAAATACTAGTCCAGGAGGAAATACTATCGGTAAGGACTATCTCCACTCTCATTTTTGAGTTGGTAATCCTGTTTAGCCTGCTCGTTCTACCAAAATCTGAAGAAAAAAATTAGATTTTCCTTTGAAACCGAACATTATAAACCTAGCAGTAAAAAGATATATAAGTTACATTTTGCAGTGGCTACTAGTTACTTGATCTGATATTTTGTTTGGTTTTAATGCGATTTGCTTCAAGAAAATGAAAATTAGCTCACCAACTTTCATTGAAATGGATTGATAAAATTACGGTTCATCGGTCAAGTTTTGCCTAAATATCTCATTACGTGGTTCATATCTTATTGATATAACTTACACCTATACACGGCTTTTCATGTTTTATAAGCAAGTTTTTCAGTACAACATTAAAAAATAGGCGTGGTCCTAGACCGATTTTGGTCATTTTCAAAATATAAAATAAGACGTTCTAAATTAACATTTTCAATAACTCGCATTACAACAAATACATTTTTGTTCGAGTTGTGGAATCAAACGCTTTGTGGAATATGTTACCATAAAAGAGGCGTGGCCACGACCATTCTCAAAAATTGGTATTTTTCAAATTTCTTCGAACACAGACACTTTGAAAGAGAAACAAAATTGATATACAGGGCTTCTTCCGCTAAAATATTGTCTATTATGTACATCGATGATCCTTTTATATAGAAGTGGGCGTGGTCTTTAACTGGCGTCGTCCATTTTACTCCGGAGCATTTTTTGTAAAATAACAATTTTTGTGCCGAATTTGTTTCTAATATCTTCAACGGTTTTTGATATATGATTAGTAGTTAATTTGTAAAACTAACTTAATCAAAAGTGGATGAGGCTACACCTATTTTCAAAAGTTATTTGAAAACTCAGTGGGCCGCCTTATTATATAATAGCATATTTTACCGTATAGATTGTATTACGTATCGCATAATAATTTTTTGGTATTTTCCAAAATACTCGATACATAAAAGTGGGCGTGGTTATTTCTCGATTTCGAATAATCACCTTTTGGTATTTTTTAAAACATGAGATATATAAAAACTAGGCGTGGCTATTATCCGATTTTTCGCATTTATATAGTGATCTGAGATGAGTTACAAGGAGAATCAATACAAAATTTCAATAAAGCTTAAAATTTGCTGAAGTTGGACGGACGGAGGGACCGAAATGGCTTAAACTACTTCTCTTTTCCTCCTGAACACTTTGATTTATATAATTCAATATCTATCTCTATTCGAGTATGCAGCTACGCACTACCTTGTGCCGCGCTACTAGGTATAAAAAACAAGAAAATTAACAAAAACAATCTATCTAACCCTAACTACCCCGTCAGTGTCTGCGAACGCACCAACGTCAAATCCAATGGAGTCGGTTTATGTATCACAGCGTGCGATAATGGCGATGATGGCGCAACTTTCAGCATTGTAGGTGATGAGCTTGACTGAGGCGGTGTGGAGGACGTTAGTGAATTGCTACCATCTACAAGATTTTGAACAGAGTTCACATGCGCCGCTGCTAATTGTTCCTCCATTTCACGTCCTTTTAATGACAAGTCTATAGGCTCATCTTGCATGGTGCCTGCAGCATTAGAACTAGTTGTTGCTACCGCTACGGCCGCCGCCGCTGCCGCTGCAGCTGCAGCTTCACTTACGCGCTTGATTTCCTCCGTTAAAGCAGCAGGCAAGAGATGCGCAGGTGGGCTAGCAGTCGTTGAAGTGTTGAGTAATGTAACAGGTGGTGGTGCGCCTAGCGGTGACATTTGCGGGGGGAATGCGAAATGTGTAAAAGGACTGTGTAATGGCTCCGAGTGCGAACGATAGATTTCCAACAATTGTTGATGCCGTCGTTCGCGCACTTCTGCGGCTTCTAAATCATCATAGGTAACTGAGGCAAGATGCTGTGCTGAGTTACAGTTGCGCTCTTGCCGGCCCGAAACGCTGCTGTGCGCATCATCTGCTGCGTCACCAGCGGAAGAAGCGCCCGAATCGCTAGGTGTTTCGCTTAGACGTGTCTCCGCTTTACCATAACCAAATGTATGCAAGTTGTGGTGGTGGTGGTTGTGATGTTGCGTATGCTGTCTTAATTGCTGTTGTTGTAGTTGACGCTGCGCGTGTTGATGCGCTTGTTCTTCTTGTTGCGCCGCATGCTGTAGGCTGTGGGCTTGGTTGCGTTGACGCGTGCTATCTGCAACACCATTGAGAAATTTTACTGCGTTGTTTAATAAATTATGTTGCGTTTGTGGATGCGTTGGCGAGTTTCTACTATTAGCTGCGACAGCTGCTGCAGCAGCGGCACCTAGCGCTAATGCCGTGGGTGACATGCTGGCGGATTTGATGCAGGGATTCGTTTTGTCTTGATACGTTTGACGTACTTGTAATTGATGTAGGCGCGCTAGTTGTTCGAAGCTGGCTCTATTTGCGTTGTTATCGCTTACACCACCACTAATACTCCCTCCACCACCTGGCCCATTGCCCGGTACACTTTGTTGTTCCTGTAGTAAGCAATGTATTTTGAACCAATTCGAACGTCGCCCATAACGTGAACCACTCTTCGACATACCCACCAGCAGACATTTGCGCAGGCGACATGCTTTGCAGGCGGTACGATTCTTCTTGTTTATAATGCAGTCGCCATTGTTTTTACAGCCAGCGATGGCGGATATGTTGTTGTAAGTGCGGCCGAAAAAGGACTGGAATGAGATAAACAAATAAAATGAGATATTAACAAGAATAATTTCTTTTATAATTTTAAATGCTTATAGTTAAATGGTTCCACCAAGTAGTCTCATTTAAGATAGAATTTACTTAGTACTAACGTTTGAGTTCCATAGAACTATCGTCATGATACGGCAGAGTTTCTAAACTTTCAGTTGTCTAATAATAATACTAAAATAATCTTGCGTAATATACCTCCGATGGGATTAAGGCTGAACTTCTCTACCAATTTATATTGTGCTTTATACAGTTTTTCTTACAAATTTACTGATCAGTTTTTTCGTGGCAGAAATGCACTCTTAGGGTTTCCGACCACCACCTTTGAGGCAGCACCGGTTTGTGCAAACCACTTTGAATGATAGCACCCAGGGGTTTTCAACGTGGGACCTTTCAGTATAGTAGCAGCACACTGCTACCATACCACGGTTATTGATATATAAGAAATCCAAAAGCTTGTTAAAACCTTGATTCCTTCACTCACTCTTCCATTTTCTTCCTTAACTCTTTACTACTTTAGGTCCGCCTATGTCCCAAAAATAAATTACAAGATTTTTAAGATCGATTTTTTAATAATGACTTCTTGTACGTCTATGATAGAGCTCAATCTCAGTCACCATGCAAGCTTTAGATTCAAATTGCTCTTTATATAGAATCAACTTGCCCTTGTTATTTTAAAAATAGATCAGATTTCGAAAAAATGGAGCTATCTCACATGTCGTAAAAGAGATAATTGAGCTTTCTCAACTGGAGCTAGAGCTATTTGGAGTAACTTCGCTGTGAACTTTAGAATATGCAAAGAAAAAGAAAACTTAAAAATGGCTGGTTGTTACATGGATCAGATTATTTGTCAGTTTTTTGAGATCGGGAAGAACCTTGCTATAGATTTTGGAACTACTTTCATGTTGGCTACGACTAAAGACTTGAACATGACACGTAGTTCACGGAACGGTTATAATGCAAGAAGACTCAACAAAATTCCATTAGAGGCGCATGGAGCGGTGACCTTTAGGTATGAAACTTAATGCATAGTTAAGAGATCGGTGAAAATACCATAAATGAAAAACAACCACTAGATGGCACACGTGTTGCAATATTGAGAAACTTGATATTCATATTTAAGTAACTTGACTGTGAGCTAGAGGTTTGAAGCTTGAAAGATAGCTGAGGTCTCAATGATGATATAACTTGAATAGGAAAAAAAATTCCTCACGTTGGCAGCGGTATAGAGATATTTATGAGTTTCTTACATACCAGTGGAAAATTACAAAAAGGAGCATCTCTTTGCTTACAGTGAATTTTGCGGTAACTTCCGGCCGGTCTAGCATAGTTTAAACCCGAACATCTACCATAAACGTAAAAATCCGCCAGGTGGCTCAAGTATCGAGATATTATTTTTATTAACATGCAAGCCTGTGACTTCAGGAAATCGATTTCTAGGTAACCAAGAAGCTTCTAGCTTGAAGCATAGTTTACAGCTCACTGAAAATGTATCATAAAGGCAAAGTCCGCTAGGTGGCGCATGAATGACGATATTTAGTCATGAAAAACAGTGAAATATGCTTTTATTGTCTATTCCGTTGAACTAGAGACTTATGGCGTTTTCTTTTCTAGAAAAAGTGTTACCCTGTTGGTTATTCTTAGCTCTTACACTGTCAGTTTTTTTTGCTGCCTTCAAAAATACCTTCTCAGGATTGAAAAGGACGCCACTATCTAGAAAATCAGCCATTTCGCAGAGCGCCAGGTTACCAAGGTCAAGGATTAAATTTGAGAGGGTAGCACGATAGTAAAATTTTTTAAAGAAAAGAAAACGCCATTAATGCCAATGCAATGCGTAGAAAAAGCATTTAGAAAATTATATTGAAATTGAGGAATATATCTTTAACAGAGGCATCCTTTATGCATAATTTAATAGTTTTAAAACTAGAACGGGGGAACGCTACATAATACATGTTGAATAATTAGTTTTATATTGCCGAGTGCTGTTATTGTTTTTGCTATTTTTTTTTACGGATTTTTTTTTGTCGGATATGAATTAGTCACGTCGATCCTGTGATTTGAATTTGATGACGTTACAAATTTTAGGTATATTTGATAGCTTTTATTTTCATCTATCATTGCTGCTGTCTCAAGTAAATATTTTCAAAATTTTAGTAAACTTATACTCATATCTTCCTAAACTGCGGCTTTAATACTAACTTTTTGTAGCAAATCCTATTTACATCATAGTTAGCGCTAATCTCTTCTTCGGCAGAAGGCGCCTTTATGAAATGTTCGCATTCGGATTTACTTATGAGTGTTTTTGTCTTAGATTTTTCCGACCAAATGTCTGAAATTTTCTGACAAGCTCCACAAATATCCAATTTGCCATTTTCAACAACAACTCTTTCAATAGCGATGACTAACAACAAACCTTACATTAGTTAATATCATACCCTTAAAGCCAACAAAGGCACCTCGCCATTATTGAGAATATGATTATTGTCTAGTAGCACAATGAGCCCATTATATGCTTTTACGTTAATAGCAAATTAATTAACACCTTTCAACGCTGCTTGACTTGAAAATTATATAGATACCTTCATATGTGGCGCACGTGTACACTTTCTTTCGTCTACGGATCAAGTGTTGCTCTTTGCTCTTCACACGTACTCATAACTATTAATTTTCATTCAAGTAGAGTAAAAGTGTACGTGTGCCAAGAAAATGGAGCAAGTTTTGCACAAATACATATAAAGAGATTTATAAAGTTGTCTTCATATAAAAGTAGAAGCAAATTGTTGATATTCGCAGGCACACTGAAGATATTCAAAGATGCTGTGACTACAAATGTTTGTACAAATGTATTATGAGGAATGTGCAAGAGTTAGTGAATAGGTCAAAATTACTGCTACATATAGCGAAGTTATCTTTTGTTGTTGTTGTTATGAAATCTAATGTTGTACATTAGTGTAAAGTGCAGACACACTTTTTAGTTGGCTTGTCCAGCTGAGCTGATGATATTTTAAGTATGGCTTTTGTGTGGTTTTGCACTAATTACACATGTTTGAACTTAGCTATGGTACATATATACATACTTACATTAAGAGACGTAAATATATCGACACATTATACTGATTTTTCTTATTTCCAAACAGGTTTAAATGTTTTTCTTTTTGGTCCAAATAACGGACTGTACGAGTTCTAGGAAAATTGGGTCCAAAAGGAATGACGTGAGAACATAAAGGAAGAATAACAACTACAAATAAGAGAGTAAGTTGTCAAATAGCTTTTAGGTCATTAAGCAACTTTGCGGTATGAAAAATGCGTGGAAGCATTATATCTCTACATATAATAAAATTGTAACAGTTCGATGTGTGTAAATTTACGATGTTCAAGAAAAATTGTTAGGGGACTTTGTTGTTATTATATTTATTGAGCCAATAGAATCAAAATTAACGGTTTTTAAAATTTTTGTCTGTATGTTTGGGTGAGCATCACTCAAAAACTTCATAATGCAATTAAATGGAACTTTCACCAATGCATTACCAGACGCCTAACTTAAAATTTTAGGTACCATGTTTGTCGTTAACTTGACCGGTTTCGGAGTTATCGAGCAATATGTAGACTAAGGGTGGCCTAAAATGTGTTAGAAAAATATGGGTATCAAACGAAAGCCGCTAATGAGTTCTGTAATAAGCGATGTGATTCATTCCAATATCTCAACTGCTTTCGGAGATATAATGACTAAAATCCGATACAGCCTATCATAAGTTCTAGAAAGCAGTGAAGCGTTACCGGGTTTTCTTGTATGAAATAAAAGGTTAAGGGCAAAAAAAAGAAGACAAAGGGTCAAGGAATTTGGAGAGGAAAAGAAGCAAGAACAAAATAAAGAGGGTGATGGAGGTTAAGGGAGGGAAAAAGGATATTGGAAAGTGCGAGAACTCAACTTGGAAAATGTAGACAAGCAAGTGTTCCAGCAGGACAACATTCGTCGGGTCTGCTGGTATAGTTATCGCACTAAAGTTATACATTGTCTAGCTCACTCTGGAAAATGAAGTAGTTTTCTAGACATTTGATATCAAAAAAACCAACTCGAAGCCATCCGCATAGAGAAGAAAGTTACGTTTATAAAAGTACGACAACATATCACTACCCTGGTGAATGTCAGAGGCATCTACGAAAGGATAAGAAGTCACACTATCAAGCCGAACGTACACAGCTGATTATGTAGGTACGAAGAGATCCACTTTAAAAAATTAGGTTGAAAACCTAAGACTGGGATAACCTGTTGAAGGCCTTAGAGAAATCAGTATACAACGCGTCCAGTTGAAGTCCTTTTTGAAAAGTATCCTTACACTTCTCCGTAAAAACAGCTAAATTAGTTAGATTAGCTCTACCCATGCATGAGCCCATGCTGATGAGGACAAATCAAGTGTTTCACAGCAACATATATTTTGTCTTTGATTATGCACTCAAACAATTGCGAGACAGTCGCGAGTTTAGAAAATCGGTCTTAATAATATTTTTGTTACCACTTTTAAGGATAGGCATAGCAAGAGCTAACTTCAAAGCATCAAGGAAAACTCCAGAAGACATATTAAAAATGTGCCTTAAAAGGACAATCATTGATGAACAACGTCTTAATAAAACAGCTGATAGGCCATCGACATCAGTTGCAGTTGACATCTTTAGCTGACCAATGCCATTAGCAGTATCAAGATCTGTCAGGCTTAGCTATCCAAAATTGAAAGAAGTATCTTAGTTTGATAAGAGATCCTCAAAAATTGAGTCACCTGAGTTATACGGAGCAAAATTCGAATAAAATATGTTAGAGAACAGATTAGCCGCTTCGGATATTGAGCTGCCTAAATCTAAGCCACATAATCATGACAGATCACTAAGTACTAAAAAATTTAAGAACATTTTTGTATATTATTTTTGACATTCAATTATTATAATTTTTGTATAAAGTTTTTGTTGAGCCTTTTTTTTTTAAATTGGATACACAGTATTGAATATTTTTTTGCATTTTTAATTTTATTCGTTGACAAGCTGACCCGCCGAACTTTGTTCCGCCTTAAAAGCACAAATCATACAGTCACCCTGGGTCCACATTTAGGTCAATAAATTGGGAACCGGGTAAAATATCGAGGTGAAAGATATCTTAAATTTTAGGAGCGACGTCTAGAAAATGATTATTGAAAGTTTCCTTCATTTATATGCAGTCGTTTTTGTGTGACGCGGGCGTTATGGTAAAAAAACCACATTTTTGGTCACATTTTCCCCAAATTTTGGTCAATAACTCTAAAACTGGATGAGATATCCAAATGAAAGTTGTCCTAAATTTTAAGTTAGACTTCAAGTGATAGAATGGTGAAAGTTTCATGCAATTGTATTCAGTAGGTTTTGCGTGATACGCGCACAATCATACAGACGGACAGACAGACAGACAAAAATTCTAAAAGTTGTAGATTTGGGTTCCGCTGGTCCAATAACGACCTCTCCTCTCAGTTTTTCTTGAATATCTTCAATGTACAGACATCGACCTGTTACAATTTTATTATATGTAAAGATATTTCGATTTCATTCTGAGATCATCATCAGGAAAAATTGAGTATGTTTTATAGACTGGAAGAATAGTTTGCTCGAACACTTAATAAGTACTCTACGTCTTAGTAATGTGCAAAAAACAAGTATTAAAACTATTTGAAGATAACTCATGAAAACCAACACGTTGAAGATTTTTCTAAAAACAACAACGTAAAAGATATCTAAATATATAATCTTGGAGAATAATTTAAACTTCAAATGTCAGTATTATGACATTTTAATAAAGTACCTTGCAGAACGCCAAAAAACATACCAAATTAAGCTACTGAATTGAGTATGACTATCAACACAAAAACAACATTTGTGCATAAATGGATATTTGGGTAACTACCAATAGAAAAAAATTAATAAATACATATACAAACAATGTTAAAAAGTCTAGTGCAAACATAGAAGTTAAAGTAACAAGTTAATGGGTAGTGTATTAACGCCAATGGCTGAAGCACGAATATTGCACGGCAGCAATACAAAAAAAAAATAAAAAAAAAAAAAAGTATAGCAAGAACTGAACGAAGAAACCACAACCAAAACATATCTAGAAAAGCAAAAGCTAAGCAGCACTAATCAGGCAAACAAAGGTGTGCTACCGAATCGACGGATGAGCAATTGAGCAGCTGTGAAGCTGTGCGCTGAGGAGCCGCTGTTTGGTGAAAAAGTCAAGGTCACCTAAGAAACAATTAAGTAAATAAGCTAGCGCATTAATGACAAACTAAAAAAACACGCGACAGCAGGGTGTAATAACAATAAAAGCAACAACAATGATTTAATATTTTTTTTCTCCTTTCTTGTTGTATTTTTTGTGTGTTTTTTTTTTGTAATTGCTCACAACATTGTTATGCAGATGACAGTACATCAAACAAAAGTAGCACTAAGCACACAAGCAAGAGCATTGGCGAAGCACCAACATGAGTACAGCAGAAATACACAAGGAGGAGTAGTAGGTACCAGTATGCTCTATGCAAGTTTGTTGCTGCTGGTACTTGGCCATCGTGCCTGCTGTGCGCCTTTTTGTTGTATTTAAGCTATTACTGTTGAGGCAATAGAAATCATTAATTTTCATTAAACATGAAAACAACTTGCCCATATCTACATGTTTGCACTATACATGCAGTGCTAGATTTATTAGGGGGGATGTAAGGTGTGGTTGTAAGCCACCCTCCTAGCGTTTGTAACGAAAACGTATGATCAGACATGTAAATTTTGGTTAAGCAAACTTCTTGTGCCTCAGAAACCTCGACCTTCAATTTGTTTCAACAAAAGCGCTTTAAGATCTTTAATATATATATAGATACAATTCCAATTATGTATGTAAGTATGTATCTATAGACCGACTTTTGTCCTAAACGTATAAACCGATCATAACCAAATTTGAAACACGCACTGTATATCTTCCAGGAATGGTCATTGGCTGAAATATATTTTGATATATATAAGGGGCGTGGCACAAATGGAATTTATCATAGTCGGTATCTCTGGATTTAATTAATCCCTAAAACCTCCAAGAAAACTGGGGATAATGAAAAAGGGGGCGTTGTACCTCCCATACAACTGCAATTTTTTTTAAGGGTATAAGGTAGTATATTCTAAAGATCACTAAATAGGGCCCAGTTAGCTTTGTGATAAAATTTCTATCCGCTAAGCTAAGTCTATTCGGCCGCGGTAGTGTATTGATAGTGGGTTGGCATAGCATTTCGAATAAATTGCCTGTACAAGTAACATAAGAATTTTTAGAAAAAGTTTGTTGGAAACGGGGTCACCCCTAAGAATGGCCGGGAACACTCCGTGTATATTTGTGCCATGATAAAGTTTCTCATCATTTGCAGATGCCGTTCAAGGTCGCCATAAAACATGTGGGTTCAAATAATTTGTAGGACAAATTTGAAGAAGCACACATCACAAAATCTTAGAGAAACCCAACCCACCCCTTGAATGGTTCAATTCTAGATACGCCACTGTATGTTTCTATGCATGATCTGTATCCATCAAACCAGTGGGCGCTAAGACGAAAACGAAAAAAATTACAGCAGCGCTAAAATGAGTTATATTCAATAACAAATTTCGGCTATAAAATTTGTGGGATTAAACATATTTTTTTATAACGATTTTTGTGTTTTCAATCATTTTAGGTAATACGAGAACAAATAACAGATTTTGAAATTAAACTGCAGTCTGCTTTATATTATGCGCAACTGTACCCGAATAAGCCAGGTACTAAAAACCTCTTGCTTTATTAATGTTGCAGGCAGTAAATGTGCATTAATCATAACCACAAAATATGTGCACATGATAAATGAGTTCGGAATAAAATGTTTTAATTATATTCACATTTTATTAAGAACTTGTGTGGATCTAATAAACAATATAATATAGAACAAAGCACAAAGGCGTGAGTACCAAGTACTCCTGAAATTTGATGTGTATTCTGCAGATAAATTTAATTAAACTGAAGATCGCGTATTTGCTGAAATTCAAGCAATTTATTTTAATTATTAGCTGTTTCTTTACTTTAATATATTTTCCATTTCCTTGCTTTCCTCTTCTATTTTTAGTTTCTTTCTTTTATTTTATTTCATTTTATTTAATTTCATTTTACTTTTTTTTATTTTATTTTACTTTGTTTTACTTTATTTTATTTTATTTTATTTAATTTTTTTTTTATTTTATTTTATTTTGTTTTACTTTATTTTACTTTTTTATTTTATTTGATTTTATTTTATTTTGTTTTATTTTAATTTATTTTATTTTATTTTATTTTATTTTATTTTATTTTATTTTATTTTAATTTATTTGATTTTATTTTGTTTTACTTTATTTTTTTTATTTTATTGTATTTTATTTTATTTTATTTTATTTTATTTTATTTTTTTTTATATTATTTTATTTTATTTTATTTTATTTTATTTTATTTTATTTTATTTTATTTTATTTTATCTTATAATATCTTGCAACGAAATGTAAGTTGTTTTCTATGACCCTAAAAATTTGGTATCTAGAAGCCTCTTTTTCATTTGATTTGTTTGATTCATTTAACGCATTTGGTGATCTTACTTTCTTTCTGATTTTTTTTCGGGCCAACGGTGACTATTCCAATTTGCAGAACTACTCATAAAACAGCGGAGAGCATTCAAACTCACAAACTACAAGTCGAACATTTAAGATTTTACTTGTCAGTAAGCGTTTTACAAATGAATTTTTAAATTAACATGCTCTTGAGTTTTTAACGGCTTCAAAATTGCATTGGTGCATTTCGCACTTGATTAAGTGAGCATAAAAATCACAGCAGCAAGTGGCCAAGTTAGTTACAAGTGTCCAGCTGTTGTACGAATTAAAGTGTGTTTTTATGAACTGACGCCCTATAAAAGCAAGCCATCAAATTTGTTATTTACTAGAGAAAAGAAGAGTAGCGAAAGTGGGGAAATAGGCAGCCTTCAAAGAGGTACACGTCTATGTGGCGATCCAATGCGCAGTGAGTAACTAATTAAATTAAAGAAATTTTATTGTATTAGCAATCGACAAGCAATTGTTTTTTTTTGTATGTTATATGAGAGTATTTTTTGTAAATTGTAGTAGGAAACGGGGGCTAGGAAATAAATTTAATTTAAAATTGATCTTAAGAGAAAGTTATATAAAGGAAAGAAAGGGAGAGAGGGAGAGATAGTACAATTATATTACGTGGCGCCAATTTATATTGCATTTCTTTATACTTATACCACAGGCAGCTCGATGATCCAATCCAGAAACGGAACTCAATACGGAATTAAAAGCAATTGGAATGAAGCAAATTGCTTAACTATTGTTAAAGTAAAATAGTTTTTTTTTTTTGATTTTACGATTGCATATAATAATTACGAAGAAAACTAATATGTCATGAAGAGTAAGATCGGCTAAGAGCGAACGTTGTATAAATAGTTGTGAGACCTGGTGTCTTTCATATGCCTTTCACAAAGTTTGGCTAAATTGAGAGCAGACATGATAAATCTTCGTCAGAATTGAGTAATCAATTGATTTGATGGCGCTTTCAATTATATTTACTTTAATTGTTTTCAAAA
Source organism: Merzomyia westermanni (assembly GCA_949987695.1). Classification (NCBI taxonomy): domain Eukaryota; kingdom Metazoa; phylum Arthropoda; class Insecta; order Diptera; family Tephritidae; genus Merzomyia; species Merzomyia westermanni. The sequence goes on along the minus strand of OX465291.1, from coordinate 144,229,765 downwards.
ATCCGCAATTACTAATTGATTATCATTTAGAAAAAAAAGATACATATATGAATATATAAAAAAAGTAAAACAAAAAAACACTAAAATTTTTTTAGTTTTGTATTACTTTTGATTATTTTTAATTTTATTTATCATTTTGAATTTAATTAAAAAAAAATTTTTTTTTTGAATATTTTGCGTCATGTGCTAAAAAGTAGTCGAAAACAATCAAAAAGAATCAAAAGTAATCAAAAGAAAATTTTTTTAAATGTTTTTGATTATTTTTGATTTTTCTTTATCTAAAATTTTTTTTTTATTATTCTTGATTATCTTTACAATTATTCAAGCTAATCAGTAAAAACCTAAAACAATAGGTAATCAATCATTAGTAAGATTTTCCAAAAAATCATGAATCAAAAAGGTAAAAAAAAAATTATATTTTTAGGGGAAATTTACTAGTCAAATCTCATCATCTGTCTGATTTCAACAAATTTCAATTCAACTCATACATACTAAGTTTTGGGCTTCGTTCAGTAAATTTCAACCGATTCTTTGGGTACTGGCTTAGTAGAATTTAGTTGAAGCAAGTTTCTCAAGCAAGATGCTCTGAAAAAATAAGGTTACAGATTGTAATCAGCTTATTAAAACTCCCACATTGGATACTGAGCATTTCAAAAAAAATTTTTCAATATTTTTCATTGGTTGATTAGCGAGCTGTGGTGTCCAAACGTAGCATTGCTGAAAAGGGGACCCTTTACTTCAACCAACCAACTAGTTATAAAAATAATGTGGTCTAAGCGTCATTAACGTTAACCTCTCAATAAGATCAAACTCACAGCAGGTCGATCTAGTGCAATTGCTTCCATTTCTGTTGAACAAGTGCAACCAATAAACATAACGGCGCATTTTCAACTCAAACTCATCTTTGTTTTTGTATCAAATTATTTATTTATGATCTGCTTCACAGTGGGCTACAACTATCAATTGCGCAAGTAAATTACACTCAAAGTCATTTCTTCATAGGCTTGCATCCGCATAATTAAAATGTTATTAGCACGTCGCCACGCTACTTTTAGATGCGCCGCATAACGAAAGACTCAAGACACAAACTTGATGGCGCTTGATAATGCATTATAGCGCATTGCTCTATATGATTTCCTGTTTAATTTTGTGGTGTGTATTATTTCTGATTTTTGTTTTTTAAATAAAAGCATGCATATACATGTATGCCACTAGCCTTGTGAAAATTGTTTGAGGCGCATTAATGGCCATCAATTCAGTTACACTTGATCAACTTTAGCGCACCACCAATTTTTAATTATATTTTTTGTAAACCTTTTTTTTGATTGCTTTTATTCGTTATTTTAATTATGAACTAGACAGAACCTGATTTTATCTCACTAATGTTATCTTAATTTATTTTCATCTTGTTGCATTTTGTTTACGTATCATCATTAATTTATTACGCTGCGTTGGCACAGTTATGATTTAGAGGTTCATAAATAGTATAAACACTACAAAAAGTGAAGTGTTAAGCTTCGTGATCATTAGCTGGCTGAGCTGTTACTATTTTAATTTGTTATTAATTCATGTTTCTTTATGGCATTGAATATTTACATTGTACATACATCAATATTCGTGTTAATTGATTTGTTACAATTTACTGCATAACGGATGAGGCAAGTTTGGTTGAGTGTGTGTTATTTGTATGTGAGTGTTGTTGTTATTTGTAACTGAAAATGTACCAGCGGATTGAAGTGGGAGTAGGGTTTATCAAGAGTAGTCAGCAGGATTGACCGAAGCAAGGCACAGTTTTCGCTGTGGATTGACTAAGTTCTGGAAGATTGGTGACAGGAAAAGTAGAAGGAAAGAGATAAAGAGTGAAAAACAAGGAGAAAAGGAAGAGATTAAGATGTAACGCCCTTCTATCTACAATAAATAAATTTGTTCCTCGCATTTAAATTACTAAACTAAAGAATTACTAATTACTAAAGAAATATAGCTAAAGCAAAATCTAAGCAAATGAAACCATTATCAGTTTATGAGCCAACGCATTAACATGAACATGAAATGGGCTAAATGGATCGTAAAATAATGTAGTAATGCTGCTGAAGAAGCATGAAATAAAATGCAACCCAAAAACCTAAAACCCGCACTAAATGCGAATATCGTATAACCAAATTGCTAATAACCAGCCATGGGAAACATTTTATGCACCGTAAAAATTCTTAAGAAAATTTAAAAGAAAGAAAAGTTCTTAATATACGTGTGTCCGTAATAACTGCCAGGCCGAAAATTAATATCAAAACCAAAGTTAAATTACAAAAGTAGTATACATCAAATAATAATGAAACAAAAATGGATGCAGAGCATGGTAGACTGCTGTCAGTCTATTAACTGATGCCTTTGAATGAGCAGCGTTTTGCTAATATAGGTACTCAGTGTATGCAATACCGAAATACTAATTGCAGCACCGAACTTTTAGCTAGATATTTATAAAATAGAGGGACTAGTACGCGTTCAAACATACTAAAGGAACTGGCTGCAGTGACGCAGCTCATCGTACAGTTAGTTACGGTATACCTTTATAGCAAATTTCGCGATATGAAAAAGTATGCAGAATTACGAGCTTATATGCCCTAATACATCCGCATACAAATGTATGCGAAGCTTTGGCAAGGTGAATGGCAATTTGAGGTATATAAAACAATTGAAACCGGCAACTAACTATCAATTTCAATAAACAATTGCTCGCTTTTGTACTAATTTCTAACAGATTTTGCTTTATAGTTTCACTCAGGGGCTTAGTTGATTGCCTTTTATTCGCTTTGTTTCTTCATTTTGTTGCTGACTGTACCTAGATATGTGTGGTGCAATGATTTTGTGTTGCGAATAGAGTCAATCAAATTGATATTTTATAGGTGTTAGCTTGGATGTGTTAGTCAGAGTTATTGTTGCAGTAAAGCAAACGTTTCGTCGTAATTTTTGTTTCAGCATTTTGTTATAGTTTTAATTTTGATTTAATTTAAAAGAAGAGTGAAAGTAAAGTGTTTGACAAAATAGAACATATCAATGATGGTTTGCAGCTAAAATATAGGTCAAATAGAATAACTTTTATGACTTTTTAGAACTTGGACTTTTAACGGGTTATTCCAATCTGTACCGGAATGAGACTAAATAGCTTTGATATATTTCGATTTAAAGTTAAACCTTTAAATTTTACTTTAAAAATCAAATAGTTAACTTATGAACTAATTATTTGCTTCATCTTAAGCCTAGGATTTCAAGATTTAAAATTTCAAAGTGCTCCAAAAGTGACGACTTTGGTTGTCCTGTCGATTTGCTGCTTGTTTATAAAATGATTACACTTTATCTATAAACCCATATCAGCACTGTTACATTGCAGCTATGCATCCATTGTGGCGAATTGAATACAGTTTTTCCTTATGCTATAATTAAACCTTACGAAACCATCAACTCATGTAAAAGATGCTTGAAATTAAACTTAAAATGCAGTTCAAACTTAATTTACAGCAGAATAAACTGCTTCTTCAGTCGTTTGGTGTACTATTTCTCTAATATTATATAAAAAAATTTACTTACCTTGCAACCCTCACATGTGAATGCACCAAAATGAAATCCAGCAGCAGGCTCACCGCATACTTTGCACAGCTGGTTCATCTAAAATTAATAAAAAAAATTATACTTCGAATGCCTTCAAATGTTTTTGTGTATAGGAAATTTAATGGCCAAATTGATAAATTAAAAATTCTTACAAAAATAGTTTTTTACTAAAATTAAAATTTGGCCGAAATCAGCGTGAGATTAGTGAAATGGAAGAAAATAAAAAATCTATGTTTATATAACGTTGAGGCTGATAAGACCAAAATGATCTAGTCACCCTACACCCATTTTTTCACAAGTAACCCGTGGACTACGCCCTTCCTCTGCTTATCGAAACGGTTATCGATGGGAACAACATATAGGTCGAAGTGTCTCTCAAAAGTAGCATTACATAGTCTCGGAAAATAAGATTTTGGTTCTTAATTTGCTGCAATCTGCTCATATGTGCTTAAGCTCTTCGAGCGCTTAGAAATTTACTTCGACATATGCCATCGGAATAAGAAAGATTACAAGGTTTTCTGAGATCTTTTTTCGACGTTTCCCGCTGAGGAAGACGGATACCACTAATTTAATGGAAAGACCAAAAGTAAAACGAGTTGAAAACGCTCAGTGTTTCCAACTGTTAAGACAAAGAAGCAACTATGCCACATTCTTGAACTTCCCAAACAGTTTAAATGGGCAAACTCTATGCAGTATGCATATTAAAGTAAAATTACTTGTTGACAGCAAACGCTTTCGTATGCCCATGAGCAATACACATTTTGCTGCATGCATGTTCATACTTGCTATACCAATAGTTTTGCTCCTGCAAACCAAATTTATTGGGAAATGTAGCTACGTATGTATGTACGATTGCAGAGTATGTGTTGCACTTGTCCAAATAGATTAGATTTTGTGTTGTGCCCATGGCGGCATTGGTTTACCGACTGACATAACGTGTATTGCTATTGTTTTTAGTCTTTGCTAAAGCGTCTTCAAGCGATTGCGCAGAAAAAGTGTGAGAAAATGCTGCCACAAACACTGCCTTGCATTATATGCATTTAAGAAAGTGTATGCAAAATATTAGTGCAAAAGTTCGTGTCTTCAGTCTTTTGTGTGAGTGTGAGTGTTTACAGTCAATATTTTATTATACATACTAGCAAGGAAAATTGGTTGAATTAAACCAAAGAGCTATTTTCAGGGCATTTTTGCAGGAATTAGAGTACAATTGTTTTGTTAACCGAATACATATTTTAGCTCTCAGGGAAGGCTAATAGAACTCAAATTACTATGGAAGTGCAACGTGTTGAAGTCAAGCAAAATCGCACTAAAGTTATTTTCCGTGCTTTGAAAGTATCTTCAGGTGGTTCTAGCTCAACTCCATGTAAACTAAAGTCTTGTATGCTTCGAGTTTTAAGTTATTAACTGCTCAACAAGATTTCGTCAGTATGAAATCTTGTGGTTACGACCAATTTAGGAGGTGTCCTTCATCTATAGATGGCCAAACTCTTAAAATCTTAAAAAGCTTTGCAGTAGGCTTTAGCACATATTCAGACAAAACCATTTGGGACTTAAAAAGTACTAGTCTGCAATGGCTCACAGAATGTACTTTCTTATCACCACTTTCAATATTCACTGCTCCACAAAGCTAAAGGTTTACTTATTTTGGAAAGATTCTCTCTCATCCAGGTCAATTTTATTTTGGATTTGATTTGGCATAATTGGTAAAACCTGTTCATTTAAAGAAATGGTTTGTCGTATTTAATGAGCATAGAATAAATATTGCAGAACTTCACTCCTGCGCTAATTGAAAATATTTAACCAAACTACGTAGGTCGAAATCTTTCTGCCAGCACTAACGAAATAGCAAACTTCTGGTTGCTTATCTGACTACTTCACAGCAAGTAGTTAAATATATGGATACCCACTCTTTCTTCTTTCCATTACTTCTACATAATGGACTGCTTATTCATGGTTTGGTATAAAATAAGAACTAGTCGGGCAACGCTTACTACCAGACCACAAAAGGACTAATTACAAAGAGCGCATTCTCAATTCGTAATTTTTCAAGTTCGTGCTGTGTTCAACACCAAAAAGGTATGAGATTATTAGAGCCTTTATAAAACTTTTAAAATTTATCAAACAATCGATCGTATAGCGAGCCATTTGCTTCGAGAGCCACAGGCTTCAGTACTTTTTGGCGCATAGACCCTTCCCTAACCTCACATCCATTGCTTACTTTTTTAAAAATCAATAAGAATGACTCGAGACGTGGGATACAATTAGGTCAGACAATTATAACCGCTTATTCTGCAGCAGCAACCCACCGCATTGCATTATGTTCGAGTATAAAATGAAAATTCCACGAGTTATCAGTTAACCGCCAAAACATAAATTCATCAAAGTTAACCAATTCTAAGTCAAAACAAAAAACTAAAAATAAGTTGTTTCGTTAACACAAATCGTTCACCACTTTGAGTACATGAATTCCGCATACCGCAAGTGTGTAATTTTTCAGCCAAAAATATTTATTTCCAATTACAATTTCGCCGCTTCTTCTTCCCAGTAAATTTCCTTTTTTGCCGCTTTTTTGTTTATTTGCAAAAATTTTGTTTTTGTGTGAACAGCAATTTTTCTTGTTCACCTACTAAATAAATGCGGCAAATGGCATAATTTCCTTGCGGCATTCAGTAGGTCAAACATGTTCACAGGCCGACCAAGCCAGGCTCGACTAAACTAAAGTGGCGCATTGCTGCTGGTAGACCGATGCGCCCAAGTGAAAAGAGGTGCAGCATAAAAAAGGGGTAGAAAAAGAGCACCACAAATAAAAAAGGAATCGTAAAAAAAAAACAAAAAAATAAATATTCGCAACACATTCAGCATAGAAGATTAACAATAACAACTGTATAGAGTGTTTCGCCGTTTAACTTTTTAAACTTCACATTGAAAAATGTTGTTGTTGCTGCTGCGCCGGCGAGACGACTGTGGCTTCTTCATTACCGCTGTTTACAAGCATTTTTTATAATTTGTTGTTTCTTTTTTTTTGCTTTCTGTTTTATTACTTCGGCTGCACTGACAGGCTATCGATGAACTTTTTTTGGCATTGTATTTGTTGCTGTTGTAAGCACGCCTGTGAAAATTTCGTATGCTGTTGTGCTGTTTTTGGCATTGCCTTTGACTTTGCCTTTGCCTGTTATTGAATCTACCAAAATTGAACTTTAGCATGATCCGTTAGGCTACAAGCGCTCACTGTTACTACTGTGGTTGTTGTTGTTGGTTTCGCAGCTTTCTCACTTCTTTGTTTCTGGGGAAGCAACATGACGCTGCTGCCTTGAGTGTTGAGTAGGTGGCAGTTCGTTTTGGTCGCCGTCGCTTTGTATTCGAGTGGAAATATGAAAAAAGGAGGCAATGGGAATAAGGAATGAGGAATCGAAAAAGGCGTAGGAGTAAAAAGTTGTGATAAAAGCGAAGCAGAGAGTAGGGTGAGAAGCGTGTCGGTTGGCGTATGTGAGCAGAGTTTGCAAATAAACAAAATCAAAAGATTCATTTTCTATTTAATAGGAAGTCGACAGTACCAAAATAAAATCTAGAATTACTCCTGTTAGTTTGCTCAAACTTCGTATGCTGGTACCGTCCTTGAGTGAAAATTCAAAAGCTTTCACTTTCTCGAATTTGAGTGAATTACTTTGAATATTAAAGTGAAAATACCGCCTTTGAATATCTGTAGATCAGAGTGAGGTCAATTTTGCAATCATTCGGGAAAATATTGTCTTTGTGTCTCTGATTCTGTGCACGACTATTTATTGGGATGGAGATCTGATAGAGAAGGAGTGGTGTTGAGAGAAGGAGTATAAAAGAGACATTAACAGAGATTTAGAATAGAAAAGTTAATATTAAAAGGAATACAACTACCAAAGCGGACAGAAACAGGAACAGAAACTTGATCAAGAACATCAAGAGGAACGGAAACAGGAGCAGGAACAGGAACAAGAACAGGAACAGGAACAGGAACAGAAAAAAGAAAAGAAACAGTAAAAGGAACAGGAATAAGAACAGGAGCAGGAGCAGGAACAGAAACAGAAATAAGAAAAGAAACAGGAAAAAGAACAGGAACAGGAACAAGAACAGGAACAGAAATAAGAAAAGAAACAGGAAAAGGAACAGGAACAAGAACAGGAACCGGAACAGGAACAGAAACAGAAATAAGAAAAGAAACAGGAAAAAGAACAGGAACAGGAATACGAATAGGAATAAAAACAGGGACATTGACAGGAACAAGAAAGGAAATGGAAAATGCAAAATCAAAAGAAAATACAATATTGATATGAAAATGAAGAGAAATGGAAATAGGGTCACTATAGCTGGCAAAGTCGGAAGTAAACGGATAAAGTTAAACCGAAAATGAAAAAAAGTAAAGGAAGGAAAAATGGAAGAATAAGTAGGGGCCCCTGATATGAGAAGGGAAGAGACTGAAACTTTTTAAAGGTAGAAGCGACTTCGCTTACCGGGGTATGACCACTGTATATATCAACAGCATCCTTTATTAGTATATACATAAATATATTTCTGGAAAAATAACCAAAAAATATTGAAATATATAATTAAATTTCACAACAGTTTTGCAGATATTCCAAATAATCCCTTCATAGAATTAAAGCTTGCCGGAAATATTCCTCAAGTTTTTTATAAATACATGTTTTCGATACGATAGTCCAAAGCAGACGAAATATTATAAAGAAATAATCATGTAAGTGCAATAATTTGGAAATAATCCGAAGTAGTTTAAAAAAATACCAAAATAGTCCCACAAAATTCAGATGCCTTTACATCAAAGATTTTTATATAATATAAATAGTTTTCTTACTTGTCATACTCTGTATTGTGGGTGCGGAATATAATGGAAGATCACTTTACCAATATTGGCACCAGGAACAGCAGCATCATTTTTCGCAACGATATATGCAATGCAGCAAAAGTTGGTGTAATGACCCGCTGTGACTACCAAAAATTGTGCGGCGGAGAAGATATGAAAAAAAACTTCCAAAAAGTGGCTAAAAAATTACTGGCGTACACTGGTTTTTTGTTATTTTATTTGCCGTGCCCTATAGAAAGGTCTTACACATGTTAAAGAAACACAAAGGCATATTTATAGGGTGCATAAAAAGAATGAAGTGTGAAGTAAAATTGTTGAGTGGAATATGATTTTCAAGGACGATGAACCTTTTTTGAAATACTTTTTAAGTAAGAAATAATGACGTCAGTATTGACGCCAAGGTTTAACATTCACTGGACTTTCGAAGCATTTTTAATCTTGGGTGGTGATATTTTTTTGTTGTTATTGTAAGCACATTTTTTGGTATTGCGGACCGTTGCTGGGTATAGAACTTGTGTGAGATACTTATAGAGTCTAATCTTTCTTCGTCAAGATCGGGCTTAGCATCCTGCGTTGCCACTCAATATAAAGACATACGCATTCCTCGAGATCAATATATCGGACATTTCAATAGTTACTTGGGTGCAAAGGCGCAGGTCTTCTGAAGCTTTATTTAATGGTAGATGATGACTTATGCGCGGTTCCGCCAGTAATATAATATTCACAGTACCATCTTCTGAGACTGAGATATTTTGTCATGGGCTCTGGTGAAAAAATTTTGAATATTCTATTTATGAATTCGCATAGGTTATTTGTCGTGTTCTGGTTTCACAACAGACCCTCTGGTTCAAGCTTGCGAATCTAATTACCATAAATAACCCAACTTACATTTCGACAGTATCCGCCTAAAAGTTATTCATCCATCAGTTTATTCTTTTAGACCTCTACATTTCACTTATCCAAAGCGAAACAAGTCATTTACTTGTATATATGCGGGGGGGAAATGGGGAAAACACTCTGGTAAAGCGAAGAAAATTACCAAACAAGCAACGCCTGCCAACTCATAAAGTTTAGGTCAGCAAAATAATAAGTTAGTAAACAGAGATGCCTGAGAACGGCGACCACAGCCGTCGTTTCGCCGTGTGAAGTGCTGAGACATTGTGAAGATGCTGCAACAAAAAACAACAAGAACAGCAGGCGCATTTCCACTAAACTACAACGTCTGGCAGTCAATGGGTCGCTTGCAAATTTTTTGTTTTTCCTTTTTATAGAAGCAAGTGAAAAGAATTTCGCAGTCTTATGACTAAGCACTTACTAGGTGGCATGCAAGCAAGCAACCACAACAACAGAAACAGTAATGCATGACTGTTACGCTCTTCAATACATTTTTGCATTTTTAATGAAATGATAATTTTTTTGTGTGGCATAAGTTTTGTTATTGTGCTAATGATTTGTTTTTGTTGGCGTTACTATTTTTTATTTAAATTATTTTAATTTTATTGCTTTTCGTGTATGTTAGTTTAAAGTATATAATTCAAGATATTTTTATAGTCGAATTTCCAGAGTGGGATTAAATCGAATAATAAATGGGCAACTACTCACGGATGCACAAGACACAGGGGCCAAGCTAAGAACTAAAATAGTTGTCAAAGCACTTCAACAAACACCAACTTATTTTAGTTCAGGGTTTTAGCTAGGAATTTTATATAAGAAGTTTGGTTTTGATTTGATTTTGATAATCTATAAAGTCTATCAAGAGTCTAGTCTGAAAATCTGGGGCAACAATCTTGAGATAATCGAAGAAATTTTGTTTTGGCCAACTTCTATAGCTTCCATGTATGCTGAGTTCGTAAACATTTTGTAAACCATGGATTTATCTGAAATAAGAGCACAGAGAGCGCAAAATTAAAGCAAGAAAATGCACTATTGCTGTTGTTTTTTTATCAACAACAACACTAACTGAAGGTTTTGCGGAGTGTTGTCGAAAAAGACAGTCCTCTTCCGGATATGAACCCGCTACGCTCAGGCACTCCCTTGCGGTACATGCCCAACTGTCGACATTCTAGGTCTTTTCAAGGGTAATGTCCGGTGAGAGGCGTCATATCCGTAGATCAACCTTCAAGTTCTACGCCATTACGTTTGCACCTCTTAGTCACCTCCGGCATATTCTAAACCCCTGACCCACAGTGCTAAACAATGGAAACTCTTCATTGGCCTAAGCCCCAAGAACACTTAATCCAGCCCTGCATATTGTAACCGGTAAGGTGCATCCGCTTTTGTCATCATCTTCGCAGTCGTCTTTCTCTGCATAACTTGGCGCAGCTCTTCGTATATGGAAATTTTGCTGCTGAATTGTCATTGAATTGCTGCATATTTTCTTGCATTGTTACCTGTATGGCTTATCGGTTATGTATTGTATGCATGTGCAAATGTATGTATGTATAATAAGTAGATGCAACCTGCAGCTATGCATACCATAGTCTATGTGAGCACATATTTATATTAGACTGTGCCTTGTTTTATGCAGATAATTTTTTGTTAGGCTGCAAAAGTATAACTTCGTTTTTTACGTTAATAGGGTAGTCCAGTCAACCATAGAGAAATCGAGGGTAATGAGAGGGCTGATTAGCTGGCATCAACTTAAAAACCAAACACGATGCTAGGCTGTAAGTATATAACTTAAATACGAGGTGCGAAATCGGGAATTATTGGTTTTGATTGTACAAGGTGGCGCAAAAGTAATCCTCCTATCAGAAAATGCTATAAATTTTGCGATTGGCCCCTAAAGTCAGTTCTGTTTTGACATTTGTGTAGTAAACACATGCGAAATACACGTTAATAAACAATGTTACGCTACACTGCTCCAGAACGCGAAATATTGCTGACAATTTATTTGACCAATAATCGGTCGGGGCCAAACGGTTACTGTGAATGGTGAGCGCTACAGAGCAATGATCAACGAGTTCTTTTTGCCGCAACTTGATAAATTGGGATTGGAAAACATGTGGTTCCAACAAGACGGTACAACAGCACACACTGCACGTGCCACAACCGATATGCTGAACATCGGAAGCTTACTTTTGCGCCACCTTGTAGTTCAATGCAGTGTTATTATTCAATGTCGAACATCCCCACAGAATAGTTCAACCTAAACAAGCTTGAAAGTTTTAACCCTTTTTTGAGTTTTGACAATTGAAGTACACTTTTATCAAAATTTAAAAAAAAGCCCAAAAAATCCTTCCAAATATAAATATTTTAATTTTTTTGGTTTAGTTTTATGCTTTAGTTTTACGACTTAGCGTCCGTTTCCTGTCGAAATTTTATTAAAAAAAAATTTTAATTATACACACCCTAATAAATATCCATAATATATAAATTTCCTGCATGAACACCTTATATTCCACGAGCATTGAAGCACAAAAATTTCATACATAAAATAAATATTTATTGAAAATCTTTTATTGGCTGCGCGCTGTTTTGACTTATGAACTGTACACCAATGCCATGGTCGTGTCTTTGAAAATTGGCTCTAAGCATTGCTAGTTGTCATATGACCTCTTTTGTATATTTCCATTGAGGAATAAATTTGTAATAATATTAATGAACTTGGTGGTTCCTCTACGATTTATTCAAGCCACTTTATAGACCGATGAATACATCTCGATACTGGGTCACATAGAGTTTGTGAAGCGCTTTGATCTTTACATAATTTACCTAAGGTTTCGAAGAATATGTACATCACCGAAATATAAAGATAACGATACACAGCAAAACGGAGTAAAAAGGTTCCAAGCATAGAGTGATATTTTCGTGTTCTAATGAATCTTTTCTTAATGATTTAAGCAACCAAAGCAAAACGAGGGATTTGTACTCTTAGTGTTAGCCTGGATGTGCTATTGAAAACAGGGGCTAATAAAGCGTTTATGTGCCTTCCTGGAAACGGTTTCAGTTAAAAGAAAAGCTCTACATAAGCTATGATCCTAAAAAAAAGACAGAACTGTACTTCAGTAACAAAACTGTAACGAAACTTTCAGGTATAAAACATTACTTGTAACGAAACCTCAGAAACTTGATTCTGTATGAAAAAACCCAAACTGAAGTAAAACTAAGATGGGTTCTTTTAAGTTCTCCCAGCCATTTTGGAACGAAAACCTCTATTTATTATCAATCAAAACTTGTAACGGTACTTCAGTAACGAAATTGTAACGATACTTTTAGGTATAAAACATTACTTGTAACGAAACCTCAGAAACTTAATTCTGTATGAAAAAACACAAGCTGAAGTAAAACTTAGATGGGTTCTTTTAAGTTCTCCCAGCCATTTTGAACGAAAACCTCTATTCATTATATTAAAAAATTTAAAAAAAATAGAAAAAGTAAACAAATTTTCAACAATTTTTTAGGGCGAGAACGTTTTTTTTTCGAAAAATATTTGAAGCGCTTTTTTGCTTCTCAAAAAACTTTACAGGATTTAAAAACTTAATAATTTCAGTTTCGGTGCACAAGAAACGTTACAAGTATTGCATTTATATAGTTTCCGCGTATGCGTAACGTTACTAGTTTCGTTTCTGTGCAGAAACTTTTCGTTACGATTTCGTTACTCAGATATCGTTACAGGTTTCGTTTCCGTTCCTACTGTTCCGTACCTGATTAAGCTGCCTTTAGTTTTGTTACATAGATTTTCGTTACTTTTCTGTTACTCATTGGAAACTGTTCTAATCATTTCTAGTTATGTTTCAATATTTCTATGTTACTAGGAACAATATCAGCAGAAATGAATTTTCTTTTCTATACAAGTTTTCGTTACAAGTCTCTGGTTGAAAACGAAGCCGCTGACCTCTTGCTTGCTCTTGTTCATTAAATATTTTCCGTGGTGTTTTGAATTCGAGTTTTTTTTGGGTCCGTTGACACTGACACGATTCAATCCAAACAATTTGCGTAGTCAAATAAAATAAAATTATAACGAGGGGCTATCTTATAACTTCATAACATTTTCTAAACAAAATTGCAAAAAAGCTATTTTACTCACCAACCTGCATGTACTCATTTCCATGAATTCTGCATAATCTGAAGAATTTATTTCTATTTGCAAAATGGCACAAACAATTTACTTCATTTATTTACTTTTATCCTAAGTAAGCAGCCTCAAGCATATTCGCGCACACACAGACACACAAAACGTAGACCCGAGTAAAACTGCTTCACGCCAACTAAATCAAGCCAACCTTCTCAATAATGCTTTGAAAAATTATTTTCAACGGCATTGTTTTGCAGCAGCGTTAAGTGATTTTTTGCATCTCATCTTACAAGCGATTTTTCTCATGACCTGGCCTGCAACGACGCTGCACAAAAACAAAAAGCACCAAATCAGAAATAAACGCAAATAAACCAGAAAAAAAAAATTCTAAAGGCTGATTGCAATATTCGACTTTATTTGTATGTAAAGTGTGTACTGGGACCGAGTGAGCCAATGCGCCAAGCAGCAGCCAGCGAGACAACCAACTTGACTTAACCGCACTGCTATTGTTAGACATTGTGGCACGGCCACCGCCAGACAAGCCTCCACCGTTCAACAACTACAACAACATCAAAGTTCATTGAGTGCTGAGCAATGACTTAAGGCTCTGGCTCTTTTGCAGGCTCATTGACTGTATGCGCTGAACGGACATTGCGCGCTGGCTGCTTGGTGTCGCGTTTGTCAGGCATATGAACTGATTATTTCACACCTCTGGCATTGTATGCTTACTGCCTACATTGTTTAGTAGCTGGATGCTGTAAGCGTGAAGACTTCAGACCATTGTGAACATTGTTAAACAGAAATCGATCAAACGTCAAATGGTTGAGTTGAGCCAAGACAGACGTGTGGCACGTCAAAGTGTCGCAAAATGAGCGGACAAAAAATAAAAAAAAAATAGAAAAAATTCGTCTAAATGAATGGCGCAAAGGATTGGGAATTTTCTTTTCAATTTTGTTGTTGCAATTATTTGACTGTAATATTGCTATTGTTGTTGCTGCTGCTGCTGCTTTATTTATGCAAAATACTAACCAATCAATTTTTTGTTGTTGCCATTGCTTACCAATATTTGAATGCCACGCTTTTTGTGGAGCATATTTTGTGGCAATTTTGCTTTCATTGTTGTTGTTATTATTTCTGCACTTCACTGTCAGTTTTGGTGTGAATTTTGGGCTGGTTAACAATGCGAGCAGTTTTACTGTTGCCCTCGCATGACATGGCAACAGCAGCAGTGGCAGACATCAAGCAACCACATAGCATATCAAGGCTGAGCAATCTTGATTTATGACTTCATGACCAAACAATCAAATTGGCAGAGCGGGAGACAGTGAGTAAAGCAGTGCACTACAACCGAACTGAACTAAATAGATTTGAAAGAAAAACAAGTAAGGAAAGGACTATCTTCGACTGTGCCGAAGACTTTATACCTTTCATGAATACGCATCAGGGGTTTAAGCGTCCATTGTGTGGATTGTGTCAGTTTCTGAAAAATTTTGTTACAAAAAACGGCAATGAAACCACTTAATATGGAGTGATGCCACGTTATAGACAGATGGCGTGCCTCGATGAGGCAAATTCCGGAACCCTTAAAGGTCAGCTGGAAATACGATACTCGGCATAGAAGCCATTAAGGCATGGCACGTTGGGCTGGTTAATTTGTTAGTTGATTGGTTAGTTGATTGGTTAGTGTGACGAGTAGCTCACCCACTTTAAATTTCGCTAATGCGCTTGAATTATTCAAGATATTATAAGAAACGTATCAATATATGAAAACCTATATTGAGATTACTGTCAGATTTTTCTTTCAGTTCAAAATTTTTAAGACTTTCCCGGCCTAAACAACCCTGAGTTTCGAGAGCCTCACGAAGAAGCATTTTCCTACAAAATTTCATCCTGCCATATCAATTCGCTCGACAATCACGCAACAGTTGCACGTCCGTTCCTGTCGAAATTATTATTTTCCAGGCCCACCCATGCTGCATGTGCTCCACTAGTCCGATGTCTAGTGGCACCTCCACAAATCAGAATAGACCCTTATACTCATTTGTTAAAAATAGTTCTTTATCGTAGGAGGACCGTAGAGTTCTAGACAGTTCACAGGATTGCTAAATCTTGCAGCTATTAAAATTTTTAAGCCAGTGCTAGGAAATATGGCTCTTGAGCGTCTCAGTGATGTGAGAAAATCCTTTTCTTCTGAGATATGAATATATGATCCATGCTGCGGCATCTTATAAGACATATGGGTTTTTTTAACTCCGGAATATATATTAGATAAACTCTATGTTCGTTTGGCCACCCAAAGAACTATCTGGCAGTCAAAGAAGATTGCTATCTTATTACCTATGATGTAGATCTCGCACAGTCCAGGATATGTATAGATAACCAAATGATTGGGAGTGTTGCCAAATTACCGCTACCACTCCCCAGGGTGTTTCGGAAGTGGAAAGTGAAATGTCGAGTTTCTAAATGAATTCCCAATTTTTCCTAGAAGAGAAAATAATCTTTAAATTTGAATCTAAGACTGTACTGGAAAAGATGCAGCCCGTTTTCGTAAAGCAGCCGTTAATATTCAGCAAAATACGGATATCCCCGCATATGCGGTTACTATCAGTGCACCTAGGGTGGTTCGACCGGTGGCATATCACATATCATGCTGAAAGTCTCTATAGAGCTCGAGCCAAAGGAAGCTGTGTCGCACTACAGGAAGCTCGTTAAACTGTTCCATATTTTCATAGATCTCACCAGGACTGCCTTCCACCACAGCTTTACCACGTAAGCTAGGATATTTATTAGGGATATTTTGTGCATCCATACAATGAATTTTCAGTCCCAAGGTTTTGCCTAGCATTAGGAGAAATTAGTACTTTGATCTTGAAATGGAACTGTGAGAGTCACTTTCGAAGACTTAACTAACTGACTAGGCAGTTTTCTGGGCACCTTGGTAAGTAGTTTTATACGCAGAGAGCAGTTAGGGCGAAAATCATCAAAAAAAAAGCAAACCAATCAGAATAAATAAATTCACTGACTGATTGGCAGTATTTCGTTTGGTCATTGAACATTTTAGCAGAGTCAGATTGTCTGCTTCGAATCGTTTCGAGCTAGAGCACGGCTGCCAACTTTAAATTGACAATCATTTGAATTATTATTGCTAAGCAGATGCAACAGGCATGGCAACAAAGGTAATCTAAGCAGGCAGCAGTGTTATAAACTGCAACAACAGAAATAACAACAACAAAATTTGACGTGCTCAAAAGGATAAAAATTCCCAGGCCTTACATTGTTACATTTCTGTTATATATATATATATATATACGAGTATATAAATATTTTTCTGTTTCTTCTTAGTTCCAATTATAAATTTTTTTTTTCTGACTCTATTTTAGCAACTTGCATTATACTCATTTTTGTTGTTAACTTTGTTTTTGTGTTGCATTTTAATTTGCTTCAAAAACCGAGCATTCAGTGAGCATTTTGGTAAAGTGAAATAAATGGGCAACGGTTGCGATTGGGAGCAACGGCAGCAAATAGAAAAATGCCATTAAAAACAAAAAATTGCAAAAATAATAATAAAAACAAAAACAAAAAAATAAAATTAAAAATGAAAAAAAAAATATCCAAAAAATAAAAAAAAAAGAACTACCAATATATCCGCAAACTTAAAATGACAGCAATAACAATAACATGAGCACAAAAATCGAAGGTTGATTTACTTTTTGTTTGTTGCATTTTGAGTCTGCACCGGCAACAGCAGTCACTAAGGCGACGTCCGCTAAACAATCACCAACAAGCCGTAAGGTTTGCCGGCGTTTCTCAGGTGACTGCAGCGCTTATAGCAACTTCAGCATTAGCGTTGCTGCGTCAGCGCTCACAAAACACAAGAAAATCGTGAGATTTTTTAATGGAATTGGTTCGTGAAGAAGTGTTGATGAGGTCGATGATGTGAATGATGATGCCGTTGATTGGAAATTGATGTCATTGCAATGTTGCAGCGCAAATGTATTAACGGAATTGTGTTTTGTGATGCAGTGGTTTTTTTTAAATTATTATATTTATTAAAATTTTTTTTTTTAAATTCATAATTTTTTTTCTTTTTGTTTTTATCTGTTTTTTTTGTGCAATATGTTATAATAAGCAACAATGGTATAAGCAAAAAAAAAAAATTGTTCGGATATGAGAGTAAATTCCGCAAATTTCTAAATGAGCTAGGTTTGGATAATTGCTCACCCTAAAGGTTAATAATGGAAGCAAAGCGAAGATGTTGATAAATTTGTCCTAGTTTTAATTGGAGAAAAGAAAATAAATACAGAGCAATCAGAGATGGAGCAGGTGTTTCCGGTGGATTTTAATAAATGTTAAAGTCATAGTATTTTAACATTCGCATCACTCGTTCTCGAACGCAACCGTGATACTTAGTGGCAATACCACCTGTCATAACTATTTTTTTTTCTCTTTTTATCTCTTACTTATTTCTTGTCATTTTGTGTAGCGCGGTTATTCATTCTTCGCGAACAGCCTTACCGGCCGCATACGCTACTACTTTTAAGCATTCAGAGCATTGGTGAGAGGATCCTCCTGCCGAGTGCCCTACATATCTGCTTACTAACTCCTGCTTCCTACACCTAGTGAAAATTTTTTGTGCAGAAGAAACTTTCGGAGACAGGCATGTTTGTGGGTGACGCGTCATAATATAATTGACGACAATTCTCAAGGTAATAACACATTAATCGTCTTTGCAAAAAAGAATATGACAGTGAAGTTCATTCCATTGACATTAGGCATGCCACTATTTTGACTTTTGCTAAAAGTTGGTGAATTTAAAAATGAGCTGTTCTCCCTTGCAAAAATTCTCTTCTTGCTCCGATACTCAGATATCGTCCGCTCCGCCATTAAAATCCAACCACCTGAAATAGGTGAAGAGTAGAGCGTCCTTCCGAGGGAGGCTAAAGTCAGTACAATCTCCGATTACTGTAATAGGTTAAACTCTTACTTATCCAGACTCAATCCAAACACCCCGAACACTTTCCCTGGGTATGGTATGTGTCCTCATGAAACTAAACATATATTTAACAGTTCAATTGAACCTGCTCTTCGAACATCAATATCACTATGATCCAATCCTTTTGAAGCTGTTTGTTTCCTTGGACTTCCACTAGAACAACTCGATGACGATTCTCAGTGTGAACGTGCACATTAGGTAAGGTAAAACAATGTTAGCAACAACAACAACTAAAATTTAGTCAAGACATATAAATTTTTTTTTTAAGTTATCGTCAACACAGGCGGACAATCGGTTGCTTTTGACACTAGCGATTATATAATACCGAAGCCTATTTCTATTTCGATCCAGTTATGCGGTTACAACCAACTGTTAGATAACCAACAATTTTAGTACCTTGTACAATAATCACAATTGTTTATAAATATTAAAAGTAAAAAATAAGTTCTCTAAGGGTTAACAGAGTTAATTGGATATAAAATTAATTTATTTAAATTAAATTGATTGAAAACTAAAATTTCATAAAAAGTTTAATGCATAAATTCAAATAGTTTTTAATAGTTAGCAATTAAAAATTCTTTTTACATAATCATTATTTTCCTGAAAGCTCATTGGTCAATTATTTAATGGCGCCTTAATGTGCACAGACATGGCGTCGAAAATTGTGAGTTGGCATGATATACTTGAAGTGCAAAAAATAATAAATTTGTTTCTTTTTAATTCACTATTTTATAGCTTATGCAGTCACCAAAACACACACACAGACTCATAGAAACTAACACTGCTGTTTGCAAATTTTTTGTTGTAATATTTGCTATTATAATTATAAGCACGTTTGTGTGAGCTATGTGCTACAGATAGTTAATATGAAACTTGAGCTGGCGGCGACCAGTCACAATGTTTGTTGATAGATAAATGCAAAAGCGAGAGAGACATACATAAATAAATGCATACGTTATATAGAGGTCAGATAAAAACAAAAACAAACTGAGCTTACGTGTGTGGCGCACCAGTGTGCTTTTAGGAATAGACATAGAGAACGTGGGGATATGACAAAATGGTAAAACAAAGGCAAGCGAAAAAAAATGCGCAAAAAAAAAAATTAAAAAAAAAAATTAAAAAGAAGCGCAGAAAATCTCCAACCATTGGCTCAATCAATTGACTATTTTATTGCATTGCAGGTGTTTGTTGCTTATTTGACGGTGTTCTTACGGCTTGTAATTACAGACCGTAGTAAGCATATGTTGTGTTTTGTTTATTTCTTATTGCTGGTACTTTGTTTGGTGGGTTGGTTATTGCTTGCGTTGTTTTATTCATTAAATTTTTCTGTTGTGGATTTTTGCTCACATCAAATGACCGTGGAACGCGTTGTATTTGTACGTGTTGCATTACCACTTTGTAGTTGTTTTTGTATTCGTAAATTATTTACTGGTTATTAACTCTATTAGGCGATTTACTATGCAAATTCAATATAAAATTAATGGCGTCAGCTATAGTGTTGACTTGTGGGTGGTCTACTGTGGGTATAAGAGGATGACTATGAATGATAAAGGCGCGCATACCAAGTACTCGTGAGGTTTGATGTGCAAACATATGTTACTTACACATAAATTTAATTAAACTACAACATCAAAACTTTACTTTATTTTAATTATTTGGCGTTCCTTTTATTCGCCTTCTTTCTTCTCCTTTATTAGCTGTTTCTTTCCTTTTCTTAGCTTTTCTCTTCTTTTAAATTTTTTTTATTGTTTTTTTTTTTCTTCCTGATAATTCCTTTCACAAGCATTTCCATACTTTTCTTTTATGCTTTCCCTGCTTTGTGTTTCTTTCCTTTCCTTTATTTTAATTACCTTTGATTTTCTATCTCTTCCTCTCCGTTTTTTCTTTCTTTTCCTTCCCCTTCCCTTCCATTCCTTCCCTTTCCTCTCCTTTTTTTTGTTTTTATTTTATTTACTTTATTTTATTTTACATATTTTTGTAAGTATAACGAGCTCAAGACCAGTTGATAATAATTCCTAGTTAATTATTCTTATTTTTTGATTAGACAATTCAGGAAAAACTTGAATTAAGCAGCTTGCAAAACTACACGCAGCATAGCCTATGGGTTAGGCAGCTGCGCTGGCAATCAGAGTGAGTGGGTTCGATTCTCCACAAGATCCTCTGAAATAGCAAAAACTATACAAATTAGTCTGACGAGAAATCGTGGCTGTTTTCGAAATAGTACTATAACTATAGCCTGTATATGTTTGTTGCTTTCAATTTTTCCTCTAATCAAAAAATAAGAATAATTAACTAGGAATTATTATCAACTGGTCTTGAGCTCGTTATACTTACAAAAATATGTAAAATGAACAGACCGTAAAACCAACAACATAATTATTTTATTTTATTTTATTTTATTTTATTTTATTTCATATTATTTTATTGTATTTTATATTATTTAGCTTAGTTTTATATTATTTTATTTGGTTTTATTTTATTTTAATTTATTTTATTTTTTTTTATTTTATTTTATTTTATTTGATTTTATTTTATTTTGTTTTATTTTATTTTATTTTACTTTATTTTATTTTATTTCATTTTGTTTTATTTTATTTTATTTTTTTTTATTTTATTTTATTTTATTTTATTTAGTTTGATTTGATTTTATTTTATTTTATTTTTTTATTTAAATTTTTTTTATTTAATTAAATTTTTTTTATTTTTTATTTATTTTATTTTTTTATTTTATTTTATTTTATTTTAGTGATTGATTATAAATATTTCCTTACGAAAAGCTGACATAGAGATAGTTTTGCACACGTTCATGTGAATACAAACATTTAAAGCTTAAGAAAGAAAATATGAAAAATATATTCGAAAAAGATTTATCCGAAAAAGTTAATAAACATTCACACGTATGTGCATTGCAAATGACAAAACCAATTTTTTCTAAAAATGTTGAAATTTTTTAGCTCTTTATTTCCACAATACCCGCTGCAAGACCGAATTTATCAAACAATCACGTTCATAGACACGACTAAGAGTCCAGTTGCGAGTAGCCAGCACGTTTTGGCAATTTTCAACGTCATTAACCTCACTGAGGTGCTAAAATGAGATTGGGAAGCGCATGAAATAAAGCAAAGGTTATATGGAAAGCTTAAAGAAATACAAACAAAGAAGAAAAATTCATCCATTTAGAGGCTACAAAGTGACAACAACAGTTCCGCTCGCAGCAGGTTGCCGAACAAAGCGCTACACGAACAGCCAATACATCTTCTTCTATTCTACTATAACTTCCAAAGGTATCACATTATTTCTTTAACTTTGAGTGAATGTTTAACCAAACACACCTGCCAGCCAACAGTCTTTTCTTAATTGCTCTCGAACTCATTTTATAATACTGCCAAACATTGAGCGAACACCCACCGTAGGTGAACGCTTTAGTAGCAGAAGTTGTTGTGAATGGAGCGACATTGCCACCTCTTTTATTGTGATAATTTGCGCGTCGTAAATAGCTTTTTAGAAGGCGTACTGCGGTCGTGAATTTGAAGGAGAAATTGTCACGGTTTGGCTGCGAAAATAAGCCGAGCTAATAAAAATAAAAATAGATTAATACAGTTTTCTATACTTGGATGAAACCGAATTTAATATACTCTGTTGTGACAGAACTTACGCCAACTTCGTTCGTGTTCTAATATAGTTTGCTTAATATAGTACATTTGAAGGTTTAGGTTACCAAAGGGAATTATTTAGTACTGATCATCTGTTGTTAAAATTAAACAACGCGAATCAAGGGTGTAGCGGGGTGTGATACTGCTGAGCATGCTCCGACATTGCTCCTATGTGAGACAACTTAGGCTTTTTGTATGAAACTCTCTGATTCTGATCAAGAGCTGTGAGTAGCACGAGCTTTGAAATCACAAGGGGCTTAAGACAGCTATTGAGGACATGCGCAATTATCATAAATGGTTCACGAGACTTTCAGAAAGTGTTCCTACTGCTAACTTTTAGCAGCCCAAATTTAGAGCGACCTTACTGGTGGGCTAACGAAGGTCTCTGCTGCGCTCAGTACCTATTTTCCTGTGCTTGCTCCTGTTTGCTGTCAATTTAGTTAAACACTTGCTGTCACCTTTGGTGTCCATTAGCGCGCCCGTTTATATGCAAAGTGTAAGCACGACAAGAACATTATCGAAACCAAAACATCAGGAAAATGCCAGGAACCCATAGCGGTGGCATAATCAGCCAGTCAAGCAGCACTACAAAGTAAAGCAGCCAGTAAGTATATTAGATCAACTAACGATTGCTATTGATCACGCTTGTCTAGGCGTTGCTGTTGTTGCTGTATATGGTGTTGGCGTTAGCGGTGGTGGTGGCCACACTGCCATTGCCATTTCGAGTGATCGACTTTGTGGCTGCACTCACGGTTGCACTCAATGAAAGATAAATTTGCATTAACAGCTTGAAATCGGTTACTCTTGCTGGTGTTAGCGAGCTGTGATGTGTGGCTAGACTAATGCTGTAACCACCTGCTGTGCTGCTAAACATTTTTCCAATTGCACTTTTAACTGTTAGTTGCCCTTTAACCAAAAAAAAAAAACACGATGTGCTCTCATCTTATTTGCAGCACAGTAGTCTGAAGTTGTTTGCCGCGTTGCAGGTCAACTTTTGTGGCAAGAAAATGCATGGAGAACTGGGGGTCGCCTTTAAATAATATGTGGACTTGCGCGTCAAACAGTTTTAATTATAAGAGCAGTGACAGTTCTTGGAATATACATTTGCATTCAAAAATTTATTTGGAATTGCTTTTTTATCGCTTCAGCCATATAAGTAAAATATAAAGAAATCATGTTCCTAAGTTGTATTGCACAAACTGCAAATAAGATAAAATGAATTAAAATAAAAGCAAATAAAACAAAATAAAATAAGATAAAAAAAATAAAATAAAATAAAATAAAATAAGATAAAAAAAATAAAATAAAAATAAATAAAAAAATTGAATAAATGAAAATAAAATAAAAATAAAATAAATTAAAATAAAATAAAACAAAATAAAATAAAATAAAATAAAATAAAATAAAATAAAATAAAATAAAATAAAATAAAATAAAATAAAATAAAATAAAATAAAATAAAATAAAATAAAATAAAGTAAAATAAAATAAAATAAAATAAAACAAAATAAAGTAAAATAAAATAAAATAAAATAAAATAAAATAAAATAAAAAAAAATAAGATCAAATAAAATAAAATAACATACAAAAAATAATAAAAAATGAAATAAAATTAAAAAAAAAAAAATTTTATTAAATAAAATTAAATAAAATAAAGTAAAATAAAACAAAATAAAAGAAAATAAAATAAAATAATGATTATAAGATAAAATAAAATAACATATAAAAAAATAAAATAAAATAAAATTAAATAAAATAAAGTAAAATAAAACAAAATAAAAGGAAATAAAATAAAAAATTTATTATTTTGGATGTCAGCCCTACGCTCATTTCCATAACTTCTCTCGAGATTGCCATGATACATTTTTCGCTTACCATTCGCAATCTTCACACAACCTTGTAACGATTCATATAGAAACATTACCAAAAAAAGAAAAAAATTCATTTCAATGGAATTTTAATACTTCCACATTGTTGGCACATTTGTGCTGCTATGCTTTTCCACTCCCTTTATACAGCCAGCCCACTTCGGCTTATGTTTTCGTTTTGATTTGTTACACTGCCCACATGACAGTTATTAATAATAGTTATTAATTTGTTTTTATTTAACTTCCACACTACATATTTGCGGCCTGATTTTGTTTTATATTTTCTATACCTAAAAATATTTTGTACTCAATTTAAATTTGGATGCGCATTGAGCATTTAGTCATGGTGTACTCCTCCAAAAAATTTACAAAAAAGAGTTAAACTCAATACAAGCAAAGTAACAGCGAAAGATGAGTCTGAAGATCATACTCTCATCATATTTTTTTTGATAAGTTGTGACTTTTAAAGCTTTTAGTGGCAGAAATTCACTCTAAGCCGTTTACTGCGCTTTACAATTTATTTATTTTAAGTAAATAATTTGTATAATTTTTTATGGTACGTATTAACATTAAACATTAAATATTTAAATATTTTTTATGTTTTACTAATATCTACACTGCAATACACTTGAAATTACAAAACACAAAAGAGCGAATTTCGAGAATTCAATAAACAAAACATTTGGCTACTATATGTTCCCTCCTCCACTTATTGTGGTCAAGTTCGCATCTTAAGTCTTTCGTTCATACAATCGAGCTTATAGCAGCCAAGTACGCTGCTTAATTCTTTTCTACATTAAAGCTGCATAGCCAGACAAATGTGCAAAAATATATGTCGCTTAGCTTACAAACTCTACACACCCACACCAACTCGTCGTATCATCTTGTTTACAAACAAAGCGCGCACACTTTTTTCCCAAACAACACAACAACCAAAACTGCGAACTTTATTTGGGCACAGCTATTTGCTTTGCACGTTTCTGAATTTTTATAACTTTATTTCATTATTTCAACCTACAAATTCTTAATCAATGGAAAACCAACATGAAGGCTACAAACTGTGTACTTAGATGAGAACAACAACAAAAAAAAATAAAAAATATAAAACGGTAAGAATAACAACTTCAAGTACCAGCATCTTAAACAACAATCAGCGCCACAGTAACGTCTTCGAAACACACCAAGTACCAACTGCGAACTGCCACAGACAATAAGTGCTCCAAATTTAATGTTAAATTACCGTTTTATGCCTGCAAAGCGTGCAACAACTGCATAAACAAAACAAAAAATAGTAAAAAGAAGGAAGAGCAAAATAAAAAAAGTAAACAGGGTTAAAGAGAAAATCAGTTTAAAATAAATAAAAATGTACAAAGCAGTGCTTGAAAACTCTGAACTTCAGAAATAACTACCAAGTAGGAAGCAACAACAATCAAATCGAAACGACCTACAAAAGGGTACTACAGAAGCGCAAAGTCGCATAAAATAAACGCTAAACTTTATATAATAATCAGAAAAAAAAGAAAAAAAAAATTATATGAACAAAGGAGCCATAACAATAAGCAAGAAATGTACAAATCCAAGACCAGAAGTTCAATACAACAAAAAAGAAAAAAAATCAGAAAAACAACAATCGCACATAGCGGTAATCGCAATAAGCGCGCAGCGAACAAAGGATGTTGGTAAGCAAGCGTGGCTAACTCTGGTAAAGTAACTGCACAAATTGAAGCAACAAACAAAGAAAGGGACAAGTACTTGTATATTTGTATATTTGTGTTTAAGTATGTATGCTGCACAAGTTCCTGTGTTTTGGTGCTTTTGAGTTTTTCGCCGTTTTTGCGAAGGAAAGGAAAACAACAGCTACGTGCATAACCATTACAATAACAACAAAAAATCAAATTGGTTATCAATTTAATTTTGTGCCTTTTTCCTTTATTTCCACGTAGAAACTACAAATAAGTCCATTGATGACTTTCGTGCTTAATTTTACACAATCAAACTTTGTTGTGCACTTGCTATTTACTAAGGTTAATTTTTCTGATAGAGAGAATGAAATAAATGATGAAGTTAACCCTTAGCTACCCAACATAATTTTATAACATTACTGATCAGTAGTGTTCAGTCGAAGTTGTGCTATTAAGGTCGAAATTGTTCAACATATATTTTCCAACAAAAGCAAAAAAAATAGATTATATCCATCGAAGGAAGATAGAGGTGAGATGCCTAATGACACAACTTTTATCATCCTGTAATTAGCTCTCTCATTATTTAGAAATCCCATTTTGCTGCAATTAAGGTAAGGAGGGCAACCTTTTTAACTGGGAAGTGACGGACCCCCAGACACTCCACTGTTTGTAAGGTGGTTAGAATATGCCCGAGGTAGGTATATGCCTGTCGTAAGAGGCGACTTAAATGCACAAAGGGTAATGTCCTGCAACTTGATGGTTGATATATGGATATGATGAGCTCACCTCTCATTGCCTCCGTTCTTCTGCATTACGGAAGGAAAGGTGATATGATTTAGAAAGTTCTACTAGTTATACCAAATCGCACCCCCCACCAGTCTGGTATGTACCGCAAGGGAGTGTCGGAGTGTAGCAGGTTTTTAACTGGCAAAGAACTGAGACCTTGAACAAAACTAGGTGGAGTGTTTTTTTGTCGCTAAAAACAACAGCCATATTCCTCAAAAACTTAACCAGCGCATGACGGATTATCTTCTTCGGAGCGAACTGCTTAGAAACAAAAGAACAACATGGTAATAGACAGACAAAATGTGTTTAAGGGAACGCCTCGCCTCAATAAGCAACAAGAAAGTTGTTAAAGCTGATACCCCAGGCCCGAACATAGAAGCATCATTCAACCAGGTGACTATAAAGATGTAAAAAGGCCAATACAGATATAAAAAATCTTTAGGACCGCAGCAGGAAAATTGCCGATGACTAGTGCTGAAGAAATTCAAGTGGATTATACCTCCTCTATAGCAGACTAGAAACTCAGACATTTCTAAAGTCCGCTGAGCATACTTCGCGATTGCCTTAATAAATGTCATGTCTCGTGACTAAGCTTATAGTTATTCTAAAATACCTCTAGACAATATAGAGGACGGTCAGTAAATCACAGACCATTCCCGGCCTACGTCACTGTTGAGATCAGATCCTTAACAGACTCTTGGCTGATCGTTATAACACCGGCTAGCATCCCAAAACTTCATCTTTGATTGCCACTAGCTCTAATGGTGACAATACCTTTATCAGATTGTTTGAATCTGTAGCTTAAGTCAAGACTCCTACAAAAAATTTCAACTGTATTCTTCCCTTTTAACTTCGATCCTTGCTCTAATCATTTCAGAAATTTACTGCCTCAAATGTGTCTTTCGACTTTCATGGAAAAGAAAAGAATAAAACCTCTTCGCTTATGTGCGAAAGCTTATAGCCCATATAAAGACATTTTTTTGATGCGCTTGATGCGAGCCGTGGTTTTTTCAAATTAACACATACACACAAGGTGGGTGTTGGACTAAGGGCTAGCTGGTTCCTACCCGAGCAGTCCGCTCTTCAGATTTTAGCACTGCTGAGCTTTCAAATTAATAAATAGAACAATGTCGGGATCAACATCATCACCTATAGCAGACTTACCACAGTTGGTGATCGGATCCTCCCCAAAACTGGTAGACCTTAATTTCCTTTCTCCCACAGGTTTCTAGAAAACCTTTCCAAATATAGTTTCGAAGTGGCAACAATTCGCACTGACCAAAGCCTTCGTGGTCCTAACCTCACAAGACGATGCGACCAGTAGTATTGAAATAGTTGAGATAAATAAAAAATATATTTTTTTTTGAGCTGATAGTTTTATAAAAAACGCTACAAATTTTGAAATAATTTCATTGTTTGCCTGCAAAAAATTCCACCACAAGATAAAAAACTCACCGAAAGTGCTAAAAGCAGAATTTCACAACTAGCCTCTTGAGCTCTTGAGTGTTTCAAAGAGTATGGAATTTGTCAGTTATTTTATAAAATATTATTAAAATGCACAATTGTCTAACTATGGAGTCCTGTTTTAAGTTTCGAGGCAACTTTTTTATAACAACAATAACAATGAGTAGACATAGCGTGTGAAATATTAATTTGCATAATAATTGGAGCATTTTTGAATCTTCGAGTCTGCTGTGTTCCTTTTTAAATTCAAACAAAAAAAATTTGCTTCCAGTTGAGAGTTCAAGAGCACTTCACTTTTAATTCATTCATATTGAAACACGTTATGTTGGGTTGGCAAGTTGTGACATTGTTGAGTATGTTAGCGGTTTATTTGTGATACAAACAAAATTGTTTGTGCGAGTTTACTTTGATAATTATTGGAGTGACCTTGCTTAAATGCGGAAACAAACGAAAAGCTAAATAAACAATAAATTGAATTGGAAGAAAAGTTGAGTTGAAAGCAAAGCTGCATAAGGTCGTTAGGGTGGTTAAAGCAGCTTACTCCATTTCTCAAAGTTGTTTATTAGGCCAAACAAATCAAAATCCATTCAATTTTAAGAATTTCGCATACCTACAAAATTGAAAGAAATTTTATGGATTATTTAGCGTACACAGTTTTTTTTCCAAAAATTTGAGTGATACGGAACATCTGAAATCTACCACTTTTCAAACAGCATGAAGAAGTCGGGTTGAGTGAAAAGTGGACTTTGCAGGTAGCACTTATCCTTTTACGTGTATAGCTGTTTTTGGGAGAATAAAGCTAAGCGTCCAATAAATTTTTGTTTCGCATTGGCTAACGTCACTAAGAAATATCAAGTCTGTTTTTGTCTCATTTTTGAAAATAATAGGGAGCTTGCCATCCGTAGGTTGCTCGATAGTCGTCTATTGAACTGATTGAGACTTCTCGGCTTGTCTTACCCCAGTCTAGTTTAATTTCCACCAACTAAATACTGATTTAACCTATTCACGACTTGTACCATGCCGATGAGCTTGATATTAGACATACACACTTGCAACCACACAGTCTTACTAGGGTTGAGGTTTTAGTGGCGGATTTCTAATACCGATATCCAAAAAAGGATTATTCCCAGATTGACACCTATAATATAAACTACTATGGAGGTTACACAAAGCTCGTTCGAAGATTTTGGTAGTCTATAATAGAAGCTGAGATATTAATTTATATTTGTCTTAATATAATATTAGCCAAAATGTTGTATCAAAAGTAACAAAAACTAATTAATCAAGTTAATGTTAATAACTTAACAACTAGAAGATTTGTTAGAAAGATTAAAAATCCACTTACTCATATTTCTTTTCTACTGCACCAAAAGATATTGTAATCGAACCGGTTGGGTGCTAATTCGTCTACCAAGACCAAGACCAAGCTAATTTTTGTACTAACAGCAGAGACCACACAACAGAGAGTAAGCGCAAAATTTTAGATTTCAAGACAGGTAAGAAAATCAGGTAGTGAATTATGTCTCATAATTATTTGCTTATAGCAAGTTACACGTTTTCTCGAACGCTTTTTAATTTCTGACTTTGTCAAACTTTAAATTTTGCTAAATAGTTCG
Source organism: Merzomyia westermanni (assembly GCA_949987695.1). Lineage (NCBI taxonomy): Eukaryota > Metazoa > Arthropoda > Insecta > Diptera > Tephritidae > Merzomyia > Merzomyia westermanni. The sequence goes on along the minus strand of OX465291.1, from coordinate 144,200,231 downwards.
ATGTCGTACTTTGGCAATTGGTATTCAAATTTTGTCTTTAAAAGTTATAACTGTTACGGTCCCTGACTGTCGTCAAACAATAGAGTCATATAATTTATTCGAAAACGATCGAACTAACACATAATAATGTGCTACTAAATCTGATTTATTATGTTATCATAATATATTCAAATTATGCACATTTATCAAAGCTTGCTTAGCGCGCTAATACGGTCAATCCAATAGCCGCAAGCCAAACTAAAGTACCTTTACCTAAAAATATACCCAACAAGCAAAGTAAACGTAAAATAAATTTTTTAAGAGTTTACTGAAATAAACTTTAAGCTTGCAAATCGTTGATTTTTCGTTTACAAAATGTTTGAAAGTAAGCGTTCTATAATCGAAACGAATCGCTTATAACAAACGTGCGAATGCAAACCTATAAAATTTTAAAAACTTAAGTTTTTTATAAATATTTTTTTAGGTGTTTGCAATGAAATAAATCCTAATTTTCAATCATACATTGACTGCTGAAGCTTTAAAGTACTATGCATTTTCTGGCGGCTTAGTTACAGCTTTAAATGCTGCTTTTTTTCATCGTCCTAATGTACAAAAATTTTGTGAAAATAATTACAAATTTTTCAAGTGGGAAAATCAGCGACGAACAGTTTTTTTTTGCAATTTTTGTGAACATTTGCAGTTTATAAAACGTTTACCTAAAATCTTCCAATTCAGTTATTGCCGAAAATGCTCACAAAAGGCTTATTTTAGCAAGCTTATTTTATATGTTTTTTAAAACTATTTCCAAAAATGCTAGTTGGGTGTGCTGCCAATAAAAATATGTTGTGGCTGTTCTAGTCCTAACGGTATTTAACTTTGCTTGGTCGTTATATAAATTAATTTTGAGTTAGAGGTGTGAAACAATCCATCTAGATAGGATCTCTTTATCGATGCTACTATTGATATTTTTATATACTCATACTTTCGGTTATATATTATATACTGTTCATACATGCTTTGATGAAAGATAACTTTTCGCAAATGTATTTTTAACTGTTGACTTATTAGCAATATTTGGTAGTAAAGTTTTGAAGCTGAAGATAAGTGCACTTTTTTTCGCAAAGGAGGCGAGAATCACTTACGACACTTGCATTTTACTAACAACTCAACGAAGTTCTATCTAGAATAATGCCGATATAAAGAATTCGAGAGAGCTTTTTCGGACAATAATTGCTCGTGTAGGTAGTGCCGATGGCGGGCAATACAGCAAATTTTTATTTTGTTTATCCATTTGGCCACATTGCATCAGAAAAACCACGCTAATTTATTAAATGGTACCAGTGCGGTCCAGCTCTGCTGCTCGAGTTATCTTCTCTAGCTTCAAGTTAAAGAGATGGCAATACAGGGAGTCACCTTGACTTCGTTGGTTTGCGAGGACTGATTTTAAACTTTAATATTATTCACGCTTAGTAACAGTTTATAATCTTATGAGACATTTCAAGAATTCGTACATCTGTCATTCTTAGCGCTGGTCGATTTTTTCTCTACAGGGTCATAAGAACTCAATAATTCTTTACCAGCTCTTCTAATTGTGATATGTCATAGAAAAATGGGTATCATCTTTTAACTTTTTCATATGCAAATGACTGACGTGCCGCCGTATCGTTTGGTGCTTTTCCTAACAAATTTATACGTTTATATGAGAATTTTTACCTGCGAATATATAAATTATATCAAAAGCAATAATATCAAAAAACTTCATAACAAATGTGTGGTAGCAAGAAAAAAAATATACAACAATAATACCATAACCACTTATAACCGGAGCAAAGGTAACTGATATATGCTATTTCAGGTATACATTTCTTTAGAACTTTGACAAAAATTGTACTGATTTTTTTATGAAAGGTAGCAGAAATTAATTAAATGGCTAACTAATTTGTCACACTTACATTGTAGGGTTGTAATTCGTAGAAAATGTTAATATATTTGCAAATTGATTAATATCTTAATTTTGAATCGGTTGTGGTTTTTAACGAAAATATCAAGAACAACAAAACCTACAACAAAATTAGTTTATGTTGCTGAGAAGAAGAGGTGCTTTTTTAAATTAAAATTAATGTACTCAATTGATTTTTTTGCAAATAAAAATATATAATGGATTATTTCACAAAACGTCAATGCCATAGCTTGTACAAACATTGATTTATGGTAGCGAAGTTTTTTGAAACTCTCGATATGATATCGCTTGCTGTTTATCCTGAAAATAAAATAAAAGTTAAAAAGAAAAATTTTTTCTGGAACTTTATCTCATACGGAAAAAATATTAGGTTCAGCCGGTCTTTTATTTTTTCTCGCTAACAGTAAAAGTTATGTTTGGCGAGATATTTTTTAAGGATAGCATAAAGTTCTTCTCAATAACTAAGAAGATAACAATTATTACTTCTCAGATTTTGAAGGTATTATCGGACTGCTTTTGGAAAGGTCAGAAAAATTTATTTTTGTCAGGATTTTGATTGTCGCGGACACTATACGAGTATAACCCCAGAATTTTAAAAAATAAAGAGAAAAAAAATTTCATTACGTGGATGGAGATACACGCCTACTTTTTTAATTGTTTGTACAATTTAAGATATGGTACACGTAATAAAATTTTCAAGCAAAACTTGATCGGCGCCGCCCAATCTACAATAGAAAAAATCTGATTGATGAAATCCTGCGTGACCAATATGGAGTTTATCATTGAGGACCTGTTTTGGCTCCCTAGTCAAAAGGTACTCCTCCCATAACTTCACTCCTCCTAACAAGTTTAGGCCGATCCACTTCTCTGGTGCAAAAATCATAATCATTAGACTTGGACAAAAAATGGTTTTTAATTTTTTTTTTTTTTTCAAATTATATTGATATTGAGGCCATTCCGATGCTAATACTTGCTTGCCTACAAAAACCTTTGAATGGAAAGTAACAGAAAAGGAAGAAAGCAGAAAAAATTATAAGCGCTCACAATTTAAGTTGCAATCTCGCAATCGAAAACTTTACATTTAATTTGCAAATAAATTTGAAATTTTGAAAAAACTTTTAATTTGGTTATTTTATTCATAAGTCGCTAAGTGCTTACGAAAAAAACGGCTTACTTTATTGAAATGCGAAAAAATGCTGCTAATGTTTAAGAGCGTAATACCAACTCCTAGAGGTCTATTTTTATCAGTTTATTGATTTTAGGACTAATCTCGTTTGTGTTTAAAACTGCCAAACTTTTGATTTGAAAAAATTAAGATGCATAAAATTCTGTAGAAAATTAAATTCCCCACATATCCGTAAGGAATGAAAATTACACTCAAACGTGTTGTTAACTATGAATCAAACTAAAAACATTTCTATGGTATTTTGATATATTTTTGTTTTACTTTGGAAATAATTATTATATCGGGTACCAAGGATATATATATAAGAAGCCTCACCAAAGAGATCAGATGTTCCGTAGACGGACCACACTCTTTCTGGATCTTAGATGAACTCAAAAGCAAAATAAAAGAGCGAGACTTATTAATATGTCGCATTTTCGAAATATACTCATTCAAATAAGATGAAATGTGATCAGCAAAGCTATTGGGATAAATGGTTTGTAGCACCTCGGAGACACATCGACTTTAAAACTTTGACTCTGAAATATTTGTTCGCTTCTTGCGCTAACCTTCAGAAAATTTTCTCTAGTCAATTTCTACCAACTAACCTAATATGAAAAGAGTTGCTTTTGATCATTTCGCATAAGGCTTATGGGCCTATATATTGGTTGTAATAAAATTTGGTTACAAGAACATGCCTATTATAGATTCTAGATACAACACAGAATAGCTAATACACACACAACAATAACGACTGCGGAACATACCATTAACTACTCAAGTAAAAGACCGCTCCGTTGTATAAATATACTGAAAAGAAAAGAATACCTACTAGCGGGTGGAGTAAGTAATCCAGGTTGCCCATACTAAACTTTTGTATGAGAATTAAAAACTTGCAATACGCTTTCGTTTATTGTTTGTAAGCCATCCGGTGGCAGACAGAGGGCATTTCCGTTGCGTAGCGCTGAGCAGAAGCAAAGTGCTGGAGTTGAAAAGAAATGCGTTCAATTTGCATGTTAGGCACGTCAGCGCACTTCACTCAATTCCCACAAACATGTATATTTTTTCATATTTTTTTAATAAAGTAGTAAAAAACAGCAATCGAATAACCGATTGCCAAGCATTAAAATTGTTGGTCAAAACAATATGGCTATTTCTTGGTGGCCTAACTTCGCGCACTATTTTTGTGTGCATACCTCAACTTCATACTGCATATCAAGCGCTTGTTGTTGTCGCTGTTGCTTTGACATATATTGATGAAAAGGGCTATGCTTTGCCGCAAAGGTTTTTGTTCTTTTCTTATTCAAATAAAAAATTAAACTCATAAATATGTAGCCTGGGCAGTTAAATGGAGTCTTACGTTTCAGTGCAAGGAACAGGTAATGAAACTGGCAAAGAAATCATTATTTGAAAAAGTGCAGCACAAAAGGGTTCTATATTGAATTATTAAAAACTATAGCTTATAACGGGTGCACCTGCACAAACAAAAAAATTTTGGTAGAGTTACCAGTAGACGGAAGGGACGTGTATATCAATCGATTCTCTTACTTTAAATACAAAAATAACACTTTGAAAATAGAAATTTACTATTTGAGTTTTCCGAAAAATTAAATAGGTGCAAATGGCAGGAACCACTCCTATAAGCACAGGCAGACCAGGCACGCGTTACTTGCCTACATTTTATAAATTGCACTCTTTTCCCTCGCCACTTGGCAATTCCTCGTCATTTATTCCTCTATCTTAATTTTTCCTTCTACAGGGTGTTTTTTTTACAGGTTTGTTTTTCGAATAGAGATAAAGCTGGCATTTTGTGGTCAAATCTGGCAACTCTAATGTCATTTATGTTCAGTTTGGTTTGCCATTTCATCATGAACAGGTTGACAAAAGAACAACGCTTGCAAATCGTGCAAATTTATTTCGAAAATAATGGTTCAGTTCGCGAAGTTTACCGTGAGCTCCGTCCATTTTATGGTCGACATAATCGTCCATCAGAGCAATTAATTCGGTTAACCATGGATCGTTTTCGCACTACGTTTACTCTATGTGATAATACGCATCCGCAGAGACGTCGAACAGTGCGCACCGAAGAAACAATTGCCGCTGTAGAGCAAAGTGTTGAAGAGGACCCGAATGAATCGATTCGCCACCGTGCACAGCAATTGGAGCTTTGTCCATCAACTTTATGGAAGATTTTGCGCAAAGATCTTGGCTTGCGACCTTACAAGATCCAGCTTGTGCAAGAATTAAAGCCGCGAGACCATGCAATGCGTCGTGATTTTGGTGTATGGGCCGAAAATGAGATTGATTTCGATGCTGATTTTCATCGCAAAATTTTGTTCAGTGATGAGGCTCATTTTTGGTTGAATGGCTACGTCAACAAGCAAAATTGCCGCATTTGGAGTGAAGAGAATCCACATGAGACCCTTGAAACGCCATTACATCCACAAAAACTGACTGTTTGGTGTGCTCTATGGGCTGGTGGAGTCATTGGGCCATACTTCTTCCGCAATAATGCTGGAGAGGCAGCTACCGTTAATGGAGACCGGGATAGAGCCATGATAACCGACTATTTTGTTCCCGAATTGGATGGCATGAATGTGGATGAGTTGTGGTTCCAACAAGACGGCGCTACATGCCACACAGCGCACGTCACAATCGATTTATTGAAGGAAACATTCGATGAGCGCATAATTTCGCGGAATGGACCTGTCAATTGGCCACCAAGGTCGTGTGATTTGACACCATTGGATTATTTTCTTTGGGGATATGTGAAGTCGCTCGTCTACACCAACAAACCAGAAACGTTAGGGGAATTGGAAGCCAACATTCGTGGCGTTATTGCCGACATACGGCCCCATATGCTCGAAAAAGTGGTTGAAAATTGGACCTGTAGAATTGGCTTTATTCGAGCCAGCCGCGGCGGCCACATGCCCGAAATCATATTTAAACATTAATGGCATAAAATTATCCTTCCAATAAAGCCAAATTGATGGACGTTAAAACGATTTTCTTGTGTTTATTTCAATTCGAAGTTCTATACCCCTAAAAAAACACCCTTTACTTTTGCTTTTTCCCCACCCCCATATCGCGTTCGTTTTTTTTACCATCTTAGTTTTCCTCTAAGAAGGGAAAAGTACTTCTAAAATTTTATATTCCGACTCCCCTACTTCTCCCTTTCCTTCTGCGGGTACTGATATGTACATAATTTCGAAGATATAGCGGTACAACTTACTTTTCCCAAGTTTTCTTTCGCTACATAGAACATGTATCCATATATAAAATCTCATTAACTTGAACTAATAAACTCCTATCTATACCGAATCACAGCTTTCCTTTCGTGCCAAACGAGCTCCTGAACCTATCGTGAAAGTTTCATAGACATCAACAATAAACTGTGGACATTCCTGAAGCACAAACAAAACACGAAATATGTGGGCGTGGTACCGGCCACTTTTCCAAAACTATGTAAATCTTGACCAAGTGACACATATATCCAAATATCATCAATTTAGACCAGATACGTTCGGATTTATGACGAATTCAAATTTGATATGGCTTGGGGGCGTGGCACCGCCCACTTTCTCAAAACTATATATAACCTGTGAAAATTTCATAAAGAGCGGTTGAGTAATTTGAAAGCCTATAAAGGACACACAGACACGCATTCATTTTATTTATAAGTTACGATTGCGGGAGTATGAATCAAATATTAGTTATAATAAATCGTAAATAATAAATGAATTGTTTTCTGACTCGAGGTCAAATGAAAATAATATTAAAAACACAGGTTTTTAAATTTTGCTCATCGGCAACCGTCTTCAGATAAATTTATTTTACACGTCTCGACGTGGAGCTTTATACTCGTACAATTTTAAGTTGAGTACGAAGAAAATTCAATGGACTTTAATAATAACAAATGCGTTCTTCCATTCAGACAAAAATGGACGGTGCTAAACCGCGTTGCCACTTTTAGCTCCAAACATCCTTTTAAGGAACTTACTAGTAATATGAGACAACAAGAAAATTCGACGGGTTCACTCTACTAAATCTGAGGGTAGGGTTGTTGTTTTTAAAAACAACTGCATATACAAACTTAGCTCATGTTATAGTGCTAAAGATGAAATTAAATCACTTAGGCGAACTATTTTCTGATGCCAATAATTAAAAAATATATAAATTAGTCGTTATGATAACATAGTTTTTAAGCCGTTTGTGATAAATACAATCCGTTGCACAAGTGCACTGAATATTTTGCAAGAAGTATTATATACTAAACTTTATACAACCGGTGTTTGCGTTAATAGGTACATCACATCTCAATCCCCCTCTAGATATGCCATTGGTTGGCTGTTGTACATATCATTTTTATCAAAATGTGTTTATCATACAAAAAAGATTAATTTTAGAATTGTTCTCTCTAGAACTTGCCGTATAATGGCCCTGCTCTTTTAGGCTGTGCCAAAGATTTATATCTTGCATGAAAACGCATCCTTCATATATTAATAAAATAGCAGTTGAGTGTTCGGAATTACATGTGTAGGTAATAAAAACAACAATAAATAGGGAATGGAATGTTAGAAGGCAAAACGCAAGGCACTCCGGTGGCCCAGACATGGTGAGTGCCACGCCAAAAGCTCGTTTATAAGTGAAGTTTAACAGCTCCCGGAATAGATCCATCCAAACAGCTATGTTGTTTGTTTCTTATTTATTCCACATTTTTTATTAATAATAACATTTATAAAAAAAATTATAAAAATAACGATTTTAACCCTTTCAATACGGGTTTTTTTTAAGGCTACAAAATGTTAAATAATGAAAAGTCATTACAAGTGGTCCAAGTAATGTGCCTGCATGCATATTCAAAAAAATTATTTCTAGGAATTGAGAAAATGTCCTGGGAAACCATTGTCCTACCCGTAATATACTGTGGGACACATATGTCCCAATAGTAACAACAACACAAAAGCACTCGATGGGACACATGTGTCCCGTCAGTGTTGAAAGGGTTAAAATAATAAAAAAACCGATCTTGAACTGAAATAAGTCAATGGAATAATCTAACATTCATAGTCCAATAAACGTAATGCAAAATTTTTAATATACTATTTTATTCATAAGTCGCTTAGCACTTACGAAAAAAAACGGCGAACATTTACACAACTTGTACAAATTCTAAAGGGTATTAAAAATAAAAGTTAATAAAAAATCATTATATCCAGTGATAAGCTTAGTTGTAAGAGTAAGGCTGATATTAAAATTTTTTTAAGAATACCAACCTTTATTTGCTAGCAAAATGGCAAATTTTTAGGAAATACTGTTGCGCTTATGAGTTAGTTTTTAACCCTCAACACGTCTGTTTTTTCTTTTGTTTGTTTGATTGAAAGAGTATGTGTTACTTCACAAAAACGCATTGATTTATCCATAGATGTTTTTTTTTTATCAATAATTAGAATTATTTTGTACAAAATATGTTAAAAGATTTACATTAAATCCTTTTCACTAAATTAGCCTCCATTAGTTTTGGGTTTTTGAAAATAGTGAAAAATAGTTGTTGTGCATTTAAGTGACAGCATAAAAGGTTAGAATTTTGTATTAGATTTTGTTTGGTAATCTTTTTTGTATCACTATGCGTTTACTACTTTAGATTTGAATATATACTTCTGAAAGCTTATTAATTTTTCAATAACAAAATATAGAATTTTCGACATTTAGCCTGTATATTCTTCTAATGAGAAGTTTCAATGCACATAAGACACTATTTGTTTATTGATCAAGAATTTCGACTTTCCGTCAGCACATTACATGAAAAATAGTAAGAGTATGAGTATGTTTAGTTGATCAGGAGCTCAGCAACTGGTCAACGTTTCCATTTTTAGCTCATATAAAAATAATAAACTTTTTTTTTTATATACTTTGATTCACTCACTTTGTCACATTGCGCAATACTGCATTAGCAAATTTTTGGTACTAAAATCATATATTAATTACACTTAGTAATTTCACTTTCAAACGCACAATAGCACAAATCGGCAACTAATAAAAAAAAAAAAAACAATCCAAAAATCGACTAAAGAGCGACGGCATTGGCTGTTTTCATTTTCTTAGTTGAACGAACAAAGCAAGAAATGCGCACCGCTTTTGAATGTTCGCTTGAAGCGTACATAGATTTCACACGATCACGCGAGCAGAAGCGCGAACAAACAGTGAACGCGTCGACGCGTTACAAAACGAACAACCAACCAACATGAGTTCGTGTAATTCAACGAAGCGTTTGTTAAAGCGGCGGCACAAGCGCACCACCCAACACAGCATGCAAGCGCCGACAAACAGATACTTAACCACCGGTGAGAAAGACCGGCTACCACAACAAGAAACATAAACAGGCAACACGCGACGAATGATATCACCTGGATGGTTGCTCGGTGGCGCGTTTTGGTGTGGTCGTGTGCTAGCGTACACAGCGATCGAACGATCGTCACGAGCAAAGTGACGACAGCAGTAAAATAACAGTGATTTTGGTAGCAACAGTAGCATTTGAGGGTTAGTTGTTTTATGTTTTTGGTTCACCGTTGTGTTTGTGTTACGTTTTATGGGTTAGTTTTTTGGTTGGCGCATGAGCGGCAGCAGCACTCATCAACCTTCTATCGTGCAATGTTTATGAACTACTGAACGGCTTGTTGGGTGTAGATTTTTGTGGGTAAGAAATTTAATGGAAATTGGTTTTGCAAGGTTTGCAGTGTTAACAGTGATGTTTGTATGGGCATGAGATCGCTGTAGTAATCATAGTCAATGTTATGATGAGACCAAATTATCGCAGTGAAAAAAAAAGATGATTGTAGTGACCAAATTATAATAACGAATCGTTTTGCAATTTTAGCTAACAATATATAATTTAAGAAATGCTGCGATTTTATCGACAAATTTATAGCAGAAATTGGAATATTCAGTAGGGCTAGCCCGATGATAAAACCCAAAGAGTCGAGCACAAAATGGTTTCTTTTCTATACACTACACAGTGGAATAGCCCCATATCTGTATAGCTAAACTCTTGTCTTGAACACCGAAATTAGGTTTCTTTGATCTTGTCTGCAATGCCCCCATCTAAATCTAAAAGGTACACTGGACCTCAGATTTCAAAACATGCTCTCGACTCGTCGAAAGCATTTGACGCAACCTGTCATGCCACATACAATCTTGATGCTACCACTAGAGTTGATTGTGTGATAGGTTTGGAGAGATTACAGTGGGATAATAAAGCGTTCGATCACTTCCTGCCGAGTCTTTCTATCTCGAACCACCGATCACTAAAACAAAATAGTGAAAAAGGAGATGGCCGATGAGATGACTTAGTGAGGACCATCTCTTGTAATCTCAGATGCGACAAAAGAGGCTCTTGAACCCCTAATACTTATCACCCCTAGTGCTATAACTCTCTGCACGGGCTTGCCCATTATAAAAATGGGTGATGAGGAGTATCTGGAAGTCATTAAACAAGATCGATAATCGACCTCACTGAATTGATAAGAGTCACACTAAACCTATATTCACTTAATATGCAGAGTCTCCATAGCGTATATGAATATGAGCCATCCTTAATTAATGGCTTATTTAAACCGATTATGAATTCGGGAAATACATTGTCCGACCTAAAAATTGCTGTGCTTCAATAGGATGTGTGTAAGGGTGCGCTGATGGAACTTGTACATAAGAAACCTTACGTTTAACAAATTGATGCTGTTCGCAGATCTTTTTATCTGACGCCATATGTCTTACAAAGACTATCTTCCATCAAAGCAACACTGGAAATTTCTTTTTTGTTTCTTATCCCATCAATATCCCAGAATATTTTGGTTACAGCCCTGCAATCCTTTGTTTTTATAACAATCGCGCTTACAGGCAGATAAAATAAAGAAGGATTATTCATGTTTGGGTAAAGAATGATAGGTATAGTTAAATCAATGACGTCACTACAGCTCTGTCTTTCTGTAGCTCTGTCTTTTCGAATTGTCTGTTGAGTATATTTAGTTTCCCCATCTAACAGCTCTTAGAAATTACTGCTTTGCTCTAAATCATTAATGGTTTTATTCATTATACAATAGTCATCTGCATAGGAGATATCGTTAACTATTTTTGGGGAAGAAAGGGTCCACAAAATTGGTGATGAAATCCCTCAAACAAAAACTCACGGACTTCTACCGGACCAACAGTGAACACAACAATGTTGTTGCATGCAACATATTTTTATCTGCAACGCAAACAAGTTGTAGCAAAACTTGTTGCCTCTGTTAAATGTACAAGAACAGCAACGCACACCATAGTCAATCTTTATTTACCTACGTACACCGTTTGAGGTGGTAGTTTTCTGTCGAGCACAGCAGCGTAATCATTAAATTTTCTTTCGTCGTTTTTATTGCTGTTGTTATCTACGTACAACTAATGCCGTTGGTTGGTATTGAAACTCGTGGTGGTGACTTTTGTAACTGTATCCGATATATTCGTATCAGTTTTATCTTTTCTTCACTCAACCACCATTGCTTTTGCGTTACCTTTTGTTGTTATTACTTTATTTTCGTTGTTTTCTTATTTTCTCTCTCTGTGTGTACGTGTAGTGGTTTTTGCTTTTCTCACACGTTTGTTGTTTTTACGTTTCGTTGATTTCTTCAAACTTGTTGTTGTTATACATTGCCTTGTCTGCTCAGCTTTGGTTGGTTGGTTGGTCGGTTAGTCGGTTGGTTGAATGCCGGTTGTTCATTTTGTTTCCTTTTGGATCCATTTTTGTAGTGCTAAATGTTTGTTGTTTTCTGATTTTGTATTTTCTTACGTTTACACATTGTACTGTTATTTATTTACTGTAGCGTACGTTTACCACCATAAATGCCTATGTGTTTGATGTGCTTGTATATCTATATATTGTATGTTTATACTTACGTGTTTTTATGTAATTGCATTTGGCGATATTACCGCTCAACCGCAATGGCTGGCTCATTCAGTTCATTTTTATCTATTTTTAGTTGCGTTGCGTGTTCGAGGGGAGGTACTTAAAATTAATGAAAATACGCTTAAATGCAGTTGAAAATGCATTACAAAACACGTGTATGGATGTTTCTTAATGTTTATAATGCATTTTTTTTTTTTAGTTTTTTTACAGCCACTTTTGGTTTGTGCATATTTACCTTGCTTGACAACAAGTTTGTCGCTTAAGTCTTTCGTTAGCAGATGGCGCTCACCGTGGATACTTAACTTTTTCGTGATACAAATCTATATAGACGGGAAAAGGTTAATAAAACAAAAATTATGACAGTTTAAGGCTATAAAATACCCTATTTAGATAAAATAATAATTTTATTGTAGCGTGTTTAAAATTTGTGTAGTATTTTAACTTCAAAAAAAGTTTGTAATGTAGTTTTCGAAAACTTTTAACATAATTTCAAGCTCTAAGCTTGAGATTATCTTTTTTCAATACTATCACGGTTTGGATTTAAAAAAAGGATATTGAATGCATTTGTTAAGGAACGGCGACTAGATGCCCGCCCAATTAAAATTTAATTGCGTTTATCTACCAAGGCTATGTGAATCTGCTGTATTTGATATCTTGGTGGACGATTGCACTATAGTGACGACAAGTATCCTCCAAAAAAATTAGCTATCCCCCGATATTATTTGGTTTTTTCGTAGCGCGCAACCTGCAACTGTAGATGGTAATGTCGATGTCATCAATCTACCGACTGTTTCCTTTTCTCAAAATCTTAGAAATAGAAAACGCTCGTGGTAAAGTAAAAGTCAATCGACCAGGCAGTTCTTTTTACCGAGCTTATCAGGCATACAATGGAGGAGGCTGCAGGTCTATCAGAACACCGCACTCATGAGTACCACGGCATGTCTCCTTGTGACAACAGAGCACCATTTACCCAGTGAGGCAAGAATACTTGGTGTACAAGAGCATAATGAAGTGCTAAATATTAAATTACTGCAAACCGCAGCATCTCAACTATCATTTGCTTGCTGAAGACCCGCCTCATACAAAGATGCACTGGCTGGCCCTCAGCGACATCCACACAGAATAAAATAAAATAAAATAAAATAAAATAAAATAAAATAAAATAAAATAAAATAAACTAAAAGAAAATAATATAAAATAAAATAAAATAAAAAACAATAAAATGAAATAAAATAAAATAAAATAAAATAAAATGAAATAAAAAACAATAAAACAAAATAAAATAAAATAAAAAAAAGTAAAATAAAATAAAACAAAATAAAAGAAAAAAGAAAATAAAAGAAAACAAAATTTAATAAAATAAAAAAAAAATAAATAAAATAAAATAAATTAAAAATAGTAATAAAAGAAAGCAAACGATAAAAGAGAATATTACAAAATAAATAATACTAGAAATTGTAGTAATAAACAGAGTAGAAAGTAAAGAAAGAATGTAGAGAAAAGGTAAATATGTTGAAAGAGACTAAACTAAAATAAACTAAAATAAAATAATATAAAATAAAATAAAATAAAAAACAATAAAACGAAATAAAATATAATAAAATAAAATAAAATAAAATAAAATAAAATAAAATAAAATAAAATAAAATGAAATAAACTACATTAAAATAAAAGAAAATAAAATAAAATAAAATTAAAAAAAGTGAAATAAAATAAAATAAAATAAAAGAAAAAAGAAAATAAGAGAAAACAAAATATAATAAAATTAAAAAAAAATAAAATAAAATAAAATAAATTAAAAATAGTAATAAAAGGAAAGCAAACGATAAAAGAGAATATTACAAAATAAATAATACTAGAAATTGTAGTAATAAACAGAGTAGAAAGTAAAGAAAGAATGTAGAGAAAAGGTAAATATGTTGAAAGAGAGGGGTGACAAAGAAAGGAAGAGAAACAAATATCAAAGAAGAGAGAATTGAAGAAAAGAAAAATATTATAAGGGAAGGGAACCGAAAAGAAAGGAAATAAATAAAGAAAAATGAAAGGAACACCGAAAAAAATGTATATTGGAACGATCTTTCGTCATCCCTTTTCCCTGTCGGAAAAAAATAAAATCAAATCAAAACACCGAATAAATAAAATAAAATAAAAAGTTTTGTGGTTGAATTTATATCACTGGGCAAACTGTAGCACTTATAAGAGCAAACTAAAATCGACATAACCGATTATAATCTTTACAAAAAGGTAGTCGATAAATACGCATTATAATCGGCTATTGCTTGCTGGAGATACCTCTGATTACAGACGTTACAAAAACCCCGTGCAAAATACTGCTGCATGGTTGAGTTTAATACAATGACCACGTTGAGAAAATTTGTTATTTATTTGCTAAAGATACAACTCGCTATAAAATTTATCAGAATCCGAGTAGTAATAAGTTTTTATTAATCAAAAAAAAAAAAATAAGTATTAATTAAAAATTTGTATAATTGATTAATCACACTTTCCTAGCAAAATACATATTTGTTCCTTTTAGTGGTAGTAAAGCGATTTGAAAACAGAGTTTGCGTATATTTTAATATTTATAACACTGACAGCTGTAACCACTTTCAGTAATTACGCAGCAGTTTTTACACTGAAAAAATTTATTTCCTAAATATATTTGCAAATGGCATGAAAATCTACCAGATAGTGCTGCCAACAGCAATCGATAGAAGCTTGGCTTTCGATACAAATGAAAACATCTTTATCATACATTATTAATTCTATACTGCTCACAGTCACACCCTAAACACAAACAAATTGATGTCTCCCTTCAAAATAATTGAATATGAATCATATTTGATATTTCAAAAACAAAAAATTAATTAACATCATTTAATTACTACAAAAAAAAAATACACGCTAAAGTAAATTACCTTGCTCTTTAAGCATTCATTAAGTATCACAAAATGTGAAATACCGACACACTTTTAGCTTTAGGTCGTTTTGTGTTGAGCAACACCCTCAACTCACAGACGTGAAAAATAAATTATTTTACGAACATTTTTGAAATACAAAATCAATCATTTGCCGAATTTGTTGTGCATCTGCCCACTAAATGTTGTTCGTTGTTACATTTTTTTGCAGTTTTGTTGGTGCTTTGAATTTGTTTGCTTGCTAATTTCTCTTCATGCCCACACACACCTGTCAAAATACATATTTTTTCAGCCACCATTGTCGAACGCGTTGGTGGTTCATGCATGTGTTTTGATTAATGAATATGGGATGAGCTCATATTACATACGAACATTAGTATTAACGTATATGCATATGCATATGCATGACATACTAAATATGTTTTACGTTACTGCATATGACATACAAATTTATTGGCGCTCATATGATTGATTCGTGCTCGAGTATATTTAAGAGCATCAAATTTCCATGTCAAATTGTAGTTTTTGTACGAAATTAGGTACGAGTGATTTAAGACTTACTTTGAGTGGTAGAGTGCGTCATATGTTACTCATTCTCCTCTTAATTTTTTTTTGCTGTATCATTGTTGAACTTGATTATTAGAACGTAGATGAATAGGTTTGCTCAATATGTTGAGACGCGTCGCCTATAATGTAATCAGACAATGCTCCGTGAGAACGCAGATGATTAATGAAGAGATTAATGAAGGCCATTGGAACTCGGACTTCCGTACCAGTTCATGACTAATAAATCGGTCACAGAAATCCTAGACAATGCTCATTGTAAAATAGTTCGATGCAATCGAAAGCGAGGACCGCTTTCGAATCCCCTGCGGGTTAGGGGTTTAGAATATGCCTGAGGTACAAAGGTAATGAAGTGCAACTCGATGGTTGATCAACTGATATGATGCCTCTCACCTCTCATTACCCATATTATCCTTCCTTACGGAAGGGTGACATGACCTAGAAGGTTTCACTGGTCATAAATCGCTACCACGACAGTCGGGCAGTACCGTAAGGGAGTGCCTTCGACTGCATCATAATTAGGCTCAGGACCTTAATTGGTGATTTCGAGGGTAGCACTGGACAGCATGGTATCCACTACATATTTGATTGTAACGACTATCGCTCGAAATTCACTGCAATTATCAGGCAGCTTGCACTTGCACCTTACATGAGAAACCCGATCAAAATGTAAGGATTTGGCCAAGTTTCAGTAATAAAATACAACTAAATAAAATAAAATAATATAAAATAAAATTAAAAAAAGACAAAAAAATAAATAAAATAGAATAAAAAAAATTAAATAAAGTAAAATAAAATTAAAAAAAATATATAAAAAAATGCAGGCGAAAATTTCCTAGCAGCTCCCAAAACGGATCTGTAAGAAAAGCTATCGCGGTTGTCTCTAAAATTTTTCCTACTCTATTTAATTAAACCACTTTTAATAATTATTTAAAAAATGATTATTAATAAAATAAAAACAATAATTATTTTCATAAAAAATTAAAAAGTGAAAAATTATTATTTTTGACCTTGATCTCGTTTCATGAATACTTAACAAAAAAATAAAAAAAAATAAAAATAAAATAAAATAATAAAATAAAATAAAACAAAATGAATTAAAATAAAATAAAATAAAAATAAAATAAAATAAAATAAAATAAAATAAAATAAAATAAAATAAAATAAATTAAAATAAAATAAAATAAAATAAAATAAAATAAACTAAAATAAAATAAAAGAAGATAAAATAAAATAAAATAAAATAAAATAAAATAAAATAAAATAAAATAAAATAAAATAAAATAAAATAAAATAAAATAAGATAAAATAAAATAAAATAAAATAAAATAAAATAAAACAAACTAAATTAAAAAAAATAAAAAACAAATAAAATAAAATAAAATAATATAATATAAAATAAAATAAAATAAAATAAAATAAAACAAAATAAAATAAAATAAAACAAAATAAAGTAAAATAAAATAAAATAAAATAAAATAAAATAAAATAATATAATATAAAATAAAATAAAATAAAATAAAATAAAATAAAATAAAATAAAATAAAATAAAATAAAATAAAATAAAGTAAAATAAAATAAAATAAAATCAAATAAAATAAAATAAAGTAAAATAGAATAAAATAAACCAAAATAAAATAAAACAAAAAAATTAAAATAAAATTAAATACAACAAAATAAAATAAAATCAAATAAAAAATTTGAAAAAAATAAAATAAATAAAAAATAAAAGAAAATAAAATAGAATAATAAAATAAATTAAAATAAAATAAAAAAAAAATAAAACAAAATAAACTAAAATAATATTAAATAAAATAAAATAAGATAAAATAAAATAAAACAAATTAAAATAAATTTGAAAATAAATTAAGGAGAAAGGAAAGGAAACGAAGCTATCAATAAATCATAACTTAGATGTCAGGAAGCTACATAAGTTATGTCTTAACCAGCTGAATTACTCAAAGTATTCGATAGTTGACCCTCTCTGCCCACTCCTCATCTTCCAAAATAACAAAAAGTTCTAAATGATCAAACAAAAAAATTTTCCACTTAATGCAAATTAGTCTTGATGCTGACTGATTTGCATATTTTCCAAGAAAATTAACCAACCTACAACTACATATGGATCCCTGTATATACATTCTTACATATGTTTAGTCATATTTATATAAGTCAATTTGCGAAAAGCGGGGCAAACAGAAATTATGATTTTTGTTGTTGTTTGTATGTGCTTGATTTTATGAGCTCCATCAACACTAATGCGCTAACTCATCACCGTTTTAACTGCAAGACTTGGCTAAGATTCTAGGCTATTCTTAACCTACGCATACGCATGCTTGTACTTATGTATATTTGTACAAATGGACGTGTATTTAACTGACAGATTGCCTGCGAGACTAGTCGGCTAGCTAACTTACTGTTGTGTTAAATAGCTAAATTCAAGTTGACTTAGACGAATTGCAGCAATGTGACCGTGAGTGTAGCAGCAGTCAACAGACGGCATTAATAGCGAATATACATATTATCAAACTGGTTCAACTATTTTTGGTGCGAGGTATGAAATGAAGGCAAGTGCACTTAAGAAGCAAATGCTTAAGTAGTGGTGTGTGTTTGGATTAATTAAAGAACTAAAAGGAGCCGGTTCATATTACACTGCTTTTCGTGCCTCAGCTACTTAGTGCATATTTTTAAGTTGTACCTAAACAGAATCGACTCGTACCCCTAGCTTTGGGTTGAGATCCATCAAATAAGGTGATCTTTACCATCTCATTCATGCTGGGAAAGAGAGTTCAAGCAGCATACAAAAACCGCTCAGACTAGATAACTTTAGTAGGCGGTTGTGAATTTCTAGGACTGGATATTAGGGAAAAATATTGAAGTAGGTACTGAGGCGAGCGAAAACAAGGCAGGAGACAAACATCCTGAGTTACAGCCATCCCGTCATCATAATCAGCATCATCATCATGACCCTAACCATCATTATCACCATCATTATCACCATAATCATCATTTTCATCACCGTCATCATAATCAGCATCATCATTGTTATCATCATCACCACCACATTCGTTAGCACCATAATCATCATCATCATCATTATCATTATTGTCATCATCATCACAATCATTCTCATCACCATGATCTTAATAGCCATAATCGCCATAATCATCATCTTCATGATCGTCATCACCATAATCAGAATCATCATCATCATTATTACCATTATTACCATTTTTGTCATCATCACCATATTCATCATCATCATAATAATCATCATGACTCCAATCATCATCACCATCATCCAGTTCATCATCATCATCGTCATCCCCAGCGGTACGAAAAAGTCTTATACGCCTTCGTACCCTTCTTCGCGTTTTTCCTTGTCATTTTTGTACCCACTCTCTCTTTCTCTCTCTCTCTCTTTCTCTTCTTATAACTAACTTAACTCAGATATCCCTCATCAATATGCGAAGTCATAGTAACTTTGTGCGATAGGTTAGGAATGGTTTTCTGCCCAAAATAATTTCTATACATTTATCAAAGTTCTGAAATTTTCACGGGACCCGCGATACTCGGCTTTTTAAAATATTCGGTTCCCTGAGTATGATTCCTTCTCTTCCCAAATTACTTTTCATGCCGATACACATGCATATCTCTGTTTGTCTATGTAAAATCACATAAGCTTTATGCAAGAATCTCTGATAGTCACATGAGGGAATTAAATCACACAGATGTGGCATAACTCATAAACTTAATTAAAATCATAACGAAAAAATGCGAAATGCAATTGCAAAAAAAGAGAAAAACTACAACTAGGCAATAAGACAAATCAAAATAATAACTATAACATCAGCTGACAGCTAGCGGACAGTTGCTTAGACATTCAAATATAATTCTCAGATAGAAGCGAAGGAGAAAGATTTCCACATGGCATATTTGTAGGAGAGAAATTGAATGTATGGCTAGCTGGCGTGAGTGTACTTGAGTTGAATGCAACTAACTGATATATGGCAGATCATTTTGGCTTTTTGCGCTTCCCTATTACTCTTGTGTGTGCATAGCTATGCAGAAGTCATATGGATATTTCAGCACATCGTCTGATGACTGTTGAGTGGAAAATGACATCGCTGAACATTGGGATGTACGAGGTGTGTTCAAAACGTATCGCGAATTTTGAACTTTCGCTGGTTACGTATATTCGAATTTCGAATTTTCTGTGGCGTTATGTTGGTACTCATGTCTCTCACTTATGCCGACAAGCTCGGCCATTTTGAATGTTCAGTTAATTGTTGACAGATGCTTTGCTTGCACGTGTTTTGGATCGTCTTCGATTTTTACCTTTTCAAAAAAATGGATCAAAGAACCTGTATCAAATTTTGTGTGAAAAACGAAATTAAGTGCGCGGATGCATTCCGAATGTTGACTGTGGCATACGGAGAAGCTACCTTGGACCGAAGCAACGTTTATCGGTGGTACAAAATGTTCTCAGAAGGCCGAGAAGATGTGCAAAGAAGAACAAAAATTGGCTTTTGCACCACGATAACGCCCCTGCTCACGCATCGTTGCTTGTGCGCGACTTTTTGGCCAAAAACAACACACTAATGATGCCGCAGCCACCGTATTCCCCAGATCTGGCCCCCTGTGACTTTTTCTTGTTCCCTAAACTGAAGAGGCCCATGAAAAGACGACGTTACGCTTCTCTTGACGAGATAAAGACGGCATCAGCAAAAATGATTTTTTGATGTGCTTCGAAGATTGGAAAAACCGTTGGCACAAGTGTATAATATCTCATGGGGATTACTTTGAAGGGGGAAAAATAGATATTCATGAATAAATAAATAATTTTTGAAAAAACACAAAATTCGCGATACTTTTTGAACACACCTCGTACATCAGCACGCTCATTCGTCTGTGCATACAAATTTCCAATGTGTATATATAAATGTATGCGTAAGTACGTACAGGCAGACAGGGTGTTATTAAAATGAAATCATCATCTTAAAGCTTATTCTTAGACTTTTTGATGCATTCTGAGCTTAGCTTCAAGCGTTGTAGTTGTATAGATATATGTATGTCTGCATAGGTTTCAACTGCATTTACATAAATGTCGAATATTTGACTTTATTAATTTAATACACTTTTTGCATACGCGGAATGTGCCGCAAAGAAAAAGTTTATCATAGTCAATTTAAGAACTAGCTGTAGTGGTTATACGAGTTTTAAAGAATTATTCTAGTTTTTATTATTAGCTATCATTTAATGAAATGTCTTACATAGTGCATATCGTCGGTGTAAATGTATAACCGTATATATATGCTATATATTAGATACGAATCAAGATATTAATATCGACTTTTGGTACTATACATATTTTCGAATTATACGAGTATATGTCACTTTAAACAACTCAGTATTCAAGTTCGTGGCTGCAGTCTTTTGTCCTTAATGGGTCTTTCCATATCAAATCGTCAGATAGTTGGAATCAACCCCTTCCGATTTGAATGAGACTTGGTGTGGAGTTTATTTTAATCATAAAACAAAGATTTGCCAAAGAAAAAAAAATATTTTTTTTTTCAAAAGTAATGCTAATACAAAAAACTAAACTGTGGCTTTTCCGAAGGAGGTCCTTAGAATTATAAATAAAATAATATAAAAAAAATTTTTTTTAGAAATTTTCTAGTTTTCAAAATAGGAAAAATTCAAATTCGCCATTAAAGTTTGTACTAAAATTTTTTTGTATTATACCTCTGACATAAGATTGGAGTACAAAATTTCGATTTTAAAAAATTTTAAATTTTCTAAAATTAGAATAAAAATTTTTTTATGGTGAGAAGTTGGGCACTTCGAAACATGCCATCCTATAGCATCGCAATGCAGATCGTTCTAATTTTTCCTCTAATATCAATTAAACACTTTTTTTTGAAAATTTTTTTTTTTTATACCTTTATACCCCTTTTAAAAGTGTTAAGGGTTTTTTTGAAATGCAGTAGTTTCCGAAATATTTGAAAAAAGCCTTCACAAAACAAAGAAACAGCTTTTGAAAAAATATTAAACAAAAAAATTTTTTTTTTTTTTTTTTTTTTCTGACAGAACTTCTTTTTATGATAAAAGGAAACGTTCCACGCAATTTCATTCCAATCGGATGTGGTTGATACCAACAATCTGACGATTTTACATGAAAAGACCCAAATGATTTCAAAACTCGAATCTTTGATAAATACGTATTTATGTAGATACCGTTTTTAGGAGGGTGCTGAAGTGTTTGAAATCAGATTTAGGTATTTGAACTACAGCTTTAAGACAACTTGTATTTTTAAATATTTTTGTGAAATATTTCGATTAAATCATTAAAAAAAGTACATCGACTAACCCCCTCCAAAAGAAGTTCTACCTAAGGCCCTGTAAAATATGTTGTTTTTGTTGTTGTACCAGCAGTTTTTTACCAAGATGAACTAAGTGTATTTATTTTATCCAGAACCAAGGTTTCCTTAGCAGGAAATTTTAAAATTTTTCTTAATTAATTAATTTTAATTGTTTTAAGAATAATTTTTGGATAAGCTTTTGTGTTGGTGCGGTTTATTTCTGGCTTCTTTTAGGTTTCAGTAAATTATCTTTGTTGGCGTTCCGGTAGGTTTAGTATGGAATTGGATTCTCTTTCAGTGTCAAGGAACTAACCTTTAATTTCAAATGAATATCTTTCAATTTCGTGCTCAACTTCGGTACAGACTGAGATGTATTTGTGTAAGATCAGTAGCAGATTTTAAAAAATGAAACAGAAAAATGGAATAATCAGTGGAACACTAAGCTACGAAGTACTTAAAGTTCCACTTCAATGAAAAGAGGGTTAACAATCTCTGGAATATATATGAACAGTACAATCACATATCAATAGGCATGGGTAATTTTGCATTGCATTGAGTGATTGTGCTGATGGTGGTATGACATAATAAAAATTGTTTTAATCCTAAGTAAAAGAGAGATCCAACATAGGCTTCGCGGTCTATGGTTTCTTAGACGCTAACTTACAAAAGAAAATAGTCAAAAACTTCATTTGAATAACTTCCATTATAAATTATTCCTTACTCAAGCCAATCAACGCAAAAAGTCCAATAGCGCACACAGTTGAAATTTCTTTGACACAACAGCCGAACTTTAGCATTCAACGCTTCACTCCCTGATCGAAACCCTAACACGATTCCATTAATGCGATTGAGTTGCCCAATGCGCCACTGCATTTCAATGCTGCTGCAACGCGACGAAAATTGTGTCTTCATCCATTCCCAACCACTTCACTTTGAAACAAAAGGATTTTCTGTTTTTTTTAATGCATTAAAAGAGAAATGCGTAAAACTTTTTGAAAATTAATGAACTCACCAAATGTTCGCTCGCAACATCATCGAATAATCGTCAGCAAATAATTTATTTATTCCGTTCCTTCCATTTTTTGCATGGGTATTGTCTGTATTTGCATAAACTTATCATTTGTTGCTTTCATTCCCTTTGACATTATGTTATAAAGTTTTGTTGTTGCAATTGTACAGCGAGCTGTTGTTAATTTAATTTGCGTCAATTTTTATGCATCAACACATATTTTGTTGTTAACGACAGACAGGATTTCGAATTTATCACGCAGGACATACTTGCACGCAAACGCAAAGGATGTAGCAACAGAAGGGCTTGCTGGACAGTTTGTGAACTCATTTATCATTGACAGCAAACAAGTAAAGACACGTACATATATACATAGCAGTGATTTTAATATGAACATGTGTTCCCTTTTTAAAGATGTCAAATTTGCATATTCAAAAAACACGCACACAAACACATTGCGCACTCAAGCACGCATAAATAGATTTGCGCATGCGCATACTGAGTCACCCCTTTGATTGCGTTCTATGAAATTTTGTTGTAGCTCGTGATCATTTTTTTTTTCAACTCAACTTCAATTTATCTTTGCTTTTGCTCCTCTTTGTGTGACACTCTTTAAAAGTGACAAAACAATTTGTTATGCCATTAAACATTCAACACTTAAGCATCCTCAAGAACTAGTTTAAGTGCTTTAGATATTCTTATTGCTTCTATTTGTTTGACTTATTTTGGTTCTTTTCGTTTTGTGCTCGTATACCTAACTGACTTTTCATGGGATACTCATGCTCGAGCTCACACGTCCGGACTTAATCTATTCGCATCTTTAACACCTTTCATGGTTTTGCTTTCGTTGATGAGAAATTTCTTAAACGTGACGAATTCGTGTCAAGGACTTGTTTATGCGGCTTTTAAATGCTACGTCACAAAGGATTTATACATATGTACTTGAGATAATTGTAGAATTATGCAAATATGATCAGTTATGTAAATGATGGTATGAGAAGACGGTTACGTAAAAAGATAAAGGCAAGAATAATTCGTTCTGATTATTTGTAGAGTTAGTTCAGTTAGTCTATCAGGATAAATCGAATTAGATCGTACCTACAAATGTGCTTATTTTTGAATTTTTTTGAAGACAACATATTTAATTATAAACATGGGTAGAACGATAATGCTTTTTGAGAGATTTCCCTCAAAAACTTCGACATCGAGCCAAACATGATAAGACAATCGCATCGAATCCCTTCAATATAAGGGGCTAATTGAGTGGCCAGTAAATTTAAATTGAAGCATAAAATTAAAGACTTCACTCGAGAACGGAAGTACCACTTTAGCGAAATAAGTGGTAACAAACCCGTGCTTGTGTAAAAGATGCCTGCAAACCGAAACTTGGCTTGAAGCCAAAGTCGGTACACTAATTTCGAAGAGAGCCAAACAAATTTCAAAGTTTCCATGTATTTGTTTATTTCAAACTATCGTAGTGTTCGCTAGCACGAAGGTGAGTTGAATGTGTGAAGTATGTGCACCTTTGAATTTACCTCAAAAAGTAATCGGGCCTGGCTAATATTATAACGCTTCCAATTTCTGACCAGAGGAAGGCTACGCTAATTAAATAAAATAAAATAAAATAAAATAAAATAAAATAAAATAAAATAAAATAAAATAAAATAAAATAAAATAAAATAAAATAAAATAAAATAAAATGAAATAAAATAAAATAAAATAAATAAAATAAAATAAAATAAAATAAAATAAAAAAAAATAAAAAAAAAAATAAAAAAAAATAAAAAAAAAATAAATAAAAATAAAATAAAATAAAACAAAATAAAATAAAATAAAATAAAATAAAATAAAATAAAATAAAATTAAAAAAAATAAAACAAAATAAAAAAAATAAAATAAAAGAAAATAAAATAAAAAAAAAGAAAATAAAATAATAAAAAAAAAAAAAATTAAAAAAAAAAAAATAAATTAAAATAAAAAGAAAAATAATAATATAATATGTATAATATAATATAATATAATATAATATAATATAATATAATATAATATAATATAATATAATTTAATATAATATAATATAATATAATATAATATAATATAATATAATATAAAATAATATAATATAATATAATATAATATAATATAATATAATATAATATAATATGATATAATATAATATAATAAAATAAAATTTAAGAGAATTAAAAATAAAATTTATAAAAAATAAAATATAATAATAAATAATCACAAGACACCCCCACGATTGGCTTAACCATTTGTGATTTCTTGTCGTGGATTATACGAGTATATGAAGACACAAAAGCATACCTTACGCTAGAAGAGTCAAGTCCCCTAACCAGCTGGGCCAGTTTTTCTCCTCTAAGATACCTTTCAATTCAAATACCAGCACAGCATAGTAATAACATAACAATTGGGAACACTGGCGAGTTCTTATATTCCGTATAGGGAAATGGAGTCTAACGTATTGTGGTATCTAAATATAATTTATTTAAGATAAACCAATAAAACAAAAATTAAATGTATGCCCAAATATTTTAAAGAAGAGTAAAAAAAATTATTCATAAAAATTCTAATTTCCTAGTATTCGCATTTATTTACTTGACTTGGTTTAACTAAAACAAAATTATGCAGTCAATTCGAGAGCAATTTTTCTTTTCATGCCACCAGCGCAGTCTCATAAATTTTATTTCTTCCTTACTTGCTGAGTCTTGTCTTATTCAACGAATGGAAAATTGCTAGAAAATCACATGCAATACGAAAAAGAAACCAAAAATAGCAACAAAAGCACGTTGCATGCAACAGGCATAATGCGTCGTATGCCCCGCCCCATTGCGCGCACCTGCAAACTGCTATTACAAATCGCTAACTTGTAGATACAACGGTAGGCGCTTTAACATTTGATACTTTTCATTGTTGTTGTAGTTTGTTTTGTTGGCTTTTCCGCTGCGTACGAAATTGAATTATTCATGCGATTGTACGACAATCAATTGAAATTGAAATAAATGCGCGCAGCGACGACCATCACCGATCAATGATCAGCGGCAATATCGAATGCGCAACTTAGCGCAATGGAATAAATATATCTATTGATTTGTTGTTGTTATTGCTGCTTTAGTTGTACGCATGCCAATAATTGTTGCTATTGTTGTTGCTGTTGCTCTGGCTACCGCATTTGCTACTGTTTTACTTGTGACATGTGCGCTGCGGCAATAAAATGTTTCATTCGTGTTCTTGTTTTTGTTGTTTTGCTGCTATCGCTAGATTGTGATTATTGCATGTTGTTGGTTTTGGTTGCACAATTGCCTACATTGTAACCCTCTACTGCTTGCTGGCTGACCGCCAATAGCGCTATTATGCAACAGTGACCACGAAATGGAGCGAAAATAGCAGATAAAAGAGAAGAAGAAGAATGTTTACAGATTACCCTTTGGCAGCGATGAAATTGTGATTTAAAGTATCGCAGATTGATTTGACAGCGGTAGGTTCAATGGTTTATGGTCACAATCGCGCTATTGATCTGAAGCGGATTTATATCGTGGGATGATTTTAGGTACAAGGACCCCACATGTGAACCAAAAGTTGTTATTTAAATGGTAATGAGACTGAAATAATTTTATTTGAAAAAAAAAAACAAACTAAATATATAATGGCCGGATTTATAGTGTTGCAAGTGTAGCTGTTTGTCTGACCTATGATCTCTGAAATGCAGAAGTGGGAAAAGAATCCCTGCTAGAATTGCGATAGATAAGAAGATGGGCAAGGCAGGAAGACAATCGAGTCCTGCGAAGAGTACTACGTTGATCATGCAAGAAAATATAGCGGCTTTGTTGTGTCGGATTTGTGTTGGGAAGCACATGCGGCCGCCAGTAACTGTAACTTACTCTAGCTCACTAGCATCTCGCTACGATCTACTTCAAGGCAAAAATTTACAAATATATTGTCATGTGCGTCTACGAGTTGTGCATTACTGCAGTCTGATGTTGCATCTCTCAATGATCCTAAAATGGTAACAAGATGATCCAGAATTCGTACCGCAACTAAGCCGAGGTATTGCCAAATAATCTTGACAATAATATCGAAGTGGTACTGATATCTTTTACAAAGGGTCTTACTTGCATTCCGAAGAATTACTAAAAATATTACTGAAAGAATTTTAAAAATAGCATTGATATGTGGAGATCACTTATTCATATCTTCCTTTCTCTAGGAATCCCGCAAGTTACAATAAAATTCTATCTTTAGGTCTCTCTCGACGAGTGAGACTAAAACGTCATATGCTTTTAATCGTATCTGTGATGTTCTATGGTGCAGAGGCAGCGTCTTTCGAGGAGCTTTCGAGACAAATGTGTTTCAAGAGATTTATGGATTCCCGAATATTTATGCTAGTCTCCCGTTTTTGTACAAACATTGGAAAATGCAATCGGTCAAAGTCCAGAAACCCCTTTACTGCAAATCTAGTTCCGCCACTACAATTTATATTCTTGTGCTTTTGATTTTGTTGGCTTTACTCGAGCGGGTGTTTTGCTGACGCTGCAATGTCAATAGCCAATGCCGGAATTTAGTCAGATTTGGTAGCAATGTCACCACATTTACGTTGCAGTAGGAGTGGCAGCAGCAGTGACAATTGTCTCAATTGCAATTGACAATGGCAACAAAAAAGTTAAATAAATGCAAATCTAATACCAATGCAGTACAGTACTTCTTCGGATTTGTTAAATTTTTTGTTGTTGTTTTTGTTACAACAAACAATTTGCATTACATTTGTTTGATAGATATTTTTTTATAAAATGCACAAATGTCACACACATACACGGCTTTGGAAAATCGTTGATGACATTGAAGCCTTTCCTAATGCAAATTTTGTCACTGTTATGGATCTGCAAAAAAAAAAAAAAACAAAAAATAATCAGTTAGACTGGAGGTGGGCTTCCAACTGAATTTGACATATTTTACATAGCATTCGGGAATAATGTTTTAAAGATATGTTTTCTATCTTAAAATACTCAATACCTTACAACGATAGAATTTAAAGTCTGTTAAAGATCGTTTCTTAACTTATATGTTCGTAAAAATATTACTTTATAATTGTCACACCTCCTTAATTATCTCTTCTTGTTTGAAGCGAACCATGCCTGAGTGTGGAAAAAATTCTGGGTTATCCTACTCAAGAGTTGGAATTGCCAGATAGAAAGCAAACTGTGACCCATCTTGCTGTTTTATATCAAAAATATGTAGGTAATCAATGGTAGTTACTTCGTTGATTATTATTCTGGACGATGAAAGTTTTTTAAGGAATATCTGTACGTTTGTTTACTATGCAAAATGCAGGCTTAGTTTATTCACTTATGAATCGCCTAAGATAGGGGTCTTTTCATGTCAAATCGCCGCATGGTTAAAATCGACCCATTATTGGAATGAAATTTGCAGAGTGAAGAGCTTATTTTATCATAAAATCAGGTTCAGCAAAAGAAAAAAAAAAAAATTCATGCAAACTCTAAATTTTAACTTTTTCTTTTTTTTCCTATTTTGCAAAGTTAGCGTTTTCAATAATTCGAAAACTACTATAGTTAAAAAAGTAAATGTCGGAAATTTCAAAGAGGGTACTTAGAGGTATAAAAAAAAATTACGAATCGCCTAAGATAGGGGTCTTTCCATGTCAAATCGCCGCATGGTTAAAATCGACCCATTATTGGAATGAAATTTGCAGAGTGAAGAGCTTATTTTATCATAAAATCAGGTTCGGCAAAAGAAAAAAAAAAAAAATTCATGCAAACTCTAAATTTTAACTTTTTCTTTTTTTTCCTATTTTGCAAAGTTAGCTTTTTCAATAATTCGAAAACTACTATAGTTAAAAAAGTAAATGTCGGAAATTTCAAAGAGGGTACTTAGAGGTATAAAAAAAAATTACGAATCGCCTAAGATAGGGGTCTTTCCATGTCAAATCGCCGCATGGTTAAAATCGACCCATTATTGGAATGAAATTTGCAGAGTGAAGAGCTTATTTTATCATAAAATCAGGTTCGGCCAAAGAAAAAAAAAAAAAATTCATGCAAACTCTAAATTTTAACCTTTTCTTTTTTTCCTATTTTGCAAAGTTAGCTTTTTCAATAATTCGAAAACTACTATAGTTAAAAAAGTAAATGTCGGAAATTTCAAAGAGGGTACTTAGAGGTATAAAAAAAAATTTTGAAAAAAAAAAATTTTAAACTACTAACTTTAGAAATTTTCGATTTTTCGAAACCGAAAAAATTAAGGTTCGTCATTTAATTTTGGACTCAAAGTTTTTTGTATTGTAGCTTTGATACCACTGATTCACAAGGTGATTTTTTCTTTTTTTAAAAATATGAATTTTTAAATTTTTTCCAAAATAATTTTTTTTTTTTAATTTGTTTTAACTTTCTAGTCGAGTTCAATTAGTTAAACGCAAAATTACTCAATTTTGATCACTGAAAAGTTTTCTTGGTGCTGCTAGAACGTAAAAACCAAAATGTAAGAAAACACTTTTAAGCATACATTTTATTTTTTGAAATAAAATAGTTTTCGAAATACTGAAAAAATTACCTTCACAAACCAACAAAAAAAGTGAAATTTTGAATTTGCATCACTTTTGAAAAAAAACTTTGTAATATTTTTCCTTGGCAGAACTTCGTTTTGTGCTAAAAGGAAACTCTGCACTTAATTTTATGCAATGAAAAGACCTATTATTCCTTATCAACATTTATTGGTGTTGTTATCCATTCCTATTTACCGATAAGTGCAGCAAATTAGAAACATAGAGAGGAACCAGTCGTTCTCAACCGGGGTTTCTATCTCTTTACTGGTCTTTTCAAACTTCTGCTGCATATTCGGGTGTCAAGCCTTCTTGTTCTGTGAAGTCAACTTAGTGCCTTCTACAAAACTATTCTAGCCAAATCGGGACAGCTTAATAAACTATCGATCGATCGATCACCTTTTGTATTGCAACGTTTCGCTTAAGGATCTTATTTGTTATATAATATGGAACTGTGCATTAAGCTCATGTTTGATTGCAACTTGATTGGCAAGGAAAGAAATTACTTTGAGCTAGGTTACATTTAGTGTTGTTTTAACTTCAAGAAAATCAGCACAATTTGTATGTTCCTTTTTTTTAGATCTGTAGCTGATCCCGAAATATAACCCCCGTCCCTAAGCATAGCAACATTTTGGTAAAATTCCGTAAATGAAAATGAAAATTTGCCACACAGCACGCACATAACTTACAAGTACATGGCCACCAAGCAAAGTTCACTATGTGTTGTGCGCCATAGCAAAACTAAACTCAATTTTTTAAGGAACATTTTTTCTAAATTTGAAATAATTTCTAAAGCTTTGCGCATTCTCAACAATTTCCGCAAATATGCGCGCATGCTCAAACGCTCTAGTTATTTCAAGCTGCATTTTCTGCAGTCTTGTTCATAATCAGCGTCGTCGGTTCGTTTGTGCACGTCGCGCCCATGCGTCGCCTCGTACGTGCGGCCAAAATGACACGCGCGCATGCGTGCCGTTGCTTCGCGCACCTATGCTGGGGCCTGCCTTGCCACGCCGCTGTTATGCGCTGGGCAGCACTGAAACCTTTGGTGGCCTGACAAACCCATTTGGATCATATTTCATCCGGGCTTTATACATGGCTACACACACAGTCATACAAATCTGCTTGCCTGAGCAGCATTGTTGTGTTGTGATGTCATCACTGTAAGCCGGTGAATTTGTTTGCGTTGAATTACTGCGGCTGCGGGACCCACCTGCGTCACCTGTGCGCCGAAAACACATCAGCACACATACAAGCGTGCATTAAATGAAAACCCTGCAGTCAAAAAAACTAGTTGTGAACGAAATCAAAACTAGTATGTACACTAAATACAACTAACAAACTAACTGCCCTTTTCCATGTTCAGATTTCGGATAGAAATATAGCAGTCTAAAACTGTTTTAAAATATTTCAAAAAGTTTTACTTTAATCGTGGTAAGGGAAATCGATCCACATAACCGTGGCCACAAGTTCGAGTACAAGTGCCATGAACAAAAAAATAGAAAAAAAACTTTATTCAGACTTTTGCAAACTCCGAATATTTTCGCAGCCTGCCTAACTTTAAATATTTACTGGTATACGTTTAGCTCTTTTCGGTCTAGCTCAGTACCAGTCAGGAAATTGTAATTATATATTAGTAAGTTTCCTCACTACTTTACTGTTTCACTGCAGTGTACCTGTTTGAGTGTGTATATGTGAGCATGAAATATAAAAAAAGGTATTCACAGCGGCATGTGCGAGACCTGGTGAACTGGGTTTGCTCTGAAATTTAATTTCTATTTTTTGCATTTCGTCTGATGTTTGCCGCCCTGCAAAGTGCCGCAAAATTAAATTAAAATGAAAACAATCAAATTCACTTAGCATATTTGCATGAGCTTAGCTCACATAAACAATGCCGGCTTCGAAAGGGAAATAAACTAACACCAAACCTCTCTGAGTTGGAATGACAAATTAGAGCAATTATGAATATGGTGTGGCAATTTTTTCGTTGATGGGTGCAGAGATATGCGCATGCGATTAAGGCCAAATTTATTGTTTTTGTTGCCTACGAAAAATTGTCACAAATTCCCAAAATGCTCATGAATGTTTCATAAAAATTTAGATTACAAAAATTTAGATTGAAAAATAAAACAAGATAAAAAGAGTCAGGCATAATCAGCACGGTTAAGTGATGCTCCAATTTGCAGAATCTAACATTTTACATCGCTCAAAAACACAAGTTAAAAGACACTTCTTTTCTGAGAATCATGCGAACTGAACTTTGGCTTTTGCATATCAAAGCTAGCGATAACACATCAATTTGAAACTCGAAGCGAGGTCGAGTCATCTTACATCCGTTGTTTTTACCTTTAAATTAAATTCGTTTCTTGTTTGCTCGCTCATTTCTTTAGTTAATTCATGAAAACTTGGAATATAGCTCAGAACCCCGTGAAAACGAAATCTAGTATAATCAAGATATATGGAAAATAATTGAAATTTATTCAATTTAAAATCTTGCGATTCATTTTAAAGTAACTACCCGGTGGGCTAGGAAATTGAGACTTTGTACATTGATCAGCAATTAAAGACAATAGCATATGCTGTAAATGGAATTCCGTTGGATGGCGCACTGATCGAGATGATTTAAAATTTTTGAAAATCAGGGGGAATTTTGTGATCGGTTTCTCACTAACTTTCCGGTTACTTAGAAGCTTGAAATTTGCCACATAGTTCACGACTCAGTGGCAATACAATCTGCATTTGACGAAATTCCGCTACGTGGCGCACTGAACGAGACAAATAAAAATCCTTGAAAACAGGTTGAGTTCTATGCTCACATGTGCCGAGTAACTTCCCAGTGCGGTCGAGGCTTAAAACTTGAGCCGTAGTTCAGAACCAGGTGACAATGCTATATTTGATCAAAAAATTCCGGTCGGTGGCGCACGGATACAATTAGTAAAAAAATTATTTTGAGAAATTGGAAATGTTGCGATCTATTTTTAACTAACTTCCTGTCCATATAAAAGCGCATAGTTCAAGACTCAGTGGCAACGCAATCTGCAAGTGCCCTGTTAGGTAGAGATTTAAAACTTTATTAGCAACCCTCCAAATGTGTTTCCGCCATGAAAAGGCTTCTCAGCAAAAACACATTGCTCCCGTCAATTTGTAGGACAAAGTAAAAGGCGGTGGAGTTTTAATTCCTATAATACCAGCGAGTGTCCACAATAAACTCCTGTGGGCGAGGGGGTTAGTATTTGCCCGAGGTAGGTATGCTTATCGTAATGGGGTCAATCGCTACCGCAGCAGTAGGGCTGGTGCTGCAAGGTCCTTGTACTGGAGTTTACCGGATTCATATCTGCCAAAGGACTGCCAGCAACCCTCTTTGATCCATCACGTCCTATTCCATGAATAGATACGACAACTAATAAATGTCCACAATACTATTTTCTGGGTCCATGCAAGGACCGTCTCATCACATGCTGTGAATGTCCATAATTTTGATCGATATATTTGTTCACGATGATCGGTTTTTCCATCTTAACCACGAACTCACTCGAAAGTATCACAATTTCTTGCTGTAGGGATATCGGTTAGTATGAGATAGATATACTTTA
Source organism: Merzomyia westermanni (assembly GCA_949987695.1). Classification (NCBI taxonomy): domain Eukaryota; kingdom Metazoa; phylum Arthropoda; class Insecta; order Diptera; family Tephritidae; genus Merzomyia; species Merzomyia westermanni. The sequence goes on along the minus strand of OX465291.1, from coordinate 144,167,174 downwards.
GTAGGAGATAGATAGGCTTAAGTTAAAAACTCTCTTTCATCCAAGATGTTTAACATTAGAAGTGATGTACCGTCATTGCATAAGAATTGCCCCTTTGACCATTCAACGTCTTGCAGATATCCAGGCTGGATATATTGTCCCGAAAAATGTTCTAGGTTGCAGATTCGTGTGAGAAATTCGCACCTAGTCGACCTTTATGCAAGGCTATTTAAACGTTTTTTAACAGCTAACACCATTCGTTCTGACGCAGTTGGATGGATTTCAAAATAAAAGCAGCGCAAACATTTCTCTCATTTATTGCCTGTTCAAGCGTTACACTGTTACACTCTGACTGAGTAAGAGTTACGCTTTTTATGCGACTGAAAATTGCCACAACATGTTGCACTCACTAATGTAGGCACAAAGTACAATTACTTGCTGCCGCAGTCTTGCCAAGGCTTTGATTGATTTACAAAGAATAACAAATTGATGTTGATAAATGGCCAGTGGCAGATGTGACATGCAATTGTGTGCAAACTACATAAACCAACAACGAACAAACAAAAAAAAAAGCTTAAAACACACAATAAAACTTAAAAGCGTTAACAGAGAGTAGCGGCAATGGCATGAGCAATCAATTCGTACTTCTTGCTGCAATGAAAATCTATTGCTCCACGCTGACGTTTATTTTACAGCAAAACAATTCACGGACTAGAAAAATCTTTAATGAATTTATTTATTATTTTAAAATTGCAAATTGTATAACAAAAACAAAATGAAAAACAACCAAGCAACAAATGACAAGTGCAACATCAGCGCATAAACTAGCAACATTGGTTAGCAACATTTTCATATTTGAAATAGTTTTGTCATTTCGCATTTGTTTGCGGCGCCGTTGATGAATGAATGACTGACTAACTGCGGAATGACGAGGCGCTTGAGCTTACGCTTGGCGGGCCATTGGATTGATAAGTGGTCCTGCCGCTTTATCCAGTTGTCTGCGCTTGGTAAATTCATGAACTTCTATCGATTGACATGTTGCTGCGTACAATTACAAGGCTAATGTCGTACTAGCCGCCTGTGTTTAGGTCTCCCTCAGTGTGGAAGTTTAGCTATATTTCTTGCTGTAACTCTTTGACTTTCTTGTATGTATTTATTTAATCGGCGCAATTATTCGTTATAATTTGTTTTTTTTTTTGTTGTTTTCATTAAAACATATTTTTAGTTGCTGCTTTTCATTGGTTTATTTTCTTCGCTGTGACATGCTAACATTACTATCTGTCAAATTTGACATTTGTTGCATGCATCAGTGGCGCTATTGCTGCCACCATTCACAGCATGCCTTAGTCAATGATCGCACATAGCAGCGTTTATCTTCTGCTTGTCGCCGTATGAATGTTTAAGCTGTAGCGACTTAATGCGACAATTGTTGGCAATTGTTACTGCCAGCCAACTGACAATATCAATAATAATTGTCGCTGTTGGTGGAAAATTGCTGCAATCATTTCACCCAAACATCATCACCATTAGAAATGAATTTAGCTACAGCAGCTGAGATTAGTATTTAGAGCAGATGCGCTGCAGCTGTGTCTGGCTTTTGTTATTGCCAAGTTATTCTAAGTCAAATTCTAGATGATTTTTACAATCCATAGGAGGCCTACTTTGAGCGGTTGTTTCAGTATAGTCCCATTTAGGTGCCATCCTGACCTCAATAGGTGTATATAGCAATACTGACTTAATCAGTTTTATTTGCCTTAGTAGCATGAGCTAATAAATGCAGCCTCTGGACTTTTAATTTTTAAACCATTTCAATATATTCGCAAACCGTAGTCGCGCACACTTTAAGGTTCGGTGACTTTGCAAAAAACTTTCTTGGGCTTACTTAAGCTGCTCATCGTCAAAGGTACTATATAAAGGAATAATGCTTAGGCTTAGCTCGGATTTGTATAGATTTTAGGGAATGGTGCTGACTAGGATATTGGGTTCGTTGCTCTTCAGCCAGTTACTTAGCTTTTAGAAAGTAAAAAGAAATTTCTTTGGGAAGGCCGGATTAGGTTTGACTCTTTACCCATCCGAGGTTTGAGTAAATTAAATATGTTTTATATACTTTTTCGGACAGACTCATTACAGGTACACAAGGTTTCTTTGTTTCGAATGCCTGCACAAATCAGGAGAGTGAGATGCTGTTGTACTAACTTCGTCCAGAGATACGAATTCCCAAGTGTAATGTAACGAACTCAACAGGGTTCAGCTGAAGTAACAGCCATCGGTCGAGTTAGCTACAATCCGTATTTGGGGTTACCAGTTTGTACTTATTACAACTAAAAAAATGTGATTCCTGGTCATTAGAGTTTTTGTTATTGTCTGGTAAAATTTTGAAGCGGTCTTTCTTTTTGTCAGCTCCAAGAAGTCATGAATTTGGAAAATTCTTTACTTATTTCTTTCCTTCTACCGTATTAGAATGCTCTGCATACCTCGTTTTGTATGCTTATTCAAATTCTTGTCCACTCTAAACTTACAGTTCCTAAGTTGCCATAGGACGTGGTTGAGAAATATGCTTTTATTTGCGCATCTCTTGGCTACTCTCAAAGTTAAGAGTGAGATTCAATTAGAGACTACATCAGCTGTCTGTTGCAAATGTAGGTTTTCTAGGAAATATTGTTTTCGTACTGCTTGACGCAATAACTTAGCTGCCGGTTACAATGAATTTCGAAACAATATTGGGCTCACATGCGACACAATTTCTACATGCCAAAGTTGATTTTAGATCTCAGCTAGTGATCATTGGCAGCGCTTTGACGCCGTAGGCTGTATAGCACCACAAACCGAACAAAAGTGACATCCCATGGTTCTTTGATACAGTTTCTAGTCATACAGCTTTGTTAAACTTTGTCTCAAGCAGACGACAACTTATCGCCGATCGTTTGATAGTCCCAATTGAATGAGTTTAGTTACGTCACGAAGCTACAGACGCAGCTTCGAACTTGGAGCTTTGTCTTTTTATAAAATATTTTTTGAAGTAACAGTTGGTGATCAGCCTTTCGGTCCATCTGCGTGGGCGTTCAGTTTCCTCTCTCATTTCTTGTCAAACTGTAATAAGTCCAATTTGTTTCCTTAATCTTCTACCTTAATATTCAATTACTTCAGTTCAGCTCATAGTTTTGCTGGGATTTGTTTTTCGCTGCCAACTTTAGCTAGTGGTCAGGTCCAAAGACCCCAACCGAGGTCATTATAAAAGCATTTAAAAAATCATATCCTTATGAATAAGGAAATCAGCAATAATTCGTTAACGATTAAAGTACTTGAAAGTCTACACACTTTGCATTATTTAATAGAGATGTATCTCTACTTTTCACATTTCCTCCAATCTTGCGTTCCAAGTCAAGTTGCAACAAGGTAATATTTTGTTGCACCAGTTGATTTACAAGTGTAATTTACGCATGCCGTTGTGGCATCTTGCTGACTGCTATTAATTAATTTAATGCCAACGATGACAGTTGAGTTATTGACTGACGCGCACCGCTGGACGACAGAGCGGAATGACGGTAGGACGGATGTGTTTACGAGCAAAGCTAACTGTAGCAACTTCAAATAGTTAGACAGGTGAGCAATGATTTTATATTGTAGCACAACTAAATTAAATAATAAAAATTTACTGAACAAATAGGAAAAAGTACACCGTTTTTATGTGAACGCAAGTGCTTGTTAGATTTCGTGTGTGCGCAAAATTTGTCCATAAAATGCAGGTAATTATTGTGCCACATACGCACACATAGATGGCGTAGAGGGATTGCAACCTATTTGCGCATACATTTGCTTGGCATGGGAAAATGTTACTGCCTCATATGTATGCAAAAAAAAAAAAAAACAAAAGCATAAATGAACAAGTAAGGAAAGCGCTTTTTCGGGTTTGCTGAAGGCTCTATACCTTCCATGAATGAAAATCACGAGTTTCACTTTCCGATCTTTATTTGATGCAAGTAGAAACTGTGCAGAATTTTCTATACCTATTCAATTGAAATATATATATATATATAGCTTTAGTTACAATGGTCCAAGCTTTATAATTTGTGCTTTGCACATTTATTCGGTACAGAAGGCCTCACAGTTCCTAGCTTCAAGATTTGAGAATTTACGGCACAAAATTCATTTATCTTAACAATCCTGTAATAAATTGATCCCAGTATATCATAAAATGGCGGGCGTATACCAAACGATGATCAAATATCTATAAAACTGAGTCTACTTTGCTTTCGAAAGGGCAGATGGACGGCGCTAAAACGACTCAGCCCTCAGTCCATATTTTTTTCTTTTCATACTTACTTACGGACCAAACTTATTGCAAAGTTTCATCTTCTTGAATGGTATGAAAGAAAATAAAGCATAAATCGAAGGGGCATACACCCAGCAGTACATTAAAGAAATTTAAGCTTTGCATTATGCTACCACATATCAAAAATTTAGCAGTCGGCATACTAAAAGTAAAAATAATTCTAGCAATGTCGGCTGTGCACCTAGCCATCGTTTCCCCGTTTCAAAAAAGAAAAAGAAAAAAAAACACATGAGCACCAAGTACTCGTTAAGTATGATGTGTTAACATGTGTATCCTGTAAAACAAATTAATTAAACCTTTAATTACTCTTTTTATTATATTTATTTAGTACAGATAATTTATACTTAGCTCTATTGAGAGTTTCGCCATTCACTAACCACGCAAATCTTTGCAAAATTTCTTTTTAGATGACCCGCCTATTTTCTTTCATAAGTTATTGGATTTTAAGTTATTTTATTTTAATTTATTTATTTTATGTTGTATTATTTTTTTTTATTTGATTTTATTTTGTTTTATTTTATTTTAATTTATTTTACTTTATTTAATTCTCTGCATTTTATTTTATTTTACTTTATTTTATTTTATTTTATTTTATTTCATTTTATTTTATTTTCTTTTATTTATTTTATTTTATCTTATTTTATTTTATTATTTGTTTTTTCTTTTATTTAATTTAATTTAATTTAATTTAATTTAATTTAATTTAATTTAATTTAATTTAATTTAATTTATTTTAATTTAATTTAATTTAATTTAATTTAATTTAATTTAATTTAATTTAATTTAATTTAATTTAATTTAATTTAATTTTATTTTATTTTATTTTATTATATTATTTATTCTATTTTATTTTATTAAAGGTTAAAGGCGTCATAGCTTTCCAGAAGTCCTAGAGATGCCCACCCTTGCAGCACCTGTTTATTGTGTTTCTGTACTACTGGGTATAACATTGAAATAAAACAAAAATTTACACAAAAACTATAGAGGCAACACCTAGGAAAGGGTGCGGTGCTGGCAAGCGAGTGAGTGAAATTCATGCGCTGCCTCGAACGCCCCGAAATCAAATTAGGAAGCGAAAGCTAATGAAGAATTTGCATTGTCTGTGCCAAAACGGCTGCAGCTAGTCATGGTTGCATTATTGAATTGTTGCGTTGCACGTTTATGCGCTTTGTTGCTGTGCTGTGTGCAGCAGCAAAAGAATGAAGAAGCAGCTCAAGTCTCATGTGGCGCACACGGCAATTATATCGCATGTCTTTGATCTTTTCTTTGTATGGGTGTGTGTGTATAAATGTATTGGTAAAATGGTGGTGGTAGCAAAAAATAATAATGCCAGCAATCACAACAACAATCGGCAAGCCAACGTTCCTGCTACAAATACTAGAAGTCCAGTGGCGAGCGTATTTGCTGAAGGTTGCCACTGCGACGACGATGAAGCGCCGAAATATGCAACGCCAACATCGTTTCGAGGATGAGTAAATTTTTCACTTGCAATTGTTTTTGCTTTTTTTTTCATTTTGCTATTATTATTACCATTGTTGTTATATTTGTTTGTAGTTGCTGTTGTTGTTGTTTTCATTATGCTGTTTTGCGGCCTTTTTGGCATTTGAATTGCCGCTGATGAAAATGCTTTTGTATGCCGACCAAGGTGAGCCGCGCGACCGAATTGTGGCAGCGGGCAAGCAACCAAAAAGCAAATATGCGCAATTGCTGTAAGTAAGAAGAAGCAGCAACAAAAACCGCAATAAGTAAAAACAAAATAAATAAATGACTAAAAAGCAGTTGAATCGAGCGCATGAAATGCAGAATACGATTCCAGCAAATGTGAGCGTGAATGACGGAAGACGAGTAGCATGCACGGAATTTGCTAAATCAAAACGCTCCCAATTTTAGCAGCAATAGCGCTGAAGTTCAAAGCCCAATCGGCCAAGTGTAACTCGCGTAGCAATTTCCGTGTGAATGCCACATGCAAGAGCACTAGTAATATGGAAAGCGAAAAGGGAAATAAGCCTCTGATATGGGAACAGCAACAAATTTAAGTACTGAATGAGCCTGATGGTAATACAGTGTGGACAACAAGTATCATTTACTTTTGAATGACTTTCCGTGAGAGATTTTTATGGAAGTACCTTCGAAAAAGTTTGAAGGGGCCCATCAGTCGAAAATCTCTGAATTTATACCGGACCGTTCTATCTCAATGAAAATTCAATACATTTTCAACTCAGCTGATTTTTAATCAAATGCTGATGTAGGGCGTTAAAGGGTTGAAAAATATTCTGAGTTAGAGCGTCCTTCAACCAAATTCTAAAATAACTAGGCGTTTTTTTTTAAATGTGCGGTAGGGCGTTCTTCACAAATATTTTTAAATGGGGTGATCTTTCATTCAGTGCTCGATACATGAAGGCGTAAAAATGGAAAGAACAGGAGAAGAAGAAGGTGCAGAGGAAAACAAGTACCAAAAGGTAAAAGGAAAAGTAATGACAGTGGTGGGGAAGCTGGTAAAATAGTATGAATGGGGTAAAGTAAAACATCGGGGAAAAACAAAAGGGGGATATGGAGGGTTGACGTAGAGGAAGCGATAGTACTCTGTGTTGATTTGGTTTTCGATATAAATGGTTTTTTTCTTGGTTCCGTTTTCGTTACGCCTTCCGTTCATAATACTTTTTAAGGTACTAGTTCTTACGTTGTTATATATTTAGTTTCAGGTTCAGTTTACAGAATACAGTCCCAGTTTCGTTCCAGTTAAGGTGTAATGTTCGTGTTCGGTTTTTCATATCTGCTTAGGTGTCTACCATGGTCCCGTCTCGGTTTCTGTTTCAGTTTCTAATATAGTCGCTTTAGTTTCGGTTTTTATTTGCTTATGGTTCTACCTTGACTTTCTGTCCTTATATTTCAAAACCCTTGGCCTATTTGAGTTTGTGTCCTACTTTTAGAAACAGTTGAAATTTCGGGTTTGTATTCAGTTTGGATTCAGGTTCGAGTTCAGTTATACGCTCGGTGGTTGCCTAACACTATCGAGGGACTACTGTGAAAACTTTTTTCCAAACATTTTGTTGCTATCTTTAAAGTACTTGGAACATTCGGTTTGGTAGGCCCTTTTCGGCTAAGACCCTAGTAAATCCTATGCGTGCACTAGGCTGTGGTGTGAGTTTCAGCTTTCTCTTCAGCTCCTGGTTTGGCTTCGAATCCACTTCCCATTAATTAATTATCATCAAAGCTTTTGGACGAGTGTTGTGATACAACTCTTTCAATACCTTCTGGGCCAGAGCATTGCCGTTCGTTCGGCATTGTATGACTCTAGCATTGAATTAAGAACGAAAGCAAACTAAAAAAATATGAACTAGGCAGTTCAGAAATACCCTATCCAGCAAAAGAAAACTAGTAATTTTGAAACCTACCAAAACTGCTTACCCTTTCTTGCTCCTTTGCTGTCGCCTTGCAATAGCACATTCTTGCTACGAAGCACAATTCAAAGTATTAAAATGCAATTAAGTTTTCTTTTTTTGTTTCTGCTCTTTTTCCTTGCCTTCGGATTGTCTCCAATTTGTATGGCGCTAGCATTGTGGGTGGCTGTTGGCCGGTGCAACCGCAACAATGCCTTATTGTTATGGGTTAAAATATTGCTATGCGAACCTGCTGCAATTTGTTACTTTAGGGCTACTGTATTTCATTGTTTATAGCACAAGAAAGGCAGTGAATTTCAAGTAAATTACTAATTTGAAAAAAAAAATAAATAAATAAGTATGCGAAGTCTACTGGAAGTTACTTTCTTGTGAGCTTTAAAAAGTGATATTCAAGCAATTTTTATGTGCAAAAGAGAGAGAACAAAAAAAGTAATAATTTCTCGAAGATAATGATGGTGATGATTAAGCTAATACTGAAATTAAGTTGGGACCCTCACACTTTTTTCTACTTCCAAATTGAGGCTGTCGATAATACGACAAGGACCATGAATCTTGAGGGGTACTTATCTGTAAGATAGATTAAGAGCAATTTTATTTGATTTTGACAACATTCTGGATCCGAGCCATATTGCAGGACTAATATGACAAGAGTCTAATAGATCGTGATGCTTTCTCATTCGAAACAATTACTCAATCCAAAGAAGTATTTCTTAGATAAAGAGATTCTCTGTTGAATGTAAAAGTTCAGCGACAATACTCTTGTTGTTTTCTTCCCACTTTAATAATCACTTTTAACTTTAATAATTCAGGTCATAGACGGCTAAGTTTACGTCACTACTACATTTAGATACCTGTACCTTTAATGTTTTCCCACTAATAATTCAACAGTAAGGTTCATGTTGTATGCATCTGTGACACATTTAAACTGGCGCCAATGTCACTCACATCATTCACACAGTGACCACCATGAATTCCCATGGAATTGTAGCTAGACGACGAGCAAGCAGCCAGTACCACCATGAAGCTTATGATCACTGAAATACCAAGAAAACTTCTCACCGAATCAAGGTGAAAATGGGAAAATAATTAATTGTCCACTTACGCCAACTGTGCCAACCTATCGCCAACTCAAGGCAAAGGAATGAATGAAGGAGTGATCTCAAAAAAGTGTATTTTGCACTCGAAGTGGTATCGACAATTGTTGATCACATTTGTTGGCTGCTCATGTGCTTAACGCTTTTCAAAATCATGACGTGACTTAACGTCATTAAGTAGATTGTCATTTAATTCAAATTAAGAAATAGGCGATTAATTAGGCATTTTTTGCAAGCTACGAGTTGATCAAAGAGTAATCGATAATAATAGAAACCAGAGATGGTGAATGGAATACAAAAAAATGTCTATTAACTTATTAGAATTTCATATTATACTTCCGTCACTTAAGACAGGGGTCTATCAGCTATTTCGGCGGAACTGCCGACGGGAGAAATTTAATAGATCATGAGAGATATTAATCGATTTAATCGGAATTTGCCTGTGAATTTCGATGAAGTCGATAAAGATCACAAAACTCTATTGCAATTATTCCCCGCCGGCAGCTCCGCCGGAATAGCTGATAAACCGCAAACATTTTGTTATCAATACAAATACAATGTCAGTGCCAATAAAATTACTAATATCAATATAAATACCATTAGCTATACCAATATCAATTCTGGACTCGTCCACAACACCAATACCAAACCTAGTAACATCATTAATAACATTACCAATTGATGAACTAATATCAATACCAGTACACTATCAGTACCAATACCAATAGAAATAGCAATACCAATAGTAATATTAATACCAATACCAATACCAGTACCAATACAAATAATAATACCAATAGATATACTTATACAAATATTAATACCAATACCAATACCAATCACAATACCAATACCATTACCATTACCATTACCAATACCAATACTAACACCAGTACCAACACCAATACCAAAAACCAATGCCAATATAAATGTAGATACCAATACCAATACTAATACCAATACCAATACCATTTTGACTGAAAGAAGAATAGAAAAAAAAAAAAATAAGTTCCATGTCCCGAATCATATTGCCGTGTATGTACGGTCTTATTTATTTATGGATATCTTTCTTGGAGAATATAAAAAAAAATTGTACCTCCTTTTGCTTCCGCTGATGATAAGGCGTGACAAACAACTTATAGCAAAATTGCAACAAAGCTTTTGTAATAACACAAATGTGGCGAAAGAAATTCTTTTTTGCTTGATGTAACTGTATTTTAAGTTACTTTTAAATGTGCTGTAGTTACAGTTTTTTTGTTGGTGTGTTCTGGTTTTATAAATTTCAATGCCTCAAATTTTACTTTTACTGAAATTACTCTTCTTTCAACCATTTGTTGCAATATTTTTCCTTCATATTTTCCACAATTTTCCCAAAGGTTTAAGCTGAGCATTTACCAGTTCCGGCAATTATTTTTGCGGCAGCGCATGTTGTCACTTTTAGTCTTTTATTTTGTGGCAAACTAATGTTCTGTTTTATAGTGTATTGGAACTATATTTTAGTGGCGCACTTTCATCTTGCAGGTTGGTTTGTTAGTAAACGCTATACCACCAAGCCTTACTGCAACATAACTCAGCACCTCTTTCTGCAAGTGCGTGGCAATAAATTTTGCAATTTGCCTTTACTTTAGTTGAACAAGAAATAAAATAATAACAACAACAAAGAAAGTACTTGGCTCATGCCGCATTGTGTTGCATCCTCGCCTTTTATGGCTAAACAAAGCTTTGTGTTTTTTGTTAAACTCAATTGGCACACAGGTGAATGCCTGCCTACCGCACATGCCATACACGCATGCTCATACATTTTGCCTGCCACAGCTTTTTGTTGAAAGCAGAGCAATTTGTCGTTTGTGTGCCAAATATTAGACAAATTTGTTTTAAAACTGTTATGTATATTCTTTTTTTTTTTGGTTGCAGCTAGAAAAACAGTTGAATGCATAAGTTGTTGGGACACAGCTTGGCGACAGCAATAAAATAAACAAATTGATGACAATACAAGCAATGACATACAAATGCATTGCAGTCAACGGAGACACACACATGCGCATATATAGTTACAATTTTCCACACTTAACGGTTTAACCGCTTAAACCTTGACTTGAGTGGCAGCTTTTTCATTTTGTGCTGGTGTGTGACGTGTAACTTTTAAAAAGGTGGCAAAGTGTTGCACAGCTGTGAGTTATGGCTTAATTATTGATGACATTTGTTCTCGCAAACTGCAAAAGTGTAGGCGTGAAGTTAGGTTAAGATTAATTTAATTATGGTATAATCAAGGAAATGTTGCAAAATATGCGTTTTCTATAAAATTTTTAGAGTGTCCAGGCAACAGCAAAGTTTTAATAAACAATACTTCTTCTTTCTTTTATTTGTAATAGCTGCTTTGTTTTGCGGTTTGTGTATCATACTCGTATACGTTTCTTAAATTTTTCGGTAGAATACGTTATACATATGAACAAGTTGCATTAATCTATATATATTCTGATATCGGTTTTACTTCCTTTGTTTTGCTTATTTAAATCGATAACTGCCCTAATTAATATGAACTAATGAATTGTCTTTTTTCAAGATCCCATGTGCGTGTATGGAGATATAGATGAAGACAATGCTGAACACACATCCTACAAATGCCCAAGATGGAGCGCGGAGCGACAAGTATTCAAACGAAGTGCCGGCAAAATCACAGCAACTTTGGAGAAACCACACTCAGAGCAAAAAAGCGGAGCCTGGCGCAGGGCCAACAGAAGTTTTTTAAGAAATGAGAAATATGGAACACTATTTTGGAGCAATATGAAAAAGATCCAGGGATGGGCGATAGTTCCCAAAACGGAGTAGTTTTTTAGTCCACGCTCACACGGTTGGTGCAAAAACAAGAATTGTGTTCTGATAAACTTTTTTTAATTTTTGTTAGAATGCTCTTAAGTCCTTATAACACAAGTTCTTGCATTCACAAAGCATTTTACTCCAAAGCATTCATTAAGATTTTAGTAGGTTTCTGTAAGTTTCTTCTCAGGCTATTCCTGTCCAGTGCAACACTTACTTCAACGACCTGTTGAACAAATTACTTGCTAACCTGAAATTTAATAGTTAGTAATATTCTGCCAGTCAGATAAAAGTTCGACAAAGAAACCAGTTCATAATGGTTTGGCTGCACCTACTCGAACAGCAATGTAATGTGTAAAAATTGTTTTTTTTTTGTTATTATAAACAGAAAGTCTGCAGCATCATAGTAAATATGTATATAAGTACCAACAAGATGAATCAAACAAAAGCACATAAAGTCAGTAAAACAACAAAACCAAAGTACCAAATGCTCAACATGGAAATCTGACGTTGTGACAGCAGCTACCAACAAGCAGATAGCAATTGCTGCTAGACATTTAGTGGCAATGGCAATGACAGCAAAAGTAGCATAAGGCACATGGAAAAAATCAGCAACAAAAAAAAAAAAAAAACAACGGAGCTGCATAGCGAGAGTAAGAGAGAGAAAAAACAAAAACAAAGAAAGTAAGTGAGCCTTTTGCAAAATTGGTAAGCAAGCCATATGAATGTCTTACGAGTTGGAACATTTCAGCGCCTCGATATGCGACACAGCAAGAACGGTGCGGCACATATGATAGTATGCCATTTAAGCAAAGTGGCATGCAACATACTAGTAGAGATAGTTGTGCGCGTCGTTCATATGAGTAAGCGCACACTCACTTGTTGCAACAACCCGATATGTACAAAGTAGTGTGGGAAAATGTGCGCCTAACTGCCGCTTTTACCCGTTACCAAGCGTTCGCTGATGCTTTACATACTACAGCGTGCAAGGCAAGTTCGTTGCTTAAGTCTTGAGTTACTAGCCGTTTAATGTATACATTTTCTTGAGTTGTTTTCTCTATTTCGGTGTTGGTTTTTTTTTGTTGGCACATATAAAATTCCTACTTACCACAAGCTCATATACACATGAATATATACATAATTTAGGGTGGGCTGAAAATTTGTTTCGGTAGTATGTTTTATACATAGAAATGAATGTAAGTTCATGTGGTCACTAGTTGTAGTATAGCCTTTCATATAATATTATACAATTTCTTTGTTTTATTAGCGATCTTTATTAAGTTTTTATAGTAAGTTCACTGGTTCGCTAGGTAAAGCAAATTATATAAAATTTGTACCATGACCCTATGTAGTATTTAGTTTCAATTCGCCCTAACTCCGAATCTATATGGTTCAGAGTAATGATATTTGGATATGCAATATGAGGAAAGGAAATAGTAGGTCGGATTAGCTTACAGTGGCTGCTGGTATTCACACCAGCACACTTAAGTCGCAGAGGACCCATTGTGATACCACATGGATCTTATTACCGCCTTCTCAAACTATTTAGTCGATACCGCAAATCAGAGAATATCCTTTGATTTTATCCTGGTTAAGTCGTAGAGGTGATTGAAATATGCGAACACCATGCACTTTAGTCTTTTATCACACAGCCCAGGGCATTCACAAATTAGTTGCTTCACTATTTCAGACTTCTCTTTATCTCTGCAGTTTCTACAAACGTCATTAAGGGCATCGCCCAGGCCATGTTCCCCTATTAAAACGTGACCCATGAGAAGATTCATGAGAAACGGGAATCACTCCCTACTAAGTGAGAGTAAATACTTCGATTTACTCGCGATAATCCCTGATAAACTGATTTTAATTTTTGGAATTTTATTTTTTTACAAATGAGCTGGACCTCCATAAAAAAAGTTTGAACACAATTATTTTTCATTTTATTTAATTTTCTTTTTTTTTGTTTTCAATTATATTTTTCTATAAAATTAAAATTCTTTAGAGCGAAGCAAATGTGTCCACCCACCCTTGTATACATATATGTATACGAGTATGTATATATCTAAAAAGCGACTTATGCATTCATTTTGTGTGTTGCATGGTTGCACTTGATAACTCAATTTAGTTATAAGCTTGCAGTTGTTTTTGCTTTCGTGCATTTATTTTATTTTATTTTTTATAAGCGTTCTCTTCTACTCTAAATTGTTGCTTTTCTGGCTGATTTCTGAATCCAAACTGTCGTTTGCTGCTACTGCTGCACTTGACTTTAGTGTCTTATTTGAGTTCTATTTGCTTGTCGTTTGCTTAGAAATTGCTCGGCTGTCATAATTTTAATTAATTTGCAACATATTTCAACGCATTCAGCAGTTGCATTGCCAGCTGTTTGCCATCTTCAAGGCATTTGCATGCCATATTTGTGGCAATTTGATGTGAAAAGTTGCAAATGACAGCATTCAACATGCTGTGTTGTTGTTGGTTTCTTCATATTTCTGGTTAGCATTTCAGTGCTAATGTGTTGTTGTGCACGTACTCGTAGTTATGCAGTTGGAGTGAAGAATTTTGATCTGGTTTTCTGGTTTTCTTAAGAAAAAATAATGAGTATTTATGTATGTGGCTATGCGGAAGAAGTCAAAAAAATAGTTTGCTATTAATCAGTATTATACTGCATATTTATAAAGGGTGTTTTTTTTAGGGGTATAGAACTTCGAATTGAAATAAAACACAAGAAAATCATTTTAAGGTCCATCAATTTGCCTTTATTGGAAGGATAATTTTATGCCATTAATGTTTAAATATGATTTCGGGCATGTGGCCGCCGCGGCTGGCTCGAATAAAGCCAATTCTACAGGTCCAATTTTCAACCACTTTTTCGAGCATATGGGGCCGTATGTCGGCAATAACGCCACGAATGTTGGCTTCCAATGCCCCTAACGTTTCTGGTTTGTTGGTGTAGACGAGCGACTTCACATATCCCCAAAGAAAATAATCCAATGGTGTCAAATCACACGACCTTGGTGGCCAATTGACAGGTCCATTCCGCGAAATTATGCGCTCATCGAATGTTTCCTTCAATAAATCGATTGTGACGTGCGCTGTGTGGCATGTAGCGTCGTCTTGTTGGAACCACAACTCATCCACATTCATGCCATCCAATTCGGGAACAAAATAGTCGGTTATCATGGCTCTATACCGGTCTCCATTAACGGTAGCTGCCTCTCCAGCATTATTGCGGAAGAAGTATGGCCCAATGACTCCACCAGCCCATAGAGCACACCAAACAGTCAGTTTTTGTGGATGTAATGGCGTTTCAAGGGTCTCATGTGGATTCTCTTCACTCCAAATGCGGCAATTTTGCTTGTTGACGTAGCCATTCAACCAAAAATGAGCCTCATCACTGAACAAAATTTTGCGATGAAAATCAGCATCGAAATCAATCTCATTTTCGGCCCATACACCAAAATCACGACGCATTGCATGGTCTCGCGGCTTTAATTCTTGCACAAGCTGGATCTTGTAAGGTCGCAAGCCAAGATCTTTGCGCAAAATCTTCCATAAAGTTGATGGACAAAGCTCCAATTGCTGTGCACGGTGGCGAATCGATTCATTCGGGTCCTCTTCAACACTTTGCTCTACAGCGGCAATTGTTTCTTCGGTGCGCACTGTTCGACGTCTCTGCGGATGCGTATTATCACATAGAGTAAACGTAGTGCGAAAACGATCCATGGTTAACAGAATTAATTGCTCTGATGGACGATTATGTCGACCATAAAATGGACGGAGCTCACGGTAAACTTCGCGAACTGAACCATTATTTTCGAAATAAATTTGCACGATTTGCAAGCGTTATTCTTTTGTCAACCTGTTCATGATGAAATGGCAAACCAAACTGAACATAAATGACATTAGAGTTGCCAGATTTGACCACAAAATGCCAGTTTTATCTCTATTCGAAAAACAAACCTGTAAAAAAAACACCCTGTAGTTTAGCTTGATTTGCGTAAAAAATGTATTGGCACTAAGGGTACCTCTTTTTGAGATGTCTCCAGGAACTGAAAGCCGTGAGTCATCAAGATTTGCTGGAAAGTACGTATCAAACTTTATGCAAAATATCGTCCAGCGTGTAATTGTGCCCAAATGAGACCTAAAGTGTGCCATCCACAAACCATAGATAGGTGATCTTGCTAACCAGTTAAATTCAAATCAGTAAATATCTTTGGCAAGACCTATATTTATACCTTTCATGAATATGAAATGGTATTATAACTCTGATCCGATGTTTGTAAGTATGAGAAGAAGAAGAGATATACCCACCAATAAGCATACCGAAATGATCAGGTCGATGAGCTGAGTCGATTTAGCCATGTCCGTTTGTCCGTCTGTTTGTTGGTACCCAAACAAGTGCCTCACTTTTTGAGATATCTTGATGAAATTTGGTATGGAGCCGTCATTTTGCATGAGATTAATCATTCTTAGGAATCAGCAAGGTCGAACCAATACAACGCATACCTGCCATACAATCGATAGCTTCGATAAATGGGTTTTGGGCTATAACTTTTGCAATTAAAAAGCTAGGAAGGCAAAATTTTACAGGTTTGGTACTTTTAGATATTTTATGTATGTAGTGAAAATCCCTCAGATCGGATCAACATAACATATAGCTCCCATACTCAAAGAAAAACTTTTCCTTCTCTTACTCAAACAAATAGTTGCGAAATATATTTCGAGTGGTTTATTGACTTAAAAAATAAAAAAAATTCATATTTCTGCAAATAATCGGATAGAAAATAATCTACGAATACCTCTACCTAACCTAGGCCCTGGCCAGATTTTCCCTACCTAGGTTTTCCCAGCATACGCCTTGATGGGGAAATTTAGCAGGAGGTAAAGGCCTCCTTAGTTTTTCCTCGATTGTTTCTTTAAATGTCCTGAGTCCTTTTCTATAGCTTGCACCTCCTTAGCTTTTCTAATCCAGGGCCCATTTAGTTTTTCCACGATTATTGCATTTCATTCAAGTTGTTCAAATATAATAGCTCAATGGATAGAGAAGACGACTGCGATGGAGAGCTGGCCGGAATCGATGCTACCTCAGAGACAATAAAATTTTTTTTCAGTTTGGCGTTGCCTTGGAAAAAGTGTTGATAAAAATGTATCATATGAGCTAGAGAATTGGGCTACAATTTTGTGCCCTTCTTTGCCACATCACGTTACTTAAAATATTTACTTGATGAACGGTTGGCAGAGAATAGTCATCTATAACTTGCTGTTTTAAGCTGCATCCTATGTGTAGAAAAAACAAGTAAAATCAATAAGCTTCAAAACAATTTAATTAGCGCATTATGGAAAAAGTGAGACCTTGTCAATTCGCCCGTTCTTATTTTCTGCCAACACTCATCTTGAATTTTTTTATGTAACGTAGCGCTCTGTGTGGCATATTCACACACCATATTTCACAAATAATATTTATGGGTATACATACACACATTTATACTTATTTATTGATTTAGCTAAACATCAGTTATGCTACTTGGCGTTATACTCCTTTCTATAAATACAAACGCCATTTTACTTGACCACTTTCCCATCACTGCAATGTGCCCGAAATGCCATATTTGAGCAACAATTGTGAATGATTGCCACAACGAATGCCACAATTTTGCCATGAAAGTACAAACACTCACGCAAGTAATAACATACATATATATATATATATATATGCAACTATAATGCAATAAGTAGACTCATTAGTAATACTTTAGACTCATTATTCATGCCTTAAATAGGCCTAAGTAGTGAATGGTCTTCATATAATATTTTTTGTATTTTTTTTATTGCTGTTTCTTTTTTTGTTGTAACAGTCGTTTGCGCGCGAACTCTGCACTTCAACTGCAACTTAATTTTCTACATTTTTTTTCGATTTTGCGCTTCATTGCTGTATGCGCGAGTGCAATTTGTGGTAACATTGGCCTCCAATAAAGTATTACGACGCTAATAACCAACACAAATTGCATGTAAAGTGCAACTAAGCGCATCGGTGGCAGCAATCAACAGCACTTTGCACAGAACTGTAGTGCGTATAGCAGCATGCATGGTACATGTTGCAACACCTAACAACTTAGCTGCAGCCATACTATGTGAGGCAGCATTATTTTTGTAGCGCACTTTAAAAAGCATTTGTTTTTGTTTTTGTTGTGAGACAAGGTGGAGGAAGTTGCCACAATAAAGCCTAATTAATGTTTTATGCTGTGCAACATTTTGCTGTAAGCATTGTGGAGGCATCACGGCAGTGCAATTGGCGATGGCATATAAAGCGCACAATTTAAATTTTTTTTTTTTTTTTTTTTGTAACCCGTCCAGTGAAAATTGTGGTAGTGGGAACTCTGCATAGCTGCTCTTATTTATTTTTATTATTGCAACTAGTTAGCACCTTACAACAGCAATAACAATAAACAGCATATTATCGAATGGCAATAATAGTAATAAATACAGCAACAACAAAAAGGGTAAAGCAAAAGAAAGACCCTAGCTAAGGAAGCCTAAGTCCTCTTGGTAGCGTAGATTATATTCCCAACTGTGTGCTTTAATACTTATATCAGACACAGTTCTAAGGCGTAATGTCAGAAAGGTGACATGGGTAGTACCGAAGAATTTTTCTTTCGAGCATTCCAAAAGCCGTCAAATATTCTTTAAATATTTCTCCTAACTCCCATCCTTACATCAGGACTCTGCCCCAAATAACGCTTATTCTCAAAAGTTGTCCAAAGTCAGTTGATATTCCTTTCGGTGGGACGACCAACAGAAGCTTGGCTGCCAGGTATGACATAAAATGATTCGTCCTATCGGCACCTGCCGGTAGTAGCAAGGGAATTGGGAGACTATCACTCCGCTGGAAGAACCAAGTGGAGACCAATTTGCGAGCTAGTGGTGTTTCAAATTAAAGGAACGACTGGCGAGCTATGTTGGACGTTTAAAATCGTATATACAGTTAAGCACCATTTAAAGAATGAATACCTCGCCTTGTCTTTATTTACCCACAATACCCACATGTAGTAGATTGCAAAAGTGTTAAATAGTAGAGCCGTATAACTTTCGTGAGTTGAAAGCTGTATTCATAGCTTCAATTAGAGTTTTCATATCGTGCATATACAACCCATGGTCGAGTTACTCGATCTAAAACCGCACTAATAAGGTCCAACCAATTCGTAGACAGTGGGCTTAAGTCTTTTGCATAATACGTTAGAGAGAAGCTTATATGAGATATTGAGGACACAGGTCCCGATTAATTTTGGATAAGACGCCTTAATTATTTTCCACCATAGCTGAGGACTCTATGTACTTCAGCTATCTGTACGCTGTTATCCCACCCCAAAGAATTCGTCTTGGTCTAGAAAACTTCAGCCATCCGCCAGATCTTTTGGTAAAATTTTCGACCATTTTTCTTAAGAAACAGCACTCAGTAAAGTGCCTCACAATCACACTTTCGGACATACTAAGTCCGCGTCTCTGATGCTTCTTTTCCTCTAGACGATACTCACTTACACTCAGCAGTCAGCTTTCTGTTTTTCGGAATCTTAGCGACATTCTACACTATAGCAGTTATTTTGAGGGGCTCCTCTTGCTGTTGTTGTTATTGATTGCAGTGTTTAGTTAGGCCGTTAGGTCGAAATTGCTCTTAAAAAGCAGGTGAAATAGACGAGTGAATGTTCAGCTCACTTTCTTAGAGGGGCGCATCCGTGTGCGTTGTTTTACTTCGGTAGGTTGATGGTCCATGGCGTTGCAGTTTTGTCTGTTGTCGATCACCGCATAATCCATTTCGTTTCTGGCTCAAGGGACAGACTGATGGCTTGGTGAATTTTTTATGCTGGAACCTGAAACTGTTTCTTTGGCAAAATGACGTTAAAGTCGCCAAGATCACTATGCATATGATTGAAAGAGCCGCGGACATGTGTCTTTTAGAGTTTATCATAGAAAGAAATCGAATTCGGGTTGCCCGTATTCTCTATTTGCGCGTATACCATGGGCTGAAGACGCACGTCCATGATACTTGGGGGCTTAGTCTATTTCCCAATAGAAATCTAACACCGTCATTTCGATTTAGTCCTTGTCTAGCTACTGTGGTGTACACTGCTGGGTATAAAATTATTTAAATACATATATATACTGCATAAACTTTATGAGGACAGCAGTGATAGCATGCAAAAAGCAACAACAACAATACCACTGAAACAAATATCCTCTTTGCCCACGCCTGTAATATGATCGTGCAACGTTGCAGCATTTTTTAGAGGCTCTTTAGTAGCTGCTGCACTACGGAAATATTAACAGCTTCACACACAGATATACTAACACATATACATGGGATTGAGATATTCACTGTGTCGACTATGCAGCACTTCCTGCCCATTCGAACACATAATGCGCTGTGTATGTGCAACACGATCACGGCACTCATTGCCACACTAACATAAGCGGCAGCCTTTAAACATAATTTATGTTGCATGAAAATGAAATCAAGTTAGTATATTTTGTAGCAATAGCTTACTGGTAAATTGCTGTTGTTCGTGTTTGTGTTTGTGCAACTTGGTGCGGCAAGCGCGCTAATGCGATAAAAATGTCGCAAACGCATAATTTAGCATTTAATTGAGAGCAACAGTAGATAGGAGCAACAACAAGAATAAGAGTTGTAAGAGCAGTAGAAAAAAAAATAAAATAAAGGCACCTTAGTTCGAGTATTATATACTCAGCTGTTAGCTCCAAAAAATTCGAGTTATGTTTTCATTGATATAAGCCATGCCGCTAAGAAAGTGTCTATACTAACAACTTTGAGAGATATTTTCATTATATTCATCTGTGTTGCAGAGTGTTATAAGCCATTAAGGCGGGTGTTGGCTTTACATTTGAATTTTATGTAAACATATCCTGCTGAGTTCCCTCAGATACCAGAAAAACACTAGAGTGCACTTTGGTTATATGGAAGAAAAAATTTGAAGGAACCAAATTTTGTAATGGTACTCCTATTATTATTATTATTATTGTAGCAGTACTCCGCCCTGCTAAGTTGGCGCATCTATTCATGGCATGGGACGTGACGGACCAAACATGGTTATGCAGATGTTGACAGTAATTTGCCAGATATGAATCCGGTACGCTCCGGTACAAGTAACTTGCGGCACCAGTCCGACTGCTGTGGTAGCGATTTCGTGGATTTTAGTAAAATCTCACGACAGTCATAACTATCTCGTACATATTCTATTATTTAATGAACGTTAAATTTTTTGTGTTCTCCTAGATATTCGATATTTCCAAAGTAGGGGTCAGCTTTTGGCTGTCTACTATCAAATCTAGATTATTTTGAAAACCAGGAGGAGATCCCAGGAACCAGAAGAGCGAATTTTAATAAGATAACTCAAAATTTGCAAAAGTTATCGTGTTCACAGACTTTGATATATATATGTAAGTCTACTAGAGGGCCCGGCAGACTTTGTTCTGCCCATAAATTTAACTGAATGGATCTAGAAGTATTGCTTATTCCGATCAATATCCCTATCCCTATACCTACCTCTATCCCCGCTCTTTTTTTCATATAAAATATCTCGATAGCAAGTATTACAAAGCTCGTAGAAAAAAATTTAGATTACATCAAAAGGCGTCACGTCTCCTTTTCCCCTACCGAACTTTTTCGTTAAGGGGGTAAATATTGACTGAGTGAGGTGCCACGCCCACTTCTCCCTTCCTCCTTTTCTTTCTGGAGGTGTTAGAGATTTGTCTCGTTTAACTCCTGACCAATTTTCAATGTCCTATCATAAATACTTCCGGAGATATGCAAAATGAAAGTTTTCATGTGTATGGGAGGTGCCACGCCCACTTCTCCCTTCCACCCCTTTTTTCTTGAGCTGTTAGAGATTGCACTCATTTAGCTTCTCACCAATTTTCAATGTTCTACATTAAATACTTCTAGAGATATGCGGTTCGGAAATCCTTTTTGTATGAGGGGTGACACGCCCACATCATCTAGTGGTCCGTATTGTGAATCTAAACCATCCTCGACCCCACTTGGGTATACAAAAAAAGATTTCAGGAATATCGATCCAGGCGTTTAGAAGGAGTTTAGTGACAACGGGCTTTCGAACAGCAGATTTTTTTGTACTCGTATTAAGATGTATCTGTATCTCTAGTCAAATAAACTTCATATATTTTCATGAATTATGCTCAGCTGAGTATAAAAAGTTCAACTGCAGGCAAGGTGTGAAAAAATGCAATATGCCACACTCGGTTGTTGCCTCAAATAAAATCAGCTGCCCTGCCAGGCACATGACTCACGCGCACCAAACAACAACAACAACACCTTCACTTGCCTCTTGCTTCAGTAAGCGTTTAATTTATTTGATTAGTCGTGCAACACATTAACATTATCGTCATCAACAGCAACACTTTAGCACCGTCGTTGCAGC
This sequence comes from Merzomyia westermanni, assembly GCA_949987695.1. NCBI lineage: Eukaryota > Metazoa > Arthropoda > Insecta > Diptera > Tephritidae > Merzomyia > Merzomyia westermanni. The sequence continues at coordinate 144,145,105 of OX465291.1, read as the reverse complement.
AACAAACAAACAACAATAAAATGTGCTCGCATATAAATATCAAGGAGGAAACTTAAGGCGGTAAAAAATGCAAAATGTGCAACTTAACTGCGCATGCTGCCACATTTTTCTGATATGAGATTTCTTTGCGTTGATGCATGTAGTTCTTGTTGTTGTTGTTGTGCGCTTTGTTTTTTTTTTTTTTTATCGCTGCCCTGCTGTTGCACTTATCGATTATTTAACATTCTTGTGCGGCATAAATAAATGCTTAAATATGTGTTCATGTGTTTGTGTAATGTGTGACGTTGTGAATGTCTTCATTTCATGTTTACAAACAATTACGCCGCCTCAAACAAGAAAAAAAGAACGGAAAATGCTGTATGTGGGCTTCTTTGGATCGGAATGTGTTTTGCTAATGAGCTGTGTGGCAGATTTGTATTAGGCGCAATTTTATGGTATAAGCAGTGCTGTGGGACGCCTCTTTATTCCCCTGAGGTTGTGCCGCTATTGAGTTGTTCCGGTGTGATCAGCGTAGCTTGGAGAAATTGCGGTAGGGGGTGCACCGTCTAATAAAACACATCTTTGGCTCGTGAGTGCATGGTCAAAGCCCATGAAAAATGAGAATTCTTTGCAGTTGGATAGGTTATGCTTAAATTGGCTGGGCTGGACTTAAACAAGTTATCAGACCAACACTTAGATCTCCGGTGGAACCATTTGTAAGTCACCTTTGCGATTTACACATCTTTCATATTATTTAATAAGTTATAGTTATCTTACGTCAGGTTCAGGGGACTGTTCTGAACACTAGAAACAATATCGACACTTTTGGCGCAGATACGGCCATTGTGATACCCTTTAAGGTCTCTACCCTTCCTCCTGCTGATAGGGCCACAGACGAGTCATCTTGGAAGCGGGCGAGAGAGTAGTATCGTGCAATATCACTCTTATGACCGGTTGCGAAGTTTTTAGAGACATTATTACTCCTCTTCTACATTGCAAATATGCACCATGAACATGGCTTTCGCAAGTACCACAGCACAATCACCGCTCTCGATGACAAAGGTATGTCACTTAACCAAAACCATTTGATACAGTCAATCCTGCCACACGTATTCACGACCTGGAACAGTCACCGCTGCCTGCAGCCCGGAAAATGAAAATGTAGACCACTAACGACCTTAACGGTCGGTAAAAGTCAGTATCAAACAAAAACTCAACATTCAAGCTAAGCAGGCTTAGTTAGACACAGTCAAATTCTACATATAGAGGCTGCCAACTCCACCCGAGGGAGTCTTGATAGTCTCCTAAGCTTTAGCTTCCTGACTTTACTATGATGGCTTGGACCAAGGGCACTTACATTGACCAACTCTGTACAAGGATCAATAGTTATCTCCACTTTCCAACTTCTTCATCGAGCAACATCTGACCCTATCGCCTACTATACATCTAGGTAGATGGAAGTGACAATGTGTTAATAACAACAACAACATGGATGTGACGTTTGAGAACGGTCTTACCTTTGCTAATCACACCACCTCAGCAACCACAAAAGTACAGAGCCGCAATAACATCCTCAAGTCACTTGCCAGCAGCACTTGGGGAAAAGGCAAAGAAAAGTTGCTTGCTACTTGTAAGCCTATTGGCCAACCGATTATTGAGTACGTTGCGCCGATATGGTCACCACACGCTTACTGACACCCACTGGCGGAAGTTGCATGTATACCAAAATATCTCTATCAGAACTGATACGGGATATCTTCTTATGTTTCCTCAGTCTCATCGTCACCAAGAGACAAAAATGTTCCATGTTAGACAGACAGTTTCTACTGAGCTGAATTAAACGTAGTCATCCAAACCGACACCTATTTGACGAAGAACCGCTGATTGGACTCAAATCTCTAAACTCTCTAAAATCTGTTATTGAGATCCAACCACCTGAAATAGCTGAGGAGGAGAATTTCCTCCTGAGGGAGATGAGAGTCACACTAGCACAAATTTGATTTGGATACTGTAATAAGTTAAACTTTAACTTGTCCAAAGTCAACCCCAATATACCATATATCTCTCCTACATGCGGTGTGTCACCTCTTGATCCGAAACATTATTTAATATTTGTCTAAATCCTTTTTATTACATTTTTTTGTATTTGAAATTAAAACGCTTTTCTTCTTCTTTTTCCATTTGTTCCCCATCAACGCCTGTCTACTGCCTGCAGCTACTCTATTTTGTAATTCAATGACGAATTGCTAGTGCGCGCCTAGAATACGCAACCGTAACATGAATATGCCACCACTCAGCTTGAATTTAAGCAACGTCTCTACTATGGTAGCATTTCTTAAATCACGGGTGCTGCTGCAGCATACAAACGTACATCAGTACAACGGCAAAGCACAAGAAATCCATCAGCTCAACCACTGAGTGCGAGTGACTTTGGTACCAAGCTGTCCATCATCATTATCATCAAAATATAACATTGCCAAGTTCTAAGTACAAACATGAGATTGACTGGATGCCTAGTTGACTGGCTTATGCTGCTACTGTACGCTCTAATCTCTTGGCCGTGTAATTGTTGCATTTGTTTTTACAGTTGCTGTGCACTTATTTTACTGTTTGCACTTCCCAGCCCGCTACGCATCTTAGCCATTTAATGCTGTCAGCATGCACCGAAATGAGTTTAAAAAAATACTATTTGGCCTTAATAAGAACTTCCAAATGTATGTAGAGCAAAATATACAATTAAAGCTTTGTACAATATGAGAAAAGATTTATCTATCTTGCGGATTCCTTACCTCTGGAAGATATATTATCTTATTTCGACACAGTCCTGGACTAAGTACCACACGCCAGTGAAGGCATGATGAGAGACTTATAGAGCTTGATTTTTTAGTTCTCAATGAATGCGTTTCCGTTGAGTGTTTCGGTTGACATTATTTTTGCTTTCAACATTGGTTCACAAATCTGTTCCACGCATTTCATACTGACTGTTTTAATGCCTCTGCTAGTCTCAAATGGATCGTAGAGGTCCTTCACAATCCTTTCATTTCAAACACAGCTGTATAGGCAGACATCTCTTCAAAATAGCTAAGGAAATGTTGTGTATATATTCTGTCAGCCTTTGTCTTCTGGATGAACCTTGTCCTAGTACGCACCCTCAACCTTTATTCAACGAACGGTACAAACCTCAGTGGACCCTTAAGCAGAGGAAGTTGTAGTAACTCAACCACAGAAAGCTCTTTTTTTGGCGGATTGGTAAAGGTATCTAACATTATATATCAATGGGGAATCACCTTAATTACAAATATTTTTTTAAAACGCCCCTTTGCAGAATTTGTTATAAAATTTTCATAATTTGTTTTAAGAACGCCCTTATTTGGAACTTTTCTCGAAAACAAACTTTTTCAAAACAAATTTAATACATTCAGTTGAGATAGGGCATTGCCCATCCGACCAACGCTCACGAAAATTCTTAAGTTTTCGAAGCTTTAGCAATACCTTTTCTGACAAAAGTATCGAGAACGGATTCCGCAAAACTATCGTAAATATATTGCCTTTCGCTCAGTTTTTGGCAGCAGAGCACACTTTCTCTACATTCTTTTTTGATTCAGTTTACGATACTTTCTCGGTGTTACGGATTAATACCGAGAAAGTGACTAAAAAAGTATCAAAAAACGGGTCGAGAATGTTTACTTTAGCGATCTGTTCCAACTCATTCCACACTCAAAAATGATACATTTTTTTTAGTTATATTTTTTTGGTTTTATTTTCCATTATTATAATATTAAAACTTATATATAAAATTTTGACAATGGGCATAATAAAATACAAACATAACATGACTACACATCCTTTCTCAAGGCCTCCAGATTCTAAATCGTTTAGAAAGAAAATAAGTTTTTAATAAAATAAAATGTTTAAAAGTCAAAAGTGTGGGCAAGCTTACTCTATTCGCCAATTCCAAAACCATGCTCTGAATGCGTTTCCTTGTAAAGTCGCCGCAGAAACTATTAGGGGCTTGGATTCTAGCGTTTATAATTTAAAGAATTTTTCAATTGTTTGACAACAAAACCAGAAACACTCGTTTATCACGCGAGATCCTTATACGAAGCGAACTTCCATGTTACGAGAAACTTTCGCAATTCTCTTAAGCTCGCTTACGTACGTTCCTTGGTCAGGTGGGTATACTAACAAAAATTCTGTGATAGTATATAATTCAACCAAATTGTGAAAACAGGAATTTAAAAAAAAAATCTCGAACATGCGAGTATTTTGAAATATCTTGGGCGATCTCTTACTCTAGCTAAACTGGAAAAATAAATTAGGTGGTTTAGACCTCCATTGCTATTGTCAAGCAAGCAGTTGTAAGTCATCCCTCTATTTGAATTTCTTGCTACGACGCTTCGCTTTACCTACTTATTTTTTTTCAGTGTATTACTTTTATTTGTCAGTCATACCACCAACTGTCTCACCATTTGCTACCGTTCCAAAAGCGCACTTGCTTGCTTTTCCTATTAAATTCACCCAATTTTTTTTTATTCTTAGTCTAACATTTTTTCATTTCGTATATGCCAAATGTGTGTGTGTTTGTAGCTGTGGTGGTGGCATGCCACGTAAGCCATGCTGCAAATGCCTTTGCAATTACTTTGTAATTTAAGTTATTGATTACCACGCTGTGCCACCAGCAGCAGCAACCAACAGGGAACATTACCAGTAGCAATTGCTGCTAACCCAATAGCAATTTGAGCATCTCGGCTGGCCAGTCTGTGCGCTTCAGTTCATCATATCGTCAGCTTACCAGCCAACGGGTTCGCAACTCAATTGCCTACTTGATATCGTACAAGTACCTAGTGTAGCTACTGTCTACAACGTCAACGCGGCTGTCGTCACTCGGCGCTAATCTCATACTTTTTTGCGCTCTACAAGTATTACTTACATTAAGTCCATCCGTTTTACCGTCTATTCACTTGTGTGTGTGTGTGTGTGTTTGGAGAATAGCGAATTCCAGTGCCTTCAGGTGAAATGTTCTTTTGGTGTCGGTCTCAGTTGTGTGTCTATCCATCAGCTTGTAGGTTTACTTGGTAACAGTTTAAGCTGTCAGCATGTCTTCTATTTTCTTGGTTTGCACCCCACTAAGCAAACGCACCCCTTTAGCTAGTTTTGAGCGCTGTGTGCATAGCCTTGTCGTATTCTCTTATCTTAATCCACCGCAAAGTCTTTGCCATCTCTTACAACTTATATTTTTTCCCTCAAATTCGATTTAAATTTTCAAACCAAAATTGCTTTCTGCTACTGTTTAATGTTATTTCAGCAAACTTTTTTTTCTTGCTTAATTTTCAATTTATTTTTGCTCTTTTATGTCTATATTCCACATCGTTGAAGCTCACAGTTTGTATTGCCGTCGGTTACCAACGTTCGTTTTTGGCTCCGCTCAATTTTGGTTTTGGCGTTTATGGCCAATGTCTGCTTGAGCTTGAGTGATTGATTTCGAAAAATTGAAAATTTTGTCTAGCTGCGTTTGGATTTCACACATTTTTCTTTTGTTGTTTTTTTTTGCTTAAAATATTGTGTGTGCATGTTGACCATTTTAAATTCTATTTAAATTTGGTTTGAGTGGAAAATTGCAATTGACGCTTGAGTAATAAAGCAAATATCAGTGGAATTGAAATATCGTTCAACAAGTTGTCCAACCACATTCCAAAAGGTAAACTGATTAATAGCTGGGGAAACAGTATTTATGGTTAGGAACGAAATTTGGTGCTAGTCGCTGAATATGGCGTTGCGTAGCGTGTAAGATTTTTTGTTAAATCTGCTTTTTCTAATTATTTTATTATAAATTCAATTGCTGCCACATCACTTTGAAGCTATATCGATGTTTCGTGTATTTGTGTATATTTATATATTTGTATATCCACTTTTATATCGAAAAACGCTTGGATACAATTTACTATGTGTATGAGACTGGGTCGATGTATTAACCGATATCGCGCCATCGATTTTTCGATAAGTTTTGGGCTCACGAAAAAAAAGTTCCACTACGAAAATAAATTTTGAGCCAGCGAAATTTCATTTATTTGACTTTTTTCGACTTTGATTTTTAAGGCTTTTTTCATGACCTACTAAAAAAATTTTCATTTGGTTTTAAAATTTTCATGTATACCCTGTCGGACCCAAAAATGTCCGCTAAAAACGTTGGCGATAACAACTTTTTGCAAAAAAAAAAATATTTTTTGGGTTTTGGGGAGTGTTTTGGTCAAAAAATTTACCCTTTCGACATTTTTTTGAAATGGATTTTTCAGCATGCATGTAAAAATGTTTTCAATGAAAGCAAATTTGTCTCATATTTCCTGTCCCACTTAAAGTTATGCGCTGAAAACGTTGGCAATAACGGTTTTTTGAAAAAAAATTTAATTTTATTTAAACAAATTGACCCACCCTAATGTGCATTTTTGCCATCAGCGGTATTTTAAAAAAGTTGTCAGCCAAATGATTTTCTTAGAATTGAAGTGAGATATGCCAATATGGCGTACTTCAACAAAAATATGTCTAGGTAGAGTAAGCATAAAGGGTTCAATAAAAATAAATCTAGCTAGAGCTAGCACAAAGGGTTGCCACCTAATCCTATCATATTTTTTTCTAGAATTTCAAAGGAATTTTACTTTAAATTTGATCTGCTACAATGTTAGCGGTGCTATTTTAAGTCGCATTTCATTAAAAATAAAATTGGTTAGGGTTGCCGGCTGGGGTTGCCACCTAATTACATTATATTTATTTTTGCATAAGCGCTATTATTTCATAATAATAATAATTCATTAATACAGGTTATCATGTACGATCTTATATCTCTAACTTAAGAATTTTCACTTACAAAGTTTTTACATGGATACCACCTATCCGATTTTTTTTAAAAAGTTGAATGAGATATGACAATACGGGTATCAATTGAAAAGTATTTCCCTAATATCTACTGATGAGTACCTAGAACATATAAATTAGATGTCTAAGCAGACCACACTCGCCAAGGTGCTGACGATACCGAACATCATCTGCCCTTGCTAAGAGGTGGATGTAGAGGGCTAATCTCGTTTTTGAAATACTTTTCTTAAGAATTTTTAAGTTTTCTTGATGACTTGAATCTTAAATCTTCGTTGTCTCTTTTTAGGAAATTGATTGGACGTCTCGTCTATCCCGTGCTTCCCGATTGGAACCTAGTTGTGGCGAACCCAAAAATCAGATCATGTCTATGTCGATTTCAAGTTAGCTTTTCATACCTCGGAAAGCACCTTACAAAGCTTAACTAAATTCCTACGGGAAAACTAATTTTTTTCTTAATTGTGTAAAAGTTTCGCTTTAGACATCGATTTTTTAGATTGAAAAAAAAAAAAATAAAAATAGTAATAATAGAATATAGTTAAGAACCACCACCGCTTCCTTAAATAATTTGTCCATAAGGTGATCTACTTTAAAAAGGTTATGTTGCACAAGTTTGCTGAAACTTTATTTTTGTTTACTCCTTATAATACGAAACAGAGGAGAAGTCTTTTATAGTTGAAGATAGAAACACTTAAACGCATTTTAACAATGTTTATAAGCCTTACTTGTAGCTGATACTATAAGAGTTGCAAAAAGTATTGTTGCAGAGCATTAAGCATTTCATCATCACTCTTCTAGATTTCTTTTTATTCGCTGGCGCAGCGTTAATGCGTGTTTTGTGGTCAGGATTAGACAGTTTTATGCACGTTAAATGAAAACAATCGCTCATAAACTTGCAACTACTTATATGTACGAATACAAACACACACATCCTCATACATAGTTTGGCTTACTTTTTGATACACGCTGGACTCAAGCAAGTTGAAAGGTGTTCAAATATTTTTGATGTAGTCCAGCAGGATGCACTTATGTAAAGTGACATAAGTCAGGAAGTTTGGAATTTAGTTGACTGCCGAATGCATACACTACCAATTGTGGCAGCTTCGATTCCGACTCCGGAAAGTTGGAGCTAAGTAAAGTACCTTCGATTCCGACTTCTTAAAGTCTGAGCCTATTGAATGCGACCACTGATCCATATTGCGATAAAGTTTTTTTTAAATCGTAGCTCTGCAGTACGTCAATATGCATCAGCTTCAGCAAAACTCACATTCGTAACATCACTAGCAAATCCACAAACTAATTTGCTTTACTTGCGTGAGAGGCAAATGTTTACAACCTTTTGTCCCATAGAGTGCCTTTGCACTCGTAATTCTTGACGATATGAGCTGATTAGCAACATTGTTGACATGAAAAAATTAGCTTTTGCCACACTCTTTGACTCACATGCCAATTGGTTATGCGAGAGATTGGGAAAAAAGTAAAGGCTCTTTATAAAATTGTACACTAAAATCAGTCTAGAGTGCGGATTTATCAGTTGCACTAATAACTCGAGTACTTAAGGTATCAACAGTGAGGCATAAAACCAAATTTTATAGCAACATAGGAGTACGTAGCAGAAGCTTATGTACAAACTAACGCGTACCCATTTGATAAGGTAAAACGTCAGTGCGTAGATATTCCCATAATGTACAAAAATCTTCCCTACTATGACAGGGGCAACAAAATTATGCTTTCAGAAAATATATACACACTTATAGTTTATTTTGCAAAAGTATTGATTTAATCATAGCACGAAAAGAAAAGCAGTGAACTTAAAGCTTTAGAGCTCGGAATCACACATGGTGCCGAAAGAAAATGGGTTAGAGTATTCGAAAGAATATTTCTCAGAAAGCTGTATATATATTAGACTGGGTCGATTTATTGACCAATATCGCGCCATCGATTTTTCGATAGGTTTTGGGCTCAGGAAAAAAAGTTCCACTACGCATACCCAAAAAATCATTTTCGAGCCTGAGAAATTTAATTTTGTTGACTTTTTTTCACGGCCTGCTAAAAAAATTCTCATTTGATTTAAAAATTTTCATGTAGTATGTCTACAACTGTATTTCTGCTGAATTCAAGTAATTCAATCAACTTGGAATATTTTATTGGAATGCCAACGTGAGAAGATATGCAGCAAACCAACTGCAGCGTTTGTCAAAATGATGACTTATGAATATGTAACTCTTATCCGTATTTATGAGACAAAATCGAATGGAATTCGTAAACAGCAGCCTAGGTGGCAAGGCAATGCGAGTACACATACGACATGAAGTATGAAAGTTATGCATTGCTATCGTGAAGAAAAGTGTGAAGGAAGAGTAGTACACAACGTAACGAACTAAGTGCATAATTCCACATACACACATACACACAAAGCGCTGATCTAGTAAAGAAATATGAGCTGAAGGTGAACGGATGCAAAATATTTGTGTAGGTGATGAAGAATTTATTGGAGCAAAGTTAGACGCTAGTTGTAGGCGCATGTGGATTTGGTGAGTAGTCGCGTAGTTGCAAGTACAAAGAAAATACACAAAGCAAAAGCTATGGAGGGCAGTCAAAAAAAGAGAAAAAAATCTAAGCACGTGGCTGTACATGGAAGTATATAAAAATGTATCTAACAACAAATATAAATCGTGTACTAGCTCCAATTGCGATCGCAATGTTTCCAATGTTACATTTGTAGGAATATAGTAGATGCACTGTGGGTCAGTAAACTTCATTTTGTGGCCGAAAATGTCAAAAACTATCTAAGACAGACAAATGTGTAGTTCAAGTTTTCCTGCATAGTTATATTTCTTGTATTGTTGTTGTTGTAACAGTACTTTGTCCTGCCTTATCACCTAATTTCTGTGCAAGTTTGTGGTTGTCTCTGTGCGCACTTTGCTTAATAGCCATCAGGTAAACCCCACTTCTAATAAAAAGCACAATGACGCCTCCGTCCCAAAATATCAGCTTAGCGCCATTAATGAATGAATAAATTAGTATTTGTAGTTCCAAATATGATGTTGAAATTTCAATATTTTTTTTCTTCGAATTCTAGTTTAAAAGTCGTATATAATTTTTTTTTTAAGTTTGTGCTCATCTTTAAAAAGTTAAAAATGTGTTTCGAAATCTCTTAAGCAAAAATTTTGGTATACATATTTTAATTCAGAAATACGAAAGTATAATTCTAGTACAACTTTGTACATATTTTAAGTTTTAAAAATCGGTGTTAATTGCTGGATTTTTTTCTTGTATTAGAAATATTTGGTTTTTTTCATTTATTTAAAATTTATGTTTATGCATTATATGGACCAAAATAATTAAAATAAAAACAAAACTATTTCCGCACTATTCGGGTTAAGAAAGTATAAGAAACTAAGATATTATATACCCTGTCCGACCCAAAAATGTCCGCTAAAAACGTTGGCGATAACAGTTTTTTGAAATAAAAAATATTTTTTTGGTTTTGGGGAGTGTTTTGGTCAAAAAAATGACCCTTTCGCCATTTTCTTTTTAAGGGTTTTTTCAGCATACATGCAAAAATGTTTTCGATGAAAACGGACTTGTCTCATATTTCCTGTCCCAATTAAAATTATGCGCTAAAAACGTTGGCGATAAGGGTTTTTTTAAAAAATTTTTTTAATAATAATTAACTTTCGTCCATGCAAATCGACCCACCCTAATATATATGCATCGGCGAACAAGTTGATCTTGAAGACACCAGTAGATCATATGGTTTCACGTCGTATTAAATTCGCCCTGTGAAAAATATGTTATACAAAGCAAATGAAAAGAGAAACTACTAGCATTGCCATGGCGAAGAAAGTGTTTAAAATGAAAGGAGTTGCCATACAGGGTTTTTTAACTTGTTGGAAGTTAAGTCCCAAATCACTCGATACTCTTTTGGTTTTGAGTCATTCCATCTCCAATTTTTTAGCCCGGAACTTCAAGTTAGGACTTTTAGAACACAATAAAGCCATATCTACGGCCTTCCGTTACATAATTTGCTCGAAGTTTAGCACTCAGAGAACAAGTGAGAGAGCTGAGTGAGGAAATTCTCAGCTATCTCTTTAGCGAAATTTCTTGTTCGGCCAAAATGAAATGAAATTTTTTTTGTGTACCCAAGTGGGCTGGAGGATGGTTTAGATTCACAATCCGTACCGCTGGATGATGTGGGCGTGGCCCCTCCCATATAAACCAAATTTTCCGAATCGCATATCTCTGCAAGTATTTAATGTTGATTATTGAAAATTGATAAGAAGCTTGAAGAGATCAATCTTCAACACCTCAAGAAAAAAGGGAGAAAGAGAGGAGTGGAAGTGGCACCTCGCATACAAATGAGAGTTTCCGTACTGCATATCTCTAAAAGTATTTATGGTAGAATATTGAAAATTTGTAAGGAGCTAAATGAGTAAAATCTCTATCAGCTGAAGAAAAAAGGGGTGGAAGGGAGAAGTGGGCATGGCACCTCCCTCAGGCAATCTCTATCACATCAAGAAAAAAGTTCGGTAGGGGAAAAAGGAGGCATAAAATGATGCCTTATCGATATTATCTAAATTAATGTTACTCTGAAACTATTTCTACGAGCTTTTCAATATTTGCCACAGACATCTTTTATATGAAGGAGAAGGGCGGTATGGAAGGATAGTGATAGGGATATTGATAAGCATTGGCAATATTTCTAGATCCATTGAGGTAAATTTCTGGGCCGTATAAGTCTGCCGGGCCCTCTAGTAATAAATATAGCTTAAAATTGACATAATATAATGAATATTGACAATTTTCAGCACCGTAAAAATCGCAGGATCCCTTAATTGTCATCCCTAGCCACCACATAGTTGCATTTCAATCTAAAAACGTGTTCAATATTTAATCTGGTCTCAAGTTTGGTTTCTTTTTTTTCTCAGTTGTTACCGCGTTTGTAAATTAGCTTGTTTTGCCGCAACCGACACTATTGCCGCCACAATTATTCGCGCTTAATGGCAATTAAATGTTGATAATTTGTAGTAATTCGTGATTAGCAAACAAGATGGCGTACTAAAATTTTAATTTCTGAAAGTATTTTTTAGCAGTTTAGTGGTTAATGGCAGCGCTTTAAAAGTGTTGCAGCTGCTGCGTTAAACCAACAAGTAAGCGGAGTTCGATTCCAATACCAATGGCATACGAGTTTAGTACAGCTACTACTAATAAATTATAAATAGTAATTATATAGAAGACCGAACTTCGGAATTATGTTAGGATTGGGATATGTTTGCAAAAGAAAGCGAGTAACTTTGTTCGAAATGAGGTTTTTAAAATTCTTAACCCCCGATCATGTGATTTTATCATTTTATTAACGACTTTGTCAAAATTTTTTAAAAAGGGCGTGGCACCGCCTAATTTTGAATGAACAAGTTTACAAATTCGACGGTTAAAGTCATCACAACCGTTAATGCTAGAACACCGAAACTTATTATTGTGACACATATAACAACAGAAAAAAAGTGAAATCACTTCTCCTCACTGAAACGGTGGTATAAAGACTGAACGTGCAACGCAATAACAAGTCTATATAGGTTAATATTTCAAGTAGAAAATAAACCCGCCTGAGAACGGAAGTCGTCTTAAGCGCTTTCAGCATTTTATACTAAAATGCGGCAAAATTAAGATTTGTTGTTAAAAAACATTTTTTTCGAGACCTGTTAAATAATGATTGCTAATCGTAATGATTACCGGTTTGCTTAATTATTTTCTTGAGAATCGATTTAAAGATTAATTACCATTACTTTCAACTTTTAATGATTATTTTCCAATTAAATAAGAAAATAATAAATAAAAATAGTTCATGATTTTTTAAGATTATTAAAAAAAAAAGGAAATTATCAAAAAAATTTTGTTTTGATTACTTTTGATTATTTTAGATTTTTAAAAAATTTTTTTTTAATTATTTTTGATTTTTTCAGTATTGTTGTAGAAGCACATAAATATACACATCAACAACACTGAAAACAATCAAAAATATAAAAAAAAACAAAAAAAAATTTATAAAAATAATCAATGAATTTTTGTTTATTATTTTTGACTTTTTTTTTAATTTTTTCTATTCGTAATCAATTAAAAAAACCGTCCAATTAATTACTTACTCATTACTAATCAAATTTAACAGCTCTGATCTAGATATAGGCGTGATTTTCAAATTAACTAAATACTTGTAAGGCCCCTTAAGTAGATATAAGCGATTTAAAAAAATGTCAATTGTCAGCGTTACCTTCGTATCTGCAAATCAGAAAAAATTACCGAGAATAAAAAAACTCTTTTTGCATATTAGAAATGTAGATAGATGAAAGATATTTTATTTTAACAAACTGATGATCAGGTCCAGTTTTCCGATGCCTTATGGGCATTTTCGTAAATAAAAAAAGGGATTAGAAATACTACGATACCTGAAAGATGGCACTCTCATATTGCCGGTATTGGTTTTGCTACTACAAGAAAAAAATAATAATAATATAAACGAATGCAGGCTAACTTAATGTTTTACAGCTGCCAAGTATGCTAGCCTTATGATAATTCATCTCCGTTGTCTGTTTATACTTATTTACCTTATTATTTGTTAATACTTACAAGTATTTAGCTATTATTCAAGTGTAAAGCTGACCTTCAGTTTAATTTACAGCACATTTATGACAGTTATGACAATAATTTCGAAATGTCAGCAATAATATAAATAAATGCTTATATACAGGTGCATGCGCATGCGCAAATTGAAACATGCGCATTTATGTGCGCTCACAGATTGAAGAGGCAACTACAAGCAATATATTTATATTGCTGACATTTCATTTAGTAGACGTTTTGTAGCATTGGACAAAAGTGGCCTATTGGTGTTGTTCGTATTCTGCAGCCATATTACGGCATGTGTATTTATATCGTATCAACTTATTTATATTCAATTCGTTTCTTTTTTATATCTGCGCCTTGTGTTTGCCTTTTATTTATCATTGCAATTCGTTCTGTTTAATAAACTGTTCCTTTTACTTTTTACTATGCTACATTCACATTGCTTGCACATTTAGCTGGCTGTCAAGTAGTCATGTTTCGTTGACGGCGCTAATTAGTAATTGGCTTTCGCAGTTTTTATTTATCCATTGGTTGCTCGCAAACGCTTTGTTGACTAGAAGCGAGTGCTTTGTAGACTGCTTGAAAATAGAATCAATGCCTTTTAAATATATGAGCTTCAGATATTGGTTTCTAGCGGTGATTCGAATGAGAAAATATTTCAGGATCAAATTACAGAGAGAAAATAAGTTTTGAAGGCAATATTTTTTCTCAGTGTTAAATGGAAAGGTCCGAATGCAAATATGACGAACTATAAAGGCAATAATTAATAATAATTTAAAAAGAAGTAATAATAAATAATACAATCCCCGGGGTATCGACACCCGACGGGCGGTGTCTTTCTCTTCACTGCAAACCAGATAAAGTATAAAATGGGTGTTGGTGAAACGGAGGAAGGCCCCGGCAACCAACTTTCAAAGAAAGAGACGAGTAAAGGATTAAACTACAATGTGGTCCAAAATGTTTTCTGCCCAAGTGATAGAAAGGCAATTAAAATTCATTGCGCTTATAAACATAGAAATGAAGAAACCACCCAGGGAAGATGATAAATCCGAGCCCGTGATAGAAGGTTTGTGTCCTCATATGACTCTGAAGTGGTAGGTTTTAGTAAATCCTAGCCGATTTTGTTGACTTGAAACCACTCTTGATAGCAACAAAATAAGCTACCACCAGATCAGTCAGAACCATCCTGAAGGGTGAACAACTTTCTATAAAACAGAATTATGCAAGTTGTGTACTTAAAATCAGAAAAAGAAGTAGAACAAATTGGTCTGGTGGTACGCAGGTAGGACTAAGTACCTGGTAGCATCGAGCCGGTACTAGCACCTCTGGTTATAATATCGACTGTAGCGAGAGCGCATTTTAGTTTGTTTGTTTATTACAGAAGCATTTAAACACTCTTAGTAGGTTTTCGGTCTGGGTTCCTTTAAAGGCATACCCTACATCATTATAGTAACATGCTTTGCCAGCCTTACCAACAAGAAAGGATTATTTGCTTAGAGAAATTGAGTTTAGCAAAATTAAATCAGTAAACACAATGAACACAGGCCAACCTGTCCCTATCTCTATACGCCCAAGTTAAAAAATGGTCTGATGCTCCAAAGCCCCGCCACAAAGTGACGATTTGTAAGCAGCCAATGAGTTTACACTGCGCTCATTTTGTTTACAAATTGCTGTACTTAAAAGCAAAATTTATTACTCATAACGCATGAGTCTACATGGGACCAGAAGAAGCAGAAGAAATAAATCTTAAGTATTGCATAGCTAAACTCAAAGTGGTAGTAGCCGAGTTTATGCAGCTAGTGGCTCACAGTTTATTCAAAGCGAAAGCAGCAGATTTTCTTACATTAAATGCACTAAACAACAATGGCGAACTAACCTGCAACATAGCTATTGGTTTACTTAAAATCTTTCGATTTTCACAGCCACATTTTGTGGCAAACGCTTCACACACACAGAGCTGCATCGTGGTGAATGTGCGGTTAATTGTTACATTGTTTGCGTCACTTTTCGCATATTTATCAAAATATTGTTACACTTATGTTTGGCGGGTTGCATTTATGCGCCGCGCTAGTTGAACAAGCAATGGTTGCATGCAACAGTGGCATATGCCACATGCAATTGTTAGGCGAAGCAAGAAAAACTACCGCAAAAAAGGCCTTCCTCAGCACTGCAAGTTCCCATCTTCTTCTTGAGTTTAATATGCTTCTATTGAATTTCCTTCATTTGTTGGTTTTTGTTGTTTTGTTAGCGCTCCCGCTGCCACTGCTGTGTGTTGCTGCTGTGATTTTCATAGAATTTGCAATGCATAAATTTTAGCAAATCAATAAGTTTCAACAGAAAGTACCGCTAAATGCATTTCTTTCCAAGAAATCGTACTTTTTGTTGTTACTGCTTGAATAGTTTGCTTGGCGTCAACCATAATATGGGTTAGTGCGAGCATACGAACGAAAGACTTAAGCGACGAACTTGTGGTGGTGGTGAGTGATTTCTCGGTTTCGATAGGTAAGGCCCACAGAGATGCGTGCAAATTCGCTGCTAAATAACTATTTTAGTAAGGTGTTTAGTTTTTTTTTGCAGGTTTCGAGTTTAATTCATTTTCTGCGCGTTGTTGTCTGATACCTCGTTTTATCGATTCCATTTCTGGTGCGAACATAGATGCTGCTGAACGCCATAGGACATAGTTTAGCAGAGTAACGAAAGTCAGAATATAGCATATTTCTAGGTATCGAGAACTACCTCGAAATCGAAAAAATTTGTGATGGAGGGCATATCTATTTTCATCTCTTAAAGTTAACGAACTAGGAGACCTGGCAATCACTCTTTCACATATTGAGAAGACAAATTTAGCGTTTCACACCGCCTAATTGGACACATTTTATTGACTTCAGACCCAGCAAAAAATATATGTACATCAAGCTACCTCGTGCTGTTGCGGTTGTTGTTGTTGTTGTTGTTGTTTAGCTAGCATGTTCACCCATGGATGCGAATTAAACACTATTTTACTGAAGTAACAACGCTAGGTCGTCTGACTTCTGAGTTCTTCGACTCGCAATCTTCGTTTAGGGTTTGAGATAGCATTTGAGTAGAACTGATAAGATCTCTAGTCTCGCAAAATAATGAGACCGTATACCAAGGCTCTCTGTTAAGGAGTGCGTGTGACAATCTTAAGATGTTGAGTGTTACAAATAATTCTCGAAAGTTCTAGAAAAAACTCAAGCGAATGACGGATGGTTTCAAGCCTTGGTATTATTCTTTCTTTTTATGGCGCGATATACAACAGGTATATCATCATAAACCTCCTAAGAGATTTTTGCGCCAAGCTTCTCTTCCAATTTGTGGTGTGCCGATTTGAATTTTCCCTACAAATTGGTGGGACCTACAGTTTTTTGCCGACTCCGAACGGCATCTACAAAGGAGACGAATTTTTGCTGAGAAGCCTGTCATGGCAGAAATACACTCGGAGAGTTTGCCAAACCACTGCCGAGGGGCGACCCCGTTTTTGAAAAACTTTTTTCAAATCACTTTTGATGTTACCTGTACCAGGGCTCGAACCATGGACCTTCGGTGTGGTAGGCCGGCAACACTACCTCCACACCACGGCGGCCGCCGTATGGTATTATTAATGCATTGTTAATAGCGCTGATGTAATAGCCAACATGGATAGTGCAATTTAGTTATAAAGAGAATAATCCTGCGAAGAGTCTATCAAGAGAGCTATATCTGGGTATGATTTCATAATTGGTAAGTATTTCTTCTACTTATTCAAGACTAAAAGAAGATCTTTAGAGCTGATGATTATAGTGTTATCTCTGTGTCTATGTTGGGAAAACGTTCAAAGTTGACTGAGTCCTGCGGTGGAATGGGATAGGACGACGTATATCCTATAAACTGTCCTGTCTAGCTAGGGACCAGTTTTAACATCGAAAATTGCATACGGGATCCTAGTGCAGGCTGGCTAGATACACAGAAAATGCTAAGCCGAATCATCTTCCTCAAGGTTAAAAGGGATAACTGGATCGTCGTGCAGCCTTATCACAGTCAGCAACCAAACGAGTTGTCTACACTTATCACCGCATTTTAAATATAGCCTTAAACAAATTCCCTAGTGTTTTAAAAATATTCAATTTCAATCAATATCGAGTTCATCCAACATGCAAATATTCAATTAAAGAGCAAGAGCAATTTATCCTCACAGCATTACCACCCAACGAACAAATATCTAATTGTTGGGTTGGTATTTACCACCTTTGGGAATTCAAAGCATTAGTTTATACATGCAACATTTATTTATGCATTTAACTGTAAAGCTGCACGCTAGTGCTGGCAAACCCCAGATTTTCCAGCATAACGATTATTTTTTCGTACAACAACGATGTATCGATATTTTTTTACAACAAACTTTTGAAGCGTATTTCGACTCTACAAACTCTTTGTGCGATGAAGCTGCATCTATAATGTCACAACCATATTTAATAACATATGCATTCTGATATTTATTAAAAAAAACCGTTAACCAACTTTTCTTCTATCATGGTAATAGAAAAAAGAACATCAAACATTGTAAACAAAACATCGATTATTGCAATGAAGTAAAATCATTGATATATCGATATTAGGTCGATATTTTGTCCAGCACTAATACAAGTACATATGTAGCACGTTGCATGTTAAATCGCATGTAATCACTTAATAAGTCAATGTTGCATGATGATCAATGTTGAGCACAATATGCGCAGCGCGCTCACGTGCAGCTTTTAAAATGTAATTAATTTGCGACTAAATTTTTTAAAATGAAATGTTGTTTATACAGCGCAAGAATCATAGCAACAAAAAATAGAAGAAACACAAGAAAATGACTTGATCGCTTTTGCTGCCACACTTTCCATGAATATTCATTGGTCCGTTGTTGGCTGCGGTCACACTTTGAGTGTTGGCGTTAGTGAGGCGACAAACATTTGCAGGACGTTTTGTGGCTACATCGAGGTGCCAAATACGACGGTAGTTTGACCATTCAGTCACTTTTTGAATAAAAAATATTTTTTTGGCAAAAAAAAAACAAAACAACAAAATTTTCAATATAATTCAATACTCCTAAAAGCTCGCATTGTTAATCTGGCATTTTTTGAATTTTTGTATTGCATCCTGGCTTTGTTCATCGTTAGACCCAATTTGGCTTCTTTTGTTGTAGCGTTTTGTCTGGTTGTTCCTTATTTTCTGGGTATTCATTCATGTTTCAGGAATAGAAATAGTAACAGATATTTTTTGAATTCCATAACAATCAACGGTAAACAGACTCCAACTGTCGTCTCCTAATATTATTCAATAGATGTATAGTTTAATTGCGCCCACGCGCCGAAGGATCAAAAGAAAAACGATGTAAGGATTACTTTTTTTTAAATGCAAATTTAACTTGGCGACCTTACACCAGGGTAGACAAAGGATACTTTGGTCCCACAGCTGAAATTCAGTCTCTATTACATAACAGCTTCCAATGGGAAGAGGTTTATTGGTTTCGCCACTGCCCAAAACCTGGTGCATGGATAGCAGATTGCATCATAAAACCATTTCCAAAACTGTCTGACTGGATTCTGTTCGACAAACGTGCACACAAATTGAGCCGGTTTTAATAAACGGCACATAAACCTAGATATCATAATGTAAAACAAAAAATCTCTTACCATACTTGGCACGATTAGATTAGCAGGACGTCGGAATAATGTAGAAGATCGAATTAAGCTGGATAGCACAAGGCTTCACGAACAGTTTTGCTTTTCCCCCGACTATGCCATATTGTGTTCACAATAGCAGCAGCCTTATATGAACGAGGTCATTTCTGGAGTAACTACTTCTTTTAGGCGACCTGAACGTTGAATCTCACTTGTGCCAATACGACAACCCTGCGAAACTCAGAAATTCACTAGTTGTATTTATTAATCCTCTCCTTGACTTCGCTGATGGTTGTTTCAGGCAGAAGGTAATGCCTAATCAACCCGCAAAATTTAGTTTTTCCATTCTTTTTGAAACTTGAGACATTTTGCCTTTAAACCTCTGTCCAGAGCAAACTAAATTTAACAGTTCGCTATAGCTGACGCGCACAGTGTTCAATTTCAAATGCACAGACTTATCAAATAACCCTCGTATATAGTATAATACGAAAAAGAACCCAACTATTAACCGCAAGCAGGAACAACACTGCAAGTTAGAATAATGACAGCAACATCAAGCGACGGCAACATGAGTGCCGCACAACAAAAACGCCAAACAGCTGGACATATCCACTTTGTTGCACGCATTTACAAGTACTCGTTGCTGGTGTGCTGCTGCAACAGCGTTGCCAACAAATGAAGACAAATGACCAACATGCAAACCATTAATTTTCCTACACTTCATTTGTTGCCACTGTGGCAGCAACAACAGCAGCAGCGGCGGCGGTAACTTCCATTTGATTACTTTTCGTTGTACAAGTATGTAAATAGTACGAGCATTTGAGCGAGTCTGTGCGCCACATGCAACATGCGGTGCATGGTGACATGCCGCAATTGGTTGCACGCTTTGTCGGTTTGGTCAGTAGTTCAAGACAGCAGCAACAACACATTTAAGTACATATATTTTCTGCCGTCAAGTGTTAAATGCTCTGCATTTATTGCTCGTTTGTTATCAATGTTGTTGTTCCATTTCTGGTAATAGTTGTTCTTGTTGTTGCTGTGACCAATATCCCACCTTGTTGGCAATGAGTTTTGTCAATTTGCCACATGATTTGACTACGCTTTTTCAGCAATTAATCACCTTTAATCGTTTAAATTGGTGCTTAAATCAATTGATTATTAGCGATAAGCCGCTTTTCTCAGCGAATCCATTGTGTTTCTTGTTGTAACTTCTTTATGCAACTCAAATACTATGGTGATGGAAATATTTTCAAAAACTCGCAACTATTTCTTTCATCCTGACATATTTTTTTTTTAATTTTGCCACACCCTTGCAAGTCCCAGAGGAATCATTGCTCGCTGCCGAACTGAAAAAAGTGGATCGCTAACTACTTTAATGACCATCAAGCGCCGGCAGTATTCAGGGACACAACATTCAAATCGAGAGTAATTAGACAGGAGATGTCACAGGGTCGTGTCAAATCCCCTACGTTGTTTAATTTCTTTCCCCCTAAGGGGAACTCTACAACCTCCTACGACGATGAGAAGTTAGACATACCTGGAAGTCCGACACACCAAGGACTGCTGGTAACGAACAGGCGTTACCAACAGATTGTACTAACCAAAGGTGCCGCATCAACTTCCTTGCCGAAAACCGTGCTTTCCTAAATTGTGTCATGTACGGCTCAGTGCAAATCACTCGTCCAGCTTCTTAACCGTGCAATTGTTTTTAAATAAGCTTTTGAGTCGATATTTTGATCTAGAATAATGTGCAAGATGAGGAAGTTGCAGATTTATTTTCCTGCGATATTATTATAACGGATACGTGGTGGTCTGTTCTATGTGCTGAAATCTGTTGCTACAGGTCTACACTCTTGCTAAGATAATTCCTTTTAAAAAGCTGAGCTTACTCATATATTTACCATGGATACAAGTTTTCCAGCAGCTGCACATGTACTCTTAAACAAATCTACGCGTGTGAATATTTATTGTTGTTGTCCCACATATCAAGCTTATCTTTATGTTTGCACATTAAAATTGGATTTGTATGGCACTTAAGTGGTTTGAGGGTGTCGCTTCTTACGTATGTGACATTGTTGTTAATGGAATGGCGATATATATTGTAAATATGCATGTTTGCATCATTTTGAAAAAGCTATGTATGTTGACATTATATTACAATCGAATTAGCGTACATTGTTGCGCATTATTGGCAAATGAATTTGATATTAGGAGTGGGTTATTTATGATGACATTTGATACGGAATTTAGATATGCCAGTTTTTGTAGGTTTTTGAATATGCATTTCATATGAACACTTTACATTTTAAAAACAAATTTGCTTTGAGGTATTTTGTAAGTAATTTCGGATGTAATGGTTGCTTCGGTGGTAGTCCTACTTGCAATCCAAAATTTTTTTAATGAAAAATTCCAAAAAAGTGCCTAGATATTGATCTTCAAAATAAGGAATCTTATATGAATGAATGAGGCATTAAATTATTTAAAACAAGTAAGGAGAGCGTAGAGTATTTTCTTAAAAATTCAAATGTTTATGAATCAATATATCTATAAACACAAAAAAAAATGGTTATTGAGTAATCGAAGTCACATCCCTGAAAGGATTTCGGATTTAATTCGGGGTCTTTGTTATTTGTTAAGATTTTTACATATATTTGGAACTGATTTTGTATAAGCTCAAAAGTAGTCCTATAAAGAAAATGTTTTCAGGTTGTTTTGGCATTATTTTGTGAGAAAGTAGGAATTGAACCTCGCAATATACCAAAAATGGTCTGAATTATCCTGAAATAATTGTTTCATAACAGTTGAAAAAAGTCTCAAAAATAATGATTATAAAATAATTCCGTATCTATTATTGCAAGCACAAAGAAGCTTACCCTATATTCTACTTTGTAGGCACCGATGTGGTACTATCTCAATATGGGCCAGGACTCGCACAACTTTTTATAACATTTTCCTCGG
Organism: Merzomyia westermanni; assembly: GCA_949987695.1. Taxonomy (NCBI): domain Eukaryota; kingdom Metazoa; phylum Arthropoda; class Insecta; order Diptera; family Tephritidae; genus Merzomyia; species Merzomyia westermanni. The sequence goes on along the minus strand of OX465291.1, from coordinate 144,123,011 downwards.
TACAAGCTGTTGGTGCAGCGATAAACTTATGGACTTTTGACAGCGTTCACATTTCTGTGCAATATATAAGGGTGAATATAATAAAAATCTTTGATTTAATCAAAATAGCCCATATCGACAGTACTCCCCTGTTCTGTAAGGTAACACCCACCTTATTTCCGTCCCCTTCTTTCACATCAGAGAATTAAAAATTTACAGGACGACTTTTAAAACTAATAAAATGTTCAGCTTAATCACAATCAAACTAAAGAAATCTTCTCAATCCCTAAGAAGGTAGGTTCGCCCTTGAAGACCTCAATTAGACTAAAACGCCATCAGCAAGCTGGACTGTGGTTTCAAAAAGTACTTCTACCAGAAGAAAATATCCTGGGGCGTAACACATATTTGCTGTTGGCTCGGTTGTAATATATTTTAGGTTACTTATGCAAGTTGCCTTGAGGTTGAGCAAAATTGCGATCGCAGTACCATACAAAATTACGAGTTTCCATATCATAAACTCAGAAAAAGTTCATTAATATTTCAAGGGTATACGTGGCCTTCAGAAAAGATCTTATAATGGAAAATCATTTTATGATATGGAAAGTAATTTCAGAATCACCAAAGCAGAAAAAATGCTTTTTAGAAAATCAATTGATTGCCGCCTTGCTGTTGCGAAGTCTGTAATGAATGAAGTTTCTTAAGAACTTGCTCGAGGTCACTCTATCTTGCGTTCGGCTGCTTTACCTGCAGTTCTAGTACTAGTTGATTCCTTTTAAGTTGTAAGTAGTTCTGAAACTTCAGGGACATGTACAAAAATCTTATTAGCGTCGCCTATTTGGGGAGAAAAGTTATTACATTTGCCGAAGCTTTGGTAAGCCCTGGAGTAACTGGTTCACCTTGTAGCTTAAATTGTAACCGAATTGTCCTGCAATTGCCTACAAATCTATTATATTATTTCCCATCCTCATACTGAGTTCGGGATGTGTAAGGTATAGTCTTGAAGAGACGTTCCTAGTGTCCAGTTCTTTTACTTGGTAGCGACTGAAAAAGATCAACTAACTCAGGTGCATAATATATGTATTTCGTTCATCTAACAACAAACCTTTCCTACAATAAAAGTCTGTTTGTGTAAATGTTATTTAGTACGACCACAATGTAATCTTATTCCTACAATCAACTGCCACTAATGTATTGCTAACTCTGCGATCAATCTGCGGATAAGCTTTCATCACTGACAAATCAAAGTGCCAACTCGCTATTCTCACAATAAATTGCCCCACAAACACAAAACAAACACCAGCTAGTAAGACATACCACTAGGGATCCTCATACAAGACTAACCAAACTCAAGATAAAATAAGAAAATCGTTTGGTTCGCTAGATACAATGGAACACGTAATCGTAGAAAAATTGCTTTAAAAACAGTTTAGAGCCATAACAACAAAAACAACAGCGCAGAAGCGCGAATGTCACACGATTGATGACAACTAAATGGATAAATTGTTGCTCGTGTCAGTGGCAATCGCGGCTGTGTGATATGCAGTCACTGGGGGTTGTCTGAAACAAAACGACTGTTGCAAGACATCAGTGCGCATTTGCGGGTAACTTAAAACAAGTAACAAATGCGTTTTCAGCAAAAAAGTGGTCGAGTCGATTAAATATACCAATAAACACATTTTGATACATATATATGTACCCTATAAACGTTATGGAGATTCAATTTCGAAAGATTGGTACTCTAGATTGGTTTGGGCTTTGGATTCCGATTTCGTTATCGATTGTTTTAAATTTAATCAAATGAATCAAATTTATTTTTTTGTTTCATTTTATTTTACTTCAATTTATTTTATTTGACTTTATTTCATTTTATGTTAGTTTATTTTATTTTATATTATTTTATTTTATTTTTTTTTATTTTATTTATTTTTTTATTTTATTTTTAATTCATTTTATTTTATTTTAATATTAATTTATTTGAATTCATTTTATCTCATTTTATGTTATTTGAATTTATTTTATTTTATTTTATTTTATTTTATTTTGTTTAATTTTATTTTATCGTGTTTTATTTTATTTAATTTTATTCTATTTTATTTTATTTTTTTATTTTATTTTTTTTAATTTAATTTTATTTTATTTATTTTATTTTTTATTTTATTTTATTTTAATTTATTTTATTTCTTTTTTATACCAACAATTTTTGTTGATTTTCGGCCTGTACATTTTCAAGTAATCATGAAACGAGCTCAAGGCCAAAAATAATAATTTTTCACTTTTTGAATTTTTATGAAAATTATTATTGTTTTTATTTTTTTAATAATCAGTTTTAATTAATTATTAAAAGTTTTTTGATTAAATAGAGTAGGAAAAATGTTCAGAGACAACTGTCATAGCTTTCATTTCGAAATGGATCTATAAGAAAAGCTATGGCAGTTGTCTCTAAACATTTTTCCTACTCTATTCAATCAAAAAACTTTTAATAATTAATTAAAACTGATTATTAAAAAAATAAAAACAATAATAATTTTCATAAAAATTCAAAAAGTGAAAAATTATTATTCTTGGCCTTGAGCTCGTTTCATGAATACTTTAATTTATTTTATTTTATTTTTTCTTATTTTATGTTATTTTGCGTTATTTTATTTTATTTTGTTTTATTTTATTTTATTTTATTTTATTTTATTTTATTTTATTTTATTTTATTTTATTTTATTTTATTTTATTTTATTTTATTTTATTGTGTTGTTGGTTACCGGAGCACGCGGTTATGTACAATAACTATCTTCTAAAAATATAAACAAGAATGTACAAAAACAAAGTCCAACATACATGATTTACATATAGACAGAATGTCTTAAATATTGTGTATACCGTTGGCAAGATAATAAACAACAATTAGAGGAAAACTTGAATTAAGCAGCTTGCAAAACGTTACGCAGCATAGCCTATGGGTTGGGCAGCTGCGCTTGCAATCAGGGTGAGTGAGTTCGATTCTCCACAAGATCCTCTGAAAGTAGAAAAAACTATACGAATTAGTCTGACGAGAAATCGTGGCTGTTTTCGAAATAGTACTATAACTATAGCCTATATATGTTTGTTGGTTTCAATTTTTCCTCTAATAAAAAAAAAATTATAATAATTAACTAAGAATTATTATCAACTGGTCTTGAGCTCGTTAAAATTACAAAAATATGTAAAAATGAACAGACCATAAAACCAACAACAAAATGATTTTATTTTATTTTACTTTGTTTTATTTTATTTTATTTCATTTTAACCCTTCAAAAAGCGATGGAGTATTAAAATACTTCCAGGAAATCCATTTTCATATACAAAACGTGGTTCAATTTACATGGCGATTTCCTTGTAGTGGATCACCTACTCTATCTCGGAGTACTGCATTTCTGAGTACTTCAGAGTAAGTGATATTACTTTTAAAATGCTCTCAAAAATTCCAAGTTTTATGGAAATGTCACCGAACAAATCAATATTTATGAAGACGGAGAAAAAGCTGTGATCCCCTTTAAAAAGATGCGATTTGTTTAGAATGAATCCTGGATGGGTTGCAAAGGAGCGTGCCACTAATTCCAGTTTAAATCTTTCTATGTGGGTTAAACTGCTACCTTTGTATATGCCTTTTGTTCTCCTACGTGTCGGGTAAGTTACTTTAAACACCTATAAGTAGGTTACAGAAATTAAAATCGACTTATCATCCTAACTATTCCTATAACGGAAGAGTTCGGATCAACTGCACACCTGCTTTATATGTCTGATATATATTAATTGCTTACAACTTTCTTTGGAGATTAATCGCAAAGTCTTTGCAGGCTCATTTGCAGCCTTCCACATTTTAGTGCCTAAAAATATGCAACGCTCGCGGATCTCTTAAGTTTCAGCGCTGAAAATGCGACCATATAATAATTCTCATTGTGTGTTGTTGCTTTTGTTGTTGACATTTTATAAATGCGCAACAACACCGTAGCACAATTAGCCGCCAATCAATACAAATCGCACCAGATCACATGGACACAAAGCCGACAGAACGTAAGATTGCTGTCAAGAATCGCAACAAGAAAAAACAACACACCAAACAAAAGAAAAAAAGACAACAAAATAGAGAAATGGTATCATGTAAAAAGCCAACAGCAACAATAAAAAAAAAGCGTGAATTTTATTAAACATTGAAACAACTGCGGTCAACTTGCAGACATCTCTTCTACCCCAGAATGCCAAAGTTGTATTTCGTCGGACGTACGCTTTTCTCACACCAATTTTTCTTATGTTGCTCATTGTGTCAAAATGTTGTGCCAATCGCTAATGTTGCTTGCTGTATTTATTGTTTGTCGCCATTGTTTGTTGTTTTCATTTGAAGTAATTGTGTTGAGCGCGCTTGTTATTTGGTGAGCTGACGGTCAGCTGTAACAATTAACTTAAACAGAAAGCGCCATTAGATACAACAACAAACAAAAAAGACGCAACATACAGCGGAGCGAGGACAATGCAAAAAAAAAAAAACATCAAAAACAAGAGCAACAACTAAAGTCAAAAAGCAGTGAGGCTAAAGAAAAATTGCCCAGACCAATTGTATCACATGAACCAGTGACATTTAATGCCACCAAAGCATTGGACGCGCGAACCCAGCAGCAATAGATACTGCCTTACAAGCGGTAGCCCAACAGCTTCAGGAGTAGCAACAACAACTACAAACATGCATACATACGTACATACATATATATATATCAACTGTGGGACAAGTCACAATGGGACATGCCGCATCTTGACAATATCAGCTTAGCTTTGGTGAATGTGTGCAACTACAACGGACGAAATAAAACAATTACAAAAACAAAAACTGCAAATAATACTTGCATAGATGCTGTGACATTTGGAACGATTATTATTGTGGCGGTCTGCCACAGTGAAATATTTGCGCGCAGTCAAAGGCGCCGCATGAATCTACGAACAATCGACCCGCTGTCCGCCAGTTACTATTTCGATTAATGCCTCTACCGACTAGCGCACGGCGTACTTCAAAGGGTCTAAATCGACTTAGCACAAATTTTTAGTACTTTAAGTATTTGTAGTGCGAGGAGATTAAGAAGAGTTGTTGCACAAACAAATCTAAATACAAAGTGGACTGCGCCTAGTCAAAGCTTTGCTTGGTAGTTGGTGTTCAAGTGAGCTGATACTTAAAATAATGTATAGTAACTGGTGGCAGCCGTGGTATACAATGATAGAGTGCTGCCCTGCTATAGCGGAAGTACCCTGGTTCAAGTACACGGATGCGTAACAACAAAAGAATTTTCAAAAAGTTATTTCAAAAACGGGGTCTGCAACCATCCGAGTGTATTTCTATCATGAGAGAGCGGCTCAGCAAAATTTCATCTGCCTTGGTAGATGTCAACTTCAATTCCCTATCGATTTAACCCCCGACTCAGTGTTCTTGGCAAATTGTCGATACTGTAAAATAGTCAAGGAAAAATGTTAGTCTTAACTGTTTTGAATTTTGCTTTAACAATAAAATTATTTCTACCAAGCGCCCATTTCCAACAACGTCAACTTTCCATCAGAATTTATGCAAAGATTTTGCATATCCTCCACTAACCTTTGATATTCTGCAACAAATACTTTTAGTTACATGGATTAAGAACAGTTCGGCTTGTATGGGGATCGTCATGCCCACTTTTATGATAACTCCCATTTTTTCCTGGGGTATGGTTTCAATATCTCCACACGAATTTCCAAGTCCCTACCATGAACAATTTTATAGATATTCAGGCTGGAAAATTTAGGTTTTAAGGGAGGGCCACTCCCCTTAACCATTTCGACCTGAAATTCGCTACTTGTATTACTACCATTTACAGAAATATGTGCGTATCGCTTAGTTATGTTTCAAAAGTTCGACAAAAACGGACCCACTTAGTGGCTTCTGAGTCGCTTTATGTATAACATGAAAATGTCTCTTTTCGGTATTCTTACAATGGATTTTCAACTATCTTCCTGTTGAGCTTGGATCTTGAAATTTTGCTCATCGCTCAGGTTTCGTCGAAGATGCTGTAAAATAAAATATAATAAAACAAAATAAAATAAAATAAAATAAAATAAAATAAAATAAAATAAAATAAAATAAAATATAATATAATAAAATAAAATAAAATAAAATAAAATAAAATAAAATAAAATAAAATAAAATAAAATAAAATAAAATAAAATAAAATAAAATAAAATAAAATAAAATAAAATAAAATAAAATAAAATAAAATAAAATAAAACAAACTAAAATAAAATAAAATAAAATAAAATAAAAATAAAAAAGTAACTAAAATAAAATAAAATAAAATAAAATAAAATAAAATAAAATAAAATAAAATAAAATTAAATAAAATGAAATAAAATAAAATAAAATATTTTAAATAAAATATTAAAATAAAATAAAAAATAAAATAAAATAAAATCAAATAAATGAAAATAAAATAAAAGTAAATAAAATAAAATAAAATAAAATGAAATAAAATAAAATATTTTAAATAAAATATTAAAATAAAATAAAAAATAAAATAAAATAAAATAAAATAAAATAAATGAAAATAAAATAAAAGTAAATAAAATAAAATAAAATAAAATAAAATAAAATAAAATAAAATAAAATGAAATAAAATAAAATATTTTAAATAAACTGTTAAAATAAAATAAAAAATTAAATAAAATAAAATCAAATAAATGAAAATAAAATAAAATAAAAGTAAATAAAATGAAATAAAATATAATGGACTAAAAACTATTAAATAATTTCTGCTCTGCTGACATAGATTATTCACTACGGAGAATTGGTTGGCGAAATTTGTAGTCGTTAATTTTTAATAATTATTTAAAAATACTTGTAATCAATAAAAAACATTTTTAGTTTGCTATATCAGCTCTTAAGGGCCTCAAAAAATAGCTTTTTGTGAAACCTCATACTGGTGATAAGATTGTAAGAAACTTATGTGGACTATCTTTGCGCCAATGTGGCTTTTGAAGTTTAGTATCTAGAACTTTTTCTCCCAAAATCCTTTTTCTTACACCGGCCTAGTTTTATTCCTTTCTTCCCAATTGCAATCATTTGCTTTGAGTCACTTTAATGAATTAGATGGTTAAGTTGTCAAATGACATTTAGCAGAGCCTGACAAATGTTCCTACTGCATGAGTTAAGTAACAAATATTATGCCTCTTTCTATCCCCCGTGGAAAACCTTGCCACATTTTAGTTATTACCAAATGAGTAGACAATATCATTTAGCCATGTTTATCAACCTAAGAAATATCCAATTTTCAATCTTTTTCTTTTTTGAGTATTAATTTCAGATGAAATTGAAAAATTAGCTTGGGACTACCGCTTATTGAAATAAATCACGCAGGAAAAGCAACAAACAGACACACAAACTTAAGCAGTTATTAGCCAAACGAATGATCCACCAATTGACCAACCAGCTAAGCAACAACAAAAATTCGAAATGCATTAAGTCACTGTCACAATTGATATCAGACCAAAGCAAGATGTTGCATGCAATTTGGAAGTTATGGCAGAAGGCACCGAATACGCGCGGTGGGGTTCATAGTTGGGTAGGCGACTTAGTAGCATTGGAGTTGCATTGCTTTGATGGTTTCCCACCTAATTTGGGCATTAATTGCTGATGTGTGCGCGCTCACGACTAAATTCTCGAAATACCCAAAAGGCATAACTGAAGCTCATAAATAACAAAAATTGCAAAAGGCAGACGCATGAGCAAACAGAAAGCAAAACAGTTAGTCAAAAGGGGGCGAGAGTTGGTAAAAAAGTAAAATCAAAAGTTAAAGAAATGTGTAAGAAAAACGTTGGACGCATTGCAAGAGCGTATTGTCGCCGCTGCTGCCGCTTATGATATTTAATAAAATAAATGTGCCAAAAAAAAAAACAAGGTCCAATATGGTTGTCTTAGGAAAATTATCGCAACTGCGCAACAACAATGCGGGAGCATGCTGCATAAATGGCAATTGCGTGCTAAGCGCGTCAACTGAAATCACAACAGCAGCAAAAACGGCAACAAAGTAGACGTAAAGCGTAAAGGAACAAAAGGTAAAACACCAGCGCTTTAGACTGAGCCTACGGGCTACGATGGAGACACGACCACTAAATTGAAACGTAAAATACGTACTATGAGCCACGTTACATTAAATTTTCATATACAAACATTTATTGAACTGTAGATTTTTATCGATTTTTATAAATAAATTTTTGTAGTTTTACATGTTTTCAATTAGTAACATATTTATTATTTACTATCAAATATTATCGTTTAATTCTTTATATAGATTTTTAGTTATTCGATATCTTTATTTCTCCCAAATTGTATCAGCTCTATCAGTTTGTTTGGCTTCTTATTAATTTCCCATATATTATTTATTTTGTAACCTTAGATTTGCCCGAATACTTGTATTTTCCATCGTATTTTATAAGTTAGTTTTCATATAAATACATATTTTCAGTTGATTATCTATAAATCGAATTTTTTCGATTCTTTTTTTTTTATCGATTTTTAACATTTCGCTACTACATCTAAAATATTTCAACGACCTTATACATTTTTATACGATTTTGATTATTAATTATACATTTTTAACCTATTTGCTGATATTTTCTTTATGCTTCACCCGATTATGTTTCCTTACCAATTTCGATCTACTTCTTGGATTTTCTATTATAGTTTTCCAACATTAACTATATTTTATTAATAAGTTGTTGAATTTCATATTTTATCGCAGTGTATAAGCTAGTTTTTATATTTATATATTTTTTTTAATGTATCTTAAATTAATCGATTTCTATGGATTATTATTTTTACTCCATTTTCAGTTGTTCGTTATCGATACATGAGTGTGCCATTGAATTTATAAGTTTCCATGAACTTTTGGAATCATTGTTTTTGCAGATTTTCACCGATTATTCATTCCGATAGTGTCTAACTATAGTTTGAAAATTTTAGTTTTCGATTCTGAAATCTACATACTTTTCCAAATGTTATATAGCTGTGTTGTTATTGATAATAATCGATTTATATATTTTCGATATAAAGCAAAATTACTATTTTGTATTTTTCTATTCCAGGCAAAAAATTAAATTGTTTATTTCACATATATCCAAAAATCTCAGGTACAACATATTCTACGTCAAAAATAAGACGAAACTAAATCACATAGATCAATCCACATTTGTTCGATCTTTGGAAGGCACATACCATATACGACAAAGTCAGAGCCGCCTTCGCCGAATGCATAGTTGCTGCGCAACGATCGCTTGTTGATCGTCAACAGTTTTTTAGTTATTGGACAATGTTGAGCCATATCGCTACGTCAACAATCACAACTCGAGCAAACGTTTAAGCAGTTTTTGGTAATGCCCCATAAGGCATAAAACCATCATTCTAACTGCTGTTGTGCTGCACACCGATCGTCCATGGTTATCGATCAGCTCTCAGCAATTGGTTGGCGTAAGAACACTAGCAATCAAAGCGGCTGCTCCTCCACCACATTATAGGCATGCTGTTGCATATGGGCATTGCGTGTTGTTGCTTGTCGTAGCTTCTTCTGCCTTCACACTAGACAGCAGACCATTTGTGGTCAATGTAAAATGATCGATGACCAACACTGTGATCATAGTAAATGTTAGATTACCAACGCCGCCTACTCCACCGCTGTTCATTGCTATGTAGAGATATATCAGATAACAGATCAGCTGCTTTGTTGCAGAATTGTATCAGCAGCACTTGGGTGCATTTGCAACATAGTTGGTAAAGTGTTGTAATCATTGCTCCTGTTTCCAGCACTTTGATCGCGCCAATGGTGTATACGTGGTAATGTCTTAGCGGTTTTCTATGATTGATGATCGAATTGTATGATAGCGTGCTGTCAATTCTTTTGGTATAATAATAGTAAGAAGAAATGTGATGACATGATCATTTTGTGCGATAATCTATGATCGATATTAAATGTTAATGATCGCTGTCGATCAGTTAACAGGTGCTGTGACAAGTAAATACTTACTAATGTTGTAAGAAAGTGACACTTCAAAATGCGATCGCTTTGTGATAGTAAATCATTATGTTTATTTGGGAAGTAAGAAGATCTTCTTATACCAAATGAGTTACAGGAGCCGGTAGGACCAAAATCGGGAGACCATGTCCTACTGAACCAACTGCTGTTTCTCGAAAGTATTGGTCCATCAGAGTTGAAGCCATAAGCAACCCTCAGCAATACGACATTCCCAAGTCAGATAATTCTACAAACCGTAATGACTTGGCTTTTACCCAACTAAGGGCTATTATTGCAGTTTAAACCGGTTTCTTCTTCGAAGCAGGTCCATGAAGCTGTGCTGCTACTTACTCTCTTGCTGCCAGTGGATAATCAACCGAACGGCAGAATAACATACTGGATTTGATATATATACTGTAACTGGATATACATTAACGGTAAGATCGTACTAACTTTTACGACAACGCTGGAACAGAGAGTTGTATAAAATTTGGTTGAATTTATATCACAAAAAATTGTCAGCAATATCTCTTCGTTTTCTGAACAAGAAAAATATTTACAGATTCGATATTGATCGACGGTATACTTTGGGAAGAACAAAGAAATTTTCTACGAGAATATTCGCAAGCCGTCCCGAGCAGCTTTTTGTTTGTCAATTGAAGTAAGTATGGATAGGGGATCAAATATTTCAGTAAGCATCCGTTGCTGTGCCAAGTCCTGTCGAGTATCATCGGCCGAGCAATACCGTATATCCAACCTAGCTTTTAACTTGATCTCCTGAATCGCAGCAACCTCACCGGTGAGGCTACTAATACAGATTTTTGAACTGGGAAGTGTTCCCATCACACTTTGAGTCAAGGACTGTGTGTATGTGATCGCAGCTGGCGCGACTTGCGTACCACTAGAAAGTTTTATGTTGAAAAGGTCCCATAGTATCAGTAATGATGATTCTGTCTTCTCGAGCTTGTGCTGGAAGAAGGTGTTGGATTGGTTGTTTTTTATCCTTTGTTCGATGGCTGATTGCAGTCACGCCTGTGCGATTAAAGTGTTTATTTCATCGTCCTCTTCATAGGCATTAAACGTCGATGAACTGTGCTTTCAAGCACCTCCTTGTAATATTTCTGATCCATGATAACGAGCTTAACCATTACGCAACAATTTTCTGCATCATATCCTGTAACAACTGCCATGCCAACGGCTTCCAAACATTCTTCTTGAAACAAAAAAATTAACCCACATAATTTAACCCCCCATGCGGCATTTACGAAATATTTTAAAGTTTTCCTTTTTTGTCTTCAATAAAAAACACATAAGTTCCGCAATTTGATTTACTGCAAATGATTTAGCGTATTCACACACACCACTCGTTAATGTCAGACGATGACATTGCTTTATGAAATGATGGTTGGTGGTGTCAAAGGAATCGCATTTTCCGTTGGAGCTGTAGTCATGCTGTCTGCATCGTTATAGTCGTAGCGGATCAAATACACACACATGAATCAGTATCTAGAGAGGAATACTACTTGAGGCGTACGCGCTGTCATGCGCTATGAAGAAGATGCGTTTATTTCCCCCCCACGCATCGATATAACGTTAGACGTCATATTCTTCACTCTGCATTTATTTCAGGTAAAATACATCAAATGCGGACATACATACATACAATAGTGGAGTGCGTCGTAAGCGAGCTAACCATGGAGGTGTTTTTGTTATGAATATTCTTGCTGGGCATAGTTTGCAACATGTTCGCAACAGCACTATTTTGATAAATATTTATAATACCCAGTAGTGCTAGTAGTACTCTCTCTCTGATTGAGTGTACCACTGCCTATTACTATTTTGCAAATAACTGACTATTTCAAGAAAAGCCTTTAGAATAGAGTTTAGTGCCTTCAACTCCAAGGTGATCTCAACTGATTTAATCATTGTTAGGCACATATACCACTCTTTCTGCGGGTACTCGGGCCCCAGCAGAGTAAGATGGCAAAGCTTAAATGTACCCTTTAATGTATGAGCTAGAAAAAAGTGGACGTGAGGTATTAGAAGCGCTTCATTACTCTTTCTGATTGATTCAAGAAGCCACACTTAGCTACCTAACCATTGTAGTATCCTCATCGAAGTTGACAAAGAGTGACTCGAGCCTCCGTAAGTAGGTCCTATAATGGCGTAACCCAGGACTGTGGTTGGTGCGCACATCTGGATAAGTGGTTTCATCATGGGATCGATATATTTTAGCTCTTGCCAATACTTGTTTAGAATATAGTTTATGCCACGATATTCCACAATCAGCGAGAATTTACACGCACGGAAATAAAGTCAATGTTGTCCACAAAAGGAAACAATGCCCACGTGGCTTTTTCTTTATGAGCAAACAATAAATCCCGTGCTTTTTATTTCCTTTTTTACTTGGTGTTGCCAGCAAGCGTCATTATTATTTTTATCTCCTTTAGAGCTATTTTTGATTCCAAATTTTCTTCTTATATTAGGATAGGGAGTTAATTGTATGAATTAAAAAATATAAAGATAATAGATGTGTGATTTATCAATTAATCGAGCATGCAAATTGACCTTGATTGTTTTATTAATCAGATTAATAAGAAAGATTGATCATTATGCATTAATTAAAGCGATTATTTTCCCGATTAATAACATTTTGGTTAATTTCAATTAAAGTGTTATTAATTGGATTAGTCATAGTAATAATCACAAAGCTATTAATTAGATAATTTCCATGTATAGTCATTTTCGATTTTAAAAAACTGAAACCTCTTCGAGCTTTATCAATTTAATTTTGTTTCTGTAAATAGTAATTACTGGGGAACTGATTTGTCAGCAACTGGTTAATCAGCATAGCTCCCATACAATCGATTGTTCCGATAAATGGGGTTTGAGCTATAACTATTCCAATTTTATACGAGAAGCGTAAAATGTTGCAAGTTTAGTACTTTTTAGATATGTAATGTGTGTTGTGAAAATCACTCAGATCGGACCAAATTAATATATAGCTCCCATACAATCGATTGTTCCGATAAATGGCGCATGGGCTATGTATCTTTAAATTAACAGTTTTGCAGAGTCTTTAATAATTTTGAGTAAGGATGGGACACTTAAAACCGTGATGCGTATTCATGAAATGTATAAAGACTTCGGCACAGTTGAAGACAGCCCTTTCCTTACTTGTTTAATCCTAATTTTTGGCTGCTGAGTTTTTTTAAAGATTCGTTTTAAAGGTAAAAAATCAAAGATCTTCAAACAAAACTAAAATTGTTAAAAAACGGGCGAATGACTGATTAGTTACATAATCTCGCTTGGCTGAGAATAGGTAATTGTTGGTTCTCATTAATCTACACTGGAAAACATTTAATGAGTTTTTAGCAAAGTTTGCCTCTCGAAAGATTTATATTTAGAAATATATTTAATTTTGAAGTAGTAAGTTGGACGTACAACATCTCTTTTTCTGTATTTAAATGTTGTTATATTAAACAAAAAGAAGAGTCTTCACACTTGTTGTTTTAATAGAAATGTAACAAAGTCTCAATACAGGGTATATAATATACACTTCCACACGCTTAAAGCTTCTTTATTTGTTGCAATCTGGATCACCTGTGCGCGATTGTTTGCTTCTTTGGATACAAGCTCCTAGCTTCAACACTTTTATATGCGCATGTGCGGCTGCTGCTGACCTCTGCATTGTATTGACCAGTGAAACACCGACGTTTCAATTTCCTAATGTTTTCAACCGTTGCTGCGTTGCTCTTTAGTTGCAAGAGATTTATGTTGGAGTTATTAGCAATAAATCATGCCGTTATATGGACAAGCCAAAGTGCGCTGACTCGCTGTGCAATTGTTTGTAACCCAATGAAGACATAGACGATGGTGCGCTTAGGAAAATTGCAACACACACAAACACACATTGCTTCGAAGATCATTTTATCGCTAAAATGTTTTAAAAACAAATCACGTACGCGCAATACCGCCGACACTGTCGTTGCCAGTTTTTCTTGCCCCTTTTTACAGTTATTATAATGCTTGAAGGAGAAAGGCCTATTAGCCGTCTAATCATGCAAACAAATAGAAATGGCACCGCTAAGGCCATGGGGCATCCTATCGTACGTATAGAGGTAAGTGGCGTACTCCAGCTGCGACCCACCGCTCAGATAGTAGATCCTTTTGGTGTGATAATGTACGTTTTTATGTATGAAAAATTATATTAAAATCTCCATTCCAACACCAGCTTGTACCACCTCTTAAGTATTGTCAAGGCCAAGATGACCCATGGCTGATAGTAGTGCATACCTAAATCTTTGCATTGAGTTTAGCTAGCGTTGGTGGATCCTCTTTTTTATACTCAGCTGTGCCGAATATAAAGAATGGTTAGCCTTAGATTAAAAATACATAGTCAAATGGGGATTGGTACCTTCATTGGTACAGAAACGGGAACCAGAACCGAAACCAACCTCGGAACCAACATCGGAACCAGAACCGAAACAGAGATGAAACCAGAACCGAAACTTAAACCATGACCGGAGATGAACTGAGGCCGCAGCAAAGATTTGAGCTGAAACAACTGGAACCGAAACTTGATATATTACTGGAGCCTAAACCGAAAGGGCAACCACAACTGAAACCAACCCGGAAACGGAAACCGGAACTAAAACCGCGAAACTTGAACCAAGACCGGAACTGAACTTAAATAGGAACCATGATTTGAACTAAAACAACTGGAACCGAAACTAAAAATAAAATTTAAGCCGAAACCGTAACGGGAATTAGAACCAAACTAACCCTGGAATTGAAGCCGGAACCAAAACCGAAACAGAAATGAAGTCACAACCGAAACTTGAACCAAGACTGGATATCAAATGAAATCGCAACAAAGATTTGAGCTGAAACAACCGGGACCGAAACTGGAAATATAACTGGAGACAAAACCGAAAGAGGAATCAGAGCCGAAACTAAACCTGGAAGTGACGTTGAAACCGAACCCGAAAAAAAAACGAAAGCAAACTGAAACTTGAACCAAGACCGGAACTGAATTCAAATAGAAACCTAGATTTGAACTGAAACAACCGGAAGCATCAAAACTAGAACTTCAAAAGGAGCCGAAACCGGAACGAAAACCTGAGTCCAAACTTGAACTGTAAAATGGAAACTAAATTTGAACTGAAACCAGAGCCGACACATAAACAGCAACTGGTAAACAACAGACACTGGATACAAATAAAAAAACCGCAACCAAAATAGGCAACCGGTGCTGAATCCAGATGCCAAAACGAACCTGGAACCGAAACTAAAACGAAATTTTAGTCGCAATTGCTACACTAACGGGGATCAAATAAAAATCTGCATACCAATAGGAACCGAACTAAAACTTTTCGCTTACAACTGAAGCTCTCACTCAAACTAACAAAATCAGTTTCAGATATCAAAATTTGAAAGTTCTAGAAGAAATTACCCACAACTTTTTATATTTATTTCGGCTTCATCATCAGCTTGAATTTCCTTAAATTTCTTTCCTCCACTCAACAATAATGTATCTAAGATATCAGCTTGTGGTTAATAGCGATCCATTAATGCTTCCATTTGTAGCTGCGTTCATGTTTGATGATACCGGTTTTGCAAAAGGGACAGTGTGATAGTTGGATTTTGTATGCTTTCGAGGGATTTTAATAAATATATAAATAAATATAATTTCGTTGTCGTCCCCGCGATACTGTAGCTCCATGAAAAGATTGCAGTTAGAACAGAGTCTTACTGCTGGAATTAGGATAGAAAAAAACTAAAATCATAACTTGTATATATAAAAGTGGGCACAATGAACCTACTAAAATGTATAACTTCGTAAGACACTCCAGCCGACATTTAGTAGACACCGACACTTGACCTATCTGCTAAACACATATCTCAGAAACCTGCCGTTCAAACTCTTTGACTGTAAAGAGGCAAAGAAGCTTGCTTAAAGGAGATAGATAGCCCATGAAGGACTTAAAGTGTCTCTTCACAACCTTATCAAAGCTGAACATATCTTAATATAGACTTCCCGAAACTTATAACTAGTATAACTTTGATTAGAAGTTCGACTAAAAATCAACATATCTCACAACATTTCCAATTGGTTTCAGTGCAGAACCCACTGTCAAATAAGCACACTACGCACATAAAAAAAAGTTGTACGAATCACCCACTGCCGATGCCATAACATCTGTTAGTCTCTCCGCATAGGCAGGTGTCCATCTGATTGTGTCTATCTGATTTGTGTATTTGGTAAAAGAGTAACCATTTCTGTTTTTCATATCTTCAGCTGTGTTTGTGTTACACTGAAGGCATTAGCAATAGAACCAACCGCAGCCACAAACGATTTATGCGTCCGCCGTAGGTGCGAAAATCATTTCAATTCAAGATATGAGCGACTCAAGAACTACCCACAAACTGAGCAGCCAGCCATTGTGGCACCAAGCCAACACTGCTTGCATAGAAACTCTAGCTCTAATCAGCCACATATCTCTATTTAATTTAACTAAGTGCTAGAGTACATATCTGGTGTGCTGAGCACCTGCAGCTGCTACTAATTTTCATATCTTAACAAAAGCTTACAAATTTATTGCGCGCATGCGCCGCACAGCGGTAGTCATATAGCGTACAATGCGAAACTTTTGTTGAACGCAATCGTTGTTGTTGCTGCTGCTGCTGCTGAAGGTAAACCGCTTGCAAATGAAAACACTTCGCATATCGTGAGTTCATGATTTTCTGGGTTTCGTTGTTGATATTTGTTATAGTCACCAACACTACTACATTTGATATTGTAGATATTTATGTAGTTGCCACTGTAGCCTTGCTTTGCTTGAGCAAATCGAAATTAAATATTACACGAATCTAAGATGTAACGATAGTGTCAGCAATCTTTACAGCTGCCACTGATCATTGATCGGTAAATTGAAGGTAAATAGCGTTGAGGAGTTTGTTTTGCCTTTAGGAATGAGCATGAAGCATTACAAATGTACTTTACGCTAAGGATGTCAAGGGTTAATACTATGTAATACTATAGTAAGCGGCACAACTAAAATATATTTATAAGAAAGAAAGATTCTTAGTCATCACATTAAATTGATGAATGCCTCATTAAGAGACGTGGTATTAAGAAATGTTTCATGGCAAAAGAAGGGAGACCTTTACTAAGAGCAACCGTTTAGCTATATTAACGTGTAAGTATTTTTGGACGCCCTTCCTCGGTTGTGCTTCGAGTTTGGGTTTCATCAGATAAGAACTATTTCCAATGACATATCTATGCAATTTTTTGTGTATAGGCTATCTGCTTTGATTTAAGCGCTCTTGCTCTGAGAAAATGCTACTTAGAAGCAGAAGGTTGCCACTTCTTTAATTTTTTTTAATTAGTGATATATGCTAAAATGGGTATAAAATTAATGATAGTATAGGTCGCATTTCAACCTGTTTTTTTTTGCATATCCACTATTATCGCGAAAACAACTTGATCCGTTTCGTTGAACTTTTGCTTGAAGGTAATAGCCACTTCGAATATTTTTACAAGGCTGCCGGCTATTTGATTTTTATTGGTGCACTGATTTGATATGAAAATAATCCTTTCTACTACTTAATTCAACAGATGTGGAGTCGAATTATATTAATTTTTTTACTTAGCAGCTAACTCTTATTCAGATTAATTTGCAACTGGAATTAGCTGCGACTTTTTGGGAACCAGGCGTAATACTCCAAATAATGCTTGACAACAAATTCAATCCAACTTACTCATACCAACAAGGGCTACTTCGTATTCAGTAGGCTGTTGAGAAGTTGAGTTTAATATGGCTTGGCCTCCATTAGAAGGCATGACAGGCGTGCTTTGATTATCATGCTGCCTTAAAATATTTCAAGAACATCAATTTACCACTATCGCTTTTGGTCTAACTCAAATTGAACACTGAAGATGCTTTTGATGGTCAAGTCTCCGATATAAGAAATCCTGCAATCGCAACATTATTTTTGGAGGGGTGGCGAGTGCTATGGTATGGTTGGTCCATTATAAGAAAGAGTCTGGTACAGTATTTCGGGTCGTGGATTTTAGGAGACACTTAAAGCATCCATACCTTGCATATTCTAAGAACCCTAACAGGTTCACGCAGTTGATCCTTCTCGAATACAGATTTTACTACAGGGAGTATGTGCGAATTTCGGGTTTCTTTCGCCTGGAAGAAAGCGTGTTTTGGTAGGGGTGATACCCTTGTATAATTTATGTCCTTTGGCACGGACTTCTTGAGGAGTTCAAAAATAATTACCTTTAACTTAACTGCCGATAATTAATTCAGGTTGTAGAGCACATTCTATCAACTCTTAAATAATACACTTTTTATTGAAAGCGAACTAATTTTTCAGTATTCCCTTCCTACATCGCTCTCTCACTCTGTCATTTACACTCAGCTTCAGTGAACGCACTACTTAGCATGTTTAAGCGTTTCCACACTTGCATTCCATTTTTCCTTAACAAATCACACGCTCGATTTCTTGGCCCCAATACCAACTTGAGCACACAAAGCAATCACAAAATCTTACTAATCCGCAACTTAAGTATGCATTTCGCATTGCAACGCTTAAAATATGGCAAAATATGAGATTTGCAACATGCGCTTACAAGGCAGAAATGCGAAGCAAAAGTGAGTTTACCATGCCTGAGCAATCTGAGGCTTAGTAGTGGGGTGGACGTTGGTAGTGAATTCATTCATGCTGGCTTTCATTCATTTTTTGCCTTTGCTGCTGCACTGAAACAGTTTCATGCATAGAAATATACGACGCGGCATGCATACAAAGCGCGTTAGCGGATTAGCGAAACAATAAGCATGCCACACAAACGGCCAGGCCAAGGCTTGCAAAATAAAAAATCACAGCCAATAACAATGTAATGACCTTACGACCAACGAGCTAAAGCGCTGCAATTGAAGTGAACTAGCAAGTGGCAATGAGGTATGCTGGTATGGAGAAGAGAAATGCGGCGGCGGCGATGTTCGTTGGTTTATATCGCATTGCTCTGACATTGACAAATGCCGCGTTGTACGTGCTTACGCATGCCACAATATCGCCACCATTCACGTACGCGCTTTGTTGCATGTTGCTGTAATCACTGCAGGAAAAGTCTAAATTTTTTGCTCCCATTCTTCTTCGTCTGCCGTGAGGTATTTAACTTGGGATGTATAGCGTTAACCAAAAGTACCAGTTTTATAACTTGGAGTTGTTGTTCCGTATAAAACACTCCCCAAAGGTCTAAGAAAGTTTGCAAAATAGCGGACGTCCTTTGGCAAAATGAATTCGATTCGTTCTGGTACTACAACGATTGTCGCGAAAGCCTTTGTTTTGAAGCAGCCGAACTATTACGATATCTAAACTGGCCCGCAGATTTTTTCTCAGCCCCTAACTCGCGTAAACGTCATTGCTGACATCATCGACATCCGACAAATGCGACTAATATACATTAGGTTCTCTTGGCAGTATAAACCTTTTATTTTGGAAAGCTGCATTTAAAAATATATTTGATAATAAACGAGCTTTAGTGAACACAGTGAGATCCGTAAATCGCCCTGCAAGCCATCCGTCAAAAGAGTCGCGCTATCTGTAGTAGACACCGTCAGCCCTGTACTTGCTCAGCTGTCAAGTGACAATTACTTTCAAGAATATTCTTCATTCCAAAACTTCCTGTCACAAGTACCCAATGGTATCAAGATATCCTCTAAAAATTGCTCCTTGCTATGCCTCGGGATGAAGCAGATGCTTCAGCTGCATTTTTTTCAGGCAAGGGAACAGAGCTCAATTATAGTCAGAGCCACTAGCGCAAATGAGTCTCTTGAATCTGAAAAAGAAAACCAAACAGTCCTACTTCCCACTTTTCTAGGAACTTGTACATATTTCTTTGCCTATGAGGTGACAGATTTAATATGCTACGTATACACACTTGCCGCGGTAGTAAGGGTCAGAGTCAAAACTGCCGTGAAATATATTGCTGAAAATTATGGCAAGATAAACCTTGATCTTTCTAGAGACAACTTTCGTTAGAAAGTATTTTCCTGTCTAGTTACATTTAGCCTACACTGTTCGTAGCTGCCACATACTCTTCCAAGACTAAGCTGCAATTACTCGCAACATTGTACCCCGGAAAATGCTCAACAACTGCGTGCAACGCATTTGAATAGCTGCAAGTTTCATCGTCGTAAGGTAACAAAATAGCACAAGAACAAAATTGCAAGAAAAATAAAAAATCTTCATCATCCGCCTGCAACAAAAACGGATGTTGCATGCGCATACTGCCACAAATAGCTTTGACTCAGTTTGGCCATTTGGTTAACGACACACACACACCACCGAAATGGTAGCAATATACCTCTGGCAAATTATTTTCTCACACTTTTCGTTGAAGCAGCAACAAAAACAACAACAACAAGCACATTGCATGGCTTATCATTTATAGCGCTAGCAAGAGAGCAAAAAAGAGCATGCCATGCTGGCGTTTTGATTGCCTACGATAATGCCATTATTATTTGCTATTATACGTCCATTTTTGTTGTCATAACGCGTGCAACGTTTTGGTGTTGTTGTTGCTAACTATTAATGTTGCTGTTCGTGTTACTGCCAATCGATTTTCTTTATTGCCATTCATTTGACTTTTGCTTCATTTCACTGCTGCTCGCTTTCCATTGCGTGCTCGTGCACTACATATCCTCATTGCGCCTGCATTCGTAGCTGTCGCCAAAGCCGGGCGATCATTACATTGCCTTGTGGCGCGTCCGCCATATTTAAAGTGACAGTTATTTAATTTTGACACGTTGTTGATTACTGTCACGTCAAATGTCACTCTCAGATGGCGCGCGGTGCATTGCTGTTGTGTCATGTGTGGTTCGATGCGTCTACTTTTGTGACGTGGCATTTGTCGCATGCGACAGTTTACTTGTCGCGACAGACTGGCGATGGCTAAATTGTTTAGATATTTTGTGTCTTTCTTTTTTTTTTGTTAACAAAAGTACTTTAATATTGGAGAGCAATGTGAAGTCATTTGGTTAAAAACCTAATAATCCCCTGGAAAGGCCACATTTACTTTAAATTGAAAGATCGGCTCTTGTTTCCATCTAGAATACAATATCTATTAGCACTTCACCTTCTCATAATATTTTTCTAACGGCTTTTTACCAAGCTTCCGCTTTTAGGAGAGTTGAACCACCGTCATTTTATTTTAGCTATGTAGGGTATAGTCGGGATGGATAAAAGTTTCAAAACAAAGCTTACGTAGAGTGCTCTCTCTAGCGCCCTGTTAATAGAAGAGCCAAGAATGTGTGGAAAAAAGTTAATTTTGGTGAGACCAAACTTTTCGATAGCAATGTAATGGGACGACGACTATTCAAATATTGGTAGAAGACTATTTACAGACAATTTTCGAAGGAAGAGTGGAAAAAGGGCGTACACGGGCTTGCAAGCATTCTGGAAAATATACCCAGGAATCTGTTTAGGGGAGACTACACTTCGCCGACTTAATCTAACTACAACAAAGTCTCGCCAAGAATCCGTAACAGGAACGAATTTGAGGACGGGTATATTTCAAACTCAGTCTTGGATCGCTCTAAACTAAATGACGAGGTGAGTAGTCGCTTCTCGGGAGAATTATGACTGGAACGAAGTGAAGAAAGAAAGTGTCGAACACTTGCTCTGCCGTTCAAGGGCACTTGTGCCGTAGTGTTTACACAGGTCCTTCTTCACACGTGTGCCGTAGTGTCTTAACATTTCCTTCTCCACACGTATGGCGGAGGTAGCCTCTGCACTAATTATGCTCCATTAAGGGGTCTCAAGGATTCAACTTTCCGAACATCTAAAGGAAGCAAGCTCTAGCCCATATTAGTAACTGTAATGTAAGCTTCTAAAGAAAATAAAAGTTTGAGCCACTTGCGAAAAATTGTATGTCCTAAAAAAAAAACCAATATAAGGGAAAGGAATGAATAAAGAGACGCGGATGGCTCCCTCGCAGCCAGTTTTCAAACTATTCAGATATCGTGTAGCTGAGATGATCAAAATTTCAGCAGACCTAGGCTGAACTCGGAAAGTATACGCTGTGCCCTGTGCCTTGATTTCTACGGGTATTATGGACTTTCTCAGTAGGGCCATGTCTCACTTTGGACATACCAATTACCATTTTATAAATACCTCTTTTTGCTAATACCACACAGGGAACGTCTAATGCACTGCATATTCATGGGAAAAATTAACAAATTTTCTTTGCGGCAGTGTTAGTTTGCTTCGCTCAAGTCTCCATTGGGAGTTGTTTTCAAGTTAGCCAAGAGAACAATAACATAAATTATATTAATAGGTCTGACGTAGACTTGTCAATTAATGAATTGCTATGCCATACGAGTATTTACTCAACACCAGACGAAATGATATATGTATGTATATAAAACGAGTGTAAGTATGCATTCGCAAGAGGGAAAGCGTGAAATACATAACGCATAATGCCAGCTCATGCTTAAGTGCGTATGTTGCACGAAGTTTTCCTGCGAACAATCCATAAATGTCGCAATCGTAAATTACCACCTCAATGATTTATTTGTTTTCCAACACTGCCATCATGTCAACGAAAATCGATCTAAGTTGCAACAGAGTTGAGACCACCATACTATTAGGGTGGAGCATTAATATTTTCTATGGATTTCAAAATAGAACAGCTCTGAAATATTGTACTGGACTTCAAGCCAAACAGGGATTGGCTGTTACTGTTACTGAAATTTGAGATAGTTTCTAGGGTTTAGATAAATGCTTATAATCTTTTTAACTGGGAACTCGGTTTTATCAGATCATTGTTCAAATACTTCCGACCTTCTCGAGTTTTGCTGACTTATAGTTATTTACTACAATTTTATTTTCCTTAATTTAATAACATTTCTGTTTTTATTTTATTTTTATTTCTTTTTAAATTTTATTTTATCCTCTTTTTTTATTTTACTTTGTTTTGTTATTTTATTTTATTTTGTTTTACTTCATTTTATTTCATTTTATTTTATTTTATTTTATTTTATTTTATTTTATTTTAATTTATTTTATTTTATTTTTTTTATCTCATTTTATTTTATTTTACTTTATTTTATTTTTTTTTATTTTATTTTATTTTATTTTATTTTATTTTATTTTATTTTATTTTATTTTATTTTATTTTATTTTATTTCATTTTATTTTATTTTATTTATTTTGTTTCCTTTATTTTTTTATTTTATTTTATTTACTTTTATTTTATATTATTTTATTCTATTTTACTCTATTTAATTTTACTTTATTTTATTTCTTTTTATTTAATTTTATTTTATTTTATTTTATTTCATTTTATTTTATTTATTTTTTTTTCTTTATTTTTTTTAATTTTATTTCATTTTATTTTATTTTATTTTATTTTATTTTTTTATTTCATTTTATTTTATTTTATTTTTTTTATTTTAGTTAACTTTTTTTTTTTTTTTTTTGGTTTATTTTTGTCAGTCAGACTGCCGTGCATGTTTATCTCATTACCGTCTTACATCGTAAGCTCATGTCTTTGATTCTATTGGGGTTAGTTAAACGGTTTTTTGTTGGCAGGTAGAACTGTGAAATACCATAAACTTATCCGATGATTCAAGTTACTTTTTTACTCCATATTTTGGCACTCCACCCTAATGTTTTACTCATACCAAATGTTGGCTGCTATCAAGCTGGCGCAGCACAAGTTTATTTGCGGGTGTGAATGTAATGTTGCTTTCGCCTTGCTGGGAGAAGGTCACAAATGGTCATCTTAATGCCAGTCGGTCGCTCGGCTGATCGGTCTTAGTTGGTTGCTAGACACGCAGTGTGAGAAAAGCGGTTATATGTGACATTTTTGGGCAAACACTTTGTGTCATATGCAACAAGCGCAAAAGTGGATACAAAATAAAGCAACTATACAGCTTGTCTGCAGTGCGCTATGGCAAGTAGCGATTTTCCTATGATGTGTTTGCAGCTGCTAGCCGACCAGCAGTAATTTACTTTTGCTTGTAACCAACATACATTTCTGTTGGTTGTTTTATTGGCAATTATTTTATTTGTTGTTGTAAGTTTTCTTCTTTTCAATTCCACTGTCAAGTGCTACACCTCAAACAGCATTGTTGCCACCACATTCATACAAGTTGCCCGGTTGCACGTATGCACATAGAAGGGTTGCGTAGTAATTAAGGCAACTACACGCTGTGCGGTCACACAAGTACATGCCACCTTCCGAAAGAGTTGTTTGTTGCTGCAAAAAAAGACCAACAACAACAACAGCAATAGAGAACAACGAAAACCGTTTTATTTTATGATACATTTTTATTATGGTTGTTGTTGTTTTCTTTCCTACAACTTCGCGAAGGTGATAAATTGTGTCGCTGTTCATTTCCTTAAGCGTTCACTGCCCGCTTGAACCATCTTGGGGCAAAACAAATTGAGTGTTTTATTAGAGTGCGAGCGGTAAGTAGACTTTCCGTTACCTAAATAGAAGATTGGTGCTTGTTTTTGTTGCAGTCAAGTGCAGCTTTTGGTCTGGACTCTGTATAATTGGACTTTATTTTATTTAGGTGTAGAAAAGCTTGTTTAAATGCCAAAACTTTAATTAATTTGTTGTGAATGAAATGTAATGTAGCGTAGATTGCCCAAACGAAAAACCTGAACACGGTAGAAAGCGCACGAAAGAGAAAGAAGAGAGAACAAGTTCAAAAAGTTTTTCAAATTGCCACGCAATTCATGAATATGAGGATTGTAGCTGGCCCAACATACGGGTTAAAGAAAGTCAGGATATAATGTCATCTGTACTGGCATTTTTCAGCATGAAGCATGATCTGATCCAAGTCCGCAATAAGAACGCTTGTTATTAGTGACGGAAGGTAGACCTAGTTCCTTTGGGATAGAAGTTCGCACTTTCCAAACTTATAGCGGTTAAGCTACTGCTCGCTTTTGGGCAGAGTGAGAGAGAAGTTGCTCAAACAATACAGTTGATAGACATCCTACTAGACTCCTATACCTGCTTCGTGGGAAACATACATATATTACCGATGATACCGAGCGATGAAAACGAGCTGTGGATGTATCTTTTTAGTTAGCCCGTATCGTTACTGAGAATAATATTTGAATCCCATATGGTCCAGAAAGTAAATTTTTTACTAGGCTATAATGCATTGATCGTTACCAGGGACGAAAAGGAAAACAAAACTATAAGCGAGGAAGATCACTGCCAAGAACAACAAACTCAATTTCGTGCGATGCCCGAGCGCTTTATGTTGGTAGTTGAGCATCAGAAAATTATTAAAGGTAATTAAGGGCCATCCAACAATTAATAATTAAATGAAAATAATTATAGGCAAAAATGCTGGATTGAGTGATGACTTGTAAGCCGCATAACAAAAGTGGAGTGTGGACAGAAAAACTGGTTATCGCGAAGACGGGGTTGGATAGGCTAGGGATTATTTTTAAGTTTCTTGGGATATAAAACCTTTTTACCATAATTTGCACTGCAGGGGTGACATATTCCTAAGTTTTTCAGCACTTGAAATTTTATTATGTCGCCTTTGACCTCTTACACCCAATCTATAGCTTGGCCACAACTTAGGTGCCATCGTCGACGTCAACTATCTTTCGTAGAACAGATGAGCAGGGTGAGTAGCATCATAGCAAAATGTAATAGTACCGAAGGGTAGCGGATTTGTTCCGACAAAGGATAGTATATTTGCAACACTTCTTGAAGCCTTCGGAAACTGGTTTCGCGTTTTCAGCAACAGTGCTGAGGTGCTCAATATTTTGCAAGTTGACTACATGAACAGCCCACTGTCTTAGTAACATATCATACATGTTCGACTGTTACTTAACAGAAAATAGATGGATACAGGCAATACCAATGACTGTTAATCTCTCTATTATTGTCTTTGGCATTACTTAGTAAGTAGAATACAAAACAACAATATTTTGTACACCAAATTACCAAAAATAGAAGATAATTTTAGAAAAACTTTTGAAGCCTCACAAATAATTTTATATAATGGCCTTCAAAAATGTACGAATGTTGTAGATTTTCTTAAATCAAATCGAATAGAAATATCTTTGCTTTCTTGACTATGCTTTACAAAGGAGTCTAAAAAAAGTACGCCTCAAACAATGAATAAAATAAAATGAAATAAAATAAAATGAAATAAAATAAAATAAAATAAAATTAAATAAAATAAAATAAAATAAAATAATATAAAACAAAATAAAATGAAATAAAATAAAATAAAATAAAATAAAATAAAATAAAATAAAATAAAATAAAATAAGGTGATTGTTGTTGGAGCAAAGCTAGAATTTTTTTTTTTTTTTTTTTTTTTAACGTTGTAATTTTTCCTCTAATATCAATTAACAAACAAAATAAAATAAAATAAAATACAATAAAATAAAATAAAATAAAATAAACTAAAATAAGGTAAAATAAAATAAAATAAAATAAATTAAAATAAAATAAAATAAAATAAAATAAATAAATAAAAAGAAATAATTTGTAGTCTTTGTTACTGTTCTGAAACTACGTACTTTATGTTGTTGCTAAACCCAATGAATTTATCATTGGTATTCACAGCTCTTCAAAGTCATACATTTCCTACTGGGTTTGTGTATACTATAGATCAGATATTTATACATTCAATAAAAATACTTCACCATCTCATTATCACTCTTATGGCGTTTATTGTTAGTAGAAGTTAACACCTCAACCAAACACAGGACCTTAAAAACTGCATATGTATAAACAAACATAAAAAGTGCCAGAAGGACAATAAATATTCCCTTAGAGTTCATTATTATCACGGGTACTACACAGATGTATTTCGACTTAAGGGTTTGTTACCATTTATGCTATTTTACAGCACCACTGTCAACATAATCACTTATGCTCGACTGACCTATTGTCTCAAATTTTTGCCAGTACATTGACTTTGTTTACTAATAAATGAGTGAGTAGATATGAAGAGAAGACGATACAGAGCAGTAGAACAGATGGATGAGATGAGAGTGAAATTATGTTGCAACAAAAAAGTGTGCAATAAATTTCAGTCATCCTCTACGCAACCAAGCAACAACAAATGTGCACTTTTGCTTTCATTTTTCGCTTAAATATATTCTCTTGTTGTTGTAATGGTTGTTTGCATCATTACTCTGTTGTTGCTGTGTTGCTCATTGTCTCAGTACCTAATGTAGTGAGTTTTGCTCTGTGGCATGTCCTCTGTCATTAGTTTGCAAAGGAGTTTGTATACATAAAATCCTCGTTTTTGTTGTTGCTATTTGCTGTTTGTTGTCATTAAAACAAATTTATTGATTAATGTTTTTGCGTTTGGCAACAATAACTGCTCTTCAACTCATATATGTAACTGTGGCATAAAAAGATAATAATAGAGCGAGCATCATAAATTATCGCCAGCATTAAGTGTTGTGACATTTGTTGAAAGTGAAAACAATCACCACTTTACAAACGCGCTTACAAATGTAAAGATACAGAGTACAAAAGGACATCGACGAACAGAGATTCCATTTAGTTTCGGTGCATTCAAGGCTTGTTATTTGTGTACTCCGTCGCATAGTCACTTCTCAAAGAGGCAGCTGTAACGAATTTTCTACAATATGTACTTCATTATAATGTCATAAATTTCCTGCTGCTTTTGTTTAAAATTTTTCTGGTATTCGGAGATATGAAAACAAAATTGAGTACCAAAAATTTCGCGTTTAAAAAAATCAAATATGTTGCAAAACAAAATTAGTTGCGCTCTTAGTATTGTAATGGGGTTTTAATTAAAGTTTATTGGAACGACCTTCCGTCATACCTTGTCAAATTTGGTTTTCTAACAAACCGGTTTCGGCGTTCCGCCATCTTCAGAGTTTAGTTTCGTACTTTTTTAATTAGCTGAACTTTTAACCATTTCAAATCACAAAACAGTTTTTAAATATGAGCAGTTCAAACGCACGCCCAGGAGCTAGATTATTGTGGGAAAAATTCTTTCTCCCTTCTTTAAATGGCGCTCTCTTCTCTCTACAGATTTTGGCGGCGGCCAAGCTCCTGCGCCATAAACAGGACGTTTACGAGAAGTGACTTACACATTTTTTTTTTTTATTCTTTTCTTAGTCTCTGGAAATAATTCAGGATGATGAAATATAATAGGTCGAAATCGGAAGGAAGGGACATACAAGGCGAATTCTTATCCACGGATGCAACGCCTTTAATTTCACACTCTCTCCTCTACTGCTTTTGCCTTTAGAAGAAGTATCTTTCAGAGTGTAGATAAGCGAGGTTACTAGACCTGATCGTTATCAAACAAGACGCTACCGGTTCCAAGTAGGTATGGTAGCTCTGAGTTTAATACTGCCGTGGTAGAGGGTCAGGAAATTGCACAGAAAAATAGATGATAAGTCCCGGTCCGTCAGACATTTCCACCGTTAGCACAGGGCTTGTAAGCTGCATGAACTGGCGTCCTTCACTGAGATTACCTTACAGCATATGCTGCTTTACAAATTCGGATGTCTTAAGCCACGGTGAACGAAAGCTTCGCAAGGTTATAGGTGTTTCATTCCTTCTGGAATCATACTCGAAATTCGTCTGAATATCCCCACAGAATCATGGTGAGAGAACTAAACCCAGTGCAAGTAATCAAACCTCTGGCTGATAGGACCAAGCCGCGAGGCATCCACCTGGCGCATGGAAAGAGAAACAACGAATTGCCTGCTACATTCATTACCAAGGAAGCTATTATAAATGGATAGCCATGGAAATTCAGCGGCCATATTATATCATGTGACATCTGCGGGATAGAGGTCACCTCTGTTTTAAAATTCTGTCATGGTCTCATCATGCGTCTCGTTCTATCATACGGTATAGAATGGAGTTCAGTTTGCGCTTGGATGTGACATCATATTCAAGTGCCTGAAAATTTCATCGTGAAGAGTGTGTCAGCCTGAGCCACAATGCGATCGCCCAAGAAAATGTTAAAGTACACCATGACCACTCATCTGCTCTCTTCAATATGTTGTTCATCAGCTTCTTTCCAGAGTTATGGAAACAGGAGGCAGTGATTCTCTCCTTAAACCTAGTCAAACTTGGAATAATCATATCGCCCGATATCTCTGCGCAGCTGGACTTGCACAAAATTTGGCATTAGGATTCCTTGAATCTTAGTAAGTAGGCGAGTTAGTTGGTAGTTCCGAAATTTCGAAGTCGTCAGCGAGACACTGTTACATTCTTAGCACAAACATTCAGACATAAAAATCTAAAGTGTACTCTTATCAAAGGAATGTATAAAAACTAGTGCAATTAAATAAAAAATATTTTCGAAGTATGATAATTACTCTTCTGCTGTTCAGATTGCCTATCAGATATGTGGCTACCCGCTGATACACTTTTGGAGTACAACTAGGTAAATGCGCATACCAGCGGTTTAGGAATTTGCAGATGTGAAATGAAGCAGCGCCAGCAATAGCGCTGAAAAGGAAAGAAGCCAACAGCAAAAGCAGATTAGCAGAAGCAAAAGTATTTGTCCACTTACCTCTGTGTTTGTCACACCACATATTCGGCCACAGTGTGCGTAGATTTTTGTCAGACAATCTTCTATGTAAGCATATATCGCACGTCAGACGCTATTTGATGGGTGACAGACGAGACTTCCCGTATGTGAAGACCAACTGGCACGCTGTTGACTTGCAAAGCTGTCTCACTGTCACGCTAACATGGACAGCTTGCGGTGTGCGCGTCGTCAACAATGCTACAGATCCGTCAAATGTCGCACCAAACAGACAAATATAGCCGGTATGTGGTGCATGGCGAGCTCAAAATATAGAGCGTTTACGACGCATAAAGTTGATTGTAGTACTGCTATGGGTACAATTGGTGCGGTGGTAAGCGACGGGAACGAAGCATGCGTGCACGTCTCTAGGCGGCGTTCGCATGAAGCGTACCGCCGAGTGTTGCGAAATACCACCGCATCGGGAGTGGCATACCAAAGCTGAAAATGGTAACAAACAATTACATAAATTTATGCGCGCAACACTTTAAAGTAATTTTAGTATTTTATTTTTATTATTAGTTATTATAATTTTTATTTAATTTTATTTTTAGATACAAAAAAGGTAAACCAACAACAAGCGGTTGCGCGCCAAATTTTTTTTAGAAGCAAAACGCATGTTGAGCCGCCAAGCGTTGTGTTGAGCGAGCGTAGTCATATCAGCGAAGTGTGCGATTACGGTGTTGAAGCCTTTGTTTTTTTTTTTGTTTTCCTATGATATAGATAATGCCACATCGAACTTTACATCTTACTATTAACAAGTTAAGTCGAGTGCTGTTCTTTTCCACTTAGCTACTTGGCGCACCCATTTACGGGCAATCAACACTTTTCTGCACAACGCCGCGATAAGTAATCAACAAAATGATCAGTAAGCTAAAGCGCGTAGTTGTTTTTGCGTGTTTGCACCTAAGTAATGTGTAATTGTAGGTGCAATAAAACGTGTGCGTACTACACATTCGATTTTGATTAGTTTTGGCCATATATGTTGGCGGTACAAAAGCAGTGGCATACGTCTAGATTTCAGAGCAAATATCAGAAAGTTGTTAAGGAAAGCAAGAAGAAATTAAAATTTAAATTTTAACTAAAATGACTGCAAACTTTTGTCTGAGCTGAGAACTAAATGATTACATCAGTGGGTATACAGATCCTTGACCCATCAAGCTGTCTTCGCATTCCAGTTACTATCGCAAATTATACTATAAATACTTTTGCACCAACAACAACTAAGCTTATCTTCAACTGCAGCCTAATTAAAGAAATAAATACTATTACTCTCACTATTCGCCTACTACTCTTCTCATTTTTGGCGCACCATAAATTTATTTTATTTTATGATTTTGCAACACTGATAGCTAAAATTTTCTTAAACGCCAGAAAGCTTTCTGTCGCTCTGTTCAGCATTTGGCTATCTTGATTAACAATTTAGCGCGGTTGCACGCTCAGGCAAGGATTCATGTGAACCGTATATGGTGTTTGATTCCCTAACGTCAAAACGATAGTAAACAGAGTGGCTAAATTGAGTGCAGATAATATTCTAAAGCGAAACCTACCACGAGACAAAAACTAGCAGAGCTTCAACTAGTCCACTGTTGAGCTGATGTTTGACTCATCTAGCCTAGAATAAATTCAGCTTGCTTTAAAAATCACTGGCAGTTGCACTAATTAAATGCCTGTCAAAGTGTCAATTTCAATCGCTCCAATGTCAGCAAAACTAAAAAAAAGTAGTAAAAACAACAACTACTCTAAAGCTCAAGCGCAGTTTTTGCAATTGTGCTCTAGAAAAGTTTTTTCTAGCTAGCTCTAGCATAGGCTAAATAAATACGTACTAAATCTGTCTGTCAGTTGGATTGCCAAGCAAGCACAAGTTTAGTTTAAGCTCTTGGATGGAAGTACTCTGTTACTCCTGATGCTGATGCTTTAGCTGACGGGCGTAAGAAATTGCTACGCAACATATTAATAAGCTACTAAAGCTGAGCGCGAGGATGCAATTGATAGCAAGGTAATTGAAAATTTGCACGACTTTCAGTTGTAGCATTGTGGATAGCAAAATACAATTGGTTTGAAAATTTCGCCGAAGATCTCAAATGCGATGTTGGAGTGCTTTGATAATAAGAAATTTTAAGTCTTTGGTTACCATACAAAGAAAACAAAATTAAGTTTTTGCCCGATTTATTTATCAAGCTTTCTATTGGCTTTCCAAGTAAGCATTTTCAAGACTACTTGAATATTTCCGAATCCATCTCCACATCCAACTCTATTTCAATGTCAAAATCAGTTTCCATCTCCATATCCACATGCATTTCAATATCGTTCTTCATTGTTATGTCCCTTTCCATCTCTATCTTAAAGTCTTGCCTCAGCTTCATTTCAATATCTCCATATTCATATATCTACATATATCTGAATCATTATGTGCCTATGAATGGCCATCGCCTGATATACAATCTCACTTGATTGCGTTTACGAGGTCCACAAATCGTCCATAAAAATTTGAAGTCCAACCTGCGCCCCATAACGTCATCTTTAATTGCTGCTTCATTAAGTTTTATGTTTCAGACACTTGCAATTTATTAAAATTATAAAATTACTTTTCATAAGTATTTTAAATTGATAAAGTAAGTATTATTTATCTTTGGACATTAGGGTGTTCCATAGGTATACATAAAAAATGTTTACATCGATACTAATTTAGCCGGATACATTACATACAAATTTAATTACAGTGATTCTTGAAAAAAATTGAATAAATAATTATTTCGGGCTTACCTTTTAATCCTTACTACCACGGACAAAGATATCACATAGATGTATGTTTTGGTCTCGATTGGAGACGCCGGCCAAAAATAAGGTGCCTCTGCAAAATCCTTTATTTGATTTGTTAAGGACCACCGTAATGTAGTTACATTTTGAATTACATATATTGGAACACAAATATGGCAAATGATCGGGTTCTTCATTTAGAGCATTTCCAACAAAGCTCATATATATAATTCTAGTCTAACAAACTTTAACCGTAATGGACTCTGAAACTACAGCACCGTTTTTGATCAAATCGTTGCTATCGACTTAAAGGACTGTTTAACTTAAAAGTTGTAATACTTTTTATTTCAATATTGAGAGGGCGTCGCATCGCTAAGCCAATACATTTTTTGATACTGCATGTCTTTAGAGGTATTTTTGCTAGATATTTGAATAATGAATTATGGTCACTATTAAAAAAAAAAATTTCATTTACCCTTAACGAAACACCCTTTATCAAAACTTTGCAGCTACACTTTTATTTTGCTAAAACAAACAAGCTTAAACATAATAATTTCAAAAAAAGCGTCAAAACTTATAATTTTTGCTTGTAATTACATATTGAACGTCCACCCAAATGCTAGCTATTTTGTTGTTGGTATTCATGTAAGCTTGCCAGGCATCTGGCATCGCGAAATAAATGTTTTACAGTCATTAAATCCACATGTCAATCAAGACAGCACAGAGTTAAGTAATAGCTTCAAAATATTTATAAATAAAATATCTATAAATATGTATTTAGGAAGAGCGAAGAAGAAGAGGAAGAACTGTAAAAATTTACGTACTGCGCGCCTAAGCGACTGCTGAGTGCCATAGTGACTGATTGACTTAGTGACTGACTGCTTGGCATTCTTCTATCATTTTAGTGGGTGAATAACCAAATGACTTGTACCGATGGCCTGACTGTCAACCTGACTGACTGACTGTCTGACTAACTATCTAATAGACTGTTTGCCTTAGCATTCATAGCCGGCTATTTATTTGGTTCTCACATTGTCTAACGGCTTGCTTTTGGCTTGTGTCCGCCTGCTGGCTTTTTAATACTCATTTGTCGGTTTGTTTGGTTTGATTGGCGCTTTGGCTTGATTGCTTGCTTGGCGCTTAACTAATTTTTCTACGCAAAAGGTGAAGTTTAAATGAAAATGCATAAATATCAGCAAGTCAAAATGGCAGACGAATTCGTTGCGCTTAGTTATTTGATACGTCTGCTTGTTCTTCTTCGTCTATACATCCTCATCTACTACATCTGCACTGCATCCTATATCTAATATATTTATCTTCTACTAAAATCAGTTATTTTGTTTACCAATCTTTTGCGGCATGTTGTTGTATATCTGGTTATTGTTGTTGTTTTGTTTTTTGTTGCCACATTGCTTTTGTTGTTATGATTGTACGCATGCAATGTGGCGATTAACTTGGTATAAAATTTTCGCGGGCGTCTGAAGTCAATAGGTTAAATGCCTTCAACTCGGTGCGCATGCGCATAAGCTTTTGGCGCGTATTTCTTATTGGACACTCACACACTATATTCTTTCGCGTATATGTATTCATATGTGTGTGTTAAAATTTTGTGAGGACACTGACCTGCAAAAAATCGTGGGACTGATCTCTAAAGAGAGTGATCCGGGATAGGCATAGTTGGGATAAGTCGATTTTAATTTCTGTAGCCTACTTTTAGGTGTTGTAAGTTACCTTGTCCGACTGTACCGTAAAGGGAATCTGTCCGACACTACCCTTTTGGGTATTAAAGGGACCAATTAGTCTCTTTATAGAACATGATCCAACAAAAGAGATCACTTCAACCCATACAAAGAGATCAAAACTGGCATTGGTCGCATGATCCTTTGCGACCTATCCCAGATTCATCTTAGACTAATCGCATATTTTGCAGGGTGGCTATTGAGGTTTAGAATAGAAAACGCGTTTGTAAAAATATGCTGACAGCGTAATCATAAATTGCTCGTTTGTGCA
The DNA here is from genome assembly GCA_949987695.1 of Merzomyia westermanni. Taxonomy (NCBI): domain Eukaryota; kingdom Metazoa; phylum Arthropoda; class Insecta; order Diptera; family Tephritidae; genus Merzomyia; species Merzomyia westermanni. Next base: position 144,088,627 of record OX465291.1, on the reverse strand, counting down.
TATTATATAATTTTTTATTTTACCGACTATTTGGTATTTCATTTTCTATTGAATGTCATTAAATTGATTTGTTCTTTTTAAAATTTTATTTACATATCGAAATTGGAAGTGTATCCTGATTGCGACGGCCAGAAAGCGTTAACAGTAGTCGTATTATGGGTGATATATAAGTTTTCATGTTTGTCTATATATGGGGTTCCAGTTTAACAGCGTCCATTACCACGGAATCAGTCTGCCTAATATAGCACATAAGGCCTAGTTTATTGTGCTTATTACTGAAGTCCAGCAAGATTTTCAGGATACGCCATCTCTGCAGTAGAGCCAGGATAAAATCTCCGACACTTTCGAAATAAATGGTAAATTTAAAGCAGATTTTGGTAACACCGACTGTATGGCTATACCAAATAATGTACCAACAGCATGAACATCTCAAATTAGACTAAGAATACCTCCAAAGCTATTCGAAAGCGAACACAGTTTTGGACAATGCTATTTTTTTTGTGTAATTTCTTGAGCCTATTTATGGCGAATATAATTCGAGCAGAAGAGTGAAAGCGCGGTGCAATTGGCGGAGGCTGGTGATATTGAATTGATTAGTTTTAACAAATGCGAGGCAGGTTTTAACTTCTCAGGTCCGAAGAAGCTCACACTTAATTTTCAAAGAAAATTCCAAATTTTGAAAAAAACAATTAAGGAAGTCTAAGTTTGGATGAAACCGAAAATTAAATACCCAGCTGTGTAAAAGTGGTCGCGGTAAATGTTTGTATTCTTTTAGAAAACTTGGGCCCAAAATTGGGCGTGGTCGCGTTTGCTTATTTTCCGTGGACGTACTCTACATGTCCATAGGATACCTCGTGTTAAGTTTCGTAATTCTATCTTATACCGTTCTGAAGTTATTAACAGTCGAATTTGAAATTTGCTTGACTCATAAATGGGCGGTGCCAAGCCCACTAGCCAAAATTTTGCAAAAATCATATAAAGAATAAGAAAATTGATGTAACTACCAAATTATATTATCATACCTGTATCAGTTAATTAGATATGGGCAGTTCAATATTTCTACCTCCTTTCCATATAAATTTAATGAAAAAGTAGGCGTGGTCGAAAAGCGACTTCGCTTGTTTTCCATGGGTGCATTTATCACAACAATAGTATGCGTCCTACGAAACTTCGTTATACTAGCGTAAACGGTTCTGAAGTTATTAACAGTCAAAATTTGAAATTTTTTTTCACTCATATGTGGGCGGTGCCAGCCCCTTTTCCAAAAGTTTGATAAAATTGTCAATGGGACAACCAAATTAATAAATCTAGCAATTTTCATCATTTTTCATTTTTTGTTATTGAACTAACCCATTTTATACGGTTTTCGAAATTTTAGATATCGAAAAAAGGGGCGTGGTTATGGTGCGATTTCGCCCATTTCAAATAGCGACCTACCTTGGCCGAAAAGCAACCTGTGTGCCAAATTTTATTTAAATATCTAAATTTTTACTCAAGTTATCGTGCCACGGACGGACGGAGGGACGGACATGTCTTAATAAATTCTTCTGTTCAATCTAAGAACTTTGATATATGGAACTCCATATCTATCTCTATTATTTTGTACCGTTAAAAACCACCGTTATAAGACCAAAACTATAATACCCTGTGTACTAGTACACTTTGGGTATAAAAAATGATTTTTTTTATTTTATTTATAATTCGCTAAGTGTTTGCAAAAAAACGGCTTTAAAATCATTTTAATTTAAATATTTTTCTCAAAGAAATCTAATTTTAGGGGCACATAGGTCTGTATTCTAAACTTTGTAAGAGAACTGTACTGTCGGTTTTCTCATTTAATTTATTTAATGCTAATTACTGTCTAGTCGAGAAAGGTTTTTTGTGGAACTTGTTCGGACTATCGTTTTTTGTTTGTTTATCGAATTCATTTCTATCAGCTCAACAAATTTGGTCATGCTGTTGACAAATAAATTTTTGCGCCATAACAAAACAATAAAGCTCCTAGAGTCAAACAAGAACTTATTTGTTTCTTCCACAGCCAGGTTTGCTTGTAGTACAACAACAAAAAATAACAAACAATTTAATTTGAAGCCGCACAAATTGGATCGAGATGCAACTGATAGACATAAACGTAATTTAATGTCACCAATTGTGCCGTCTATCAAACAGCCAATATCTATAGCAATTGCTTGCAACATTTATGCCAAATTAGTGCAATATTTACGTTGTCATTTATGGCCTTACAACCAGACAGCAACAACAACAAACTGTTTAAGCGATGCTAATAAATGACAGCTTATGACATGCAAAATTCAATTTACGGCAAGTGCCGGGATGTACTAAAGCTCATTTAATATAGTTTCGTTTATGCAATGCTCAACGCTTATGTATAACTGATCAAGTTAATGCAACAACAATGATGCTTGCTGGTAATTTAAACTAAAAAAAAAAACAAAACTCGAAAAATCGTTTAAAAATAAACTACTACAATTTGCCTAGTGAGTTACCACAAATTAATCATTCCCCGGATTAGTCTTACGATCGTAACATGGAAGACGTTCAAATGCTGTCTGCCTTCTATAAATTTGAAAATGTTTTAAATTACAAAATTCACGACTTGAAAAATTCAAAATTGGCTTCTATTAAAAATAAAAACAAGTAAGGAAAGTGCTGTCTTTGGCTGTGTCGAAGGCTTTACACCTTTCATGCATACGCATCACGGTTTTAAGTGTTACTTCCCAATAAATACAAACTCTGAAAAATTTGATGGTCTTACCCTGTTAATTTAAATATACATAAGACGGATAGACGGACAGACGGACGGACAAACGGACGGACGGACAGACGGACATTGCTAAATCAACTCAGGTCATCGCCCTGATCATCTCGGTATACTTTTGAAAAAGGCAAAGTTTGGGGGGTCTGCGGTTACTCTATCAAAAGTTAGAGCCGATTAAAGAAAACGCATTTTAAAGATTTATATATTAATAGAAAGCGAAAACTGTGTAATTTCTAAAATTGTATAGTTGTATGGCCCTATTGCGCTTTTGCAAAATTACAACTTTCCTTCCTTGCTAAGATTAATTACCACATAGTCTAAGATAAAATAGACAATATATTTATCGTTGACTTCCTGACAAACACTCTATAGTAACTCGATTTTATGATTTCTGTACCGTGTGCCTGGGGAGCTAATTTGCTCACAACCGATGCTCTCCGTATAATATTGTGTCTAGAAAACCTCGCATATAGCGAAAACTTCCAATTGAAATACTCTGGCTTACTCCGGGTTATATTTGGACGTGACCGTGAGTATTGGAAAGATTTACATTCCTACTCAACAGTCTCATCTCAGTTAAAAGTCTCCATAAATAGCAACACTGGCTGGGCTGTTGTTGCAGTAATAGTTATTCGATTTTCTTAGGATTACGTTCAGTAGTGCCTACGGATTAAGCAAGTTTATGGTGAACAACATTTTTGCGGGCAAAGAACGAGTCATTCCGTTACGTAGCCCCGGCTGCCACGAAAATGATACTTTCTGCCTCACAGCGCTTTGATCTAGTAGTGTAAAGTGTGCTAAGACTTTTGTGCGTTGAATGATTTGGCATCACGTCGTCTCATTTGGTATTGACACTCTACTTGTCAATTGCTTTTTTAGTTCAAATTAGCTTGCTTAAGCTTAAGTAAGATTGATTATCTGTTTCTTTTTAGGCAGATGTTGGTTTCGGTCTTAACCGCGGCAGACATAGGCGCCACGACCCTATTAAGATACCCAGAATCATAGTGAAAAATTAAAAAAGCGATCTGCCAGCTGTTTTCGAAGTCTTCTAATAATCTAGAGTGTTTCAATGGAACCCAAGCGGGCTAAGGAACTGTAAACCCTAATTGATGGTGGCGATAGACTTTGTTACAGTTATGGTAAGCAACATATTTTTAACCCTACAACAAAGCAATTGGAAATATGCATATGAAATAGAAATTAGTTGGAACAGAAAAACTTAACTTGGATGACCAATAAATGATAAACATCTAAAGCGAAAGTCTGTACAACAGACAATAACATTGCGGTTAGAAAATCTTGAGTTGTACGCAAACCATGACGAAGAAGCATCAAAATTGTTTTAATGTTGGCAATTGCTCCATTCATATCTGTTTAGGCCTTACTATATAGCCAAGAGTTAAAAGCACTGAACAACAAAAGTTGGCACGTTGGCAGAGTTCATTGCTGATGGCAATTTATGGCTAAATATTGCCATTGTCACCAATGGCAGCAACAATAAAAAAAATAGTTAAAAAATTTTTGCAAAACAATAATGAAAACAAACGAGCTTATGCAAAAGATTGGCGTAAAATTTATGATAACATTGAGTTAACTGGCGTGAGAGCGCGCAAAGAGGAATTGCGGGAGTTTGGTGTATTTGAGTGTTATGGACATTCGTATCGTATAAACGACAAATAGGCATTCAAAGCAATTTGATATGCTGCCATAGTACATGGTATAAATGTCCACTCACCAATATGGTCCACACCGAGAATGTTTTGCGACATCAAAAAGTTGCACGTTATCGCTAATTGGCATCTCGCCAAGCGTATTTTGTGACCGCAGCCGCAATAAAATCGCAATTGATAAGAATCAGCGTTAGTGATGATACTGCGGATGATGGTGATGGTCGACGGCGATGGTGGCGATGCAACATAGTTTGCAGTACAAAGACGTCCGAGCTGCTGTAGAGTGTCGCATTGCAGAAGCGCATCACATGACATAGCATTGAGTAGCCCTGCTCTTACCATTCGGCTTCATGTTTGTGCTGCTTTGGTGAGACTATTTTTGGCTTTGAGCGATGACGAGCTTTTTTATACCCAGTAGTTCTAGCACGCAATAAAAAAAAGCACAGCCGAAAATAAAAGTATAAAGTGTAAAAACTATTGTTTTTCCATAAACGACTAGTAGTTTCTATTCGCGATAACCAGTCATATTAAGTTAGAAAGAAACTAGAATAAGTTTATAAAGTTTTGAGTCAACTAGGGTATCTATGACTTAGGATAGGGATACACGTTTTGTGAGAGAGTCTAAGAGATGTGTCGTATCTATCATTATATTAGAATTCAGTGTGACCTTGTTGTAGAAAGCTCAAATTAAGTGAACTGTGAAGAGTGGAGTTAACATAGCGTTCCAATCTCTCCAGGAATTACCAATAAGGACCTTGGAAAATATATTAGAAAATTAGAAAGAATCTCCTTAGCTAAGGTGTCAGCAACTACGGAGGCTTCTTTGTAATTTCTATTGAGAGATCAACCAAACTAGGCACTAAGCCTTTGCTGTCCTCGAATAATAATCCGGCGTACCCGTTCCTTGGGACTGTAAAATAACAGGTCTATTTGGGAAGTATTTTTAACAGCGAAATAATGTCAGCAAAATAAAATCAATGGAGAATCACTATTTACAACAAGTACTACTTAAGACAGCGTGTACAATCGAAAACTTAAGTCCTTTCGACGAACTAAGATAAGACGATATAAGTGAAAAAAGATGAGAGAAAAGTTCTCCGGAATTATGGTAAGCCTTTAAGGTGGCGAACCGCCCCAAAAGCTCTGGATCATCTCAGCATTTCTTTCTGTTGGGTTCCCGTTCACAACGGTATTGCTGGAAATGAAATAGCTGCTAAGATGGCCAGGACGATCACCGAAATGGACGAGGCAGATAACTCCATGTGCCCGCCATTGAAAAATCTACACGGCTGAAAATTTGAGCTTACATTTTAAACCATTCGTCGGATTAAGCAATTTTTTAAACTTGTTTGTAATAAATTCCAAACCTTTCAAATACCTACACCAATTTTAAATTTATTTATTTAGATTTAAAACTCAACTGAAAAAAACGTCTAAAATGAAAAAAAATTTTTTTTTCATTTATTTCTGAGAGCTTTTTCAAGTCATTGAATTTTTCTTATTGAAGTTTTGTGTGCGCCGTGCTCAGTGCGTAGAGCAGACGACTCTGATGCGGGGAGCATCGGTTCGAATCCTGCCAACTGATAGAAATGTTTTTTATGTTTTTTAATTGTTAAGACATTTCTGGTTTAAAATTTAAACTCTTTTCTTTACGCTCATTTTCTTAAAGACTGGCATGATTTAAATTCGAAACCAAATTTGGTTTGGACATAAAGAAAAGTTTTAAATTTAAGCTCAAATTTTTAGCCGTGTACTAAAGAGAATCGATGAGCAATTTTTTAAGAGTAAGAATTTACTATGGACCAACTAGGATGATTGCGAAGTCTAAAGGTCCATATGGGCATGTTTAGAAAAAAAAAGAAATTGCTTCCTTCTCAAACTAAACAAATCGGTAAAAGTACTTACAGGTGTCATCACAGGACATAGTGCTATCGCACCAATGCTTCGACGATGGCGTATACTAAAAAGCTCCCTACGCAGAAGCTCTCAGGATAAGGAGGAAGAGAAGTAGACTCATCACTTTCCTCGTAGATGCCCAGGGCTACTGTCAAGGTGTTTTAGGTATCTGGCAGCAGGTGAAGGAGATTTGAAAAAGAGCTGTACGAGGTTAAAGCAGATATGTGTGTCGTGCAGCGAATTAAATCCCAAAGGGTCTGCTGGCTGGTTCATTTTACGCGAAAGATAAAAGAAGCTGTGACCGAGAAGGTTTAACATCGACTCCCCAAAGCAGAATTACATGGCGGCCTCAACTAATCCTGAAAATATAGGATAAGAATTACTTGCTTTCCCTTGGTATCTGGCGTGTGTTATCGATTAAAAGCTTCAATAAATTTATGAATATGGATATATAAAAAATCAAGTGAAGTGAAGGTAGTGTTGCCGGCCTACCACACCGAAGGTCCATGGTTCGAGCCCTGGTACAGGTAACATCAAAAGTGATTTGAAAAACAGTTTTTCAAAACGGGGTCGCCCCTCGGCAGTGGTTTGGCAAACTCTCCGAGTGTATTTCTGCCATGACAGGCTTCTCAGCAAAAATTCGTCTCCTTTGTAGATGCCGTTCGGAGTCGGCAAAAAACTGTAGGTCCCACCAATTTGTAGGGAAAATTCAAATCGGCACACCACAAATTGGAAGAGAAGCTTGGCGCAAAAATCTTTTAGGAGGTTTATGATGATATACCTGTTGTATATCGCGCCATAGAGATAGAGATAGAACTTTTCATCACCTCAACCAATTTTGATGAGGGTAAAACATTTCTATACAAAAATATAAATAATCCCAAAACATACTGTTGGGTATATTATTTTTGATCTCAACCGAATTTCAGTCTGTCTTACTTCAATCCTTTTCTCTGAGCTTTCTTTTAGCATGCTAGCGTTGGCGGCAAAAATTAAAAAGCTATCACCACCAAAAAATATGCCAAAGCAAGCAACAAAAACGCTTAACAAAAACAACAATCAATAACTCGGACCATTTGAAATGACCATGCAGCACATAAACGACAATAGTTTGTGAAATGTGTGGCAGTGGCAAGCGTTGTCAAATTCCAAGCTTCCCTCAACACCATACAGCGCCTTCCTTTCCCTTACCATGCTTTGATCTGCCTTTTCGTCCGTGCGTTGGTTCGTCTATTCATCGAAAAGGCTAGCTGCCGCATTAGGCGTTTCAACGCGGTTTTTTGGCGTTGCATGTTTGTTGTTGCAACTTCGGCTATTTCACTGTTGACAACGATTTTTACTATTTTAGGTGCCTTGTAAAATAGCTGTTTTGCTCTGTTGTTGTTGCTGTTGTTTTTATTGGCTGCTGTCGCTGCTTAGCCAAAAACATTGATGGCAAATTAAACTGTCGAAATTATCTCATGTCGTTTTTTGGAAAGATTTGCCAAACAATTTGTGACATTTGAATGGATTGTTGAATGAGCTTGCACGTGAGTGCGTGAGTGTGTATGTATGAGCAAGCGCATACAATATCGCCTACCATTCCCAAAACACCTTTTAGCTGCCCAATTTGAATGATGGACGCAGGCGAGCATATTTTTTAAGGCGTTGATAATGTCTTTTGATATTTTTGTTGGTGTTACCGTTATTTGAAGTTATGCCGATGGAACCGATGCGATGCCTGTAGTTAGACTATGGGCTAAGTCATTTGTTAGAAAGATTGCAAAAGTACTCGTATAAAGCAAACTTGATAATTATGAATGTAAATTCGAGTCAAAAAATCTATTACTCTTAAAAAAAAGCATTTATAAATAAAAATTATCGATTTATAAATAAAAACTATCGATTTTTGTTTATAAATCAATTTTTTATGCGAATTTATGTGTTTTCAGCTGTAGTGTGTAATTCTTATAAGCGATATATTAAATAACTATTTTTGCGATTAAGTAAATCGACCCAAAAATCGATAATTAATTAATAATCGATTATTTATTCACAACTCTATTTTCAAATTATAAAAAATTCTTCACACGCTTGCCTAATTATTGGTGCTATGTATGAAAATCAGCAATTGAATTGTTATACTGCTTAATCTAGCATTTCTATTCATCAACGTTAATTTTGGTGACTAGTACATCCTATGTATACTATCAGGGCGAAAAACAAACTAAGCTGGAGTAGTTTGTTTTTCCATTAAAAACAATTTTCCATAATTCTCTCTTTTGAAAAGTTGCCCGCTTTCGTAACGTAGGTAGCCATATTTGTATTAACTTCTACAACAATTACTGAAGTTCAGAGAGCTCTTTTACAAAGTGCCAAGATTGGGGGTCGGAAGTTTTGCCGCCTGTCATATTTCCTTGAAGTGGATGCAGAACAGTCCTTAAATGGCCTTGTAGATATTTATTTTGAGGTATTATAAATCTCCAAACGCATATGGAAAGTAACGAGGCTGCTATGTATACTTTTTGCAGTTGATTGACCATGCATTGATCAGAAACGTTACAAAAAGGGTTCGGAGCTCAAATCAAATTGTACGCTATTCCCAAGCTATTGTTACTAGCATAATTCTTTTTCTCGCCTTGTATATTGAGATGCGTACAAACATAAGAATACATACGTACGTAGAAAGCTATCCTATAGAGAAAATCTTTAGTTGTGAACTAGTGCCCTTCTAATGCACCCAGAACCACTTATAATTTGTGTTGAATCTCTTTTACATCCAATCAAAATGCCAATTTAACAATGCGATGTCCTGTAAGGTTCGTTTATTGGTACGACTAATTTATTTACAGAAAGAAATTCGACATATTGGATGTAAAGCAATTTTAGCCCGTGTTATGATAATGGCGAACCACTGCATAATTATATCGGAACGTTGGAAGTACTGCGCCATGACTCTGAACCATCACACAGTTTACTTGATTTTAAGAGTTATTTTACCTTCAGAGATTTCCTCTTCTTTGCAGAAACTCTTTACATACGAGTATAATACAATTTTCACAGGCTGACTTTTGTACATTACATACATCTAAGCACAATTGATATGGACAGTTTTAAAAGTAAAAGAATATAAAGAAAATTAAATAATAAAATAAAATAAAATAAAATAAAATAAAATAAAATAGAATGAATAAAAAAAAATAAAATAAAATAAAATAAAATAAAATGAAATAAAATAAAATAAAATAAAATAAAATAGAATAAAATAAAATAAAATAAAATAAAATAGAATAAAATAAAATAAAATAAAATAAAATAAAATAAAATAAAATAATATAAAATAAAATTAAAAAAATAAAATAAAATACAACAAAATAAAATAAAATAAAATACAACAAAATAAAGTAAAATAAAAAAAATAAAACAAAATAAAATAAAATAAAATAATATAAAACCAAATAAAATAAAATAAAATAAAATAAAATAAAATAAAATAAAATAAAATAAAATAAAATAAAATAAAATGAAATAAAAAAAAAATAAAAAAAAAATAAAAATAAAAAAAATATTTAATTAAATATAGTAAAATAAAATAAAATAAAATAAAATAAAATAAAATAAGATACAACAAAATAAAGCAAAATAAAAAAACAAAATAAAACAAAATAAAATAAAATAAAATAATATAGAATAAAATAAAATAAAATAAAATAAAATAAAATAAAATAAAATAATATAAAATAAAATTAAAAAAATAAAATAAAATACAACAAAATAAAATAAAATAAAATACAACAAAATAAAGTAAAATAAAAAAAAATAAAACAAAATAAAATAAAATAAAATAATATAAAACCAAATAAAATAAAATAAAATAAAATAAAATAAAATAAAATAAAATAAAATAAAATAAAATGAAATAAAAAAAAAATAAAAAAAAAATAAAAATAAAAAAAATATTTAATTAAATATAGTAAAATAAAATAAAATAAAATAAAATAAGATACAACAAAATAAAGCAAAATAAAAAAAAAAAACAAAATAAAATAAAATAAAATAAAACAAAATAAATGACGGTTTTAAACTAGGAAAAATCAAGTTACACTCGAACTAGTTCTTATTTTTCAGTCTAGATCTAGTACCGAACCATAAATTCATCTCACTAATTGCTGACTTCCTTGCAATGTGTGGCTCTGACTGCTATCGGTGTTGTTAAAATTGCTGCAACAAAATGTGGCATGTTCCTGCTACTGCGCGCAGCTTGTTTGTGATTATTTATTGAGTTGTTATTAGCGCAAACTACTGTCGAATCTATTACCCGTACTCCATATGAATAGTAAGAGTAGGTGCTTGCGCTTACGTATCTTCTAGCAACACTCCACTCCAGCACTTGGATAGAGTAATATTGGTCAACAATAGCTTGCAACTAGACGGCACTCAATCATTCGACTAACAACTGTTGCTACTAAACAGATGCCTTAATTTTCCATTCGCAGCAGTAACAACAACAATAACATATCAGTTGCAATGATTCTACACGACGTCGCGGCACAGCAAAATTTCTGCAAGTTCATTGCCAAAGCGTAATATTTTGTTATATGTTGCGGCAATAGCCTGGCCAGCGATAATGTTAGTTTGGGTGTATACGCGAGAAGAACGCGTTAAATTGCAACGCCTGCCAACAACATCTTACATATCTATTCCTTACAACAAATTTATATTATCGCGCAGTTAAATGTATGAATGTACGATACGAACATGGGGCAGGAAGTTTTGTGTGCACAATTGCTTACTAATAAACTGTTGCAAGCACAAAAAAAAACAGTATTAACATGAGTATTGTTATTGCTGAATTTTCATAGCACCTTGTTTAAGGAAATTATGTTGAGTTCCCACGATAAAGGTTGCACTTTGCCGATACCGCAGATTTTACACATGTAATAAAAGCAGTTCTTCTGTTCTCTTTTGGGGCAGCAACAAGTGATGGATAGAGGCACAAATTCTCATGCGATGACGCAATCAGTTCGTTGAACATTCTTATAGCAGTTAAATCAATTTGAGGTATATGAACCTAATTGAAATGGCGGCCCACACCAAATTTTAACCAGCTATCTCTAAGTATTGTCTACTTTGGGTTTAAACAGACAGATTTTTACTTTAATAAAAATTAATAAAATAAAATTAAAAAATTTAAAAAAAATTATTTAAATAAAATAAAATTAAATTAAATTAAATAAACAAAATAAAATAAAATTAAATTAAAATAAAATAAATTAAATTAAATTAAATTAAATTAAATTAAATTAAATTAAATTAAATTGAATTAAATTAAATTAAACAAAATTAAATTAAATTAAATTAAGTTAAATAAAATAAAATAAAATAAAAAAGTTAAAAAAAAAATATTTAAATGAAATGAAAATAAATTAAATTAAATTAAATTAAATTAAATTGAATGAAATGCATATAAAAAAATGTTATTATACAAAAGTACTGAGACTGCCTTGTTCTTTTGAAGGACTGTCCACTTAAAGCTAAATTAAATTTCCGAGCTTTCATTGCATCTGCCCAGATTTATACACAACAGTACAGAATCTGAAGTGGATTCTGACAGCTTTCTTAGATACGGCTCTGGTTTGCTGGCGAACGCCGTTAGGCGACTCAGATTTGATGCATTGATCTGTCTACGCTACGCAGTTTAAACTGTGCCAGATCGCAGCCTTGTGCTGTTATCACAGCACCCAGGTAGTTTGCAAAAGAGACTGTAACCGAAGAGAAGTGCCATTGCAAAGATCTGTGCCTGGTATCGACCCCAGGGCTGCGCTGCTTGTTTTCTTCACCTTTCTGTGGCCTTGCGGCATCTCACACGTTAGCCAGGGGCTTCTTAAATATTATCGGTCTTGCTTGGTAACTTTCTTTCAAGGCTATCTTGACTGTTTATGACAGTGATAGCTATTGTTTAGTGCCCTGCCCACAGTTATCCCCCCCTCGTCCGTGGTTGTTGTTAGGCGTTACTTTATAAGGCTTTACATCTTTTTTCCCTGTATCAAGAGGTTACTTTTCACATGCTGGAGGCTGGATTTTAATATTCAGAAGAGGTCTCGATAAGTATAAATCAAGTATATTGTATTATGCAGATCTGAATTTCTTATCTTTATTAAATAAAAAGGTTAACCACATACATTTTGCAATTGTGTTGCAGAATATATCCTATGTAACCTATACTTTTGATCATAATGCTACTTAATGTTGGGTCTACACAAGCGTGGATGCAATGCGCAATTGCGTTCGATACCTGGCATTTCCTATTCATATCCATTATCGATTGCCTTACCAATGTCTTACTTACTTTGAGGTGCTGCAAGCTGTAAGCAACACACAATGCTACTTCGTACAAAGCTACGTACCAATATACGCTTTGCCAGTTGGCCGCGGAGGCGTTAACTTGTAAATTGCTATTTTGCCACAAGGATACTATACTTTCGTGGCGCTATGCGTTTGGCGGTAGGCAGCATCAAGTGCAAAGGAACAGAATCGATGTTAACTCATTGAAAACAAAATAAAGTGGCGTTGAGCTCTTAATAGAAAACTCAGTGGTAATTGTAGGGTTTTTATAGTTGTTGTAATTGTTTGATATATGTTATTGATATACTTGCAGCAAGCTGTGAGCAAGATAAAATAATTTTTTTTTGCGGAAAGATTTTGTTAACCCGTGTGCTATACCCAGTAGTGGTAAAGTATTAAACTCTCAACTATGTTATGTGACTTTTAAATGCGACATGTTTCATCTTAGCTACTATAGAGTACTGATAAAAATACTTGTAAATACCGTTACAAAAACCACACCAAATTGGGTGTTTCAATATCTAACTGATATACACTTACGAGTTCAGAATGCGCTTCTTCTTTCCTGTTTAACCGTTTTAATATTTAACTTCCTAAAATCCTTAATTGTATTCCCATGATACTCTCTACTGGGTATATTATTTGCGAATCTAATAATAACTCCACTTCCTTAGCATTTCAGTGCAGTTTCTGTAATCAATTTTTTCTAGACTTGTTAAGTATTCTCGATTGCAGCATTCCGTCCTCCTCATTGCGGCAATGCGCTACTATTTCAAGTCGTTCATTTGTATGTATATCGCTTTACAGCTCTGCTAGTTTGCTACGTACTTGCTTCTTGTTTACTTAGATTTTGTTTTTAATATTTTTTTTCTGCACGTAAATCAGTAGGTGTTATCGTTTGAATAAATATTGATATTATTGAGCTGTATTGGCTAGCCAAATGGCTAGGCAGGCAGACAGGCACACAACGGCTAGACTTAAAGCGTTGAAGAACAGTATTGCAAAAGTTTTTTTTTTTTCTATACACTCGCGTCTCTCCTACTTGCAACTATTAATATAGGTACTAGAGCCATAGGTGTGGCTAATGACGTGCGCTTATTGCTAACGCCCCACTTTGATTGCAATTTTTTCTATAAAAAAAGTATACCTTACAGCGGTTCCTTAACTTTCAGCGATGAGGTACTATTTATAGAAGATTTGTGTCAAATAAAATAAAATAAAATAAATTAAAATAAAACAAAATAAAATAAACTAAAATAAAATAAAACAAAATAAAATAAAATAAAATTAAATTATATAAAATGAAATAAAATAAAATAAAATAATATGAAATAAAATAAAAAATAAATAAAATAAAATAAAAGAAAACAGAACAAATGAAATAGCATTAAACAATTAAAAATAAAATCAAGCACAAGCACAAGCAAATTAATATCCGCTCAGATTTTCAAGAGATTGACATCTTTTTCCAAAAATGTTGTTGATTAGTGAAGGTTAGAAGCCTGCGGCCTATATACGAATAGTTGTGGTGTATATTTTTAATTTTGTAAACACTTTCAATTCATAATATAACAGCAAAAAAAAATTGTGAAAATAACTCCACAAACAAACAAAGAAAAAACCGAAGCAACTATTTTGGAAAAAATTGTTCCTCGTGCCAATGATTAGCAACCGCTGTACTATAACGTATGATCGCGTTATTAGCTTTTCATATTTCTTTTTCATTCTGTATTATTTGGTATGATAAAAGCAAGACTCTCTTGCCCATTTCTAGTAGGTGTAAATGGCTTAAAATTAATTTATAGCACTTAAATTAAATTTTGATTAAAATGTGTATTTATTAAAATGGGCTGGAAATGGTCGTTGTATGGGCGGATGTATCAATAAAATGAAAGCGTATCAGAATGAAACGTGGGAATCGAAAATAAAAATCAAGTTTTGCTGAAGAATGTGAGCAGTGTTTGTTTTCTTTTCAGGAGAAGTACTTAGCTGTCGTATACCAGGGAAGATGTTGCAAACAGGCATGTATAAAGAATTTAAAGTCTCTATTTAGATACTTTAATATACAACGTCTAGCTCTAAGATCTTCAGATTTGTTTTTTCAAAAAAATCATTTATCCTTATTTGTAATTATTTTGATACATATTTACTGCTAATGAAAACTGTCCATCAGTGCTACTTACATATAATGTTAGTTTCGAAATTGCCATTTTACTAAGCTTATTCATAACTCTTGCCACATTTTGCCACTTGCTACCGTTATCAATTGACTTGTTTGGTTATACAATAAAAGCGTATTTGAGTACTTCCACAAGCCAGTAAAACTATGAGGGCATCCATTGTTTGCTTTGAGCCACTGCACTTCTCTATTGCTAGACGGATACTTTGTCAGTATGTATCAATGTAACTGAGTGGAAAATAGTGTCACCTTTGCGACGACCCACCTTTTTGGCATAGCATTTCCTAACTGTAATTGCATTTTGTTGCAAATTCTACGTAAATAAAAACAAATGCTGGCTGATGAGGAATCAGTGAGCTGTGCAATGCCAAGAAATGCGGGTGCTACCACCATCAGCCACTGAATGGCTCTTTCAACCTGCCACTGCTACACAGTTTGAATGGTCACTTTGTGTTGTAATTGTGGGTCAATCCTCTTTGTAGTTACTAAGTTTTTGTTTGGATTTCAACGGAAACTATTTGAGGAATGATGAGGGTTACTAAGTGGAGCATGCAAAGTGTTGAAGAAATGCACAGCAAAGTTGGGAATGTTTTTTTAAATCTTAATTTGTGACGTGACACGAAGTCTAGGTAAAACCGTTTCTGAAGGGTGTCACTTCTTTATATATATACTAGGGTATATCGGAATTCGACCAAATATTTATAAGGTAGAAATATCAATTCAATACTAAGTCCTAAATTAAGGCGGCTCCCTCCAAAGGGAGTGAGTAAGCATCCACATCTTCGGATAAACAAATTAATCTTTGCAATGAGAATTTCACAAGCGGACAACACCCAAGAAGTTTGTTCTTATTCCACTGACCGCTCAACAAGATATTACTAAGCTCTACCTCTTCAAAAGGCAAGTGAGCCAAGAGAGAGAGAAAAGTTAGGCAAAAAGAAAAATATACAGAAAGAGAAAGAAAGAGAGAGAAAAGAGGAAGAGAGAGCTAACCGAATACTCAGAGAGGAAATGCTAAATTGAAGAAGAAATAGAAATGAAGAGACAAAGATAAACAGAATGAGATACAACAAGCGGGATAAGGAAAGACAAACAGACAAACAATAACAAAGGCAAAGATAAAATTAAAAGCAAAGAAAAGCAGAAAGAGAAACGGTAAAACAAAGAGAAAGTGAAACAGAAGTAAGCAACGAAACAGGAAGGACAGAAACGGAATCAGAAATATAAAGAAAGGGAAAAGAGAAAGAGAAACAGAAAATGACGAAAACCCAAATAAGACATAGAATGAGAAATGGAACGAGAAAGAGAACGAGAAAAAGAAATAGGAATAGGCGGAGAAAAGAAAGAGAAATAGAGAAAGCAAAAAAAAAAGAAGGAACAGAATAAGGGAAAAGGAAGAGGAAGAAAAATAAAAGGAGAAGGAGGAAGGGAAAAGAAAATCATAATGAAAGATATCGAAATCTCGACTAGAAATAGAATAGACACATATTTCCGAGAGAAAACGTGAACTAACTTGTTCCAAACCATTTTTAATGTAACCTGCACAGTGATTGCAACCTGAGGCCTTGAGTATGGTAGACAAACACACTACCACTGCCACGTACTCCGCCACAAACTGGGGCTCAAGCAACTGGGACTCATAAAGCACGTAACGTGATTTAGAAAGCTGTCATAAGAGCGTGGTCAATGCTCCAGACATAACAGGAAATCAAGACCGAAGACGAAACCGATATCGATATCCATATAGGTACAGAATCCGTTACCATAATCTAAACTAAAACCATAACCGAAACCAGAGGCAAAATCAAAACCTGAACCGAGACAAAAAACGAAATTGGAATTGGTAGAGGAATACAACTTCAAACCGAAACCGAAAGGAGCAACAAAATCGAAACTAGAACCAAAGCCAGAATAGAGACCGAAGTTTAAATCGAAACCAGACGGGAAACCGAAACTAGAGCTTCAAATATAAAGTTAGACCGGTGCAATAACCGCAACCGAAAACAAAATGCAGCCTAGTCAGAACCGAAACCGAAGCCAGCATTAAAATTGCAAATAGCTCCTAGATCGAACACGGAATAGAGACAGGAACCCGAATTGGGACCATAACCAAAATCGTGCGTTGCGTCGAACAAAACACTTCATACCAAACTGAAACAGCAACCAAAGAATCGGATATATTTCAAACTTTCACAAATGCCAAAAATATTCGCATTGACCGACGAGACATATTTTGTGCCAATTTCCTGCTTAGCTTTTGGTGCTGCCAGTTGTGTTTGCCGCTGTTGCTGCTAATAACTGACTCTTATAATTTGTGCAAACACAACATTTGTTGCCCGTTTTTTCTACTGTATCACTGCCATGCCCCATTTAATTTACACTCATTTAAATGCAACAAGATTTTGTGCCAAGCTCTATATGCCACGTTGTTGTACACTGCCGGCGATACACATGTTTTGTGCGTGTGTGCATTCGTGCCCCGATTAGGCAAATGCAAAACTCATGTTCAACACACAAATTAAATGCGGACATTTATGCTGCTTCCATTTATACGCACACAAACACTCGCACTAGCAGACACACTTCCATGAACTTGAGCACACTCATTGACTGCGGTCCGCTTTGTTGCATGTAGCTTTGACATGCACGCATTTTAATTTGTAATTAAAATGTGCAATATAAGGATGTGTTGCAGTGGCATTGGAACAGTCGCAGGCAACAGATCTTTAGCATTTAATTACTTGTTTTGACTTTTTTTTTCGCTATCGAGTGGTAGTCATGTTATCAGGCACAGTTGTACTGTGTTGTTGTGAGTTGGCTTAACAGCAAATTAGTTAACTTTAACACCCAGATTTGTCACATGTTCTTGTATTTGCATAAATTTGCAAAACTTAAATGCACAGCTAATGAGATTGGATAATGGTGGACTGCTTAAGAGGTGAGCATATGAAGGCAATGAGAGTAACACGAATATTTGGGTATTTTGGTACATCTTTATTTCAATGGTGGTAATGAAAACTTTTGCCTAAGGGCTTTATTTCCTTTTTAAGTGGGTTTTATTATCCTTCGATTATCTTAAACCAGCATTAACACCAAGGATAATTTCAGCTTAGAAATCCAGCGAAGAATTACCCTTGCCTACTTTGGACTGAGTATGCAATTGAGAGGAAAAGTTCTCCCTCGTCGAACAACAAACCACGCTCTACAAGTAGCAGAAGAATGGACAGAGGAGTCGGCCCTTGGAGTATTCAAGAGAAAGGTTCTTTGAACGATTTATGGGCCTCTACAGGTATGCCTACGGTGTTTATCGAAGATAACTTAATGATGAGTTTCTGGCCTGCCACAATGAAGGTCCAAGGCTCGAGCTCTGGTACAGGTAACATCCAAAGTGGTTTGAAAACGGCTTTTCTAAATGGGGTCGCCCCTCGGCAGTGGTTTGGCAATATGGCAAATTCTCCGAGTGTATTTCTGCCATGGAAGGCTTCTCAGTAAAAAATTATCTACTTTGCAAATGCCGTTCGGAATTGGAAAAAAACTGTAGGTCCTGCCCATTTGTAGAAAAAATTAGACGCAGAAAAAATTGGTAGAGAAGCTCGGCTTTCATCTCCTCAGGAGGTATATATCGCGCCAATTATTTATTTATTTATACATCGACATAGCCAACGAATTAAAACCCAGCTAAATTGTCTTGGCCATGTAATGCGAATGAAAGAATATGCTAAGGCCCGGAAGGTATTCTTGTCGGAACCCACCTATGGAAGCAGAGGGAGAGGTATGCCCACAATCCGCTGGGAAGACCAAGTCGAGAACGAACTGCGATCCCTTGGATCTTCTAATTGGCGTCAGCTGGCAAAGATAGAGTCAGGTAGCGCGCTTTGTTGGAAGGTCAAAATCGTTTAGATGACTAAACAAAGAGCTCTAACAGTTGTTGACTATAGGTCTATAGGTGTATGAATTGGATAAAAGTCGTGAGCATTATAATTATTATTATTTCCCTCCGGACATTTTTTATTCCAAATTTTTTTTTTTCAAAATTTACTTAACAACTTTTTTTTTTAAATTTGGAATATTTATTTAATCGATTTATTATGTTTTGTTTCTGTTGGCTAATATTAAAGAAAAATATAAACTAAAAATTAGCTAAAGCGACTAATCACACATATTCTAATATGAAATGAAAATTTGGAATTTGGAATCTGGCCGTTTTTTGGAAAATAATGCCTGTTGGCATTCGAGGGTTACATATGTTGGAACACTTATCAGACATACGAAAACAGTATACTAAAATTTAGAATAATAGCTCTTGAGTTAGTGTCTATAAACCTCTTTTACGGGTCTGAATACCAGAACAGCTAAGTAAAGCCTTTATATATACGTTATCATAAAACGCATGCGCAACTCCCTCAACCCTTACCAACTTGCATTATTTGGCATTAAAAATTAAGAAATTCTTTTCTATCTTTCCAACATAAATATTTGCGCTAATCTGTTGCATCAGCTTCAACTTCAGCTATGAAAGCAATTTATTCTATTTGGTTTTCCATGGCAGACATTTGTGGTCACATCAATGCGGAACTTGAAATCTCAATCACGATATTGTCACAAAATGTTGCATGCCACCGCATTGCATGCATACGTGCGCGCCCAAAAATGTGCAACTTCAAACAACACCAATGCAGCGCATCTAATAGCAATAACAAATATCAATAATCAAAAGCAAGAACATAGGAAATATAAACGCTTTGCGGTCAGCGTGCTGTTTGTTTATTCGTATGCGGTTTGTTTGCCGACAGCTGTACGGACTTATGAGGATGGTAGAGGAGATGGCTATGGTGGCTGTGGTGAAGGCATGATCCACGCATGCAACAAAGATGCCAAAAATGTTCCAACTAACCCATAAAAATGTTGAAACGGTGCAATACCATACAATGCACTGGTGGTGGCATTAGCATCATGCCATTAGAATAGTAGCGTGCGGCTCTTTTGTGGCAAATGTAAGTGGCATATAAGTAGATGTTGCACAAAAAAGCTTAACCATTCACCTGCCTTACCGAATTATAGATAGCATTCGAATCGTGTTACAGTAAAAATTATAAAAACAGCGGTGTGACGGTAGCAAGCATCCCATTGAGGGGAAGTTGCACGTTGTTATAGTCAGCTGAGAAAAGCTCTCAAATTATATTAATTTTGTTCGCCTAACCCTTCGTGGTAATGGCATAAACGAAACGAGATGAATACATATTTGAAAGTTTTCTGGAGAAAAAAAGAAACTGATTAAACCATGTCTACCCTTCCGTCTATGAACACGATAGCTTGAGAAAGTCTTGAATTACTTTCACACATCTTGTTGCTGCAGTCGTTAGCATATTTTGTTTAATTCTTTTTATATTTTATTTTATTATATTGCAGTTTATTTTATTTTATTTTAGTTCATTAAATTTTACTTTATTTTATTTTATTTTAGTTTATTAAATTATATTTTATTTTATTTTATTTTATTTTGTTTTATTTCATTATATTTAATTTAATTCTATTTTATTTTAGTTTATTTTATTTTATTTTATTTTATTTTATTTTATTTGATTTTATGTTACTATATTTGATTTTATTTAATTTTATTTATTTTTATTTTATTTAATTTTATTTTATTTTGTTTTATTTTATTTTATTTTATTTTATTTTATTTTGTTTTATTTTATTTTATTTTATATTATTTTATTTTATTTTATTTTATGCACAATACTCACAGCTGAGTATATGATGTTCGGTTATATCTGAACTTAAATTCCCTTACTTGTTTTGCGTGGTATTATAGCGCATACTACCATTACATGCCACATTTGGTGCCGCTGTGTGCATGGATTTTATGTCAAATATATAATGTGTTGCTAGTTTGCAATTTCCATCACTGATGTGCCACTGAGCAGTGATATTTTATTGCGAAATGCTTTGACAAATGTGGTGACATCAATTTGACTAAGTATTTCGGTTAACTGATAGATGCGAGTACCAAAGTTATATATTCATTATAAGTATATTGTGATATTCGTCATTATTGGGTTATACTCAGAAAACATTTCCGAAACAAGTATATACGAAAAGGTTGGAATACGAGTTAAGGACACCCATCTGGAATGTTCGGACTTTGGGCAACAAGGTAATATTCACGGCTTATTGATGCTTGAATACAAATTATGATTTAAGTGCCCTACAAGAAATACAATGGTTGGAAAAAGAGGTGGTACAATGCCACCGCAATGCCGTTCTTAAAGTTTGATCTTGTTTAGTGCATTTGGATTTATAAATTTCTCATTCTAAATATACTTTTTGTACATATATACCTGTATATATATATAGAAACACCTCTTTGCCACTATAAAAACGCCTACTCCAATCACACAAGCATTTGAGGCGTAATCTTCAAAGCCATTCTGTGTGCGCACGCGCAAAAGCTTTCGAGACCAGAAGAATTCCCATGAACGGCGGGTTTTCATGCCAAAGAACACTTTGATTTCAATCTAATAAATTCAACTAATTAATGGTGTGGTAATACCTTTATACATACAGCATTATGTGCCATCGATACTTGCGAATGGTAGCAGTTCCTAGTGTTGCACGGAATAAAATCGGAACACTTGGTACTTGGCAGTTGATGGGTATTCTAAAATAGTTCGAGACAATTGAAACTTAAGCTCCAACCTTTGACTAAAGCTTCGATCGATCCGTGAAGCAGATATTTAGAAGGGGTCCATTGTCTCAGCTCTACCTACCGGAATGACTCTACTTTTAACCGCCAAGGTCCACTAATACAGTATATCCCTGTCTAAGCTTTATGGAGGGCGAGTAGTTTTTTTAAGTTAATTTATTTTATTTTATTTTTTCTATATAGAACGGGGGGTGCGGGGTACCTGTTTCAACTTGTATGTATTAATTGGGGCGAGCACTGTTGGCTCTGGGGCATTGCGCGGAATTGGCTTCCTCATTCTCGTTGTGAAAAACCCCGATTTTGGACTGTAAAGCATAAACTATATCTTTCGAATATTTCATTAGCTGATTGCGAATTGCATGCAAATGAAATAAACGAAAGAAATGACTACAGCTTATGTCGCTTAAACAATCCCTGTTTATCCCGCATCCATCAGTGACCATGCCGGGTAAACAGTGCGGAGTACTTTACTACAACTCCAATAACAACAGTCCAGTGCCACATTCTTCGAGCTCGAATGAACCGATTCTTTGAATACACAGCATCACACTACACCACAAATATCACTAAAAACACCAATTACAACAAATAAACACATGCAGATATGGCAATGAACGCATAAGTATTTGTATAACAAAATCAGCGTTCGTCGGCTGCTTTTGTGATTTCAGATTTTGGGCGGCATCGATTGCGCAACAGACAATGAGCAATACATATTAGCGTTAAATCTACATGCGATTGAGATGCCGACCAAGCAGCAACTAAGCGTTCGACTTAATTTGCGATCAGCTCAAACGGTAGCGTGAGGACTATAGGTTGACTAGCCCGTGAAGTGCGGCGGTGATTAGTCCGATCCGAAAGGTGCTGCAAGGAATGGTGGTATTGAGGCGATCGGTGTGAGTTTCACGCATCCTCACTACAAGTGGGAGCCATGCTGTAGATTGGCAGCTGCATGGCACAAGCTCGAGCACACACCATTTCACGATTTGGATTCTCACACATATGTGTGTATGGCTGGTTTGTGTTTGAACAACTTAGATACAGATTTCTTATCATTAATTAAAGTTAAGCATGTCAGCTACCGTGTTTAAGATATTCGCAAAATGTTGCCATGAAGCGGTTTTGTTCGTTGGCTGTCGTTAGATCGCAATCGATTGCAGTTTGCCTTTTGCTTAAGTGCTAGCTTTGGAGCTTTTATACCTTAATTTGGTTGCTCTTGATGTTCTGTTTTATAGAATTTTTTTTAAGGTAATGTAGGTTTTTTTTCGATGGTAGGTAGGTGTGAAGGCTTAGGCGAGGTATACCATTACTTGCTATTGATTGCTGGTAGCCTTGCAGCTTCAAGTGATCCTTTTTCCTATTTTATGCGAATCGGAAATCTATATCTTTGGTATGGTAGGTCAGAAAAGCTTTCACAATGAAATGGGAGAGTTATATAATATGGGAGCTCATCAAAGTGCTTACCGAGATATTTTGGTCTTTGAGGTTGCGCCGGCTCAACCTCAATTAATTGCTTTCTCGGGTGTAGCGATTTGCAATCACTTTAAACTCTGTTTGATTTCAGTCTTTTGTAAAAGGTGTTCTGGCCGGGCTGTTTCCAAACATTTCTTGGCAGTGACCTTGAGACTTCATTGCGCCACTTGCAAGATATTTGGAGCCTTCGCAGTCTAATATTTATTGTCTTATACAGGAGCTGGGCAAGATCAGCATGTGGCACTCTTTATTTAATAATTCGGGATCTTAAATTTTCGTTACTTGACTAACAAGTTTATACTGGTTTTGCCATGGTTTGCGAATGAACAAGAAAGCTCGGACCCAGGAGAAGCAAAATGAGGCCCGTCCTGTGTCTTCATCAAATTTAGGGCAATTTACTGCTACAAACTGTATATTACCGTAATATTTGTTGCAATAAAAATGTTTTACGAGTCATATTTAAAATGAAAATAACCTTAACATAAATACAACAACAAAGTAATAAAATCACAACAATAAGAACGACTGTTGGATAAGCAATAAAATTTGAGTAGTCGCAACAGCGAACGTACGAGCAACATGAAATGCGTGCCTACAACAATCGCAGACGTAAACAGCAATAAAATAGGATATGCAGATGGTAAACAACGGACAGGAGCCGACAACAATGTGCAAATAACAAGCAAACAAGCGCGAATAGCCCACAAAAATACCGGCAACAAAAACAGAAAAAGAATTGAGTTCAAACCTTGTCAGCTGCTACATACTAATATAGAAGCAACCAACTAGAGGTTGACCGGAGGAAGGGGAATTCTGAAATCGAAATCAAAGTCGAGGTTGGAGTATAGGTTCAATCACACAAATTACCCATGCGGAAGGCAATGTTTTGATTTCAAGGAATGAAATGAAATCTAACCGTTTAGAATCTTTAAAGCTTTCCGGGTTGGAATGCATGAAAATACAAAAAAGGTGATGTGTTCGACTAAAACATTTGAAAGGCACCAAGGGAGTTTTCGTAACAAAGGACGACAAGTGGAGATGTGAAAAACCCCCAAAAAACTTTTGAGAGACTTCTGCTAGTACTTATTAGAAAATATTTGATAACTCCGGGTAGGCTTTGCCGCAGCACTGAAAGTGGAGGCGTCTCTTCGGAGCATACAGTTCACTCTGACTATTCATGTTCAATGTTCAGATTCAAGTTCATATTCACTTCAAGTTCATATCGTTAATTGAATATTAACGGCATTGGAGTCGGGAGTTATAAGCACCGACATGGGAGCTAGTGAGGATGCGTCCATGCATGAAGAGGTACTCCACATTGTGGTGTGCTGTGTTAGTGCTATCTACAACTAGGAGGAAACTCAAAAGACATAACTTCCCTTCTTTCAATGGTCTTCGGAATAACGTTTATCTGAGTTTAAGGGCCGAATTAGCAACGGATAAGAACTCCTTCTATGACAAACTGTAACAGCTGTTTGATCGCTGATAGGGCGGCCACGGAAGGAGTAGATCGGAAAATTAGGTTTCCGGGGTTAAACATATACCAGCGGGACTATTATATTACTTTTTATCCAAACCAGCTTTCGATCCATTCGTCCTTCCAAGGTGTGTAAATTAATTTTGATAATCATATAGCTTACCTTTCCAATGCAATGATAAAGAATACATAAGTTTTACCAAACTTTAAAGTATGTTTGATATCATTGCTTGGCCAGAGAACCATTTCAACCTACATTCGTTTTTTTTATACTAGTACAAAGGTAACCCTTTTTCTTAGAAGGAATGTGATTTATTAATGGCTTGCCATCTTATAGTGAAAAGCGAGGCTTGCATTCATGGTGATTATTTGACCGAGTTTGAATAACTTGCCGATTAATCGAATAACCGAAGCCCAATACAAACTTTCGGTCAGACTCTAAAAGCAACAACAATTAAACATATGAACATACAACTACTGCTAAGTACGAAAATGTATCTTGTTTAACTGCTGCTGAGCAAGTTGACTGCTGCGTGCAACAACATAACATAACATAACATCAACAAACAGCAAAGTGGCAATTAACATACAAAGTATGAACTGAACAGTTGGCAGCTCTGTGTTTAACAGTGCAATGAGAATGAAGGGGTAGATATGTTTGGTGTAGAGGAATTAAATTTGCAAGCAAGAAATCCAGCAGCTTTGAAGAAATCGGTAGCTCGCGTCAATATAATAAGCATATGCGAATGTGAATACATATTTGTATGTTTGCTGTTACGTAGCGGTAGACGACAGGTAGCGGCAGACATGTGGCATGTCGGATTGTAGGTGAAATAATATTTGTTTGCCACGCAGCATTGACCTTCTCAGCAGGCATGGAAAATTGCTGGCTATTTGCTGTTTTCGAGTTAAGTGTTTTTTAGTTTTATTGTTTTTGTACTTTCCTCAAATGCTTCACAATGGCACAGTTGCTGTCCTAAGCATCTTTGCAATTTGCATATTCTATTTACAGCAACATGTAAAACTTGTGATTTATGTGTCTTGCAACAAATTATTTGATCTCGCTTTGCGCTATGAAGTCTTTTTCCCCATTTCAACTAGAAATATTTTAATCCTTGTATAAACGGACATAAAAAGATGTTGTATGCCAGAAATTTGTTTGCTACAGATGTGAGTATTGTTGAGCGGTGAGAAAGGCAACTCGCAAGTAGAGCGCTTTGGCTGGAGGACCAACGCCTCCCTCACACGGCCGCTAGCAACCAAAAGCATTTACATATCTACGACTACTCGACACAACTACCTGGCCGAAACTGTTTAGTCTGCTCTTTCCTTAATATTGAATAGTTCTCCAACAAGACTTCCAGCATTCCAACAACAGGCCGGCATGTGTATCGAAATGGGTCAGGTTTTACACAAACTAGGGCTATTACTTTAGTGTAAGATTCTTCAATGCTAGTCCAAGAAAAAACTTGGCTTCTAAGAAGTTCAAAGTACTGACCCAATAACAAGAGAAGTACCTAGTTTTAACGGGCCGTTTAATAATAATTATTTGCGATATATCTGCGCGAATATTAAAAAAAATTGTGTAGACCCGACTAGCAGGCCGTTTAGATCAACTATTAAAATTCCAACTGATGGGCTTATTTCATTGAAAATGCTATGCATGATTTCTTATAGGGTGGAATTATTAGACATTTCGTTCAGAAGGATATAAACTTTATAACCAGTGGTGGTTTATCAGTAGTTCATTCCAAATGCATTATGATATAACCAAGATACGCAGAAGGATCGGTTGCCTCTCCTCGCACTTACATTGAATACATTGACCAAAATTTGCAAAAGAGAAATATAGCCGTATAACATTGGTTCAACAGAGTTTAGTTAATTTAAAAGTATCATGGAAGCATTCGTACTAACAAGAACAATAAGCTGATGAAGCACTCCTTCTGGCACTTGCCGATATACATCAATGGAAATTTGTCGCCCCTAGTAGCTCGCCTATGCAGGCCACAATGAACTTTCAAACCACAACACTCACATACTTTTAGTTGGTTAGGGCGGCAGTTTGCGCTTTGTCACCAGCGGGAGTACATAACTATGTGCAACATGTAACACATTCTTCCAGATCTTGTCTGTTTTATCTATTTTTATGTGCATGCTTAAGCTACTTTAGCAAGCGTGTGTTGCATTTATCCGCAGTGCATTAAAGTGGAATGTGTAGCAACGGAATGGGTATAGATATGTGTTGTAAGCTCCGTATATTTTCTTTATTAAACGCCAAAGTAATCAAGAAGTAATAGTTGCAACAAGAACTGCTTAATAGAAATTAGACTAGCCCGAAATTGTGCAGATATGTACCAAAAACAAACTCAAGCCGGGTTTGCCTAAAGTTCGTAATGGATTATACTTAACTATTCATTTCATTTCTCTGGTTTGTTTGCACATCAAAGGCGGCTGTTTTACTGAGAGTTGGCTAACTGGTATGACTTAGGTTCATACCACGTCTGAGCTAGCTTACAACTAGTTAGCTTGACTGTAGTGTTATACTCAAATATCCAAAGGAAATAGTTTGTACTAAGCTTTTGTTGGCGCATTCGTGGTAAAGGTTTTTTAATGAAGTGATTCTTTATTATTTGATTAAATTTATTGGAAAATTGTGGTTCAAAAGATGTCTTCGGAACAAGTAAATAGTGCATATGGGCTACAAATAAATGAAGCAATAAGTCCTTATTAATAGAAAAGTAGCTGAGCAACTGTGGCAAACCTGTAAAACCTCTTAGTGGCAACGCTAAAGCAGGAGAGCTTTAAATGAAGCATTTTACTCATTTTCCCAAATTCATATAAGCGGGTCTAGTAGTTTTCAAGGTAATAGCGGATATATGAAAAATAAAAATAATAGCAACAGATGGCAACCCTAGGCGGTAACCTTACCTAAAAATATTTTTATTTTGTACACCAAAAATTCAATTTAGTTGTTTCTTTTACGGCCTGTATATTTGTAATGAATCCAAGACCATAAATGAGTTCAGGGACAAGAATAATATTTTTTAAGAAAATTATTACTGTTTTTATTTTAATAATAATTTAAAAATTTTTAATAATAATTTTTTAATTTCATATAAATTAATATTCTTTGCTTTGAGCTCGTTTATAGTTTTAGATAATTTAAAAATATTTTAAATACTAGATAAAATACCTTTCGTTTGATACCTATTGTGGCATTGCGATATTACAAAAAATCAGCAATGTGACAACCCCAAAAAAGCATGCTGAGTGGCAACACGTAAGTAGAAATTTTTATAATATAGTTAATACACTTCTTAGATACCAAATTTTATCTTAAATAATTAATCCGTTTCCGAGATAGTGTGTATATACTAATATACAAAAAAGCTCATTTAAAGTTATAAGATAACGGCATTTTCGGGAGCTTTTAGTTTTTCTGGGATGCTGGCAAGATTGTTCTCTCTTCTTCTTCTCCATTTCTTTTATTTTGCGTTGTCATATCCTCTTTCTCTTCCTTAACCTCTTCATTTTCCCCCATTGGCTCTATGCCAAATGATTGAATAATATACATTTTAAAAGAGTGAAGGAAAGTTTTGACTTTTATCAAAGTGGACATGAACGTCAGAACTTTTATAAAAGTGGACATGAACGTCAGAACTTTACCTGGGTCACGGTACAGATACTGGCTATATAAAGGTTATCCTCTGTCTTAAATTCCAAAATGCATCAAAATCGGTGGAGCTGGCGAGTTCACTTATTGGAGCATTCGCCTTTTGCAAATATCATGACACTGAATTTTGCTATTGCACCATGCGGAGACTGGTTGCCATCTCTTACTTTAAGTGAGTTATTTTATTTATAACAAAGGCTTTAAACAACATTTCAGCTTGTTTGCATATTAAAAGTATGCGCTAGTATTTAATTGAGCTCACTTACTTTGGCAAGCAACTAAATTAACATAAAAACAATTAAGGCTATCGTCACACCTCGTCGCAAGAAAGCATTTTAACTGATTTCGCTGTGGTGCTGCAAGCGGTCCGCTAATACAACTACAAAGCAAAAGGTGTAAAAAGTAAAGGAGAAAATTCCTACAATATTTTGTGCCAACTTTATTAATGCAGCTAAACAATTTGAACAAACGTTCGTTACGCCTGCTCACTAAGCTTTGGCCACCGAAATAGAATGCGACTGATCTTGATAGTCCAGAAAAACTCTTACAAAAGCACACTACATGCCTGCGCCTCTATGGGCTTTAGGGGTTTTTGTACGTAGTATACTTTTCGCATTCCGCTACAAAACTTTTCAGCGCCTCAATAGCTTTTCTGGCTCTTTTTGTGCTCTTGGCTCATTATTACAAACAAATTTCGTTTCTTTGA
This sequence comes from Merzomyia westermanni, assembly GCA_949987695.1. Classification (NCBI taxonomy): domain Eukaryota; kingdom Metazoa; phylum Arthropoda; class Insecta; order Diptera; family Tephritidae; genus Merzomyia; species Merzomyia westermanni. The sequence goes on along the minus strand of OX465291.1, from coordinate 144,059,741 downwards.
AGCGCTGCCTGCATTTCGAATTTTTTTATTTGTCTCGCTATCGAAAAATTCCCATCTTTTTGTTGTTGGATGTAGAGTATGCTAACACGGGCTTGGTTATGCTCTTCCTACTTGTTTGTTCGGTAAATTCTTAGCAGTAGTTTTTGCATGTTCTTACCAAAGAACATTTGCTGCATGTTTTTTTTTTAGAGAAATTCACACATACGCCTTCTTTGGCCTTAAGTAACTTGTAAATTTTAGTATAGTTTAGAAGATGCTCCAAACTGTTGCTGTTGTTGTTTGTGAAAAAAGGTGTTGGTATTCTAGTACAAGCAACACCTGAAAAACTTTGGATTACTTTATTAGCTAAGCATCATGTTTACGTAGTTTGCACTCTCTGTGAGTGTTTGATTCTCATGACTATGAGAGCGTATGCGTTCAAGTACTTTGACTCTTGCGATACAAAGAAGTAAAATAATATAAAATAAGTTGTAATAAAATAAAACAAAATAATATAAGAGAAAATAAAATAAAATAAAAAAATAAATAGAATAAAGTAAAACAATATAAAATGAAATACAATATAATAAAATAATATAAAAAAAAATCAAAAAAAAAAAAAATTGAATTAAATAAAAAAATTTAACTTAGACTTCCTTACTTGTTTTCAACCAAAAATTTCTCCGAAACCAGCATATATTTTATTTTATGCAGTAGTTTTCAAAATTACTTTTGTTTGTCTAGTATACACCATGCAATTATTGCTTGCCTACTGATAATCTAAGCCAGGTATTTTTGAATAATGGTTTGGTTTGACTGCATCGTTGCTTTTTCGGTAGAGTCACCAAAGAAATGTGGCAAAGGAACGCGCATGGTATGCAACACCAATAAAATGCGCATAATTGGCAGCAAGGCAAACAGCAGCAATTTATTTGAACATAATTTATTGTAAGCAACAAAAAGAAAAGCAACAACAACAGCAAACAACAAGGAGCTAACAAACTTCTTAAAATTTATTAGTACTAACGGAAAACAAAGCTACAAAGAATTTGCAGCATGTGCCCACCAACTACACCCAACGGTGCTTGTTATGCTACAAACTCTCTTGAGCAATTGAAAATTTGGAAATTGCCAATTGGAAATTGTCAGTTTGGTAATTCTTGATAGGCCATTGCTGATAGGTTGGATGTGTATGTGTTGCTTGCCACCGAAAGTTGCATGTACAATATGCGCATGTGGCAAGTGTCTTCCAAACATGATATTTACGTTGTATCCATTTATTTGCGTTATTATTGCAACATTTTCTCACTGTTTCTAACAGCATTAAATTTTTGTTATAACTGTTACTGTTGTTTTATTATATAACTTTTCGGTGTTGTTAATCATGAATAAATCATTTGTACATGCAGAGTGTACATATTGACTTATGCTTAGTTTATGCGCTTTGTTCGTTTATCTGAAGTGTGAATTGGCTTTTGGTTCTGAGAGTGTTGGATCTATTCTTCCCTTCAATACAAACGTTTGTTCTTTTTTTTACTATAATTTGTATAGATAAAAGTATTGAAAATCTCGGAATTTGATACTGCTCCACCTGAGCGACAAAGCTTCATTCTCGTCGTTATTCAAGAATACTCATCCGTAAAGAAAATCTCAAGTGGCAACACTTAAATGACTGATATGTAGCATATTACCTATCTACCCTAGTTCAGCCGATTGGTTCAGGTGGTTTTCGAGATAAAAGTCTATGAAGACAAGAATAAATATAGGTGGCAACTCCAGGTGGTACCGCTATCTAGAAACATTTTTGACGTAGATCAAAGCAACCGCCACTAGCAGCATGTTTTCACACTATATTTCCATTTTGTTGACATTTGATTGAAGGGTAAGGCACTTAATACTGTCGAAGTAAGTTAATTAAAAAAAAAGTCAAAGACTAAGTAGAGGGTAAAAAGAAGAGATACAAAGATTTAAAGGCATTTAAAAGTTTGACGTTAAATGCAAAGCAAACACTAATATATTTTGGCCACCACCCCTTACTAACACAAAAAGTTGTATAGCCGTCAGTCACAATCTTTTGAATTCGTGTTCCTTAAATATATTCGATTGCGGCACTCAAGTTTTGAGTTCGACAAAGCTTATCAGCCATGCCTCTTTTGCGATAAGAAAATGGAAAAGATAGAGTAAGTAATAGTATCAGGCGGTAAGGTAAGAGAGGTCGTAAGGAGCGTATAAAAACATATCCCGTAGAAGGAGTCACTCAAGTGACATTATTAGTACCACAAGGCGCCAGTGCAGACGCAAACCAGATCCCCTTATCCAGAAAAGAACAGTCGATATATTAAAGAGAACAGGAAGACAATTCCCTTAATATATCAAAATATATCTGATGTGATGAGAAGACACATAAAAAATAATGAACAATTTCGTAGATAGTACGCAATTACTAAGTAATGAAATAGCTGGTGATCTCACGGAACATTGACGTATCCATTCTAGACAAAGTGGTTCTTGTAGGCCCTTATTCAGAAGTATAAAGGAATACCGAAAAAGTGTTGTCTGCCAAAACTAGGTTGCAAAAGATTGCAGCCATCTCCGTTTAGCACACATACGGAAAATCTCCGTAGCAAGTTTGTTTGTGTTTTACCGTTTATTGGGTGGTAGAGTTAGACAAATCGTTGCCACAAAACTTTTCATAGGCTACCGTTGTAACTTAAGTAACAACATGCCTACTTGCTGCTGCTGCTTGTTGTTGTCGATGTATATATATATATATAGTGCTGGTGTTGTTGTTGCTGTTTATTCGTGTGACTATTAATCGATCAGCAGATGTGTTGCAATAACCTTCCACTACTTAGTTTATGCACCAATTGAACGCGGTCTCATCACCTACGGCAGCTTTGTGTTGCTATTATTGTTATGGTGGCTGTTGCTTCGATGCAACACAACATAAATCCTTCAAAGTGGCAGACATAGTCCCAACCGCTAATGTTAAGGTGTGTACGACAGCAAGTGCAGTGCGGCAGCCAGTCTTTGGTTTCTGCATACTCTCCAGGTATTTTACGCGTTTTCCATTGCCCACGAATGGCAGGTAATTATGTCGCGTCGCTGATAAATTACAATCGCCATATAGTGATGACGCTAAATCGTTGATAGGGTGGTCGTGTTGCATGTAGGATATGTGCGCTTAGCTGAAAATGTGGGGAAAGTGGAAAGCTGATCAGTTGCATTGTATAAAAGATAGCTGGATGAAAAGCTTACTTACAACATAGTGTGTAAGTTTTTTTTTTAGTTGAGGTCCATATGGCTTTTTTGCACTTAACTTCTTATTTCAATTCAATTTTATTCTATGTGGTTTCTACTGAAAACTTTTGTTGAACAGATCATCAAGGTAAGACCACCCAAGTGGTTCGCAGTGGCCCAAAAAGATCATTTGAAAGATAGGCAAGCCAGCACTTGAGGGCTGGCACCCGAAAATAGCGAACTCAATGCCTGAATTTGCTGTTCGGTGGCACCACTCCTTAAAACTTAGGTTGGTTTGTGGCCACTTATTTACGATAGGCTTCCTTGGACTACATAAAGATTTGACCAACTTTAATTATTTTAAGGAGCGCTATTTTGTAATGATATAACCATAACAAAATTTAACATTGGCCCAAAAAAAAGAAATCAATATTAGACTAACCTCCACCAATTTTAAGTACCCTGCTCACCGAATCAGTCAAGTACGAAGTACCTGTGCCGAGTTCTGGCATGTGCCAGATAGCTAAGAGTGAAGTGACTCGATTATTCCACCTTCTCAACTTCTAGGCAACACGAGCAAGCAGGGTTTTCTAATCTGCTAAGGTCCAAAGCGTTCCATCAGGCTTCGGATCACAAAGTATAAATAAGATTAAGTGAACACAATGACAATTTTATAATGCCTTTCTTTTGACCCAGACCAGATGGTTCGCGCTTTCCTGTAAGAGGTAGCGAGAGGTAAGTGCTTACTCAGCCGACTTTGACCACTCTCCCCATCCTCCCGGAAGCTCGGAGCTGCTACATATATTTAATTCTCCACGGGAAACTCCTCCTTTATTCTTCACTTCCGATTTCTATCCATCTTTGAACCAGTTCACCGGTGAACTGTTGCAAACATATCCACTCTTCTCTATAGGGAAAGACAATATTGACAACGCCATTTGCTCCATCAAAAAGAAAAAATCGACTTTCCGCCAAGACAACACCTTATGAGCTCAGAAAAGATCCTTTGAAGAAATGTGATCCTGTCACATGAAAGAATAACGAATCAAATATTTTGGGAGCATAAAAGTAGGCTTCTTTTGAGGCTTCTGTTTGGTGCCTATGCACGGTTAAGCAGCAATTAAGAATAAGTATTAAAGGTGCCACGAAACGGATTAGATAACCACCGCACTGGTCCTACAGGAAGCCAAACCTACAAATACGTCATTCGGTAAGGTACTTTTAATATTGGCAGCACTTCCTTAACGTTCGGAGACTACTTTACAAGAACAAAATGCTTTTAATTTAATTTTGTTTAATGTTATTTTATTTCCGTTTATATTTATTTTTTGATGGCAAATTTTCCAGCCAAATGCCTTTATTTCGCTTCCAAATACAAGTATTTTGGATTATCAAAAAAATTTTCCAAAATGCTCAATTGCCTGCAAATCTGCAATTTTGTCCATACAACAACAAAGCTTGTACAGGCTAGTAGGTTAGTTAAGCTTCACTTGGCTGCTCACATGCTTCTAGTTAAACGAAAATGGAAATCTTATAAATAATTCCGATTTGCAGTGCCAAATGACAAATTCATATTTTATTGTTTGTTGCACGTTGCGCTTTGACTCCCTCGAAATATTCTACAATCGATGCGTTGGCATTGAGGTCAATAGAAAAGCCTGAGCCACAGTCATAGCAGATACCACAAGCTCAGCATTCATTGTATCCAGCCGTGGGCTCATCTTCGTTTTCAGAAGTTTCAATGCGGAATGCATTTTCGCATTTGGCTATCTACAAAAACAAAAACAACCGGGCAATGTTGCATGTATGCTAGACAGCATCACCACCAAAAACGCATCAGTTATCGACCAATCGATGAAAGTGGCCAAAGCATTGCATTTTTGCTGCAACTAGAATGAATGCACTTAAATATGTACACATGAGTGCTTATTGGTAAACAAATGGGAATGATAAGAATTTGTAATAGCAAAATTGGAGCACGCCCTGCTTTTTGATTTTTGTTAGCATTTACGTTTTTATCTCACTGGGTTTTTTTTTTGAACAACTGCATTTTTTAAATTATTTACTTGTAGAAAATTTGAATTTTTTAATAACTGGCAGACCTGATACACGTTGTCTTGCTTGAAAACTGACTTGCCTACGTTTGAAAAATTGCACTCTCTAACCTCTAGTATTGTGGTTTGAAGTTCACTTTTTCCTTTTTTTTAAATTTATAAAATTTTATTAGATGCTTTTTATTTCGTTTTTTATGCTATAATAAACCTTATATGACAACTCGTTGTTTTTGTTGTTGTCACAGCTCTTCGCGTTGCCTAATCAACATGTCTAAGCACAGAATTTTAACCAATCTCTTCTAACGTAGATCCTAGAAAATTGGCTGCTTCAACATGGTTTGATCATTATTAATTTGCGTTTAAAAGAACCTTCTCAGCTGAAACAAATTTTTCGTGTTTAAGTAACCAAAATTGCCTTGAGCCAGAGTACCTAGCGTTTTCCTAAGTAGGTGGCTTTCTTTGGCAGCCAAAGAGTTGTTATGGTGCTCACTGCTATTTTGAAGCTGCTTTGATCTCTTGATTCCGTCAAATATATGTTATTTATTTCAGGTTAATCCCACAAATATCTGTGACCGAAAATCTTTATTACGCTGAAAAGTTAAACCAACTAAAATTTTAATTTATTATTATTCATCTTCTGTTCGAGATTTAGCACAGTTTTTCTCAACCCCCTCTAGCCCCCAGTGGATCAATTAAAAAATGTCGTGATTTTCTTTGTCCAAACAAATAAAGCATAACTAATTTGGGTGTGTACGACAACCAGCTGCGTCACACATAATGGAATTGAAGTATTTTTGTTAATGTTTCACTTGTCGCTTGTTGTTTTGATCATGGTTTTTGCTTTGCTATTGGTTTTTACTATTTATGCACTGCACCTGCCATCCATTGCATAATAAATGCTGAACTGTTTGCTAATATTTGCAAAAAAAAAAAAAAGAAGAAAAACAACGAAAACCAATTGCCAATAGACTCAAACCCCTAAAAGATGAAAAAATCATGCACAATAAAAGCCAAAAATAGCTATTGAACAGTTATGTTATATGTTGCTAATGTACTATTACAAAATGGTGCATAAGTGTGTGCATATGACTCTGCAGCATGTAGCATGAACAAGCAACAGCTGCGCATGCGTGGAGTGCCATCTTTTTTATGGCGCCTTAAAATGCAGTTCGTCGATTATTTTGGTTACTCCCATTGTGTATATGCATGTTTTCCAATTTGATTATTCAAATGTGCAACTACTGTACATGACTGTACATGCCACAAACCAAAGCATACAAACACAGACCTGCATTTGAATATGTATGTCTGTATATATGTATATCACGTGTTGATATTTTTGTTGATGTTGAAATGAATACGAAAAGCAGCATTAAAACTGTTTAAGTGCTCTAGGTACCACCTACTTGGGTAGCTGTTAGCAATATTTAACACACATATTTGTACGTAAACTGCAGTCAAACCAACTAGTTGTAAACTACTGCAAAACTAGACAGCCAATAAATAGTATTTTCTCCATTAAAGCGATTTGTATTTTTAAAATGGCAGGATATATTTAACAGGATTTTAATTTTTTAAGTTTTCACATAGAAATATTCGAGTCTCAAAGTAGTGAAAAATAAGAAAAAATCTAAGTTACCACATAAACATTAGCGGAGTGATCATAATTTAGAGTCAAATATGAGTTATAAATATGTGGAAAATACAACCCTCGGAAATATGAGTCTTCTATGATTCTGCTGTGATGAAAATTATGAGCCACATGCCGACAGCGTTCATTTAGCAAAGCAACTTTGGAACAAATATTCATATCGTTTGATTCTTTCCGACCAGCGCAAGTGTTTTCCTTAAAAAAAAATGGGGTTAGTAAGCTTCTATGAAGGAAATCCCAAAAAAAAAAATTGCCAAAAATCAGCAAAATGTATCACGAACTTAATATTAACACCTTATTGTGCTAAAATTTAATTACCTACAAAACTGCGTACTCAAAAAAATTCTAAAAATTCTGTGAAAAAAATTTAAAATTTTGATAAATTTCTTGGAATTTTCGCGAATTTTGCGTACATTTTTAAAACATAATTCATAGTTTTGCATTAAACCTTATTACATGCTTTTATATAGTCTTTGGTAAAATAGTTTTATTAAGGCTAAAATTTGTGAAAGTCGCAGAAAATATCTGTGCCAATACTTATGTCTGGCACTGTAAATGAAATACATTTATTTCGGATACATAAATTACCTTATAAAGAGCGTTAACCCTCCCATTTAGGACGTCTTACTGACTCATTAATGAGTACGATAGTTTGCTGGATAAATTTTAGTCACAATTGTGGGGTACAAATAACTTAAATGCCTTCGGCTATTTCGAAAAAGTGCAAGGATCTCATGCGAGTCAACAGATTCAAAATATATAAATACTACTGTGATTTTTGCAACTCTGGGCCATCCAGTATTCTATAAATATTTGAATTCTTTATACAAATTTTGTTTTATCGATCTAGTTTGAGATGAGTTGAAAAATTAAAGTTCTCAACTAGTCTTTTTCTCACTAATTTGTTGTTTCACTGCAGGATACGAGTGCATGCATCTTGCGTAGTGTATTAATTATTTTGTTTTAACAGTTTCTAATTTTTTACTGTCTGCATCTGTGCACAGTGCGCTAACGAGTTCGTGGGTTACAAGACTTCAATTAGTTGAACTCAATAAATATTTCATTTACATATATATACTAATAAACAAATGAAATAGCTTTTGGATTTTATATTCTTCTCCTTGATAAAGGTTCACTGTCTTATGATAGTGACGAAAAACGCAAAGAAGCACTTTTCCAAAAGGAGAAAGATTAATGCAGTGGCTACCAATGTCGAAAGTTGTCCCATCTAATGAATAACGGATAATCTGAGATTAAAGCATAGGCAGATCCGTGGGCGGCTACACCACTGCATGCTATTTTTGATTGCTTCTGATATTTCTATTTCTATGCTGCGGTTGCTTCAAACTATGCTTGAAGAATGGTGTTTGTCTGTACTTACCTTATTAAAGTAGAACTATGGCATAATTAAAACGTCTCCGGTACTCGTCATCACAAATGCGTAGATGTCCAGAGATTTTACGAGAAATATTTATCTCAAATACTCTTAGAGCTGTCTAACATCCGCAGTAGTCAACGTCCAGGCTTTATAAAGGCAGCCACTCCTTTGTCGGATGCCCGCTACCCTCGCATACTAGTACGCCCAGTTGATGGCCCTTACTCTGTAGTTCTATTCGAAAGGCTGTTCTACTCGAAAGCAAAAAACGATTCTAATACACATAGGCACTCTGTAGTTCGTTAGAATTTCCTTTAACTCTTAACTGCGACAAAAATGATTTCTTGATGAAAAAAAGGACTAACAGTTTTATTATAATCATAAGAAAATACATTTTTATGGACTTCCGTTTGCTAAATTGGTGGCGAATAGAATTTTCTAATTTTCCACCATTTTGGCATATGCTCTCGAAATAGTGAGTACCAAATTTGCTACAATCGAAAGGGGGATAAATCAAGTCCGAAGGGATCAGAATGCAATTCGAACAACGAATGCGTTCTACTCGAAAATTTCTTACAGTGTTCGAATCACTCGAAAGCGAAAAAATTTTCTTTCGAATAGAACTGCAGAGTAAGGGCCTTGGTAGGTTGTCTTATTTGCGCCATCCTACTAAGAGAATATAACAATCAGCAATCAAAATCGTCCACACTGATGCGTATTTTAGAAAAGGGTTATAAGAACTGGGGTACAATTCAATAGTGTTGTCAACCCAATTTTATGCAATATAAAGAGCCATCGGTTAATAGCTACTTATCCATTCTACCTACCTCTTGAAGATATTAGTTTCTGAAATACTAATAGCTTACTTATATATGCTTTGGTAGGTCCAAAAATGACAGAAAAAGCTGATCTAATAATAGTTGGGCACCCACCAACGCGATGATTACGTAAGTAAAAAAATGTTCTACTTGTTATGGCTATAAAACCAAGGAATTTTGAAATAGCAATAATCAACTCAAACTCCTGCTGCTTATGACAAGTTGTCTCTATGTGGCAAGTAGTTACATATCAACACGTACTCGCCAATTAATTGTCACACATTATAGCCACTTGCTCAGCGTATCAAGTATGTAATTAATTCAGAGCGTAATAAATGCATTTTTTACTTTAAACAACGATTATCGTTAGAAACCATGTAAGTGGCATAAAATTGTATGACATAAATGGGGCGTTTAATGTGGTGATCTCTATTACTGGAAATCCGTAGCAGTTGTTAAAGTCGCTTAAGCGCCTCGTAAAAGTGATAATTACTTACATCCTTATTACACTCCCGAAAGCAATTACCTGCACTGTATGCGGCATCTTGTTGGTACGCACAATAATGCGCATGTTTGAGCATCTTGTCACTTGTACACTTAGATGCAGGTGTCATAAAAATGTGAAATGGTGATGTGTGGTGATGTGATATAAACGACTATGAGAGTACGTGATATGGCGGGAATTAAAGCAATCTTGGTTGATTATGATTAATTGATTATGTGAGTAACTTTATATCTGAAACGGACTATTATCCAATGCTTTATGAAATGAGAAAAATAAATCAAAAACTATTATTAGTCGATTTAAACAAAAACAAAATTTTTTCTTCAAAAAAGTAAGAAAGATAAAAAATGGTATCATGTGATTTCAAACAGTAAACGATAGGCTTTCTTCTTTTTTATTAGGAGCTGTTTCTAGGTAGCCAGTCCCAGGACCAAGCACAACGTGTCTTGGAAATTTTGAGAATTTTCGCACATTTACATAGCACTGCGCTTGCTCCAAGACAGACGCTCGCTTGCATCCACACCTCCTTGTGCACAGGCGCTGCGAAAAGACCCCTGTCTGCGAAAAGACCTCTGAAGCGAGTACCTAGATATGATACGTGTTGGCTACCCCATCTTCCACGTAGATAGTTCACGTTGCTCAGAATACGCTATCGAGGACGTAATAGTCGGTATTAAGTGTGGACTGTTTTCACAGAATAAGACCAAGACAAAGTATTTGTTTAATTCAAATATAGAATGGGAGCACCTGAACCTTGGCAGCCACGTCACTGTTGATATGTTCAAATTGAAAATTGTTCCCTCTAGTTGGGAACCAATGTCAACACCGAAAATAGTATCTAAAAATCTAAACTAGCAATTATGTACCTGTACATTGTAGTTAAGGCGATGGCCTGAAACTATTACCGTACTTTATTTTCATTCTAAAATATTATCAACATAATCTTAAAAAAAAAAAAATATATACGAGGTGTGTTCAAAACGTATCGCTAATTTTGAATTTTCGCTGGTTACGTATATTCGAATTTCGAATTTTTTGTGGCGTTATGTTGGTACTCATGTCTCTCACTTATGCCGACAAGCTCGGCCATTTTGAATGTTCAGTTAATTGTTGACAGCTGCTTTGCTTGCACGTGTTTTGGATCGTCTTCGATTTTTACCTATTCAAAAAAATGGATCAAAGAACCTGTATCAAATTTTGTGTGAAAAACGAAATTAAGTGCGCGGATGCATTCCGAATGTTGACTGTGGCGTACGGAGAAGCTACCTTGGACCGAAGCAACGTTTTTCGGTAGTACAAAATGTTCTCAGAAGGCCGAGAAGATGTGCAAAGAAGAACAAAAATTGGCTTTTGCACCACGATAACGCCCCTGCTCACGCATCGTTGCTTGTGCGCGACTTTTTGACCAAAAACAACACACTAATGATGCCGCAGCCACCATATTCCCCAGATCTGGCCCCCTGTGACTTTTTCTTGTTCCCTAAACTGAAGAGGCCCATGAAAGGACGACGTTACGCTTCTCTTGACGAGATAAAGACGGCATCGAAGGAGGAGCTGAACAAGATACAAAAAAATGATTTTTTGAAGTGCTTCGAAGATTGGAAAAACCGTTGGTACAAGTGTATAATATCTCATGGGGATTACTTTGAAGGGGACAAAATAGATATTCATGAATAAATAAATAATTTTTGAAAAAAACACAAAATTCGCGATACTTTTTAAACACACCTCGTATATATAAATTTTACTAATTCAGTACAAAGCTACATTTCTATATCAAACACGCATTAGCAGATAGAAGAAGCCTTTTTTCTAGTTTGATCTTCCTCATTATACTTACCATCAAAAATAGTTTTAACTGGATTTTTGTCATATTATTAATAGAAATTTTACAGGATTATTAACCTTATCCACATTCAAAAATGCGCCAAAATATTATCATTCTCATCTGTAAAACTTTCAACACTAATCGTGCACATCTTTAGCTTGGCTTTGAAGCTCATCAACATCATTATTAACAAAAATATTTATAGCGAAAACATTACCTACAACAAAAGTAGAAAAATCCTTACCAACATCTGGCAACCAACACCATTATTATCCACAGCATCACCTCATTATCTACATCATCCATGGTCATTATGAACCATTACCAATGCGGCAGGCTGGAGCTTACTCACCTTTACACGCACCGCTACCATCAGCACTACTATCTAATCTTTTGTATGCTCCCCCTTGCAATTTTTCAACCGCTTCAACTTTTTTACAAACGCCCCAATTCGCTTAAAATAGTGTTAGTGTTTTGGTGTTGGGCTTTTCCGTCTTGCTATCAACACCTAGTCATCAGCAGTAGTTCATTTGATGTGGCACAAAAATTCAAGTATCTGTATACGAAGCAGAAGATCGATCGCTAGCCAGCGACCAGCAGCATCAAGCGATCAGCAAAAACTGAATGCCCGCCTAGCGTGCCATTACTTCGTCGCACGCTCTCTCTTTCTCTTTCTCACTCACTGCTATTGCTGACGCTATCAACTTTTGGCTTAGTTGCAACGAAAAAACGCTTGTCGATTGCGACTGTCGATTTTAGTTTTCCATGCACTTGAAACGTGGGAATCAGAACAAATCGTGCCAAAACTATTTACCACTTAAATGACTTCACCGACATATTTCATTTTCATTCGATTTTGGTTGATTGTTCTTTCTTGCCGGTATTGTTGGTATTGGCTAGCTTCTGCAATTTTTTCATTACTTTCGGTGCACCCAAAGTGTTTTTTGCTTTATTTCGTTTTCTATTTACTTCAATTTTATCCAAGTTTTTTTTTTTTGTGGTTTTCTAGTATTGCTGTGTTGTTGTTGTTTGGTGCTATTTTGGGGGGCATTCAGTAAAATATTTTGCACGCTTCGTAAGTTTTCAGATTTTTCTAGCTGCCTCGCTTGAATTGCTCGAAATTCGCTAATGAGCGTTTGGCTAAAAGTGTTGAGTTGCGTTCATGTTGTTGTTTTTATTGTTTTCGTATTGCTGTTGAAGCGTAACTAAATAACTGTAATTGCTGAATATTCTGCAACTGGTATTGATAAATCATAATGAAGGCTATTCGTAATTGGTTTCATGGTAATGATAATTGCCTTTTGTCTTGCTGATATTGTAATGAAATAAAGTTACTTACTCGCTTTAATAATATTAATGATACAACCAAATTTGAATGCATTAATTATCAATTAGTGATGAGTTCAGAATAAATAATTTTCTGTAAAGAATTACAAAAATTTATTTGATATGTTAATATATGATGCATCATGTGACTATCCAAAAATTAACACGTGATGTTGTGATGTGATGATGTCATTGGTATACAGAATCACGTTAATTAAAAAAAAAATAATGTATGCATTAATTACAAGACTTTATGTGACCTGACCAGTTCAGTTTAAATAAATAATTAAATATCGTAATTTGTTTAATCAAAAAAAAATCATGTGACAAAATCATGTATGCAGTCGATATGATACTGAACAAAGTACTTTATATATGCAGCTGAAAGTGACTATGATGCGCTACTTGATATGCCTATTTAGTAATGTGATATGTTACCTAGTGATTTAGATAGCCTATTGTTGACGAAATAATTTATTGTCTTCTTATGATAAATCAAGTGATATAATGATAATGTACATATTCATATTTGTGATGTGATATGGGGCATAATTTGAGTTTGTATATAACAAAATCCCAATAAACTATCTATTATCTGTTACATTGTATATATACTTTTCAATTTATTTAGATATCGATATCTGGTCATGCCAAGACATCATTAGAAATCAATATGTTACCTATTATTTAAATCATATCACACGTTATATAAAAATATTTGTACTGAACTTACACAAATATTTTTGCTTTTTCTTGCCAAAAACAACTTTGATACGGCAAAGCCTTTCACATCAACACTTTCGTTTGTCATGAAATCACTTAATTTAACTATACACGCCATACAAGGATTTCAAAATGAATTGATTTGACATGCCATTAGAAGCAATGGGAGGTGTACTGATGATGTGATCCTCAGCAATATTTATCAATGCACTAGATGATATCAATTTTCACATATTATATGTTAGCTGATCACAAAATTTTTATCACGCATCATAATACGCAAATGATTTTAATGATATTACCGACATTATGTACTTTTACAATATATCTAAATATCTATTTGTTAGCTTTAGTCATATCACTGCTTAACAATAACGCATTTATTTACCAATTAAATCAATGAGTTGGTTTGCAAAGTTAATAAATTATTCTTTGAAATCTCGGTGTAGGAACATTTCAGTACTTATAAAGAAACATGTGTTATCTTGTTACTTTGTGAAGATTATGATCTTATATCACTTCATATAACATCCCAATATCAAAAATATCATAGAGGTTTTATCAAATCACATAAGTAACTCAACATGACATAACCTCAAGTGCCATCCTTGTCAACATTATCTACAAAATTTGTACAACTATTTATATATGTATATTGTAGTATTTAAGACTGCTATTAATTATCGGTAATTATTTAAATTTATCCGATTTATTAAATTTGATTGTCATGCGACAGAAATTAAATGCAGAGATCACAGTGTAACAAATCATAACATCGCAGTCACCTCAACTTCCCCTTAAACGGACGCGCTGTAAAAAGTAATCTATTTTTTTTTATAATATTTTGCGTGGCCTACAAAATACTTTTAAAGAAACCACGAAATTCCATTTCAAGTACGCCATCATAATTTCCATTACCGATTCACATTTTGACCTTAATACCAAGCATCCCAATTTTCCCACGCTCAGCAGTAAATGTAGATTAAGCTCATGCCGCAGTAAACTGCAAAAACATCGCTAAGCGCCAGAAAAGGCTCAATTTCAATAAAACCGCCTTACTTCCAAATAACTACTGCCACCACTATTAATGCCGCCCACAGCTTACTACCCGCTTTCGTCACCATTATCAGGTACTTTGTTAATTTTTTATAAACTATTTGACATTCAACTCTGCACCAAATATGCCGTGCATTAAAAAAAAATACAAAGTCTTTGCATCAAATTATGTCACCCACTTTTGGTGCAAATATACCTTTCCCGCCTATATACTTCACGTCAGCTTATTTCGTGCCGAAGCTAAATATGCAACTTACCGCCTCAAGCTTCACCATTACATTGCATATTTTATAAGCTTTTTTTTCTTTGGTTTTTAATGAAATCACTTGCATCTTTTAGGTAGTTTCGTTCCCTATCATCACGATCTTTAAAACCCCATTTGAAACCTCTACTTACTGCAATAGCCTCTGCCACTGCAAATCTTATTAGCTGTTGATGGTTGCCTCACTGCGTCAACATTTTGTCGCCTCAAGCAACTGTTTCGTTCAACCAATTCAAGCAACTAAGACATCAATGACAATGTACAAGATACCGACTGGTGTGTAGGAGTAAGGGGTGTTAGCGTAAAAAATTGTGTTGCAATTTACACCCACGACATTGATTCGACACGATCGATCTATATATGTAGTAATCGCTGCACAATTGATGACTGCCGTAGACTTTGTTGTACAATAATGAGTGCGAGAGCGGGAATGCGATTCGTTTTTTAAGATTTTTAAACTAGAAAAGCTATTTATCATAAAAAGGTATCAAATGATATGTTTTAGTATCGTATGATGTTGTTATACTGTTTCATAACCACACCTAGGATTTTCTGTTGCAATCTGAGGACTTTGCAGAAGTCAATTCTACCAAAGAACGTAGAACTATAAGAAGGTCCAACAGCGAATGCAAGTGGATGCTGTCAAATCGATGGTAGATAACCTTCTTATGGTTATACGTTCTTTGGTTCTACTTATTTGATTATTACTATGTCTTTTGGTCCGTTTTTTTTATAGCGCTTCAATGAGCTGTCCGAGGGAGACGTAGTTGAAACCTGAAGTGAAATAGGGATTGAAAGTAAAAAAGAAGCTGCGCTTGTTATATGTCTGTGTGAACAACAATACCAACCAAGTTAGGACGAAATCGATTGACTGATTTCAAATATATATTTTAATTTTCGAACCGCTACCCGGAAAATTTCAATATATTGAGTTATGCTGGTATTGCCTGTTGTCATAAAATTTATATACACTCGTTTATTTGAATTACAGGTTTATAAAAAGTTCATTATCTAAAATGGAGTTTAGCTGTTCTTACTTGTTGTTATATTTTTATGTTACCACCATTTTCTATTTACCACACTATATCATAGATATCGCATTCAACTGTTCCTAAAAGTAGTTATCTTTTGCTTATCTGTTCATGCGTATGTTTAACTGCGCTTGCGTACACACTGCAATCAACAACACCATACGCTATCTGTTTAAAATCATGTTATGCCTAAAAGTATGCAACATGTTTGAAAGCAGCTACAGTGCGCATGCGCAAAACGTTAACTGCATTGCATGGCCAGCAGAGTCATATTGCTATAGATCGATTTTGTTGATTTGCTTCCTTGTTTTTGCTGTGGTAATAAAAAAAAAAAAATAATTAAAATTCAATGTTTTCATTATTATTTCAGAATTGCTACAACTGCTTGCTGAATAAAAAATTGCAGATTATTGTTTTATTTATTTAATTTGTTTTCTATTTTAAATGAACGCTCCATTAGACATTGTTTAGCTTTATTGTTTAATTGGAAAACTGTTTAGTTAATTGTGCTGCAAAAATTTTATAAATAAGTTCAGTTGTTTGTACATTGCTCGCTAACGCCACCACTTAATGAAAATTCCTTGCGAGCTGCTTCACGCGCATTTCAATTAACAACAAAAGTAAAGCAGCAACGATATTTTTCTCACCATCACAGCATCGGTGCTCTTAATTGCTGAAGTACTTATATTTCGCTCTTGATTGCCAATAATATATATCTTCTGCTGCTGTTACCTTTACTAGCTAATTTGTTGGAATTTGTTGTAATGTGCTATTGTTAGTGTTGCTGTGGTTTTTGCTTCAATATTTTATAGCTACAAATAGCAACATAATTTTTGCTACCTTTCAACTACTATTTAATTTTGTTATTGTATTTTTATTGCTACAATTACTCTTTTTTCATGCACTTGCTTGTTGTTATTATTGTGGCTGCTGTTGGCTAGCTGTTTATTGCTTTGTCGTCGTCCAAACGCTCGCTGTCTGTCACTTTGCCAATTGAATTTCAAATCAAGTGGCGCCTCACATTCGTCGCTCTGATTGCATCTAACGATTTGTACTGCTGCACACATATATGTATGCACTTGTTGCTTTTGTTTATATATTAGTGTATTTATGTTTGTTTGTGTTCGCAGTTAATTGGCAGCCATAACTCATTGTTCAGTTTACTGCTGATTCATTGCATTGCTGTTTTTGTTTTGATTTTTTTTTTCTTCTCTATTCACTTATTCATTGCATATTATTTATTTATTTATTCATTGGCGGTTTGGTTTTATTGAATTAAAATTTTTTATCTGTTTTTCAATTGATTTAATTTCAACAGCAAATTGGAGCAACATGTTATGCATAGTTGATGAATTAGTTGACAATTTGTGTTGGCAATGCACATTTATGTAAATTTTATTGTTTGTTGATGGTACACGTTGTGTTTTTACATAATATTTGTTTCATATTTTATTTGCTTTTAGATTGGCTTGTATTTGGTAAGGATACTTTGAATTAATAAAATACTTAAGCAGCGATGAGTGTATGTTTGTTGGCAAAGGACAATATTTGTAAGTAATGTGTATGTGTTGAGTCGTTAACCAAACATCCTAGGTGTCTTTTGGGGGCTGCGTAATAAAGCATACCAGTCATCCATTGTTTTTAAGAAGACTATGGGTGCAATGGAACGTATTGATGATGGCAGGTATAATCCACAAGGTACAACCCGAGCGATTCTCTGCGGAATTGCTAGGCTGATAAGAGAAGTAAAACCCACATAGACGCAGAAGCCCAGGTGATCCGATGCTTTTTTTGGTGACAGCAAATACTTCTTTCCAAATGACACACTCTTAGCTTTTTTATGCAGGCGAGCGCAGGCTACACTAACAAAGTCTTTGTCAAGACCAATGCTATCAAGGGTCGCTTGGCTTCAAAAGAATTGCAGAGGTTCTACTCAACGTATTTATATAAGGTCACTGAGTAAGTAAGATTCAAGTTCATCTCAAATACTCCGATTTCATGTAACGATTTGGGTTTGAAAAAATCTTTCCTCAAAAGTTGTTAATATTAACTTTGGCTGTTATTGCTTCTTGCCGCACAATTGTTGCCTAACTAGCTTATAACCTATCCTTGTAAGCTTAGAATTTGCAAATACCACAAACAACTTTTAATTAAAAAAATGTTCCCAACTAATCGCAAATAAAGTCATCAATTGCACAAATAGATGTCATAAACGAGCAATATAGAGAACATGATATAAAAATAATAAAACGAAATGTTATAAATTAAAAAAATTGAAAGTAGCGTACAACAATTCCATAATAACGTCAACAAAAAAACTGTCCGCAATTTGTTGCCGTGAAACGACTTTTCTATTAGAGTTGTTCGCGTGGTAATAAAATCATTATTGAAAAATTGTTGTACTATCGAGTGCAAAAAATCGTAAATATAAAAGGCAAGTTGTACGTGCACTTGTCACAGAAAAATTCATAAATGCGCAAACGTTTTTTCCTTCAACATATCAGTGCATTTTAACAAGCAATGTACTAATAGCAACAACAAAAAAACAGCAGCACTAAAATGTCATAACTTACAACTCGCTGTTTGTGTATACAGCTGTCTCGCTCACTCTCGCTTTCTGTATATCTGTGCATCGTTTTTTTCATAAAATGACAACTCGTTGTTCAAGCATTTGTCTTACAATTACGTTTTTGTTTATTTGTTTTTGTACTAGAATTTGTACATATCTACGACCACAACGCGCTTAAGTCACTCGCAATCAGTACATATTTGTTATGCGTCTACGGCTAATAATATTAGAAAAATTATTAGCACCAAAGTGTCGCATCAGCCACATATTTGCTGACAACAACAATTGCCATTGTAAGCAGTTGACGCCAGTTGACAAGCAACATACGAGATTGTAGCAACGCAAAAAAACAAAGGCTTTTGAAAGTATTGGAGCTGAAGATGCCAATAGTAGATGTTTGCTACCACATTTCGTACTACTTGTATACCCTTTATAAAAATGAAATAATACATTTAGCAGGCGATCTGGCGGATAATACGAGTACGGCGAACAAGCGCCACACCACACGATTTGACAGAAATACTTGAATTTTTTTCTAGGGTATTTTTTGATGTTATCGCTTTAAGGATTTTAATCTAGATAGACGATGCGGTGCGATGCTTAGCATCTTACGTCTCAATAAAATTTCAACTTGATGATAGTTTTGTTGTTATACATATAAGAAATTGTAGCTGACGGTTTATTCTCAAAACGTAGCAAGGAAAATGCTGATATTTTAATTAAGAACTTTATTTTTTTAATAAATTTTTTTATTTATTTTGTTTGATTTTATTTTATTTTATTTCACTTTATTTAGCTATCTACATTTTATTTTTACTTTTGTTATTTCATTTTATTTCATTTTGCTTTATTTTATTTTATTTTATTTTATTTTATCTTATTTTTTTATTTTATTTTATTTTTTTATTTTATTTTATTTTATTTTCCTTTATTTTATCTTTTGTTTTATTTCATTTTTTATTTTATTTTATTCTATTTTATTTCATTTTACTTTACTTTATTTTATTTTATTTTATTTTACTTATATGTTTATTATTCTATTATATTTTTATTTTTTTAATTTACTGTATTTTACTGTATTTTATTTTATTTTATTAAGTTTAGTTAACCTTATTTAATTTAACTTATTTTATTTTATTTTGTTTTATTTTATTTTATTTTATTTTATTTTATTTTATTTTATTTTATTTTATTTTATTTTATTTTATTTTATTTTATTTTATTTTATTTTATTTTATTTTATTTTATTTTATTTTATTTTATTTTATTTTATTTTATTTTGTTATATTTTATTTAAGTTACGTTTACTTTTTTTTTTGTTTTATTTTATTTTATTTTATTTTATTTATTTTATTTTATTTTATTTTATTTTATTTTATTTTATTTTATTTTGTTATATTTTATTTAAGTTACGTTTACTTTTTTTTTGTTTTATTTTATTTTATTTTATTTTATTTATTTTATTTTATTTTATTTTATTTTATTTTATTTTGTTTGATTTACTTTGTTTTATTTTATTTTATTTTATTTTATTTTATATTATTTTATTTTATTTTATTTTATTTTATTTTATTTTATTTTATTTTATTTTATTTTATTCTATTTGATGTAATTTAATTTTTCTTTAATTTGACTTGCATTTTCTCTATTTTTAGATATGTTGTCAGCAGTGAAAAACTGTCAATGTCACATGGTATGCAGCGCATACCCAGTTCAAAGAAGCGCGAATACTAACAATACGTTTTACGCTTTTTCGTTTGCACTTGATACCACCTTTCGCTTTGTTTCTTGCCCGCTGATGTGTAATTGTCACAATTGATGCTGACAGTTGAGCAAATATCGCGCATTCCAAGGTTGTTGTAATTCTTATGTCTCTTCATTCCACAGCTGCTGTGCGGTATCTGCTAAAGTGGAAGCATTAATTTTTTAGCATAGTCTTTATAGTTTTTTTTTTAATGACATTATAAGTAAAATTCATAAATAGAGAACAAGTTGTATTAAAACTTATTCTATCTACTAGCTTATAGGAATAGTTTTATATAATTTTTTTTTTGCTCTCTGGAACAGATATGTGGTTGCTGAAAGGTGTACAACTCTCTGGCCGAGCTCTTTGGCTCGTGATATAATCTATAGAGAATGATGTCTCGTCTAAAATGAAGTTGAAATGAAAATATCATGCCTCAGTAATAACAAATAGCTAAAAAATGACGGACTATCCGAAAAGTGATGATAAAAATTCCTTAATAAGTGAGTCTGTCTCAGATTTGGGATAGAGCGGATATTGCCGCGCTTACTACAAGTTAGTCAAAAACGAATAATTTGTTTATTTGTTCAAGTCTACAGTACACTGTACCTTACAGATCGGAAGTATATTGAATGAAATCACCCAAGCGGGAGGTGTAATCCATCATCAAATATTTCTTAGTGAAAAATAGTATTAAAAATTTTCATAAAATTTGACTTAGATAATGTAAAGTCGGGATGATAGAAGAAAAAAGAAAAAAAAAAAAAATAAAACCGTCCCATTTCATTAAAATTTGTACGATTACAGTAGTGTATAAGTTAATGCGTATGTTCGCACATACCGCGACATTCAGCTGGAAGTTTAGAAAGTCAATTGTTTAAAAATGTCGTGTTGATCCACCATCTGTGATTTTGTAATTTACAACCTTAATAAGGCATTGAAATTAGCATTAAATTAATTAGTTGCTCGATTTATAAATAGCGTTGATGCAATACGTTCTACAAGTAGCAATTAAAATGTTCGAGTAAAACAAACAAACGACGTAAAAATATTTGAAAGTGTCATCCGCAAGCTTAGCACATACCATTGGGTCTACGTATGTAACTGTTTTAGCATAAACATATGTACCTATGCATTCTTGTAAATTATTTATGCAACTAGTTTTGACTACTTATGGTGTTGCATAAAATACAGGTGTATAAACTTTTTACTAAGCATTTCAACTAAACGATAATGAATCATATAATTATATATTTTTATTATGTATGTAAGTGCACATTGGCTTGTAACTACTTACGCTCATAAAAAAATATATGTTCTTTTGTATGCGTTTAGTATCGAATTAGTATGCAATAGAGTTCGTTGCTTAAGTCTTTCGATTAAGTACTGCATTTGTTGCCTTTATAACGAAATGCTACAATTTATTGGTTTTAATTATGGATTCTCGAAGAAATGCGGAAATTGTGTGTAAAAATATTAGCAAAAAGTTAGTTTAGTATAGCAAAAATTTGAAGTTGTAAGTCTTGAGCCAGCTGTAGTTCCAGGTCTCTTAAAAGTGACAGTAAGGGGGATCATAGAATGAGCATCAGTACACCATAGAAAAAAAAAGTTAAATATGTTTAAATGACTTGGAACAAATGGTCTTCCTAGACGCTCTTTGGCTGCAAAGTAGCTCGCATTGTCAGCACATTTAGCTATTCGAAGCTGAGGCGATGCATGCGCTTATAGCGCAAATCTCTTCAGGAGGACATATTTGTTGGCAGCTACTAACGAAGTAAGAATCCAAATATGTTAGGTGTATGTATTTGTTTTTTGTTTTTTGCATACATAGACGATCAGTTTAAATCACTTAATTGTTTACTGTTTTTACAGGCGCTCTAGATAAAAATCGAAATGCAGCAAGATCAGTGGTTAAATCAAATTGCAGCATCGTGCTTCAAAGTGAAGAAAGAGAAATGTTTGCACAAAATGTTTTCCTTGAATGAAGGAAATGGGTATTCTTGTTTGTTTTGTCTACCAACAAATTTTGCTCTATTTTCCCAGATTGACGATTGTAATAAATGGAAAGTTTTTGATTGGTCACGACTTGTTAGTTATTTCTAAATTTTGTAGTTTTGAACCCTCTCCACACATGGCTAATTTAAACACTATTTAATTTCCTATTGTGCTAATATATTTTGGATACCTCGCACTGTCTTCTCTTTTATCCGTTTTTACTTTTAATATTATTTTGCTCAGCGAAATTTAGTGCGATAGTTCTTATGAAAACTGCAATTTTCTATTTCTTATCGCTGAAGTTAAGCAAGTGAAATAGCTATTATTCGACACTGTTTTCCTTTGATTTCTCTCTCTCTCTATGACGCGATATACAACAAGTATATCATCATAAACCTCCTAAGAGATTTTTGCGCCAAGCTTCTCTTCTAATTTGTGGTGTGCCGATTTGAATTTTCCCTACAAATTGGTGGGACCTACAGTTTTTTGCCGACTCCGAACGGCATCTGCAAAGGAGACGAATTCTTGCTGAGAAGCCTGTCATGGCAGAAATACACTCGGAGAGTTTGCCAAACCACTGCCGAGGGGCGACCCCGTTTTGAAAAACTTTTTTCAAATCACTTGTGATGTTACCTGTACCAGGGCTCGAACCATGGACCTTCGGTGTGGTAGGCCGGCAACACTACCTTCACACCACGGCGGCCTTTGATTTATATATTCGGCGGCCTTTGATTTATATATTGATAAAAAACCCTTTTCGTTATTACGTGTTTCTTTTGTTCAAAATTCCACTAGTTTTCTACTACATATTCGACTTCCTTAACACTCAGTAAACTTATTTGAAATTCTTTCGAGTGCTATTAAAACTGTATTGCTTTGTTGGCTCATGCTCTGGGTACGATGTTCATTTACTACTTTTATTTTTGTGTGTCAAATTGCCGTTTTGTGGCAGCTGTGTGGCAGGCAGTCACAGATCGGCCAAACCATCGCACAGAGATATCGACATTTTATGTTTGATGCCTTTTGACCGAATGATTTATAGCCCACTCAGACGGAGGCTGCAGTGAAACAGAGGTTAAGCTGTCTTTTATGCCACTGTGCAACGCGCAACCTACAATAACAACTTAAACTATACTTAAATAGTTCCACTAGCTTATGCACATACTAATAAGGTGAAAAACCAAACTAGCAAAACAAAATACTAGCTTACAACTATTATTTTTAAAGTGACACCAAACTGGTCCAGAAAAGACAAAACTTGTGTAAACAAAAGTTCAAAGTTTGCGAGCACACTGGAGTAATGTGGCTCCAGGCCCGAACCTAAGTGAGAGTCATGTCAGCGTATACTTCTCCCCTGATTTAAACACGTAGGCGGTGGGATAGCAGAATTATCTTTAGTACTGGACTGCTGGACTTGCTAATAGAAGGTTGTAAGCTGAATAGGAGGGCTGGTAAGAGTATATTATGTCAATAGCTTAGGATCAGAAGAAAATTCAGGACATGCGTTTAAGCTGCCACTAATATTCTGGTGTTTGAAATGCTCTTCATCAACTTTTAGACAGGCTCACGAATACCGTACGAGACTGCAATTATAGACTTTCGAATTCGACTAGCTACTAAAAGGCAACTTCTACACAGCTGGAAGATAAATAAGCATTGGGATGAAAACCACAACATGATAAGTTTTGTTGTTGTAAGAATCCGGTACTAGCATGTTCTGGTGCTAGAGTTTTAGCCACGAAAAGTATTGTTTGGTCCCCTTGAACCTTCAGGTAGTGGAGTTTAGTAGTTTCTTATTGCAGAAATACCTCCTGAACTTCACATAATGTATCCACTATGATCAAATTAATGCTTGTTTGGTCTACTATGAAATAATTTGGGACTGGTACATCTCTGACCGAAAGCGGAACATCGACATCTAGTAAGAAAACTAGATTTTACGGATAATAATTGCTTACATGGAATTTAAATTATGATAGAGTTATAACTTTTTGACCTATATTGAACTAGTTTGCGTCTGATATATTTCTATCTGGTTGGGGATTTGTCTATTTCTGTCAGAAGCCTGATAATGCACATTTCGTATGACATCTATATGTTGAAGATACTAATATATAACCATATAGAATTTAAATTTTGTTCGATGTTAAAAATATTTGGTCTATAATAAATTAGTTTGAGACTGGTATATTTCCCCCTGAAATCTGATAAGGCAGGCTCCGTAGGGCATCACCATTTTTGAAATACCAGTATTTTATATTAAAAAAAGGCAGTTGACAGACTAGTTGGCTTGCGAATCATACTAGTTTTATGCTATTTAATAATTACTTGGTTTGATTGCTAGGCAGGCAGAGATCATCAAAATAGCTGTTAAACTTTTTGTATGGCTGTAGTTGTGATGGTAGCTACGTACACAGAAGATGCCACACTTGCCACCATGGAAACAACATCAGTTACAACAAACGTATGTACATGCAGCTGCAGCTACCGTTGCCATTTGCTGTTGCTGTCGTTGTCGATTTTATTTGCAATGTTTTACAAAATGGGATATTAAAATGTGCTATATGCCCCCAACGAGCTTAACAAGACAACAAGCAGCGCCACAATATAATAGAAAATATACGGAAATAGTTAAAAAAAAAAAACTTTTATAGTGAAATAGTTTAAGTTTGTTTGAAATGCAACAGCATAGAACCATTTGCGGTTTTAAAATTTTTGCAGTCAATATTTAGTTCTGTGATGGCGATAAGAATATAAGTGGCATTCCTAGCACAATTTAGAAATCCAGAAGAAATAGAGATAAAGCCAAATACAACATGTATGTCGACTAAATTTAAGGGGTCAATCACTCTGGTGCTGAACTGCCATCTTCTTTGGACACTGTCTTTGATTACAAGCCATTTTTAAGGTCATTTATAATGAGATATATAAATATAGCGTTCTTTGTTTGTGGAGAGCAAGTTGCATCTTAGTTGACTACTAAGTCCAAAGTAACATTTACTGTCAAGAGTACTCATCTATTTAATCTCTCAGCTGAAATTATTTTCGTTACTAACGCCGCTTCCCAAATAGACGTAATCCTATACAGCTTTCAATTTGTAGCTATTGACAATGACGTGACAGCCCGCAGCAAGACCCACTTTTTCCGCTTCTTTTTGCAGGCCAGCTAAAGTAGAATGTTGTCAGTATCATCAGCAGATAGCGCCTGTTACCTAGGTGGCTCCAAAGGCAGCGTTCTGTCTTTCCGAGCTGAATCGACATTCCTCATCCTACGAATTATGTACCCTCAGCATCAGGATTTACAGGCGCTTAGATATCTCTGTCATAAGCAGTCATCCAAAACTCACTACTCGATGCTTCATTAGGGTAAAAAGAACCACATCCACTAAGTCGAACCCGTATCAAAACGTGATAGTACCGGAACCTTCTATGCCAAAAAAACTGTGCATATTCGTAACACTCCCTTAACTTTCGGAAAAAGCTTGCCGTTGCAAAAAATACTGAAATAACTTGTTGTAAGAGGCGACTAATATGGAAAAAGGAAATGACGTGCAAGTCGATGGTTGATCTAAGGATATGATGCCTCTCATTAAGAATCTTTTTCTTCTTTACAGAAGGAGGGGTGTCACAACCTAGAAGGTTGCACTGCTCATACCAAAATTCTCCCGGACATTTACCTCGAGGGAGTACCGGCTTCATATCCGCAAAGGACTGTCATTTTCGACAAAACTCTC
Organism: Merzomyia westermanni; assembly: GCA_949987695.1. Lineage (NCBI taxonomy): Eukaryota > Metazoa > Arthropoda > Insecta > Diptera > Tephritidae > Merzomyia > Merzomyia westermanni. The sequence goes on along the minus strand of OX465291.1, from coordinate 144,033,851 downwards.
CAAAATCTTTATGAAGAAGTTTTTTTTGTTAAAAACAAAAACAAGAATATTACTCATAATTATTTTTTCGAAAATTGCGGAGTGTTGCGGGCTGTTTTCCCACAACAAAAGCAAATATCCAGTCATATTGTTCCTGAAGCTTGGGAAGGCATCATTTGCAATGATATCACTAAACCAGAGATCACACCACTATGTCAATATAGCAATATGTTGCAGAAAAATTTATTTCTTTTTGTGGCCGCAGAGACACCACAGCTTGAGTGTTTGCTCTAAAAAGTTGACATTTCTGGTTAAGTACACCAAGGGGCAGTCACCAAGCCAACAAGCGAATGAGAGACATGCCAAAGAGGTAGTAGGTAAATGTACGTAGATGCATATGTACTAACAGAAGAAATATGTATAAGGAATGTTAGCATCAATTCTCTGTTAATGTGATTGTTGTTGTTCTCGATCACTTTTCGCGACTGTTAAATAATTCATGCACACCCGCTGTGTTAAAGTTGAACGCTTTTCTGAACTAAAATGAATTCAACTCAACTCAGTTACTAAGGGATACAAATTTTTTCTTTGCGAAATTTAAGGCAAGTGAGTCAACATTTCAAGCTCAAGCATGGGCTTAGACAAACAGGTGGATAGCGAGGTCGCGCAACACCCTGGATGGTGCTGCAAAGAGTAGTGAAATGCAACACGTTGACTGATTTACCGATTGATGCCGGTACAGTGTGAACTCCAGCAGCTTTTGGAAGACAAATAAAATAAGGGGTCGACGGAAAGATACGAGCAGTAAACGAATTATCCCCCCAATAATAGGCTGCATATATTCCAGAAAAGGACCCTTTAATGCTCCCTTCAACCCTCAAGATGATATTTTAATTTTTCATAACTCTGAATACGTTTTATTTTAAAATAAACGCTTGCTACGAGAAAACTGAAGTATTTTAAGTACCTCTCAAATATTTGAAACATCGAAAGAATATATGAGGAGGTTTGCAAGAGAAAAAAGGAATAAGGATATGGTAATCCAAATGTGACGGGAAAGGGGAGGGAAATAAGAAAGGTTAAAGGAATTTTGATGGAAAAGAAAAGGGAAATGGAAAGGAAAATAAGACGGCAACAAAATAGGAAAGTTAAATAGGAAGGAGAAAGAAATATGTGGGTTGTGAGAAGAACATAATAAAGAAAACTTTAAAACGAATTGAAATGATAAGGAAAATAAAAGTTTTGGGTAAAGCGACAGCAATATTAATAATAAGGAGAGAGGATGTCGAATTAAGTGAGAAGAATATATAAAGAGGGAGGATTTTTTTTTAAATATGGATAAGTCAAGTAAGAAAAAGAAGATTAAGGTTCAGAGGCTATCGAAGAAAAAGCAATAGGGATAGCGAAAAACTTAAAAATTCTGGCATTCATTAATGAAACACCGCCTTCAAATAACTTTGTTGGAATTCGTATCAAAAAGAACATACTACAGTGTCTGTCAATTGTCCCCCACACAAAATCAAAAGCTGTCCATGACACTGATCATGTACACATACATAACCACATGTATGTTTGGTCGTATTTTTGTTTCTGATTTTTTTCGCATTCTCGCTCGTGTTTTGTCCTTTGTCACTTGTCGTCTTGTCGTGAACTGATGCTGAATGTCTGGCCTAAAACGCGTAAATTACTACACGACGGGGTGGCTACCCGTGTTGAGTTGGCATAAATTATCGAAAGAGCTCAACTGTTGTAGAGCCAAAGCCATGACAACACCAACAAACCAAAATAAAAACAACAACAACGGCACCACGACATTTATTCTCATTGAAGCTGTTTTTGTTATTGTTTTATCTATAGCTATTTTCTGGATCGTTAAAGAGTATAGCACAACAGTTTGTCACCAAAGCACAGCCGTTTTAATAGATGCCTCGCAGGCAGCGCAATAACATCAATTGGAGCAGCACCAAATACAATGTTGAAATGAATTATGACTTGTTGATCGATTGTTGATGAAGTTGAGTAGATAACAATTGAGCAATGAAGTTAAGGGGGCAAAAGTATACATATACGAATATATATATGAAAGGTGAGGAAGGACATTAAATGTGAAATAAAGCTGAATTGATTATTTTTATGTGTACAGATTTTTAATTGCTTGTATTACGGCTGTGAAACTTAATACGAGTTCGTTTCTTGAGTCCTTTGAACTTGACGGGGAGTTACTTAAAGGTCGATAGTGTGGTTTCAGCAGTTTTTCCAAATATTTTTTAATAACCGATGTATTTATTTTGCTTTGTCAGTAATTTCTGAGCACCATTTTATTTTTCGAGCCCCTAGCTATTCCAGAAGTTACTTAAGAATCGAAAATTTTAGAAAATATTACCAAAATACATATGATAAAATAAAACCTTTCTTTAACATTCAGAATATGCCTTGGATACCCTTTTCGACCGTTCCTAGAAGTAAAGTTTCCAAAATAATTTAAAATTCATTTAGCCACTTGGTGCTTATCTTTTGTTCTAATGCCTATCCTGCTAATTTCGGCCAAACTCGTAAGTTTGATTTTCCAAAAAAAAAAACTGTATTAAATTTGTTTTATTAGCATTCGTGCTCCGACCTACTTAGCTGGCGCAGGCATGAGTGTCCTTAAGCGACTAGTTTTCTGCCCTTTATTACTCTTCTTCTATGACTTTTTTATAACTGTTTCACATTTAAATTGTTTAAGAAGCTTGAGTTTGATGTGTTGGTTTCCTGACCGCCTCAGCTGGAAAAGGTTTTTATGCAGCCTACTATGCACCAGTTTAGAAATGTCATGAGTGTTCAGGGCGGGTTTGAAGTGGACTTTGAAGCGCTGATGAATAATTTGGATCCATAAATGTTGACGATTTTGCTTTAAAATAACTTTGAATAAATTTCGGAAAAAATTTAGTTTACGTATTTGACTTACAGCTTTAATATTAGTTTTGTTATTTGTTGTTTATGGAAAATATTTCCTTTAAGTCTAAAATTTTTAATCAAAATACGTTTAAAAAATTTAAAATATTTAACAACCTCTTTCGAAAAAATATCCTGTTACTAATCCTACTGTCCAAGTTTGGGTTCGCTTCAATATGCCTTAGTCCGTGCAATATGGATCGCTTTGAAATATTTTTAAAAACTTCTGCTCTCTAAGAAGACACATATTGCAAGTATCCCATGTTCTTGCGACTGTTATAATTGCACTATGCTGCGTGCTGGTATATGCTTTGGTGTTTGATGTCTGCGCTTAAACATGAAACTTAGTTAATATGTGCCAAACTATTGCTGTTTGCAAATGCTTCAACTATATAAAGCAATCAAAAGATTCAATATTTCTATATGTAAGGTATAATTTAAAAGCTGAAATATTAATCAAGGTCAAACATGCACGATACGTCTACTGAAAACGCTCGCACTAAAACAATGATTCATATTATTTACAAAAAGAAAAAAAGGGGCTTCATTCCCTTTAAAATCCCTTTTTAAAGTTCACTTACATTTAATTATACACAAAAATGGTTTACAAATTGAAAAATTAAGGGGTTTCAATGACACAAAAAAAGTGCATAATATAATTGGCGTATAATATTTTTTATGCCCTCAAAAATACCTACAGTTCTTGTTAAAATTTCAATGCCAGCATAAGCAAGCATATCTTTTTGCTGAAATTAACAAAATACCAACATTTAAAAGGCACGCAAAGGCATTAAGCCGCTGAAAATACTTGTGACCAAAGGTGGAGAATATCGATTGAAAATCACGCTGTCAAAGCTAATTATCACCAATTTAAAAAAGGTTAATTAAGGTCCAGCGACAAAATAGGCAGCAACATTAAATAGAGGCAGGCAGCAGCCAAACGTGACGCTCTTTATAAAGGTAATAATTTTCTTAAATGAATTTCAACAATTAAAAATTGTACTGAAAAAATCCAAAAGGAGTAAACAAATACACATACCAGGCATAATTAATATGCGACATATAATGCCCAATTGAAAGCAACAGAAGCAACCTGCAACCAAAAGCGAGCACCATATCTCATTTACTACTGCCAATAATGTGATGACAACAACGATGGCAGTGCACATGACGCTTGCTGTTGTTAATAATGTACACGAGTATGTGTGAACGGGTATTAAAAATACAATATAAACTTGAAAATAAAATAAATATAACTACATTTATATTTAAAAATAAAAAAAAAAAATTGCTAAACCAACGCATGTGTAGTGCTCAATGATTGTGCGCTCGCGCTAGCCTTCGTCTCATTGCACGATAATTTACAGCACAAAAATGTGCCAAAGGCTTGCGCAAAAACAAAAATACCGAAAAATAAGAAAACAAAAAAATATTTCAATACAAAAATGCAGCAGAAATTTAAAAATAATTTTGCACGCATCATTCACTGTGAAATAATAATAATTGCAAACAGAGATCGTCTGTCATCGGTAGGCAGGCACATTTGTCATAATACCCGATATGGTCAGGAGACGACTGACGTGATCAGCCATCGCTGCTAGCTTGCCTGCATGCGTGCATTGTTTGTAATAAGACGACCAAAATGTTCAGCCCAGCCCAATAGTTGGAGTAGACGCAGCAGCAGCGTTGACATTCCTTATCTGAATGCTGTGAATTTTTGCAGAAATAAAATCATAAATGACGCACATGCGCCACAATAATGACAACAAAAGGTGAAAATTGAAATAGAAATAAAACAACAACAAAAAAAAGCAAACTAAATGCCTACTCTTGCTATAATTATGCCACAATAATACCATCAATGTGTCGTTTTTTGGCATCTCCGAATTCGTAAGTCTATTGAGACCATATCACACAGTTTTTTAATATTTATATACCCATTGGTGCAAGTTGATATTAAAAAAGAAACAAAAGCAATTTCTTATAAATGGCTACATAAAGAAAGGAAAATTAGAAAAAGGTAAAAGTAGAGAGAGAGCCAAATGTCGAGATAAAAAGAGATAGGGAAGCAGATTTAAATAAGAAGAGAGGCATTAATAGGCATAAAGACAGATATAAACATAAAAAGAGAAAATTAGAGACAAAGGTTGAGATAAAAAGAGATGGGGAAGGAGGTGAAGATATGTGAAGAGTCATAAATATTGATAAAGATAAACATAAAAAAAAGAAAGGGATAAATATAGAGTTTCATTGAAAATTTTGCATATGGTTCAAAAACTCACCACTGGGTATACGATTTTTGTACAAACCAAGTATTTTTTGTCGTTTAGCAGATATGTTTTAATTTTTATTTTAACGCATGGACATCAGTATATACGGTAGACTGGGTTGGGCTACAAAAAAAAATTTACAAAAGCGCGCACCAAAATATTAAGCTTATATTGAGAAAGTTTCGGGAACATTTTTTTTCTATTTCGATCCGTGCGGAAACAACCAAACGTTTCTTTTAACTGTCTTATTTGGCACCTGACTTGTAAATAGATAAGTTAAAATTTTAGTCTTGGGGGGCTGTATATTTGATTCTGAGGACGAGGAATTTCGGCAGTTAACTTTAAGGACGTTCAACTCCAACAGCTGACGCAGCTATGTGAAAGCGACCTCAAAGCTCGATAGGATATACAAATTAAACTTAGAGCTTTTATTACTAAATCTTTGACACACGATTTTTTAAAATCGGATGTCCAATAACAAAGTTGCGTTAAAAAACCGTTTGAGAAAAAATAAATCTCTCCAAAAAACACACTCAACACACGCGTCAAATTTTAGGGGCGTTCTTTTGCATCTTTTTTTGAACCAGTCTAATAAAAATACACATAACTACCTATTTAACTACTTAAAAGTATATATATCTCCAACAAATATTATTATTTCATTGCCATTGAATATGAAATTCAGAGCATTGCTTCATATTTAATATTCCAAAAATTTCAATTAAAGCATAATTTGTAAACGATGCAGGTTTTTGGTAAACGAAGATGCTCATATTTTCATTATTTAATTAATACTTTCGGTATGAGTAAAATTTTTTTGTTTATATCGTCGGAACACTTTTCATTTTTCGGTTGTGTTTGATAGTCGTTCATTTATTAAACTACAAAATATTTCATAATTTTGTAGAATTTTTGCGTCATTCTGCTTTACGTTTCCAATTTAACGAGTTGAAAACAGAAACTACAAACTACTTCCTAATATTTAATCATAAAAACAGAATATTTGTCGCTTTTTTATATAATTTGTTAAATAGACAGCATACTATTAAATATATTTTCTTTGCGTTAGTCTTCTAAGGCTATTTGAGAGTTTGTTCTAAAAGTTTACCATCTACACTGACTCTGAGCCTCTTGTAATATAAATGAAGTAAGTAAATATATGTAAGTCATCGTAACAATTTGAGTAGTAGTCACTCACATTCACCTTCACCTGTATGTAATACCACACAAATTTTCATAGCAACTCCCATTTCCTGATAGTCAGTAAAGTAAAGAGAACACCTTTACATTGTCAGAGTTTTTTGCAAACGCGAAGAACTGACCCGTTTTGTTAAGTTGCATTCTACACAATGTTTCCGGAAGTAAACAAAATATTGTAGTTTTACAGAGCATAACAAGTGTAGCCATCGACATGTTATAGAAGTGAAACTTTTTAAAAACCAGAAAGCAAAAGATACAATTTTTTCTGCTTGTCCCGGCTTTAAAACTATCCGTCGTGTGCCGAATTTTTTCATATAAAGTTTTCGGACGGTATAGCAGTGAACTTATTGAAATATGAGGTAAATGTTGCAAGTTCCGCTGGCATACCAGAAAGTTCTGAAAATTTATTTAAGTTGTTATTGTTGTTGTTGCAGTACATATATTGTTTAAGGGCATTCTTCGTTGACAATTTCCACAGATCTACTATGCAAGACAGGTTTAAACTCAACATCGTTTTTGTTAAATCTGTGCGTTGCGCATCCTTCCCTTTGAGAAATAACCACATACATGAACAAATACCAATTTTCGCATACATCGTTTTTACACACATTCCTGGTTTAATCCTTTTTAGTTTAGTTTCTTTTTAATTCATGTTTAAATTCGTGCGAATTCACTCCTTGTTACCTAAATACAATAAACTGATCGAATTTCTGTCAGCGTTTTTGCTTCAGGCAACGATACGTATGCGGACAAAACATGCAAAAGAGTGTGTGAGCAAACCCTGAAAAGAGTGGTCCCAGTCTACTCGTTTTCGGCTACGAGTGTGTTGTAATTATTTACATCTATATGCAGAATTTGAGATCAGACCTGTTAAATTTGTTTAGTAATTATTAATCAATTAATTAGACAGCTCTTTTAATTGGTAATGATTATTTTAATTGTTTTTCAAGAAAAGGCAACTGTTAATTGATTACGATTAGAAAAAAACAAAAAAAATAAAAAAAAATCAACAAAATTTAATGACTATTTTACAATTAATTAAAAATATAATCCAAAAAAACATTATTTTTTACAATTACTAAAAAAATCAAAAATTATCAAAAAAAGTTGTTGTTTTTTTTTTTTTATTTTTTTTAATAATCTTAAAAAATAAAGTTGTTTTGATTACTTTTGATTATTTTTGTTTTTTTTTTTGATTATTTTTGTTATTTTGGTTTTTTTAGTATTGCTGTGAAAGCATTTAAATATGCATATCAACAATACTGAAAAAAAAAACAAAACATAATAAAAAAAAATTTTAAATAATCAAAAAAATTGTTTTGATTACTTTTGATTATTTTTGTCTTTTTTGATTATTTTTGGTTTTTTTTAGTATTGTTGTGAAAGCATTTAAATATGCATATCAACAATACTGAATAAAAAAAACAAAAAATAAAAAAAAAAATTAAGAATAATCAAAAAAGTGGTTTTGATTACTTTTAATTATTTTTAAATTTTAAAATTTTTTTTTTTGATTACTTTGTTGTTTTTTTCATGTGTTGTGTATATTTATTTGCTTCTACAACAATACTGAAAAAAATTTAAAAAAAAAATAACAAAAAAATTTAAAATAATCAATAAAAGTGATTTTTATTACTTTTGATTATGAAAATAATCCAAAAATCACGATTTTTTACGATTACTTAAAAAGCTAGTTACTTGCTCCTGTGGGACTGATCCCCGAATTATGCTAGATTAAGCATATTGCTTACACGGAGTATTGTCACACAAATGTTTGTTTGCGCACGAATCGTTTACAATCGAAATATTTTTGCAATTGTAACATTTTCGTGCGATAACAACAGGCGACATAAAAAGGCTAACCAAAGTTCAATAGTTTGTATTTCTGGCTGATATTTAATACTTTCCGCTCCTCATGCAGGCTCGTGTCTGCTTTATGTGCTTGTATTTAACGATTACACTTATTCTTCGCTTACTGTTCAAGAATGTTGTAGATAAAAGTGGTTGACACAAGAAGGCAACAGAAGCTACGTAAGCGCGTGTTTCGCTGTTGTAATTGTCTTGCAATTAAAAGCAAATCTGAAGTTGCAAAAGAAAGAACAACTATTGTAAATGATATATTGAAGGCAGGGAGTTCTAGTGGAGTTCGCTGGAGCTATGCTTAAAGCGTGAGTTTGAAAGAAAAATTACAAAAGAAAAATATCTGGTTCTTATTTCCAATGCTTCAAGATAGACGAAAAGGTTTTCTAGTGGACTAACACTGAGTGCCTGAGCTAAGGACCAGGTTTAAACTGAAATAAATCCTTCAAGTGACATCTAAGATTATATGCAAAGAGAAGAATGTTTTAAAAATTCATGAGAGCTGCAAGACTAAATTTAAAAAAAAAGGAAGTGTAAAATGGTCTTGTGTGAAAAAATTGAGTTACTAGCTTAGTTCTTTGATGAAACTAAAGTAGTAATGTCACGATAGCTGTCCGCTAGCGTAGTGAGATATTTCACCCACTAGCAGAAGGAAGAACCGACTAGGTCCCCAGTTGGGATGACGAAACCCATGAGGTAAACTATGGCTATCGTGAGAGGTACGGTGGTGTGGTTAGAGACGCATTCTTGTAGACAACCACGATAGTCAGATCTCAGGCTTGATTTTAAACAATCACTTCAGTTTTAAACAAGCAAAGGGCTATTTCAGTCCACATAAATTAATAGACTAGGCGCCTAAGAAGGGCAATTTATAGCAACAACAACAAAAACATACATTAGTCGATCGAGTTCTATAAAGGCAGCCAGTTTTAAAAAGATTGGGGAAATCTCAACTGAGGTGGAAAAGCAATTTGTGAAGACTTGTCCCACCTTGTTATTTCAAAGCTCCAACTCCGACTAACCACCATTGGGTATAAAAACGGATGACGCCATGATGTAAAAATGTTCAGTGAATTAAAAGGTATCACCGAGTACTTATCCGTATCTGCTTTTTAATCTTTTCTTTTGATGTGTGATGTGTGGCAGCTACTGATTTTCATATCAGATATTGTCACCTTGATTGTTGTTAGAGCTGCCGAAATTATTTTGTTACATTAAATGTTTTGAGACCGCACTTGAAAAAATTAACTGAATGACGCAAGTAAAAAGTATTGAAACATAATTACATACTTATTAAGTATTGAAAATTTGATGGAGCAATTAACAAAACCTGACTCAGCCTATTCTGTTTCAACTACACTTTCTTTGAATATTTGGTTTCTAATTGTGCCATTACACAAACTTCTCTTTGTTTCTTTTATTTGTTTTTTTCTAGTTAATACTGCTTGATTCATCTAAATGAAACCGTGCTACAATTTTTTAACACACATATATATGAGAATATGCTGAGTCAACTCATACTTAAAAGTAAGACCGCAGTTGTCACTTAAGCGCTTTGTGAGCTTTCAACTTCATTCATATATCTGATTCGTATAGCGGGAGAGTTTTTGGAACAAACGAAAATTTCTAAGTGTTGACTAATTATGACCACAAAAAGCAAGTACGAAAATCTAAGTTCATGGACAATAAGTAGTTTTGAGAAAAAAGGTTTGAGTACCAAATACTCGTGAATTTTCATGTGTAAACATTTGTATCCTGTACATAAATTTAATGAAATTATTAAATTATTATTACTAGAGAACGCCCAGTGGTTGAAATTCAACCACTAAACTTTATTTTATTTTCATTATTTGCTGTACTTTTCATCTGCCTTTTTCCCTTCCTTTCTCTTTCGTTCCTTTCCTCTAACATATTTTTGTTTTCCTTGATTTCTTCTTTTACTCTCTGCAGTCTCTATTTTGAATTTATTTTATTCTTCCCTTTCCGTACCCTTCGTTTCCTTTTCCTTCCCTTCCCTTCCATTCCCATCCTTTTCTTTCCTTTACTTTTCTTTACTTTCCTTTCTATTCCCTTTCTTTTCTTTCCTTTCCTTACCTTTACTGTCTTTCCCTTCACTTTATTTTAATAAACTTTGTTTTATTTTTTTTTAATCTTATTTAATTTATTTTATTTTATTTCAATTTACACAAACCCAACCACAAATACAAATCAAGCTTCGGTGTTTAATACTCTTTATGAGTAATCACAGCTGCGCTGTAGTGCGAATGCTTGTTATTCATTGGTCCACTACCAACTCTTCGCATTCACAGTGACAGCCGATCACACGAGTAATACAAAGTCGTGCATGACATATTTACTCACGCAACAGCGGCTCTATAGTGTGAATAAGTGAATGTGTAGTGGTGTGACTTTTATGTAAAATTTTTTATATTAAAATAATTTTTTAAATTTTTTTTATTTACGGATAAAAGTACACCTCAAAATTTCTAATCTATACACATATAATTTGTATACCTTAGAATTAAAGTTTAGCAGAAAACGGTTCCACAATGCATTCATCTTGTCTATTTATATATAAGATTGTTACAATTTCTCAGAACAGATATTTTATTTTATATTATCTTAGTTTATTTTATTTTATTTTATTTTATTCTATTTTATTTTATTTTATTTTATTTTATTTTATTTTATTTTATTTTATTTTGTTTTATTTTATTTTATTTTATTTTATTTTATTTTATTTTATTTTAAGTTATATTTGTTTATTTTATTGGTATTTTTGAGAAAAAATGGCGTGAGTACCAAATACTCGTAAATTTTGATGTGTATCTTGCTTATAAATTTAATGAAACTGTTAAATTATTATTATTATTAAAAATTTTCAGAACAGATATTTAATTTTATTTTATCTTATTTTATTTCATTTTATTTTATTTTTTTATTTTATTTTTTCTATTTCGTTTTCTTATTTTACTTTATTTTTATTTTCTTTTACTTTATTTTATTCTACTTTATTTTACTTTATTTCACTTCATTTCATTTTATTTAATTTAATTGAATTTAATTTAATTTTATTTTATTTTATTTTATTTCATTTTATTCTATTTTATTTTATTTTAGTGCATTTTATATTATTTTATTTTAATTTGTTTTATTTTATTTTAATTTATTTTATTTTATTTTATTTTATTTTATTTTATTTTATTTTATTTTATTTTATTTTATTTGATTTTATTTTATTTTATTTTATTTTATTTTATTTTATTTTATTTTATTTTATTTTATTTTATTTTATTTTAATTTATTTTATTTTATTTTACTTTATTTAATTTCATTTTATTTTATTTTAATTTATTTTATTTTAGTTTATTTTGTTTTATTTATTTTACTTTATTTAATTTCATTTTATTTCATTTTATTTTATTTTATTTTATTTTGTTTTATTTATTTTATTTTATTTTATTTTATTTTATTTTACTTTATTTTATTTAATATTTTTACAGTCAAATTTAAATTTATATTGATATCTTCATTTAAAAGTTTGTGCTGAATATTGGAGTACTTGATTTTCTTAGTTAAGTGTGAAAGGAACTTAGTTCACTGAATAATATGCATTATGTTATCCAGAACTCGGTCGCAACAACCCACAACTATTTAATCACTTCTTTCTTTGACATCTTTATTTACCAAATAATAACTAGTTTGATATCGAGCACATCAATTAAAACTTTTATGTGTTGTAACTTTTCCCTTGAGCACTTACATATGCAGTCTGAAAAATTTTTAATTAATATGGAATTCAATTGATAGAGTGTGATTTTTACATTCTTAAAACTTTATTAACTACCACCAGCAGAAAATGCATGACTTTTGTAGAGAGTTGAGTAAGCAATTGCGAATGACAATAAATATCAAAAAATTAATATTGCAAAAATGTGTTATCAAGAATCCAAAATCGGCAATCGAAATATGGAGTGTCACAAAAAAAATTACAAAATTCCAATGACAAAATTATGGCATATAAATGCAAGTCAAGGGAGACTGAACGATTGCATTTTTAATAATTATGATCAATGCCAAGGAAGTGGCTGGTAACAGTAGCAATTAAACAAGAAACTGACTGCCACCGAGGTGATATCTTCGTTCACAATCGTTTTAATTTATTTCAATTTAATTTAAAACGTGAACTGCATTTTTTGCAACGCTGAACGTCAGCAATCGAAAGCACGGTGAACTGCTGTGAAGAGGCGGTTATTAACTTGATGGACATAAATATGAGTGAATTGTAAACGAGAAATATATTTGCTTATCCCTCTGTTTCGAAATGTTTCCTATTAATTTACCGGTGCTACACTGTAATAGCCGACTCCAAGAAGTGATGAATTTTAGCAAGAAAGCTTCTCGTGTCAAAAACACCTTGCAAAATGGCAACCTAATTTTGAAATAAATCTTTTTTTTATGAATTTTCGATTAAACTTTACTTTTGAGGTGATTTTATTTTTTGAGATTTTTTTCTAAATGTTTATTTTTATCTTTTATTTTTCTCTGTATATGGCTATTACAGATTCGATATCAATTTTAAAAAAGTCACAAACCTGAACTAAATACTATGCTCTTGCGCATAACAATCAGTTTACAGTCAGTTTGTTATAGGCTCGTTCGATTTTTATTTGACATTCTGTTCTTACTGAAAACTTTGATATGAGCTGTCCGTTTCTGCGCACAAACCATGCCTTGGAATTGTTCACCAACGATCTTTAAAATTATTATTTTTCCTTCGTCTGCCTACTGTCGCTTACTTGCCTGCTTCATATGTCGCTTTATTAATGTCTGAAATCATACCAGCGATGAATGTGATGTCTATTTTTTCATATCGCTAATCAGATTGATTTTCTACAGGTCCTGTTTTGCTGTCGTATTGGCATTGGCTGAAAAGAAGTCCCCTTCTTAATAATTTATTATGACACATGGGAGCAACTTACACTTTTCAATAATGATAGATATTTTATTAAAGCTTGTACATTTGTCTGTGAAAATTTTGCAAAGAGTTCTGGACAAGTTTGACCAACCTACGAAAAGCTCTTTTTCCTAAAGTATTATTTTTTTTTTCAAAGAGTCAACGAATTTTCAAATTTCTGCATCAACTTCTACACCGATTGACTTGCTATTACTTTGATTTGTTTTGAAAATAAAAAGTACTAGTAATTATAAACTGTTTCCCTTTGTATTGCATAGTTACCGTATTCCCAACTTTATTCCAAGTCTAAAGTGACTGGCTTAGTCGTAAATAATCAAATATCCGCCATGGTGGGAAGACAAAAGAAAACTGATTTAGAAAAAATTTAGCTAAAATCACTTGTCCGAAAAAGCCCATTATTACACTACGTTCTATAATATTTTTACAAAAGCTCTAAAATTACAAAAAAAAAAATTAGTGCAGAGCTTCTTAGTCATGTAAATTACAATTAGAACATGCTTTCATTAGTACATCAACATTTTTAAAATGTTACTTGCTATTTGTTACATTAATTAAGAAATAATAGTAACCGTAGGAGTTCGCAGGCAAGTTTGTTGCTTAAGTCTTTCGTCTTGAACTTGCGGTAGTGCAAAGATCAGTATGACACGTCGTCGAAAAACGAGTTCAACTTATGGCCATAAAATCGAAAAAGCAAAAAAAAAAACAACAATAATGCGCTTTAAAGTGATGAAAAGGTGAACGGAGTGGCATACATACTAACGCAGAAATGCACAGATGTATATTGTAACGAGCGATAAAACCACAAATAGGTGCTAGAAAGGTTGTAAAAATTTACAAACTTTTTCACAGCAAAGCGGCAGTATTCTTTTGATGTCCTTTTTGTTGCAGTTTGACATTTTTATAACGTGCTATGGTGTAAATTAAAGCGTATGATGTGCATTGAAAGGGACGGCTAGTGATTTACTACAACGTGGCGATATATATGTATGAGTGTAAATGTGCATTTATGTATGTTTGTGTGTGTTATGTAAATAAGACATGAGAAATTAGCATACAAATTGTTGCGTGAGAACATAAAATATCAAAGACAGGCGACACTAGCTATTTGGTGATCAAGGAAACTAAATAAGGCAGAGGTGTCACAACAATGTAGCGAAGAAGAGTGCCGCCAGAGTGAAGTAGTGGCTCACGATTTTGCTTTTGTAATGCTTTATATTTTGCATAGTGACAAATTTGTACACTTAAATTTGATTCATTGGGAAATATAAAAAAAATCATTGTGAGGGCATGGCGCTTTAAAAAACAAATTATTTTTTCTTATGGGTCTAAATGATTTTAACTCTTATATTTGCTTAACTCAATGCAGTTTCACATTTCCTAATACTTTTTTTAAATTTCGAACACACATTTCAAATTGTTCTATACATTTAATTTAAGTATGCATTTACTTGGTGTTCAATGCATGTTCACGCTTTTCCTCTGACGCAGCAAGGAAACTACAAATGTAGCACGTACATAGACTTGTTGGTAGAAAATAACATCACTTTGGATGTGACGGACGCTTTGTTAGTGTATTGCGTGAATAAAGTGCCTTTTTAAAATTTTCACCGCCGTTAGTTCAGACTCACCGAAATTTCAACAAATTCAGTTTGAATATTAACTAGTACTATTTCCCTAGCAATGTTAGTAGGCTCGTTAGCTGCCGGCCACTTATGCAAATGTTGCATGTTGCATGTGCACTTTAATAAGCAATTAAATTTAAAGCAAGCGCCAGACAGGCGACAAAAAATGTAAATGGACAACTAAATCGAGTAATTGAATCCTATGAAAAAACTAACAAATTTTTAAAGGCGCTCATTGAGATTTTACTATACCCAACAAGAAATTGCTCTAATACCATTACACGGTCGGCAATGATATCCATGGGTGCTTTTTAAGCAAATTGGTGTTACTCAAGAGTGTGCCCGATTCTTTGAGTTCTATTCAGATATCTTTTGAATTTAAAAAAGATAATATGTTTTGAGAGAAATAATTTTGGAATGCTATTTTAGATAATTGCACCATACGTAATAACCTTCGCAAAAGCAATTGCAATGTGGTCGTAAAATACAGAGAATTACACGTAAAGTTCTTTGAAAACGATTTGGAGCAATATACCAAAGAGGAGATTAAGGCCGAACTTCTGTCCCAGTTTTTGAATAGACTTCTACGCAAATCATCGCGATTGAAACAAAATAAAACAAAGCAATAAAAGAAGCTATTGCTCAGAAAAAATTAATAGTTAAAAATAACAAATTTTTCACATAAAATAAGATAAAAAAAAATAAAACAAAAAAAAAATAAAATAAAATGAATTGAAATGAAGTAAAGTAAAGTAAAGTAAAGTAAAATAAAATAAAATAAAATAAAATAAAATAAAATAAAATAAAATAAAATAGAATAGAATAAAATAAAATAGAATAAAATAAAATAAAATAAAATAAAATAAAATAAATAAAATGAAATAAAATAAAATGAATTGAAATGAAGTAAAGTAAAGTAAAGTAAAATAAAATAAAATAAAATAAAATAAAATAGAATAGAATAAAATAAAATAGAATAAAATAAAATAAAATAAAATAAAATAAAATAAAATAAAATAAAATAAAATAAAATAAAATAAAATAAACTAAAATAAAATAAAATAAATAAAATGAAATAAAATAAAATAAAATAAAAAAATTATTATTTATATACTTCTTGTAAACAAGAATGGGTTTAATGTATTTCCAAATTAGATCTATTTACGAAAGTTAAGACAATCGGTTAACATGGGTACTTTCAATATTACTGTATTTTTTGTATTCCATATAAAGAATAATAATTTAATTTTTTTTGACATTGCCCCTTTCATCATCCTTGTGACGCACTTTTGTTATAAGCTCAGTTGTTAGTGAATTAACACTGCGATAACTTGGTCTTACTGCCTTCTCTATAACGCTAACATTGCGTTTCAAATTCCGTTGTCATTGTGCAACATACTGTTCTTCCCTTTACATAACTCATTTTCTTTTACCCTTCACTAACATGGTCACTTTATTTATTTCGACAGTTTCTTGACCCTTTCGAAAATGTCACGCAACACACGTTCCAACTTGATTGATTGTAAAAATCAATTTACTTGTTTTACGTTTCAGTTTATCTACCTCCGTTTTTAAAATTGGCATATGCAGGAAATGACGCCACACGGCTGCCACACGTTGAACATGCATTTGTAGGCATATACGAGTATGTGCCTATGATTTTACTTTACGTATGTGTGTATAGCAGGTAATGTCTTTAATCAAACTTAATTATATATTCATTCAACAATTTAAATTTTCAACACCTCAAATTCCAAAGCGTTCATCATTGCGACTACGTGCAACTTATTAATGCTGCATGAATGAAAGGGTTTTACCTTCATGTGGTAAACGTATGAATGAAGGAAGACATCGTACATGCATACTACTAAAAGCTTATGTAGTTTTGTTGCTTCAATCGTTCTAACCGAATGCACTTGTTGCACCGAGCGCCACTTCTTCGCCTTACTTGGCAACAAAACTGTGGTTATGTCTTTTATTTTATTGACCGGCAGACAAACATATATATATATATGCATGAATGCAATAGATACCATGTTCCTTCCCTGTTTACTGTTAATTTTCCGTATTAATTCTGTAAGTTTTTAATTTTATTGTTATTACATTTAAATATGTCGTTACCAAGCATTGCAATCGCGTTTTGGTTTTGATATACGCATCCGGTGCAGTTACAGGGAAATAATTTAAAAGCTAATATATGCACCAATGTACTTAATAAAATCATAAATTTGAAAATTTTGCTTTATTTTAAGAATGTTGCACCATCTGCCTTCAATATTTTCTGGTATTCATCTTCCTCTTCCTGCCTACTAATCTTCGTCTCACACCAAACTTTCAACTTACGCATTCTAATTTTTTCTCTTTCTCACCTTCATTCTGTTAATTTTTATCCTTCTCTTGTTTTTTTCTCATCTCTTTTTTCAATTTGTTTTTATCTGTCACCTTTTGCCTGCCTCTTCTGACTTCGACAGTTTTTGTAGCACATTCTTGTACTGAACCAAATACCAAAGACAACAAAATTTTGCTCTCTTCTGATGCTTTGTGTTGCTGACAATTTGCTGGGAATCTTACCAAACTGATTTTTGGTGATTAGTCCTTTAAAATACAAATAATAAGCCAGTAACAAAAATATTTTATTATAGTTTATTCTATTTTATTTTACTTTATTTTATTATATTTTTTTTATTTCATTTTATTTTATTTTATTTTATTTTATTTCATTTTATTTTACTTTATTCTATTTTATTTAATTTTACTTTATTTTATTTAATTAAATTTTTTTTATATTTTATTTGATTTTATGTTATTTTATATTATTTTATTTTTTATTTTGTTTTATTTAATTCAAATTAATTTAGTTTAATTTAATTTAAATTAATTAAATTAAATTTAGTTAAATTTAATTTGGTTTAATTTAATTTAATTTAATTTAATTTAATTTAATTTAATTTAATTTAATTTAATTTAATTTAATTTAATTTAATTTAATTTAATTTAATTTAATTTAATTTAATTTAATTTAATTTAATTTAATTTAATTTAATTTAATTTAAATTAATTTAATTTAATTTAATTTAATTTAATTTAATTTAATTTAATTTAATTTAATTTAAATTAATTTAATTTAATTTAATTTACATTAATTTAATTTAATTTAATTTATATTAATTTAATTGAATTTAATTTATTTTAATTTAATTTAATTTAATTTAATTTATGTTAATTTAATTAAATTTAATTTAATTTAATATAATTTGATTTAATTTAATTTAATTTAATTCTATTTTATTTTATTTCATTTTATTTTATTTTATTTTATTTTATTTTATTTTATTTTATTTTATTTTACTTTATTTAATTTAATTTAATTTAATTTAATTTAATTTAATTTAATTTAATTTAATTTAATTTAATTTAATTTAATTTAATTTAATTTAATTTAATTTAATTTAATTTAATTTAATTTAATTTAATTTAATTTAATTTAATTTAATTTAATTTAATTTAATTTAATTTAATTTAATTTAATTTAATTTAATTTAATTTAATTTAATTTAATTTAATTTAATTTAATTTAATTTTATAGTATTCTATTTTATTTTATTCTATTTTTTTATTTTATTTCATTTCAATTTATTTTATTTTATTTCTTCACAGCTCTATTTTCGGTTTTGAAATATTTTAGCATTTTTTTGAGTAGTTTTCGAAACTTCAATCTATGCTTCTTTTACTATTCTATGAGAAAAATATTAAATTTCAAAATATAATTTATAAATTATTCAAACATTTTGTATAGTTATGAAATACACTAAAAAGTGTAACAACGAAAAAGTTTCATTAAAATTATTAATTAACTAAAAAAAAATATTTCGAAATGAACTGCAAACGAAGACCGCATACCACATAAACTGCACACCCTAGGCACCTTAGAAAACTGTGCACAACAATCAGCTAATTGCATGCAAACTACTCAGTCAGCACACTTAACACGCCATACGCACAAACGAGCAAATATTATTCTACGTGCCAGGCAATGATTAGCACGTAGCAACTGCACTAAATAGTTGAAAGGGGGGAAAAAAGCCAACTGAAAAGCTCAAACATTATAGGCAATCAGTTTAATGTTCCAGTTACGCTGTGTGTGGTCTTAGTGTCTTGCTGATTCATACATATGTACAAGTAGGCAAAACATATATAAAGATATGCCGGCAGGCGTACCAATATGCAGATCAACTAAACGTAAGCAATATGCGGCTGCATAATCTGCCAAATTTACTACAAATAAAAGTCAATGCGATCACCACACAAACATGTATTAACAGGTAAGGCAGTATGGTCATGCTTGTGGTCAAAATTCGTTATTGCGCTGTGGTGCCCGATGAGCTGTAAAAATAATTCCGTATTAAAAATGTTAATTGAAAAACTCATTTTCATAGATTCAGCGAACCAATTGAAAACCCAAAAGTAAAAAGGAAAAATAGCACATAAGCTTGCTAACTCTTAAACACTTACGTGGAAAAGTAAACCACATAAAAATCATACCAACAGAGTGTACTAACCAATCGAAGCACTTTGATACTTTTGCCGGTCAATGGACCACCGCAGAGTCTGATATTTTTATGAGCAACATGTATGAAACATTTAACGTAGACGCCATAAATTTAAAAGCCCACATCAATTTTACGTATATGGAGCATTTGCGAATTATCGCCATGAACTGACTCATAGCTGTGATTCTTTAACATCATACAATGCATACTCACTTGAGCGTAGTTAGACGTAAACTTATACGAGATTGAAGAGAGATTCGGGGATACTTCCAAGTATCTGCTCTTACCAACCTGATAAGGCAAGTGTAACTGATCCGAGGGACTTTCGTCAGTAGCGCCTCACCGGAATTCAATGCGACTGTCGGTGGGTGTCAGGTCTTTTAAGAGCGCTTTTCCATGATGCTCACGAAGAAAAGAGCACAATTGCAAGCAGGGAAGGACCAATGGACAAAGCGTTGCGAAACTTGGTAAGATTTTTTTCATTGGATTTAGTGGCTCGGTATTCGTCTATATTGCGGAAATCGTCAATATCACAGAGCTACCAGCCATCAGATATTGTCAAACAGGTTGGGTATACAGTCAACCTTCTCTTCCAATTTTCAACCTACATTTGACCTGTACCTAAATTTTTAATGCCGACTTCGGTATCTGAAAAGTTAAATAAATTTTTGAAGAATATTTCTGATCACGTCAAAGATCTGACTTCAAGTCTAACTAAGATCACATACAGTGATTCTTATTTATTGGCTCATCTTTTATCGACTTCACACATATTTTCACTTTAGTAGTTTTCTATTAACTTGAATGACCAGAGCAAACACAGCCGACATTTCTAAAGATAAGTCGTGATCGTATATTTTCGCTTTACTACATACAAGGCTAGATAAATAACTAATAAACTACTATCAATAAATGCAGATTAGCATAAAAATCTATTAAAAATACATGAGAAAAAGTGGCCACACAGAGAATGTGTGTTCAACAAATCGATTAACAAAATCAAAATAGAGTGCGAGCAATAGTCCAACATGCACACGAGCTGTATGGAAACCCTTTAGGAAAAATCTGTAGCTCTGAACGAGTGAAATTTGAGTTATAACCGCTAAAAGATCGAAATTCCTACTAAACAACATTACTCCTACAAGAGTGGCGAGCTAGAGTGGTGATCCAGTAACGTTTGGCACAAGTGAAGATGGAGTGACGATCGAATACAGTCCAACAAATTTTGCACACTAGTTTTTGATTTCCCTGCTGGGAGCCAACCAAATGGTTTCTCTTGACCAGTAAACAAACACACGAATATAGGTATACAAAACTTTCTCAAGGGTCTTGCTCGCATTTCGTCGCGACATCACATAAAATTGTCACAAAGCCAACAGTTGTAAGTACGGCTAAGTTGAAGCGAAACAAGTTCAGGCCAAGCCCAACTTGATGCTGCACAATCGGCTGACTGTCATTGACAATTGAATTTAATTTTGATAACACCGTATTTTGTGGATGCGGCAGTTGAATGTGGTATATAACTACTTACACACATTAACACAATACCCAAGTGCTGACACTGACGATGACAAAGCATACAGAGATGATGCGAATGACGCTAAATTTGAGTTGGCAGTGTTGCCTACTCTTGGAAGAGTTCTCTAAATTCCTTTTAGTTGAAGTTTGCTAAAGCAAATTTTAATCTTAGTTTTTTCATAACTTTTGATAATTTCAAAGTTTTAAGCTTACGGAAGCTTTTTGCAACGCTATTTCTGGAATCTCTGGGTTTTATGTTCATGTGCTTACTGCAGCTTCCTGCTTTGAAAGCTCTATAAACTTAGAATTTTTTAAAATTCTTCATAAATTTTTACATTACTGTTTTTATTATTGTTAGTTTTGCTGGCCTTATTTAATTATATTTAAGTTATATGTTGGTGAGCTCAAGGCCAAAATTGAAATAAAACACGGTGTTATTATTTTTCAAATTTTTAATGGTCGGTCGATATTTCGACTTCAATCTGAAGTCATTATCAAGATTGCATGAATATGCTTTGTGCAAACCGTGTTTTATTTCAATTTTGGCCTTGAGCTCACCAACATATAACTTAAATTACTGTTTTTATATTTTGTAAAGCTCAAATTTTATCAAGGTTCAAGCTGTCTGAGAAAGTTCATATTTTATAAGTATATTTTTATGTAAAATTTTCAAGTTTTGGTTTTAAGGATCCTCTAACCTAAAACTTGAAAATTTATAGGATTCTCTATGTGGGAAATTTTAAAGAATTTTGAATTTAAGATTATTAAAATTTAAAATTAATAAATTTTCCAAGTATTCTTTATAAGTGGTTTGAGGTATTTTAAAGCTTTAAGAAGTTAAAAGCCTTTAGTTTATTTAAAAAGTATTAAGCTTAACTTTTTAAGCTTTGGTAGTGTAAAAGCTTAAAGCTTCTTGAAATCTTAAGTTTTGTGGGTTTAAGCTAAAAGCTACTTCTTGCGATTATTTCGACATTAAGTAAATGTTTGATAAACTATGTTAATAAATGTTACACCTTCAAATTTTGTATTACTTTTTTTTTATAAATTTTACTCCATATTCGTAAAAATTAAAAAAGCTTCATAAAACTCTCATAATTCAAAATTTGTATGAAAATGTCATTTTAAAAAGCTTTATTAGCAAATTTAAATTTTTGTGAATAGGGAGGTTAGAGATTTGAAGCTTTGACTTCATTTTAAAAATTTTTAACCTCAACTTTCCAAGTACTGAAGAATCATTCAATATACCGGAGTTTTATGGTCTTAGATTCAAATTTTAATATTTCAGGTTTTCAAATAGCTAGTCACACTTCTCATCCGACAACTAATACAAAGAACGGAAAGCTTAAAAACAATAAGCTTTCATTTAAAGGGGGGGGTCTCAAGTTTAATTGAAAAACTTTATAGTTAAACTTGATCAGGCATTGACAGTGTCAAAGCTTTAAGCTTCTATAAGCCTTTTACCAAGAAATTTTTTAAAATCTGAAGTTTTGACTTTTCGCGCTTAAAACTAGTTCTAATTTGATTATTCATACAGAGAGCTGAAAGCTTAGAAGCTCTAAAGTTTTTCTGAGGATTTTTTAATATTCTCCTTACTTTATTAACTTGTTTAAAACTGGTTTTAAATCTTTGGACTTTCAGGCACTCTAAGCACTTGGTATTTACATGTTAAATAAACGTTTCGCTTTATTCTTGTAAATTGGTAACACTGTCCGCTGCTGCTATTTCGTTGTATTTATGTTGTTGATGTTCATAATTTGTGTTATGATCGCTTTTAGATTTTATGACAATGCTGACACTTTATGACTACCCCTCGGTGATCTCAACGCACATCTTGCTGGTATTCTTCTTTAATTTGTTGTCATCTTTTGAAGCGACCGCTTCAAGTATGCGCAGCTTCTGTTAATGCATTTGGTCTTTGTTGTTTTGAGTTGTCGTGTTTATTGTAGCTCTTGATGGCGTTGAATGTGGAGCGAAAGTGGCATGTGTCATTGGTATGGTCGGCTTCGATGTACCAATAAATATTTATTTGTTATGCAAATGCGGTGCTACTTTAAATATAAGATTTTAAATGCTTTTTTTCTGTGTTTCATGTTGCTGTGTGGAAAAAAAATTCATGGAATATTTTCCTATGATTTAAATTGGAATGCATTTCGAATTGTGGGTTTTTATTGTTTTAACTTACCTATCAGCACTGGTCACAGACATTTTTGGATGAGGAGATGATCGGATAGATTCCCACTAATAATCTACTATAGACCATTTTTGATGGATAAAATTTGAAATGAATTGTCAAATTTCTCAGTAAATTTGCGGGCTTTAAAATCCTTTATCCCAAGTTAAACTCATTCACAAAATACAGGAATGCAAAACCGCGGGAAGTTAATTGCAAAGCGAACCAAACACTAAATAACACGATACGGTGCATATTTCCTATTTCCGTACACGCAAGTTCACGTAACTTGACCCAACACATAATTACCAATTAAATACAATTGATTTATATTACAATTTTACGCCCCGAAGCGAAAATCTGGAATTCCACAAAGCTCAGCTAATAAACAATGACTCTGAGCATAGTTAGCTAACACCAGCGCATCACTCTTTTAGCGGTCAAATGCGGCGAAAACAATGCAAAGCAAATACAATCAATGCAAATGTGCTGCTATGCTATTTCAAGTTGATGCCACCACTAGCCAACCTTCTGCCGCAGCTGGGCAACCTTTGACCGCTAAAAACACAAACGAGAACAACACAGTAACAACAAGGCTGAAGAGCCAGGTTTAGAAAGACAATAGCAAAAGTTTTGCTAAGCATCGGAATTGTGGGAGAAGAGCAAGACAAAATATACATATATAACGCCAAGAAGAAATGAAGCCAGGCATGAAACGGGAGGCGTGGCAGTTAGAGACTGAGTGTCAGTGTTGGTCAAATAGCAAGTAACAGGCAGACTGAGGCGCCAACGGCCACACAATATTTGATCAGCACTAAAAGCACTTTGAACTCTAGCTGATGATCGGCAGTGAATCAGTTAACCACACAATAACTGACTGACTGACTGAATGCATGAGTGACTGGCTCAATATATGCGGCTGCATTGGTAGTGGGTTGGCAAAAGTTTGTTTGTTTGCGTTGCTTTGTGGCTACTCCAGCAGCCAGCAATGCCACTGCCCAGTGGGCGCTTTGAAGCTGGCGCTCGATATGACCTGCAACAAACGAATCGAATGCATAACCTACAAGCGGAATACTCAATGAATTACTGACTCGTGTAACTAACTAAAATGTGCTGTGGCACTATATAAAGCATGCCGCAGGGTATGAGTGATATAAGTTAGTAAGGCACAAATCGATTTGAAAGCATCTATATGAAACTATTTTTTGCTTTACGCTATTTGTTTTGGCATATTTTAAATATTTATTTTATTTTATTTAGCGCTCCGTACCACCCTCAACACTTGTGGTATGCAACAATACAAAGCAAAGTAAACGATTTCAGTGCAGCAAATGCAATCGCTCAATCAATAGCAACAAATCAGCAATAGATTTCTATTGTTCTGGTTAGTGGCATTTTGTTAGAAAATTATATCTGAACAAATGTTAAATCATTTGCAACAATTGAAATGGAGTGCCATTATTGATGATTTGCATGTTTATGCAAGCCCCACAACCTTTCTGGTGATTGCACTGATTTTCAAATAGTGCAAAAGCAAACGAACAATGCCACTACGAAAATGTTAACACACAAAAGTATGAAATTTAGCGAAATCGGAATAACATCATCCAAAAAATTTGCCTGAAAGCGTTACAATTCAAAATAAAATGAATGAAAAATCATCAGTGGGAGTATTCAGTCTAAAAAATTTAAAAATGCGCAACTAGTTCGAACTGCAAACGCTTAATACCCTTTGGGATTGGTAGCGCATAGAAAAAAAAAAAAAATTGCGAACAAATTGTTAAAGCTCTGCCCAGCAAACATTTTTACATGGGTCTCTTCAAGTCAAATCGTCACATAGTTGGAATCTACACCTTGGTATTTGAATGAAATTTAGTGAAGAATTTCATTTTATCATAAAACGAAGTTCTACAAAAAAAAATTTTGAAATAAAAAAAAAATTTTAAATAAAAAAAAATTTTTAATTTTATTTTAAAGGTATGCATGTTTTAAATTTCACTTTTCTTGCTATTTTGCAAAGTTGGTTTCTTCAATATTTCGGAAACTACTGAAGTTAAAAAAATTAATTCGACACTTTCAGAGGGGGTACTTAGAGGCATAAAAAAAAATTATTGCAAAAAAAAAATAAAAAAAATTTTTAATTTATAACTTAAGTAAATTTTAGATATTTCAAAATCGAAAAAATAAAACTCAATATTAAATTTTGAACTCAAATTTTCAGAAGAGTGTTTTTTTTTTCAAAAATTTGAGTTTTTGAATTTTCTTTCCAAATTTGAATTTTTGAATTTTTTTTTTCAAATTTTTTTTTGGTTTTTTCCAACTTTCTAGATGATTTTATTTAGTTTAGCTAGCAGCTTTTCTTTTCACCAAGGAAAAACTACATTGATTCCATTCACCTTTCCATCGCCGTTTACCTAGTCCAAATGGATTGAGTTTCTAGCTTTTACGCATTTCCGCCGCTCCTATGACTTTGTCCCTAATTAAATTTTGAATGTTTTCTCAAATCTGATAAAAGTACCAAAATTTTTCATGGAAAGATTTGGGCTAGATCCTGTTTACCAGGTTTCCTATATCTTCTGTCAGAAAAATACAGGACATCCTCTCGTTCTGCTCTTCGCGCTCGTGTGTGGGTGGAATTCCAATCACTGCACAACCTGCCTTATACCCAGTTCAATCTAATTCTGCTGTTGTGCGATGTATTTTTCTTGCTTTAATTTCTTTGTTTTAATTTTTTTATTTCGTTTCGTTACTAAGCTGCAGGCTATTTCACTTCACTTCACATCGGTTCACTTTCTCCCTGTACTCCCTCGCATATTTGCTACATTCAATGCTTCACATTCAATCGCATCATCTGATTGTACTCAAATATTTACGCTGCTCTTTGTTGTTGCTATCTTATCTGCATTGCTTGTTTTGTATAAAATTTGTACAATGTATAGATATTGTTGCTTTTGTAATATTTATATATGCCGCGCAATGACCTTTAACTGTTATAAGTGCGGCACGATCATCTGGAGCTGATACCGTTTTAAAGTCTCTGAATGTATTGTTGTTACTGGCATTTGTTGCAGCTAAGGTTGAAATGTGGCCAAATATGTAGCTTGTACGTTTGATTGGGCTGTTGCATGTGTTGGTTGTACATGTTGCATGATTATAGCGCATATATTTTTTGGCTTGGGAACTGGCACAGAATTTTAGATGTTTTATTCACAGTAACATAAAAATGTGAAAAAAATAAAATAAAATAGAAAAAATTAAATTAAATAAAATTCAAACAAAATAAAATAAAGTAAAATAAAATAAAATATAAAATAAAATTAAATTAAAAAAAATAAAATAAAAAACAATAAAATAAAATAAAATATGATAAAATAAAATAAAATAATTTTTAATTTAACTAAGGATTATTATCAAATGGTCTTGAGCTCGTTAAACTTACAAAAATATGTAAAAATTAACAGACCATAATTTAATAATAAAATAATATAAAATAAATTAAAATGAAATAAAATAAAATAAAATAAAATAAAACAAAACAAAATAAAATAAAATATTATAAAATAAAATAAAATAAAATAAAATAAAATAAAATAAAATAAAATAAAATAAAATAAAATAAAATAAAGTAAAATAAAATAAATATTAAACATATTAAAAAAAAAAAACAATAATAATTTTCATAAATAAAAAGAAAAATTATTGTTATTGGTTTTGAGCTCGTTTATAGATGGTGCTTTACAAATGTTTACAAATCTACAGGCCGTAGAAACAACAATTCCATTGAATTGCTGGTATACCAAAAAAAAAAAATAAAAATAAAATTACAAACATATTAAATGAAATGAAATTAAATTAAATTAAAAAAGAGAAAAGCCTCCCCAAAAGTCTTTGGGAAGTGCTACCGATGAAGTCTTTTGCAGTGGTAACGAACTGGTTTAGCTAGCAAAAAATGTTCATCACTGCTGTTTCCCTCTTTGCTTGTTGAATATATTTTGTGTCGGAATATTTGTTGACTTTTGCGATTTGTTGCCAAATGAGGCAGTGGCTTATACCTGGTTTATTTTAGCCGCCTGCTGTTTCGTCTCTTCAAACAATACCTTTTTCATGACCGCTATTGTAGCACTGACATTTTTACGATTTGATTAAGGACTTAAAATTGTGTTTCGATACTTTTTTCTTTTTCCTTTTCTCCTCTTCTTTCCGTCTAATCAAACTGCAAACTGCAGCCAATCATTTGACGATTCGCAATTAATTTTTTGCGGCGTGTGCTACACCAGTTGAAAAGTATTGATGCCTCGTGCTCTATGTCAAATGACGACTTTTGTTCAAGCTGCCATGCAGAAGTTGCACAGCAACTTGTCTTACTGCAAAGCTAACATTTTATTACTTACTATTTTTAAGCCACGTATAACCACATTTACAAATAGTATTTTGTTCTACGCGAATTCTCTATTTGTTTTCTATTCATAGCGTCACTGCTGGACTTGTAATTACTCTTCGGCAATGTGCATTTTGCTGTGCTTAATGGTTGTTTGGTTGTATATAAATATCTCTAATTCGGCGTCTTACCGGTCATGCTTCCCACGCGCCCCTGAGGGATTTACTATCTGCTTAAAGTTACTACACTGAAGCTTTGAGTAGATTGTGCGTCTTTTGGAATGATGAGTGCTTCGTATTCGCATACAATATTGTTCTTTTTTCACAGAATGTTCTTCTTCTTGCATTCAGCTAGTTAAACGTATTCGAACAATGCTTCTCCGAGGGCGTGGAAAACTGGTTAGCTATTTTGTTGAACATCGTAAAATCAGATTTACTAGAGCTTTTTGGATGACGTCACATACAAAGTGGGTGGCTGTTGAATATGATTTCTTTTCAAATTGTTTTGGGATTATTGCTACTTTGAAACTAACATTGTTTTTTTCTTTTATGTTTGACTTAATCCACGTGAAGGCGAATAGAAAGTTAAGGTACAATGCTTTGTAGCAGCACTAGAGTGTTATGAGGCCCCAGCGTTATGGGTTGCACAATTAAAAGAATACTTATTAAGAGTATCAGAGTATTCCAGCACTTATCTCATTCATATAAAAAACTTTATCTCGGAATATGTCATGTCTTTGTTTCTGGGTAACATGAATTACTTACGAAAGAGTACTTTCCAAATTGTCCCGAAAAATTACTCAAGGGAGTATTCAACACCAAAGCGAGTGAGGGAGTTGGTGTACTTTTAACAACCAATTACTCCCTCTGTTGCTAGGTGTTCCTCTTCTAGGACCCCGTCATGTAAATTGGACCACTTTGTAATATGAAAAAGGATTTTTTAAGAGTACTTCAATAGTACATTGTTTTTTTTTTGAAGGGAGCTGGTGAGTACATTGGATTTCAACGATAAAGGATGTTGCATAAAGTTTTTTGGCAGGATGGGTCCTTGTCATAGAGACTTTACTACCAAGATTGTTGATATTTGAAGAAATTTTAGGAGACATGGCGTCTATCGAGACCAAAGAGATGGATTGGAAATCGTATGAAACTGAACAACAAAATATCTAAATTTAGCAGGATTAAACCAAGGTATGCTTTCTTATTCTTTGTTTAATTTTTACACATCAGAATTCCTTTGCATACCAGAAGAAGTTTTCATAGGAACTAAACGACTTCATCAGAGTGATCTACCAATAAATCGATTTTATCTTAATTGTCAAAGTCAACTAAAGTAAGGTAAGCAAGATCTAGGTTCAATATAAATAATTTGGACTGAGAAAACACTAACCCGATAAATATATTTCATTGTACAAGTAGAGTTATATCAAGATCTAAGTCTGGTGTGGCGGCCGCCGTGGTGTGAAGGTAGTGTTGCCGGCCTACCACACCGAAGGTCCATGGTTCGAGCCCTGGTACAGGTAACATCAAAAGTGATTTGAAAAAAGTTTTTCAAAACGGGGTCGCCCCTCGGCAGTGGTTTGGCAAACTCTCCGAGTGTATTTCTGCCATGACAGGCTTCTCAGCAAAAAATTCGTCTCCTTTGTAGATGCCGTTCGGAGTCGGCAAAAAACTGTAGGTCCCACCAATTTGTAGGGAAAATTTAAATCGGCACACAACAAATTGGAAGAGAAGCTTGGCGCAAAAATCTCTTAGGAGGTTTATGATGATATACCTGTTGTATATCGCGCCATAGAGAGAGAAGTCTGCATTGGTTTTAATCTGAATTCGTTCCTTATTATTTTTGTTTTTTTTTTTATCAAAGAACCCGTCTGAATTTTATCGTTATTCCGCAGAAAAAAACTGATACCAATTACACTGATTATCACGAAATCTGCAACTCGTAACATGTTGTTAAGAGATACGCGCTGCTGAGAAGTCACTATTTTGTGAAATACCGATAAATACTAGATCAATAAAATTCAGCTTATCTTTACGCAGAAATCAACAATTATGCTAAACGTGCATTTAATTTGTAGCTACACAGTAGTAACAGACACAAAACGTAAAATGCAGGTTCACTGAAGAATGTCGAACATGTAAGCAAGTAAGCAGTTGTGAGAAAGGTCAAGTCGTTTCAAAAGACTTAGGCAGCAAACTTGACTAAATTTAATGAACACCATTTGGTAGGAGTATAATGACAAAAGTCAACATATTAATAATGAATGGAAAATATTAAAAAAGGTTACGAAAAAACTTAAAATCCAACTTAACCGATAATCAATGATACAGGAAAAGTAATAATAAAAATTGTAGAGAATGACATGAAAGGTAATAAGAAATAAATCTGAGTAAATTCAATTCCATTACAATTACAATTACATTCCTTAGCAATTGGGAAAAGTAATCAATTCCGTGACTTACACAAAAGAAATTGATTGAATTTCCTTTCCACAAAAAAATTTACTAAAAGTAATTCCCCGTCTTGAGGCTCCAGCAAATGGAATTTTTTTTGTAATTGGAAAACCCACTTTGCCCAAATGTAATTTCTCCGCCACTACTTTGAAAATTAATTGAAAATATTATTGAAAATTTTCCAACTATCAAGGAATCTTAAAAGTAATCTGGAATTTTCCGTTACATTCCTAAAAAGAAAGCCTCGAAACGAGGAAATTAGTATTTATTATTAATTGAGGAATTTAAAGGTAATCAATTCCCCTTGTATGCGACAAAGTAATTGACTGCATTTACATTTCAAGAACTGCCACACTTTTCAGCTGCTTCAGGTGGAAGCTCAAAAATATACATACTCGATGCCACTGAAATATAAATACACGAAGCTTTAAAATTTTTCCAAAATCTTTTCTTTATAGCTTAACTCAGCGTGAGCTATTCGGGAAATATTTTGGCAAAATTTAGTTCTATTATATCCAGCGGGCTAGGCTTCAAATTCAAAGATATGAATCTTTATAATTCTAACTTATATTGGAGCTGCGACACCCCCTTCTCCATCCTTTTTTTTATAAATCGTGTTATGAGGTAGTTATTAGACTGGGTCGATTTATTAACCGATATAGCGCCATCGATTTCGAAAAATAATTTTCGAGCCTGCGAAATTTAATTTTTTTGACTTTTTCGACTTTGATTTTTAAGGTTTTTTTCATGACCTTCTAAAAAAATTTTCATTTGATTTTAAAAATTTCATGTATACGTTGCCCGACCAGAAAATGTCCGCTAAAAACGTTGGCAATAACAGTTTTTTGATAAAAAAAAAAAAATATTTTTTGGGTTTTGGGGAGTGTCTTGGTCAAAAAATTTACCAAATTGAATTGAAAAATCGCCATTTTTTTAAGGGTTTTTTCAGCATACATGCAAAAATATTTTCGATGAAAACGAATTTGTCTCATATATCCCACTTAAAATTATGCGCTGAAAACGTTGGCGACAACATTTTTTTGAAAAAAAATTTTATTTTCGGGTTTTGGAAAAGTCGATTTTTCGACCAAAACAAGTCCCAAAACCCGAAAATAAATTTTTTTCTTTTCAAAAAACCGTTATCGCCAACGTTTTTTGCGGAAATTTTTGGGTCGGACAGGGTATACATGAAAATTTTTAAATCAAATGCAAATTTTTTATTAGGTCATGAAAAAAACCTTAAAAATCAAAGTCGAAAAAAGTCAAAAAAATTAAATTTCGCAGGTTCGAAAATTATTTTTTTGGGTATGCGTAGTGGAACTTTTTTTCCTGAACCCAAAACCTATAGAAAAAACGATGGCGCGATATCGTTTAACTTTCGTCCATACAACTCGACACAACCTAGTAGTTAAGGTATGTCTTGGAAAAATTTTGTTACTTTTTATCTAGCGGTTCAGGCTGCAAATCCAAATATACATATGATGTGTTGTGAATGGCAAGTAAGTAAAACCATTTTTGTTGCTAACGCCCACAGCAGGGTATATAATACTATTTTACACCCAAAAGTAGGATCCCTTCTTAACACAATGATATCGTATGTAATTATTTATTAAAGAAAAAATCAAACAATAATTATCTCAAACGTATAACCACCTGCATCCTTGTTAGTCAGCTTTCTTTCGCACTTCAAATCATTCATCATCGAATCAAGTTTAATGTTGTTGTTGTTTTTAGCGTTTTTTCAACTACACAAATAGTTTTGCTTTCTACCCAGTCCCATAATGCACAAAACACAAACCACATGTGGTCTGGACTCACAGAGCGCCATGCCGTTTTTAACTGATATGCAACTTAAGCTGCTGCTACTCATCAACAAGAGGTCGCATAAGAAAAGCATATTAAGTAAAACAACCAACAATAACGCATTGCAAGTTACAAATTTACATACCAATATGTATGTATGTAGGCAGGTTTTGTTATGTCGCTGTTGTTGCCACTGTGGTAATGACCACAAGCGAATAACAAAATATTGCCAAGCTTTGACGTTGTGCAGCAATAATTCTCCACGCAAATAAATTAGTGAATTTAATGCTGACATAAAACAAGCACTAAAAATCGCTTGCCTGTTTTGTTTTTGTTTTATGTGTGTGGTTGTTCTTTAGCTTTTCGCGTTGTTTTTTTTCTGAAGCAGCCCGAATGTATGTAATGTTTCAATGTAAACGCAAATACAACAGTAGCAATGCTTGGCGCAGAATATACGCAGCATAGCAGTGAAGGGTGTTGCAGACTGTGTTGCATGGATCGTCGTGTAACAACAATAAACATAGATTCTACGAGCAGCAGTAACAGTAAAGCACATCAGCTAAGTAAGCAAAATCCTAAAAAAAAAGGTGACCAGTCCGTTGGTTACGAGGATATGCCGTTGATTTGTACTTTTTATAATTTATTTTTACTTTTGTTGTGGTTATAAAAGCAAATACGAGGAATTTCACATGATTCGTTGTTATTCTATTTGTGCTGCATAGCTAGTTATTTTTATGTTTTGTTTTTTAACTTGGCCAACTTAAAATATTCTTTTAGTTTCTGTAATGAAATGTAGTTAGTGGTAAAAGTATTGCGAATTTTCATTAGACAAACTAAAGACTTAAGCAACAAACTTGCAAATACATACATATGTAGCTAAAGCGGTTTGTTATGCTATGATACGGCAGATTACTAAAATTGTTCTTTGTTACACACCGATGCTTGTTAATTGAAGCAGAAAAATTTTAACAAACTGTTAATGATTTTCAATGCTACCGCTATTGCATGCT
This sequence comes from Merzomyia westermanni, assembly GCA_949987695.1. Lineage (NCBI taxonomy): Eukaryota > Metazoa > Arthropoda > Insecta > Diptera > Tephritidae > Merzomyia > Merzomyia westermanni. The sequence goes on along the minus strand of OX465291.1, from coordinate 144,001,126 downwards.
GATTGTCACTTTGATATATATTTCAAGTTAATTTGCAATTTAAATGGCACGAAAAGGTATATAGCTCAACAATAGTGCACTAGTTAAAGCGCAGTTAGGTGTCACTGCAGTATTATTTCCGATCAGTTTGAAGAATTCTTTGATACAATTTAGGAATAACTTTGTGATTTTTGTGACTATGTGTTGTAATTTGTGTTAAATGACAAGAACGTTTCGGTTACCGATTTGAAAGAGATACAAAATGGATATTGCTGGTTCTTAAGAGATAATGCGAAAATGCTCTCGAGGCGATCATAAAGTAAAATTGATTTGGCCTGGAAAAATTCGCCATCACAATTCCTAACAGTCTTGTCAAATCCTTCTCACGGCACGTGAGTTATGATTTACAGTCTGATGATATGTATGTGTTTATAATATGTAAAGTGATCAACTCGAAAAACTATACATTGATTTGATTGTTGATTGTTATTAGAGAAAAATTTATATTTGAAATTTTGAGAGTTGAATTACTGAAGAAACCTTGTTACAAATCTCGATAATGATGGTGTCATGAATTGTGTCCACATGGTGCTTCTTAGCATCGACATAGCGAAAAAGTTTATAATGCGACTTAGCTGCCACTGCAAAATGAGTAAGCTTCTGGCCCTTCTTCACAAGATAGGACATGTCCTTGAGGTAATTTATATCAATATATACTAGAACAAATATATGAGAGCAGGGGTCAGTAATATGAATAACTAATATTGTGTTTCGATTTAATTATTTATTAGCGGAGTTCTTCCGTTTTTTCGTACTTTGATGTTGTATTTACCACAAAAGAATGTCTCAAATATTTATAGGCATGATTCAGTTAAAATACTATGGTCTTACGTTATCATCATCGGTATTCATTTAAATTTTATTAAAAACTTTATTCTATCGATAAGGCGCGTTTTCTTCATTCGCATTAACTTCTAAGAAAACTGTTTCAAATGCGCAGCTTGTCAAATCCCATTTAACATTCCTTTGTGCCAAAAGTATTTGACTTAGTGTGGCGTACATTGCATCTTCCACTTTTGGTCTTAATGATAGATTTAAACGATTCCAAACAACCATAAACAACATAGCTTTCGTAACGTAATTAATATGCATTACGCGTTAGATAGTTAAAGCACGACTGCCAAATGGATGAATGCCGATAATTCCTTTGAAATATATTTTTTATGTTTTGCAGTTTGCTCCTCACTAATTTGGTCACCTTGTGCCTTTTATAGAATCGGTGTGTGTGGTCTTGCTTAATTCTAAAAAAAATCTGATTTCGTATACTTTTTTAAGCTTTTATAAGCCATAAATCCAAAAATCCTTAAGCTATTTAATTCGGTTAGGTGATTTTAGGTTGCTTACCGCAAAATAACGTATTGCATAGTACAAGGAAGGAGCTGTGAATTTGTATGTAAAATAATACATGATAGATAAAGATCTATGGTTGACAAATATGAATACTAAATTATCTGTTTTTGATAAAGAATAAGTTCTATACGAATAATGTAGAGTTATCGATCATTGGAATGCCTTCAATGTATATCTATCTGATATGGTAGTATGGTGAGAGATATCAAAAAAACGGACACGAATTGTGTGTGAATAAAGTGAGAGAAGGGAGAGATGATAAAAACGATTTTGGCTGTCTTACATAGCTGGCCAGTCGTTCCTTCTTTCTGTCAACTGGCGCCCATTGGAAACACTTAGTTATTCCATCGGAATGGTGGTCTCCCTCTTCCTCTGCTGCCAACGACAGGTGCCGATAAGACTACTTTCCCGGTCTGAACATCTTCATTCACATAAACTTTAAAAATAACCTTCTCTCGTATACTCCTAGAGCCGCCTCATCAATAAAGTTTATATATTGATTATTCGATTTGATTGATATTTTGCACAGATATGCGGTTATTGAAAATCGACGACAAAGAGTTATTTCTGATTATATATTTTTCTAAGTGTATACGAATATGCGGCGAAAATACTTTTATGATTGTTGTACACCATTTTGAAATCTAGAAATTTGTATATAACTAATGTTGATCGAAAACGTATATGAAATTGACTTCAAAATTAAATTTGCATGACACGTAAGTGAAATTAAATCGTTCAAGTTGGACATATTTAATGCATATGCATATATATATTGGTTGTTTTGCGAAAATGACCACAAAGCGGGTGGAATACCAGTTATTCAAAGCACAACTTAAGCATTTACCGCCAGATGCGCCAATTGTTGAGCTGTTTGTTTTTTCACCCTAAAGTTTTTGCTGTTATATAGAATCTGTTCAAATAGAAAGAAAATGGTTGGTATCTATTGAGAAAAATAAATACAAAAATTGTTACTAAACAAGTAAGGTAGTTGGAAATCGTATATAATTGAAAATTATATAATTACTTGTGAGATAGTGTAGCATAAAACGTGATAGTACTAATGATATGGCGCAAAATACCCCCGAAAAGAATAAGGTCGAGCAAATTTTCAGCTGAGAAGCTGTTTCATTGCAGAAATATTTCCGGATAGTTGCCGACTTACCTCGTTTTTGAAAAAACTTTTTAGAAAGTGTTTACGTTACTTTTCCCGTCACCTAAACCGGGGTTTTCGGATTCCTCGGGAAGAAAAAAATTATGTTGAAATGTACCTATTAAGTTGCGTGACACAAATAACTGAAATTCTCATTATTGTAATCGTAATCGTTTTGTATTGGTGATCTTTATTGCACAGATTTGGCTATAGAATCGTTTCGGAATAACTATTATATAAATGGGTATTCGTCTCGCTATAGTTTCTACACTTCTACGGGACCATTTCGGGCTTATTTGGGATTGTTTCGGCACCCTTTTATTACTTTTTGTTATTATTCTTCGGCCCCAAGAAAGTGCCGAATTGAGCTCGAAATGATTAAAATGTGATGCTTGCTCTAATTGTTAGAGGTAACTCATTTAACTCCTTAAAGAATTTCATTGGTCTAGACTGGACATTTTCACAAAATCAAATTTATACCCAATAAGCATTTTTTAAACCTCTTTTTAAAATAAATTAAAATAAACTTGTCATAATAAGCGAGATCTAAGCGTTTTCAGTTTTATTTTAAGTTTAGTTATTAAATTATTTAACTTTAAAAGTGAAAAAGGAAAAATCTATTTCCTAATTTTTTTCTTTGCAACTTAAAAAATTTGAAATTTTTTTAAAAAAAAAAAATCCCTACAAGTCCTTTTGAGCACATTCTTATTGGAATAAATTTTGTGTCAGAGAGTAAAACATTATTCTCACTACATGGCTTGTATCTGTGATCATAGTCTATGTTTGTGTCTTGACTAAAAGTGTGTCTTTACTAAAACTATTACCATCACTTTCTTACAACTGAAAAGTATTCCGTTGGCAACTATAGCACAACTAATCCTCTGTTTGTTTGATCAGACGCAGATAATCTGTATCATTGGTGTACCAGTATAATGACTGTGGTATGAGCGCATGTGCGGACCTATGCTAATCTTTGCAACTTAGCAAATTTACCCTTAACATTTTCAACTCGCACTAGAGCACATACTGAAATCTAAATTCGTACTTATATAATTATATCCATTTCCATTCCAAATACACATGCATGTATTTCCCAAATCGCTGACGTTTCTGAGCCCATCAGTTTTTCTCAGCCTAACATTTGGCTTTAGATGCATTAGGCGACTTATATTTATTTTTCTTTGACTTGACTGGCTTTTTGCTTAGCACGGATATTCATGCTACTTGTTTGGGTAATTTGGGAAAATCCAAAGTCAATCATATGTAACGGATTTGCGGTTGCCATGCATTGTAAGTGTTGACATGTGTAAATAAGTATGAATAATATTTTGTTTTTGCTCATGTACTTATGACTCCGTAAGTAGCCTCTATACTGATGCGAACACGTATGTTTTGGATTATTTTGTTGAAACTGCAACATTTCAGTGTACGTCTACGCTGAAAAATATTAATGAATTTGAATTTTATGCTAGCTGCTTTTCATGAGTGATTAGTTTTTGCTCCGATAAGTTTCTGGGAAATTTTGTAACTCGAAAATTTTTAAACTATGCTGCTTCTAAATTATTTGTTTAGGCTGTTTGCGTTTATACCAACAGACTTGGCTATACAGACAATACGGGCCAAGTGGGAGGAGATTAATGAGTACACGGAAATCCCAAAAAATCTTTTTATGGAAATAGTGACATTTTGTATATGTGAGAATAGATATTTTAAATATGAGGAACAAATGTATACGCAGTTGAAGGGACTTCCAATGGGATCTCCAGCATCACCTATTGTCGCCGACATTGTAATGGAAGAAATTTTAAGAAAAGCAACGGCAAACACTAGACTACTTAGTAAATACGTAGATGATGTGTTTGCGATAGTGAAAGAGGATAAACTGAATGAAACTTTAGACCTGCTTAACTCCTATCATAAAAACATCCAATTCACGATGGAGTTGGAAAACAATGACAAATTACCCTTTTTAGACTCTTTAGTATGTATAATTGACAACAAAATCAAGCTAGATTGGTATCAAAAGCCTACATCGTCAGGACGTATCATTAACTATCTTTCAAAACACCCCAAAAACATGATTTTCAACACGGCGAAAAACTTCATCAGTAGAGTTCTAGATACTAGCGACGAAATGTTCCACGCTGAGAACAAAAAACGTATAAAACACATCCTGAAGATGAATGATTTTCCATCCGGGGTGATTAATAGGCTGATTAATACACATGAAAACGGTACCAAATCGAAAACTAAAGGCAAAAAACCACTTATATACAAATCAATTGTATATATACCGGGCTTTTCCGAAAGATTACAATGTTCTAATATTTACGACAAAGAAATAATTGGATTAGCACATAAACCGACGTACACTAATAATATATTTTTCAAAAACATGAAAAGCAAAGTGGAAATGATGGACAAAAATAATATTATATATAAAATACCATGTGCAGGAGACGTAGATAACGAATGCAACAAAGAATATGTTGGAACAACGAAAAATAAGCTTAAAACTAGAATAGCTGGACACCGATCGGATATAAAATGTCAAAAATCTAATATCACATATAAAACAGCACTTGCGGCCCACTGTGCGGAGAGCGGACATAAACCTGACTTTGACGCTGTGAGCATACTACAGCAAGAACGACATTACAACAAACGTTTTACTTTAGAGATGCTCCACATAATAGACACGAACGAGAATAAGAGACTGAATTATAAGCAAGATTCGGAAGCCATTGCACACCTTTACCGACATCTGCTTGACTCGCGCAAATCAGTTCACAACAGCATGCCGAACTGACCAGTTGCTGTGCATACAACAGCTGAAGTAATGTATGTATGTTTATAGTAATTATCTTTGTTTACATGTACATATGTATACTTTTATACCTATCTGTGTAAACTAGTGTTAAATAAATATTACATTTTTGTTGTAGTCCCTGATGATGATTTCCGTTGGAAATCGAAATATATTGGAGGTAAAAAACTAAAACAGCGTGTTTTTAATGCAACTGACCTAGAGCCAGCTTCAACAACAAATGATTATATATAGTCAAAAAGGTCGCAAAAAAGTCTAAAATTTGTTTGTCATTAAATATAAAACTCGTGCTCCATTTGTTTTGGATATGGAATTTCCGTTTTGAAAAAATTTCCCAAATATTGTCATCTTTTAATATTTTGTTTTAAGGTTTATTTTTAATCTATACCACATGTAGTCGAGTGTATGCAAGCCTCGTCTAGCTTGAGCGTCCAGCGTACTTGCAGTAATGAGCAATTTAATTAGGCTGGTGCTTGTATGGTTATGCGAGGGATAAAGTCAGTTGAAGTTATTTTATAATTCACCAAAAATTCGCCAATATTATGAAAGCAAATTATATGTTGTTTTTAGATTTATTTAACAGTCATATAGGGTTGATTCACTAATCTAACCAGACTCGTCAGACTTTGTTTTGACTTAAATTTGCCGTTCATAAATTTGACAAATTGTAATACCTTCCTTCCCCATTTGACGTTTCCGTTTTATCTATCCCTATATCTTTCTCTTTCTTTCCTCTTTTGCTTTTCCCCAACCACCATATCCAATTCCTAATCTTTACCCTCTTCCCTTTCCTCTGGTGGTAGTGATATGTAAATAGTTCAAATGATATATCTCTATCTCTATGGCGCGATATACAACAGGTATATCATCATAAACCTCCTAAGAGATTTTTGCGCCAAGCTTCTCTTCCAATTTGTGGTGTGCCGATTTGAATTTTCCCTACAAATTGGTGGGACCTACAGTTTTTTTGCCGACTCCGAACGGCATCTACAAAGCAGACGAATTTTTGCTGAGAAGCCTGTCATGGCAGAAATACACTCGGAGAGTTTGCCAAACCACTGCCGAGGGGCGACCCCGTTTTGAAAAACTTTTTTCAAATCACTTTTGATGTTACCTGTACCAGGGCTCGAACCATGGACCTTCGGTGTGGTAGGTCGGCAACACTACCTTCACACCACGGCGGCCGCAAATGATATAGCGAATTAGAATTTTGTTGCTTTGCACCGCTAACTTTTTCCAATTTCTTTTTTTTTTATATAAAACAAATATCTAAATAAAAAAACTCATTAGCTTGAAACAAATAAATTCCTAGCTATGCCGAATTGCAACTTTATATAGCCTTGTATATCCTGCGTCTTCTTGTATAGCCTGCGCCGTACCCAGCGAGCTCTTGGACCTATCATAAAAGTTTCTTAAAGATCTGCAGTAAGCTTTGAACATGAACGAAGGGTAAACAACACACAAAAATATATGGGCGTGGCGTCGCCCATTTTTCTGAAATTGTGTACATCTTGACTAAAGGCTTAGACCAAACACTTCAGAGTTATGACGAATTGAAATTTTATATAGACTGAGGGCGCGGCGCTGCCAACTTTCCAATACTTATATATAGCCTATGCTATACCCAGCGAACCCCAGAATAAACTGTAAATATCGTTTGAGTACTATGCATTTATTGAAAATTTCAATACTTCGGTATGATATTCAAAACAAGTATCACGCTAATGTTCATACTGGTTCATGACCAAATACTTCCGAACGCTCATCATTTTCAAATGTGCATAATTTTAGTAGTATCTACTTCTCATAATATTATTGTATTTGCATATGAATGTGTAAATTATTATTTATTGAGTCACAGGAGATTATAGTTATATATTTGTTCGCGTCTGTATCTATGTTCGCATGTATAAGTAATTCAGCTTCCACGGTTAATTTGCAAAATATAGAAAAGGGTTGTTTTCTTCGCCAGGTAGGTAGATACAATACAAAATATGTATGGTATAGGTAATTGAGATCTCAACTTATGATAGTGATTTCTGTCACATATTTGCATAAAATTCAAATAATCAATAATTATGATATATGTGGATTTAATTAAATTTCCTAGAAATTATTAAGACAGGGTTCAAAGAAAGAACCAAATATGATTTACGACTTGGTTTTTTAAGGAATTGGAAATTTGTTTAATGTAAAAGCGTGTATTTAACAAACATAGGCCTAAGATATACAGGGTGGCTGATGAATTTTGCTACATTAAGAAACTCAAATAATTTTTTTTTCAGTGTATGGAATTCATTTTTCTTTTATTCATGTTAAAGCTCATTAAATTTTATTAAATATAGCTTAATTAGTTTTAAAAATAATGGAATTTAAATGCCCCCCCTGCTCGTCGATGCATGTGCGGCATCTTACCAAAAAGTTGTTCATTACTGCTTGGAGAGTTGAGACAGGAATAGCCGCAATTGTTTCTCGAATGGATTGCCTTAGTTCATTCAAATTTGTTGGTTTTTGCTTTGAAGACTTCCTGTTTGCAATAACCCCACAAGAAAAAGTCAGGTGCAGTAAGGTCAGGCGACCTGGGTGGCCAACGGAATGTGGAGTTTCTGGATATCAGCTTATTGGGAAATTTTCGTCGCAATTCTGTCATAACAGGTTGGGCTATATGAGGAGCTGCACCATCTTGCTGAAACCATACAGAGTTGAAAGAAATTCTCATTCGGCGTAATTCTGGATAGAAAAACTCTCTCAACATGCTCAAGTAACGGTCTCCAGTAACCGTAACGGTGTGACCGTTTTCTTCGAAGAAGTAGGGCCCGACAATGCAGCGTGATGAAACTGCACACCACACTGTGACACGAAGTGGATGCAATTCCGTCTCATGGAGTATCTGTGGGTTGGAAGCACTCCATATTCGACAATTTTGTTTGTTTATGTTGCCGTTTAAATCGAAATGGGCCTCGTCAGACATGAAAAGACAGTTCAACATGTTTCCATCCTCTTCCACCATTTGAAGCATCTTCTGGCAAAATTCCAAGCGAATCGGCAAGTCTGCAGCATTCAGTTTGTTGCCCATTTGAATTTTATATGGGAATAAGTCCAAATCTTTGTGCATAATTGACTGTAATGACTGTCTGCTTACACCCATTTGAGCAGATAAGCTTCTTGTCGAAACACGTGGATTGTTTTGTATGGCAGAAGCTACAGCAGCGATTGTTTCCTCCGTTCGAACTGAAGGGTTTCGATGGTAAGGTCTTCTGTTGACTGTCCCATGCTCGGCAAAATTGTTTACAAGTCTTATTATGGTCCATCTGCTCGGAGGATTGCCGCCAAACGTGCGCCTATACTCTCTTTGAACCGAAACTACGGACTCCAGTGCGTGATAGCGGCGGACAATCCAAATTCTTGTTTCAGTGTCCCAGTTATCCATTTTTGTTAAATGTAAAAGTCAATCTGCAAAATAAAAAAAAAATTAACCAGATTCATTAAATAGAAAAAAAGTTATTTAATTTTTTTTTGGTAGCGGCTTTCATTAGCCACCCTGTACAATCTCGAAACATTTTTTGTAAAAGAAAAACGATTTTTGACTGGTTTTAAAAAAAAAAACTATGTCAAATACGAACAATTTAGGTTTGCCCTTTTCAATAAGGTGCGAAGGGCTTTAACTATGGATGAAATGTATACACATAGAGAAACAACTTTAAAAAATGTTTTCAAACAACACACAATTGTACATATCCAAGCTCTTCTTTCTTCATATTTTTATAAATGTGTAAATATTTTGTTTTAGTTTACTTTGTTTTATTTTATTTTATTTTATTTTATTTTATTTTATTTTATTTTATTTTATTTTATCTGTTTTTATTTTATGGTGTTTTTATGAGCTTAGAGGTCAGACAAACTATTTAAAACAATCTTGTTTTTTGTTTTAATTTATTTATTTCTAAAACTTCAGCACAAAGGAATATCTAATACATACCCAACATAAATATCGTTAAAATAGGTCACAAGGTCATGCGCTCATCTTCATGTAACCAGCTTAGCAAAATTGCATGCAATAACCGATAACTTACAAAATGACCAAATGTGAAGAAAGTGATATTGGCTTAGGACGGCTTTTGAAAAAAATTTATGTGAATCTTGTTTGTTGCTGAAATATTTAACTCAACCAAATAAGTCAATCCTTGACAATTTACTACCCATTAACACTCACTGAGACAATAAGAACAAAACGCGTGCTTCCAAGAAAGCATAAAAAATGCACAAAAATCTAAAAAAACAAAAAGAACTTACGCTATGCAATTTTGCATTCTTTGGCTTGCTTTCTAACTTTTTGTCTAAAAGCAAAAGTCACGTACAAACTACGCAACCCAAGCGCGAAATATCAACGGTAATTTCTAAAAAAATAATTCCTAGAAGAACGTAATTTCATATAAGAATAAGCAGAAAATAGCGAGATAAAGGGCAATATTATTTTTGAAAAAGAAAATAAAAAACTGTTTGAACAACAAGGAGTAGAAACTAAAAAAAATTGCAAGAAAAGGTTTGAGTTGAAACAAAAACAATTTTTTGCTAAAAAATGAACGCAAAAATAACGTTCAACTACTTCAATGGAAAGCGAAAAATAAAAACAACAAAAGTAGCAACTTACACTAGCACTGAAAAACTAAAAGAGTCAGAACAACTAAAGCAAAAAAGGACACTACCTTTGACAGCAAAAATGCAAAGCAATTACTCAATAACATCAACAAATACACATGCAATTTGCACATACACACTTACTGTAATGGATATTGAGTAAAAAATTACTTCAAGGACTTCTACGAAAAAAGATGCAACTTATCAGTCTAACGCGTAATATTTGCTGTAATAGACATATTAAGCAGTATAATAACTTCAAGAAAAGCAACAACAACTATTATATTATACGCATACACACACTTATATATTGCTTCACGCATTAAAAAAGACAAGGTCATCCGCAACGCCTTGCCAAATAAAACAATTCAAGAATATCGATTTAACTAAAAGAACTTACCACACACTTTGAATGGCAATGTTTATATGGTAGGCGTTATGTTTTAAATTTAGGCGGAATATTTCAATAAACTAAATATTTCGTGATAGTTCTTTAAAATATACGCAAAAAAGGGCGTTGTGTTTTAAAACTGGGCGTTATATTTTGCCACAAAACAAAGCATGTTTTAGATTAGAATAGCGTGAGGTGATGCTAACGAAATGACGGGCGTATTGCGCATGCGCGCACGTTTAAGGTAAATGAAGCCGCGCTTTACAAGCTAAATGAAACCGATGAGGCTAGCAGGTATGTATGTGAATGCGTTTTCTGTGTCAGGTATTTTATCTATTACTAAATCAACAATTAAATGTCTTACAAAAGCGTATCTTGCATTGTCAGTTAAATGTTTAAGAAGGGAAGGAACACCGAAAATATGAAGATAACATTAAAAAGCAACAACATTTTTCAAACAACAGTGACCTTAATACTTTTATTTTTCTGTCGCTTTTTTTTAAACGCGCCATGCGTTTTAAGGTACAGTTTCACTTAGCACACTCATATGGAATTATGGAGACATCCCTTATATTTGTTAAGTGAAATGCCTTCCTTGCAAGTCAACAATTTTTAAATTTATTTGCTTAAAAAAATTAATAGAAATTTGATTTTTTGAAAAATTAGGCTGAGCTTATTATTTTAAGCGAACATAAATTAAAGTTATATTCTCAAATAACGTTTTTATTTTTGCACTACAAAATCCTTGCACGCTTCTCAGAGTCCGATTTTAATCGTTATATCTCCGAAACCAGTAGAGATATATAAGTTGGTCGCACCACTTATTGGAGTACTCATAAGGACCTTTCGTTTGATGCCCATATTATACTTACACATTTTACGCCAGCCATAACTGCGAAACCGGTAAAGATATTGAAATAAGGAATATCTTAAATGTTAAGTTAAACGTCTAGTAACGCAGCTATGCAGCAGCTTTTTAGTGATACGAACCCAAACATACAGACAGAAAAAAAATTCTAAAAACTGTTGCCTTGGCTTCTATTAGCTCAATAATAATTCCTACTTTCAATTTTTCTGTAAAGATATAATTATTCGTGGCGAGGGTAGCGCCAACGCTAAATGAAGTTAATTATAAATTAAAAGTATTTTAGAACCCTCAGTTAATTTCAACAAATGGTTAAGTGACAATGTACTACACATTACAAGTAACGCATTTTGCTTGCCAATACATATAGATAAATGCCTATTTTCAGTCCTTCACATCTTTTGGAAGTGGAGGTTGTATGGAGTTAATGCTTTTGGTGGGGACACCGCCCCATTGACGATTTGTAGCTTGCGACCGTAATCGGAAAACAGACAATCATACTTTTTTTTTCTTTCTTGTCTCAACAACGGAGGGATGTAAGTGGTCGTGTTTGATTCGAGGTGGTCGTTGTAACAAACGAACTACCGTCCATTCGTTTTATCAACTAGTTTCTCAACTACATACCTTCATAAATTCACTAAAGCCCCTTTAAAAGGTTGGGTGTTTTATTCTTAGCTGTTTGGGGATCTGTTTTTGTTAAACGGTACCCGTAGCATATATTCCATTTCATACAAAAACACTATCAATTTTATCGAAGTGAAAGATCGGTCAATATATATTTCGCTGTCTTTACTAATATCTTCTGGAAGTTTTTGAAATACTGTTCCTTTGTTACCTAAATTGTAGTTGCATTATTGGTATAATTTATTCATCGATATAAAGTTTTGTTGGCCTCGCTAGTTATTAACAGTCTTTTAAAACACTTTTTGACCTTTAACCTCAACCTCACACAACTCGTTTCTTTTCTTACGCAGAAGCTGTTAAGTTGTTGACAAAGGCATATAGTTCCTAATTTAATCGATAACTGGGTAGCTGTGTAAGAGCTGGCACTTCGAAAGCTGATTGGTAGTTTCATGCAAAGAGCAAGTATGAGGGCCCCAAATAATTTCCTATACTCACTAGATATAGCTTGAATTTAAATTTTGGCTTTTTGTACTCAAAGAAATATTGAAAAGTGACCACGTAACCCTATCCGCTGCATTATTTGGCTAGCCATTTAAGTTTTTTTTAGTGATGCACTCTTATTTCTTCAGCCAATTCTTGTCCTCTGTAGAGCTCTTTTCAGTAATCAACTTGTTATTCAGCAATATTTGCGTCTTCATTATCCGATTTTCAATTGTGGTTGGATTCAAAGTAACTTGTGGAACTCGCATTCGTACAATTGAGACTAGTTCCAGGTCTTCATCGCCGTCCAATTCATACATGTCCATGCAGCCTGCTGGACATTTATGAAACCTTAAAAACATATTCAAAATGTTCATCGTTATGGTATGTCTATCGAATAATTTTTAATAGGTGTCTGATGTATTTCATGCTCAAATAGTTGCTTCGGTGATCTTGCTTTTTTCTTAACCGTTCGGATTCCCATAACACCGCGTTACACACGTTCTGTCCCATGAACCAAATATACTCTTTCGGAAAGGGGAGAAAAAATAAAAATACACGTGTATCGGCGATTTTCATGTACAAGTCAGAATTTTTTTTTTTGTATAATTATACATTATTGTATATCGTTTTTGTAACGCAGTGTAATAATTGGATGTTGTAATCACAATTTACTATGAATGAAATAGGGCGGATAGCAGCTTGGAGTTTTGTAAATTTTTGTTCTTTTAATAAACGTTTATGATATTTTTAACCATGATAACATTCACTTTCGAGAATCGACTTATTTATGACTCACGTCCTATGATTAATTTTTATTAAATTCTCAATCAATTAAATTTACAAAATACAATGCGTTAAAACTTGTTCACATATCAAAATCCATTTGATCGATTATATTTTATTATGTCATCGACCAAAGTTTGTTTTATTAGTTTGAGCTTACTGTTGGTATTTCACTTTGTTTTGTAGTTGTTATACCACTCTTAGTTGAAAGTACAAGTGATGACGGTGGCTTCAGCTAAATAGTGCTTTTTTGTAAAACAAATTAAAATATATATTATCTATCATAATAAAAAGGGACCCCTTAGAAAATCTGGTTTGAGATACAGAGTATGTCTCAGTTTATGCGCTGTGTCTTTAATGTTTTTCTTGCGAAAAAAACTTAAATACTCATAAGTCCAATGAGTTTCATATTATTTTTCATCAGATGTATATAATGAAATAGTATGTAAAACACGATTTTCTATAAACATCACGCAAAATATAGATTCATACCTATGAAGTGTTGTATGAAACCGATTTGGTTTTAAGAAATATACATTTGTGTTAAATTTTCAAATTTTCAGGTCAGTTATGAACATATATATGTATTTTGAAATCTGTGCTTATTTTATGTCTAAGGAACCCGAGGTGGGAACATATTTGGCAGTCACAGCTAAACCTAATCTTTTTTTGTGACTGAAGACATTTTAAATTAATCGTTCGGCTTAAAATATTTATATGATTTCCTATATCCAATAAAAAAATACTACAGAAACTTGATTTTTAACTAACTATGGCGCTCATAAAAACCGATTTGCTTAGATATATATATATATACATTGTACAAGCATACATAATCACATGTTGCTTTGCATACGAAATTTATTGGGTGTTAACTCCGCCTATTTTTTGAGCGATATTGAGCAAAGAAAAAATTTTTACATACATATATAGAAATTTGTAGCACAAACATTTTTGTGGGGAGTCAAAACTAGTTGAAGGCAATGAAATAATATCAAAAAACCAGTTGACGGCTCGAGCGAAGCAGAAATAGAAACGCATGAACTGTAAATACGCAGCTAGACTTCCTATATGTACTTAGTCATGTTCACATATGTACATATATTTCTATACACGTAGAAGCTTTATATATCTATGTATATGTGTGCTTCACAGCTGCATTAAAAATTCAAATATTGCACTCCATTTCTAACCTTAAAGTAATAGCTTGTATGATAAAGAAAAGGGCACAAACTAGAAATATAAAGCGTTAAATACAAAACAAAATAACCTTTCTTGTTTAACATAGTACATATGTACCTAATTTGTTATATAATATTTGTACATTTACTAGTATGTACATATGTACTACATGTATGGAGAGTTAACTAATTAGAAAAGTATACGAGTATAGGTCGTTGGCGTAGAGCTACAGCGAGCAAAATATCATTCAGTGTTTTAGATACTGCACGGCAGTTGTTGGTAACAGCAAAACATTTAAGTGAAACCATCATTTTAAACAGAGACTTAGCAAAGCTACATAATATTACAGCCCAATAACAAAGAACTTTAACATAAATAACAAACCTAACTATTTACAAGCAGCCAAAATGATAAGTCTAAACTTAAGTTTGCTGTATGCTAGTTATAAATTAGGTAAAAAAAGTGATCAACAATTTTACTGAAAATAAAATTTAATTTCAAAAGCTTTGTCACCGAATTTTTCTTGTGCAGTGAAAACCTTGTCTTGCTCGCGCTTAGCTAGCAGTGAACGATTTTATTTGATGTGCTATTAGTTTCAAAGTCTATGTAGTCGGCAAAGGAATAAATATCCTAATTAATCATCAACAGCAGGTTTTTGTTGTCAACCCCAAGGTCAAGTTATGCTGCCAATAGCCGTATACAGACGCTCCAGAATATTTTTAATTCCTCACAGTGCTCTCACTTATACTTCTCGTTAAGTTATTGAAACAGTACGAAACGCCCAATATAGTTTTACCCAATGTAGGTAGTGTCCTTTCATTTGCATAATACAGGGTGTTTTTTTTACAGGTTTGTTTTTCGAGTAGAGATAAAACTGGCATTTTGTGGTCAAATCTGGCAACTCTAATGTCATTTATGTTCAGTTTGGTTTGCCATTTCATCATGAACAGGTTGACAAAAGAACAACGCTTGCAAATCGTGCAAATTTATTTCGAAAATAATGGTTCAGTTCGCGAAGTTTACCGTGAGCTCCGTCCATTTTATGGTCGACATAATCGTCCATCAGAGCAATTAATTCGGTTAACCATGGATCGTTTTCGCACTACGTTTACTCTATGTGATAATACGCATCCGCAGAGACGTCGAACAGTGCGCACCGAAGAAACAATTGCCGCTGTAGAGCAAAGTGTTGAAGAGGACCCGAATGAATCGATTCGCCACCGCGCACAGCAATTGGAGCTTTGTCCATCAACTTTATGGAAGATTTTGCGCAAAGATCTTGGCTTGCGACCTTACAAGATCCAGCTTGTGCAAGAATTAAAGCCGCGAGACCATGCAATGCGTCGTGATTTTGGTGTATGGGCCGAAAATGAGATTGATTTCGATGCTGATTTTCATCGCAAAATTTTGTTCAGTGATGAGGCTCATTTTTGGTTGAATGGCTACGTCAACAAGCAAAATTGCCGCGTTTGGAGTGAAGAGAATCCACATGAGACCCTTGAAACGCCATTACATCCACAAAAACTGACTGTTTGGTGTGCTCTATGGGCTGGTGGAGTCATTGGGCCATACTTCTTCCGCAATAATGCTGGAGAGGCAGCTACCGTTAATGGAGACCGGTATAGAGCCATGATAACCGACTATTTTGTTCCCGAATTGGATGGCATGAATGTGGATGAGTTGTGGTTCCAACAAGACGGCGCTACATGCCACACAGCGCACGTCACAATCGATTTATTGAAGGAAACATTCGATGAGCGCATAATTTCGCGGAATGGACCTGTCAATTGGCCACCAAGGTCGTGTGATTTGACACCATTGGATTATTTTCTTTGGGGATATGTGAAGTCGCTCGTCTACACCAACAAACCAGAAACGTTAGGGGAATTGGAAGCCAACATTCGTGGCGTTATTGCCGACATACGGCCCCATATGCTCGAAAAAGTGGTTAAAAATTGGACCTGTAGAATTGGCTTTATTCGAGCCAGCCGCGGCGGCCACATGCCCGAAATCATATTTAAACATTAATGGCATAAAATTATCCTTCCACTAAAGCCATATTGATGGACCTTAAAATGATTTTCTTGTGTTTTATTTCAATTCGAAGTTCTATACCCCTAAAAAAAACACCCTTTATAAAATGTTTGTTTCCAGGAAGTGCTGCCTCTCTCTTTTTTACACAGGGCGCTGAAATGAGAATTTAAGGCGAGAGTATTAAAATTGATTCCAACCGGTCCGTTCATATTCTGCGTTAATCTGAATGTAGATCACTATGCTATGTTATAAACGGAGGGTGAAGAAATTTAGCACCCTATCATCAAACGAAATGATTTAGAGGCTTTTCGAACTGTGGATAGCTAGATAGTTGGGTACCTACTAGAGCAGACATACTGTTGCTGTTGTTTCCGAAGGTTTAGGGATGTGTATAGTACTTTGCCGTACATGAATCCGGTATACTGCATTGCCAGCTCCTCTAATAGATATACCACTGGTGAAAGAGTGTCTTATATTATGCTATAGTATAAAAAGAAGTTAACCAGGGTATTCTCACCAGAAAAAATTATTCAGCTAGGAGTCTGTCTTTTTCGGTTGCAGAAACAAAGCCGTCTTCTTTATTCGCCCTTACCAAAATAACTGCCTGCCTTGTGACATCCATAATATTTCGTGTAGAGTGGGGATTCCAGTCTCTGAGCTCCCGAGTACATCGCCGAAACGGCCTGTGTCATCTTCCCTATTAAGGGTCTGGACGTTCCTGGCTCATAGCATATAAAAAGTTACTTTTTTCAGTGTTTGTTAATATAATTCAATGGAAATGGGCTCTGATCCAAGTATGTACATACAAAAAATATTTACGGCATTTGAAAGAAATATGCGAAATTCAGCAGGTCGTGTATTATTAAATCATAGACCATATCCAGCTAAGTCACTGTTAAACCCACCTTTGTTACAAGCCATTCTGTAAATAGAAAACTGTAAATCGCTAAACAGAATAAATTACCGCTATCAGTTAACAGCTGACTGTTAAAGCGCTTAACAGAATTGAACACCATAACAGTGAAGAAGTAGCTGTTAAAACACCAGTAATAGTGAGCAAGTTACTGTTAAAGCACGGAACAGAATTGAGTTAACAAATCACTGCAATTTAATATATTTTTAGTAGACAGAAAATCCTTCGCTGCTGGCAGTGATGTTAACATGACTGTTGATCTGTATATGTACGCAGCAGCGATCACTGCCGCCGCTTTATTGCTACTACAGCGCTGCTTCTGCTGCTGTCGCTGAGCTGCTCATTCTCTCACCTGAGAATGTTATTGGTGGTGGTTTGTGTTTTAAGTCATTTGTTTCTTTCACAACTACACACACACATCTCAATTTACGCTGCTAACTGACTTTTATAGCAAACAACAAACAGCAAAGGCAGTGCGCTCTACCCGTTTGATTTCTGAGTTATTGACTTCAGTGGTTAACTCTGCCCATAGGGTAGTGCGCGTAGTATTGTATTGAAAAGTGTGAACGAGCTATGCTTCTTGTAAGACATTGGAAGACGCTTCAACTCAGTTGTGTGCCAGTTGTCGAAGTGTAGAAAACGTACAGCGCGAAAAGTAAGAAAATCGTTGAATAAGAGAAAGAAAAAAAGATAAAAGAACGGGGTAAACTACATAAAGACTGGTTTAAGACTATTTTTTACCTAATCGGGAAAAAAGCAAAAATGAAATATTGTATAAAAAGTGTTTGAACGTACACACATTTTTTAATAAATATAAAAAACTCGTTTATTATTAAAACTGTGCAGTGGTTGATTGGAAGTGGAGCGGAAAATTATAGAAAACTTTATGCCAATAGAACTTATAAAATTAAGCAACAAAAAAACACATTTTAAGAAAAATTTTATTTTTGGTGCAATAAAAGATCATTGGTACTGTTAATGAATAACAAGATTGAACAAAAAACTGGAGAAACTTTCAACTTTTTAATAAATATTCTGACTTGCTTGAATATTTTTTTCTTGCATTAAATACACTAAAAGTGATTTCATTTGCGTCAAAGCAGCAGCCGCTGGTGGAAGCAATTTATCAATTGAACATACAATTTATTTGAAAAGCTTACATAAGAGCACACCAAATAACTAATAATTTAAGGTGAGTTCAAACTTAAAAAAAATCTATAATTAGAAAAGTGCGTAAAACAATATTGACACAGAGGCGTAGTTGTAGCTTTAAATTTGTCACACAAATCGTTTTTCAAAATTCACGTTAAAAAGCATTTCATGGCAGGGATCTTTGTAAACTTAAAAAGTGCTAACTTAAACATACCCTTTACAGTTGGCCAAGTGTTAGTGGGTATGTGTTTGTTGTTGTAACAGTACCTTGTCCTGCTTAACTGACATATTCTTTTGTAAAATAACAGCGAGTATTTTCTTTAAGGCGGCTTGGCTGTAGTCAGAAGAGTTGTTGTTGTTGTTGTTGTTATTAAGAGTGCTTTGCCCTACCTAATGGGCATGCTCACGATGGGAATCTTCATCAAGCTTTTCTAGCGGAAGCCCAAGGAAATACGTAGTTTTAACAGGGTAAGAATGTGTCTTTTTTGATAGCATCGACGGAGATGAAGTAGTTGCCGTCGGAGAGTCAATCGTCACAATGATATTTCACTGTTGTTGTCTTGTGATTTCTAAGGGGCTGATTATGACGCAGTCGACCACATTTACATTCACCAGTATGAAATACCAAACAAATTTACCTAACAACTTCTATTTACTGACACTCACTGAAGAGATTTTTTCTTTCAACGAAAAGAAGTGACCGTTGCGTTTTACATAATAAGGCCGTTAGTTTTGTTTTAACTTTTCTTATGAAAAGGATCACAGGTATACAGACTGCAACCTTAAATTCTTACTATAGCGCAAGCTGAGCTACATGTTTTTATTGCGCAATACTATTGTCTTATGGGTGATAAACGAGGTATAGTATGGGCGTGCTAATATATCGAAGGTCACAGCTGAAGATGTGTTCGAAGATAACTTTTGTTGAATTTGTAACTGGTGTTGTATTAAAAGGAGTAAGGCTTTGCTTGGTTGGTTCACTGGCCTCTGCGATATAGCTCTACCAGCTACTTAAGCTTATTTGAGGGTTTGTTAATCGGCTTTAGTGAGAGAACCACAGCATAGAAAAATTGCGGGTTGTACAAAATATTGTCAAATTGAAAAAATTTATAAAGCTCCTTTGAAAAACATGACCTTTTCAAGTTTCATCTATCGCTGCTTCCAGCTTTGGTGGCTTCCTTCTCAGGGAAGGCGGTACAGGCGGTCAACGGTGTTGCTGTATTATTTTATGTTTGTAAGTATGAGAAGAAGAAGAGATAGTCCCACCAATAAGTATACCGAAATGATCAGGGCGATGAGCTGAGTTGATTTAGCCATGTCCGTCTGTCTGTCAAACTAGTCCCTCAGTTTTAGAGATATTCCGATGAAATTTGGTAGGAGGCAGCCATTTTGTAAAGCATTAATCATTTGTAGGAACCAGCATGATCGCCAATACAGCGCATAGCTCCCATACAATCGATTGTTCCGATAAACGGGTTTTGGCCTCTAACTGTTGCAATTAAAAAGCTAGGAAGATAAACTTTTGCCGTTTTAGTAAATATTATATATGTAAAGTGTGTAGTGAAAATCACCCAGATCGGACAAATATAACTTATAGCTAATTGTGAAAGGTATTAAGTCTTCGGCACAGTCGAAGACAGTCCTTTCCTTACTTGTTTCCTAATAACTTAAGTTTTTCTTCAATCACAAACGAGACTTTTGTTCTTTGGTCTTTGGTAAATAAAATCTTGAAGTCCGAAGCATACTAGATCTTAGTGCGAAGGTTACAAACACTTTGTTTTAGGTCGATTTTGGCTATTATTGCTTGATGTCTTAGATAACAGTAGAATTGAAATTTTTAGTTTTTGAGATTTTTACAAAATAAGTTTGCATTTTTTTTGCACATCTTTATGTACTAGTAAAGTATGAATTCGTACGGTTGCTTTGTGTTCTAAGAAAAGTCACGCTACATCAACTTGCAGTTTATTTATGAACTCTACAACACTCTAGAATACGAAAATATTTAAACACAAGATAAACAACAAGGAAGATATGCGTAAAAACTAAATAGTCTGGGTTATTTTTTAAGCAACATTTCACCCGCTGAGCGCATGCGCTTCAAGGATGCAACTACTACACACAACACTTCTACCAAAATAGTGCGTTTGAAGAAGCGTAACTCCAATATTACACGTGACAACGTAAATAAATAAAAGATTATTCACGTAAAAAAATCATAAAATACACGATTTAGTTGACCAATTTGCCCGCTGTCTGTTTTTGTTATGAAAATATTTTTAAAGGGCGTTTTGTTTTAGTTTCAACTATTAGTTGGCTATGAAACTAATTCAAGAGCACTAGCCTTTTCACCCTTCGTCACGCTGTTAGGTAACACTAACAACATATATGTCATTATGAGTAACAATAATAATGAGTTGTAGCAAATAATAACACCAAAATAACATTCGAGTAACTAAAAGGTTAGGTAAGTGAACGAGTAACTTGTGCGTGTAACAAAAAACAATTTATTCATAATTTCTTAAAAACCTCAATAACTCCTATCCAGCGGGATTTTTTTTCTCATTTATTTAGTTCCTTTTTTTGTTGTACATACAAAACGCCCATTTTTTGGCAAATCTTTTGTTTGCTTAACAGTTAGCGGCTGCGTGATAAATTCTTTAAGAGATTTGAAAGGAAATTTTGCAATGTCCTTGCAAAATCTTAAGCATATGCACGCGTGTGTTTGTATGAGTTTAAACGTTTGCGTACTCCTTTTGCAAAATTCACATATAAAAAGCGGACGAGTTAGCGAAACTAGCATTTGCAAATGAAGCGTCGGTAGTAACAGTAGCATTTAGCTAGTGGAGCAGTTATAAAAAAAATATATATATTCAAATTTTGAAACAAGCGAGTGTGCAATAAAAAAGTAAACATTTTTTTAAAGAGTATAGAAAAAGTGTATTTAAAAGAAATAAATGGCTGAAATGATGGACGTGTGTGTGCCTGAAGTAGGGCTAAATATGGTTAGTTGAAAATGAAGTTTGCATAAGCGCACAACGAGTTAATACATTTCTAAGCAAAATACAAAAGCTAATAAAAAAAAATATTTATGTAGTAAGAAAATTAACAAAGTTATTGTTTAAATAGTATTCAAAATTTAGTTTGTGTGCAAAAAAAATTGTTTAAAATAGTTTTCCCTGCCTAGTTGCGGTTCTAAGGGCAAACTTCTGTTGCCAGAAAAATTTTTAAATTTTGAATCTTTTTTCCTTTTATAAAATGATATGTGTTTCTGAGCTATAACAACTTTTTAAATATTTTTCTAACCCATAAAAAGTAAACCTAATTAAATAAAGTTATATACTATCGATATCGATAAAAATCGAAAGCATCAATCACTATCGGTACATGCATATTTGTACCGTTTTTTGTTTATTTATTTATTCAAAAGCTAAATTATAATCTCAAATTATAATATAGCTATAAAGCCATAGAAACGAAGTCCTTAGTCTTTTGCCGATATCCCCTAAAATATATTGCTTAAATTCTTATAAAAACCAAATTTTAGTGTTACCATGAAAAAAAACTTAGCTGCTTTAGATTTATTGAATAATTTAGCTTAAATCAAAAACTAAACTTAAATTTTTGTGAGAATTTTTTTTAAACTTTAAAATCTATTTTGTTAGTTTTAAAATTTGTATTCTTTCAATATAATAAATCTATATAGCACTCTTTCACATAGTTATTAATTATTATCTCTCTCTTTACTTTCAGATGAATCAAACGTGTAAAGTTTGTGGTGAACCCGCCGCCGGTTTTCACTTTGGTGCTTTTACATGCGAAGGCTGCAAGGTAAATATCTGGAATAAATTAATAAATTAGTATTAAAACTTGTAGCAATGCATGAAGTATGTGTGAAAGAGGCACTTTCCTAAAACAGAGCTTTAAGCTTATTTAACTTACAATGCTGCAGTTTTTGCTAAAACAAAAAAGTATTGGAAAGTCATTTGTATATAAAAGCTTTTAATAATAAAGTATTAAACAAATAGTGAGGAAAGCATTAAACTAGAAGCTCAAAAATCAGGGGTTTCCTAAAGCTTACATCTATAATTTGCGCTTGAAAGCTTTTTATAATAAAACATTAAGTTAATAATTAAGAAAGCTTTAAAAAAGAAGCTCGAAAATCTGTTTTAAAGTTTACATTATAATTTTGATATCATAATCTAAAAATGTATTTTAAAATGTTTGCAACTTTCATTTTAGTTTGAAATATTATGATACTGCGCACTTCATTCGTTGAGCTTTCAAAGCTTGCTTGTGCTGACTCAAGTATTATTTTTAATTTAAACCGCTACGGCAGCTTTCTTTCTATATTCTAAACCAAATTACGATTATACTCATACCAGACAATTTTGCTTATACATTCTCTTCCATTCCTCTCATTACAGTCATTTTTCGGTCGCTCCTACAACAATCTCTCTTCGATCAGCGAGTGCAAAAACAATGGCAAATGCATTATTGACAAAAAGAATCGCACCACTTGCAAAGCATGCCGCCTACGCAAATGCTATACGGTGGGCATGTCAAAGGGTGGCTCACGTTATGGACGGCGCTCCAATTGGTTCAAGATACATTGCTTACTCCAGGAACAACAACAACAAGCAATCGATGCAGCAAACAAAGCGGCCGCCGCAGTTGCTGCTGGTGGAAATCCCGCCGGTGCACCTAACTCAAATGGTTTCAATGATATGGTCGCTGCCGCCACTAAACAACATATGCAATCTCTTAATCCACATATGGCAGCCGCTGGCGGCTTACTCGGCTATCCAGGTTATCATCTACCCGATATGATGTCACAGGCTACGCCATTTATGACAGCGCGTCATCCTAGTGCAGCCGATGCTGCAGGATCATTACCTTTCTTTAGCATGATGAACTCAATGCCAGGCATGGGTTCAGCGCCTTCAGCTTTCCAGTTGCCGCCACATTTGCTTTTCCCAGCTGCCGCTGCAGCAGCTGCTTATAATCCAAATGCTGCCGCTGCCGCTGCAGCAGCCGCTGATGCCGCTTACCGCTCGGAAATGTATAAACATCGTCAATCGGTGGATTCTGCGGCATCGGGGGATTCAGCGCATCGTTTTTCACCACAGGCGTCTGCTGCTGCTGCTGCTGCAGCTAGTGCAGAACAGCAAAAGCGTGAACAACATGAAGCAGTGCGTAAGTCGCCAGAATTATGTGTTTCAGGTGATGACGAACATGAGGATGAATTGAATGTGCACTCTGCGTCACCCAAGCCAACGGCTATGCATGTACATCAACAACAATTGCAACAACAACACCTACAATCACATCACCATCAAATACATAGTCCTATTGCGATACGCGCCACACCTCAGCACACCATGTCCGCACAAAGCAGTCCACTCTCTGTACCCATACCTACCTCCGCATTAACACCAAATTCAGTGCATTCACCAACACATCAACCCAGCACACCAACTCCTACAGTCAGCGCCACCGCAGATCCCGCTGCACTCGCATTCGCTGCCAAGATGCAATCACTCTCACCTGTATCCATGTGCTCCATTGGCACTGATAGCGTTAACACTACAAACTCACATGTACAACGCGCTGATGCACAAGATTGTCCCATGGATCTTAGCATGAAAGCGGTCAGCTCAACTACATCACGTTCTTCGTCGACGGCGCACGGTAGCAGTCAGGGTAGTGGCAGCAGCGGTGGCGCAGATTGTGATATGCATTGTGAGTTGAGTGAAGAAGAAACAACGGTAACAATCGATGCACGCCGCAAATACTTTCACTTTAATAGCAGCGAACACAGTGAGTCGGATGCCTCATCAGACTCAAGCGGCGCTGCTGTGGGTGTAATCAAACGTCCGAAAATGATCGATGAAGGTTATAATTCAGCTGGTTATGCATCCTCACTTGGATCGGCAGTGTCGACAACATCAGCGACCAGTTTGCATGGCATATTTGTATGTGTATAAATTGTTGTTATGCATATGAGGCTATGGTGGTCGTGTTTGGCGCCGGCGCTCAAAAGCACAGAAGGTGGTTGCCAGCGTGTGGAGTAATCGTAGTGGGAGGAGTTCGCTCGCTAACTTGGCAGCTTTTGTTTTTGTTTTCACTAGTACACAAGCGCTAGAAATTCAAATGAATTTTCCACACATAAACAAATGTAGCTCAAGCCAACACTCTCTCTTAGCTTATCAATCGATTTTTCGAACACCTACACACAAGCTTCAAATACTAGCGCGCTCAGCTAACGGTGACTGTCGGTTAATGCATTAGATCTTGATTTTTGCGTATACTTGAACTTCTCTTTATTTCTCTCAAGCAGTGCTTTAATGGTTGCTTTGTTAGCGTGCGTTAGAGTGAGACGGCAATAGCATTCAAAGCGTATTTAAGTATATGAGCAACAAAATAGTGGATAAAAAAAACAAAGCACTTACACCTTTGTGTTGAAGTAAGCCCAAATATTGATAAGTAATTGATTTGAATCGCAATATAGTCGCACTTAGTCGGTTTTATTTTAATTAATGTGAATGCAAAAAAGATAATGTATAAATATGTTATGTAAGTATTTAAAAGAAATATCAAAGCATAGAGAATATAAAAAATATAAAAATAATAGTAAACAACACACGAAGAAAATTTGCAAAATAATTAAGCTATGAAATAATAATTAAAAAATAAATAAACATTTAGCTAGCAAAAAATTTTAGTTATACATTATTAGTAATAAATGTTATAATTTAAAATTCTCCTGTATATAATAAAATTTTAAGTTTTAACATGTTCTCAAAAGTGAAGCTAAATTATGTATATTATTTAAAAAAGAATTTTGTTAAAGAACTTTAAACTTTTAATACATATTACGACTATTATACTCCAACTTTCTAGTTTTAGTTAGATTTGATTTTCTTGTAGAATTGAAGCATATATTTAAGAAGAAGTAGAAAAATAAAAAAGTTAAAACAAAAAAAAACTATTTTGGCAGATTCAATTTTTATTTCTTCAAGTTTGAGGTTAACTATTCTGTGTTTAATGCGGTATCCATTATAAAACTATAAACACTATTCAATTTGTGGAAACCATAAGCTTGTTTGCTGAATTTGTTTTTATATACAACATTTTTCTTCTTTATTCAGAAATAGGTGTATAAGGCTAGCCCGCCATTTTGTTCAGTACCATTGCCTATAAATACGAGTTTTCTGGCGTTGTATCGGTGTAGCGGTTTATGTAGAGAACATTTCTCTGCCCTGTTAAACGGCAAAATCGAGCAAGAATCCTTCTAGACAGAATAAGATTGGAATTTAAATCTTATCTAATCAACCGGAAAGAAGGATTTCCTACAAACTGCGAAATATTGAAGCCTGACATAAACGAAAATAATTGGGCCATATCAGTGTGGCCTCAGAACTGGTAAATCTACCATAGACTAGATATTTACTATGCGCCAAATCTTGGAAAACCCCGGGTTAAAGAAATGTTATAGATTACCTTTTTGAAAGCAAAACTTATGCTGGTGTGAAAAATGATTCTTTCGATTTCTTTAATGGGAATCTGTAGAAAACAATACAAGCTCCAGAAAAATTATTATTTCAAATGCGTTGCTTAGATGTGTAAAGCTCCTATTGAAAATTCGAATCAGTGTCAAAAACTACCATAGAAAAATTGTTGATTGTGTAAGTGGTTTTTGGAAGTTAGTTTGTTTTTAAACGACTATTTCAGATTCTATATTAAGAAATGTAGATTTTATAAACTTCATTGCCATTTGTTGGTAGTAGTGCCTATTGTACCAGTTTACTAGCCAGCACTCCATTTTATTCATTCAAAATAGTATTGTAGAATTGTTTGTTTCTTTTTCGTCTGGTAAAGAACCATACAACAGCAAACGAATGGAAAGCAACAATAGCAAAACTATATGATCAGCTTAACATTGGTAGCAGGCAAAGCTGTATAACTCAAAGTGTATTTTGTATGCGTGTGTATGTGGGTGGAAAAGAACGCAACTAAAAAGTAAGTAAAGAGAAAAATATCATGCCGCAGCTGCTTCTCATGCTCCTGCTTGAGTTAGCAGCTATTTGTTGATCGCTGCCCAAAACAACCACGTGCTGATTTAAATAATAAACTTAATATTAAGACATATAAAAGTCATTCGTGTTACGGTGTGGAATTTTAATCGCTTCATTAACTTGTGAAAGAGTTGTTACGCGTCACAACCAAAAGCAGTTACCGCAATATCAGCACCAACGCTACTCTCACAAGCTAAAGGAGCAAAAACAAAACACTGTCACATTCACAAACAAACAAACACAGCGCGGGTAGCAGCAAATGTAACACATAATAATGGACATGACATTAAATATTTATTCCTAAGCGGGCTTTGCAGGCGCTAACGGCTGTGGTTGCAGCTAACGTAGCAGTACAACAACAAAAACTGCCCCGCATAATATCACCATTTCAGCATATATTCTTCAGGTTATTGTAGTAAATTGTAATGGTTGTATACATAATTCATTTTGATTTACTTCACAATGTCATGGGTGCAGACATTATTAGGGAGTTCGTTGCTTAAGTCTTTTGTACAGAATTTGTCGTAGCACTTGATTTAGTTTTATTGCCAATTTTGAATTACTTTGCAGAATATATGAGTTCGCACTCTTAGCTTTGGCAAAAGGTATATTGTACACTGCTGGTAAGTATTAAAATAAGGGCAAAAATAGCACATTAAAGTGGTAAAGAGAAAGAAAATTAAAAATCATACTGTTTCTATGTCAGAGCCCTGCCAGTCTCTAGCCAGAGTTATCTTTTGTAAAGAGAATCTAGCCAGGACCAGTCTTAATTATAGACTTTCCTAAATTGTTTTCTACTTGGGATGGTTCCACCGTGACTCGAATGCGTAGACCTGGTTGGAACTTGTTGTTTTCATAAGAGCTTACAGGGCTCCTATACCCTCAGATTAGTATAGAAGGTACTTGAGATGATCAGTTTACAGCATTGAGGGATCTCATCTAAAGTAGTAATTGACTGATATTGTAGTCGAGAGGAAATCCTTGAGTGTACTTTAATTTTTAATATAAAGCAATGTAGAGTATGTCTGTTGGGAGGTGTAGACTGTCCAGAACACGACTGACACCACTACTTGTAAGATTATGAGCTTCTGCTGTGCGAAAATGAACAATTGAAAGGGTTTTCGTGACAGAAGTACACTAAAAGGATTAGTGACCTTTGCCGAAGAGTCACCTACTTTTAACAGTCAGGGCACTTGACCTGACACCTTTGCATTCTATGTCTTCAACACTTTGATTGTAAGTGGTATAAGATCATTTAAAGGACTTCTTTAATAAAACAGACTTCATTTTAGTTTTGGTTTCTTTTATTTTCAACACATCACTTGTTTTTTTTTTTTTTTTTGGAGAAAATTAGCTTCGTTATTGCTCCGACACGTCTAAGATATTATATAGTAGGTTTGGAGTTCTAGCTGAAGATGTGTAATGGATTAGCTCTCTTTAAGAAAAATTCCATGATAACTTTGTTGCAAAATTTTCTTTTATGGACAATTATTTTGTAATATCATTACAAGAATTCTTAGCCATTCATTGCTTATTAAAACATAAGTGATATTTCATACCGAAAACTACAATAAACAAGAAAACACATTATTGTTTGAACAAGAATTTTATACAGCTCACATGCAAGCATATATAGATGTAGTCTTTTACATATGTTGCATTGTATGTGCACAAAGGCCCACGAGTTGCAAATTAGTCAGACCTCAACCTCATGTAAATGTCATGTTAATGAGGTGTCAAACAAAACGTCAACGTGTGCGCTCATTCACATGAGCAGCGCAACCTGTGCACACAACCACACATTAGCCTATAAGTTGCATGGTAGATATTGTTATTGTTATGTGCCATCACACGCTGCCACTTGCCATTGCAGCAACTGCCACTCAAGCCAACACCAACAGTGGAACTTACTCACTCAGTCAAATTTCTCAGCGATGCCAAATGGTAGGGAAGTTTACATATGTACTCTTATAAAAGCTAATCTTGAAGAAAAGCAACAAAATATCAGCAACAATCAGAACAATAGCAACATTTATGCATGCCCCTAAGCTGCAACACAAACAAGATGCTTGCTTGTGTGTTACAGAGTTTACCCTATTGTTTGGCTTTTTCATTACTCTTGACTGATTCCATTGCTGCGATTAAAAGGCGCATGCGCTAAGCAGCGAGTAATGAAGTGAAATAAAAATCTACAGAATTAAGTATGAAAAGTTTTAATGTTACATATCAGAGGGAGCTTTTTAGAAATATACTCAAAGGTAAGAATGTGAATAAATAATCGATTTTACACTAACCGATTACTTTTTTAATTGTTGACTTTTTTAATCGATTTTATTTATCGTAAGTATCGATTTTTAATAATTTGACTATAAGACATACACATTTTATTTCGAGTTTTGTGAATAGTATCATTTGTGCGACGGTTAAACAAATTTGTAAAATTACTTTTTAATTATTTACTTCAAATGTGCTTTATTTGTTGTCTGTAAATTCCTCAGCTTCTCAACATTTAAGGTAATTTTTTTTTATCAAAGAGCTTGCTTGATCTTGATAGCGATATATATATGGCACGCGCTAGTCTCCACACGTTATGCACACATTTACCAGCTGTCCCTCAGCTCGAATGACGGAAAATATCTAAGTGGCGCCAAGTGTTACTAATGAAATTTGAGAAGATTACAAGCACTATTTGTACATGAACTTATCAGTAACAGATCAGGGCTAATTCCATGTAATATGGTTTTACTTGAAAAAAGTGTTGTAGTGCCGCTCAGGTGTTTAAAAGTATGATAAAGGTATGCGTTATAATTTAACTTGCAGCTGGATAAGATTTGTTTTTTGGAGCCTACATTTTGACAACCAATACAAATTTGAAACTCTATACTTTCACATTTTTAATGTTCACTCATTCTTGTGCAAGGTCTGAAAACTTAAGAAAGAAAGACACTTGCTTTGGAGCATTTCAACTTCTTTATATTAAAACTATCAGTATGAGAACGATTGCACCAGGTGTGATGAAGTATCTACTGTTGCAATATAGCCTTTTTGCCTTCGTTATCACTTCAGCAACAGATGGAAGCTCTCACGGATATATCAAACAGTATATAAGGTTAGTTGTCCAACGAGCTGGGCTTGCGGAGACAATAGTTCTTGTAATTCACACAGATACATCCAAAATGGACTGGGATGTTGGAGGGGGCGATAATGTTGCAGGGTCTCCTCGAAACAGAATCAGTGAGTATTTCCCAAGGGGCATAAATCTATTTTGAGAAAGCTGCCGGAGTATTGTTAAAAAACTCTAGATAATGATGCACATACTTGAACAGCCAAACAGTGCTCTTATAGTTTTATCAAGGTCGTAACTAAATGTAGAAATATGCCACAAGCAGCTGAAAGTTCGAGCATCTTAAGGGATCGCAAATGTTAGCACGGTGTATCTTCCTCTTTCAGCAATCAATAAAGGCTTCTAAAGCAGGTGCTGGAGTAGTTTTGTTGACTGCAATATAAAGAGAAGTGCCAAGCTGTAGTCAATACCACGCAAAATATCCTAAGTAGGAAAGTGCTGTGGGGCCTCGGAGAGATACCCAAGTTCCCCTTAAAGGACATCAGCAGGTTAATTGATTAACCCAATCGATTTGACCAATAAAAGGCATCAAGCATAGCAGCTTAATTAATAATATTTTCTGGCAAAACTACCAAAACACCACTATCCGAACTGCAAAGGTATGCCTTCTTATGACACCTGAGGATCACTTCTATCAGGAGGCAAAAATGCTTAATATCTGAGAGCACTCTGACAGTTTTTTCTGAACTGCCATAAAAGTAGACAGCCAAATAAAGATCTCTTGGACCAATATCTGGCGCCCAGGGACATAAGAAAACATGTCTATAAGTATTATTATGAGATTTCGCAATGCAACACTCAGCCGCTTGATTCAGGAAGCCACAGGTGGGTTCTTAACTGCTTAGTCGATAGATACCTACCTCAGATCTAGTGCTACGAACTCCGTTGTCGATGTCCAATAAACCTAAATAGCTGAAGACGAGGACGTGCTTCATAGGGAGAATACTGTCACTCTGGTCCAATTTCGATATGGATACTGTAACTCTTACTTACCATACCAAATACTTTCCCTGCATGTGTTATATCCCCTCGTAATGCTAAACTATAAGCTGCAACTTCCAAATATTTTGTGAAACCATTTCCAATCAGGCCATGTGATTTTATAACTCGCATTGAAAATAGCTACACCAACCTAATTTCACATTTCAATTTCGTTTTATCATAATGTACAATTAATATTTATTTTCTATCACAAAATGCTTAGCAAACGTTTGACGCACTTTTCAATTCAATCTCGAATGCTAAAAGTATTTTTATTACCACATATACACATATATTGCACCATATTGCACAGCAATAAAAGCACACACAATAAAAGTGCATTTGCCGAAAGCAACAAAAACATGCTAAACAAAAAGTCTATACAGGTATATAATAAAAGGAATCATGGAATAAGAGCAATTACAACAACAAAATTAAACAACACAAATTCTTACACAAACACTCTAACCAACAAGTGCATCATGAGTGCAATAACACCAAATATTCAACATTACAAAATACAATAACAACGACGGCCACAGCGGCTTACTTTGGTCATTGCAACACCATGGCCAAGTTCGACTTTGATCTTGCACCGACAAATAAGCCAAAGGGTTCTTCAATACACGCGAGGAGTATCAAAGAATTTGTGTGCTTTGCTGAGCTAACGGCGGCGAACTCTTGTTGGTACAGTGGATATTGTAAGTGGCCATTAATGTGTCGTCACACGTTACAAGTGGGAAACTGGAGGTACGCATGCGGGTCTCCAAACATAGTTTCCTATTAATATTGGAAGATACTTTTATATTGCTGAGTTGCTAAAAGCACTAAGCGATATAATAAGTTAGGAGCAAATGAAAAAAGTAAACATGCCGAAATGCGGGTGAGCTTGTCGGTTGGCTATTGGATTAGATGATCTTCGAAGGTAGAAGTTCTGTTGCCAGTATTAGTAAGAAAAATTAGTATGATAAGTATATATCGTCGCCCTCTTGCTAAATATTGTGGATTCGTTCTACGCATGTCAGCCGGAGCTTTTGTCAATGTTAGAATATTCAATGGTTGACCCAGTTAACCTATTAACTCAAAATCGCTAAATTGACACATTCAACTTGGGCACAAGAGGGTGACGATATGTCAGAAGTGGGTAAGGACTTAAGAACGCAATGGTTTCATTGCGTTTTTGTGTGTGTCTTTCTTGCCTAAAGGAAAAGCAAAAGCATTATGCCGGATATGGTTAGACAGGGTTACAACTGGCCTTCCGTCTGTGAGCTGTGCTCAAGAATAAAATATTATCTACGAACTTATCATATTTCTTTGTTTAGCGAAACCATGCATTTTCACTGACCGAAGACCAGCTTATTCTAGACTTGAACAAACGCTAGGTTCCTCGGGCTCCCATCAAAAGATATTAATAAGAATGTTAGGTAAAGTGATGAGTAGGCAGGGTAAAGCATTTGTACAACAACAACATACCGAATATGGAACCCAGAATGTAAAGATTCTAATTTCTTGAACCATGGAGCTCGCGCATACGCGTCATGGTTTCTACTCATATTTGAGGACCCGTTTCAAACGGCACTAATGTAGATAATATTGTGAGATATCTCTTCCTCAGGTGAAATCAATCTCAAATACTAGTTTGCGAGAACATAAGATTATACTCACCTTATTACGTTCACAAATTGCCAACTTTTAACAGCCGAAATCGTAAGACCGCCCTGAGATGATGAAACTTTAGAAACAACAAATTAAACTTGTAGGAGAACTTATAGTTTTAAGTACGGAGGAGTAATTTTGTATGGAGAACTTCTTCTCCTTGTTGCTTGAAAATATTGATCCACTTTCTTAATCAGGGTCGACGGAAACTGAACAAATACCGGCAGCCAAACAATTGTAGTATTTTTGAGCTAAGGTACTCACTTCGAACGACCCTTCCGAGCCGTCAGTGATCAAACGGTTTGATGTAAAAGCTTCGATTCCTTTCAAAAAAATAAACTTGCGTTCATTAAAAAAATTGTATGCAATACATCTTTTTATATTACCTAACCAAATATACCCTTTTAAATGTTCACCTCTAATTAAGCCATAATGTAAAATATCCCAAGTGGACGTGCATGCCAAGTCAAATTCAAGCGCATAAAGATTCTCCATTCTTCATGTTTACTAAGTGAATCCAAATGGTTCTTATTTGCCTTGGTTATTTTTCTAGAGCTCTAGCGGCATTTTTAATGCCTTCTAAACTCGTTCAAGCAAACGAATATTTTATTTTCCGCATTGGCTTTCAGCACGCCGCATGGATCCTTTTAACTCAATTTCATTTAATTATTTCGTATTTACTTTAAAATTTTTTTTTCTTATTTGCTTTTTTCCCTTTTACCCTTTTACGCAAACATAGAGAAAACCGAAATGAAAACAACAAAACAACTAATATTGCTAACTAGCTCAGAGTAGAGGCAGCAGCGTTGATTGGTTGCCAACAGCTTCCTAGCACCTATTTGTGCTAAGCCAACACGGACATGCCGAGTGAAGAAAAGCGACCTAAGAAAATATGCAGCGACACACTAAATAGTAATCATAATGGTAATAATAATAAAAGCAAAGCATTAGAAGAATAAATTAACGCATCTCGTATAGCAAAGGAATATCTAAAAATAATATTGGCTCGAGCACATGCAAGCGGTTAGTGGCATTGGAAATGTTATGGAAGTTTGACAAAAAGGTAAACAAAGAAGTTGAGTACAGATCTAAATGGTTGGCTAGAATAAATATAAAAAGTAAAGAATATTTAGAACAAAATCGGTTCAATATTTACGAAACATGATCTAAGCACTATGTCGGCTTGTAAGAACATCAAAAGAAAACCCACAAAAAACTTTAAGTTCATTTGAAATCGTATAACATATTACCTTATGTGCATTTCTTAATAAAGGAAAATTCTGAGTTTATGGGTTTCTCTAAAATTATTTGACTTTACATATCCTTTGTTACTGAACTGTTACTGTTACGACTGGAAAAGTAGATTTTTCGACCAAAACAAGTCCCAAAACCCGAAAATAAAAATTTTTTTGAAAAAACCGTTATCGCCAACGTTTTCAGCGCATAATTTTAAGTGGGACAGGAAATATGAGAAAAACTCGTTTTCATCGAAAATATTTTCGCATGTATGCTGAAAAAACCCTTAAAAAAAAAGATGGTAAAACGGTAAATTTTTTGACAAAAACACTCCCCAAAACCCAAAAATATTTTTTTTTTTCAAAAAACTGTTATCGCCAACGTTTTTAGCGGACGGTTTTGGATCGGACAGGGTATACATGAAAATTTTAAAATCAAATGAAATTTTTTTAGTAGGTTATGAAAAAAACCTTAAAAATCTAGGTCGAAAAAAGTAAAAAAAAAATGAAATTTCGCAGGCTCGAGAATAATTTTTTTCGGTATGCGTAGTGGAACTTTTTTTCCTGAGCCCAAAACCTATCGAAAAATCGATGGCGCGATATCGGTTAACTTTCGTCCATACAAATTGACCCATCCTAATATATATATATGTTATTATATTCCACAATTGTCAGATGGTGAATTCAGAATAGGCTATTCTCTTATGCTTAAAAACAGGACTTGCCGTCTGCAATAGACGTTGATGTGTGTATGGGCTCCTTCTACCAACACGCAAGAAAATCACAATTCAAATGCTTTGAGACGCCTAATTCCTTGAAGGTTTTCTAGATATACTGAATGTATTGAAACCTCCCACTTCAAGGGATTGATCCTAGGATGACAATTTTAGGGTGGGACGGTACGAATTAGACAGGGTAAGAAGAAGGGGCAGGCATTAATTAAGGTCAATCATTTGTGTTTATTAGGCAATTGGCGGCTGCGGCTGAAAGTTTTACTGGGCTGTCTTGCTGTATATGTGAAGTGCCAAAAATGTTTTTTGAATGCTTCGCAATTTTTCTTAGACAACTTGTTAAGGCTTTGCTAGATAGGGTCTTAGCTTACGTTGGCTTTATGAAAGTCCCCACTAGAAGTTTCATGTCGAAGTAAAGATGTATTCTTGCAACAAATGAACTCCTGGCGACGTACAAAAACTCAATTCAGAAACATAAAATATACAACTTTTGCCACGCATGTGCGAGAATTTTGTTTAATTCTGTGCGTTGGCGTACCAATAAAAAAGTTAACTAAAATATAAAAAAATTACTTAAACACATGACTATGTTTGCTCTTATAATATGGTCAGTTCGATTGTGCCGTTGCATTCATGTTGAACGGCAATTGACCTGCAGGGTTCATCGGCAACAGATCGCAACGGTGTAAATTGCTAAAATGGAAAACGAACATTGAGTGCACGCATTACATGTGCCCATTGAATGCTCTTTACAGCGGTTTACCTTTGCGTTTTTTAAGCTCAAAACTAAATTTTTTCCAAACGCTTCTTACTCTTCGTTTTTTTATCATTTATTGGCTCTCGGTACAAGTCATGTGCCACAGCGCATGGGAAACGCATGTTTCCTTTTTCAATACTACACACACACACAACCATGCATACATACGTGAGATTTTTCTGTTTACTTTTCGGTTCAAATGTGGGCGCGTTTGGGGTCGCCCTCTCAAACAATCAGCTGGCCAAATGGTGATCGCAACTTTTGCTCAATTTTGGGCGTCCCTATAATCAGAGCAATTTAATCGACACGAAAACTTTGTTGGGCATTACACGAACGCAAGCATCATCATTGTATGTATGTACTAAGGTTGAGCGTTTAAAAGTACGTTTAAACGAGATCACATGCAATAACCTAATATGCCTTATATACAATCAATTTAAGGTAAGTGTACGTGCGCTTGTAAATATGTTTACTGACCTAGTATACTATCGTGCCCTATAGTACAGCTGTATGACGGGTATGGTATGGCAAACTCACAGTCAGAGTATGCCTAGAAACAAAGAATTGGCAAAAGTTTTAAGTAAGTTTGAAAGATTTTCAAATACAAAATTAATTCAAGGGTCTTCCTCCTGCTATTTTTCTAGTTCGAAAGGTTTGAAGCAAAGTGCAACCAAAGCCTAACTTTCAAGCAAATCGTGTCAAAAATAAGATTTTTTGTATCTACTTCCGGGGAAAAAGTATCCTATGTTAGTTTTTATATCTTCAGAAATATATGTACAAATTTTTATGATTATCCGTTATGTAGTTTTCGGGTGAAAAGTTAACAAATAAACTTACTTGCACATGTTTAGTATAAGTATGGTTTTTTGGAAAGATTGGAAAATATTTCCGGTAACTATTTTGGGACCAACTGGGAATACCTTTTGGTATTAGGTTTTAATCATATCAAGACTTATTTTGAATATCCTTTGAACACCTTCAGTTCCATTTGAGAAGTGCTTTTGATCTAAATTTGTATAATTTTATTGTTATTTTGAAAATATTTTATTCTTCCCTACCATTTTGAGCAAGTTAAGGAAACATTTTATGAAATATTTTTCACTTACCTATTGTATATTATTTTAGCATTTTTGTCAGTTATAGCTGGTTGTATATTTTGAGGATGACTTTGGGATTATTTTTGAACAATCGTAGACATTTTGGTGTCAGTTCATTATCATATAGGGCTATTTGTTGGACTGCCGAGTCATATCAGTTACTTTCTGCAAATGCTGCGGAATTTTTGAGAAATTTTTGCTTTAGTTTTTGCAAAATTCTTGTAAATATTAAATTATATATCGGTACCATTTTGCATACGTTTAGTTAACATCTCCGTACTGATTCGGTAAAATATATAGCAATGATGTCGGGACAACTCAGGAACGGTATCAGATATTTCGATGTCACTGCCAAATAATGTCTCTGATTACCGTTGAGCACTTCAAAATATAGAATTATAGCTGAATACGGACTTTAGCTGGTGGCAACAAATTTATAGATTATCATTATCACAAAGGGACATACGTATCCTTACCACCAACAGTGTCATTCACAACACAGCTATATGGTTGTGAGATTACTTAGCAAGCTTGCCTGCTCAGAGAATTTTCTGGACTAAACAGCTTCCAAATTAAATACTTAAATTCTGTTCTTTTCTGTTCCTGAAGTAAACCTTTTTTGTGTGAAGAAATTTTATTTCAAGCTGAAAGTATAAAAAAAAGGCCGACAAAAGTCTGTGACAGACAAGAAATTACCTTTTATGATTTTTACTCCTACTTGCATAATTTCTTATTTCATTTCTGATCGTGTGCATTCCATGAATCATCACTTTATTCTGTTTATTTCCATGCTCTGCTTAGAATTTGCGCATTTGCTCTGCAAATGTGTTTTTTCTGCCTTACTTATCTACACCCAACATTTCAATTTCCCCTTCTTACCCCTTGTATGCCTTGCTTTCTCACTTTAAAATCTCTCAACGAATTCGAAAGGAATTGTGTTTCCGTTGCTTTGTTTGATTTTTGCTTTTTTGGATGCTTCTCAAGGCGCTTTTTAGATTTCTCTTTATTTATTTAAGATTTTTTTGATCGATTTTACATTTATTTACTTAAGTGTTGTACAACGTAAGGCGTCCTTTGCTGGTGATTTCTGCATGCGTTTACTACAATTTTTTTGGGTTGCTTTAATGGGGGCGTGTTCGAATGTTTAAATTAAGGCAAATATCAAGAGCAACCAATCAATTGGGAAATATGAAGTGAAACTTTACACTTTGTTGCAATGCCTTTTTTTTAAGATTGAGGTCAACGTTTGGGCTGTTATTTTTAAGGCCCGTACATAATAAAAGTACCCAAGCCTATAAATGAGCTCAAGGCCAAGAATAATAATTTCTATGAAAATTACAATTGTTTTTATTTTTTTTTTGAAATAATATTTTAATTAATTAACAAAAGTTTCTATTAGAATAGAGAAGGAAAATTTGGCGACAACCGTCATGGCTTTTCTTTTACATCTATTTCGTTATCTGCTAGAATTCTTCATTGTAAAAATTTTGGCCCGCTCTGTTAACCACTAGTCTATGAGTGCGTTGCTCTTTTACAAGCTAAAATCTTATTTTTATTAATTTTTGTTTCTACGTATTCACCTTTTACTCTCCGACTGTGCTCTTCGGTTCTGGTTCCTTCTTAATATTTGAACAATTTTTTTCAATTATATTGTTTCTTTTTGCCTGTGCATTTGTATCCTTATAAATTTGTTGACTAGTGTGCCTTTTACCATTAAACTGCTTACATTACTAGCAGAATAATAAGCTTGATTTTGGTGCTTACAATTAAGATTACTTAAAAATGCCTTACGCTTTGCAAATAACAGTTAATATTTAATTTCTTATCAGTTGGGGCGTTTAAGTTTTCATCATTGAAATAACAGTGAAAAGAATAAATGTGTGAAATGCACGGATCACATCACAATTAATATAATTAACATTTTAAATAAATTTATATATACATGAGGTGAAAAAAGTGCCCAGTTCTACCGTTTTCAGGGATTCTTTATCTTAAGTGTACCAGTTCGCAGCTCTAGGTCATAGAGCAGAATGTATGGCGTAATACCAATCAATAATTTCCTCTGAATATCTGAATAAATTAGAGCTAACGTACTACAGGTCATCCCCGAAAACTAAAGCTTTGCTATCCTCCTGTCACAATTAAGCTGGTCGAGGCTTTTGAGGTTGTGTACATTCTGTTCATTGTATTGTCCAATATCTACAAATAGCTTCTAATGCGACGCTGTAGATAACATGGGATAAGCAACCGTTGCTCTCATACAGTCAGCATGCCTGTACATCCCACGCTTTAGATAGTGTTTTTGAAGCGTCAACATCTTTGGGTTCGACGTGAACTGTCCCGGTATAGGGAAGTTCAGCAAAGTTACACTTAACAAAACGTAACATGTGCCTGAGCATTATGTTGTTGTTGTTGATGTTGGTTCTATGCATACCAGACTTACAAGTGAGATTTGGCTTAGGGTGCCGGTTGCTTGTGCTGTATACAAGTGCTTTGTTGACGCTGATTGTCTTTCAAGTTTTTGCCCAAATTGCCTCTATGATAAATATACACATTATGTTAACAAAATAAAAAGCTCGCTATTATGCATACTAAATTTGGTTATATAAAATAAAGTTTAGTAAAATAAAATTGGATCTATAATGGAAGCTATGGCGGTTGTCTCTAAACATTTTTCCTACTCTATTCAATTAGAAACTTTTAACAATTAATTAAAAATGAATACTAAAAAAATAAAAAACAATAATAATTTTTCATAAATTCAAAAAGTGAAAAATTATTATTCTTGGCCTTATATAAGTACTTTTATAAAATAAAATAAAATAGTGATTGTTGTTGGAGCAGTGCTCGAATTTTGTTTTTTTTTTTTTTTAATATCAATTAACAAAATAAAATAAAATAAAATAAAATAAAATAAAAAAATAAAAAATAAAAAATAATAAAATAAAGTAAAATAAAATAACATAAAATGAAATAAAATTAAATAAAATTAAATAAAATAAAATTAAATAAAATTAAATAAAATAAAATAAAACAAAATTAAATAAGACAGAATAAAATAAAAAAAACTAAAATTAATAAAAATAAAATAAAGTAAAATAAACTAAAATAAAATAAAATAAAATGAAATAAAATAAATTAAAATAAAATAAAATTAAAAATTAAATGGAATAAAAAAAAAAAAAAATAAAGTATAAAATAACATGGGCATTTTGGCTATAAAAAATAACATTCACACTTTTGGCGGTGTACGGACTTGAAAATTTTGATGAGTGTTAGTTTTGTGAGGAAATAGTGGTAGATTTGAGAAAAAATGTGATAGATTTTCAACATGCTTTCTAGTAATGGTAGAATCTGTAATTTAAAAAAGCTTAAAACGTTCTTATGAAAGCACTTTTGTTCGGATTTATTTCTCAAACCTTTTGTGTTATTGCAGAATAGTCAAATGAAAGTAAGTGCAACCTGGTTCGTTTCTTTCATTTTTAAAAACCATTATGGGCCAATCGTAACAAAAGCTGCTCTCCAAACGATTTTTCACACGCGTTAGTGCGCGAATCGATGTTTTTATTTATTATAATATTTCAAACATGTTTGTGCGTTGTACAATTTATCAGCGTAAAATCTCACAACAACAAATATTGCATTCGAACATTTAAAGTAAATACCAAGAGGCTACACACAAGCACATTACATTTTCAGTTATAAAGATGTAGCCTAAGAGCGAAGTTGCATTTGTGAAAATGCGTTTTTTAAACTCTGAAATCGAAAGCAGTCACTGAATTTGCATTGCATTTTATTGACTGCCACATGCCACAAATGTCGATGCAAAGCGAAGACATGCCAACGGTAGCAACTTAATGCACAGTGTCTATGGCTTACGAACACATTTGTCTACAGCTATGTACGTACTAAATGCGTATATGTATATATGTATGTATGTGGACATAGCATCATTAGCAATTTAATGCTTTAAAATGAGAAACAAAAATGTAAAAAAACGCTCGCAGAATTAAGCTTTTACATTTAATTTGTTTAGTTTAGCTGCTCGACAACTACAACAACGTGCTGCTGCTGTTGGAATGCGTGCAACTTGTGGCATTCTCTGTGACTTGTTTTCGCCGCGCACAATAAAAAAGTTAATTCGTAAGCGTTTAGTTAGCTTTTAATATACACACCTGTGTATATTTGTATGCGTTAATGTATTTGTATGTCAGTTCGACAAGGCAATTAAATATTTGAAATAATTTTGTATTAAATGCAAATGTTTCAAATTCACTTTGTTTTGCTGTTTTCTTCCATGTTTTTTATTTCAATTAAAAGCCCCCTTTGTCTAGACTGAACTTCATGCGCTTTTAAGCTTTTAAGCGCATTTCCTTTCAAAGGCATTAAGCAGAAAATTTCAATTATTTTTTTTTTTCTTTTTTTTTCGTTTTGTCATGCTTTTGGGTTAATGAAGTGGTTTAATTTGAGTTGACCATGTGCTGGCAATTTGAAATGCGGCTACTGGTGTTTGTTGTATGCTTTTAATGTTTATTTTTATTTTAAAGTGTTATTTGTAATATTGTTGTTGTATGTCGTTACACTTTCATGCCAAAGCATATAGTTAAAATGTCGTCTTCACGCAATTACGTAATTGGTTGGAAATATTTTCGTACGGTTTCTTAAAGATAACATTGAAGTTAATACAAAAATTAAAAGAAATACTCAGACATAACTTAATTATTTGAAGATTTTTGACTCGCAAGCTTGATAAACATCTATAAGTGTACTTTATGAAGATATTTAATTTCTGAAAAAGTTTTTAAGTTTTTACTATTTGGCTTTGTAGGCTAATTGACGGAATTTAATGCGAATACTGATGAGTTTAATTCGTCATTTCGATGCGCTTTTCAAAACCTCTAAGCAACGCACTAATGTCAGTGTGACACAGGGTATATAAATGTTAATAATTTGTAGATCCACCTAGCCAATCATGCCACCCTTCTTCAAGATCTGGAAGAGTCATCGCTCCCTGCGTGAACAAAAAGGTAGACAGCTGACTACGTCAACGGTTGGCAATGTCAGTGGTATTCATAGTCTCAACATCTAAACCAAGAAGAATTAGACAGGGTGTCCTCTTCCTAATTTTTTTTGAACTTTCATAACTGGAAGTTTCCCCTTCTACCGCAGGGAGTCCCTTTAGTCTCCTACGCCGGCGACTGTATAAATCAGGCTTCGGGAAACGGTCCCTCCATATTTCTCACGCTAAAGAGAGAAAGTTGCAAGTCTTGTAGTCCCACCTTCATCAGAAGAGAAGCATGTCTAATTTAAGAGAGAAGTCATAATCCCAGGCACCCAAAGCGACACTATGATAAGACCCGGCATCGAATTTCTCAGCCGTTTGATCTACGTAACCACAGTTGGGTTCTAAATAACCTCCATAAGGATTCGGTTGAAAAATTCCTCTGATCTTGGCCTGTGAACCCCGCTTTGTGGCAAGGTATTTTGTAGCTCTAGTCATTGACCGGACGTTTTTCTAACTGCGTGGTGGATTCTCTTTTTACTTGTTACGGAAGTAGGATGATATTAGTATGATACGGACCAGAATTCGTTGCATGTAAGCAAAGCATGGCGTACATAGGTACTCAGGCAGCAAAGCCCTTGAACTTTATTTTTCTGCACTTTGGTCATATTTTTATAAAGCTCGTGCAGCTCGTCGTTAGGTTCGTTTTTTTCCTCGATAAAAAGCTCATTCCATATTTATGATTCCAATCCAACGATCGTAACAAACATGGTGAAATCCTGTTGGATCTATAGATTTAGACAGTTGATCTTTTCGGCTGCCATTAGTTGCTCTAAGCATTGGAGATTGCGATATTTTTCGCGAAGTTCGAAAAACTAATTACGAACAGTCATTGAATATCATTCCATAGGTATTCCACTATCTCTCCTGACCCTAATTGTATTTTTTTTTAATTTGAACAATTTTCACTTTCACTTAGTCAAGTGCCAAAGAAAATAGTTCTCACGCCTACATGAGACCTAAAAAAATGAATTTCACTCTTAACAGCATCTGGAAGCAAATACATTAATATTGTTGTTGGTGGCTACTTGAAGGCATAGAATGATGATGACAAATAAAGCTACCTCAGCAGCACACACATCTGACAACACATACAAACATTACAAAAACAACGAAGGAAACTATATTCCTGCACTTAGGCTTAGTTACATTCTTCGCCCTAGTCAATGATATTAGGTAGCAACAAAGCCACTGTCTGTAGTATTACAAAAGCAAAGCAAAAATGTCAAGCTCCAGCTCCTTTGCTTGTGCCACAGTTGAACTGCACTCCGGCTTCTGTTGCTGTTGCTGGTGTCACTGTCAATGTCGTTTAATGCCAACAACATTTAAAAATGTGATAAATAAAGCAAACTGCATAGCGCCAAAACAACAACAACAATATTCGTATGTAGGCACTGAACATGCTTGTATATATGTTTTGTTGCTGAACTGCGCTAGTTTTGCCTTTTTTGCCAAAAACAAGCAAAGCAAAGAAACAGCAAACGACACTGATTGCTCGTGCAACATTGATTTTTTTCTGTGTCAACTGTAATTTTTTTCATCATCACTATTCAGACCAATATCAGATGTTTGCTTGCCCCCTTGTTGCACCAGTTGATTTTCATGATATTTTGCTTCTTCGGCAAAATACCTTCACACATTATCTGGTTGTTGCTCTATCTGCACTTGGCACTCAAAAGCACTGGCCATGGCATAGAATTGAATATTTGCGGGTGTATATATATATATGTATGTATATGTTTGTATGTATGATGATCCATTACCTCCATTCAACGAAGGTAACCAGAGCAATAACAACAACAATCACATTGCGTGTTTAACAACACGATTGCACGAGTTGTATTTTGGCTGCGATTTTTGTTGCAACATCTTTTGCTAGGGATGATTGTATGTAGCTGTGTTGCATTGACATTTTGTAAATGTATATTATAGTTAGCTGCTTGTATCAGAAGTTGGCATAGAAGACAAAAAAATAAACCTAGCAAGCTCTACTCAGCGTCACACTTTAGCACTTTGGCACGTTTTTGCTAATATGTGCAACGTGCAAGCAACATGCTGATGACGCGTCACACGCTTTTAAATAAAATAAATAAATGTTAATATGCCTTGCATAAAAAGTGCAAAAAAAAGTAAATATTAGCCATAATCTTTTGCAATTGAGTTGCGCAAGAATAATAAATCTTGTATGAGCAGCACTGATTGTATTTCGTTAAGAGCTGCTAGATACTTGTTGACCTATTTTATTTAATATTTATTTAATCTCTTCCTTCTTAATTTGGCGCTTCCAATTACTTTATCCCTGTATCTTTCTCTTCCGTTCGCCTTTGGCCCTTGCCCTTACAACCATATCTCGTTCCTCTTATTTATCTTTTTCATTTTCCTCTAACACCTCCTCTACATTTAAAATTTACTCTTCCTGCTCTCCATCATCTCCACTTTCTTTTGCTGGTATAGACATGTCCATAGCTTCGAAGTTATAGAGAACTATACATTTTTTGGCCTCGGTACCGCTGACTTTATTCAGTTTTTT
The DNA here is from genome assembly GCA_949987695.1 of Merzomyia westermanni. NCBI lineage: Eukaryota > Metazoa > Arthropoda > Insecta > Diptera > Tephritidae > Merzomyia > Merzomyia westermanni. The sequence continues at coordinate 143,957,444 of OX465291.1, read as the reverse complement.
GTACGTATGTAGAACACGTATCTGTATATAAAATATCATTAGCTTAAACGAAATACACTCCTAGCTATTCAGAATTGGAACCTTGAGGGTGTTTGGCCTGAGTCGTACCTATCGGACTCCTGAACCCACTGTGAAAGTTTGCAAAAGATCGACGATAAACTTTGCACATGAACGAAGGAAAAACAGCACTCAAAAATATGTATGCGTTTTCTAAAATTATATAAATATTGATCAAAGAACACTATATCCAAATATCCTTAATTTGGACAATATACATTTAGAGCTATAACAAATTGAAGTTTCATATACACCCAGGGCGTCGCACCGCCATCTTTTCCAATAAGCTATATATAGGCTGTTTCGTACCCAGTGAACTCCTGCGCTATTATGAAAATTTCATTTAGATTGGCAATAAAGTTGACTATGAATGAAGGATAAACAACAACAAAATATGTGGGTGTGTCTCCCCCATTTTTTGAAATTACATAATTAAGTTGATCATGAAAAAGAAACTTTTCTTTTAAGATTATCCCTGTATCTGATATTTAATCGACAGCTCTCAATGTAGAGTCAGCAAGAAGACAAGAGATGGGAAAGAGATTTCTGGATTTCGAAAAAGACATAGTAAAGCATTTACCAATATTTAGGTATACACGGCTCCTCAAACAACGATGTCCTAGTGGAATGTGTTAGGCTATGTGACAGTTTTAAAAATTTTCAAAACATCCCAATTTAGTAAAATAATAAAGTAGTAAAGCAATAACTTATGTCATTGATATGTCTGGGGTACGCCTGAAGTCGTAGTAAACGATCGTCAGAAGATACCATTTACCATGACTAGTAGTGAACCTATTTTCGAATAAATACTATTCGGATAATCGAATAAACAAATAAAAATATTCGTTTCAAAAAATTCCAATATTTATTCGAATAATTTATCCGTTTATTCCAATAGTATTATTCGAATAGTTGTATTGAAATGCGAGAGATGTCGGGAGCGAAATTCACTGTCTTCATCGCTTGTACCTATGAGCATGCATTAACGTTTTGTATGTATGTATGTATGTTTGTGTGTACATAAGTTGTAGTGATATTTGTTTAACTATTCGAATACCTATTATTCGAATAGTTGTCATTTATTCGGATAATACTATTCGAATAAAAGTATAAATTATTCGAATAAATATTATTCGAATTTTGTATAGCCTTCGAATAAATGGATTTTTTATTCGAATAATTTTTGTTCGAATAGTCCCATGGCTAACCATAACAAAACAACGATGACTTCACCGATGATAAGATTCTCGATGGAAAACTAATATGATTCCACTTAGCTAATAATATTGCGTGGTTTACTTTGACGACATTTCACTTGAATTTTTGACATTTCACTTGGATTTTGTGAATTTATTAACGATTTATTGCTTGCGAGCGCGTGTTTTAAAATATGTGATGCCACTGATAACAAAATTAAAATATTTTCAAAATATGTTTTCTTGAATGCTTAAAAATAGATATTACAACAGGTGCCTTATATACCATGAATATTTTTAAATCGAGTTTGTTTAGTTGCAACCCGGTATGGTTTGCAAACTCGATGGCAAAAGAAAATGCCTATTATAAAGCATAGAATTGTTTCTTGTTTTCAAAATTGGAAGGCCAACTAACGCACCAAATGTAGCAGATGTTACCATCAAGGTCATGCATTAAGTGACTATTTCACATGAATGGTTTTAAAATGGTTTTGCAGAAAATTCCAAAGTCTTTTTATTACATTAGCTAAACTTTTAAAATTTTTTTAAATAACACCTCCTAAGGCTTTTAAGATTTTGTTTCAGTTATAACTTTTAGTTTCCTCATATTACAGGTGCAAGTTTTGGCATGGTATGAGATGCTAACATTAAATGTTGTATAATAATGAAATTAAAGCCAATAAGAACTTTCTTATGAAATAGTTCTGTTTTGTGCACTGTCTACTTTCAATAGGCTTTCGAAATGAATTACAGGGGCTTTATAAAGAAATTGTGTTCGTTTTATAATGGGAAAGACTGACACCAAGTATTTTTTTTCGGAAGGTGGAGAGGACGCTGGGACGCAGGAAAACATGAAAACGAAAATCATACCAAATGAAAGGAACGCTGGCACAAAATATTTCCTTACCGACACCCGAACTTATTAGCAGAGGGGGAGTGCTCTACTTAGATGGAAAAACCAGTTGTAGGGAGAATTGGCCTTCCTTGGTGTTTTTTATTGTCGTTATTTATCGCTAAAAAGGTATGACTGCCTTGCTTTAATGCTGTCAAATGGTCTGACCGCTGTAATAACAGCATTTCGTTACACAAGATTTTGCTTTCTGTGTATTATATTTTATTCCTCATATTTAGTTTGCGGTAACAAGCGCTTCTGCTATCAAGGAACGTGTAGTGTTTGTTTTAAGTAACGCCTTCATTTTATCTGTTTGCTTGATCACTCGCTAGACCTCACAAGATGTCAACCCCACTATTAATTAGCTGAAACAAAAATGTAAGTGAGTAATAAACCAACAAGCATCTTGTCGCAAATTCACAGATAAACGCTAACCTTGCACACCTTCGCTTAGACCTGGAATACACAGGGGATCATACATCATATGAAGAGTACATTAAAAAAGAACCCGGAATACATGAAATGATGTTCATTTTTGGCAATTCAATTTTTTTAGTTGAACACACTTTTGATCGCATTTTGTTTTCACTTTTTTCTTTGCCAAGAATTTTTTCTGTTCTTACAACAATTGTAGCATGGCAATGTGCAGCTGTCCAAAGGTTCACCAAATATTTGCCCTTTCTGCGTGGGCAATCAATGTGAAGGCACTTTTTGTTTCTTAGCTCGCCATCTGTTTGTTGATGTTTATCACAAATTGCTGCTGAGATGATAGCAAGTCCAATATGGTTTCTTCTGCGCATTGTTACAGGCAGAGTATGGAAGTAAATGAAATAAAACATTTATTTCTCTCTTTTTTATTTTATTTGCATTTATTTTTATTTTTATTTTATTTTATTATGTTTTATTTTATTTTATTTAATTTAAATTAAATTAATCTTATTTCATTTTATTTATTTTGTTTGATTTAGTTAATTTTATTTTATTTTGTTTTATTTTATTATATTTTATCTTATTTTATACTACTATATTTTATTATATTATATTTTATTTTACTAAATTTTATTTTAAAGTACCATGACTATAAACAAGCTCAAGGCCAATAATAAAAATTTTTCTTTTTATTTTTGAAAATTATTATTGTTTTTATTTATTTTTTAATAATTATTTTTAGTTAATTATAAAAGTTTTATTAAAATAGAGAATGAAATATTTTATTTTATTATATTTTTTTATTCTATTGTGTTTTATCGTATTATATTATATTATATTATATTATAATATATTATATTATATTATATTATATTATGATATATTATATTGTATTATATTATATTATATTATATTATATTATATTATATTATATTATATTATATTATATGATATTATATTATATTATATTATATTATATTATATTATATTATATTATATTATATTATATTATATTATATTATATTATATTGTATTATATTTTATTTTATTTTATTTTATTTTATTTTGTTTTATTTTATTTTATTTAATTTAATTTTATTTAATTTAATTTTATTTTATTTTGTTGTATTTTATTTTATTTTATTTTATTTTATTTTATTTTATCTTATTTTATTTTATTTTATTATATTTTATTTTATGTTTTACTTTATTTCGTTTTATTTTCTTTTATTTCATTTCATTTCATTTTATTTTGTTTTATTTTATTTTAGCTTATTTTGTTTTATTTTATTTTTTTTTGGTTTATTCTATTTTATTTTATTCTGTTTTATTTTGTTTTATTTTATTTTATTTTAATTTATTTTATTTTATTTTATTATATTTTATTTTATGTTTTACTTTATTTCGTTTTATTTTCTTTTGTTTCATTTCATTTGATTTTGATTTATTTTATTTTGTTTTATTTTATTTTATTTGTTTTTTTCATTTTATTTTATTCTATTTTATTATATTTTATTTTATGTTTTACTTTATTTCGTTTTATTTTCTTTTATTTCATTTCATTTCATTTTATTTTGTTTTATTTTATTTTAGCTTATTTTGTTTTATTTTATTTTTTTTTGTTTTATTCTATTTTATTTTATTCTATTTTATTTTGTTTTATTTTATTTTATTTTATTTTAATTTATTTTATTTTATTTTATTTTATTATATTTTATTTTATGTTTTACTTTATTTCGTTTTATATTCTTTTATTTCGTTTCAATTCATTTCATTTTGGTTTATTTTATTTTGGTTTATTTTATTTTATATTATTTTATTTTGTTTTATTTTATTTAATTTTTATTTTTTTTTATTCTATTTTATTTTATTCTATTTTATTTGGTTTTATTTTATTTTGTTTTGTTTAATTTTATTTTATTTTGTTTTATTTTATTTTATTTTACTTTATTTTATTTGATTTGATTTTGTTTTGCTTTATGATATAAGTTTGGAAATAGTTTTGCTTGTTTGCCGACTCTGGTAACGTCTATGTTTCTATGATTTGCTAGCGCTGGTGGCTCTCATGATTTTACTATAAGAATTAATTTTTTATTTTTTTTAATTGTTACCCTTATTATTTTGAAATGAAATTAGATTTGGAGATGCTTCTACAACCGTCTTTGATTGTTTGTAAGTAAACGTTTCAAAAAAACAAACATTCTCACATACGCACAAATGCACACAAAAGGGTCTGGTCAACATAAACGAACAAGTGATTTTGATATTTTGATAAGGCTAGCATTTATTATAAATTGTCATTTGAGAAAAGGGAAATACAGCAAAAGAAATCTTAGTCTACTTGACCATGTTTTTTAACTTCAATGTGGTTATTAAAGCTATAAAATTTATTTCGTATAAAAAACCTAAAAACGCAATAAAAATCTAAAAATTGAGGTTAACTAATTTAAAAGCGAGGAATTTGTGTAGTTTTTCTGATAGAGAAAAATTACGAGCATTGTCAGCGGACGGACAAGCAGACAGCCTGAGTTAACATGTGTTCTTTTGACAGTCAACAATAAAATGTTCAAATGCTTGTGAGCTGATTGTGTGCTCTGCTCAAATTACTCATGTCGTAGTCGGCCTATAGCGCCACAGGATATTTGCAGGCTACGTAAATATTTTCAAATCAACTTTGCTGCTGATTGTTTTTAATTAAAGACTGCAGCGACCTTTTATGCAGCTTCCCAAACTAGGCAACTATTCTTAACAAATCATGAGATCTACTTCGCTGCAGTGCATGCCCTTTGTGTGCATTTAGTGATTTGCTTATCTTGTCAAAGACACCTTGCTGTCAAATTTGGTGATCTTTAAAATAGCTCATTAAATTAGGCTAATAAGCGTTGTCATGCTGCTCGTTTTGCTTGCCAGCCTAACTTGATCTTTGACTGCGCTCATACATGTATGGACATTAGACTGATTCAGAAAACAAAATTCCTCTACGCATCTATGGTTATGATGCCTCTCAGCTCTCTTTGTGAACATTCGCCATCCTTTCCGACGGAAGAGGTGAGATGACTGAGAAGGTTCACGCTTGGTAAGTATTTTCTTGTAAGTGGCCTGATGAGCAAACGGATTCAGCCCTTTGTTTAATCGAGTGAAAAGCGTTCATTCCCGCGATGCCAACGAGGATTATCTAAGGAAATTAGCGATGAGCAGATATTAGTATAGCGCAATGATTGGAAGCACGAAGTTTCCTTAGGTTCATCTTATTATGCGTTAGGAAGCAGGATATATTTCTGTCACCGCTCGTCTTAGTAGGCAGGAAGGAATACCAATGCCTCAATTATTTTGGAAGAATTGGGTGGTGGATGACTTGCTCATTTTTTTTTTTTTTTTTTTTTGAAACTGTCCAATGTAACGACACACAGAAAACCCTTCTGCATTCCCTCGTTTCTTGTTTATAGTATTTTTTTTTAGTTCGTTATGTCTCATATTTTTATTTCATTCTTGTATACAGATTTCTCTACTTTTTTATTTTTATTGGACAGTTGTTAATTACGAAAACCAAACCAAAATGTTTCTAGGAAATAATCAAGTACTTATGCGGTGGCGCTGTAAAATTTATACGCAGACGCCTCTTTCTACGTAGGTGGTACATATTGATGGTATAACCGCATAATTTTTATGTCGCATAGGACCGCAGGAGGTATTTGGTCCACAGCTGTATACTGAATGTCACATGCAGCGCGCTGAGCTGAAAACTATAGCAATATGTGGTTTAAAATATTGTTTATTAATGAGTAAAGTTGTAATATAAATTTACTTATGGTTGCCTGTACGAATCTGGAAGTCAACGTAAGAATTCTGTTTTATTTGAGACTACATGAAATGAAATCAAAACTGATTAATTAAATTAAGTAAAAGATATCTGCTTACTTATAAATATTAATTAATAAGAATGACTAAATGTACTGTTGAATTTTTTTTATGTGAACAGTGGAGATAAAAATATGTTGTGGTTGTTGTTGTTAACAATGCTTCGCCCTACGCAATGGGCCCGATCACTCTAAATTATCAGTTAAATTTTTAAGAAAACTAAAAAAAAAATATCATAAAAAATATTATAAAAAAAAAAAAATTATCAAAAAAAAATTTCTTGCCTTTAATTTTAAAACTAAGTGTTTAAGTGACGTTCGTAGACACGACTTTCGCCGAACAAAGTGAAGTAAGAACAACTGGTCTTCCTATATGATGGCTTTCCCAATAAACTCTCTTCCGCTCCCCTTCACCTTGGGTGCTACTGTTAATTACAAAGCCAGGTGAATCTACCCGGATCAAACAAATTATGCCAATATAAGTCGGGTTGATGCCAGAAAGTACGTTGTGAGCATACCGGACTTATGAAGGCAAAGACCTGCCTCTATCCGTGCTACCTCACTAAACCTTCAGCGAGTGGCTTATGCTTTAACAAGCAGCAACAAAAAGCCCAACTTAGAAAAAAACAAACCACATCACAACTTACTAATCTACTCATTACAAATAAATAGAAAAAAAACATAAAACCCCCATTAGCTAAATAACTGCGTGCACTGCTTTCATCACCCACACGCCAGTTATAGATCACGTTCGCCATGCGAATGCGAAATTTAAAACAATAAAAAATTAAGCCTACCCATAAATGAGTAAAGCGAAAAACACTCCACACCACAATAGGCATAACGGCACACTCAAATTAATTTAAAAATTTTATTGTTTATTTGCTATTTTGTATGTGTCGCAAACACATTGCGGCTGTGTAAATTACACCTTGTAGTTGTTGTTATAATTCGTTTTACATTAGGCGCGCTTTTGTTGTAGAACAAATGTTAATTAATAAATTTTTTTTCTCTTAACATTTACTTTGGCACAAGACCATTTTTGCAAAATCCATGGAACACGCACGCACCCAAAAACATTAAACTCGTAGACCAAATGGGGATCTTTTATAGATAGGCCTAACAGTTGATTTGATGAATAAATAGTAAAATGTTGGTACGTATGTATAAAGCAATATGGTATTACATTGTTTATGATTATATCGTTTATATATATACATACTTTTATATTAGTATATAAATAGTATTTGCACAATTCCAACACGCTTCTCGTGGCATTAGTGGCAATCAACGCAGGCGACACGCCTTTAGCACGAGTTCGAACTTTATAATTCATTAAGATGGTTTATGCGCGAGTTCGAAAAATAGCTTACATTTTTTTCAAAGAAATTTAACTTAACATCCATAAATTGGCGGCATAGTGTTTTTTCCAGAATGTAGTGTAGTTAAATTTTTTTTTTTTTATTTTGCTAATGAAATGCAAAAAGTGACCACTTCAACTCAACAAGCAAACATTGGACGGTTTACAATTTGTCTCAAAAACCCGTTTAAAAGCTTACTTAGCATGTAACCTTTACTATAATCGCAACCCCAATCAGAACCGTTGGCATAAAAATAACAATATCCATAACCATAACCTTCAATAAAGACTAATTCAATAAGAGACCGTAACCATAACCATAACCATAACCAAAATTTGAAATAAAACCAAAGCCTTAACCCTAACCACAACCACAATCGTAAGCATATTTAGAACCATAACCACAACCATCACCACAACCATAACCATATTTAAAACTAAAAACAAAACCAAGATTATAACCATAACTTTAACCATATTTATAAGTATTAATATAATCGTAATCACAATCTTAACCTCTAGAATGAAAACTAAAATAACCACAAATATAGCCATAACTTGAAATAAATCCGAAAACCAAACCATAACACTAACCTTATCAAAAGCCGTAAAGAAAACCTAAATCTAACATTACCATAACCATAAACTTAACCATAGCCATAAATATAAACAAAATCAACCACAACCGTAATTACGTAACGGTATGTAGTCGCAACCAAAACCAGAACCGTTACCATAACCATATCCATAACCATAAAGAAACCTATTAAATAACCATCACTCTTCTCTCTCTCTATGGCGCGATATACAACAGGTATATCATCATAAACCTCCTAAGAGATTTTTGCGCCAAGCTTCTCTTTCAATTTGTGGTGTGCCGATTTGAATTTTCCCTACAAATTGGTGGGACCTACAGTTTTTTGCCGACTCCGAACGGCATCTACAAAGGAGACGAATTTTTGCTGAGAAGCCTGTCATGGCAGAAATACACTCGGAGAGTTTGCCAAACCACTGCCGAGGGGCGACCCCGTTTTTGAAAAACTTTTTTCAAATCACTTTTGATGTTACCTGTACCAGGGCTCGAACCATGGACCTTTGGTGTGGTAGGCCGGCAACACTACCTTCACACCACGGCGGCCGCCATCACCCTTACTTTAACCAAAACCATAACCGAAGCCAAAACCAAAACCATGGCTTTAACAATACCGTAGAAGTATCGGTGCCTATAACTGCAAACAATACTGTGACCGTAACTGAAATAACAATTTAATTTAAAGATAAATAATACCCAGCCGTTTAATTTGTGTTGGAAATACTATACTCGTATATATTAGAGTAATATTTTGTATATTAGACTGAATTTGGCCTGGCCTTTTAAAGTTTCCTGGTTGTAATCGAAATATCGGAACATAGAGGCTTATTCCCATAAACATCCACCGGTATTGAAAGGCCAAATTTAGAATGACTTGGTTACAAAGACTTGATTTGTTGTATTCGATTAAAGCGACTATCTGCCCGCATCCCGGTTATCTAAGCCTGTGTTGGGAATACGAGAAATGTATGTGTATTTGTGTGTTCTGACTTAAGTATGATACCACTGTGCTTCATATTCATACTTTTTTACTAGATTAGCCAAGAATTTCATAGAACAAAGGAAGTGGATAACGTGCTCTTGATACTGAATGAAAGCGTTTGGTTTTTGCTGTCGCTTGCGATTTTATTAGCGCAAGTTTTACAAGTTATATGTAGGTATAATTTTGTTTACCGTGGCTGAACTTTTCAATAGACCGATCTGGAAAAAAAAACATTGTTTGGTACTTTATGATGCATATATCTGGAAGTATTCATGTTAAGCGATTGAAATACCGTAATGAGTCATATGGATTAGTTTACAAAAACCACAAAAAATTTTAGTTAAGGAAAGGGGCATGACACCTTCCATACAAATCGGAATTTTCATTTAAACTCACTTTTTAATACACAACCGTAAAAAAAAATCTGAACTTCGGATAAAGCACAGATGGAAGCTCGCTAAAATAGTATCGTAGAATCGAGAAGTGATAGGCAGATTCAGCCAACGGGAAGATATTCATGGCAAGAAAACCTTCATACTAGTGTTTTAATTTTGCAAAGTAGGATTTTGTTGCAGACCAGTGTTATCAGGCGTACACTGAATAAAGCAACATTTATATATTCTTACAAATCAGCCTATTTGAGGTTGTGGCATTGTTTGCAAATTGGCTACTTAGTCGCAGGCGTTTGGTGGTACGCCAGTATAATAAAAATTTTTAAAAAAAAAAAAAAAAGAAAAAAAAAGACTTACAAAGTCAACCCAAGCAAACGCACCCACTCACCCACAGTATTCTTTAAAAAGCCTACAAAAAAAGAAAAAAACTATTTTACTTACTTTAACTCCACTTTAACGGCTTCAATAAGTGAGTAGGTGAGTCAGAACGTCGTTGAGACACAGTGACACTTGGGCTTGGCCAACAACACTTGTTAGGCCACTGCATTATGGAAATTACGCACTCACTGCGCTAACTACAACAAGCGCAGCAACAACAATATTCAAATAGAAATCCGCACCGCTTGTTGCATGTAGTTCAAGAGGAAAAGGCGGAATTGCAACACGTTCCATACACACACCCGACAAATGCTAGTTTTACGCTATGAATGTGCAATGAACTGCAATGATGAATCAGAGCTGTATAGCGGTGGAAGATACTTAGGTGCGGTGGAATAGAATTAAAACTGAATATATACGAAAACTCATTGTAAAGCGTGCAGAATAATTAAATTAATAATAACATTTATTTAATAGAATTTCAGCGCATGTCAAGTAATAAGGAAATCCCCTGCACCAATTCGTTCGAGCGTGCTTCAGTGTGCCAACAAGCGATTAGCTATAGTTAAAAGGGGTTCAAAGAGGTGCACAGTATTTAATTTCATGGAATTTCCATTTTGTTTTCAATTACTTATTAGTATTGAGATATTAATTTCCGTGAATGTTGAAAGAGCTTGGAAAATTCCTACAATAAATAAAATGACGAACTGATAACCGACGCACAAAGTATACTTACTTCTCCTAATTCCTTCAATGCGCGGAAGACGACCTACTAGATATCCGAATCTCTGACGATTTTGACGTAAGCATGGCAATGGCAGGACTCTTAAAGTATAAGGCCCCAGGGAATAAAATATGGTCGAGCGAGTTCATGCCTCGAGATTGAAGCTTAAGTTTGCACTGCCCAATCACCAACAAACCCGATATCAGAAATCATTCCAAATAAAGCGAAATCAGATCTCAGCGAAATGCCAGTCCATCTTGACAACAAGTGATACATGGGAGTAGACAACTGAGAGGTAGACGACAACGATCCAGCTCTATAAGTATTTCATTAGGCATGTATTAACGTAGTATTCGAAATAATGGACGGTATCGAACTAAGAGGGGATGGCTCCTTAAACGCCAATGGCCCATTCCGAAGGAATGCAATTATCCAAACAAAATAAAGACAAACTGATTCGGGTCGTTTCGTAATGTTATGTGAATGGAGGAAAAGAATCCCAAAACGAGAGTTTTGCTACCCACATTAGATTTCGGAAGCGTAGAAAGGGCCTCACGTAATTGCAAAAACATTTTTTTTAATGTTTTCTTTAAAAGTCAACGACTTTTTCGGTCTCAACATTTGCTATTGTGCACACATGTATGCCTATCAAAGGGACAAAACACAAGACAAAACAAACAAATGAAATCAAATCAAACATGCTTCCTAACTACTTTTTTTGTACGATTCTATACCAACTGGTATAAGCCAAGCAACAACAGCAACAAATACTATAAAACCAAGAACAACAACACCAGAAAATTTAAATTTAATGCTTTGGCCGCACTTGTTGTGGCATTGTGCCTTTGTCAACGCATTAGAAATTATTACCCCAGATACTTTGATAGTCTTAACTGATTGTCAGCGCAATAAATTTATGAATGAATAATAAAAAAAAAATATTAAAAAAAATAACAAAAGTTTAAAAAATGTTCGTTGTTGGTGAATGACAAATATAAATAAAAATACAACAAAAGTACCATAAAAGAGTTGAAGAAAAATATAAATATAAGTGGGTACCTAGAAACATATGCTGATAAAAGACAGTGCTAAAAGCAAAAAGTTCACATTGAAGCAATTATTATATACCCAGTTGTGATGTTGCGCATCAAACTTATTTTCAATGAAAAAGTTATCAGTTTGCTTGAGTATTGATGCCCGCAACTCATAATATAAACAATGAAATTTAAAGAAATAAAGTTACGATTATTTGAAGGACAGGGTGATTATCTTGTTGCAATATGTGCAAGCTGGCGAGTTTTAGTATGAACCTATAAAGGTCAGGATCTGTTATCTATGAGTCTGACTCAACGACCTCTAAGTTCGGAGTTCTAAAGATTGTCTTGTCCGCCGCCGTTGTCGAAGCCCTTGTCACTTTTGTTGTTTGGTTAGTATCCATTTTGTCAGGGGTTTTCTCTGGTTTCATGTTATTGTTATTTAATTTCATGCTTGGTGCCACGTGAAAGGTTCGTCACACGTCCGTAGAGCCGACCGTGCAATAACAATCTACTTTTAAAACCGACTCTCTTTGTCCGTTGGCCATTTAGTAGTCACACCCACTTTAACACCTCTTAACTAAAATAACAACAAGCGAGATGGGACTCTTGAATTCTCCTTCTACATTGATAACTTCGGATATCTGGGAGAAATCTAATTTTACCATTTCTTCCTCCAATTCTTATTTTCATCGGAGGGTTGAAGATTTGAAGGAACGAAAACTTAGTCTCCCCCCGCTAAACCACGACGCAGATGAGACTTAAGTTTCGGTTATAGAGCAACTGGGTATAGAAATGCCTTTATATTAAAAATAGCAACAACTGTGCACAAAAGATCATGGCTGCTCATGAGGAGCACCTAATGACAGCAATATGCATGCGTGCAAGCGCATAAAGAAATCACAGCAACAAAAACAATAGTGACAAATGTCAGAGTGTTGAGGCTATGTCTGCAGTGACAGTGGTGGCAGCGATGGCAATGCGTTCACAAACTGAATTCGATTTTGCTTTAGAATACTAATTTGGTTGCACTTTATTGAGAACAGATTGACGTGCTCGATGAATGGAGCCAACACAGCACATGCATGTGAGCTAGGAAAAGATGATGACATACGGGAGGATGGAGGGGTAGGCAAATGGTTTGTGTGTGTATGTGTGTTACCACATTGATGACAGACGGTAACGACTCACAACCGGATATTGTGACATTTGGACGGACATTAAACGGAGACGCAACCCAAAACGTTACTCGTCGTATCAATAACGAAGACTGGGTTGGGCAAAGAACTCACTGCACTTGCTAGCAGTTGTGTTTTACTATTCATTTAAATATTTTCTGCTTCTTACTATAACCGCACTTGACTTGTAAAGCTAACTGATGGCATTAATATTGGTAGCAATAAAATTAATAAAATTGAAGTGCATATAAAATAAATACTGAGCATACAAATATATATTCAATTTGCATGTTGCTTGGCATATGTCGCACGTAAACTACTTACGTCGTAACTATGCACATTTTTTCCATAAATAGGTACGTAGATTAGACAGTGTCAAAAATTGTTCATCGCTTCTTTTTTAAAGAGTCTCAAAATCTCTCTATTTCTTTTAAGAACTGTGTGTGTAAGTCAAGGCTATTAGACCTTTAAGGAAAATAAACTAGAGCAAGTAGACAGTTTAGTCAACACAGCAATAATTGCAAAGACAACGACGGATCAAACACTTCATACCATATAACAGAGCAAATACTAAGAAGAGTTACTTAACCATTTTTGCAAAGCCTTACTTTAAGAACATTAAGGTTGGAATCATTAAACATGATCCACCTGGTAAGCCTTATGAGGTTATATATTAACAGTCCACATTTTCACAATGCTACAAAATTTTTAATATCGTCTAAAGTTGATCAAATTTGTTAGTTGAGTTGTGACTGTTTTTCACTAGATTCATAATATTTTTTAAGTTTTTGTTTTATTTCCAAAATATTCTAAAGATATAAAACTTATTATGTAAAAATTAAACTATTCTTACAAAGTGCTCACTACTATATCTTGAGTTTTTACATACCCCATACGCCATTTATCTATGCTTCGAAAAAATATGCATTTATTAGTAAAAGCTACCTGTCACCCACAAAATAGTGTACTTTATTTTATTTGTATTTATTAAAATTTTCTTTTAATTTTCTATCTGATTGCTGACGCCACTCATCGTCATTCATTCAATATTTGTCACTGGTGACATTAGAATCAACGCAGACACATTAGTTGGAAAACAGAAGTCAATACCATGCTATTTGGTTATAAATAATATCTATTTGCTTGTATTGTCCAAAGGAAGTAGTGCAGTCAGTGTCTGATTTCGTATTCTAAACTGGTGCAGACAGTGACATGTGTTTGTCGAGTTAGATATTTTTGTATAGAAAAGCAAGAATCAAACAATATGTTTGATTTTTAAAATAAAAGTGAATAACTGATAGCTCTCTTAGCTGTTTGATTTGTCTAAAAGATGTGTGGTGAGTCTAAAAAAAAATTAGAAGTCAACAAATTTCGTCTTCAAAATTGAAGTCTTTTCTCTCTAGACAACACGAGTGTTAATTTTGGTATACAAAGGAGAAGGTTGGTAAAGACGGTGACCATAAGTTTGGGGGAAAGGGTTATGTAGAATGCAGAGAGTTGAATGTTAGTTGTGTAGTACACTATATATTTAAAACCCTCCAGTTACGACTAAGCTTATCACAACAAACTGCAGTTGCCACTACATCAAAAGACTAAAAACACGAACCTGCCTTCGATGTTGTATAAGTACAGCTGCAGATAAGTCATAAGTTATTTAAAGTGCAACTATATTTTCTCTTGCAGTTTGTATACATTTATTTATTTAAAAATTACTAACAATAATAATATCTGTCTATTATTTAATTTTATACGCATTCAATTTAACAGTCAATGAGTATGCAAATTGTCAATTGTGAATGACGTGGACAATAAAAATATATATGTTGACTAATGCTTGAGCGAAGTGCTTTTGTCGCCAAGCAAGTGGTGCTTTATTCTGTTGGTCTCAAGAAACAAAGTTAAGTGGCAGAATAATCGCGAAATAATTAGATCATTTGTAAATATCAAAAGCAGTAATATTTTAAATAAATAAAAAGTTTTTTGTTGATTTTGGACTAACAACCTGCAACGACATTCGGAAAACAAAGAAACATATTCTAGTGCCTAGTCACTTTGCTTATTCGATCCTTAGTTCCCATATCCCTATCAATCACACAAGTAATTTGAGGTCCATATAATGTAATGATAGCCTCGATTCTTCAAGCTCGCGACTTTTCAGGGTATTTATGATACTTAGCGTAATGATGAGCTATATTAAGAGATAATGTTAGCTCCAGATATTTTTGAAGAAGCGGTAAGCATGGAAAGATGTATATATGTTCTTACTACGTTCCCGTGGCTAATGGCTCAACACCTTAAAGTCACAAACAGCTCGCAACTCCGTTTCAGCGACTATTTGTGCTTAACCTCATATTTTCACTAATCTTCCCATGAAAACAATCCTCATATGAAACGCCAGAGATCACTTGTGCATTTTAGCATCTATCGTATCTCAATCTGTAGTTATGTTTTTATTTTCTCTTCGTGTTTTTAATTTTATTTTTACAAACGATAAAACCCAAGTCGCTCTATTTGTTGAAAATCATTCCCTTATACATTTTAACTAACATCTCAGCCACTTCAGCGTCTAAGTTCTGCAAAACACAACTAAATTGCCTTCGTATAGGTAATTGTTTCACAAGTTGTATTCAAAGATGTGATCTACAATAACAAACATCAGCTTCCCATCTTGATTGAAAATGAAATCAAAAGCTTTGAAGCGTTGAAATTTCCCATCATTATTTGTACAAAAAATCATTAAATAGAACACTCGTTGACGGAAGGGGAAGAAATCGTTTTTGATACCGTCGGTTTCATATGATTTAACATCAACTTTATAGCTACAGGGTGATCCATATGATATTTTTAAAATAATTTTTCAACTGAGCCTGGTACGTGATACAGTAAAACTATTGTTTTGAAGTGAACTGAGGGGAAAGGAAGGCAATCAGTGAGTTCAGGTTTACGTGCCCAAGCTAAATGATGAGATTTAGATCCGTGAACTGAAGTTAATCCTATACAACTGGTTTCAGATAAAGTGACAATGAAAAATTTCCTCTTGATTTACTAGCATCATACTTACAAACTTTTAATTTGAATATTTCTTTGGTATTTCAAAAATAAAGTGCTTTACGCATCACTCTGTATAATTGAATCAGAGTAGCAGCGGCGGTATCAGAGTGTAACATCGTCTCAACACCAGTAGCAGCTTAATAGCTCAAATTGCTATTACCGGATGTTGTAGTTGATGTTGTTGCAAATGTATGTGAGACTTCTATGTTGAGTATGATGCATTTTAGATAAATTAATTGTTTTGTTTACAAAAGGGACAGTGTTTTGGTATCATTTACTTTATCATTAAAGATTTTCAGTTAAAATAAAAATACATTTTATTTTAAGTTAGCCAACCGACTGTTTTTGAATTTGATGAACTTATGAATGGATGTAATTATGTCGCCTTGAGTTAGCTTGTATTGCTTTGCCTTGGCGCTGGCTGAGCATTTATATTTTGTATCTGCGCTAGTAAAGAATAAAAAGAGAGGAAATTAGAGCTGCTGTTGAAGCATCACCGCTTGAATGGCAAACAATTTTGCAATGCCTAGCTTATTAATATATTTAACACTTGAATTAAACACATTTTTTATTAAATACTATTTTTATTAAATTTTATTTATTTGCTATGGTGGCAGGATTATGATATTTTGCAAATTTAAATTACCGCTTTTATCTACTGATATAAAAATTAACTATATTTATACAGCTAAGTATTCAAATTTTGTATTTGTATAGAAATTTCAGTCTACAGAGTTTTATAAACCCCCTTCATTATCTGTCTATTTTCACTCTGTCAACTAAAAGCAAAAATTTTATTTATACTTGTACTCTTAGAGATATTTTCAATATACATCGGAAGCCAAGTGCACTTACGCCGCATGAAATTCCAGGCGCACATAATGGAAACACTCCAGTCAACTTTTACCTTTCATGCTTAATATTGTTCCTGATTTTAGTATATCCCTCCTCCTACCACCCTTTCCTCTTGGCTTTTTCCCACACTTAAATTGTACATTTCAATGCTAATTTGTTCAGCCGTAAGGCGCCACTTAAGACGCCACCGTTGCCGCTTTCACAATGTATGCAACACAAAAAAAAAAAATATCAACCAACTGCCCCATACACTTGTTTTCAAACCATTCTAGTTTAGTTTAAAGCAACAGACAGCCCTTTGTTCTGGGTACTGCATGTGTTGTTGCTGCTGAAGATTTTTTCAACTTACTGTTGCTGCTGTTTTTGACCATAAATGTCGCAACGGAAACGTGCCACAGCGCCTGGCGCATACAACACTTTTTACTGGCGTAGCTTAGGTTACTGCTTTTTTATTTTTTCATGGTAGCGGTGGTATTGTTATACATACATGATTTTTTGAGTCTTTTTAGATTTACTCAATTTTGGTTCCAAAGTTAACTACGTCGTTGAATTTTAACTGGCTCTTCGTAGTGGTTCTTCAGTTGCAGTACTTTTATGGCTTTGCAATGTAATGTTGGAATAGAGTATTTTGTATTTAACAATTAAAACGTGATCAATGTGAATAATTTGTTGCAAGCAATTTGTTCGGCACGCACATTCAAATTTTATTTCACTGTGTAAAGTTAGATAAAGTACTCACTCAGAAATAGCTTCGTATGTGGTATCGTGAAGAAGTAGTAGGGGTTAGAATTTTGCAGTGAGACTGTAACTGCCAAAACGAATACGAATACGAATAATGTTGCGATAATTAGTATGAAGAACTCGTAAGAAAGTTACTGGAAATTACTTAAAATAGAGATAAGAATACTGAAAAGAAATGCAAATTGCGATAGTAATGCAATTACGAACAATAATAGGTATGATTACAACTATACAACGACTAATACGAAAGCAAACACCCATAGTATCAGCTAAGTAATTGCATCTAGGAAAACTAATACGTTTTAAGTCGGGTGGAAAAATCCCACGTCTGTAAGATCCTTATTTAAAATTATGGTATTTTTTTGTTACAACCCCTGGATTTAGGGTTTGAAAATATGGTACTCTGAAGTAAATATATATAATTTATGTATGAAAATCAATGTCTCAGATCTTTTTTGAAAACCGGTCTATACTAGAATTTGTTCATAACTTTCTATGCCAGCTGCAAATTCTGAAATGTAGCATTCCTTTGAACCCATTTATATTGTTGTGGTAGCTACAAAAACACTCCCCGAAGGTTTTGGGGAGTGTTGTCGAATTAACAGTCCTTGGCCGGATTTGAACCCGGTACGCTGCGGTACTCCCTTGCGGTACTGCCCGACTGTCGTGATAGCGATTTATGACCAGTGAAACCTTCCTTCCGCAAGGAAGGATAAGGTGGGTAATGAGAGGTGAGAGGCATCATATCCGTAGATCAACCATCGAGTTGCACGTCATTACCTTTGTGCATATTAGTCACCTCTTACGACCGGTATGCCTACCTCGGGCATATTCTAAACCCCTAACCTGCAGGGGTTCAACCCATTTATATTGATCTACTTGCTTCCTGTGTAAGCTTTATGGAGGGTGAGTAGTTTTTTTTAAGTTAATTTATTGTATATTATTTTATTATTTGTTCAGAGAGTAGAACGGGTGGTGCGGAGCACATGTTGCATAGGGGACAACCTGAGGTTGATATTATTTGTTTTTATTATAGTTATTTGTGCTATATAGAACGGGGACTGCGAGGCACCTTTATACCTTGTATGTATTAATTGGGGGCGAGCACTGTTGGCTCTGAGGCATTGCGCGGGATTGGCTTCCTCATTCACAAACCCCGATTTGGGATTGCAAAGCATAAACTATATCTTTGGAATATTTCATAGGCTGATTGCGAATTGCATGCAATGCAAATGAAATAAATGAAAGGAATGGCTACAGCTTGTGTCGCTTAAACACTTTCATTGACTTTGAACGGCTTCGTTCCTTTATTATGAAATATCAATCAAACTAGTTTGACGCGCTCTATCCAAATTTTCATGAATTCATCTCATTGCTGTTTTTTTTTTTAGAAGAGTAAGCATTGAAAGCCTTAAAGTCAGTGTAGGACTTGAACCAGCACTAAAACTTCTACAGTCTTGGAATTGGAAAAGTCGTGTTTCCAGTCCGCACCTGTGATACTTATGTACGCTTCCAATCAAGCACTTTTTCGCCCAATGTCTTCAACTACAAAGCAATGCAGTGGAGAGGCCGCATCTGGTGGACCTGACAGTCGGTAGAGTTGTGTTTCTAAACCCACATCTGTGTTACTTACATATGTTTCCATACAGTTGGAGATCCATGGTCTCAAGTCTGTTCCTTTGAAGGCTTGTGTTTTAAATCCGACATTAATGTTGGTGTTATTGCTAATCCCCAGATAAACGAAGTTCTAAACAATTTCGAAATTATATCTGCCAAAAGTGGCATGGTTGCCAAGAGCCAAATTTGCTAACTTCTTGCTTGTTGACAACATGTACTGCGTTTTAAACTCTGACTGTATGACCTTATCGAATACGATCTTGTTCTCAGTCCTATTATTAAATTGCAATGCTCTAACAATTTCCAACAACAGCGACAATGTCGACTTTTAGTTTCAATGATCTTGCAATATGCTACATCTTTTGTTATAAAGTTAAATAAAAAGATATTAGACTAGCTAAATTTATTGAAAATAATAAAACACACTTACATTTGGTCTATCTGTTGTACAAAAAAACTGTCGGGTACTTAGCTAACAAAATAGTGATTCTTATAATTTCTACATATAATAAAATTGTAACAGACAGATGCCTGTACATTGCAGATATTTATTAAAAATCGATAGAAGGGATCGTTACTAAGCCAATTGAAGCCAAATCAACAGTTTTTAGAATTTTTGTCTGTCTGTATGTATGTTTGATAGCGCATCACTCAAATACTGCTAAATGGAATTCAATGGAACGTTTACCGTTGCATTACCTAATGCTTATCTTAAAATTAAAGTTATCATTTGTTTCAATAGCTCCACAAGATTCAGAGATATCGACCGATATGTGGACCAAGGTGACCCAAAATTTGTTTAGTACAATAGGCGTATCAAACGACAGGTGATAATGAGTGCTGCCATTAGCTATGTAGTGAAGTTCGATAACTTATTTGTTATGGGATATAATGATTTAAATCGGACTCAGAATATTAGTAGTTCTGAGACTTAGCGAAGCGGGCCGGGTTAACTTGCATGAAATACTAAAGGGACCGGCAGACTTTGTCCTGCACAGATATTTACCTGAATGGATCTAGAGATATTGGCTTTTTCTATCCGCATCATTATCTCTATCACTATCCCTATTCCCCTTCCTATCCCTATCCCTATCCCCATTCCTATCCCTATCCCTATAGATGTAATAGTTCACACACACACAATTCCATTTCACCATCGATCGATCCATTGATATTGAGCTTTTCTAACAAAAAAAAAAAAAAAAATTATAAAAATTCGCACCAGACAAAATGTATGGGAAATAACATTTTTTTTTTTAAATTTTTCGGAAATTTTATTGGGTAGTCTCCTATTCTGGTCAGAGAACAATCTAAATAAGTGTCAATCATCCAAATCGGTGCAGGCGTTCTTGAGTTATGAGCGTTGGAACTAACGTCACTTTCTTTTATATACTTATATAGATTTTTTGCTGATTTACAATCAAAATTTCAAAGTGAAGAACATCGCTTCGTAAAAATTTGATTTAAGTACAATTGTTGTTTTGTGAGCTGGAAGTGTGTCAATAAAAAGGAAATTTTGTGGAAACTGGTGCCGAAAAATATATTTTCTCGATTTGAGTTACTTTCTGGCGGTGAATAGTTCAGCATTTGTAAATACGGTTATGTTCTATTGTTTTTAAATAACATAAATGTAATAAAGAAAATGTTCAAAAAACTTCTTGCTTTTTGCAACCCTATTACAAAATATTACAGCTAATACTAATATGTCTATTTTCGGAAAACAGCCACTATTCTTAGCTTCATCGCACATAACCTTAAAGAATTTTTCTACAAAAAAAAGTGAAAAAAAAAACATTTTAAATTATGAAATTAAAATAACAAAGGTTTCTTGAATGAACCATATAAATATATTTCCAAGTGGATAGATACTCTTATATAACGACATACACATATACTTTTAAATAAGTAAGTATATTTTTATATAAATCTAAGTTAATTTGAAGCGCAGCATTTAATTGTTTGCAACTACTAAACAATTGTACTAGTGCTTATGCGTTTACTATCGTTAGTATAGTAATGTTTGGTATCTAACGAAATCCCCTGAAAAATTTTGTGTTAGCAATAATAATAAATGTAATTACACATAAATGGGATTGATTTCATCAAGGCTAGAAAATTGGTATTGTGCACCAGCAAGTGCTCCAGATTTATGTGTATTTTTTATTGGTTTTTGCGGTTTATCTATTTTTACATATCTTTGCAGGTTAAGGGGCTTAAGACCAGTTGATAATAATTATTACTCAACTACTATTGTATGCTTAACTTTTTGTTTTTGTACATTCTTATTTTTCTATTTTTCGAAGATGGTTATTGTACATGTAACCCGTGCTCCGATTTTATGTGAATTCTTGCAAACTGGACTTGCCTAGGTTTCAAATCTAAAGCTTCACAGTTCGATTTTGCTCGTTGCCGGTTGATGTAATTACATCCTACATGGAGCAGCCATCAAAAGGTTAGCCAAAGTTATCACCTATTTTCTTCGATACAAAACTAAGCGGCAACTTTATGCGGCATAACACTAAAAGTGTCTGAATTTCACAGACTATTAGTTTGGCTTTGAAAAAATATGGTTACCATACTAGAATAAGGTGGTTTGAGTAACATTTTTAAACAGTCTACTTAAGTGCTTCCACATAGATAATTTTTCTGGGATTGCCCCTAGCTGATATTTTTTCATAAAAATGAAATAAGTCGTATTTTACTAAACAAAATGTGTAGGTGGGCTTGGTTAATACACATATCTTTCCACATTTGCTTTTATCTCGAAAACTAATTGACCATTATTTGTGAACACACTTAAACTTATTTATAAGCTGTGAGCCCCCAGCTGCTAAGCTTAATAGGAGTTCCAATTTTTTTTTTTGCTGTATATGTTGGTTTATTTGTACTTATATATAAATGTATGTACATTTAAATGCAATTATCTAATACCATCCGCAGCTACATACAAATATATTAACTTGGATGTATGGTTGTTGTCACTCCACTGTGAACTTCCAATGTCGCATTTGACCTTGAATTATATTCATGTGCGGGGGAGCAGCTAATAATTATTTTCATTCAGTAATATAGTAAGCAAGTGTGCGTTGAAAACTAACTAACAATGCTTATAATATGAAAAAGAAACTGAAAAAATAGCAAACCAATTTAATTTAAAAATATTTATAATAACTTTTTTGTTTTTAATAACAATTGCAAAAAACCACTTGAACTAACAACAATTGCATTTTCTGTGTCAACGCAATTCACAGGCAATTTATGTTTACAACAATAAATTTATTAATGAATTAAATTCAAACTTAAGAAAAGCATTGTAGGTGCACTTTTTCATTATAAGACATATCAGCGCTCTTAGCTCATATATAAATGACACCCAATTGGAACTCTCTCGCTGAGCAAATCAAATTTAAAATCACTTTGAAAACTGTGATAATTTCACATGACTTGGTTAAAGGATATAACAATTTTACATGATACACCCACGGAATGTAAGCCTTAGACTTATCCATCTGTACGTTCATCTAACAGTTTGAACGCAAACTACTCCCTTAGCTTTAGAATTTTCTCTCTAAGATTTCAATATTTTAATTAAACATGTATTAATAATTTTGTTGGAACTATTTAGGTCGGACCGATGTAACATATAACCCCCATAGAACCGACTGTTTCCATAAACTGGGTATGTGTTCTATAAATTTCAATTAAATATGCAAGAACGTACAATTCTTCACAGTTTGCACTTATTGCAAATTAGGATCGGGTAGTCAAAAATATGATTGGCATTTATGAAAGGCCTTCAGAGCATGCGAATAAAGCGCTCTTCTTATTTTTTAATTTAACCTTCTTTAGACTTCAACCTCTGATATTGTAGGCAAGCGCTCTACCTACTGTTCCACTGCGGAATAATGCCTTGCAGATTAAGCTCATAGTACTTGTCGATTCTCTCAACATGGAAATTATTTTCGATTTGGAGTACCATGAGAATGTGATTGATGGTGAACTTCTTGGGCTTGAAGTGGCGTTGATAAGGAGAAACGGCTTGCTTTCACTTCTTCGCACAATACCCTAGATATATCTATAAAAAGCGAATCACTGTGCCACTATGTACTGTAGAAAAGCCTAGAGTTTTATTTTTATTTTTATTTTTATTTTTATTTCAGCGTCAGTAGAAAGTGAACTGTGCCAATTTTTGTAAATGGGTGTTACACATAGAGCTTCAAAGAAAAAATACCTTGGATTCCCACTCACCGTTCATCAACAATCTCAGACTCGTGCTCAGAATAGAAATTTTCATACGATAATTTATCAAACGTTTTTGAACTTTTTAGCAGTTTTTAAGTGATACGCGACCAAACATAAAGACAGACAGACAAAAATTCTAAACACTGCTGACTTAAATTCTATTTTCTAATTAGTGATTTCTCCTACAACCGACGTGTTGCAATTTTGTTATATGTAGAATCAGATTAATTTTGACAAGTAACTTGAAGTACTAATTAAAGCTTTTTTAGCAAAGGGTTCCTCTAAAGGCGATTTAAATTAATTTTAATTAATTGACACTTCTATTTTTCTTCAAGCACATTAAAAAATTTAAATTTTTGTTTTTCGAAAACCCACCTAGAGAGAAAATAATGAAAAATCCCTATAGGTATAGTTGCAAATCGATAAGTTGAATTGACAAAATCATAGCCTACTAATTTCTGAACAGTTTCATACAAAAATTCTAGCTTTCAAATATAAATTATATAGTTTTGTTTTAACCGTCTAGAGACAGCACTATGCGCTAGAGTTTTAAACATGTCTAAGAACTTTATTTATAGAAATCCTTTTGAACTGACATTTATTTTGCAACGCTCATCAATAAAAACAATCATGCTTCGTCCTTGCTAATATGTGATGGTGTGCCATAACTTGCCAATGTATCCGCACATTTTCGCATTATCACGCCTTTGCTTATTTAGAAAATTGTGGCCACCAGAGAAGTTGTACGGAAAAATATTGTTTTCCCGTAAAATATGTATGCAGTTGCACGCGTACGCTTGTGCGTGTAGCAAGCATCAATACTGACGCAGTAATTTGTTCGCCTGCGCAATCAGCAAAAAGGCAAACACACACACACTGCTTCACTTTTTGACTTTACACGTACTACTCCTTAACCTGCCCACTACTTATGGACTCCTAAATTTGATGTAGGTCACGTCTCGTGAGCTAGTGTGTGGCCTTATTTGTCTACGCAGAGCTCCTGCATTCAATTTTTTTTTATTGTAAAATCAAGCATTGGTTGCAGGACAGACACATCATTGGCGCCATACATTTGACATGACATTGTATATAAACGTAATAAAGAAATACCCGTATGTGGCATGCCACTGTGAGTGTTTGACAGTGCTGTGGTTACAAATAAAGACAATAAACAGCATGTGAGTAATGAAATTGTCGATAAAACAAAAATCGAGTTGCATTGTATGTTGGCAATGGGCAATGACAATGGCTACAAAATAATAATTCTGCGAATTTGAAAATGCTATACAAAAATAAGCAGCGATTATGTGCAGTTACATATATGTATAAATGTGCAGCGAACAAAATTAAATAAATTTGTCATTGTACTGATTTGGAAAAATAAACGCACACAAATGCATTCTCACGAATTTTTTAATTTTATTTATATTTTTTTTTATTAATTTTTTTTTTCGTTGTCTGCACAGGTTTGTTTCTTCAGTCTTTTCAAATTTGTTGTATTATTTAGTCTTAAATGCATGCATTGTTTTGTTGATTTCGAAATGGCCCCTAAGCAGCATAGTCAGGGCTGCAAGTGGCACTCATGCGTATATCACATTAATTTTCCGCTAACTTTTTGGTTGTGCTTAAGTGCTCAGCACACTGATTAATTTGTTTTTCTAAAATTTTTATACTCAGCTGTGCATAACGCGAGGTGTTCAGTAGGCAAAAAGAATTTGGGTAAGGCATGATGTTGAAATTTATCTGCCGGTGTTGTCTCAAATGGGCATGTTCAGGTTATAGCCACACCCATCTTACATATATCGATTAAATATAAAATGGGATTGGGTGGCAACCATTTGTGCTAACCTTAACTGATAATAATTTTGTTAAAATACGACGAAGAATACCTTTGGTTAGCTAAGTAAGCTCCAAGTTAATTTCAAAAATTGGAATTTACTATAGTCAAAAAAGTTCAAATTTTTAACTATTTTGCGTTGCCACCTAATCCTATCACACTTTTTTGCATATCCACTATTATCTCGGAAGCCACTAAATCCATCTCTACAATACTTTATATGTAGGTGATCTGCTACATTTTAAGTTCTCTCACTTAGCAATGCGACTTAGAATGTTTGTACAGGGTTGCCACTCGTCTGAAATTTAAAAGAAGTCAAATTAGATACGCGAATATATGAATCACACGAGGGGTATTTTATGACGTACTGCAGCAAAATTACCTTATATATATTTTTAAATATCCACTATTAGCTCGAGAACGACTTTCGAAAATCTGAATATTTATACATGTAATGTGAAGGTTAAATCAAGGAAAAAAAATCCAACTTTGTTTCCGAAGCTTACAGCGGAGTGTACAATATACGGTTACAACCGTTCTTGGAATCCCTTACTTGTTTTAAATAAATTTGTATGTGTATTTCTTCAATTGTTTTTGTGATTTGAGAAATTATTCTAACCTTGAGTATGAAATACGTTGCTAGTAACTTATATTTGAGTTAACATGGGCAACGATATAAGTGGGCATGGGGTGGCGAAATAAAGTGCACCATTGAAAATAAGAAGAGTCTGCAATTACCCAGTTCAACCTAGAAAAGTTGTAACAGCGAAAAGTAGTTGTAGCCTTGTAACTTTTAAAGCTGCCGAAAATTTAGTAGTTTTTTTGGTAGGACATTGTTGCTATAATTTGGACGCCAGCTTAATAACAGGACCTTAGGGCATATTAATAAATTACGTGAGCTTAAAATGGAGGGAGGCCTCCAACAAAATCTCTCCAAACCTCACTTAAACCGGGGGGTGTAGACGAAATTCCCACGTCAACTTAAAAAAATATGAACTAATTCCAATATGAAACAAATTTTTTTTAACGAGAATCTGCCATCAGGATTCAACCAACGCGTGTAGTGACTCGCCGTGCTAAGGAGCTGCTTTGCCTTTTCAATGGATGGTACACGATTATCCTTGCATCGATCGAACATGTTTAGCGCAAATCTCACTTAATAAGGGGAAGGGCCCTAACCAAATCTCACTACGTGCCACCGAAGTGGGGGGAGGGGGGTCCAAAAAGGGGAGGGGGGTTTAAAAGGGCTCACGTATTTTATGGATGTTCCCTTATTAAATTATTTTATTCATTATAACATTAATCAGTGTGGTTGATATTGAGCCGGGAGATTACAATAAGTTATACTGCAAGTTGTTGGTAATAAAAATAAGTGTCAGTGTCGCCAGATATGCAAAAAAATGCAATTTTAAAATAATTCCCTCTTACTTGTGTATTTTTTGTTGCACTGAACAGCACAAATCGTTTTGTTATTGTATTTTGCTAATTATTTTCTTACTTTATTTTTCTCGACTAATACATTAAAATTTGCTTGCCTAATTCGAACCCAGTACCTATTAAACTGTTCATAATGACAACTCTTCCTCGAATCCAGTCCCAATCAAAGTGTTCATAGTGCATCTCTTTTTTGACAGTCTTACCACTGGTACTGAAATAGTGTGCGTGGTACAGTGGCTCTCAAGCTTTTTTTGTAGCATGGCAAAGTCCGGTCTTTACGAAAAATTTAATGTGATAGAAAAGCTCTTATAAAAAGTTTTGGAATGATAGGCAGGGTAGCTAACCTAGTAACCGATGGAAAGGGGCTCCGCTGTCTTGTCCTAAGGGCAGGTGACTGAAGTTCATCTACACAAGCTATTTAGGACAGCTAGAAATGCTTTTCTGGATATAGGGATAGATCTGAGCCTACTCAATAAAAAATTTTTAAATATTTTAAATGCTTAGATAGTTCAACGCATTCCAAAGAATGTCAATCATCAAAGAAGCGAAATTATGCAGATGATAACCTGGTTCCTAATTCCATTTCATAGCTCTCACTTCGTTTTTGTGTGAGCCTTTTTTTGCGTTCAAAAACCTAACACTGGAAACGTGATCCACAACATATTTTCGTTGAAGCCGTATTTGCGTAGGCGGACTTCGTTAGAGTTTGGCAAAAAAAAAACAAAAAAGCCTTTGAAGAGATGTTAAATGGTATCATTGAAATAGTATCCGGCTTATCCACTAACTAAACGTGGTTGGTTTTCTTCTCTTAAAAATTCTATTTAGTATTCTTGTCGGCACCTGGAATCTGGAAAATTGTCTATACGTTCGACATTATATTCACCATCGTTCTCACTAAAAAAATACTTAGTTAAATATTTGAAAAAAAAAAAATTATAAAAATAACTAAATACATTAAAATTCAAGATTCGCATTGACCAAGCTATCAGATTTTCAGGAAATCGCAAAGTTGATAACTGATTACAATCGCATCCGTTGAGAAAATTATACTTCAATCCAGGACGCAAAATGAACTGCTTCAATAAGTCAAATGCAACAACGGAAGAGCTCAGCAATTAGTATGCTACATTGCTGTCTCAACGACATGCACTCGCCTATAAAAGTTGCAACACAAACGACAATAAAAATCAAACTCCCATTGAGGTCTTGCAGGAGTTTGTATAGAAACGGAAAAATTTAAATCAACTATAAAAAATACGAGCACATTTATATAAAAATATGTAAATATGTGGCTCTCTTGTGCCAACGTTTTTCTTATACCTATATTCAAACGCATTGCATTTCGAATGCATTCCTTGCATGCTTGACACAGGCTAGCTGCAACAAGGAGTTGTGTGATTTATGTGCTTATAAGAACATTTTGAAAGCTAAATGGCATGGAGCAAGTGCCACTTGCCACATAGTAAGTACAACATGTGTGTGCCACAGTAACAATCAGAAATGAAATCAAGATATCAGCACAAGCATAATCCACAACCAAAGGAAGAACGTGTCGAAGCATATCAAATCAACAGAATGAAAAGGATATGCATCAATAAGTGAAACAATAATAAAAGGTAGAAAATATTATAGCAATAGAGGGCATAAAACAAATTTAGTATGAAAGCAACAAAGTAAAAAAAAAAACTTACAACATTTATCATAACATATTTTAAAATCACCTTCAACAGGCTATGTGCTTACACTGTGTAACAGGACAATACTTTATCTTTTTTTTTTTTAACTATGAATTCTATGAGGCACAGAGGCTCTGAAAATGATATGCAACATACCACCGATCGATATACATATTTATCAAGGAAACAACATCCCAGGGTGCTCTAAGTCATCGTGAGTTGGGACTCTGGAAAGAGCACACATGCGGCTGAATGTTAACGACTTCTATATGAAAACTAAAAGTGACTACATTTGTCCCAGAACAATCTTCGATGCGACCTTTCAGATTATCTTTCCTTCGAGAAAGGATTGGAAGTAGGAAAAGTTCACACAGAGCTTCGGGATTTTGGTTTTTACCGACGCATCTAAAATGGGCTGTGAAGTCGGAGCGGACAACTTTTCAGCACTCCCGGATATGACCTTATAAATCTACCATATCCTTCGAGCTTTCGGGGTAACGACAATAACATCGAGCGTTATTGGTCAGTGCAGGGAGTTGACCATGAGCTTAGCAAGTCAGTATATCGTTTCTCTAATACGGATGCCGGGGTATCGTACCATACAAGGAAATGAGATGGGTGATGAGCAGGCTTGGCGGAGAGCGACTCCTGATGTCTTAGAAGCGTAAGCGGCCCTTGTGTATTGGCTTAGAACAATGACACACAATCTTCTACCCTTCTCAAGGTGAATAGAAGTGAATAGTTACGGGGCTCACTGGACATTAGACTATTAAAATGTATGCGGCGCGGATGTATCTAGAACAAAATACCTCCTGCTTCATCGCCTGCTATTTTAGGAAAACCGTGCTTCGTAGCCGTAGTCTCACCACGTTCCTTGAGATTATGTTAGTCGCATTACGAGTTGTTCCTTGGATTTGAGACCCAAGACAGAAAACAACACTCCAATGAAATCACAACATGCCTCTTTTTAAGTTGACAATGCAAGAGATGCGATGGACGGAGCAAGAAAAGTTGAACTTGACACCTTACGACTTCTACTGGAATTGTGATGTAGATAAGAGCAATTCGGAGTCCGATTTGTGGTGGGAGAGAACATTTATCCTGACGGCTTCGCCAGTCCCGTCACACGAACAGATCCATAAAGCTACATGGCTATCACGCGATCAAAAAACAAAAAAAACTCATGCGTTCAGCAGACAAAAAAAAATGTAAGGAAGAAAAACTTGAGTACCAAGAGCTTGAGATGCTAGCGAACAAAAATAGCGTCGAAAAACTCCTTCTTCTATTAAAAAATTACCGAATATTTTAAACCCTCAAATCTCGAAAAAAAAAAATGTCGGCAAAAAAGTAGTATTTTGTTACACAGTGTTTTATTAAGGCACCCACAAACATTACAATAAAATCACTTCATGTATATAACTGCGTTGCACGCAAATCACGTACACAGCAAATGCATGAAAGGAAACCAGTGGCAGTTGTCTCTTAGTCACTTACAACTCCAATTCATTTCGCGGATAAATCAAATTTATGATGAAATGCAACAAAAGGAATTAAAAGGAAAAAAAGAATTAAATAAAACTTGACTACTTAGCACAAACATTTTATTTGAACTCAATAAAATGAGCTGTACCTCTGTGTGTGTGTGTGGAAGTTTAAATGCATTTACGTGAGTGCGGTGCACTCGTACTCGTAACTCATACATTTT
This sequence comes from Merzomyia westermanni, assembly GCA_949987695.1. Classification (NCBI taxonomy): domain Eukaryota; kingdom Metazoa; phylum Arthropoda; class Insecta; order Diptera; family Tephritidae; genus Merzomyia; species Merzomyia westermanni. Next base: position 143,927,212 of record OX465291.1, on the reverse strand, counting down.
ATATCGCAGTCCATGGTCGCGGACGAATTTATTGAATTATGAACGCATTGCACGCATAGCAAGCAGTAACAGCAGCGTAGTAGTCAAGTGAAGTATTTTACTTGAAAAGGATATGCATTTCCTTTGCTAAATTATGCGCGACTTCCGGTCACTGCAGTTTGAATAAACATATCTTGGCTGCCATTGCTTAGTTGCTGCTTAAAACTGACGCTACTTCCTTTAATGCTGTAACTTTCATTGTAAATCTAAATAATATAGGATATATTCAAGATTTTTAGTTCTTTAACCAAACAATGAACTAAGCCACAAAAGCATAAATCAATAAAGTAGGATAAAGCAAAAAATTGTGCGCTATCAGTATCAGTCCTCAACAGACGCGACAGCTCTACTGTAGCACCAAGGCAAAAATTCTTTAATTGTATCAATCCTTTTGGTTTCATTACAAGATACCATTAGAACTAGGTAAAGCTCAGAGCTATATAGTTTCAGCAGTGGTGTTGGGAGTAGAAAACTCAAACTAGGGATAGGAAGGCCATTGAGTTGAACTTTGAACCCTACTCATTACTGCTAACTTTAAATTGCGATATCAAAAGCTGGATCTGAGCGTGAGAAAAAATGTACAGTTTTAACTAAGGTACTTGGCTGCGTTGCACCCTTTGTGATAAGATTATAGACTTCGGAGACACCTTCGCATTAGCAGGAATAAAAATAGATTAAATGTTGCATAACCCTTCTGTAGCATTAAAAAAAATAATTATTATCCATTAAGGTTTCCAAATAACCACCCATATATTTCAGTTTATAAGTTAAAAGTTACTATAAAACTGGACCGATTAAGTAATTATTACTAATCGTAATGATTACTAATTGCAATGATTACCAGGTTGATTGATTATTTTTTTCGAGAAGAATACTAATGATTTTAAGAAGACAAAAAAAAAAAAAAATTAAATAAAATCAAAACTAATCAATAGTTTTTCTTTTTTGAATACTTTTGATTATTTTTGATTGCTATTGCATACTTTTGATATTCTTGCAGACAAATACATGTACATAAATAAATAAAAAATTTGAAAGAAAATTAAAAATTAAAAAAAAAAGTTTTTAATACAAAAATATCAAAAGTTATCAAAAACAAAAAAAAGAAATTTGTTATCTATATTTTTTTTTAATCGGCATTGCCTTGGATAAACTAGACAGTGCCTAGACAGACCTTACTACCTAGGACCTGTCTTAAAAAGCGTTAACAAACTAGCTAAGGCCAGCGAATGCTTTCCTTGGAAGCCTATGATTTTAAAAGCGAGAACCTAGATAGACGCTAGGTATAATTTATGATATTTTCTATCTGAGAAGATATACTATTGTACAGTTAGCGAATGCTGAGGTTCAAGACAATGAAGCATTGCTCGTGATTGTAAGTAAAGTAACATTGAATCTTGAAACTTCTTGCACTTTCTGTCTGTCTAGCTAGACTATGGTATGTTTGTAAACAAATTTTTTTGAATGTCAATCTATATATCAGCAGACGCGTTTTGACAGCCATATCACTAAACTGAAAATGTACTTTTAATTTCTGAGAAAAGCTATTTTCAAAACTTTATTTAAATATCTATGTAAGAAACATTACGGAAATAGATTATTTTCCTAAACTTTACGCCTTAAAAGCCCATATAGTATTTTCATTCAGATTCCCGTTCTTAGTATGTTTTGTGGAAATTAGGTGAACCATGTTGAGTTGATTTGATTTTCTGTTTTTCCGACAGGATGGATATTAGATGTATATTGGAACGACTTTTCGTCATCCCTTGTCAATTTATGTTTTTTTACAAACCGGTTTTGGCGATCCGCAATCTTCAGTTCTCGCGGAGAACGAAAACGTACACTGAAGATGGCGGATTGCCGAAACTGTTTTGTAACAAAATAAAAATTGACAAAGAACCATGTTCATTCCACACAGACATTGTGTTCATTTTTTGACATTGAGAAAAAAAGCTAAAAAAAAGTGACTTCTGAAAAATGCTAAAAAGAAAACTAGCAGCTAAATTTTATTTTTTCTAGCTAAACGTCTAAAAAAAAACTTTAATATTTCGTGGAAAACAGCTAAAAAAAGTCAATACTGCATTGAACCAACATTATTATACGAATTCAAGTTCATGAAAGGTATTATTAAGTCTTTGGAAATTCTAAGACCACATAAAGATATTTCATAAACGAAAAAAGACGAAATTTTTATTTATTAAATTAGATTTTTTTTTATAACTTTTAATACCTAATAGTTGAAAATATTTCTGAGCAAACCTTAAGCGACTTCCCCTGATCAACTACAACTATTGCTCGTTCATTATGCTAATTCCTTTCTCTTTCGCTATTATTTCTTTGTACATCAACTTAACAAATTTGTCAAAACAGATTAACACCAACCGCCCACAAGCAAAATAGTGAAACTACTTCTACAGTCATTTGTGCTCCCGCGCTCACCTGATATCCGAGAATTGAAGCGCCTGCGCTGCGTGCAAGTTACAGTGAACCCGAAGCCTGCATCGTATGAAGCTGCTTTGACAAATTATGGAAGATGTCGCTATGGGAAACAACAACAATAACAACGCTAGCGATATAAGCTTTACAACTAAAGTGTTTTGCGCTCATAATTCCAATAAAAATTGTGCGCCAACCCAAAGTACAACATGGAAAAAACTCCGACAACAACGAGGATCTGCTGCAAAGACCAAAAAATGCATCTAGAAATTTTATTGGCAACATTTTGTTGTTGACCTATGAAACATGAACGACAATTTCTTTGCACCGCCTGCTGTAGCAGCAACGGGAAGACTAGCAAGCAATTGCTTTGCAGCAGTAAAGCTAAGCTGACAAATGGGCTGTGCAACATTTGCAACATTTTGCATTATTAATAATGAGACCAGCGCAAGCAAGTGATGAAGAGAGTAGCGTATTATAGCTTTGTAGAGGACGAATGGTGAGCATTCGTGGACCACCGTGACATACTCACTGCTTTTACCAACTTTGGCCAGCTGAACGCTTAAGTTGTAGTAATAGTTTGTTATGAGTGCTTGGCGACAATAAATGAGCCCAAAGCTATTCAAATGCGATTCAATGCAATATTTTTTTTTAAATTTAGCTTACAAAAGACACACATACTTTCACACTTATGTGTGTCCTTTTCTTATGTGTGAGTGTGTGTTGCATTATATCGGCAAGCAAACGTTGTGTGCCACATTTAGTGTTACTGTTGAGTCTATCAGTATTTGTACCATTCTACTTGGTGTATTTATAAGTGATGTAGGTGGAAGAAGTTTACACTTGAAAAAGTGTTGTCCGTGAAATGAAGGAAAATCACTTTCAGAACAAAACGAGATTTTAAGAGACTCTTAAACCTGTCCACAGAGGAGCAGGGCAATGCGGATAAGAAGGAGTATGTTTCCCAGATTACGGGCATTTTATCCTGCCTAGTTTTTTCACGATTATTAAATGAATATGCATTTAATTCAAGGTGTTGAACTGCCGAAAAGGTTTCTTTGCTTGTAATATTTAGCTCAATGATAGAGAAGACGACTTTTTTGTGGATGTGCCTGGGTTCGATGATGCCTCAGAGGCAATGAAATTTTATTTTTATTAAAATTAGCCTAGAATAACTAGGTAGATAACAGATAGACACTACTACCCTGGCTCTGTATTAAAACGCATTAACAAACTATATAGGGCCTGCTGTCCTTTGCAGGCCAATGATTGTAAATGGGAAAATTTTTGCGGCAGATTTATGGAGCTTGCCGTGTTACAATTTATTAAGCCATAGTTAGCTTAATCACAAAACCATGCACATTCCAGATTATATGCTAAGATTTTTGCAGTGTAAGTTTTCCTGTCAAGTTGTTCATACACTTACAAACAAACAAAAATCCATATTTCATTCACCAAATGCTTCACCGTCACCATCCTATTAAAATTGTTTACTTTCGCAGTTCATACCACGACTACTTAGATTACTTATCAGTGCATAATAAAAATGATGGCTTTTAAAAAACAATTTTGTTTTGACTTTTAGGTCACAGTAGACGACCCTAGAACGAGTAGAATCATTTACGAAGCAGGGAACCAACATTTTACAGGATTAATGTTATGAATGAATGAATGAAAATATAAAAGGAATAAAATTGCAAAAATTCACAGTCGCAAATGTATACCGACAGTTTGAAAGAAAACTGAAACTGACTACAATGGGCTCAGGTGGAAGTACTACTTGCCATACAGATAGTGAATGCATGAAAGTCAACGGCGATTATGTTATGCGCTAATGTACTTATATACTTTTAGATACAGACATGAATTAAATGTCCACTTACAGCCTGAATTTTCGCTTTAAGACCAAACTTTGCCAACAGCAACATATGAGGTTAAATTTTTATCAGGCATACTAATGTTAGATTTCTTAAAGCTAAATTTGTTGTTGTTTTGTATTTCATAAGCGCATCTGAACGCAATTTGTTATACGATTTTAGAACCTTCGTTACGCATCGGTACTGCGCATAACAAAGTTTTAAATGTCCTGCCATAAATACCTACATAGTTATACAGTACGGAGAATCTCATTTCTATGGAATTGTGAATCTTAACCATTCTTGGGTCAAATTCACCTCACACAAAAAATTTCATCAATATAGGTCCAGGCGTTTAGAAGTAGTTTAGTGACAACGAATGCCCAGAAGATTTTTGTATATGAAATTAATCCTGGATAATTTCAAAACATTTTGTTACTTCCATTAAGATATTTTTGGTACAATTCAAATACTATTTCGAAGGCGAAAAGGAACTATTTTGTTATAATGTTCCGAGTTTTCTTATCTTTCGGGAGTATCTAATAAATATTTAAGACACAACTCAATTTCTCAGAAAAATACTCAGTTCTTAGATCAGTTAGAAAACGTTCGTTATCATTTCTAGGTTTTTCTGGTTAAATTACATAGCTCATACAATACTCTCCTGATAGAAAAATAATGTATATGTAATATTTTTGAAATTTTGTTGTTTAGAGACTGTAGCAATTTGTGTTTAAAATTTCACCAAAATTTATCCGAAGAGTGAATAATAAAAAAACTATAAGGAAATAGTACCGAATCAATTATATTCTTGCCTCACAATACAGCTTGTTATATATTAGGTTAGGTTAAGTTGCGAGGGATGGGCTGAAACACTAACACATAGACCACCAATAGGCCCGTTGTGATAGCCTTCATGGTCTCAACAAACCCCTTCCAAGCCTAAAGCGTAGGGTCAAACTACTTCGTGAAATTAATAAATTTCGCTACCTTGACTTCACATCTTGAGACCCTAGGAAGGTAGTATAGAAAAAGTTTGCCTAGAATGAACAACCGTCTTCTGCTGAGTGCTGTACACTGACAGAGGAGGTGCTGGACGCTCTCTTGATCTTCGGTAAATCTGCAGATACGACAGTAATCGAAGGTTTTTATCCCCATTCTAGCACCGTGTGTGCCCGTATTAAATAGTGACCTGTTAGAACCCTTATCAGGGATGCTAAAACTGATTTGTGTAGAGTCAGAAGCGTTCTTATCATATGAAGGCTACGTTAGCCGGGATGTGTCACACGATGAGATGGCTGACCGTAGTCCATTTGAATTTTTTATAGTGCTTGTGTTCGCATGAAGCCTGAAGGTGGCCACGGGTATACCTACCGAATCATTTCCCGGAAGGATATGGTCGGTGGTGCCCCTCCTGGTCAGCTTGTCTGCTCTGCAGTTGCCTTCAATATCCCCACGCCAAGATACCCATATAAGTCTGTGCTACGCGAACTCGTTAAGAGATCTGCGGCACTCAGTAACCGACTTAGTGTTGTCGACGAATAAGTCCAAAGCCTTTAGTACGGCCTGGCTATCTGAGAAAATAAAAACCCATTTGCCATCTTTAGGCATAGACACAAGATAGTTCACAGCACTGTTTATTGCCAGCATTTCCTCTTAGTACACACTACAGTGATCAGGAGACCTCTAAACCCAGATCCGGTGAAAAGATGCCCGCTCCCATCTTCCCATCAAGCTCAGAGCCATCTGTGAATATGCACACCCCATGCTTTGAACCGCGGTGACAGCGGCTTGCTTCTTTCGAGATTTCATTAATAATATTGTTGCAACTTACAACATTACAGAATCTGGCTTTGGTCGGCCTATGGTTTGAAAAGCCGACTCAAATTCTATATAGTCGTATTCTTATTACCATCATTATTACTATTATTATTGTTATTATTATTGTTATTATTGTAATTATTATTACTATAATTATGTGCTCATTGTGTATTGCTTTTAAATAAAGCTTTTAATTTCCATACACGCCTTTCGTAGAAAATTTAAATAAATTGATGACTCGATCATTACAAAGCTGATTAACTTAGTTCCGTTTAACGCTGTCAATGCTACTTTAACCTCACCCTTTCGCCACAGAATCTCCAACAGCTCACGACCAACTACCTAGAGCAGTTTAACTCGGTAGTGTTACTTTAGTGCGATTTCATCAACAAACGAAAATAATTACAATCGTCACTTTAGCAATCGTGCCATGACTGGGGGTTGACTATTGGGTCTTAGGCAAAACATCAGGTATAAGTATACAGTTAGGGGCAGACGTTAGCAAGTTCATTGCTATGCAGTTAATGTCAGTAATGTATTTTCTCACGGTTAATTTTATAATTCTTCATGTTCTCGATGTATGCTCGTTTCTATGTTTGTATGTTTGTATGCAAAAACCCAATCAATCGTTTATAGATAGAGGGTGATTTAACATGCTGCTTAAACTTCATGACCTCTTTGTAGAAGTTGTTAAATTAAAATAATAGGTATCGAATAATAAATACAGTAAACAGTTTCTTTTTAGTTGATATAAACCTCGCATCTTTGATCACAATCAAGACCAGAAAATTATAATAGTTAAAAAATTTGGACATCAACAAAAAGATTAAGATAACTTCCATAAATAAATTAAACACTTCGAATTATGAAAATACCTGGGTTGTAAGAAAGTAATTCCGGGATGTTTGGCAAAAAAGTACTTTTTCGGAAAATAAATCATCACTTTCGTGTACTAGCAACGAAGAGAACTACAGTTTTGTTCTACCATTTCTCCTTCACCCCGTTGTACCATCTATATCATCCTTTTCCTCTTTTTGTCAGGAAATTGAGCTAGGCAGAATATTCAGAAATTATAAAGCCCGCGAATACAGAGGCCCCCTATGATAAAAGCATTCTTCCCTATGCAATATTCAACTACTTATTCCAAAATTTTTTTCGCATAACTTGTACCTTATCGAAATGTCATATTCACTGCACCTGAAAATGAAGAATTTGGTTGGACCTGCAGGAGTTTCCCATGTTTTATATAGATCGAAAGTTGTGTTAATCTAATTAAAAATCACCTATATTTCTGAAACACCCTATTTTTGTATATTCGTTTTCAAGCATCGTGAATGAAATAATCGAATCATATTGTATTTGCAGTTGCAATGCCATTGTAATTTGTTTAAAAACAACAACAACACTACTAGAGCTCCGCAAAACAGTACAAAACGGCAGCATCAATTAAGTTTGAAGCAAAAGCAGAAATGAACTACACCGTTGACGACGTCACTACCTTCAGCGCTGCAGCCGGAAATCGCTGCAACTGCAGCAGTATAAAACAACAATTGCAACAAACAAATTGTCTGCTTCTATTGCCTAACGACTTCGGTGCCAAGCAATTATTTAAAAATTATAAGAATTCTATTTTTATTAATAAATAATTGCAAAGCGTAGGGAAATTTTGTTTATTAATGAGCAACAATGAAATAACATGTAAATATGTGTTAATACAAATAATTCTACATGATTTCTGTGCGTGTTTTAGAACATATGTAAATTCACGCTCGAATATAGTTAAAAGGAGATGTGGGGTGTGTGCGCTGTAGTGATCCAAAGTGACTTCTATGATCAAATAGATAAATATGTGGGATTTACAGGTTTATATTTCTGATTGATATTACAGTGAGAAAACAAAAGAATTACCTCGTCTGCGTTCTTTATGTAATATGTATTATATAGTATATTATATTAGTCACTTGAAGTTTCAAATAGTTCAGTTCTATTACTTTCAAACATCCATAGCAGCTCAATGTCTATGTATTTATTGACAACCGTGAAGACTTTGAGAAGCTCATGAACATACATTTGTGAAGATGCACAATTGAATACGAGTATTTATATATGCATACTAGACTAAGCCAAAAATATATTATTTTTCAGAAAAGTAAAATCAAAAAAAATACGCTAAAACTGATATATCTTAACACTTACTTTTCAGAGGTCTATCATTATGTTAGATTTTTTAGGACTGACGGAAACTTACCACAAAACTTAATTTTATTTCACTAATTTGCTGTTCCTCTCCTTAGCCTTTCTACTCTGTTACTTTCTTATAGTAAATTTTCCTTTCCTTAGCTTTCCTTTGGTTTCTCTTCTCTCTTTATTTACTCAATTTATTTATTTTTTTTTTTTTTTACTTTACTTTATTTTTATATTATTTTATTTAATTTTATTTTATTCTATTTCAATTTACTTTATTTTATTTTACGTTATTTTATTTTGTTAAATTAAATTTTCTTTATTTTCCTTTCATTTATTTATTTTTATTTTTTTATTTTATTTTATTTCATTTCATTTCATTATATTTCTTTACATTTTGTTTTATTTTATTTTATTTTATTTTATTTTATTTTATTTTAATGCATCGTGACGCTACAGGGCATCATAGCTTAGTTGTTAGAGTACTCTAACAGCGGCTTTGGTGCAGACACTTGGGTTCGTATCCCCGTGTCCGAGAAGGGGTCTGATGAGAAGTTGGTCACTTCGAAACATGTCATTCCATACCATCGCTGTGCATATCGTTGTAATTTTTCCTCTAACATCAATTAACAAACAAACATAAAAATTCGAGCACTGCTCCAACAACAATTATTTTATTTTATTTTATTTTAATTTATTTATTTTATTTTATTTTATTTTATTTATTTTATTTTATTTTATTTATTTTATTTTATTTTATTTTATTTTATTTTATTTTTTCATTTTATTTTATTGTACTTGATTTTTTTTTATTTTATTTTATTTTTCTTTATTTTTTTTATTTTATTTTATTTTTATTAATTTTATTTTATTTTATTTTATTTTATTGTACTTTATTTTGTTTTATTTTATTTTATTTTATTTTATTTTTCTTTATTTTATTTTATTTTATTTCATTTCATTTTATTTTATTTTATTTTATTTTATTTTATTTTATTTTATTTTATTTTATTTTATTTTATTTTATTTTATTTTATTTTATTTTATTTTATTTTATAATATTTTATTTTATTTTAGTTTATTTTGTTTTATTTGATTTTATTTTATTTTATTTTATTTCATTTAATTTAATTTAATTTTATTTCATTTTTCTTTATTTTATTTTTTTTTTTTTAATTTTATTTTTTTATTTTATTTCATTTTATTTTTTTTTATTTTTTTTTAATTTAATTTTATTTTATTTTATTGTATTTTATTTTATTTTATTTTATTTTATTTTATTTTATTTTATTTTATTTTATTTTATTTTATTTTATTTTATTTTATTTTATTTTATTTTATTTTATTTTATTTTATTTCATTTTATTTTATTTTATTGTTTTTTTCATTTTATTTTATTTCATTTTATTTGGTTTGATTTGATTTTATTTTTTTATATTTTTATTTCTTTTTTTAAATTTTATTTTATTCTATTTAATTTATTTTATATTATTTTATTTTGTTTTATTTATTTTCATTTTATTTTATTTTTTTTTTTTATTTTATTTTATTTTATTTTATTTTTTTTTCTTTATTGTATTTTATTTTTTTTTTTACTTATTTCTTTTTATTTTATTATTTAATTTATTTTATTTAATTTAATTTAAGTTTGTTTTGTTTCTTTTTTATTTTATTTCAATTCATGCAAATATAGCAACAAAAAATACAAAAGCTTAGTTTACATTTTTGCTCATATTTTATATTACTGGCTTAGTATTTCAATCAAAGCTCGTGATTCGCGTTCTCATTGAGTGGTCGATAGAATTACGTAGACTCAAGAAGGCATGCTTGACACAACAACGTCGTTCTCAAAAATAGTATCAATATAATTTAAAAAAAAAATTTTTTTTTTGGACCAGCCTAATATGTTTATATGGTAGCATGTATTACAGAGTTATTTTACTAATGTATATACATATGTACCTATAAATTGTATTTACACAATACATTTGCATAAAATCATCTGCTCATCAACGAGTTTTCATTCCGCTTCCAATTCATTTTATACCAGATTGTAGTTGATTTTATATTTCTTTGTTTTGATTTTATTTTTTCCTTCTAACTGCAAGTTTCATGCTTTTTTAACAGATTTGCATGCATCATTGATTACTTGTTGCTGGTTGTTGTTATTACTTCGTTATTCCATTGCTTCGATATGGAGCTCATCATTCTTCTAATAATAGCAAATAACGCTAATTTATGAAATTATTTATGACAAGAGTAAAAAAAATTAAAGATAATGATTTGAAAAAATAATAAAAGTAATAAGTAGATAAATGTGGTATGAAAATCAAATAAATAAGTGAGCAAAATTAATTGTAAACACTGTTTTGTAAATACATTAGGGTGTGTCTTTTTTGCTATTAAACTTTTTTGCATGAAGGTATATTTTTATTGAGGTTTATAGCAAGACTCCCAATCACAACATGCGTTGGGTGATAAAACCGTGGTTTGGAAAAAGTTCATTGTACCCACAAATGATTGTAGGGCTTGCACGATGGAAAATTATTAGAAAATTTTTCAAAAACATATGAGTTCAACCCCTCATTTCACTTTAACTCTCTGTGTGTATGGCTGTTCCTGAATCGCTGAACCATCTAGTTAAGTGCTCTGCGGCATTCAGTGATCGACTTGTGTTGGAGACACACGAGTACAATGCCTTTAGTGCGACCTGGCTGTGCGAAAAAATAAGGTCCCGTTTGCAAGGTTTTTTTATATCAGCAAGATATCTTTATTTCCAGATCCGGTGAGAGGATACCCCCTTCAATATTTCCAACGAGCATAAGTAGAATGTAGGCTGAATGTAAGATTTAATTGCTTTCATCAGCTCTCGCTCTTTTCCTGCATCTGCACACTTCATTCCCTTTTTTGTGAAGACACTAAACTAATGCTGATTGAAGTAAATCAATGCTCTGCACTTACACATATATATATGTACTTTAACGAAACAAATATTTGCAATAAAAATGCATGCGTGTGTGTGAGTGTGTACTTTAGGAATTTATAATAAATTGTAAATAAATGCACATAAAAGTAGAAAAGCCGCCAGTGCTGCTACATCAATTGGTATCGCCACTGTGTACTCTGAAGTGACTCACAACCGTTGAGGCACACACCATACAACCGTGCGACGCAATCAAGTGGCGCATTCTTACGACGCCGCCAAAGTGGCAAGTAATAGAAGAAAAAAATATGTTGATGGTTTGCAGGCCTCAGAGTGTCAACAAATAGTTTTCCGAAGCACTGAAGTGCCACTTCACATTTGCTTCCATTTCCTTACAAATTCTTTTCCGATTTTTTTTTGTTGTTCTTTCTTAACATTTCGCACCTTAGCTTCTGCTGTTAAACTGTTGAAGTAGTTGTTGTGCCATTGCACACATTGCAACTAATGTTTACACAATTATTAGGCAGTGGCATAAAAGGGCAGTGCCACTTGCGGCACACACACTTTCCGCTAACTTGTCGTCGTTGTTGTTGGTAGCAGAACAATAATGCGCGCAGACTCTGTATTCTATTGCCACCATGAAGTTACTCACATAGTTCTTTGGGGTTTCTTGGTTGTTTGTGCAAACTTGGCAGCCGGCCTCAATGACACTTGCAACAGCTGCCACATTGCTGTCAGTTGCCCTGCTAATGCTTTCAGTTAGCCGCTTCGATTGTCATTCAATGTCATTGCCGCCACTTTAGCGATTGGGCTGTGTGCTTGTTGCAGAGTGGCAACTGAGGTGGCAGATAGGTGCTTAAAGAAACTATGATACTCAGCTTGAATTTGTAGACAATGCTGATGCTGTTGAAGTTTGAGGCTTACAGATCGTGGTTAAATGACTGGAAAGAAATAAATCTTGCTTAAGAATATTTAAATCCATGGGTACGAATAGGCAGGGGAATATAAATACGCAAAGGCATAAGAATACTAGAATAAATACTAGTACGAAAATGAAAACGAATTAAAATAGAAATATGAACTGTTTTCTCAGACAAATACCAATACTTTCGGAAGTGCGAATATATATTCTGCGCTCCTAATAATGTAATCCCGCCTCACCCAACATAGAAAATAATCCCCATAAATATAGTGTGAATACAACTTGCATTTGAGACAAGTAATTGGAATGGCTGAGGCTCAGGTCGCCCAATCAGCCTTTAGAAGCCTGATGTCATAAAAACTCCGAACCTACTGAAAGTAATAAGAATGTATATTACAACCAAACAAAGTTGTAGATAATTAAGAATTTGGCAAATCCATATTTCAGGTAAGCTCACAATGTTTTACGAAAATTGACTTACAAAGGATTTAAGAAGTGTTCTGGCTATAGCCGGTTATGTAAGCAGAAAATGCTTAACGTTCTTTTCTGAAGTTATGTATTTTTCGCACGCGTTCCTATTGCCCAGTGATCTGTTAGGTTAGGTACGTCGGCTGCCGCCTCAGAATTAAGCCCACTTAGACACATTTTTACTGTCCTTTGTGATATCACATTTACTAACTTCAACGATATAGGTCCGGTTAAGATTAACTTCGATCTGGTAAAGTTCCTCTGCACAGTCTAATACGTCTCGACAGTAGTATTTACGCCTTCTCCTGACTAAGTATGTTCAGCTCGTCATCCTTCATGTAGCCAACATAGAAGGGATTGTGTAGGATCTTTAGTCGTACTGCATGTACCCTATCTCACAATTGCCCCGTCAGCACTCCAATCACCAAGCACAGATGACCAGTGCAGACTGCCTTTGTGTTTCTTGTTGCCTGACTGTCAGCAAAGAAAATTGCTATTCACTGCAATGCCACGGGAATCTCTATAACGAAGAGATTTACGGACAACCTGATAATATTCCGGTTCCTACACCCAACCAACCGCAATGATTTTTGCTGATGTGCAAGTCGATCGGAAGAACATTGAATATGGTGTCTATAGAGTTTCAACCACACTACAGGGCAATAGGTAAATACAGGTCACAGAACCGCCTCGTAAATGCATAGCACCGTCTTCGGATTGAGACCGCATTTCATATCGGAAATCGATTTGGAGGTTTTAAAGTTAAAGAGGGCTTTCCGCTTACGCTCCTCGATGAACGCTTTCCAATTTAATTTACGGTCAATTGTTGGCTTCAGATATATAGTACTATCGCAGTAAGGTTAGTTTTTACCATTTAATCTGCGTAGTTCGAAAAAAGATGGCTTTTACTTGCTCGAGAAGAGAAGTTAGTCCTTTGGACTTCGCCTAAAGCCACTGATGATAGTTATCACTCTTTTGAAAGCGACTTTCCCACCAACAAATACACGCAGTGAAATTTTTTTTGTAAAAGGGACCCTTCGAAAGAAATTTGACGATGAGTTGTACGAGCTTTACTCAGATATGGCCATAGTGAAGAAGAATTGAAGCCCAAAGGCTCAGCTGGCTTGGTCATGTTATGCGAATGGACAAAGAAACGCTGGCTCAGAAAGATTTCCTATCGACACCAGAACTCAGCAGCAGATGAAGCGGGAGACCCCGAATGAGAAGAAAAACAGGTTGAGCATACCTGGGCCTCAGATCCCTGTATGGATCATTTCTCTACTCACTTGACCAGACTGTAGAAGCTCATTCCGATTTAAAAAGGGCATTTAGTTGTAAACAAATCGTTAAAGAATGCGGTCAACTGCTGTTGAACTGGCTCATGTTTACTACCAGCTACAACACATGACAAACTACCGTATCCTACTGATGATAACCGTTAATGTTATGCAGAAACTACATCCGTTTTACCGTAGAACAGTGCGCATAAAAGGTTAGCAGGTCGCCTATGAAGAAATAACAGTTAAACGTAGACTCGTATTTGTGGTCTTTTTGTTCATTCTTCTTTTCTTTTCGTTAAGCATATTTTGCCTATCTCCAATGCATATACTTTTTCTCTTAATAACACGCATCGTTGTAATATTTTGTGTTTTTTTTCTTTTTTTCAAATCGAAAATTAATAAATATTCGGTCAACGTATTTGCACAAGAGTTCAGCGTCACATTACTAGCTCTATTTGTTGCGAACTTCATGTGCAAATATGTAAGTATCAGCCGGCTGATATTTTCCCGGAGATCACATCGTGACGTACGTGCTGTTGGTTTATATGTCGGAAGGTGATATAACAGTGATCATGGGTACATGATCTCATATTGAGGAGAATTTTTTGCTCTTATTGTTTTGACAATTTACTTATTGTTGAAGATATATTAATGTTTTGCTTTGTACAATGCGCAAGACGTGTGCGATGAACTGAACTTAATATAAATATTTGTTTTTGTATTGCTATATTTTTTTGTTGTAACTTTTTATACTCAGCTGAGCATAGTTAATAGAGGGCATTATTTTATACGCCTGAGACTACGTCGTCATGCCATAAGCGATTCGATCTGGATATAGACATATACTTGATAAATTGAAATTTGGAGAAGAGGTAAGTCTTCTCTGTTTTACATCTGAACTAATTTGACTTTAGTCAAATTTGGTAGAAGCTATAGCCAACCCAACAAAACAAATACCTAAATGGCGATATTTGTTAGGATAGCCGTAGGCTCCCACAACTAGGTATATGATGTTCAGCTTTACCAGCACTTAGACTTCCTTACTCGTTATGGTATAACCTGGTATTGCAAAATGTTGATTTGTTTAGAGTTTAAGCTAAATTCCAAGCAATTTTATGACACCCATATCAATGGATTAAATAAAATTTCCCTCCACTGGTGACCCGTAAGTCAATTCCAATTAAAATAACGCATTCGTAGAAAATTGTAAAATAAAACGCTAAGGAATAAGCAGAAAATAGAATAAGTTTTATCTATAACGTGTTAAAACAATTTAATTTAATTTAATTTCAATCTTGATTTGAATTGCTTTTTTTTTCTCAGTCGGATAGCGGAATGTGGTAGCTATAACATGTACTAAAACTTGTTTAATGGTTGATGAGAACACAAAGCGATGCCTCTGTCTGATCTTTAATGTCACTGCCAACAACGCAATTGATTTACGATTAGAAAGACATTAAGTGCTACACATCAATATAAAAGTAGAGCTTGCATACCCATGGGTGAGCTTCTTCTGATGAATCATGCTTGCCTTCATTCCATCATGCATTCATTTGATGTTCATGCACTCATTCTTACACTGCGGCAACATGAAGAACTATTTCAGTGTCACTACAAATTGTTTATTACACATTTTTAAATGAAATCGAGTCTATAAATGCTGCTGTAGGAGCTACTGTTGCACTCAAATTAATTGTTAGCGGAAACAATTAAAATCAAATATGCAAGTGGGTAAAAAGCAACAACGATTGATTGTCTTAGCAGCTGATTTAATTGTTAAATGGTGGGTTTTTCTGAAATATTCAATGGGGTTGATTCGATGGAGTCTGCTGCCCCCAAATTATTGTACAATGCACAGTGTGGTGTTTTGAAGACATTTCTTCAAACATCGTGTAAAAAATTTATTTTTTATTGCCCTTATCTTCATCTCCATTTTATTTTATTTTCTTTTTTTGTTTTATTCTGATTTATTTTATTTTTTTTTATTTTATAAATATTAATTTTTATATTTTTCTTTAATTGAGTTTTTGTTTTAATTAAGTTTTTTGTTTTATTTTATTTCATTTCATTTTATTTAATTTTTTTAATAAGATTTTTTTTGTTTTATTACATTTTTTTTAAATAAATTTTTATTTTATTTTATTACAGAAAACAAAGCTAAATTCTTTGTTGAATATCCTCAGCTCCAATATACTCAACATTAATAAAAATTTACAGGCCGTGTAAAACAAAAGTTCAATTCAATTGAATTGTTGGTATACAAAATAAAAATTTATTTAGTTTTTGGTGCTGTTGTTTTTTTGTTTTTGCAATGCGGTTTTTGTCATCAATGAAGCATTTCATCTGCTAATGTTTCCAACAAAGCAACTCGTAGTGCTTTTAAGGGAAGTCACCCACACTGTGCATCGTATAGCAGCGATTAATGTAATAACATCAACTCAAGCAAGCAAGCATGACATGTCTTCACACACAATGACTTCTCTATAGTGTGAATATACGAGTATGTTTGACATTTGTAGTGGTGTCATTTTTGAATTGCTTTTTCTATGTTATAATTAATTTTTTAGAAATTTATTTTGATAAACGGCAACGCAGCTTGGGCAGACTTATCGATACATTTGTGCTTGTTTACACCCTGAACATATAGTTTGGCCGTAAAAGGGTTGATAGTTTTTCAATTTCTTTCTTTGCGACTCATGCCGGACTGCTCTCTGACTAAACCCATTTTTTGCAGTGTAGATACACTGACTGTACTGGTTATTGAATAAACTTTTTTAAAACAACCCACTGTGTGACGTAGACTACCCGGTTATTGTTCGTACTAGTAAGTGGGAAAATCGCACTGATTAACTGCACTGATTGCATAGACGATTGCCTATTTGAATGAGCAACTTTGTAAGTATGTAAATACTTACGAGTAAGTGCCTCGTGGTTTGCGATGTAGCGAAAAGCTGAACGAATTTCATTAGATTGTGTGATGACTGATCCTCACTGCAGCTGATGCAAAATATATTCAGTAGTGATATGTATGTGTTATTTTTGTTTTTCTATGTAAGTTATAAAGTGTACCTAGAATCGAAAACTTATTTATGTAAGTAAATAAGTGCATTTGTGGAGGTTATCTTCAATATTGCGAGAAAAATTTAAATTGTGCAGCAGTCCGAAAGCAATTTCACAGCTAATAATAATTTTTCACAGAAGCATAAATAATTCACTAAATCACCTGCACTAAAAGAGGTTAGCTTTGCATTCATTTTTATACCTTTCATGAACATGAAATGGTATTATAACTTTGGTCCGATGTTTGTAAGTATGGGAAGAAGAAGAGATACACCCACCAATAAGTATATCGAAATGATCAGGACGATGAGCTGAGTCGAACTAGCCATGTCCGTCCGTCCGTCTGTCTGTTTGAATGCAAACTAGTCCCTTAGTTTTTGAGATATCTTGATGAAATTTGGTATGGAGCCGCCATTTTGCATGAGATTAACCATTTATCGGAATCGATTGTTTCGATTAGCGGAGTTTGACCTATAAATATTGAAATTTAGGAGCTAGGATCTTTTAATTTGTCGGGTTTAGTTCATATTACATACGCAAAGTGACTACAGAAAATCAGCCAGATCTGACCACCATAACACATAGCTCCCATACAATCGATTGTTCCGATAAATGGGGTTTGGGCTGTGTATCTTTAAATTAACAGTTTTGCAGAGTTTTTACTAATTGTAAGTAAGGATCGGACACTTGAAACCGTGATGCATATTCATGAAAGGTATAAAGTCTTCGGCACAGTCCAAGACAGCCCTTTCCTTACTTGTTTTTTTTATTTAATTGAATATTGATTGTATGTATGTATGTGTTGATGTATGCTTGTAGCAAAATATCTAAGATTAGAAGCGGATCGTATTTTGTTATTTTGAGCACAATTTATTCTTGTTTTTGGTTACTCCACTTGTTCGAGCTGTGATAATTCCGCAAACGGTGAACTATGGTTAACCGCTCCTTAAATAATCGAGGTATGAATTAACATATCGACTTTTCCAATAAAAAAGGCAATCAGTCATATATAGTTAGTTTATATATATAAATGATAAAGTCTGTATTTAATGATAATAAATATCGCATTCAACTGGATCATCGTTGGTAGACTAATAAGGGAGAGTCTAAGGCATTTATTAGCTTCTAAGGCATTTATTAGCTTAAATGGGCCCCACAGAGGGTGGCGCCATATTACGTGACCATGTTGACTTGTGAGGTTGCGATGGTAATGCAGGTATTAATACTGTTTCTTATATTTTTATTTAGTTAGGCAAACCAAGCTCTGAGCCCAATTGGCTGCTGACAAAATATCAAGGAAGGCCACACAGCAACCGCAAGTTTACTAAGGAAAGAGCATTGCTCCTTCTCTTGCTAAGTGCAAGCATTGGCTTCTGAGTGAATTCGGAGAAAAATACAATTTGAAAACACTGGCGATGTGTCCAGGAAAATTTGGGATACGTATGGAGTCCTCCCTAGGCCCTTTGATTTGGATATTCACGGGACACAGTATAATGGAAATATATGGTGAACGCATGGGGGTCCCAGCAAAGGACATCTGTCACAGCTGAACTGGCTAGGATTTGTATGAAGTAGCTTGACAAGGGCTTAGCCGTACTACTGGAAGGAGCTCTAGTCCTTATGTAGTAGTATCACAATGGTTGTCCGACCTAGGTGTGCCTAACCGAACCAAGATAAATCTAGCCGTTTCTCTATAACCGATGGAAACTGTTTAACAAATGCTCAACCAAACGAGTTTCGATAAAATTATTCGATAAGGCGTTTTTCAAAAATACTTTACATTAGGGTAACACTGCTTTGAGCTCAGATCTGATAATTCTGGACTTTAGCTCAAAAATTACTTTGGAAAACAGCAACGCAAGTCGACAAAAAAAATGTGATGGTTCAAGCAAATAGTTAATGCTGCAGTCGAGTTAGTAAAGGAAGATGCTGGTATAGCATTTGTATCCGGCGCAGAATTTTACTCCTCCATCTGCCTCTTAACCCAGCCAAAACTGAAGTTCGCTTTTGTTTCTCAGCAGTTTACCTGCAGCAATTCTATTAAGTTAAACCCATGTTAGTTGAGAAAAATAACTCTAATTAAGTGAACAAATTTCATAATCCTCTTTTGACATCCATCACTTGCTGTCTTACAAAAGAGCGCCAATAATCTGACATTTATATTTCTATTAGAAATAAGACAACGGCGTATTTGAAGTCATTTCCGGCACTTCCGCTGAGACCCATAAAATAAACGAAAGTATTAAAACCATAAAGAGAAAGTAATGGATGAAAGTCACATAAAAAAAGGCTAAAAAGGATGTTTCAATTAGAGATTGAAATGCATTGTAAAATGTTTGAAGCATAAGGATTAAAACTAATCCGCTGCTGGAACTCTCTTTTAGGCAAGGTAATTACCCGGTAGGAAATCTTATTACACATCACACAACTTATTGCAACGGAAATGTAGCATGCCACACACGTAGACGCAGAGCAATTGAAAAAGGAGCGTTTTTATATATAATAATGATGTTGGTAAATTAAAATTGGTGCACTATGTGTGAGGTTAAGTCAATGAGAATTGCTGCTGAGCCGAAAATGGCACAGTTTAATAACATAATTATATACTCTTAACGTCTAATGTTTGGCTAACCTAATACTTGTATGCACACACGACCCAGCGTTAAGCACTTTTTTGTTGCAACAAAATTAAGAAATCACAAGTAAGTAGTTTTGTTGGTAGAAAGAAGATTGTGTACGAGCCTGATACGTATAATATCTAGCATGAATGAGGCGAAGTCAAATAATAAGTATAAAGCAAAACTAAGGAAGCATAATCAATTTGTAGCTGTAGTAGGTGTTACCTGTATTTGATGTCTGACATTCAATCAGCTGTGTTGTAGGTACCGACTTACGAACCTGCAGTGCCCTTGCAATAACTGACCGACATCCGAAACGTCTTGTGTGGCATTTTGCCGCTGGTCATGCCCTGCCATTTTCGCAGCTTCCTCCTTTGATTTTTTGTTGGTCGCTGTGAGTAATGTTTTTATTTTTCTTTTTTTTCTCTTTCATTTCGACCTTTTAAAATGTTTGTATTAAGTTTTTTGGCTTACCGCGTTAAGGGTTGCAATTCAAACAAATTGACCAATTTTTCATTCTCGTTGTCTTTTCTTTTTCGCTTGGTTTCGCACAGTCACTATCAGGGGCTTTTTTTGGCCTGCTTACCAAATGTGTGTTTATGCAATAGTTTAGAGCACCTGTTGTCATTTATCTTGCGTTACGGTAACATATTTATTATAAAATTATTTGATATCGTATCTCAAGCGCCACTGTGAGTGTGAGATATTCTTATGACGCTAATCTTAGAGCTCGATTTTGAACACTAAAGCCTTGGGCATAGTTTTGGTTTTAAGTAATGCAGTTCAAATATTTTCCTAATTTTTATATTCGTCGATTTTATGATTTTATTTCCTCCTCCAAAGGGTAAAGCTCATATTTGGGAGATATTTACGTATAAGATATTTTTCGACATTCATATTCTTATTAATATTGGTATTCAGATTTTATATTTGTGTATGTGTTCGTAAATGTTTTTCTATTAATTTGCATACTCTTTTTTAATAAATGCAAATTTAATTCAGATGACAGTAGTACAACCACTGCGCGTAACTCAATTATGTGTTCCAATTGTAACAGTTCGGGAACGTAGATTGTGACACTAATGCAGTCCACACATAGACAGCATACACACATATATATAAATATACCCATCAACAAATTTTGCTATTAATCTCTAAAGAGAGTTGATCGCGATTCATTTCCCTCAGCCGCATTAGACTATAATTCAATATACGTAAGTCAATTTTAGTTTTTGTAGCATACTCATACAAGTTACAAGTACCCGCTTGTATAGAAAGTGGATTAGTCCGTTCATACCCGTTCGGGTATAAATTGGTACAATTGGTCTGCCCATAGCACATGCTCAAACAAATGTGAACAGTCCAGCCCATACAAAGTGATCGGAACTGGCATTAGTCGCACCCTTCTTACCGCCGCATCTCGGTTGCATCCTAGACCAGTCACATTTTTTACAGTTCATTTATAACAGTTCAGTCCAATTGTGCCAATTTAATGCCAGTTTCGTTTCATTGCATTTTAATTTTATTTATTTATATTTTATTGCTGCCTTTTGGTCTTACTCACCAACGCCTCTACATTTTGTCGATGAATATGATTATTTTTTTCTCAGCACACATGCTGCATATCTAATGTGATCGTTAGGGTGGTCAAAAAAAAAGCAAGCCAAACTATGAGTGATCCGCGATCAATACCTTTCGTCTATAGTGGGCTACAATTAATCCCAATATTCCGTTATAGGCAGTTCGATTTTAATTTCTGTAGTCTACTTTTAGGTGTTGCAGTAAACTGGTACGACTGTACCCGTAGGGGATCAAAGGGAATCTGTCCGACACTACCCGTTTGGGCATGAAAGGGCCCAATTAGGCTCTTCATAGGACATGCTCAAACAAAAAAGTCACTTCAACCCATACAAAGAGATCAAAACTGGCATTGGCCGCATGCTCCTTTTGCGACTCATCCCGGATTCATCCTAGACTAATCGCATTTTTTGCAGGGTTATGACTCATCGTGGATTTAGCCTAGCATATAAATATAGCTTGTCCTTGAAGAGTCTAATATAGGTTATTGAGATACCATAGAGGAGTAGGATATTGAGGCAGAGGGCATGGGAGAGCAAAAGGTAAAAGGAAGAAGAGACGGAGAGAAAAAGCAATAGTAATAGTAATATGGAAGGGAGTGAAAATATGAATAATAATGCAGGTAAGAAAACGAAATCTTTCATTATTACAATTTTTGTTCGAACTAAGACTCGGTATGAATTTATCTCTAACATAATAAGCAGTTGTCTTAGAACAGACTACGTATGATCATTCTCATAATCTTTTTGACCTTTACTATATAGTAAAGTTGCGAACAGGTGCAGTCAAGAGTTTCCTGAAGATGAGTTTAAACTGATGACGAAATACCGACAGTATTTCAGTCAAAATAATATATTGTATTATATAATAAAAACAAATTTTGTTAAATTTTTATTATACATAACTATATTTGAGTAGCCTAGAGCCAAAAACTCTTCCAACATTTTTAATTTCTTAAATGAGCAGCCTATCCTAACTCATTATGGCACAACGAAGTTTTCGAGGACCTCCATTAGAAGAGATTTATTACAAATCATGGAATGGACCAACCCTTCAGATAGATATTTTTGAAACAACAACAACAAGTTAGATTCTCTGTTGAATTTATGTGAGGACATTATATTTGTTGTAAAGGTTGCTTCCAAAACAGCCGAAGTCTCCCAATTTCATTCGACATTGTCCTCTTCCTCGTTCTAAGTAAGTTGACAAAACTTCTAATGAAAATTCTTTCTTTCAAAAGACAACCATAGCTAACCTTTTTAGCAAAGTAATTTTGCGAAAAGTTTAAAGAAACTAAATCACCCTAGTGTACCCATACTACCACATGTCATTTGTCTCAACTGCTCTACATCATTTTCCCGTAACAAATTCGTGGCGTTCATTGCTTTTGTTGTTGTTGCAGTAATATATATGCGTTTTAGATTAACGGTGATAAATCACTGACAGCCGCGCGCATTTTACATAAATTGAGTTGCTCGCTTTTCTAATTTAATTTAAAATTTGTTTTTGTACTCAACATATTGCCGTTTTTTTATCGCTCGCTTGTAGACAATTTATCTGGCGTGTAAAGCATGTGTACAATGTGTGGTAGCTTAGGTGACTATGCCGGCAGGTATTTGTAAGTGGCAGGTTTATCGATTTACAAGCGATAGATTTGCACTCAACACATTTGGTGGTGTTGACGGCTGATTTATTTTGCATTTTCTAGAGTTAACTGGATTGCAAATAATTTTCTCTTCTCTTTTTTCCCTTAGCCATCATATACATTTTTTTGAAATAACGTCTGTCACTTGGTTTTTACTATTCCTTTAATTACTTTTCATAACGTATTTATCCTTATCTGCGTAAATGCTTCGATTTCCATTGTATCACTCTATGTTACGCTTTCAGCTGATATTTGTCATGCAGCTTATTATTTTGATTTATGTTACCATTTTATTCAAATTATGTCCACGCTTGTCAGCAAAATTTAAATAGCTATTTGCTTTAAGTATCTGCTCAGCAATGATTTACAAGCTTTATTCATGCCAAATCTACACTTTTATTAGCTTTTATTGTTCAATTAAATGACGTTTGATTTTATAGTTGTGGTTTGAGATCCGGATAATAAAATATACGATAAGATCTTATAATTAGAGAATGAGTATACCAGAGCAATTTTGAGCTCATATTGGCTTAATGCTCTATAAATAATAATTTACTTAATGCAGTAATAAACCTTCGCGTCTCAGTGCAATGCTCGACCAATCTAATGCAGTATATAAATAGGTTCAACAAGCTTAACATAGATTGACCACCTATTAAATTTTGAATGTTTGGTATGAGGTAATGTGCATGGAAATAGTTAGTACTTGCGTCTTCTCGACCCAAGTTTGGGTATTTTCACTAGGTTAAGTGAGGTTGTGCCAGCAAGCCAATACAATGGCCTCATATAAACTCGTTGCGTCCTACGCTGAGGAGCTCTTGAAACTTGACTAGGACGCGAGGTTGAAAAATTATATTATTACTTAACTTTCATGAGACCGCAATGGTCAACCAATATAGGGATATTGGAAAATGCGTAATTACGGATTGATTTTTTTTGCTCGTAGCTCGTGGAAGGAGGAAATGCTTTATATACTGACCGGGTTTAAGCCCTCTTTACTTAATACTCTAGTAGCGGGGCTCCCGAGTGTGAGACGTCCTTCTTCTTTTAAAGAGCTACCCATTCCCACGTCTAGCTCATGGTTCCATACCGGGCTAGGCAATCGTCTTTTCGTTTCGTGAGGAGTACGTTCCGCCCGTATCTGCTGACAATATCACATCTATCCTTTAGTAGATCTTCTTTTGGAAGACACTGTTCGGGGATAGATCGTCTGGAAGCTTTTCCACCCGCCTTCGTTGTTGAGCTAATTGTCCGACTTCAAGGAACGTGTGGCGTACGTCTGTGCCTCTACAGTGGATGGTATTTCGTGGGCCTATTCGTTTCAATTTGCTAATCCCCAACAGTCACGTTAATAATGGTGGGAATCCGTTTCTTAGTGAGGATCACGATTTCCGTATTTGTTGTAGCCAGCTGGAGGGCGTGGTCTGACATCCATCAGTCTAGGGTGCGCAGCACTTGCTTTAGTTCAAGCTGTGCCATATCGCAGTTTCGTGCTGTGCTCACAGCAGCTACGCCATCTGGCATATACAAGCGGAGAATACTGTCATACGTAGCATTCCAAAAATCGGGACCTAGTACCGTTCCCTGGGCTGTACCGCCTTTTACCTTCACTCTGCGTTAGATGTGTTAAATATGGGCGGAAAGTTTATTTTTGCCTCCAAGCATTTATTGTACATGTGCAACAAAAGCTGTGGATAGTGAAGAACAGCTAGTTTAAAAGCCTCTGAAGGTTTGCCATCGGACCGCAGGACCTCCCTCATTTATTTTTATTCCAAACTTATAAAACAAAGGTTGGATATAGATAAATAGATTAATCGAAGACAGCACTGTGACCAGCGGGTCTATTGTGTCCAAGGTTAGGTATAAGATATTTGTTTGTTTATCTGATGCTCAATAATACGTGGCTTTATTTCTGACATACATTTTTGAGTTAGACCATGCTTTTAGTGTGATGATCTAAATATTTTCCACCCGAAAAAGTACTGACTTTGTAGCTTTAGCTGCGCAGACACTAGATAATCTACTTTTTGCCTACAAGCATAAGTTTGGGATTCTGTTCCAATTTTTTCAACCTTTCCAACCGTGATTCCATTATCATTCAAGCATCACTTGAAATTCTCCCACACTTTAGATAAAAGATATTTTGCCTGCAGCTCCATCTATGCCATTTGTAAGCATATTAATTCAGTGGCGTAATATGGAATAGAAGAAAGGGGTGCTTTTGTTACAGTATGTCATAGTTTAAAAATAAAAAAAAGTGTCTTTTTTTCCCGTTTCCGGAACTTTAAGTAAAAAATTTGCACCAACAATTGAATTTAATTTTCAAATATTCTCTAGTATAAATAATCTAAAGACCAAGAAGGTCAGCAACGCCCTTTTATATTCAATCAGTAACTTTTAATAATTAATAAACATTTTTTTAAAATATTTAAATTGTTATTCTTGGCCCTGCTCTCATTTAAAGTGGTGAAAATATAAAAAAAACTCTGAAATTAATTATAATAAACTTGGGAACCTGAAAACGATGAACAGATTACGGTCAAGTTAAATTGAGTGGCAGGTGCCTCTTATAGCAAGGCTTACTTATATAACACCCCATAGCATTTAAATGCTTTAAGAATCGCTACGTTGCAGAGATAAAGTTCCTAATAAGACTGACCCCATCCCTCCGATAAAAGATTTATCAACTTCAATTCAACTGCAGGATGAAGCGTTTTTTCATATGTTGCAGGACTGCACGTATGGCCTGCTATCCACCTTGGGGCAGAGATATTTGCGCTATCCTTCAAGAGGTAACGTCAGCCTAAAACTTGTTAAGCCGAATCTGTTCAAAAGAAGACTTCAGTCTGCCAGTTCCGCTTCACAAATACAAAATTGATCCCAGAGGTCAGCGCGGCCGTTTCCTGTGAAACCGCAAAGGTTGGGAACTAGATGATAAATATTCTGAAATAATTTGAGGCAATGCAGACCACAATGGAACGCACTACTGTTGACCTCAGAGCCTTAATAAAATATTTGCTGTCAAAGTATTTTTAGTTAAAATATCACAAATCTGTTGATAGCTGAAAGTTTCCAGAAAAGGTTATATTTTTTTAGAATTTATAGGAAGTTTTTGATGTAATTCCTAGTCCCCTTAAGCCTTCAAAACAAAATAGTTTTTAGATGTATATAACGTAGGATAACGATCAAAGATACGTATGTTGTGCTGTCCAACGTAAAGTCATAGAAAATACTTCATAAGCAAGAGGAAGATCGAACCCCGAGAACCTCCAACACTTAACTACGCCACTGCATTGAACTTGTTCACTTTAGACGCTGAAGAAAGCAACGAAAAAAATTCCGGTAGCATTTTAGTACTCACGAAATTGTCGGTACAAAATTGTTCACTAAACATATAACTGGAAGCTGCACTACAAACTTACAAGCTTTTGTACAAATGGCTTTGTGGTTATGTATGTAGCTTGTGGTTCGATTACTTTGTTGTTGGAAATATACATGTACCAATGTTAATTTTTCGTTGTTTTTTTTATATTTTTTGTTTTACTTAAAACAAATTTTAAAATTCAGTAGCAAATTGTTGCATTCATCGACAACGACAACTACAACAACAACAATTCAATGTTGTGGAGAACATTACGCGAAAGTGCTACCACGCTTTGTTGCTGAAACACCAAAAACTATGAAGATCATGAAAATCAAAAAAAAAAAAAAAAAAATTATGTAAAAGGCAGAATCAAAACGAAAGCTAAAGCAACAACAATTTCGTGATGTTATTGTTCTTTTATTTAAGCGCTGTGTTTTTGAAGATTTCTATTAATGCCTTTTTGCGCTTTTTATATTTTCTTCATGATTTTCCCTACCACACTCTTTTCTGTGCCAATTGCGTAGCGTGGGTGTTCAGCACACCCAAGCAAGGAGTCAGCGGTGTGTGGCTGTGGCAGTCAGCAGCTTTGTCATTGATTTGTTCGCAATGGCAATTCAATTGCTCCGCACGCCTTACAAAATCACTACCAGTGTCATGCAGCAAAAAAAAAACCAAAACAAAATTAAGAATAAAAAACGTTTGCAAAATTAAATATCAATTCATTGTGAGAGCGTGCAGCAATTTTAGCTGTCTGCATTAGCAGGAGAGTCGGTCAAAGGATACCACCTAGCTTTGGTGCTATTTTTTTGCTATTAATGGCGGTGGCATACTCTTGACATTACAGCAGTAATTTTTTAGTCGTATAGTTTTTGCGTTTACTGCTTTACCAATTTGCTATTTAGGTTTTTATTGAAGAAACTGCGCAGTTGCTTTGCAAATTTTATGCGTTAAATTAACATAAAACAAATTATTCCAACGTGACTCCACCATAAATGCTGTGACTCTGTCATTGCTCTTTCTTTTAGTGGCTTTTATTTTTGAAAGTACTTGAGGAAAATTTTCTGTATTTCAAATTTAAATAATCAGAGATGTATTTTAAGTGATTTTCAATTATGTAGCTCACGATTTTCATAAAATAACTATTTCCACCCGTTAGAAATTACTTCCTTTACGGAATATTCCACAAAAATATGATATATTTTCCTGTCTTTTATGCCCTTTTCTTTTGTTTTTTTTTCCTTTTTTATTCTATTTTATTTTATTTTATTTTTACTTTATTTAGTTTATTTTATTTTATCTTATTTTATTTTATTTTATTTTATTTCTTTTTATTTTACTTTATTTTATTTTATTTTATTTTATTTTGTTTTATTTTATTTTATCTTATTTTATTTTATCTTATCTTATTTTGTTTTATTTTATTTTATTTTATTTTATTTTATTTTATTTTATTTTATTTTATTTTATCTAGTTTTATTTTATTTTATTTTACTTTATTTCATTTTATTTTATTCTATTTTATTCTATTTTTTTATTGCAAAGTATTCACGAAACGAGCTCAAGGCCAAGACTAATAATTTTTGATTATGGTTTTTATTTTTTTTTAAATCATGTTTTTAATTAATTTTTAAATGTTGTATAATTGAATAGAGTAGGAAAATTTTTTAGAGACAACCACCATAGCTTTTCTTATAGATCCATTTCGGAAGCTGCTAGGCTTCTTCATCAGAGAAATTTTGGCACGCATTGCTAACCATTAAGCTAACAATACGGTGGTTTTGATGTCATCTAAACTTCTCATTTTATTTTGTTTTATTTATTTTTATTTTATTTTATTTTATATTATTTTATTTTATTTTATTTTATTTTATTTTATTTTATTTTGTTTGATTTTATTTTATT
The DNA here is from genome assembly GCA_949987695.1 of Merzomyia westermanni. NCBI lineage: Eukaryota > Metazoa > Arthropoda > Insecta > Diptera > Tephritidae > Merzomyia > Merzomyia westermanni. The sequence continues at coordinate 143,899,116 of OX465291.1, read as the reverse complement.
TTAAATTATTTTATTTTATTTTATTTAATTTAGTTTTATTTTATTTCATGTTATTTTTTTTATTTTTATTTATTATGCCGATGTCAATGCCGATTAATTGGTCACATTCTAGGAAGAACTTTTTTATGAAAATTTTCCTTCGAGAGTTTTGAGAACTGTCCGGTGTCAGGTGCACCGGTATACCCATTACGCTTTCCCAATAAAGTATATTGAACTTGAAACATCTCCAAAAGAGAGTCACTCCTCTGCAATGCATTTGACTTCCTTTTTGTATTTGGCTACTCACATTTAATGCACTTGCAACGTTGAACATATTTCAACTAAGAATCAGCAAAAGATGTTGCAAGAACTATACACACACACACGCATGCACACATTTCGATTGTTGGGCTTGTAGAATGCTATGACTTGAGAGCGGCCTGTAGTCGCAACACTTGACCTCCTGCTGTTGGGCCACCACTGAGTTTTCTGTCAAAATGCGCGACTAGATGTGTTGTTGTTTTTGTCGCACACAACACATCGATGACAGCCATAATTCTTTTCACGCCGCACATGCAACAATTACCAGCAGCTCACCACTGAAAATCTGCACTGAGACAGCAATGAGAATTCGCACAAAATGCGATTCGGATCAGCGAAAAGAAGAAAAAAAAAAACAAAAAAATATTTCGGCAAAAGTGTTATATGCTTTTACGTTGAATTGGCGCAGTGGTAGGTTCATGTCAACAGCAGAAACAACAACAACAATAACTGCAATAATGTAAAGTCTTTTATCGCCAATCATAACCAACATTATTTGTGATATTTAGTGCAACTACACTGACCTCCACCACCAACGTCTAGCTCCCTTTACGAATTTAGCCAAAAACACAGGCAACACTTTCCCAGCTTCGCTGTATGGCGCAACACATGTGGTCACGCCATGTCACAACACTCGTTGGCAACAATGGCAAAACACAATAAAATTTAGTAGTAGCATGCTGTGCAAGAAGGAAGAAAAATCAAGCTTGACTTGACTGTCACACTCATCACTTACATGCAATAATAAAATAAAAAGACAACAAAAACAACGAAGCAACAATTGCAATCAGTTTTTGGAGCGGAATCACATGAAAATGATCTCTGCTGCTCGCTCGTTGCTGACACAATCACAAGCGCTAGCAATTATTTAAGTGAAGCGGACGTTCACGCGCTGTAGCTGTTACGAGGCGTTGTAGATACATATTTGTATATTAGGGCGGGTCAGTTTTCTATCAAATTACTTGCACATGGTAACTGGACTGTAGTCAAGAAAAAGTTTAGCCTTTATCGCAGCTAGAATAAATACCTGTGCCTGTTTTGTAAGATATCAGACAAATTTGCCTTTAACGGAACCCGAAAAGAATGAAGGAAATCTATATCTCTAAACGAAACTGTAACCAAAACCGAATGTGAAACTGAACACAGAACCGAAACGGAAACCAAGCAAAGGAGTCGAACAGAAATCCTAATGGTAGGCGGGACCAAATACATAGAAAGTAAGTGGAAATGGAACCCAAACATAACATGTCGACGACGGAATAAAAACATTTTTAGAAAACCCCCTATCTGAGAATTTGTTTCAAAACTGGCCTCTTAATGTAAAAATTCTTCTGAGATAGAGCATTTTTAAATGAAATACATAGATAGGGACTTCTTCCACAAAATTTTTGAATACGCCGTTTTTAACAGGAAAACATTGTGAAATATATTGATCTCAATTGATGATAAATTACTAGCCTCGATATCTTAAACTGTAATTATCGCTTATATATATTCCTTAATCCCTATAAGTATGTGTAAAAACTTTGAGGAAGATCTTTTATTTTATTTGCGGTTTGAAGTGTTGCAAACATGTAACTTAATCCCTTACAACCTTTCGCAATTGTGAAATAATTTGAAATTTGTTTGGATTGAAATTTACTGTTAAGTACTAATATAATTACAACAAGGCCAGAAAATTTATCCCAGAAAAGTTGAACCTCCCTAATGTATATATAAAAGATTAATTCACTGAACTTGAAAAGCTCCCACGGTAGCTATTTCAATTTAGAGCTAAGAACGAAAAAAAGCTTCAATAAAAAGTATACCATTCAACTAAAAGTGATTTCAACTCAATAATCTAGAGTTATACAATCTAATACGATTAGGGTGACCACACTATAGTTATTTAATACACATTAAAAGAAATTTTTAAGAATTGTTGGTTTGTTTGTTTCTAGTAAGAGAGGTAACAGCTGAATGCCTTTTAGCTTTAAAAAGTTTTAATATTTGGAGTGCTTGAGATAATTAAATAATTAAATTTTGGCTCGGTATAGGTACTCCTCAATTGTTAGCTCAATCCGAAGCAAATTTTCGAAATACCAGTAATATACTCCAAAGAACCAGTGAAAAAAATTGTTAAGTACCAGTGTTAGTTTATTGAAGATGAAATTAGCGAAACCTCTAAAAAGTCATGACAACTTTGAAGTGTCATATAAGTACCATCAGACATCTTCGTTAAAGTGGCTCACTTGCGAGACGTTTTCATTTATGTGAAGTTGGAAAGTAGTAATCATAACTTTTTTAATACTTTTTATGCTACTTTATGGGAACAAAACTCTAGTGAAAGTCATTACCAAGCGGCTAACAAATATTGTTCAAGAAACATTATGTATCTAAAAGTCTCAACTTTAATGAGGACTACGTTAAGTTAAGACGCTTGGTTGCTGCCTGCTTTTATTTGACACAGCTTTTCCTTGGTGTGAAAGAAAACCCGGAAAACAGTTCCACTTGTCTTGAAAAGATCTTAAGTAGAACCTAAACTTGTATATATTTAGCAAGAACAAATGGTCACCTTATACACTTCACTTGTATTACTGTAAAATTTATATATAATATCTAGAAATGTTTTGGAAAAAACGAAAGATAGTTTTATGGAATTAATTTAGTCCCTCACATCCGTTTGCTCATCTTAGGAAAACTTAGAAGATATTTTTGTTTTAATTTACTTCAAATTATATTTGATGTTGTTTTTGTTATGGTTGCTGTCAACACATTTCATTCGTGTAGAGCAGCTTTCTACATACATATATCTATTCGAATATCTCAACACCTATTATCTCATCAGCCAGCTACTGTTGGTTATTTTGGTTGAGTGATTTGTGATCGTAAAATTGGTCGAAATCACGCAAATGCTTTGATTTGTAGGTCGTTCCAGTTTTCTGTCTGAAAGTCTATTTGGAGTGCGTGTGGCTCCTAACTTCATTTTTAAGTTTCTATGTATGCAAGAAAGAAAATGTGTGTGAAACAATTTTGTTAGTAAAAAATGTGAATTAAACTGGAAATAAAATATGCGGGAAAAGTTTGTGTAACACAAAAACTGTGGCGGGATCGATTCGAAAAGATTGATATAATCGCGAGAAGAAGGAGTGACGCCGTTACTGTGAGAAGCTCCAACTGCTGGCTGAAGGGAATGAGACTAGAAATATATACCAAAAAATCCGCCCGAAGATGGACAGTTTCAGGACTGTATATAGTGATAACAATTCCCAACGATGACTGAAACGTTAAGATAATGTTGAACTGGGAATAGAAATATCCAGTCTAAAAAATAATAAAGTACAAGAAACTGGCGAACCTACAGGTGAACTATATAAATACTGAGATGAAAAGTTCTTGAAAAACATGCTCTTATGAAAAATAAGTTTGAACGAGCTTGGAATTTCTGTATGCTCTGCCAAACACCGAAGAAAGTAGATCTAGGCACCATCTTCGCAGTAAAATTTCCCCATTAGATAGCAAATATGCTGAAGCCAATTGTCTGATTGCTCCTTCCCAACACGGCTTCAGACCTGGTAAATCTACCGTCGTCCAAATCCTCACGAAGGGTCTACTTTTCTTCACTACGAAAAATAACTGCTCGTTTGCTATATCTGATTTCACTTCGCTGAGATCTTTTAATGCTGTGCCAAATGATGTTGAGAAATACTAATCAACGACCCTTTCTAGCCATTCTACGCTGCTTTTATCAGATAAAAAATCAGTCCACATGCGCCTTGGAAACAACTACTCTTCTTCGATGGTAACAAATTTGAAACGGTGGGGAGCATCGTTTATTGGGAAACTGGTGTAAATAACAATAATAAAGTCAGTTGAGAAAATCAAAGGAGAGTCACTCTTTCCAGCAATTACAACTCTAGCCTAAGTAGGCACCGAGAAGTAAAAGCATCTTTCGGCAAGCAAAGCTCACGCTCTACAAGTCACTCATCATATCTGTCCTAATAAATGGAGTGGAAACATGGAGCGTATTAAAAGTAGATGAACGCAAAGGAAGACTCGCTAAAAAGTTCTCGGGACGATTCGTGGTGCCCCGTGTTGGGCAACAGCCAGAATCGCCTAGTCGGTTATGAGCCAGCTTACGAAAGGAATTCTATCACTAGTCTGATACTACTCTCCTTTACTAGTTGTTCATAAGCCAAGTTCTACCCGCTGTCTGCACCTTTAACTTCCTTCAAATTACCAGAAACAAACTTTTGCAATCTCTTCGCACAATACTCCTAGTACAAAGTCACGTGTCTACTTCAGTCATTGACCCACCCATACCCATTTAAGCTTTAATTTAACTTTAATTTTGGTCATTTCCTGTCGTTTATATGTTTGTCTTAAATTCGAAAAAAATGTTCCACCTCCAAATTTTCATGTAGCTGCAACTGCAGTTGAATAATAATTTCACTTGTAATTGCTTTTAAATAAAAAAGTTCAGTGGCATTTCACACAAATAATTATTTTATTGATATACATGTACTTATAATTAATGCATTATTTATGTATGTATATATATTTAAAAGTTGATATGAATACTTAAAACACTTAAAAAACAAGTAAGGAAGTAGCTGTCTTCGACTGTGCCGAAAACTTTATACCTTTCATGAATACGCATCACGGTTTCAAGTGTCCGATCCTTACTCACAATTAGTAAAAACTCTGCAAAACTGTTAATTTAAAGATACATAGCCCAAACCCCATCTATCGGAACAATCGATTGTATGGGAGCTTTATGTTATGTACGCCCGATCTGGCTGATTTTCACTACACACATTACATACATAATAAGTACCACCACTTTACCATTCTAGCTTTTTAATTGCAAAATTTATACCCCAAAACCCATTTATGGAAACTATCGATTGTATGCGAGCTATGCGCTGTACTGGTCCGATCTTGCTGATTACGACACATGATTAATCTCATGCAAAATGGCGGCTCCATACCAAATTTCATCAAGATATCTCAAAAACTAAGGGACTAGTTTGCATACAAACAGACAGACGGACAGACGGACATGGCTAAATCGACTCAGTTCATCGACCTGATCATTTCGGTATACTTATTGGTGGGTCTATCTCTTCTTCTTCTCATACTTACAAACATCGGACCATGGTTATTAGACCATTTCATGTGCATGAAAGGTATAAAAATAAGAATTAAAGCGAAATGCACACAAACATGTTCAAACGGTACTAGACCCTACGATAGGTATGGGTGAACTACTGTCTTATGCCTGAAGTGCTAAAAAAATCACGTCACTGTTGTCGGTAACTGTAAAACAGTCTCAATCGAAAAATGCCGAAGCCCGAAAGCTTCCTAAAAGCAACCCAATGTCTGCGGCATGGCTGCTAACCACGAAATATGTAAGTACGGGTATGTATGCACCTTCAAGTTGGTGCGTGCCATAGCCCTAACCCTTTTTCAAAATAAAAAGCACAAAAACACCAGCAAGCGGTCAACATCAAACAACAACTTTTATAAGCTTTTTTTTTAATTTTTTTTTTGAACGTTTCGCACCTGACATTTTACGTTGCTCGTTTATGCTTGCACACAATTGATTCTTTTCCCCTCAATTTTTTGATAAATGTGCTAAACAAGCTTTGCATACAATTTCCAATATTAAAAATCATACATAAATTCATTGATTATTCCACAGTTAGACCAAAGTAAAACGACGCATTAATTTCTTAAGAATCGTTTCTTTGTTGGAATGCTTAATTCAACTTGTCCATCACTCATTCACCAAAACGAGTTGCATTTTGTTACTTACATATGTACTTATATACTGGTACATAGCTAGATATATACTTCTTATATTGTAATGCATTTAAAACTGACATTTGGCAGTTCAAAGTTTGATCAGTTAGCCAGTCAACATTATGCAGCTCACCATGAATCGGTAGAAGAAGTTTTTGGCATTCTTGCCGGGCTTTGTTGTTGTAAATGAGTTGCCGCCTTTCTTTGATCTATTGATGAGATTTTTAAGCTTGTGCCATTTAAGCCAATTTGAAGCATTAAAGTGTGGCGATGCCAATATGATCCAGTGTACAGTGACACGAAATAGAAAATATCTGTGCAAAATAATTTCGGTTTGAGTCAAATGCAAAACTTGCCCAAGGCCGGTCAGCCTCGGGTGAGCAACAGAACATATCGACAACACCTTCTTGACATCAGCAGACAAGTATCAATGTCAGACTTGTTTCCACTACGACTCTGGTGTACCAATAATATTGAAACAAAAACAGTTGATACTGAAATCGTTGATAACAACTTCGCTAGGTAGTAGCGTTCAAGATCGAAAGTAAAGAGTAGACTTTATTTATTTTACTTTATTTTATTTTGTTTTATTTTATTTTAATTTATTTTATATTATTTTGTGTTATTTTATTTTATTTTATTAAATTTTTTTATTTTTTTTATTTTATTTTATTTAATTTAATTTTATTTTATTTTATTTTATTTTATTTTATTTTTATCTCTATTTTTTTATTATATTTTATTTTGTTTTATTTTATTTTACTGTATTTTATTTTGTTTTATTTTATTATACTTTATTTTTATTTTTTTTATTATATTTTATTTTATTTTATTTTATTTTATTTTATTTTATTTTATGTTATTTTTTTTATTTTATTTTATACTATTTTGTTTTATTTTTTTTTATTTTTTTTATTACATTTTATTTTATTTTATTTTATTTTATTTTATTTTATTTTATTTTATTTTATTTCTTTTTGATATTTTTTATTTTATTTTATTTAATTTAATTTAATTTAATTTTATTTTATTGTATTTTTTATTAAATTTTTGAATTTTTTTGAATTGTTTATTATTTTATTTTTATTTTTTTTATGATATTTTAAATTGGTTTTATTTTATTTATTTTTTTTTATTTTATTTTATTTTATTTTATTTTGTTTTATTTTATTTTATTTTACTCGTCTTGGTCGCCAAAAAAACCATAGCAATAATAATTAATGTTGCATGTCAAAAATAATGATATGGTTTAGAAATAAAATAAATGTGCTGATTTAGTTTATAGCACAACATATTTCCCACCCCGAACATCATTGTAAGGAAGAAATATCGGGATTTTCAACATTTTAAAAAGCAACGGATTACTATCCCTCATTTGTATACACAACCTTTGGAATTAATCACCTCAGTTTCATTGCTTCATATGCGCATTCATAAATTCTCTTTCACCTCATCTACGCGCTTTCTTTTCAGCATGGCCTGTTCTACCGACTTTTATTCGGCTGTCAACCATTATTGACGGCTTGTAATAACGTGACTTTATTGAGTGGTAATGAACCTATTAGTTTTGTGTTTACGAGTATGACAGTTTGTGCGTCTTCTTCAGCTTGGTTTTTTTTTGGCTCAAAACAAAGACGATCGCTTTTGCATCCAGCGCAATCGGAAAACTACTTTTATGGGAATGTGGGTGGATTGAATTCAGTTAGGGCAATAATTCACGCTGTCTTGATTTGTTAATTTTTGTTACCTTTATTCTGTGCCTTTTCTTAAGTTAGTTTAGCATTTTTATTTACTAAACCTAATTTGTCGTTAATAAGTATGCAACACAACATTTCGAAATAATTAAATTTATGACAGGAAATTGTTAAAGAAAATAAATTTATTTTATTATACTAAATAATTTTTAAAAAAGTTGACATTTTTAGCATATACTTTTTTTAAGTTTCTACTAAGATTTTTTTAAGAGTACTTCATTAACTTACAAACAAATAATTTTTTTTCTAATTTTCACTTAGATATTCATATTGTTTTGCTTTTTTATTTGGGTTAATGTAAGTAAAACTTAGTTAAAAGTAATAAATTATTTATAACTGTGACGTTCTAATGTGTGACATTACGACTTTTTGATATCAACAGATTCTTTATTTGGGCTTGAAAATATAATAAAGTAAATCAGTGTTGCCTTATTGAGTAACACCAGAGCGTTAGTTGTTAATGTTTTACGGACAAAACGTGATTGGTTAGTAAATTCGAAATTACTTTAGTAAAGTGAATAAAAATAATTTTGTATCAAATTTACAGTTAGGTCGGCATTATTTAGAGAAAATAGTTAAATCAATAAAATTAATACGTAAATTTATTAAAATAATAAAATATATTTAGTACAAAAAAAGAGAGAAAAATAAGAATTTACTTTATTTTTGTATCATTACTGCAATTTACATATTTGCTTACGGTTTACATTGCTAGCTTAATGTTACCAACAAAACAACCCATCTTGCTTTTAGTGAGAGCCGCTCACACTGGACACTATGGTAACAATATATTTTTCTAAGTTTAAGTGGTGTCACTTATAATTTAATTTTTTTAGGCATGGCAACGCGGCTGGAGCAGACCTAGCGGTACATATATATCAGTTTATGCCCCAGTTGATTGGCTTGGACAGAAAGGGGGGAGCACTTTTTTATTATTATAGATAAACTAGCAGACCAGGTAGACGTTGTCATGCCTAAAGTTTGGCTTGCCTACAATTGACAAATTGTACTCTTTTCCCTCCACACTTTTCGCTTCCTCTACATTTATCCTTATCTCCTCCTTTTTCTTTTAAATTTTGCTTTTCCCCCATATCCATATACCATTACTCTTCTTCATTCTCTTAATTTTTTCTAACACCAACTCTATGTCTCAAATTTTATTCCTACTCCCCTTCTTCTCCTTTCCTCTGCGGCTACTGATATGTGTATAGTTTAGAAGGTATATCGAGTTTCCTTTTATTTGATCCTGGTACTGCTTTCTGTTTTCAAGGTTTTTTGACATATATAACCCATATCTGTATATAAAATATCATTAACTTGAACCAAATTAATTCCTAGTTATGCCGAATTGCTACTTTAAATAGCCTGGTGGCTTTGCCAAAAACTAAATATGGCCTGTGTCGTTTCACAGAGATCGACAATAAATTTTGGACATTAATTTCACAAACAAAACACAAAAAATGTGAACATGGCACCTCCCACTTTTCCAAAAGTTTGTAAATCTGACTAAATTTCAAGTACCCAACGAACTTCCGAACTTATCGTGAAAGTTTCATAGAAAGACTATACATTTGGGCACATTAATAAAGCACAAAGAAAAGACAAAATATGTGGGCGTGGCATAGCCCACTTTTCCAAAATAATGTAAAACTTGACTAAAAGACATATATATAAAAATATCGTTAAGTTAGGCCAAATAGGTGCAGATTTATGACGAATTGTAATTTTATATAGGCTGGGGGTGTGGAACCGCCCACTTTTCCAAAACTATATACAGCCTATGCTTTAACCTGTGTTCCCAAAAATATACTGTGAACCTGTATTGAATGAAAAACAAACTTTTAGCTAACAAACTAAAAAGGGTTAACCTCATTGACCAAACTCGTAGCGTTTGTATTGCAAATGTCCATGAACACTTGACGCGATTTAGTTTACATTAAATGAACTAGCAAACATATTTATGATATGATACGTATGGAAACCCACACCAACAACCGCAACATTTACCATGTCACTTTACATACATAGATACAATACATTCCAAATTCATATGCAAGCCACGTCCTGCACAAAGCAGCAGACAATGATTTGTAAATATCATAATTTATAATAGTTTAAATCAACAAAAAGTACTAATAGACACACATATTTTTTTGCGCCCAGGCAATCAAATTGCCATTTTTGGTGGGAATATGCGCGTGCTTTTCTGCTACTCAAACTGGCTTTTCTGCTACTCAAACTGACAAAGTACGTGTTCGATGGAAATGGGGCGCAAATAAATTCATACACACTTAATAATTAAACGAAATTCAAAACGAAAATAAATAGCATAATAGCACATTGTAGAGCACAGTAAACGAGGTGTATGGGTGCAACCGATGATTTTTTAATAACATTACAACTAGTGAGATTTTCAACCCAATCTGGTAAGTAAATTTATTGTCAACTCACTCTCACAACATGATACCATATATACTAATTAATATCAAAAAACGTCACTGCTTCTTATCCTCAAGGAAAGTATCCAGATGCCACCAGAGCATCAAACTAAAGAAGACAAGCACGGGAGCTTTAGCCGAAAAGGGCCTATCGCGAAATCAATCTTTGTAATACCGCGTTATCAAAGATCTGACTGATTGTACATTATCATAGCGGCTTCAGGTAAATGGGAATGTCAGCTTACAAAAATAATTAATTGTTACGTCGGACTGAGTAGAAACGAACGAAAATTATACTCTATAAGTTTACTAAGACTTCAATTCGGCTGCAAGGTGCATAATCATGAATGCTGACAAGAGCTGATGAGTTAGTTCCAAGGGATTTCTCTAACTATGTATATATATCTATAGCTTCGGCTTGGTAGTTGTTATAATGCAGTCAGGCAGTTCTAGTCCCAAACTAGTACATTTTTTTCTAGTTTTGTGTTTGGAGGCAGTGTAGGGGAAGCAACTGCAGCCAAAGCACCGATAAGCGAATTCATTGTAACAGTGACAATAAACCACATTTTATTTGTAGCGTACAGATTTGGATATATAGCAGGTCATTGGCTCATTTGATAGTTTGACTATTTCTTTACATTAAAGTGTTAGGCATTATGGTTTCAAATGGTTCTGTCGCAACAACTGTCACAATGCCTAATGATTGACTGTATAACCAAATAGCAGACAAATTCAGACTGTATACGCCGCTGCTTGAATACCCTGCTGTGCTGTCAGTATCAAAAAAATAATCTCTAAATATACAAATGTACCTGCAGCCAAAAAAAGTAGTGTTTGCCAACGGCAAAACAGTAGCTTGAAACAGATACTCGTTCAAACCACCATTTCCTCTGCGCGCCTGCGCACACAACACACACATAGCATGCGTAAGCGCAGTAGAACCAATTATGGATCTTAAAATTTCAATGCGTTTGGCATACGAAATAGATACTCAAAGTGGTAAGCATACAATGAACGCACAAAAGCACACAAACACATGCAGCTATGCATGCCATGTGGCAAGCTCTACTCCAAACCATTCGTGCGCTCTACTCCTTATTCTGTCGTAATAAATTAAGAAATGATTTACTTTAGTTTCGTGTGGAATTATTTTATATGATTTTATTTATTACTCATTCAAGGCAGTTAAAAATTTTTTGTCGCTTTAAATTTAACATTTTTGGTAATAATAAAATAAAAACTCAAAAAAAAAAAAAAAAAAAAAAACACAGCGTCCTTTCCAGTCAAGAAAAGGAAATGTGCCAGACACTGCAGCACATAAAAAACAAAATAAAAACGATGAAAAAATATACTAAATAATTAACTTTTTTCTTAAAAATTTTTTATATCTATAACATTTATGCTTCATGGCTTTGAAGTTGTTATTATTAGTTTCATAGCGCGTTGAACGTATTTTATATGGCTATCCAGAAATGAGCGGAATTTTAAAGCGTTGGCAAGTAACGCGTCTGGCAGTCACTGCCCCCAAGTGTCAATGTTGATGGAAGATTAGAGAAGTGCTGTTTTTGCTGATTCCTTTTCAATCCAAATTTAATTTTATGATAATTTTGTGTTTGATTTGATATAGATTCCATGTAGTTCTTACTGTTCTCAGTAGAATAAATTTATATATATAAATATGTGTTGTAGATTGGTAAGTTGGAAAAGTTCCAATCAGCTCTTATAATCTTTGAACGCTTTTGAGTGTAGGTAGGCAGCACTGCTTTATACTGTATTAATAAAGCTGTTTCGAATTTCAATTCTAACTAATTTAAAAAATAAGAATCTGTTTATAGGAATGTGAACTCGATTTGAATAATAAATTCATACAAACATCATTTAAGATAATATTCTATATACCATTGAGAAGTATCTTACCAATTTCCATTGAAATATTTTAACAAAATTACTAGCAACCGCCTTCGAAAATAGCACAATTTTTATATCAAAAAGTGGGCTGCGCCACACCTACTTCCATAAACTCCCGGTTTCGTTTAAAAACTTCATTGCGTGTGACAAATCTTATTGACAGTTACAGAAATTTAGCATTTTGGGTTTTACAAAGAAATTTTTCAGAACTTCTTTAAAAAGTTGGTGTTGCCAGCCATCCGATTTCGCCCATGTTTACAATAAGCAATAACCTCTATAGAGTCAGCATTCTCACCAAATTTTGTTTCGGCCTTAACCTCCTCGGAGGTATATATCGCGCCAGTTATTATTTTTTTTTTTTTTTAGTTTTTCTTTGACTTATATCGTAGCAAGTTTTGTGCAATAATCCACTATCAAAGGAGAGGGGACACGTCCATTTTCGATGATTCCATTTTTTGCATTTCTTTGTACATGCACACTTCGGAAGTGAAATAGGAATAATATAAAGTTATGTTACGAGAAGTTATTGCCTATATTATATATATATCTATGGACAACTGAAAATCTTTAACATAAAAGTAAGCGTGGTTCTATACCGGTTTCGTCCATTTTTTAACAAACAATCTTTGTAATAAAGGTAATCTGTGTCCAGAATTCCGTTTTTCTGTTTTGAAGGGGGTTTAATTCATAATAAATAATAAATGTGAAATTGACTTAATCAAAAATAGGCGATACCACTCCCATTTAAAAAAAAAAACACTTTATTTTAATGTACACACCGGATTTGTTTCCTATAGTTGTATTAGCTACTGAATAATAAATTGTATTGTATTTCCGAAAATATTCGATACATAAAAAGATGCTACATACAGGCTTCAGGATTATAATTGTTATACAAATATAGGACTTCTCAGATATCTTTAAGATCAGTAACAAAAATTCGCAGAACTAAAATATTTAGAGGACAGAGAGTCAGAACATAAAAGAAATTTTCACAGTTACAACCAGTATAACGAGGTTGGCCATCATCTGGAAAGATCTTAAATCCCATTCAATGAAGGGTTCAAGAAATGCACCAAGGTCGGCTGCAGGGAAGCTGTTGTTGTTATTTTTGCAAACAATGCAAGGAAATCGCAATGTAGTTTAGCTTCTAGTGTCCAGCTGTAGCGAATACCAGTCAGAAAACCTTAGTCAAGGTGGTGCTGCCGGACATTGTAAAGTTACAGGAATGCTCCATAAAGAATCTCACCAGATGTATTGTCTATGCAGATTAATATAGCGGTCTATCTTAGAACGGTTTCAGTAGTAACTGAATAAAAAAAATATAAAAAGCACTCAGCGGGCGAAGTCCCTCATCTAATCACTTGCTTGTTTCATCGGCATCCATGAGTGGGTTTGCATCCTTATCAGGGTGAAGCACAGTGACTACAACTAAAACAATAACCAATTTGTATCTCTCTCCCCAAATACATATTTTGAACATAGTCTAAACCAACATTGGTCTAAAGCATGACTAAATCGTTAATAAGAGAAACGAGACCGGGCTTATTTACATAGCAGATAAAAATCTTTGTTTATAACAATTTGTTAAATAATTGTAATAAGATTAGTTGCTTGTCAAATGCAGTACATATGGGTTTGTAGATTCATCTCCAAATTATTGTATGAATTAGTATCTATATGTTAATTTGAAATGAACATGTTTTGTTTGCTTTCAGACGTTTCAATATATTAAACTAAACTAAAATACCCTAATATTTGTTTCTTTCTAAATATAAGAACTCGTTAGTATTCCCAAGGCTTTTGTTAATATAAATTGGCCAATTTATTGTGTGTCAACAACAAAAGCGTTCAGATTATGATGTTAATATGCCGAAGTTTTTTTAGAGTTAAACACTTTTATAAAAGTAACTATAAAAAACAAATATTCTCGCATTAATTTGTAATTAATTTTCCTAGCAGTTTATTTAACCCAACACCTTAACACCTTAAAGCTTGTCATTGCCAGTTGAAAGCAAACGTGTTCTCGTACTACTATTTTAGTGTATCTTGAACTTTTTTAAATTCAACTTTGAATAACTTATCAAATGGTTCATCGGTATACCAATTTTAAAATAATTTTAATTTTTACCAAAAACAAAAATTAAAGAAATAACTAAGATAGTTTGATTTCAGAGGAAAATTAAATTTTATACCCAGTTATGCACTGTTGCTGCATACCATGTAATTCCATTTAATTTTAATGGTGCCGTCTGTATAACGGCCTTGCAATTGCTGATATCACCGTTCTTTAGCAAGTCAGGGCTAGGCAGGGAAACGTTTAGATCTTGCGAAATCTGGTATAGTTTCCAGACAAATAGTTGATAGAACTAATTTTGAAAATTGTTTGAGTTATAAAATTGAGTCTCAGCCAGAGCTGGGTAGTAATCATTACTTTAGGAATCAAATTACAAGTAATTGGAACTGCAATCAATTCCTTTTGTGTGAGGCAAAGAAATTGATTACATTTCAATTCTTAAAAAAAAATTAACAGAAGTAATTTTCTCGTTTTAAGGCTCGTTTACATGGATTCTCTTATTAAAAAATATACCCTGCAAATGTAATTTCTTGCAAAATTTTCAATTACATTTTCAAATCCTTTCCAAGGCACTGGGTAATAGTACATTTTTTCAATAACAAAAAAATCCATATATTCGAGCCTCAAAACGAGGAAATTACTTTTGGTAATTTTTTTTGAGGAATTGAAATGTAATCAACTACTTTTCCCGATTACTGAGGAATGTACTTGTAATTGTAATGGAGTTTAATAAATTATTTTTCCCAATTACTGAGGAATATAATTGTAATTGTAATGTAATTGAATTTACCCAGCTCTGATTCAGCACAGCTGGGTATAAAAATTAAAAAAGTTAACCAGTTCAGTTACTCATAGCAGCTAGCTCTTTTTAGTAATTTCTAATTTATATATGACTAAACAATAGCATGTTCCTTTATTTATTTATTTTTTCTCATTTCTTGTTGTGGATTATTGAATATCTATTTTTCCGATTTTGATTGCTGTTTTATCTTTGGTGCCAGAAGATTTATACCATCAAGTGAGCTCATTTATCAAGCTTAATTAAAATTGAAATGTCGCGTTAGTGGACGCATATTTAGGTGGCTTGCCAAGTTGCTTGTCTTAATGCATACTATTACGTAGACCGCTTTCATAAGGCTGATATATGATTTAATATTTTTTATATTTTTATTTCCTTATTTATTGAATATTTTATGCATCCAACACATATATTCATATATATGACCTTTAGTTCAAATGCGTTTATGAATTTTGTCAACTCATACGCTTACAAATACATACATACTCGTAAATAGATTGCTGCTCTGAATATGCCTTTCAATATAGTTTATAGTTGTAAGATTTCTATTTTGTGATGTTTTACCAATTCAGGTGTTCGGTTGTTCATTGTCAATTGGATCGCTTGTTGAAAGCGTTAGACAATTGTTAAATATGGGTGGACTTTTTTGTGATTACATTTTTAATCATGATATATGTACATATATACCTATGATAAATAACTAAGTATGCATAATTTAAGCATTTAACCTGTTAGCCACCACTTATTCTCAGCTCTCTGTTTTTGGTTTTGTTTCCTACAATGAACTCATTTACTTATACGAAATAAATTTTTACCTGCAGCAAGTGTTGTTTGTTTGTCTTTATAAAAGTAGCGAGCCCGCATTATTATCACATAAATCTATTTTATTTAGCTTTGATTTCGTTATAAGAGTTTCAAATTAACAAAACGGCAACATAAATCTTTGTAAATGTGGTAGCGGTGAAATCTTTATACCAAATAAAGCAACCACTTTAGATAAACAAGTTGTAATTAAACAAAGCATTCCAAAGTGTTAAGCTGAAACTCCAGAATTAGCCTTTCTGGTGTTTTAGGATTTCAACTAGTTTATCAGCTAATACACTTACGCAGTCATGAAAGCGAGTTCAATCTCTGAAATGGCTGAGACACTCAAGAAGCTAACTAGTTATAGAGTTCTGGATGTATGTATGCATGTGAAATTTATTAGTTCAATTTGAAGTTTCTGTAACTTTTTGTGCTAGTGATTACAATTTTCTGGAATTGATAAAATCAATATAACAAAAAGGCAGAACAAATGAAGCGATAACTCAAAGACGTAAATAAAGCATAGATTAAGGAATTTTACAAAAATTCATTAATTAAGAAATCTTGGTTCTTGCTCTTTAGCCACTTTGTTTCATGCCCAATGAAAGTAGAGCATAAATGGAAAGACAGCAGTGTATATTTGGGAGCAATCGCAACTAATTTCAAACTCACGAAATCAGGGAAGACAGTGAAGGTCAGATCAGTGAAATTGAAACTTGCAGCAAGTAATTTGAAGAATATGAATATTTAAAAGGAGCGGTCCTTCGGATGGTTCTACCCAAATGCAGTTAGAACTGTAAATTTTGTGGCTGGGTTTACTTTTATGTGAATACACCATGCGATGAAGAACAGTGTTGACTTCAGTTGTTTTTATTCCCTCTAAAAATTGTTGATGTTATTCATCCCGTACAAAAACCTCAGGTATTAAGAAAGTTGTGACTGCTTGATGTTCTTCACTCAAGGCTGGAAGGCAAAATGTGATGGATACGACAGTAATGAACAATTGTTTGAGCGAAGATGAAAGAGGGTGTTATGGGATTCAGGAATGAAGGAGATGAAGTTTGTATATTGGAACGATTTTCCGTCATCCCTTGTCAAATTTGGTGAGATAAAGTTTATCCGGGAACAAAGTATGCTTCGGACACGAAATAAAAAAATAGAGTACAGGTCTGTGAATGTTGAATCAACACCTAAATTACAGTAGCCAGACCAGACTTTTGAGAGAGGAATCGCAGTGTTATGTAGAGCCCGCACTGTGCTTTGTTTTAAGGTTTTCCAAACGGCTTTGTTATCTGAGGCTGGATCTCGTGATAGTGATAGAGGATATGTTTGGTTCCCTGTCCTATGATGTACTTTGTAACAGTTTACCAGGAACTACCTAATAAGGATCTCATTGCACTATCAACGGAGGAGATATCCCATAGCTATGAACATTCAAATGCTTTTATATTTGCCAGCAGATCTTATTTCAATTTCAATTTCAATTCCAATTTCAATTTCAATTATTTTTTTCGCAAGTACTATCAGATAGCAACACATGAGATTGTATGGCGATTGACAGTATTAAGCGTGGATCAACGTAATTATGGTGGCCGAGGATGAAGTCAAGTCGCGAGAGGTGAAAATGCCATATCAAAAAGAGAGACCGATAAGATCACTTTTTTTTAATTTGTATATAACATACATTAAGCTATTTATCTTTTACTATAAATTTTAATAAATTTTCACTACCCTGACTTCAGCAATTTAATATGTGTATGCATATATAATAAACAATAATAATCATGTATTTGTTAAAAATTGTATTTATGTACAGAATTGTTTGTTACACAGCTACAAGTATATTTATACTAACGCTTGAAGTAAATCACAAAAAGTTCGTTCTTTCAGTCTTTTGTTTTGATGGCCTCTGCAGCAATCGCAATGATAAATGTTAAATTTTTATCTCACTCATTTTAAATGTGCTAAATGCCATTTAAAAATGCCACTAAATAACCAAATCTAAAGCAACAACAACAACTAAAATCATTGATGCTCATTAAGCAATCACAGAAGCAGCAGCCGCATCCACATTTCAACATTAAAGCAGGTAGGCAACCACAAAAAAACAAAAAAAAAACGCCCAAAAAGCAACTAAATAAAAGTGCTGCCCTTGCACAATAATTTTTTTTTACTATACAATATTGAAAGAACAAAGAACTGCAAGTTAAAAAAGTACAAAATGTTAGTCAGTGTTCTTGGCAATTTTGGTTGGTGGTATCTTTGGCGGCTGTCGCAACACCTGAACGTAACCGACTAAACATTTGACCTCCAGTTGCAGAAATACACTGCTTGGTAATTGACAATTAAAAGCGCCAAAAATTCGACAACAACAACAAAGGTGTAATAGAGAAACTTAAAACAACAGTGGCCGAGCATTTGTTAACTCACCATTTAGCAATTAATGAAGTGATTCGATGAGTTTTGTAATTTTTTGTGCTTTTTATACTTTTTGGTGTACACTAAATTCCTAAGGCCATGCGAATTTTCTTAAACCAAGCATACAGTTGACTTTGCAAACAATCTTGAGTCATAAACAAACGATAGTTTGCTCACCAATCACTGTTAACAGATAACATCGATATCATACATACTTACTTTGTGGTTATTGTTTTAGTGAAGATTTGAAATAAGTTAAATTTCCAAATCTGTTCAACAGTGTTTGTAGTTTGAATTTAAAGAAGCATGAAATCTATGACAAAAAAAACCTTAGGTTGGGCATAAACTTTCAGAGAGTGTCAGATATCGGAGCTATGCCCAGAAACAGTTATTTGTTAGTTTGATTGATAATTTCCAAATAATATTTAATCCACATTTTGGATTTTCACCATAGTTTCAATAATTTTTAAACTTAGCTTTAAAATAATTACGGTTCTTTGGTAGAATATGGGAGTACTGACATTTCGTTTCAGTGGACTAAGTTAAAAGGTTCGAAAGGTGCTATTTTGGTATACCGAGAAGGTCAACTAAAGTTGCTAGATAAAAATAACCGACAATCCATTCCATTTCAATGCAGCTATTCGGCCTATTCCTTTGTCCTGAAATTAAATATTCATGAAACGAGCTCAAGGCCAAGAATAATAATTTTTCACTTTTTGAATTTTTATGAAAATTATTATTGTTGTTATTTATTAATAATCATTTTAATTAATTATTAAAAGTTTTTTTGATTGAATAGATTAGGAAAAATGTTTAGAGACAACTGCCATAGATTTTCTTCTAGATCCATTTCGGAAGCTGCTAGACTTCACTCATCAGAGAAATTTTGGCACGCACTGCTAACCATTAAGCTAACCATACGCTGGTTTTGATGTCATCTTAATATGAAATTAAATATTAAAAGTCAAGGAGCTTGTGCAGTTGTCTTTCAGGTTGTAACGGCTTCTTTAATACCAATAAAAATTGTTGTTAGTGACCTAATTTTAGAGTAATTTTGAAAATTATACAAACAAAGTTAGCTGTATCGGGAACTTCGGTACTATTGTCTGCACAAAAATTTTGACTTCAATATTATGTAGCAGCGACTAATATAAAATGTGCCAGATAGTACCATGGAGTGAACACCTCATTATTGAATTTTTAAAATCGATATAATTTCTTTATAGTTTATTTTTGTTTTCATATTTATATAGACAGTTGTAGAATTCTATTATCTTCTATTTTCAAAAATGTACCAAAAAGCGCAGCAGATTTCGAATGTTCTGTAGCAGGTTGGATTTAAATATTTTTTTGTTTTAGTATTCGACTAGAACGAAGCAAATTTTTCATTTATTAAAATTTCAAAATTTTGCGTTTAAGTAATTGTACTCGACTAGAAAGTTAAAAAAATTAAAAAAAAAAGTTTGTTTGGCCAAAATTCAAATATTTATACTTTTGGAAAAACAAAAAACGCATTTCTCGAAAACTAGATGGCACAAAAAAAAAAAAGTTAAAAACTTATAAAAAACTTTCAGAAAATTACAAAAAAAAATGTTTGCCCAAAATTCCATAATTTGTATTTAGAAAAACCAGAAAACGCATTTCTTTAAAACTAAATAGCAAAAAAATAAAAATTAAAACTACAAATTCTCCAGTAATAATTGAATAATAATCTTGAGTCTTGAGCTCACAAAGCTTACAAAAATAGGCAAACTTTTATATTTTCGATTTTGAAAAATTAAAAATTTTATTAAGTTACAAATTTAAAAATTAGAAATTTTATTAAACTACAAATTTAAATTTTTTTTATTAAATTACAAATTTAAAAATGTAATATTTTATTAAACTACAAATTTAAACAGTTTTTTGTTAAATTACAAAATTTAAAATTTTTTTCAAAACATTTTGTTTTATACCTCTAAGTATCTCATTTGAACGTGCCAAAATTTATTATTTTAAATACTGTAGTTTCCGAAATATAGAAAAGTTGAAGTATACAAAACAGAAATATTGAAATTTTGAATTTGCACAAATTTGGAAACAATTTAAAAAAATTTTTTTCCTTTTCATTCTATGAACTCACCACAAAATTTATTTTAAATCGGCTATAAATAATAATACTTGGTGATTGTTGTTGGAGCAAAGCTCGAATTTTTATGTTTGTTTGTTAATTGATATTTGAGGAAAAATTACAACGTTATGCACAGCGATGGTATGGGATGACATGTTTCGAAGTGCCCAACTTTATGTTTGCTCTGCTACAATTAGCTACTTTCGCACTACTAAAAAAAGCTTCAAATTTCACTTTCAATCTAAGTTTCGCATGCTGGTATAAGAATTAAATTTAAAAAATTCTGCGTTGGTAGTTGCTCCGCTAACAAATCTTTCGAATGAGGTTCGATTGCTTTAGCAACTGATCTTCAAGGCTTAGACTCCTTTACAAAATATTCAATTAAGAAGTTTTAAAATATAAATGGTAACCACGTGTATTCTTCTTTGAAATGAGATTTAAAACACGTTGGCTTAGGTAAAGTTGTGCTTATAGTTACCCTAGTGGGAGCAGTTAGTAGCCTCGAAAGTTAAACAGTCTCCTCGTTTATTGCCTGGTAATTATTTCACATAAGTTTATAAAAAGTGTTTGCTCAACTCATGCCTCCATTAACGCATTCATATTTCTGTAAATCCTTGCACTGAATGAATTCTTTTGCTCGCAAATTTACTATCCATTCGATAAGCTTTTTTTCACTTGTTGCTGTTGTTGTTATTAACAGTGTGTTTTTCACTTCGTGTGTCATACTCTACCCTAACCACAAGCTTCCATGAGAAGGCAAGTCTTTGAGTAAGATTAAACAATTATTATGCAATTAGAGCACAAACAGTTAAACATAAGAGCGGCTAAGCCTAAGTACTTGGTGCATTCTCATAAGTGCCTTTACCACACACTCACACACACCCTAAGTGATTTGTACTAAGGCATATAAGTAGCACCCCGGCCGGTGGTCGCTGGGCAGGCGTGAAATGTAGTTAAATTAAATGTTTGTTACGTTGCCTTGGGAAAGTGCACGCGCTATAAAAAAAACACACAGTATACGCACACTACTTCGCAGTCACATTAAATGACAAACTGTAGCATAAATTATACAGTGCACCATCACCACAAGCAATTTTGCGGTGACCCAAAGTGATTTGCGACAACTTGTAAGTAAATCACTTAAATGGTGCCGCGAGTAGCAAATGACCAACATTAAGTGACTTAATGATGTCGCTCGTTTCAGGTTTTTTTTTTCGCTCAGTTGATTAAATGCGTTTATAAAGTTTTCCTTGAGGTGTCTGGGTTGTTTTGTTATTTTTATTTCTGGTATATAATCGAAAGTTTTTTGCGCTTATTTTGCGATTGTTAGCTTTTTTTCTCTTGCTTAGCTAGCGGCTTTGGGGTAAGAAATTTTAGTGCGCCTAGAAAAAGTCAAGTAGAATAGAGTGAATGTTTACAATGGTATTTTCATATTGAAATTTGTGTAAATTTGGTGCATATGATTTAAATCAAATGAAGTTATTTTATCTCTGTAATTTTATTATCAAATTGGTTAATTTTTGGCTATTAACTATTAAAAGAAATTAATAAAAAAGGACGCCTAACGCCGAGTTCAGAAAATTGCTAGTTATCGTAAAGATAACTCTGTCTTGAAAATGTTATATAAGCAGGTTAGTTGGAACGAGGAAAAATAACATCGAAAGGTGTGACTAAGAAAAGTTTGCCGAATAGGCTAATAGAAATAAAAATTCGGGCCACATAGAAAGTTTTAAAATCGAAGCAAATCCCTGCTTAGAGAATAAAAGTGATCTGATAGCCGACGTTAAAGGCAAACTAAGTTCTGAATTGAGTACTTTCCCAATTCGAAAATAGAGAAGAATATCGAGAACAAAATCATCAAGTATTTTATTGAATAAAGTATTTTATTGAATAATAACACCGAAAAGCATACTGCTGGATATTGGTATAACACAATTTTTTAAAGGGTTTCATAAAATAATAATAAGAAGATATAATCAAAAGTATTCAAAGGACGTATTTTTTTAAATGGGAAAAATAATAAATTTTATTTCTTAAAAATAAATAATCATTTCTCAGAAAACATGCTGTATTTATAAATTTAAATAAAAAGACAAAAAAATTGAAAACATTAAAAAAAAAGTAATTATTCTTTACATATAACAAAATTATAATAGGTATATATATCTATTGCAGATATTCATGAAAAAATGATAAGAGAGAGTATTACTAAGCGAATATAATCGAAAAATGCATCGTAACGTTGCAGGTCATCATAGCTTGGTTTTTAGGGTACTCCAAAGCCACTTGGTGCAGGCACTTATAGTTCGTATCCCAGTGTTCGATGAGAAGCTGGGGACATCGATGCATCCCATCCTATACCAATACCGTTGTAATTTTGCTCAATTAACAAACAAACAAAAATTCGAGCACTGTTCCAACAACAACTACCATAATAAAAGATAACACTTGTTCCTCAACCTCGGACTCCTTCTATTAATAGTTCTGTTACCCAGAGTGGGACCACAAACTTATAAGAATTTGGTTTTGCCATTATTATTATTTGTATGCTCGATTCGTGTTTCTTTATTTTTCTCTTGGAGAAAAATATCTCAGGCTACCATTTTGTTATAAGTCTATATTTAAAAGTCTGACTGGCACTGTAACATAATTTTAAAATTGTTATGCTATGATAAAAATGAACTGTCAAATACCCAGTAAAAAGGTTACTTCTCCTATACTGCAATGAATGGGAGAACCTCAACAGCCATGTTAGAGCTATTATCTCTTCAAAGCAATTTTTGAGCAACAACATGTTCTCGGCTTTATTTCAATACTATCCCTACAGAACCCACGCCGCATTGTTAGATCACGTTGAGAATTTTGGTAGCAAATAAGGTTTCATAAGAGCCACCTCTCTAGAGTGGGAATTATTTATTTTTATGTGAGAAAGTATAACTCGATCAGTACACCTAAACCGAATAAAAGTATTAGTTAAAATTATTAACCCTATCAATACTACTTGGAGTGCTTAGTACTCCTTCCAGGGTAAACAAAAAAAAAAACATTTTCAGCAAGCCATGGTATGGGATCGTTGAGGATTATGTGGGCTAAATATCTGTTGAAAGAAGGTGTACTCATATCACCATAACTTTTGTCGCAAACTTCCTTTCTTGATATCGTCAAACGGCAGTGTAAATCTGACAATAAGAGGACCTTCCACGTTACTAAATTTCCGAACGTAGCATATACTCGCACTACACAGATGCAAACGCCGAGGAATTAATCTGCATCTCACATCATGTAGAAATACGCAAAGCTAAATTGATGAGAATAATGGTGACAGTGATCGAAATGTGTCTTTGTTTAACAATTGTGTGACAAGCAGAGCTCTGCCGCGTTAGCTGTTGCTGACAGCAGCTACAAACCAGTTAAGCAGCGAAAAAGCTGTTTCCTAAACTGCAATTTCGCGCACCTTAACAAGAAGAAAATTGCCGTAATTTTACTGCGTGAATTTTCTTTTTCTTTCTTTTTTTTTTTGCTTGCCATCATTGATACCACGACAATTGCCCTAAATATCAACACACATGAGCGTAGCTAAAACGGCTAGTTTCCCATGCTCTTTAACGTTGTTTATCTCAAAGGAACGCTTTTAACAGTCCGATTTGCTGGTGTGTGTAGATATGTGTATGCGTGTGACATGTGGGTTTAACGCCGACGCCACCACCGCCTTCAAAAAACCCTAGTCGCTGTAGTTTGTTGCATGTTAATGCTCTTGTTAGCTTTGCTCTTTGCTTTATTACGAGCACTTTTTTGCCCGCACCCCAGACAATGTGTGCATCTTATGGATGTTGTTATTATTGCTGTTGGTTGTGCCCAAAAGTGTAGTAAATTGTGTGGCACTTAAGTCAGCTGTCGCCGACAATGCTATCGCACTGTCGCTGCTGCTGTCGTTGTTGCTCCTGCAGTTACTGTTGCTGCTGTCACTCTGCTGTGGCCGGTCATGTAATGCGACAATTTGCATATGAGCATATCGTTAAATATACGACAGGCGGCTTGAAAAAATGTTATAGTAAACACTGTGTTGCAAATCAGCAACGCCAATTTTTTCTTGAATTTTTATTTGAAGTAATTTTTTGTTGTTGTTTTGTTGGTTTACTTTTTGCCTTGCGCTGACTTTGATGAATGTTAGCGCGTTGGTTTTGTAAATTTTCCACGAAAACGAGCGCATGCTCAATCGACGGTTTTTGCATGTATATGAAGTTGGATGTATGTGTCTGTTTATTCGTTTACAAGCTTTAAATGCTCCACACAAAACATGTGACCAAAAGAGATCTCGTAATGTCAACAACGAGTGCATTTTGTGATATCTCCTTCGTTGCTTTAGCTGCTGCAATGTGATGCAAAAGGGCCGATTATGCTTATTTACGGTCACAATATGCGAAATTAATGCGTTTCCTTTCTAGGCCAGCCGACAAACGATCTTTTGCTGGGCTTTGACATTTTAGATAGACACCCACACATGTGTGTATATGTACGTGTTTGAATTGGAATTTCATTTTGTAGAGTTTGTGGTTATGCTGCTGTTATGCTTATTAAGGTCTAAACTGTATTTTTGCGTGTAGAATTATGCAGCCGTTTATATCGAGTTAAAGGCATGCTAAACAAGTTCGTTGCTTAAGTCTTTCGTCATAGAAAAGACTGCGCATGCTTCTTAGAAAAATGCATGTAGTGCGAGCTGCAGCAAATAATCGTTCGTTGTAAAGCAAGCAGATCAGCTTCATTTTATGTAATGTACAAATACATATTTTTTGAGATTCGATATTTTTGAAAGCCTATGGCATTGCCGTAACCAAGAACAAGCATTTTATTCGCCAAATAAATTATCTTTGACTAAAGAGCTTATATGGACAAGTGCCAACACAGTGGGGGGTTTTGTCGAGCTATCAATATTTCCCCTTTTTTTACAGACTTTCCCTAGCTATTTCTGTACTTTGCTGACCTATATACTGCACTCAAAGTATTTCTTTCAAATTTTTGTTGCTGCTGTTGTTTGTGAAAGTAACAGTCCTTTGGCGGATATGCACTACGGTACTTGTGGTATATACCCGAATGTGGCGGGAGCGACTTGGTATGATCAGTGCAACCTTCTAGGTCATGTCACCCCTCCCTCTGATGGAAAGAGAAGATGGGTAATGAGAGGTGAGAATCATCAGACAGATGCCTCCATTATAATATCGAAGATGAGTTGATCTCCCTGTGTGGTTCCAGTTTTCCTCAGATATGGCTAAGAAGGGTTGACTCTTGTGCTTTCCTAGATAGTAGCTCAGATCGCCTAAGCAGTTTAGAGAGAACGAATGGACGAACTTTATACACCGAATGTGTCGTATTCATTGCATTCACCGTATTCAGCCTCTTCTTATCTTTAAATTTTTTTGTAATTTTTCCTTTTATATTCCTTTAAAATCGTCTCCGTCCTACTATTTTCCATGTTGCTTGCGTGATTCTAGTTGTACTTTAATATGTTTCTGAACACCTAATAATAACTCTCCTTCTAATGTTCCTTCAAGTTTGTAGATTGATATTTCCTTCAACCTTTTCAGAAAATGGTAATAACTAAAAGCTTTTGACATTTCTGAGATCTTTCAAAATAATTATGACCAAATTGCAACGACACAAAAGGACCAGAAAGTGAGTCAGCCTAGTTACAAAAATGTCGTCCACGAATGCATGTGGCCAAATATGCATCTCCCTTAGCATCAGTAGACCAAAAGTTTATTTCTGCATACTGACAGTACGACACTTAGTGGCAAAGTCAACGATTAAGCGATTTGGGAGGTCCTAACTTACCCATAATGATTAATAAGTAACAGTGCTGAAGGTTAACCGTACGATGTATGAGTAAGAATGCATTATGCTAATACTGGCTGAATGGTGTAATCATACGAAAAAACCACAAAGTACCATAAAATGGAAGTTGTGAAACCACACAATAACAACAATAACAAGCAGTGCACATAAGAGCAAAAAAAGTAGAGCCCAATAAACCATAAATGCCGCATAAATTGTTTGCACAGCATTTGGACATTCTGAGTACGAGTACTACAGTTCAATTCACAATTTTGCCTTTTCGGTGGCCACCCAGCTAGAGCAGAGTAAGGAAAGTGGGTGAGACAATGAAGAAAACCCAAAACAACGAAAACATCAACAGGTCGGTAGCAAGAAGCTGTTGCCCGCGTAATTCGTGCACCACAAATGGCCAACACGAGTGTGTGAATTTGCCGCAAAGTTCTAAAAAAAGAAACGAAATAATATTTCTCAGCACACAAATATTTTCAAGGCATCTTTCTATAGTACGTTGGCCAAATTGGTGCATTGAAGCATTAAGGAGGAATTTAGTGCAATGCAAAATAGCAACTGTCTTTTGGCGACATGCAAATTTTCTTTTGGCGCATTCGTAATAGCAACACTATCCAATAGGCGACAAGCGGACGAATTGCGCATGACACCGACAATAAAAATGGCGATTTTCATGTTGTTGCTGTAATTTTTTTGAGCTCTCCATATTCACGATAAAATAAAATAGAATATATTGAGTTAGAATAAAATGCTACTGCTATTACTACTGATATTGCACGCACGATAAGCCCACATGATAACAATCTAGTCACAGATACAAATGCACACACACATACACACGCATGCAAACCACACATGGCTTTTGAATGGTGGCAACCAAATTTTTGGCTTTCCTGCCATTAATATGCCCAACGCTCAATTTCCTTGTTACCACACAAAGCAGGATTTTATACGACTTACAGCTACATTACATCAGGACAAAGAACAGCAAAAGTAAATTTTATTTAAATTATTTGCTGTTCCTTTCCTTCGTCTTTCTTTTTTCCCTTCTTTGTTGTTAATTTTTTTTATACTTTTTACTTGCTTTTTGTTCATATATTTATTTGTTTTAATTTAATTTATTTGAAATTATTTTATTTATATTACATACAATTTTTATTTTTTTTACTTTGCTTTATTTTATTTTGAAGTATTTTATTTATTTTAATGTGTTTGATTTTGCCTTGTCTTATTTAATTTAACTTAATTTAATTTAATTTAATTTAATTTAATTTAATTTAATTTAATTTAATTTAATTTAATTTAATTTAATTTAATTTAATTTAATTTAATTTAATTTAATTTAATTTAAATTAATTTAATTTAATTTAATTTAATTTAATTTAATTTAATTTAATTTAATTTAATTTAATTTAATTTAATTTAATTTAATTTAATTTAATTTAATTTAATTTAATTTAATTTAATTTAATTTAATTTAATTTAATTTAATTTAATTTAATTTAATTTAATTTAATTTAATTTAAATTAATTTAATTTAATTTAATTTAATTTAATTTAATTTAATTTAATTTAATTTAATTTAATTTAATTTAATTTAATTTAATTTAATTTAATTTAATTTAATTTAATTTAATTTAATTTAATCTAATTTAATTTAATTTAATTTAATTTAATTTAATTTAATTTAATTTAATTTAATCTAATTTAATTTAATTTAATTTAATTTAATTTAATTTAATTTAATTTAATTTAATTTAATTTAATTTAATTTAATTTAATTTAATTTAATTTAATTTAATTTAATTTAATTTAATTTAATTTAATTTAATTTAATTTAATTTAATTTAATTTAATTTAATTTAATTTAATTTAATTTAATTTAATTTAATTTAATTTGATTGAATTTAATTTAATTTAATTTTATTTTATTTTGTTACATTTTGTTTTATTTTAATTTATTTTATTTTATTTTAATTTACTTGATTTTATTTTACTTTATTCTTTTATTTGATTTAAATTTTTTTTATTTGCAATAATTTAATTTAATTTTATTTTATTTTATTTTATTCGATCTCATTATATTTAATTTTTTTAGTTCAATTTAATTTATTTTGTTTGGATTTTATTTAGTTTAACTTAATCTAATTTTATTTATTTATTTTAATTTAATTTAATTTAATTTAATATAATTTAGTTTAATTTTATTTTATTTTAGTTTATTTTATTTTATTTTATTTATTTTATTTTACTTTATTTTATCTCATTTTATTTTATTTCTTTTTATTTTATTTTGTTTTATTAATTTTATTTTACTTTATTTCATTTTGTTTTATTTTATCTCATTTTATTTTGCTTAATTTAATTATATTTTGTTTTATTTTAGTTTATTTTATTTTATTTTAATTTATTTGATTTTTATTTATTTTTTTGCAAGAATTTAATTTAAAATGAGATAAAATAAAACAAAATGAAATACATTTAATTTAATTTTATTTTATTTAATTAATTTGATTTTACTTTATTTTATATTATCTCATTTTATTTTTTTTATTTTGTTTTATTTTAATGTATTTTATTTTATTTGAGTTTGTTCGATCTTATTTTATATTATTTTAATTTATTTTATTTTAATTTGTTTGATTTTGCTTTATCTTATTTAATTTAATTTTATTTTATTTTATTATATTTTGTTTTATTTTAGTTTATTTTATTTTATTTTATTTTATTTTATTTTATTTTATTTTAATAGTTTTGATTTTCTTTTACCTTATTCTTATATTTGATTTTATTTTTTTTATTTTTTTGCAAGAATTTAACTTAATTTAATCGAATTTAATTTAATTTAGTTTAATTTATGTTAATTTAACTTAATTTAATTAATTTAATTTAGCTTAATTTAATTTAATTTAACTTAATTTAATTTAATTTAATTTAATTTAATTTAATTTAATTTAATTTTATTTTATTTGATTTTATTTTTATTTATTTTTTTGCAAGAATTTAATTTAATTTAATTTAATTTAATTTAATTTAATTTAATTTAATTTAATTTAACTTAATTTCATTTAATTTAATTTAATTTAAATTAATTTGATTTTGTTTTCTTTTTTTTTTCTTATTTTTTTTTATTTTTATTTTTTCTTATTTTATTTTATTTTATTTTATTTTATTTTTTTATCTTAGTATATTTAGAATGTATATATGGGCGTTATCAATTCAACTTGAACTGAAGTGTACTTGCTGATGGTGCCATTGGATTTTGTTTTAAATGCCACAATCCGAGCATCTGTAGGAAGCATTTTGAAATGTGATAGGCACGGAATTATATACCCGAACTGT
Source organism: Merzomyia westermanni (assembly GCA_949987695.1). NCBI lineage: Eukaryota > Metazoa > Arthropoda > Insecta > Diptera > Tephritidae > Merzomyia > Merzomyia westermanni. Next base: position 143,869,544 of record OX465291.1, on the reverse strand, counting down.
ATGTTGCACCTTGACTGCCTGCCGTTGCCGGTTTGCATTATGTTAAGCCCTTCTAATTCCAGAGTTGGGTATAAAATCTCAAACACCAGCAGCATAGTGGGCAGCAAGCGAATAATCGCAAAAGAGCCACCGAAAAAAAGGAGAAATATATAAAAATGAACCTAAGGACTAGGTATATATTACCAGTGTTGTTATTGTTGTTTTCATTTTTGCAGGCGATATACAAAATTTATATGCTGATTGGCATTAATAATGGATTATCACGAAATCGGCTGGTCACACACAACACAAAACACACAAAGACACAAAGAAATATACATACAAAATTAAGTGTTTGCTCGGTATAATCGTCAACGATTTTTTGGTTTTGGTATTATTTTTCACGGACAACACCATGGAAAGCGTGCAACATGCAGCGTGTAATATTTGTGGCAACCCAACGCAACAGTGGCAGCTACTGTCTAAACATGCATGCGACCAACATTTTATGCGCGAGCGTGTGTCGTATGGAAATAATTTTCCCGCATCGTAACGTTACATGTTCGTATGTAAGTAAGCGCTTGCGAACATTGCTAGAACTATATTGCACATATCTATACATAGCGATCATTGTCGGTCGATTATGATGATCGTGGTGTATGGTGCGGTATGGCTAATGTGGTAGCAGAATACAACACTGTTGTTGTTGTTGTAATTGTATGATATACATATTTGTAGCAGCATAATAATATTGCATACAGCATACTGATCATTGCCGCCGATGCTGTTGGTGGTGATTTCGTTGATGATCGTGTGATCAGTTTGGCCTAGCTTGGTCTGGTCAGGCGCCTATTGGCTATTATGCGCCCTCTCACCACTTCATTTTATGATATGATTTTACATATATATGTGTGTATGTATGTATGTTATCTTAGTCCATTTGTAGCACATTATAGTTATTTGCCATAGAGCAATATTCAGCACACAAAGTCACATCGACACATGCACTGTGTGCTAGTAGGGGTGTCTGTGACTTATTAAAGCGCTAAATTTCATTCTTTCTATGGAAATCGTGTGAAATATGCGCACCGCATGCAAATATGACTTAAGCCTTTATGAGGAAAAATGTATGTGTATATGAAATCCAATCATATGAGCGTAAGTTGTGCATGAGCGCCGGTGTGTCTTTGGTGCAACGTGATCTCCTTTTTGCGCCTTAATATCACGAATTATGCTGAAGTTTTAGCGACTTGCATGGCAGTAATATGGACTGCTTTATTTTGCTTTTTGTTTTTGTCAAGCTTTATAGTACATAAAGGGTTACCAAGCCAACAATGGTGATTATATAACTACTGATGGTATTCGTATAAGTGGTCATTTAAGTGCAAAAGGGCACGGTTGTGTAAGAGATTCACATACAAGGATTTGTCCAGGGTATGAAAAGAAAGAGCATCCTAGACAAAGAATATGAATAGGATACAATTAGGAGCAGGAGCACTAACTGTAGAACCCCATGACTAGCTGCGTAGGGATTCTAGACTTCACCTCTTTTTTGTCTCTTTGGAGGCTTTCTATATTTCATGAATACGAATCACGATTTTCACTCTCCGAACCTTATTTTTACCTATTTAGTTGAAAGATATATATCCCAAGCCCCGTTTATCGGATCAAGCAAGTGTATGGGGGTTGCCTGTTATAATGATCCAAACTTATTGCTTTCCCCTTACCACATTACTTGAGTAATAAGCTCTAGTTTACAATTATGTTTATCGCCTTGCTGGTTCCGACAATTAATAAATATAAGATAAAATGTCTGGCTCAAACATGGTTATTTAGGTTAGGTTAAGGGAAAAATCTGAGAAGATTTACCTGTAATTCTGTTCATTGACAAGTGATGAACTTACCCCTCTTCCTTCTCATCTAAAGCGTTGGTGCGATAGCACAATGTTCGGTGATGGCACCTGTATATACTCTTACCGCAGATTTGTTTCCTTTAAGAAGGAACATAGTTCTTTTTGTGTTGTCTTCGTGTATGTCCATTTTGTAACACTTTCTGGCCACCTCAACAGCTTTTTCGTTTCCATCAACACGGCTGTGCCCGGGGACCCAGCAGAGAGAAATGTTCAGACAATCCAGAATCCTCCCTCGAAGGATATTCTACCTTCTGCGTTCCGAAATAAATAACTGACGTAGTATAGTCGCCGTGTAGTGCCATATTATCTAGTATCGTCTCGTTCCATAGTAGGTTGGCTTCCAGATGCTCGATTCCTCAGCCTGAGATCTCCTTTTGAGACAAACCCTGAACGAGCACGCCCTTCTAAAATTTAGTTTTCCGTCGAGAATTATGGCAAGATATTTGAAAATTAATCGTTGAATGTTCAGTCTTGCAAGATTGGACGAGGGACCAATATTAAGGCTAATATCTTTAAAACCTCAAATCTCATATCTCATCCCTACCCGCGAAAAAAAAATCTCTAGAATGGAAGTACCAGTTTGCGTTAAAACATGTATCGACTCAGATCATCGTCCAGATCATTTCGATATACTTATTGGTGGGTATACCTCTCCCTCTTCTCATAGTTACTTACAAACATCGGACCATGGTTATTAGACCATTTCATGTTTATAAAGGGTATAAAACGAAATGAATTCTGGAACGCCTGAAACGTCGTCGAGACTATTCATGAAGTTCAGGCTTTAGGTCCACTTGATCTACACTTAATCTCTTTGCTAAAAAGAGGAGTATAGTCACATACACTTTTCTAACCTCTTCAACGAAATATAAGTTGAGATTCCCATGGAGATGGGTCTAGAGATAAGGTCCAAAATAGGCTGTGATATTGTAACAAGGATCTTCTAGAAACCTTTTGTTAAAAACTTGAAAAAGAGGACTAGAGGATCTGCATGTACTCAGAAAGCCAAGCAAATTCACCAGAAATATCACCTAAGCAAGATAAGTGTTAATAATTTAATTTTTATTTTCGCAATGTTATCTGGATTAGACTGTGTTCATCACAATGGCACTTAGTTGAACTGGAAACATACAATCATAAACGTAGCAAGTACATTTTAGCTACTTTCCAAACGAAAACAATAAGTACTAGAAGTTGTAATTTGCTTTTGAATCTCTTTGGCTTACATGTATCGTACTGTTTGTTGTTGTTCTTGCTCTGCTGCTCATTGTTGTCAGGCAATAGACTCAATATTCAATTTTGCATATTACAACAAATGCGTGCCAAAGCCAAATATAGTGAAAGAGTACAAAATTGTTTGAATATAGACACATGCAACTGCAACTACAACAACAGTTTTTCGATAGGTCGATGATGTTTATGACCGCAAAAGTACTCAAGCATGCACACATTTTTGTAATGCACTAAGGTAATGATGGGATAAAGTAGATAATAGGCGACAATTGGCCAAAGTACCCGGCTTGATTAATTTCAGTGCTCAGAGAGGTTAGACACTGAAAAGGGATGCAAACGGATGGTTTTCCGTTCAATATAAACTTATCCTTTAGTACCACGGAGAATTATTAAAACTGGCCCTATACTGTATTTGATATTAACTTTATGATTATCTTTCTTTTGTTTCTAGACAGGATAAGAAATATTGGAAACTCGCTCAGAAATTCCATGAAGAGACTGCATTTTTTCAACACTCTGGGCGACGTCCAAATCTATGCATCCTCTAAACTCAAACTCGATAGGAAGCAGGAGGCTTGCGGGCATTACTGTGTGCTGATATCATCGGTAATAGCGTAGTCAACTTCTCTGATTTGTATTGGAGCTTTCAGGTGAGTAACTATAGTATCAAGTTTGGTTGGTTAGTATATGGTTTATACTATGAATCTTGAGAGTCGACACATCGTTTTTCTAACTAAAGTGTAAGGCTTCGTGACAGTAATAAGTTAATAAGCTAGCTCAGCGTGGTCCACTTCTTAATAGAGTACCTGTTGTGTTATTATTCCCTAAAAATCCCTGCTTAAGAGTCTCTCTGCAATCAAGTACATTAAACCTTCTTAGCTGTTCAAATATTAAAACTGAACATATCCCACACGTATGATGTTACGGTGCGAACAGGGTTATCCTGACTGTGACTGTCTTTTGCCTGATATGAGCCCAGTATGCTCCGTTACTCACATCTCTTGGTATTAGCCCGATTTCGATACTTACAAACTTTGGTATTAAGTGAGGTACGTTATTTGGAGTCGAGTGAGATACGCCACTTCAACCATGTGGTCAACAATAAAAAGCGGATATCACAAAATGTATTGAAGAAAAGGCTAAGGGATACAGTTTATAGCAGTTTATAGCCGTCAAGGCAATTTACCTAATGAATCTAAATTCGTTTCTTCAAGGCCTAAAGACCCTTTTTAAAAAATTTCAATATCGGAAAAGGGGCGGGATTGTAGTCCGATTTTGTACATTTTAAATAGGAACCGGCCTTGGCCGGAAAGTAATCTTTGCGATTCCTCCAGTCATTCTAAGAACTGTCATATATGGAACTCCATATCATATATTTTGAACACAACAACAGAATAATACCTTTTATTTTCTATTGTTGAAGGGATAATATGCCTAATGTTTCTAATTGAACTCGTATGTATTTCAAGTTGTCATTAATGTGTTACACTTCGGTTTTGTGTTTTTATTCGCACAAACTCATGTTTCTTATTTTTATTGCAATGTCATTTAATAGTTAGTACTGGTGTTCTGCTAAGTCATGTCCATTGCAATGTAAATAATTTCGTCATCATCAAATGAAACTTAAAAAAAAAACTATAAAAATAATTAATGTACAAAAGTGTAATCAAGCAAGTGACCAGCAAATGGTAATTCCTAAGTGACTCTCCTAAATATGTGTCCTTCAGGTAACAGTGTGCCAACTATTTAACTCTGGCGCATTAAAAGCATGGACTGAAATGACGCTGTGTGGCTTGATTTTTTTCTCCTTTTTTTCCCTCTTCTTGACAGCCGCCATAATCTAGAGCATTAAGAAGAAATTGTAAGAGCTCCGGGAAGACGTCAACAGGAATCCCTGCCGGCTGGGATGCAATATAGTACTAAAGTAGCTTAGAGCCACCACATTTATCACAACAGAGCTGCAACTTGCAGCATGAAGCATGAAGAAAAATAAGGCCCCAGGGCCGTACAGCATTCCAGGAGAAGCCATCAAAGGAATAACAAAATTCGACCAAGCACCTTGTTGTATGAGTATAATACATGCCTCAGTAATGGATTTCGGGAAATAGGAAAGACGGGACAGCTAGTACAAATAAAGCAGGGAAACCGTATCACGAATACCCGTGCAGACGAAAGCCAGCTCCATCCAGATTGACATATTGGCCTTACAAAGAATAAAGCATACTCATGAAGAGCTCATAAGAGGCGGTCGGTAAGAAATCAGCAAGGAAACGTTTTAGACTTGGCAAGAGCGCCAGGTTAAACGCTGACGTTAAGGCATGGTGCACAAGATACTTTGGCGATGTTAACTACTATGTTAACCAAATGCTCTATGCGAAAGGCCCCAGTCCCTGTAAAAGGAAATAAGTATATAAAGTCCAGACTTTTATATAAGACACTGCAATCCGTTCACAAAAATGCCTCCAGAAAGTTTTAAGAACGAGAAGAATTAATAAACTGAGATCCTTTGATGTATGGCACGGAATATTCTCACCCTAAATACGTTCCTATCGACACCCGATTTCGACAACAGAGGAAGTCAGATCGTACTTTGTAGTTTTCAATTAACTTTAAGCTGTGTGCTAAGCATTTAGAGTTACAGAAATCACATACCAATATTTTCCTTCGCTGAATAGTCAATTGATAATTCTTTGTTGCATTTTGACAAGGTTGCCGCCAAATATTATTCCTATTTGCGATCTCTTCGTATTTGATACATCACATTAGTTGTACTTTCTGAGACCTTGACCTCTTGCATTTAAGCACAGAATTGTGACTTTAATCTGAGCTTAATCATAATTACTTCTACCACTAAATTTGCCTTCATGCATTACGATTTATAAGATTTGCGCAAACGTCACAAGTTAATAGGTGTTAACCATTACATACAAATATATCCACGTATACAAAGCAAAATTTAATTTTAGTATTTCATAACTTCAATTATGAACAGAATTATGCAGAAATTACGTCTAATATCACAGCGGTAAAATCGCGACAAGCAATTCAAATTAAGCGCCATAAAACGCAATGAAACAATAGACGGAATGGGTACTTGCTGTATGTAATTATGCATGTAAAAGGCAGCATACATGCTAAGCATTTGCAAATATTGCCACATTCATTATTGTGCAATTGTGGCAAAGCAAGTTCAATGCAACCTAATGCAATTGACCTTAGGCATTGGGTTGAGTTAAGAAATCACAATTTTATTGCACATTCAAACACTTCTCTAAGCATGAATGAAGAAAAAAATATATATGTATAATATACATTGTATATGTATACAAATATCCCATGACTGTTCTAGTTTCGGGTTGCAACACATACACACACACATGTTGCATGTAAGCATATGTAGATACGTAGTCACACTACTTATTAAGTTAAGGCACATTGTTGTTGTTGTGGTTTGACAAAGGTTGCATGCCACATAAAATAAATTAAAAGTTTTCTTACTTACCGTCAAAAGCTGAAAGCCAATGTCATGCGAATCGGGGTGCGAAAATTGTGTGAGTAAATCAACTCATACAAATACCTACGAACAATGGAGCGTCCACCCGCTCGTCGGCCACCTGTCGCTATTTGTGTTGTTAGTATTTTAATGTTGACCTTCAGTCGTGTGGAACGCTCTAACAATATAACATTTTTTTAAGTAAATAAATAAAGACACACATGTTTATATGTTTGTTTGTATATATGTGTATTTAATTTTGTGATATATGAATATTTTAATTTGAATGTAGTAGAATTACGTATGTGACTTGAATATATATATATGTAGGCAGCAGTGGATGAATATACTTATAATAAAATGCGGTTATTAAATATCTACTACGCAGGACTCGGGTTATACCGGTGCTTTTGCGAAATGTGCCTATTGATATTGTAATGTCTACTAATAAAATTTTTTTTAAATAACGAGACACATTCTAGTAATATATACAGCTGTGTTCAATGTAATAGTAGTGAAATTAAAATGGATATCGTTCGACGAAATAAGAAGATGTTGTGATTTTAATAATTTTCATTTGAAACATAGTGAATTCCATAACAGAAACTACATAAAAAGAATTTTCAAAGCTAACACAAAATTCAGGAAAGTTAATTAAACTTTAAAAAATGGCCATCAATATTTTAAAATTTTGGGAAAAGTTTCAAGAAAATTCTTGAGTACGCAGGTTGGTAGACCAATCAAATTTAGTACCATGTTGTGAGATTAGAACTCGCTCCAAAATTTCTCTGAATTTTCAGAATTTTTTTTCTCAGGGGTGTTAAGTAGTTTATTTCATACAATGCATGAAGAAAAATTAATTTTGTATGGAAGAAAATACCCAACATCCTTGACAAAAAAATTTTAAAAATTCAGGGGAAATTTTGGGGTACTTCTTACTTCCACACTGTTCCACTAAAATTGAATGAGCTATAAAACTGCGTACTCAAAAGTATTTAAAATTTTATGTAAATTTTGAAAAGTGTAATTAACTTTGAAATTTCTTTTTATGTGTTTTCTGTTATGGAATTCGCTATATTTTAACTGAAAATCATTGAAAACATAGCTTCTTTCTATTTCGTCGAACGATATCCATTTTCGTATATTCCGTACAATTATATTGAACACAACTATAAATGTTAGGGGAAATGAAAATATTTTTGAATTTTTTTTTGCTTAGCACATATGTAAGTAGAACTTGTATGAGCAGTGAGTGTCACTCAAAATGGACCAGTTGGTTTTTCTAATTTATTAAGAAAATTTCTGTAGCTAAAACTCATTTGTTTATTTCATAAAAAACAGAGATAGTTCTGTCATAGAAATCTCTTGAGAACGTGGTGAGAAGTTTAAAATTTGACCCAACATTCATACGACAGCCGGTTCTATGTCGTTTCACAGCACCTCAGTCCCTTGGGCATGCTACAATATGCATCCTTGACGCACCCTAACGGCCTCTTCCATCCACAAACAAGTACAACAGTAGCCCAGTCGGCCTCCTGCACTTCACGCCTCACCTACTTTTGACTATCGCTCACGCTCAACAGCGCTACCACCTCACACGGTAGCCCAGCATTCCTATCCACTATGGTTAAGGACAGACATGAGTAATGACGATCATCAGTCCTCTTCCAGCTCTAACCTCCAATTCATCTCATTCTTGCAACGCGCCTTGTATTCGGGACCACAATATCCTCGTGACATTTGAAGCGGCGGATTGCGGAAACTTCCGTTTTTTGAAATTCAATTCCATACTTAATTTACTTAAATACTGCTTCGCAGCTCTCGAACTTCGCTTTGAGTAGTTTAAGCTCTTTATCGATTTATTGTAAGCCATTTCTTTTTATTCGGAACAGCTTGTAGAGTTCGATATCGACAGTTCTACAATCGATCAATCATAGATACAGATGTGAATCCACTGGAAACTGCTACGGACAAGTGAGAACAGTTTGATAGTCACTGGAAAGTGTCACATAAGCAGCTGATCGTTAGTATTACAAAAGGAAGAATAAAGTAAAATAAAAATGCATAAGCAAATGAATTGGCAGATACAAAAAATAACAAAATGCGCTCCAACATCAATGCAATATGTGCGCCAAGCAATTAATATTTTTCGTTGAAGGACATTGTAAGAAAAATACAATCCAAAATTGATAGTTACTCAACTGCTTCTTCTAAACTAGCAAGAACTTAGTTTGATAGCAACTAGTTTATACTTATCACTTTAGATCTAGTGCTGATTCTGAAATCTGTCCCACTAAACTTAGTCCTAAATATGGTGATAATACACATCTTCCGCTTTACCGCATTTAAGCCCTCAAATAATGAAATAAGAACGTTGCCTTTAAACAACTTAATCATCGGCTAAATGTGCAATTGGTTGTATAGCCATTGCAGCGGCAGCAACCCCTCTAAATTGCATATTTTGCTGTGTGGCCGAAGCCCAACTACGACGTGGTAAAATGCGCCCAAAATTGAAATAACGCTGCCTTAATTTATCCTTGATCTCATCTTCATTCATAATGGCGCTTGCTTCGCGAAAATTTAAAAATATCCGACCCTTTTCATCTGTTTTTATGGGCAAGATTTCAGTACAAACATTACGCGCTTTCAACAAGAAACCCTCTTCCACATTTGAGATACCGTCGTCTTCACATGCGCTATCAGCACCGCGCATCGTCTCATCATCCTCAGTGTTACCATTATCCAAACGTGAATCAACCGACTGTGAACGTGGTGCTTTGCCATTGTGATGGTGATTATTATTATTGTGAGATTGCTTCTTCTTGTTACGTAAATAGAAAGGATCACGTTCACTAGCTTTCACATATTGAACGACAGGCCTATTCACACCCCATTTCGGACGATCGTCTACCTTATTGTTGTTGGTGTTGCTATGCATGTTTATAATGCTGTTGGTAGTATTTTGTCCACCACCACCACCACCGTCTTTGTGATTACGCTTGTTACGGTCACGTTCTTTATCCTTTTCCTTGTCTTTATCTTTTTCCTTGTCCTTGTCCTTATCCTTTTCTTTAGCTTTTGCTTTGAATGTGGTTGTTGTTGTGGTTGTAGTGGTAGTTGTTGTTTCCTGGTCTTTATCTGCCTCTTTTTCTGGTTTATCTTTAGTTTTTGAAGTTTGTGTTGTTGTGGTTGTGGATACTTCACGTTTTAGCAGCACTTTATAGAAATTGTCATGAAATAAGCAGAGGTCACAACTAAGTGGGAGCTCAGTTTGCGTCTCGACATCTTGATGTGCTTGCTCGTTGTTGACAAGCTGTTCAACACTTACGGTAGGCGCTGTCTTTAATGGCATAAGCGCGAGTTTTTCTTTACAACTTTCTTCCTCGGCAGCTTTCAGCTGATCCACAGTTTCGTTGGATTTTAGCTCTGAGCAAGTTTGTACAACACTCTTCTCTTCCTCTTCAATTACACTCTCTATCTGATAGCCTTCCTCGGTGGATATCGAGGTTGTAGTGCGCTCTGTGCAATCGCCAGTGGCTTTTATTGAGCAATCCATAGTTGAGGCTGTTGCGCTCGGTTTAAGTTGCTGCTGCATCCAATATGTGGCTATTTGTAAATTTCCTATTGCATTTTGTAATCCAAAAATATCGGTTGTAACTGGTAGTGGTATAAGTGTGGCTGGTTGCATTATAACAGCAACATTATCTTGTGCAGCACCAAGATTCTGCGGTTTCTTAGTAGCCTTCTTTGGTTCGTCGGTGGTCAAAGTTTTCTTTTTAATGTTTCGACGCAGATTGATAGGTGAACCGATAAGTACTCTGTCGTCGTCTTCCTCTGTCACGTTCTCTTCCACGCCCGTCTCTTTAACTCTTTGCTTGGGTCTGTCATTAAAACTTGCCTTCTTTACCTTCACTGCTTGGGTAGGCATGTCTTCTGCTTCTTTGTCTTTAGAATCCAGATCTATCTTATTCGTTTCTTCAACGCTTTCCAAACGCACTACAGCCACTTTGCGTTGCTTCTCATTTTTGGCTTTAGCTTCGGTCTTCTTCGCCATAGCGCCTTTCTCTTCCCTCTGGTGAACCGTTTCATTTCTTTTATTATTCGGCTTTTTTGCATCATGCTTCACCTTCCACTCTTTTTCTTCTGTTAGTTCCTCAACCATCTTACTCTCATTTGCTCTCTCACATACTTCTGTTTCTCTCTTCTGCTCTTTATCAACTACAGTTACACGTTGCTTGCGCTTACGCAGCTTCTCCTGCTTTGCCGCTTCCTCTGCCTTTGCTATTGCATCCAGCATTTTTTGATGCTTCTTCTTTTGCATTTCTTCACGTTCCATTTGCTGTTGGCGTTCCCATTCTAAACGGTCTTGCTCCACTTGTTTTTGTCTGCGTAGGCGTTCCTCTTCCAACATTTCTTCTTGCTTGCTACGTTCCATTTCCCATTTCCGCATCATTTCACGTTCGTGCAACTGCTGCTTGATCGCATTGTGGTATTCGGTTGCTTTACGTCGTTTATCGATGCGTTCGGCCATTGTGTTCGGATCTACGGGTGCATTTTGTCCACGCAAATAAGAGGAATGCATAGATTGTGTATCGTCTTCGCTGTCTTTTACCTCGTGTATGCCACGATTCAACCAATTTGGACCGTTGTTCTGTTTTAGTACGTATTCGTTTTGAATATGGTTGTTGTTGGTATTGTTGTTGTAATTAGACCACTTCGCGCGTTCATGTTCGGCATCAGGCGGCAGATGTGTACCAATTGTGTTCGGATAAAAATCGCCCTGGTCGCAAGGATGTACCTGGTATGTATTGGAAGTTGAAATGTCGCGTGTACTTATAATGGAGGGACTCAGTGGAGCGTTGTAGTAGCTGTAATGAAAGGAAAAATATTGAGTAGAGGAAAACAAACATTCGAAACATGCAAATGAGAAATTGTTGTAAGCTAGAAAGCTAATAACAGAACCTGATATGCCCAGTAGCAAGGTTTTAAATATTTCTCAAGGCCACCGTACCATAAATCAGACGAATGGACAAACAGGCTGTTGTATGTTCTTGCTGATGACTGGATTAACTATAATCAATCGACTGGTTTTTAAATGTTGAGAATTTTTGTGGGTGACAACACTACAGGATATATAAGAAAGTTTTTCGGAGGAGCCTAGAAACCGTCGCCTTGACAGAAAAATACTTCGATAAAACAAGCGCCTTCATGCAGAACTTACCTGCTTTGGCAACTGTCGTCCAAGTCACTGTTACAAGAGCGTGACATAATGTAGGTGGAATTTGAAGTCTGTTGTTGTTGTAGTTGCTGCTGCTGATGCATCTTATCATTTATATTCCCTCGCATTTGCTGCTGTTCCTTTCGCCCCTTATCAAGTTGTTGACCTGCCATTGATAATTTGCCACGTCTTGCAACACCATGAACACCCACATTCAAACCATCAGCCATACTATCGCTGACAATACCAGTTTGCACCACACCCACGCTGCTACTATCAGCACCGCCACCCCCACTATTAGTCGTGCTACTGCTACCTTGCATACTAGCGCCGTCATTATACCAAATTTCTGGCGTGTGCGTATTTTTTGGCGAATCGCTTCTATAGCCCGATGTGTCTTCCTCCTGGCAACCAGGATTCCCAGGATTGTTTGGTCGATGTGGCAAGTTACTAGGCGCACCCACGGGAATGCTATCACCACCTACTGCCGCTAATTGGGTCGCATGTGGTGGCATTTTCTGTAAAGTTTTTGCTGTCACTTGCACCTTCTCTTGTTGTTGTTGTTGCTGCTGCTGTTGTTGTTGATGTGCCATGTAGTCCTGGTGATGTATAATCGGTAAACTGGGACTACGTATGCGCATTTGTTGTTGTTGTGGTGCTAATAATTTTGCATGCGAGCTTTAGCTGTTTGAAGGCCAGCACCAGGCAATGCCAACTCATCGTAAGTATATTTACGTTGTCCTGGAATTTGTGACATCATACTCGTTGTATGATTGCGTCGTCCTGAACCACGTGGTACAAACGAAGCTCGGCGCATTGGTGGTGGTTGTCTGCGCCGTTGATAGCTCATATTCATTTCCTCATCGTCATAATCCGCTGCCATATCTAGTCCATCATCAATCACATCAATATAACGTTCAAGCTCATAATCATAACCATTTCCATGACGCATCATATGTTGTTGTTGTTGTTGTTGTGGTTGCATTTGCTGCTGTTGCATTAACGCACTTTGTGGCAACGGGACAGCATAAGGATTTGGATTATGTTGCGGATAGCGTTCTTGTAAATCTGGTGCATAGGGCCGTATTGGCTGTTGATATTGCTGTTGTTGTTGTTGTCGAAATTGTTGTTGACGTGAGCTGCGTTTTTGGTTTCTCATTTGTGTCTGACTAACATCAGTATTAGAATAATAGGTGCGTATGGAAGTGCGTTCGATTTCGTGATGGTGCGATGATGAAATAGTCGAGTGCTGATGATGATGGGAAGAGGAGATGAGCTCGTTCATGCGGGCGATTTCTTCTGCAAAATTTGGAGCAAAGCAAGGAAATTATAAGAAAGAAAAAAAATTATTAAATGGATTACTGAGTCAATTAAATCCTCAAGATATTTATATAACAACAATAATAATTTCGTAAACACAAAATAAGTTTATTTAAAGAGAGCTTGAATGTAGAAGACAGAAATGGAACTCTAATAATTTTTTCAAATTGAAACTGGCGTTACCAACTCCTTCATTCTAATCATCCAGACAAGCGTCTGGAAAATTGTTAAGCCTGATAAACTGTTAAATTGTTTAGCCCCATAAGATTTTGAACAAAGGCGATCGCTTTTGGTATTGGAAAGTATAGCTATATTACTAAACAACAAAAATCTTACTTAACTCTCTCATTTCAAGTAAATGAGAAGATCGCGCAAATTTAATAAGCGAAATACAAAATATTTGAATTGGATTTCAAAAAATAAAATTTTATTCTACAAATGTTCAAATCTATTTTAGGGTAAGTAAATAGTGTTTGAGGAAAGAAAGTCAATGTTTTTCGGCTTTCCACGACGAAGAAGCTTAATGGGCTGTAGATCCTATCCTATGTCCGGAACGGTGGTGAACAAATTCAAAGGCTTTTAGTCTACTTGCTTATGTAGGGAAGGGCAAGCTAACTCCACCCATATTTGAAGTGTTAAGGTTACCCGCACCAATAGATGAATGGTCAGCAGGTGGCTTGGTTTACATTTTTTGAAATGTAGCGGGGAGCCTTGCGATCGACTTATGAGTAACTTCGCGGGGCTTTAGACACTTTGAACTTTAATCAAATTCCAGAGCTCGTTGACACTCCAATATTTTATCGAAAACAATTCCGTTAGGTGGCGCACAGATCTGAATGTTCGGTTGAAATTGGAAATTTCGCGGTCGATTTTTAACTAGCTTTCCGGTGAAGTAGGGACTTGAAACATAGCAGATAGTTCAGAAATCAAAAGCCGCTAGGTATTACGTTTAAGGATATAACTGAAATCGCTGTAAAATGTTTGGAGTCTCGCCATCGATTTTAGAGTAACTTCCCGGAGAGCTAGAGACTTGAAACTTTACATGTGTTTCAGAGCCAGGTAACAATGCACTATTTGATCGAAAAATTGTAGTAGGTAACGCCCGGATAGAACTATTTAGAAAATGAGTTTGAAATTAGCAAACGTCTGAGCGACGCCGAACAGGGGGTGACGCGTTCTGCACTTTCACTAAGAATTTAAAAACTACATTTATATTGCTACTGCTTGCAAACTTAACCTTAAGGAAAGACATTTTGTGCACATATCTAAATTTGGGCAATCAATTCCTTAAAGACCAAATAGTAGTTCGCCAATTCACAATACACTTTTAATCGCGCGAAACCTTCATATATTCGAATCTTATATATTGGTTACAGTTGCTACGGTTATAATTTTAAAATAACTATGTCTCTCTTTAAGAACAATCAAGCAGCACCAACTTTTTGCCGACCTTAATATAAAGATAGTCTCTTAAGTTTTTTTCTATCGTCGGGATAAAAAAAAATTCGTCAATTTTCGGATCTTACTCACGATTTTTAACAAAAAAAAAAAATATTTCAGTTCATATTTATTTATTTCAAAAACGAGTGGGCCAACTCAAAGTGTTCTATTCTACACAGAAAAAAATTCACCCAGCCTAAAGTACATTATAGATATTTTTATTTGGAATCTTAATATATACATATTTACTATCAGAACATTGTTAAAAGGACCACCTACCACGTTCCTTGGCCCATTGTTGTTTTTTCAAGTCCAATAAAGAATGTGTTTGTCTGCCCTCAGCGCCAGTTATCATGCCGAGTATGAATTTAACTTAACAAAATCAGGAAAAATTGTATTCAAAACAAAAGTTCACTTTACAAGGATCTACTCAAGATATTTTTTATTCACGTTTGTATGCATTGTCTTAACTCAATTCAAACATGCTTTCAAAAATCGATTTGTTAAATTGAACACATTTCTTTTTCAAAGTCATTGCCCCCAAAACTTTTTTGCATTTTATCAACACTTTTCAATTGTACCGAGAACTGCGCCATATGCCAGCCAGTTTTAGTTCGCGAACAAAATATGACTGCCGCATGCCATCGCTTACACGATAAATTAACTTCCGATTTTCTAAACGCATTCCAGCAGTACCCTCTTAATGCTCCAGCTAACTGAACTTCAACCAGCAGGCCGATAGGTGGTCCGAAAACAATTCGTTTACATTGCGTAGTCCTTCGTGCAAACTTTTGTTTTACTTTTCCATACTTTTGGTATTTACCCATGTAGTATTTTCACATGTTTGTGGGTTGTATGCTAATATTCTTTTGCTTTTCGATTTTATTTTCTATCCTCGTGTTGTATGTTGGAATGTTTGCGTTGCTAGAGGTAACCGGGCCAATCAACCAACTATTTGGGGTGGTAAACAAATACACACTTTGTTGTTATATTTGGCGACTAGGCTAAGAGGTTTCAGGAATTTATATTACAAAGTTTTACATGCATTAATTATGCAACTATGAAAAGGACACTATTGGGTGTTCCAAAAAGTTTTATGGCGCTAGTAAGCGTCATTACAAAAAAGTATCCTTATGGACAGCAATTGTACAGCTAGCTGGAATTTATAGAATCTATCAATAAAAAAAGTTGACAGGACAGACAAAAGTGAGTAGGTGAGAAAATTTCCTTTCTTCGCGAAAATTTCGAATCCTACATTCGATATTACGCTTTTGTATGTGATGTTAATAATCTGCTGCATGAAGAATTACTTGTACAACTTTTTGAAATCTTAGCAAAATATCAAAGGCATTAAGAAACAAAAAGGTATACTGCTACCATAAAACATACGTAAAATATATTGCACTTTTCGCTTCTCTGGATATCGAAAATCTACCGAGCCTCTGCTTTGTGACGAGGTGAAGAGGGTTACATCGAAATAATAGCCCTTGGTCGGGTAAAACACGAGTCACGATAAATGTATGATAATCGGTTACAATCAAAAAATGTGTGAAGTTCTTGAATGAAGCAACGATTACGGGTTACCTTCGTGGCTAAAGTGAGATGATTTTCAAGATAATTGTGATCTTATCTGTAACTTTTGTGACCGGCAACGCTGTAACAATTGAAAATGCGAGCACTTGAGCAATAAGACAACAAAAAGAAAAAAAAAATAATAATAGAGATGTTAATGGAGGTAAACAAGAACACTTATCCCGTTTGGTTCGCTATCAAAACATGATCTGGACTAGTTGGCTAATTGAAACTAAGACCACTAACAATAAGTGTAGTAACAGCTGTTGTGAACAAATCTCGCTGACTTTTTCAGTAACTAAAACAGCAATAGCCACTTGTGTGGCCTACGTTGTTGAACTACTTTAATTTACATGTTCGTAACAATGTCACAACCAGATATGGCCAACAACAGTAGGCATAATTTTTTTTTTAATCTTTTAGTAGGTACCGGATTTTTTTGTAAAAGTTATGCGGTCTGTTTAGAACTTATTTTGGACTCTATTATATTTGTGTATTGTTTGCTCTACTAATTTAGATTTTACTGCTCTGATTAACATAATTCAAAGAAAAAATCCAATTGACACAGAATTTATAAAAAGAAATGAAACTGGCCCGCTAAATCGAGCGTTGAGCTAATGATTTCATTTGTTTTATGGTTGTTTGTGCTAAACAGAATTTACGTCATTCATTTATGCAAAAACTTAGCAAATACTTAACCTGTTTATGTATGGGATACGAATCAAATTAAGTAAAGTAAGGTAAAATAAGATGAGATAAGATAAAAAAGATAAGATGAGATAAAACAAGATAAGTTAAGATAAGATAAGATAAGTTAAGATAAGTTAAGATAAGATAAGATAAGATAAGATAAGATAAGATAAGATAAGATAAGATAAGATAAGATTAGATAAGATAAGATAAGATAAGATAAGATAAGATAAGATAAGATAAGATAAGATAAGATAAGATAAGATAAGATAAGATAAGATAAGATAAGATAAGATAAGATAAGATAAGATAAGATAAGATAAGATAAGATAAGATAAGATAAGATAAGATAAGATAAGATAAGATAAGATAAGATAAGATAAGATAAGATAAGATAAGATAAGATAAGATAAGATAAGATAAGATAAGATAAGATAAGATAAGATAAGATAAGATAAGATAAGATAAGATAAGATAAGATAAGATAAGATAAGATAAGATAAGATAAGATGAGATAAGATAAGATAAGATAAGATAAGATAAGATAAGATAAGATAAGATAAGATAAGATAAGATAAGATAAGATAAGATAAGGTAGGATAAGATAAGATAAGATAGGATAAGAAAAGATAAGTTAAATTAAGATAAGATAAGATAAGATAAGATAGGATAAGATAAGATAAGATTAGATAAAATAAGATAAGATAAGAAAAGGTAAGATGTATAGAAAGAGTGCTACCGCAGTGAGAGTCCCTAAGCCTAACTCTCTTTGCTAAAATGCGAAGTAGTGTGATACGAGTATGACACGCATGAAATGCCTTAGTATGAGATGTATTAGTATGTGCAAGAACTAGTCTGACATACAAATTACTTTTCACATTGAAATACAATCTGTAATATAGTTTACCTCCAGGGCTGTTTACCTATCCCGACAATGCTGAGTCCTGCAACATTGTTGCAGCAATACAATTTTATAGGCAAATCGATAAATCATTTGGTTGGCGTAGTTGTTACAATTTTGCTAGAATTGTGGGCAGCAGCGTTGAAGTATTGATGAATGTCCAACTAGAAAACAATAAAACTGAGACCCGTATGAAATTACTTGGCTTCATTCACGTATAGATATGACTGCAATATGTTTTTTGTAGGCGTTCCCTACAGCTGACCGAAATAACTCACCACATTTTATGAGCGCAACATGTTGCGAACAAAATGCTTTCAGTCAAAACTTTTACGACTGCAAGCATAAATTATAAAAATGTACTAAACTCCCTTTGCATGATTATTTCTTGGCCATGTTTGGGCGCATGACTGAAAAGAAAAACAAAAAGGAGTCGTGGTAGATATAGATAGACATTTACAAAAAATGGTAAAATAAAAAAAGTCGTAATTTTTTAAAAATTTCAAAAGTCCAATAGAGCCATACGTACAAGTATACATTTTTG
This sequence comes from Merzomyia westermanni, assembly GCA_949987695.1. Classification (NCBI taxonomy): domain Eukaryota; kingdom Metazoa; phylum Arthropoda; class Insecta; order Diptera; family Tephritidae; genus Merzomyia; species Merzomyia westermanni. The sequence continues at coordinate 143,851,241 of OX465291.1, read as the reverse complement.
GAAAGTAAGTAGTTTTCGCTTTCCATTAATGTATAAATTTTGAGTATCCGATGAAAACTGTAGATGTAGTGCTAATTTCAACGTTTTCTCTAAATGCTTAGAAATTTTGATACAGAAGCCTCACACCACCGGTTGATGAAATTAAATAAAATTTTTTTTTCAAAAAACTGTTATCGCCAACATTTTAAGCGCATAATTTTAAGTGGGACAGGAAATTTGAGACAAATTCGTTTTCATCGAAAACATTTTTGCATGTATGCTGAAAAACCCCTTAAAAAAAAAATGGCGAAAAGGTCAATTTTTTGACCAAAACACTCCCCAAAACCCAAAAAATATTTTTTTTTTCAAAAAACTGTTATCGCCAACGTTTTTAGCGGACATTTTTGGGTCGGACAGGGTATACAAGAAACTTGTAAAATCAAATGAAAATTTTTTTAGTATGCCATGAAAAAAACCATTAAAATCAAAGTGGAAAAAATTCAAAAAAATTAAATTTCGCAGGCTCGAAAATTATTTTTTTGGGTAAGCGTAGTGCAACTTTTTTTTCCTGAGCCCAAAACCTATCGAAAAATAGATGGCGCGATATCGATTAACTTTCGTCCATACAAATCGACCCACCCTAATATGTATACTAAAAGAAATAAGAATAAAAATAAGAATGGTAATGGAAGAAAAATAGTAACAAAAATAGTAAAAGTAAAAGTGGTTTATACATAAAATAAAAAACCAATTCGAAAATATTTGAACGACATGAGCTCGGACACCACTGACCGAATTGGGATGCAATTTAAAAAAAGAAATTATGTTAACGATTATCACTACAATGATAACTACTTAAAATGAGGGTTAGCCTCTCCATTGCGGAAATAATTGAGGATTAAGTTTTTACACTAAGTCCAGCATAACTACAACCGAAGGAGAAACCGGTGTTATAGGGGAAAATATCTATTTATATATATATATATATTATTTTTTGTTTGTTTGTTTTGAACTCTCTGCAGGGTACATGAGTGGTTTAGTTTGTCACAAAAGTAAGTGCTAGTAATATAATATAATAGAAAGGGACATGTTAAGATAAGAAAAACTAGGCACAGCAATCGGGATAGAAATGTCAATAGCGATCAGTATAGTAGAATCAAAAACCAGGAAAAGGGCAAAACATTTGTGGAAGATTAAAATGAGTAGGAAAGAGAAAGGTAACTTGAAGGAGGAGAATAAAAGAGCTTCGGCTGAAAAAGGAAAAGGGAAGATGTAAACAGAGAGATAGAGAAAGAGGAAAAAGAAGAGGTATAGGTAGAGGAAGAACGTAAAAGTCATATACGAAAGGAATATAAATAGAATAAAGCGAGACTTGCCGGAGGTAAGCACAATTCTTTACATTAAATTCTGTAGTTAGTTAATTATGTTCTGTAATTAGGCGCAGTATACATGCCGGGCGATTGTGGTTGAGTTTCTACCCCAACATGTTGTATTCAGCTCTTAATATTGCTGAAGAACTTTCGAAGAAACGACTGACATGCTTTGTAGGATAGCCAAAACCTCTCCAAGAAAGGTCAAGAAAGTTCTACAGATAAGAAAAGCGCTTTCCTTGAAATTGATGCAATACGCTCTGTTTTTATCCCCGCCTTTCTTAAGTGCAAATCGGTTGAACTGGTGTACAGAAAATGTTTATTTTTTTTCTTTTGCATTTAATGAAAATGGCAGGGGTACATTGACCGTATTACCAGGCACGAATTCACATGGTATTTTTCTTATTGTTTCATTTTTCAATCCCGTTTTTATCTCCGTTATATGTTTTTTTTTCACACAATTTTTCTTCCGCCATTCCAGAATTTTGTTTTCCAAGCGATTATTTTTCCAAACGAAATATCTTTTGGTTGGGTGTGCAAAAAACTTCCTTAAGTCGCCCAAAGGATGCCCTGCACATCCCAACCACTCAGATTTATGAAAAGGAGTGCACAAGCTATCCTTCAAGCCCATTTGAAGCAACACAGCCAACACCAAGTCTATATTTCAATATAGCTGAGTCACTAGGTAGCTCGCCACAACCTTCCCGGACAAGACACAAACACGAACTGACAGAAAATATTTAATGTTAACCGTGGCAACGAACTTGATTGATGGTGCGTAGTGAAGGACCTTCTAGCAGCCATAAACACCTCACTAACTTTTTCTACGCTGGAGTCAGTTGATGTCTCTAAGGTAAAGCGCCAAACGTAATGCATGCGTAAATGATTTCAAACTATTCACAGCTGGGTATATTTATTGTTTCATTGAATTCGCATTTCACCGTTTGTGCTGATTTTCCTTAACAAATATTGTGACATTTACCTAACCAGCAACCTAAATGTTAGTTTCTTTGTACTTTTATAGCTTCTTTTTTTTGCTTTAGATATTTCTTACGCCCTGCTTCAGTTTCAGTTGCATTTTCTAGTTAATTTATGACTTGTAGAGAGCAACACCCTAAAACTGATCACCAACAAATACTCTTATCCATGATTAATGATTTTTCATTAAAAATTCATAAACATAAATCACGCAGATTGCCAGCACGTCAAATGTGAGCCCAACACTTCACAAGTTCAATAGTCAAACAATCAATGCACAATATTTGCAGTTGTTGTTTCATAGAGATCAATGCAATACTTATCGCCGGTGCCACAGTTGCTTTAAATTTGTCTTTGGGTTTGAGAGTTGTCACAATTACAATATATTCGCATTGTTTAACCCACTAAGGGATGCTTGTCTTGGGCAAACATTGTCGCCTGCCACGATCTTTTGTTTGCTTTTGAAATAAATGGTATATTCTGTCCCAAGTATGCGTAGCTTATTTTTTATTGTGTGAATATATGAAAGTACATGCACAACATAAAAATTCAAGATGAGAAAACTCTAGTGGCTAAAAGTATTTTCTCCGCTTTGCAATAGTTTTGGTACATAAAGGTATCAAACCATTTAAGTTTTTTGCGCTGATGCATGATAAATGATGAGTTGAGTTAGGGGATGCTAGTACCTATCGAATCAGTATTTCGAGCATCGTCATTATTCTCCAAGATTAATAACAGTTTTTAACGACTCTTCCAGTTATATGCCTCTAAAATTTGTTGAATACGGTACTCTAGAGTTTTTAGGATCCAACTTTCTTTGTGATTTCTGTCCCAAACCAAGTAAATTTTCGAGCTTTGCTAACAAATACGACAATGCATATTTGTAGCATGCTGAATATTCGTTTAAATTTAGTGCAAAATATTCAATAAGAGACCCGTATATTCTTTAACTGGTTATGCCATATATCTCCAAATATTATCGTGGAGGCGCTCCTTATATACACTATACATTGAAATCGAACTTACCAGTTAGAATCCAACTATAAACTAAATAGTAACAAAACTAATTAGCCAAAATCTTGTTTCTGTATTAGGGACTGGTACTTTTAAAATGGGAATATACTACGAGGAGCCATATAGATAAGATATCGGGAATACCGCTACAAACAATGAAAACTATACTAGGGGTTAATTTTAACATATATATATATATTTCGAAATACAAAAGTTGGAAAAGGTGTTAAAATTTATTCACAAAAGCAGACATCAAAAGTTTACTTTTAATATTCATATATAGCTATACCAACCTTTTTCGTCTTTTTAATTTTTATTATTATATACATTTTATTTTAAATTGTTTTATTTGGGGTTTTTCATATTGCTTTATTTAATTTTAATCGTTTTTATTTTTATTTTTATTTTATTTTATTTTAATTTATTTTATTTCATATTTTATTTTATTTTATTTTATTTTATTTTATTTTATAATAATTTTATTTTATTTTTCTTTATTTAAAAATTCTTTTAATTTTATTTTATTTAAATTTATTTTATTTTATTTAAGGTGATTGTTGTTGGAGCAAAGCTCGAATGTTTATGTTTGCTTGTTAATTGATATTAGAGGAAAAATAACAACGATATGCACATTATTTTATTTAATTTAGTTAGTTAGTTGTTGTTTATTATTAGAAAATCTTAAAAGTCACTTATAATATTTTTGTCACTCAACTGTCAAATTAGCTAGCTTAATTATAACGCTAAATACGTAGATTATGCAACAGTCGTTATGAACAATCATATTGACAAAAATCCTAAAAATCATTCTTTTCACAGATTCACAAAACGCGCAATTAAATATGATATTGTCAATGCCAATGAATTGCAATACTCGGTTTTGATGAGAATACAAAAAATTGCTAAGTAACTGTAAGCGTGCGAAGATGTCTAAAATTGCGAAAAATCACGGATATTTGATTTGAAAAATAAACCTTAAACAACTGCATTGACAATCAATAAAGGTGACCATGTCAACAATATCAACAATAAGATTTATGTAATCAAAAAATTTTGAGAGGTGTATAATTTTATGACACTTACAAAATTCACGAAATCGTTAATAATCATTTAAAATACCTTGAGATTTCGACTGTGAATACACATTTGTAAGTTACCCAATGTTTAAAAAACAAACTTTTAGTCAGGGATGCCACTTAATTCCATTCTATTTTTTTTCATATCCGCTATTATCTCGAAGAAGAATTGTCCCGTGTGGATGAAATTTCGACCATAGGTAGTATGTTACTAAGAGTGTTGCCACTTAAGTATTGACACATTGAAGTTTCTGTAGTTAAATGGTTACCACCTATATTGATTTTATTAAATTAAGTTGCCATATGTCAATATGGGTATCCATCGAAAGTTATTTTACGTCGTATTTCAACAAAAATATTTCTAGATAGACTTAAAAAATAGAGTTGCCACCTACTGCCATTAAATAAATTTTTTGTTTTTGGTATGTCCGCTATTATTTCGAAAACGTCTTGAAACTATTTTTACCGATATGCCACCTATCTTAAATTATTTTTAAATGCAATGAGATATCATAATGTGGAATTCAAACGAATGGTATTCTACTTCGTATTTAACAAAAATATTTCTGGGCAGGGCTTTCACCTGGGTTTCATATATATATCTTCACGATACCGACAAATATCTAATTGAATTAAAACTAGATATAATTTTGTTGTTACTGATGAGTATATAGAAAAAACAAAATTATATTGTATCCTCGAAAAATGCCGAACAAACTCGGCCGGCCAGATAATTAATATTACGAATGAAAATGTCTGGATGGCTGAATGTCCAGTTGCACGCGGGAATATATTGAAGAATTTAGGTGATATGATAAGAGTCCGTAAGGAGGGATAGGCTATTTCCAATGTTTGGCGCCCCCATATTTTTTTATGCATTAGAATTAAGAGCTAATCTAAATAAGGGTATGTGAAGAACCCCGAAAAACGACTCCAGAAATAAAAATTCTCAAAATTAAAGCTAGAATTCTATTCAATATCAACCAGCAAAATCGGTTGTTTGATTCTATGCACCATTTATTGTATATTGGGAAAATTTTGTTTGGCAAACCTCACTGCATATAATTCAACATAGAACTAAACATATCAGCAAATAGAAAAATAAAATCAATGAGCATTCGCCACCAGAAGCTAGAAGAGGCAATCGAAGACCACCAGAGTACAAACAATCTTGATTATGTTGAAATGTTTGCTAAACGCTAAACTAATGCTTTTGTAGCATAAAAACCCTGCATGGTGGTTGTGTTGATATCGACTAGTGCCTCAGTTCATGTGAACTCATAAAATTTTCTTATTTCTTAAGAATGACGCTAGCCGCAGATATACCGTTGCTCCAGCAAACATACATACATACGTACATCAGCGCTAAACAAAATGTTATGCCACTGACGATGCTGGCGACTTGCACTAAACCATGTAAGAACGAGCTATAACATTATGTGCAATTAACAAAAACAACACATACCCAAGCCACTGTCACCACTTGGCTGACCAGCCTGTCGATTAACCATTTCGTTTGAAAGGTTCTGGGAGTGTTCGGTAACCAGGAAGAATATTATCTGCTTTCACACAGTTTCAATAATGTCGAAAAGTTGACATTAATTTTCACGCGCTCCTTGGCTTTGGCCACTTTGGCACTTGACCGTCACAAGTTATCTGAGGTGGCTGAGGAGCGTGTACGAGTTTTCTTTCATACAACTTTGATGTGTTTTTTGTTATATTATAAAAAGTTAAATTTATTAGTTTTCTTATTCTTCGCTTTGTAATCAACCGCTACAGGTAGTGGTTTGTGATTGTTGTTGTTGCATAAATACCCAGCTGTGTGTGTTAGATGCAAGACCGGGAACACAATTTTAGATAATGTAAGATTCTTGGGAATTAAAGTTAAGCAATTTTGACAATTTTCTACTTATTCGCAATTTTCAGTAAGAGGAGGTGCATCACTTTCTATGAAACATGGGACATGTTTCGACATCTATAGAAATCTATAGAGGAATCAGTACTGGAGCTCCAAACATTCTGAAATATTAAATGAAAGAGGTATTTTTTTAACTCCAACGGTTTGGACTACCACTGCAGTGTAACAACAAGCTATTCAGAAAATTACTAGTTTGCAACTACACTTATCTTACTCATCACAAAGTGGTCCGAAGAATCCAAATTTTTCTGCTCTCCCCAATGTGATATACACGATCACATAGGTCGCTCATGTAAACGATTACTGTCGTCTAAAATAAGATGTGTGAGCTTCAGCACATGCATCGAGCCAAAAACCTTCACAACGGCTAACAGTACACACCTCATCCAACTTTGTATTCATTGTTTTCTATTTACTAGAATTAAGGCACTGTATCAGTTCAGCTATCGCTTGTTTGCATTACTTAACACTAAGTACTTTATGCGCTACTTTAAATTCACCCGGATATAACGACACATTCACTTTTTATTTTCTTTGCAAACTCAGCAGTCTAGTTGCTCTGGACACAATTTGCTATTTCAGTTTTTTTTCATCTCAACATATAAAATCTTCAATAACATAATTAAAATTCGAATTTAAAAGCTACTCTTCAGTAGCAAGTCTTCAATAAAAAGTAGATCCGCAAGTGCAAACGAGTGTCTGTAAGACTTTGACCAACACAAATCACTTAGAATTTTATGGTACTACAATGGAATAAGAGAAATTAATTTAGTAATGAATTGTTCCACCCACCGAAAGTAGCAGCTTGATATTTTCAGATACAAATGTGCATACACGCTTACCTTTATGTGAATTCAGACTTATGCGAGCTTATGTTTTCATGCGCTTATGTACAGTCAGTTACAGGAAAAATGGTCCATAAAACTTTTAAAATGCTTCTTTTCAGGTTTGTTTGCTTTTATTGATTACAATGTTAAACTTTAACCTTACGCGTTTAAAAGTTTCGGTTGAAATTTGATATAATTTGTAAACATGATAAATCCACTCAATCGTCAAACAGACGAGCAAAAACCAAACTTGCATTTATGATAAATATATACAGTATAAACAAAAGCAACTCTTAATTATGCATGTTAACTTTGTGGTTAGCTTAAGATAAGATAACATAAAATAAAATAAAATAAAATAAAATAAAATAAAATAAAATAAAATAAAATAAAATAAAATAAAATAAAATAAAATAAAATAAAAAATAATAATATTAAATTAAATTTAAAAAAAATATACAAAATAAAATTAAAAAATTAAATGAAATAAAATAACACAAAATAAAATAAATTAAAATAAAATAAAACAAAATAAAATAAAATAACCATGACTATAAATGAGCTCAAGGGCAAGAAAAAATATTTTTTTTTTATGAAAATTATAATTTTTGTGTGTTTTTCTAATAATTATTTTATATATGTATATACATTTTCATTAAAAAAAAAGAAAGTATTATTCTTGGCCTTGAGCTCAGTTATAGTCATGGTGCTGTACAAAAATGTACAATTGAATTGTTGGAATACAAAATAAAATAAATTAAAATATGAAAAAAAAATAAATATAAAATAAAGCTGTTCAGATATTGTGTTATTGTATAGCTGGTGAGATTGACTCTTGCAACTTGCCCCAACGCTACATACATACATAAATACAAAATTGTAACTTTATACATATAAAGATTATTTAACTGGATTACCTTCTTGTTTGACTTACAAGTCAACATCGCTATCGATTCCGTCCCATTTTTACTGCGAGTTATTGTTAGTATGAAATAAAAATTTAAAAGATTTATGCAGTAAAATGAAACAAGCTTTGAAAATGTGAATAACAAACCATTTAAAGTGGCAAGGTCGAGTCACAAAAGCGTCGTCCTCTTGTAAGAAGTGTGTATGTGTTAAAATTGAAATGCTGACAAATCATATTTAAAAATATATTGTTTTTGAAAAATCAGTATATTATGGCTGATTGAGATAACTTGAATTTGCAAAATATTATGGTTTACTTGTACGCTTGGTAGTCTGTATTTTTGTATAATGTGGCACATTAAATTATTAATTAAGTGAGCCTGTTAACTCAAAATTGGAAAATTAGCACATGCATGCTTCTGCCAAGAGGACAGAGACATGACATGCGGGCAATACGGCAAATTATTTGACTTGGCTTTTGATGTCAGTGAGTGGTAATAATCAAGTCAATGTTGCATGTAAGCGCCAATAAATTAAACGATTAACTTAATTAGCAATTAGAATTAAAATCATTGCATGTATACTTACACAAGTACTAGATGTATTTGAGCTATAAACAAAAGCAATGGACAGCCAAAGATGACGGGCGCATGACAGCAAAAATATGTACATCCTCTTTAGTGAGAAATAATAAAAGCAACGGCACAAACATATGCTGTGGGTTAGTCTATGAAAGCAGACTAAATATAAATCTAATTAATTGTAACAAATGCAGTAGAGTATGTATGTGGCGTTTGATACAACTACACTAAAGCTTAACGTTGTAAATATAATTGTAAGCTAATCAGTGTAGTAAATTATCACAGCTAGTTGATTGCGGGAAAACCCCGCTGTAGAATTAAAAAAGTACTTGTTAATGCAGAAGTGTTAAGCGGACAGAAATAGAATTTTACATTTAAATTTATGTAGAATACACCCCACTACATTGCCAATGCTAGCGGCGCAGTTGTTTATATTGACGGCATGACTAATTCCTGTTTAAAGTAGTATTACTGTAGCTGTTTCAGGCTGATTTCAATTAGCTTAATTCGTCAGCTAAAGTTATTTGCAATAAAAAGTTTTCAAACGTTATCATAAATAACAACAAATGGATTTTCAGTTGAGCTCATACATGCCACAGAACATGACAGCGGACATGAACTGGGATAGCTTTTAAAATCCAAGCAGAAATGGAACAATAAGTAATTTATCCAATGGTTGCTACTTCCATTTTCAATTAATAAAAGTCGAAGGAGTAAATATAGAATTTTCTTATCTCAGATTTTGTTACCAATCTGCTCTGAAGATATATATCTTTCACTAGTCACATAATAATAGGGTCACTCTTGAATGTGTTTTTGCAATGTCTAAGAAATATTGTTGATAAGAGCTGAGATGCAGGGAAAAATGTGGGAAAAGGGTAGCCACATAATTTCTTTACGGCTACGGTATCAGCATTTTAGTTTGGGCTGAAAGCATAAGCAACTAACAAATTGGTTCATACTGACTCCAGCTTTGTTCGGCTTACCCTAGCTGCGACTTTCTAACTCTTTATTCATTTTCTTGTAAAACTTTTTTTATGATTCCTGCTTTGTGAATTAATTTTGGGACCTTAGTTATAGGACACTATTCACCCGGTAGCCGCAAAATAACTCTAATTCTATTAGCAAATAGGTCACAAAAAGTGCCGCTAAGCAATAATAAATATTTAGCGCTTGATATGCAACAATGATTTATCAACTTTAATGACCTGTACTAGACCATGCGACAGACTCGAAAACCACGGCACGCCCATTAATAGCGCTTAAAGTGCAAAAATGTGACTGCAATAAATTTAGTCATAAATTTTGCAAGCGTTCAGTTAACTAAATCAACTAATTCAACTAGAGCGACAAAGCCGTTGTGCAGCAAGCATGTGGAGCTTGTGTGGGTTTTGTAGCTCAATTTAATTGATGGAATTATTGGCCATTAAATTTGTTTGAAATGCCTGAACGTATTGTTCTGAAATAACTTAATCGGGTGTAGACAGATATGAGTCGAGTACATAGATTAATATGAGTAATAATAATAATAATAATAATAATTCCCAACGGATTACCCACCATATCCCGCCCGACCGGCGCGAGGGGCGCATCCGCATAACGTTAATCGTCGAGATCTAAAACTGCTCAGCTACAGAGAAAACCTCATCAGCTAAGTAAAGTAGATATAGGATAGATTATACATTAAGAAATAACTAGTTAACAGAATAAAATTATTGTTAAAAGTTAAAATAGAAGTCAAAGAATAAAAAACAATTAGTAGCTATGAATTTAGGACAGAAAGAATTGATCTTTTTATGCTGAAAAGCGAGTCTGAAATATCAAATCTACCAGAAAGAGAGTTATAATCTTGACACAAACAGCGAAAACGCTCATTTAACTGAAAATTGGTTCAGCACTGTTTTAAGACTAGAGGTTTAAAATGCCTTGAAGGACGAGACGGTACATTGAAGTTCACTTCACTTAGAAGAAATGGGCTGGATAGTGAACCATTTAGCAATTTAATCATAAAAATAATTCCAAGCATTTCCCTCCGACTAGAAAGTGTGTGTAGATTAATGAGTTTTAAACGATTCGTATAGGGTGGCAGATTGTACGAGGGATCCCAATGAACAACAAGAATGCAAAAACTAATGCACATAGGAATAGCTCTATGAAAATGGATGATTCTATGAGTACTACTATGAATTTGAACAAGAACAGTTCAACTTAAAATAAATAGATTTACGAATATGAGTACCTATACGAAGCTTATTTGAAATGTTTCAGTACTAGCAACTTCTAGTATAAGTCGACTGTCGGGTAGATGAAAAGAAACAGGGAGTTAATATTGAGATGAGAGAAGCCATTGCAATTGACTTTTTCCATTATCCATATGTCCCAAACCCAAACTAGGCACTCAATATCCGATATAATTCCTACCTATGGGATTTTCTTTAAGATTGGTTGAAATATTTAGCTTGGTGATTATAGTTTTTGCTGACTGACAATTTAGCAGAATATTTAATTATTTAAAACTATTACAAAGATAATTTATTTTCATATTAAACGGATATATTGAAAAAAGCGTAAGTCATACGGTAATCCCGCAAGACACCTTGGTCAGACCTATATATGCGATATCTCTACTATAACTGATGCCGTATCTCCCGCTATAATTCCAAGCAAGATGTATTCATATGAGATATCTATTCATAATGTCTGAGTACTTGGTTTTTATTTCGATGAACTTTTTCCAAATTCAATTTATTTTTATCTGATTCTACTCATGCATTCAAATGATTGTACTATCCGCTGTCTGCATGATTGTTGTCACTATCAACAGCGAGAGCGTCAACGCCAACCAAATCTCCACGTTTAATGACAGATAATCAAAATAAATTCATACAAACACATGCATACTGTGTACATATATATACAAATACATAGCATACACAACAGTGCAAGTTTACTAAATTTCCTTTTTCGCTTCGAAAGGGGTTAGAATATGTGCTTTATAATATTAAAAAAACAAAATTAAAAGATTTTGCTTAAAGTTTTGTGTGGCCCACTGGGTTCTTAATTAATAAAATATATACTTAGAACGGAACAATTTTTCTTGGTCCTAAATCATAATAAAATATACAGCAATTGTTTAATTTGATATTATTTTTAATAATTTTTCATTCGAATAAAAGAGAAAGTGCATTTTTTTACTTAAACAAAAAAGAGTTTCCACTTCTGACCTCCCATTTGTTAATAAGGCAACACGCTTTAGATTGCAGAAAAATTTTTATTTTTCTTCTGTTAGCAACACCCCAATTGTTCAAAGTCTACTCCGAAGCTAATTTATTATTATTTTACTTTTAAAACCTTAAAATATTCAGCAAATTTTTTTTTTAAATTTCCAATTTCAAAAAGCACAAAATCTACCACCCTGGGAAGCAAACCAAAATTGTTGCAACCCACCTTAATATACAAATTTTTAAAATATGTATGCGTTTAACCATTTTCCTTTCCGTGCACTACCTTTTTCCACATGCTCCTTCAAAGTAAAATCGACATTAACGACTTTTGTTGATAATTTTGATTTTATTATATTAATAAAATGTTATGGTTTAAACTCCTATCTTAGAATATCATCCATAGTTATACGGTATTTATTGTCTACTGAATATTCAATTTTGTAAGATTGCATCATACATCATTTTCTGTATTTCCCAAATTCATTCTTTGCCGCCGTTGTTTCGTCTGTGCATCATAACTCATTTGGTCTGGTCGATGATTGGACAATTCTAGCTGGTCCACACTAGGTTTTTATCTTCTGCATACATACATGTCATCTGGTTATCTGAAATATTTTTTAATTGCTGCTGTTTAGTACATAATATTTTATAATGGGAGACAGGCAACAAAAACAAAAATACAACACATTCAGCATCGCTTAATTGGATTAAGTAACTCAACCCTGGCGCGGCCACATGGCGCGTTGATATGAAAGACAATATCAAGTGCAACGGTTTGGCCAAAATCAAGTCAACCAGCCACATCGATTCAACCCAATTGCTGATATCACCAGCATTACTAACAGAACTCTTTAACGTTGCTTCATAACGCTACGTATGTGACTCTAATCAGCTGCCAAAGATCGTCAATACCTGGAACGTTTAATGCCGTTTTTGATTTGGTTGAATGTTTCGCTTCAGTTTTATGAGTAATTCAGTTTAACATCAGACAGCGAAGAAACACATGCACATACCCACAAAAATATATTGCAGTTGATTGGTTTCTTTCTCTAATTAAAAATTACCTTTGTGATAAACTTGTTACCATCCGTGATCTATCTGATCTTATTATAAGTTTCGCTAAATAATAACTTAATAAAGCTTTTATTAATTTTATTTCACATTGAAAAGATCTTCAATGAAAGTTCTGCTTCTACAGCAGATGCTTTGCGAAGTCGGCCTAAGACACACAGATAAATTAAAATTTTAGGTCAAAAAATAGGAGCAGTATAACATAACTTCTAGCAGTAGTCGGCCTTAATACCCTCGGTGGTTTAGATAGTCTCTTGAAGAGTCCGTAAAACCTTGCGTGTACCCTATTGCATATACCATAATTCCTTAGTACTGAAACCAGCTTAAAAAGTTGCACATTTTTTGTTGGGTATACTTTTCTTCATACATACTTAATTGTTGAACATTGTCATATTTTAAATTGGATCTCCAATTCAGATTTTCATCTTAGTGTTTATTTCTTTTTCCATTATTAATATTGAATTTTATAATTCTATAATTTTTTATGTGGTTTGTGTTAAGTCTAATGAGCTCATTTCAGCGCACTGGGAGGTCTTCTTGTTTTCACAAGTACATACATAACTGAAAGGTCTTGTAGTTTCACTAGTTGAAGTTGCTATAGAGCTTGATATTTAATTTTGATGAAATGCTGATGAGACTCACGATTCTCGTAACGATATTACTAAGTTACTTAAAGTTAAATATTAAATGTGTTGCAAGCATCTTTCAGACTTTTAACCACAATTAACTAAAGACTTAAGACACGAACCTGTGGAAATTTATTAACTTCTTGCAACTATTGTTTATTCAATCAAGCAACTAACTTTTCTTTTACTGTATCTTCCTTTCCACCTACATTCTAAAGGCTACTGAATTTTTCAATAAATACCTTAGTTGTGACATAGCAGCAGTAGCAACAAGAATAACAAATAAATGAATTTGGCTAAACAATAAGAAGCAACAATTCGCAGAACAATGAACATAAAGGTAACACAAAAAGAACAATGATGGCAAAAAATTAATACAAAATGCCACAGCAGGACAACGTAGCATATACACACATATAAATTCTGCATGGACAAGAGTACTAAACGAAGACGAGGGTACAAAAAAGGGTGAGCATGCAGAAAGTAATAGTCTTATTGAAGCGGCAACCACCAAGTCACAGACAAAGGCAGCCTAATAAAATTTATCGAAAAGCTGTAAAAACGTCGAGCTGAAGCACAATGTGATATGTAGATTCGCAACGAGTGACAAATGAAAATGCACTACCTAGTAAAGTTGTGTCATAAGAAATGGAGCATTCGATGTTCTGTAGCGAAATGTTTTTCAAAATATTGATGAGGGAAATCCATATATAAAAATGGAATAGAAGTGGAAAGGAAAAAGGAAAATAAGAGCAAAACAAGGTGGAAAATCAGATGGGAAAATGTAGAGGAATAAAAGGAAGAGGTAAATAAAACAGAAAATAATTGAAGGTGTCAGTGGTCATACAAAACAGGGACCAAGTTACTATATTAGTTACAATAAGATGACTATGTCCATGACTATGGCGGTGTTTATAAAAATGACTACATCGCCTGATGCAACAGTATATAATCTAAAAAGAGGTAGCGTAGGTTTTTCTAAGTTAAAGTAATCTTAAATTAGCCCTCAATGAGTAAGCATAGCTTAACATTATTTTCACTACCAATAAAAACTTACAAACTTTCAATGCCAGTTGAGACTACCGCAGCTTGTTATGTGAAACGATGAGAGATTTGGGTTCTTTGGGGTAAAATCAGATGTATCAGATATGGCTTAGATTGTTTCAATAACACCCTATACTTGATACCTGTACGCATCTAAATTTTCGGGAGAAGAGATCGACTATAAAAAAGTGCGCGTACTTTATAACTACTGATATCGTATTCATTCAAAGACCTTTTAAAACGAATCCTAAGGCTGCGCTCACACTGTAAGAGCTGTTTCTCATCCAAGAGCAAACACACATGCACACATGTATTTTAAATGAGCTCATCCGATGTTAACAAAAATCACACGAATATGAATAAAACATTACCAGCGTCGAACAAGAAAAATCGGTGGCAGTGGGAGCGTAACCTCAACGCAATAAGACTTTTGATTATGGTAAACGCATTCATTTCTAAAAGAGAATTGGTTGGTTGAAACGAAGTCACTATAATGCGATGATATAAAATAAGAGCAGAGAAATGATAATTTAAAAGTGGATTTTCTTTGGTGAAAAAAATATTCGTGAACATTCACCAATAAGAGGGATGAAAATGCCTTAATTTAGGCAAATCTTACAAGAAGTAAAACAGCCGAGGTTCGATAACTGAAACCACTTTATGAGCGGGACGTAATATTCTAAATACTTTCAAATTCGGCGATTCGCAGTTTACATTTTTATAGAGGAACACAATATGGGTAAATTTTGGCAGATATTTTAACATATCCTTCACAAAAGTATATTATTTAATATATATTTTTATTTCATGTATATTAAATCATTTAACGGCTTTGGAAATTCAACAAAGTATACTTTGCTTTTCCTCGCGTTTGCTATTTGCAACCAAATCGCAACACCTATCTATTTTATGTTGTTCTTCACTGGGTACGTTAATTAGAGTGTTGGCCTTCATTCCCTACAGGGTATTCACGCACATATATATATATGTGGCCATAATCAAAAAAGCAGTTTTGATATTTGGGAGTAACGACTGCATTTTGCAATTATTTATGAACGTTCGCACACATTGGTCGAATTTGTATGACATCAGCCCGCAACAACAATTAATGACAATATTACTTATATATGTATGTTGGTTGTTACACATGTGCGTGTTACAAATTGTAACAAAGGTAGTAATAAATATTGGCATAAATATCACTTTCTCATGAGGGTGCGCCTAATTGAATGTGTGTACAAAGTGGTTAAGTGGGTGGGCAAATGTGAAAATTATTGTCACGTAATTTACGGCAGAGCAAATGATTTTATGCAGATAAATTTGAGTATACTGAGGCCGCAGTGATTTGTGTTTTACTGTGGAATTGAAGATGCATGCGTATATATGCTTTCCAGCTACGTAATACGAAGAGTTTTTCTTAGAGATAACATCATTAAGAATAGACCATAGTTTATGGCCTAGCTAAACCCGTCCAGCTTTTTGTTCGTCCCACACATAAAAAGTGTTTGGGTTTAAGCAATGTCGAAAGAGAATTTGTTATGGGGAAGCTGGCAGAGACCATCCACCAACTCACAACCACCAGCAAGATCCGTCAAATGAGGATCCATATAGCTTTTGACTAAAAGACGGGGAAGGCCTTGGCTTAGCATGGTAACTTTAATTGGGTTCTATCAAAATATTTTAAATAACAAAACAAAAGGAAACTTGACCATCAAGAAATGTGACAAAAATCAACAAAATCGGTCCACTAAGTCCCGGTTCGTAGATAAAAGTTGTAGTGCTTTTCGCAGGGTGGAACTCTATATCTTTCTTGATTACTTCGTTATGTAGACAAAACTAAAATAAAATGTGTGCTAGTACACCTAGGCGGCCGCCGTGGTGTGAAGGTAGTGTTGCCGGCCTACCACACCGAAGGTCCATGGTTCGAGCCCTGGCACAGGTAACATCAAAAGTGATTTGAAAAAAGTTTTTCAAAACGGGGTCGCCCCTCGGCAGTGGTTTGGCAAACTCTCCGAGTGTATTTCTGCCATGACAGGCTTCTCAGCAAAAATTCGTCTCCTTTGTAGATGCCGTTCGGAGTCGGCAAAAAACTGTAGGTCCCACCAATTTGTAGGGAAAATTCAAATCGGCACACCACAAATTGGAAGAGAAGCTTGGCGCAAAAATCTCTTAGGAGGTTTATGATGATATACCTGTTGTATATCGCGCCATAAAGAGAGAGAGTACACCTAGATATAAAATGAATCTCTTAGTCTGGACGTATTGTAGAGGTAGAAATAGAGTTGAATACGGAGGAAGAGGTAAATGTTAGAGGTAGAGGTAGAGTGAAATGGTAATAAAAAGGGGAAGGTAAGGAAAAAGAGGCATGTAGAGGGAAAAGGCAAGGCCCAGCTAAAATAATAGGGAGAAGTAGGAGGAAGCTTGGGATAAACAGACGATTAACCGAATGTCGGTGCAGATTGAGCATAGTGAAGAATTGCTACTACAGGGTGTTTTTTTTACAGGTTTGTTTTTCGAATAGAGATAAAACTGGCATTTTGTGGTCAAATCTGGCAACTCTAATATCATTTATGTTCAGTTTGGTTTGCCATTTCATCATGAACAGGTTGACAAAAGAACAACGCTTGCAAATCGTGCAAATTTATTTCGAAAATAATGGTTCAGTTCGCGAAGTTTACCGTGAGCTCCGTCCATTTTATGGTCGACATAATCGTCCATCAGAGCAATTAATTCGGTTAACCATGGATCGTTTTCGCACTACGTTTACTCTATGTGATAATACGCATCCGCAGAGACGTCGAACAGTGCGCACCGAAGAAACAATTGCCGCTGTAGAGCAAAGTGTTGAAGAGGACCCGAATGAATCGATTCGCCACCGTGCACAGCAATTGGAGCTTTGTCCATCAACTTTATGGAAGATTTTGCGCAAAGATCTTGGCTTGCGACCTTACAAGATCCAGCTTGTGCAAGAATTAAAGCCGCGAGACCATGCAATGCGTCGTGATTTTGGTGTATGGGCCGAAAATGAGATTGATTTCGATGCTGATTTTCATCGCAAAATTTTGTTCAGTGATGAGGCTCATTTTTGGTTGAATGGCTACGTCAACAAGCAAAATTGCCGCATTTGGAGTGAAGAGAATCCACATGAGACCCTTTAAACGCCATTACATCCACAAAAACTGACTGTTTGGTGTGCTCTATGGGCTGGTGGAGTCATTGGGCCATACTTCTTCCGCAATAATGCTGGAGAGGCAGCTACCGTTTATGGAGACCGGTATAGAGCCATGATAACCGACTATTTTGTTCCCGAATTGGATGGCATGAATGTGGATGAGTTGTGGTTCCAACAAGACGGCGCTACATGCCACACAGCGCACGTCACAATCGATTTATTGAAGGAAACATTCGATGAGCGCATAATTTCGCGGAATGGACCTGTCAATTGGCCACCAAGGTCGTGTGATTTGACACCATTGGATTATTTTATTTGGGGATATGTGAATTCGCTCGTCTACACCAACAAACCAGAAACGTTAGGGGAATTGGAAGCCAACATTCGTGGCGTTATTGCCGACATACGGCCCCATATGCTCGAAAAAGTGGTTGAAAATTGGACCTGTAGAATTGGCTTTATTCGAGCCAGTCGCGGCAGCCACATGCCCGAAATCATATTTAAACATTAATGGCATAAAATTATCCTTCCAATAAAGCCAAATTGATGGACCTTAAAACGATTTTCTTGTGTTTTATTTCAATTCGAAGTTCTATACCCCTAAAAAAAACACCCTTTACAAACACAAATACAAAATTGAGCATTAAGGATAGGCAGGAAAGGGAAATTTAAAACAGTGTTACAAGCATTATAGAAGGATCAAAATTAGCCATCTGAAAATAAGGAGTTATATCAGAGTGCATGAAAGTCAACAGAGGGCAGCACAACGGCCGCCGTATTTGCTTGTAATTACATCCGCAAAATTAATGTTGTTGTTGCAGCAGTACTTAACTCTGCCCAACCATTGCATCCACTACCAAAAGTGGCCAAGATCTACTCCAAAGGAAGCCGTAACGAGAGAAAGTCCGTAATACACATGCCTGTCTCAATGAAGACCAGTCTTTGTACCACATTCAAGTTCGCTTTGCTTTTCCTTTATAGCTGCATTTACTGTTTTGTTAAGTATAACTTACACCTACACATTTTGCTTATCAAATAAAATGATTTTCTTCCTTCCCATTCATTTGATAAATGTTTTTGCGAAATTTAAAATTTGGCGCGCGACCAATGCGAGATCTTATACTCGACCCCGATGATCCAGATAAATAATGCATTTGGAGTGACTTTACTTTTGGCAAATGAAATTCCACAAAAGCGCTCTACCTATATCCACTACACAACCTCGGGTGAGTTCACTTTTCTTCATTGCTTAACCTTCTTGCGTATACTTAAGCAAAATTTATGAACACTTCGCACATATTTCAGTGTTCTTATTTTTTATGCAGTTTTATTTGGTTTTATTCGTTGCTTTTATGTTTCCAAATTTCTTAAAAATCGCACTTTTGCGTTGACTGTTATAAATTATACAGCAATTTGTGGGTGATTTCATTATGAGTCTCAACTTTCATGGCATTCCACAAGGCCCGAATGGACCAACACACATGCTGCACTGCACAAACAAACGGATATGCACGTCTTCTGTAGGGATGTTACGAAACGTCTATACCGAGTCCGAAATGGCAGAGTTTCCATTGATTCAGACTGATGTTTTCGATTTCGGTTCCGTCTACTTGAATCGCAGCTATATTATGAGAAGATCATTGGAAAAGGTTTTGAAAAAAGGTCAATTGAATTGTTGGTATACAAAATATTTTAAAACAAAGTAAAATAAAATAAAATAAATAAAATAAAATAAAATAAAATAAATAAAATAAAATATAACAAAATAAAATAAAATAAAATAAATGAAAAAAAAATAAAATAAAATAAAATATAATAAAATAAAATAGAATGAAATAAAATATAAGAAAATAAATAATAAAATAAAATAAAATAAATAACATAAAATAAAATAAAATAAAATGAAATAAAACCAAATAAAATAAAATAAAATAGAATGAAATAAAATAAAATAAAATAGAATAAAATAAAATAAAATAAAATAAAATAAAATAAAATAAAATAAAATAAAATAAAATAAAATAAAATAAAATAATATAAAATAAAATAAAATAAAATAAAATAAAATAAAATAAAATAAAATAAAATAAAATAAAATAAAATAAAATAAAATAAAATAAAATAAAATACAATAAAATAAAATAAAATAAAATATAATAAAATAAAATAAAATAAAATGAAATAAAATAAAATATCAAAAAATAAAATTAAATTAAATAAACTGGAAAAAAATAAAAGCCACTTGTGTGTGTTATCGATTCGTTTAGCATGTCATAACGCCAACCTTAGTCACTAACTAAAGAAACTTTTTAAAGTATTTTATTTCACTTCCTTCTTAGATTTAATCAGTTTTGACTCCCATTTTTGGTTCTCATTACCATTCAGCAAATTTGAAAAACTCGATACCTGGTACCGTAAAATCACTTCCGTAACACCCCTGGTATGCAGGATTGTTAGCTGGGCCAAACCTAAAAGTGAATTTTTGTTTCATGCAATTTTTTGTTGTATTTGTTCTGCTTGTGGCCAAAATGTTATGGTTTTGCCTTTAATTTTTTGTGCGTTTTTATATGTACCAATTTCTTTTTGTTTGCTTTGTTTTGCATTCATATTTGGATTTTTTCTTTTGTTTAACCTTAAGTGTTTTGATTGTGTTTTGTCCGTTGTTGTGTGCTACTCCCTCTGACTGTCTGTCGCTTGGCTACCGCCCGCTGTGCTCGGTGACACTGACACTCGAGTCCAAGTTTTTATTGTTGATAAAATCAAGAGCAAACAAGGTGTGTGTTTCATCTTGTACCAGTACCATTGTTATTTGCCTTAAATTATTGTCATACATAAAACTGAATTCCGTGTGACAGTAGAGTAAGGATATATGTTCCAAAATAAATAAATATGTTCAAAAATTGATATATTTTTTATTCCAAATTTTTCAGTTTTGACCTAGCTCAACATGCCATCGAAACAGAAAATGACTTGAAAAAGTGAGAAGCTGGGTGTAAGTTCCAAAATAAACCTGCAATTCTTTCATTCTTTTAACTTAGATAACCTCTAAAGTAATTCTAAGCACAACAAGCAAGACAGTCTAAGTTAAGATGAAACCGAACCTTATATACTTAGTAGTGATCAGACCTGTAAAGTACCGAGTATAAAACTAAAAATATAAAGTACAATTACATGTACTTATAAAGTATTTTATGAAATAATTTTTCTACAGAAAAAGATAAGAAAAAATTTTGATGGAATAATTTTTTAGAAATTCATTTTAATTGTGAATATCTTTAAAAAGAAAGATATATAAAGTATCTTGGGGGCATGGTACTTATCGAAATAAAGAAAATACACTTCAGATATTATTTTGCAGTAGTTAGTCGAATACGAACTCAAATGAAATTCCATATGGAACTCAAATAAGGAATGCTAAAAGAACCCCTAAAGGTTCTCGAAAATGATATCAACGTCTTTCCTTCCATAAACTCTTTACCTGTCCTCCGAATGATTTTGACACTATTCCAAAAACGGTATTGAAGTTTACCCTCAACATCTAACAAAAAGAAAAAAAATTTTTTTTTCAATATCTCGGAAACTACAGTAGTTGAAAAAATAAATTTTTGCCACTTTTATAGGTATAAAAAATATTTTTAAATAAAAAATTTTGTAATATCTAATTTTAGAAAATTTTTAATATTTCAAAATCGAAAAAATTTAAGTTCGCTGTTAAGTTTTGGTCTCGAATTTTTTTATTTTATACCTGTAATGCATCTGAGCACATCCTGAAAGAAATTCTGAGCAAGGCGGTTTTTGTTTTTTTGTAATTTTGTAGTCGAGTTCAATTAGTTAAACACTAAATTAATCAATTATAATTACTAAAATTTGTATTCCTTGTAATAGTTTACTTCTTTTTTTAAATTTTTTTGAATTATCTACTTAATGCTTTTGAAACATCTCCTAAGATAACTTGGCAAGAAATCCTTGTAATGGCTTTGGCATTTTTTTTTCGTTAGCACTCAGCGACATATGAAATAAAATAATAAAATGAAGTTTTTTTTTTTTGTACAAAAATTTAACTTATTAATTTATGCTTCGAAAATCAAATGTGAACTTGTCCCTTACTAGATAGCAACAAAAATAGCAAGCGCTTGTAATTGGCTCTGCTTTCTAATTGGTTTATGCCTTTCAATGCTAATTTCTATCATCGAAATCATAGATTTTATATCCGAGAATCACTGTAAACTTTGTTGCAATCACATTCCTTTCAGTTCGCCCATCAATTTCTCTTCTTCTTCTACTTCATATAAAACACTGCGCCTGCAAATTACATTTGACAAATCATTATGCTTTTGTTTGTTGGCTTTTATTTTGATACTAAAATATAGCCAAGCACATTTCATTTTTACTCTCCCACATTTCGCATAATAAATGATTGTGGTTTAATTTTGAACATACAAATTTTGTGTGATATTTCGTATAGCAATATTTATCTTAATGAAAAATGCAGTGTTTATTGTGATTGGATGTGAACATGGTTTATATGAAAGCTTACACATTTTATTGACCACTGAAGTTATGTATCAAATGCAGTTTATGTTTTCAAATGAAAGTCTAGAGAGGTTATATCAGGATAAATTGGATT
Organism: Merzomyia westermanni; assembly: GCA_949987695.1. Lineage (NCBI taxonomy): Eukaryota > Metazoa > Arthropoda > Insecta > Diptera > Tephritidae > Merzomyia > Merzomyia westermanni. The sequence continues at coordinate 143,828,828 of OX465291.1, read as the reverse complement.
GATATCGCATATAGGATGGGGACTGACTCATTGGAATTTAGCAGTGTGGCTTCAGAAATGAAAAATTTACTACCGAGCAGATTTTCGATATTCACTAAATCTCGAAGAAACCTGTAAAACAATAATAGTGACACATTATCTTTCTGTCTATTTAATTTTTGCTGATTTTCATAGCACAAAAAGGTGCTGCCTAACACCAACAGCTCAGTGCGAATGGGGAAGGGATTCTGCGAGCCTTTGGAAACTATACAACTTTTCAGACAAGGCAACCCCTATTGCGAACTTTCTTTAAGTTTATAGGGAGAATAAAACAAGCTGCAGAACTTAAGAGCTTGTAACTGAGACTCACGACATTGACAAAGAAAAATAAGCAAGCACTTGGAAAAGAAATGCAATAAGAAATTTTCAAATACTTTTAGTCTTTCCCACATATTCATAAAAAATAAAACAGGTTTATAAAGCGCTTATAATTAAAAATTTGTACGGAAATGTCACTTTAGAAAGCTTTATAATCCAATTTTATTTTTTATGAATATGGGGGTTAGTTTACAACAGCAAGGCATGTTTCATTAGACTTCATTTTAAGTTAAAATCTTACTGTGGTGACTTAAAAATAGAGATCATGGAATAAGTAGCATATACGAGTATGTGTGGAAAAATGGCAAAAAGTAAAATTTTACTTTTACAATCATATATAAGATACTTCATTCTAAGATCTGTATTTCACATTAAGCCACAGTGAATCAATATTCTACTGCTGAAAATAAAAAATTTAGTCTCGTTTCGAACGAACTTGAGATTTTAAACAAATATATTGAACGTGCAATAAACTTGAACGCTTAAATATTTGCATAACAAAAAAATAATAACATTAAAAATATACCGAAAAAGCATTGGTACTAACTATGTACTTTGGTTAAATATTTACAATTTTATTTTAGTTATGTACATTATGTTTGACTGCTAAGTAAATCAGTAGAACAAATTAATCATTGCAAACAACATTAAGCAATCAACAAAACAAAGAAAACCAACACCGCGACCACCTTTTATTCAACACAAAACGCTTAGTGTTTCAAGCGCGTTCGTGCCCTAAGTCTTTTGTTTACCACATCGGCTGCCGGCAATGTTTGAATTATTTGTTCTGAGACTTTTGTGTTATTGATTTTAATTAAATTTCCTTTGAAAAAGCATAACTCAAAATTTTTGGTATAAATATATATAGTATTTGTATTTGTATGTTTCGTCCAACTGCGCGCCCACTGCCCGTCAACGCTAAAAGCGTCAAAAGTCAAAATGTGTAAATGTGAAAAATCATACAAGCAAATGCAAACATGTACATTAGGCTGCCTTATGAAGTGGTTGTATTTTTTAAAATGGATGTAGAGAATCTTATTTTCTTCTTCTTCTTCTTTAAATCGCGCTTAGCCCTCTGAAAGATTTTGTCCTACCAACATAGCTCACCAGTCGTTTCGTTTTTCTACGAATTGAAGCCAATTTGAAACTCTATGGGATCGCCAATCGGTCTCCCATTAGTCTTCCATAAGAGTGATGGTCTCCCCTTTTGTCTTCTATCACCGGTAGGTGCCGATAGTAATACCTTCTGGTACGGTGAAGCTTCATTTATTCGCATAACATGGCCTAGCCAACAAAAAGCTTCTTTAGACCTTACTTAGTTGGTTAAATCTGTCGTTTCATTTTAGTTCTGTTCGCAAAATGTGGGCGAGGGGTCGGGGGTTATATCATGTAGCTGATTAGCAAGGCACTCTAATATACACCCATACCTACATATGTACTAATAAATTAAGTACCAAGCTTTAGTTTTAACTGTGCTGCACAAGTAGTAAGTGAACAAATAAAATTTTGTTTGTTTCAGTATGTTTATGACTTTATTGTTTTACCAATAATTTACGTATTGTATGTGAATTATAACCAAACGTTAATTTGTTGCTTTCATGCGACAATGATTTTCAGATTTTGAGTTTATGAACAAATAAAAGAAGATTAAACTGAATTTGTTGCGAAGAAGGCAGCAGCATCAATAAAGCTTTTAAGGTGTAAACTGTTCGCAGACGAATTTGAATGAAGCTATTTCAGTCATAAATTTGTTGTTTTTGCACTCAGAAATGCGTTAATAGAAATTGGGTGCGGTTGTTAATAGACACAATACTGTAACAGACTGAAAACTTTTCGTATTGAATTTTTTGTTGTATTTTGTATTACAGACCACAACGGCGTTAATTATTTTACTGCAGCGCGTGAATTGAAAATATAAAAAAACCTTTACTATACAAGCGATCATCCGCACGGTAGCTATTATACATTATTAATTATTAGTTGAAACATGCTTGACTGCAATTTTAAATGACTAGAAAGAAGTGGAAGTTTAAAATATTATGAATGAAAGCTGAGCGTGGCTGCAGTTTTATAATAATTTCGTTCAGTTACTAAAAAGTTGCTAAGTGCTCCATTCATCGGTTCCACGAAAGGCGAGCATATAATAACAATTCACAACACTCTTCAAAAAAAATTAATTTTTATTTGCTGATGACTGGCGTGTTAGTTCTCTCAACTGATGCCAATTTTACCACTGAGGTATTTGCAATAATTTTATACCTTTTCCGTCTAGCGATTTTAGATCCCCGGTTTCCTGTGCTTCGCCCGGTGATTGCCGACAGTAACACCTTCTGCGCCGTTAAGCCCAAAAAGCTCAGCATTAAATTTTAGCATATCGCCAAAACACCTTGTGATCCTTATAATTCTATAAGTTCCATTTATAGCAAATGTGATCAACTTCTTTCCTAACGAGTACGAGAATATAACAAGCCTTACAAACAAGACTTACTAAGGAGTACTACCCTACCGTTGTTGCCACTGTCCAGAAGCTTGTGACTTACCTTTGTGTTGGGTAACTTTCTGAAAGCCGTTTCTGTCTTAAAAAGTATATAGAAATTATAATTTATTCAAGCTATTATCTTGAAATTTTAAATATATTTAGAATAAAGTGAATCGCTAATTTCAAAACAATCTGTCATTTTGGAATCTTGCTAACAATTTGTATGTAACTTCCTTTCAGGGTGGCTTCGTAATACGAATTAAAAAAATTCTTATATCTGGCGCCTGGAGTGAGATATTTAGAAAAAATAATCTTGCTATAGAAATATTTTTAGTACGAGACTTGAAGCTGGTTAGAAGTTCAGAAAGCGATGAAAGTGCAAAAAACCTTCCGGTCTATTTAGTGACTTGTTTCTTTAAAATAGATTCATCCACCAACAAGGAAAAAATGTGCTTTTTACCGACACGCAGATCAAGATATTTAAAAAAAAATCCACAAAAATCGACCAACCAATTTGAAATACTGCAATCGCTTTTTGAGTAAGTTTCTCTGAAGCGGAAGACCTAAAACTTAGAGTGTAGTTCAGAACCGGGTGACAGTGCAACACTCAAGAAAAAAGTTTTTAAAAAAGCAAAAATAAAAATTCTATAAAAAGAATTTTAAGGACTAGCTTTTAGATTGCGCCAAAAAAAATTAAAATTCTTTTTTTTTTTAAATTAAATTCTTGTTTTTTTTAGGAAATGGCGAACAAATATGGTAAAAGTTACAGATCTTAATATTAATCTCTACAGGTCGGTCATTGCTAGTCTTAAGGCCTAACTTCGACTCTTTATTTACATCGGAAGACGGACTACACAACATTTATACAATGGAAGTCTTTTACTATTTGTTAAGAACTTTCTTTTTTGTAGTTGATTTAAAAATCATCTCATTTGTGTTAGCGAAGCTGAGATGCTTTTGGTTTTCCATTTTTAATTGCACATGAATCCTTGTTTCTTTAAATTTTACAAAAACAAAGGCACTAATTTAGAAGTAAGCTATTCTATTATTTGAAACAAGATAAGAGTCCGATAAAATTTGCTCACATAACATCAAAAATGTATATAACTTGCCTTTATCTATGTATGTAAGTGCGTACGTCAGTTGACTATGAAGTGTAGTGTCCTCTGTGTATTTGTATTCCATAACTAAAAGCGATAACAATCTGATGTTCTAGACACGTACGAAACTACACAAATATATGATTCTCACACAAGGTTTGTTCGTTGGGCAGTGGAATAAATACTTGCGAATGAAGCGAAAAGCTATGTGACAGGCAAAGGAAAGATAACAGCTGAACTGGTTCACTTTAAAATCGAAATCGAAAATTAGTTTTTGAGAATTAAGTTTCTGAATGAAACTTGATATAGCCGCAAGTTCAAGCTTCAGGTGGTCTTATTCAGTAATAATAAAATTAAAGAATTCAAAGTTTACTCGGAGGTGAGCAACTATTAAGATTCAAAGCTCAACAGTGGTGCTGTTTGAAGTAGTTTCTTGTACCTGGTGTAGTCTCGATTGCCTTGAATAATTTTAGAATAAGCGTAAACTGGTAACCGAAGTAAAATAATATCTGGCCCGACGAGTGGTCTATTGATTGCGGTACAGTTAAGTAACACTCATTATCAGAGCTATTTGCCGCGATTGACGCTCTGAAAAATTGGCACACCTAGACATATTTGCAAGTCCTTTTTGCTTTCTTTATATTTTTTATTGTTAAAGTTAAGTTTTTCTTTTTCACGTACAAATCCCTCTACTTGAATTTGGACAATTGCGAAAGCTATGGCGAACTTTTTTTTTTTGCAAATTTTGGATCTGGTAATGCAAGTAAACTATTCTCGGGCAGCACCTCGGAAACCAAGTAAGGGAACACAAATAGACCAAATTGAGCTGCTCTGGGTAACTACGTTATACTTTTGGCCGCATAACGAACATACCGAAAGAGCAAATACATATGTAAGTTGCATGCAGTTGCGGAAATTCTAAAACGGTTGCATCGTATATGTTCACGCCACAGGATATTAATGCACCAACATGATTGTGTGACAAAAAGGATAACGAGATGTGAAACAAACTGGCAACAAATAATGCATAACAATTGACTTAAAGCATTGATTGGATTCTGCTATCTAAACACACATGCCATTTGTGGTTTGTTTCGTTCTCCAGTTATTAATCGCAGCTTCCTGGTAGTTTCCAATATTTCCTGGTAGTCAGCTTGTCAGTTTGGGCATATGTGTGATTTTTATTTGTTCACTGATAAAATCTGAAGTCTAAACTACAGCCATACATGGCTTCTAAGCATACAAAAATTGTACAATTGTATTTTTTTTAGTTTCGCTTATTTTTCATATTTTCCTTTGTTTGCCTTTGATTAGAGCTAAATGCTATAGAGATTTCTTTTTCTTTTTTGAAAGATTTCTTCTATATATAAAACAATGAACGCAATTTATTGTGCAATGGGCGTTTGTCAATAAAACTGTGCGATTGTGTTACTGATAAGTGAAGGCGAATTTTCGTTAGTGCCAGCTGTGTAGCAGATTGAAATACATATATGTTAGTGATATTTGGTGCGGGAAAAATGTGTGATAAAAGAATGCAAAGGATTTAGGATTTATATTGGAACGGAGAACGAAATCAAGCACTGAAGATGGCGGTTCGCCGAAAGCGGTTTGTTACAAAACCAAAACTGACAAGGGATGACGAAAATTCGTTCCAATATAAATCCAGTATCCACCCTGTCGGAAAAACACAAAACCAAATCAACGCAAAGGATTTACTTTAAACTGTGTAACAGTCGATATTGTCTTTAAAACTGTTAGTTTGAATGCATTTGGCAATCATTGTGAATAGCAAAGACTAATTGACATTTTTAACTGCACACATAATTTTGGAAAACAGATAAGTAAAGTTGGAGGACCTAGAAGGTTCAACGTAATCAGATCAAATTGTTGTATCCATATTCAGGCCAGTAACCGAGCGTACTGGATTTATGTGGGGCAAACTATTACAACGTGAACAACTCGCTGGAAACTGTCGGGGAGTGTATGGTCAGGCCCATCATTTTAAAAGGAAAAATCCAGCCAGGTTCTAGTCAAAAATTATCACATTTTCTGCATAGTATGATACAATTATAAGATCTCATTTATTCAGGCAATGGCATCAACAGTTTATTTCAAATCAGACCTGTTAAATTTGATTAGTAATTAATAATCAATTAATTAGACGGCTTTTTTCATAGGTAATGATTATTTTAATTTGTTTTTCAAGAAAGGCAATTATTAATTAATTAAGATTAAAAAAAATCAAAAAAAATTTAAAATAATCAAAAGGAATCAGAGCAACTTTTTTGTTTATTTTAGATTATTTTTAGTTTTTTTCTTGGATATGTTGTTTTGATTATTTTTATGTTATGTTAACAATCAAACAAAAAGCAAAAACAAAAAAACCAAAAATAATCAAAAGTAGTCAAAATAATTTTTATACCTTTCATGAACATGAAATGGTATATTAACTTTGGTCCGATGTTTGTAACGTTTAGAAATATAAGAGATAGACCCACCATTAAATATACCAAATTGATCAGGACGATGAACTGAGTACATACAGCCATGTCGGTCTGTCCATCCGTCCGTATGTTTGAACGCAAACTAGTCCCTCAATTTTTGAGATTTCTCGATGAAATTTGGCACACGGATGTATTTTTGTATTATATTAGACATTTGTATAATCGGGTCACTAAAGCATATATCTCCCATACAACCGATCGTTCAAATAAGAGAATTATGACCATTTCTCCCTCATTTTTAAAGACTAAAACTTGAAACTTGGTGAAATATTTTCTTATGGATAGCAAAAGATTTCGTAAAAAAATTACCAAGATCGGAGCTATATATAGTATATATCCCATACAACCGATCGTTCAGATAAGAGAATTATGTCCATTTATCCCTCATTTTGGAAGATTAAAACTTGAAACTTGGTGAGATATTTGCTTATGGATATTAAAAGATTTCGTAAAAAAGTCAGCAAGATCGGAGCTATATATAGTATATACCCCATACAACCGATCGTTCAGATAACAGGATTATGGCCATTTATTTTGTCAGAACTTCTAGAAAATTTCTGAGGACGCAGGTTTGTAGATCAATAAATTTTAGTATCACATTGTGCAAGTAAGAACTAGCTCAAAAATTTCACAAAATTTTCAGAATTTTTTCCTTCAAGGGTGAAAAAAATTTATTTTGTATGGAAAGAAATACCCATCACAATTACTACCATTCCCATAATCAATTCTATAATTCACTATATGGGATTGACTTAGCAAAGAAAAGAGCTATGTGTTACCATTGTAAGATATTACTTTGAACGGGATTCCGTGAGGGTTACTATATATATTTATTTTGACCTCAAGGACAATTAATGTTCTTCCTAAAAAATTTATTACATTTAGATTGAAACAACAAGCCAAGCATGTACTGCACACAAATATGCAAACATAGTTTATAAAAATGTCACGCAAAGTCAAAAACTGAAAATAGCCCAAACAGAACAGTGCCATGATCTGGTTTACTACCCCATAATAGAATAAAGCATAAACAACCCAAATAAAACTCAAATATAGTTAGGTACATACATGCACCGATGCAACAGAATATTTAGAACAATTGTGTACACATTAAAATTTATTGCCACTCATTATCCTTTCTAACGTCTTAATTATGCAAAAATCAACTCTTTCAATAGCCTCAAAGGATTTCATTCCAATGCGGTTGACCACAGTTAATTATCGGATGCAGCACAAACGTGTACGAAAGAAGCAAACCAAATGTCCCAAGAAAGGACTTCTACCTCTGATATTCTTAGGAAGGAAAGTCGCGCGTATAAAAAGGGATATCCAGTTTTAGCAATGCGTTTCAAGGAAGCAGAAACGACCAAACTTCCAACTGCGTAAAAAAATCTTTAAACATTTTTCATACTTAAGCCACATTAATTATGATAATGACGCTTGAAAGGTGAGACGAATTTTACACAAATGAAGAGCTACATAAAAAGGATATGCTGTAGCATAGAAACATTCAATTGAAATGAGAGTAACTGAACAGGGCAATAAAAAAAAGAACATCATAATAAACAAGTCAAAACTGAAAAGCAATACATTGCCATTGTGCAAAAGTAAGCGCGTAATGTTGTAAGTGAGAAAGTAGGAGAAAGTAGAAAATTTCGGCTACAAAGCTGATGTACTGGGCCACACAATCTTACTGCTAAGGAAAAATGTTAAATGTAAAGGAAGAAAGGATGGCTAACTTCCTTTCGTAGAGACAAGCGCATCGTACGTGCTTATGTCCTGTGCAAGGAATTGATGTGGTTTAAAACACGAGTTGGTTGCTTAATAAATGCCACTTCCTGCTCAGCATTTGTCATGGATATTAATGCTGATTATAGAAAAGAGCAAAAGCAATAAAATTAAAAATACACAAATGTAAGCGTCTCCTCTGGGAGAGGATATTTTTACTGATAACTTCATTAGTTGGCAGTTCTGGTATCTCACTTGAATAAATTCATTTATTCTAAAACTGAATTTTATATACATGCATGTATACTGAATTTCATAACTATAGCGCGCTCGTAATGAAAAGCACAATTTTGCTTAGTTAAAAAATACAATTTTTCTTTCGAAGTTGACTCTTAATTGCTTCCAAAATTGTTTAACTATGTGACCAAATCGACGCAGTGTAGGAGCGCTTTAAAAATATTTTACCCAAAAAGAATATCTTAGCACACAAAGTTACTGTTCGATATTCTGAAGATTTCCGAAACCACAGAGGTTCTAGAGATTCGTGTTGCTATTCATTCCCATGTCATGTAAGTGCCGTGACAATACCAATATGTAATATTGTACCTATGCTTTACCTTTATATGGGGTTGATTGGGAAATATATGCTTCCTTAATTTACTGTCGATAATCTGCTCACCAAACTAAAACCTCCGAGAGTCATCTTAATTCGTTTGCTGTGCACGAGAAATGGAAGATAATTTGTCATCAAAATGCCCATGGAACTAGCGAATGAAAATTGGGCTAGCTTCTTGATACTTTTACTAGAGTAAGGTTTCTGTTTCGTTCACTCTTGATTGTGAAGTGAGCTTAATTTCACTTTACGTAAACGGTTTTGATGGTTTAAGTGACTTACGATGCATGAATCCTATTGAACAACATTGCTATTCGAATCGAAACAAGTGCGCAGTTAAGTGTTGTTTACGCATACATGTTTGAATGGAATAAATTGTAAGGTTATGATAATCAGCTGTTAGTTCTCATGACTTTAATTTTTTGAAGCAATCACTTTAAACTCTTTACTTGTCAGCATAATTACACACATGAAAAAAAGTTAATTTTTTAACACTTTTCAATGCAAGCGAGCTTGCAACTTCTAACAACGCTTTGTGTTCAATTGCTAGAACATTGGCATGTACGCATGCGCAAACTCTTTTTTTGACCAGCAACATAATTAAGAACAAATAAAAGATGATATTGGAAACTAACCATAAAGTGGCGCATAAAAATTAAAACTTGAAAAATTCAAAGTTGTTAATTCCAACAACTCATGTTCTTTATCTTATATTTGTATGTAGCTATAATTAACCAAAAAATTTATGTGGCCTTGATGCTGTGTAATTAATTTATTTCGGCTATTTAACCAGCAAGAACATCGTGGTCTTCTTTTTTGCTTTTGTAAAAAACTCATACTTCATTAAATGCAAAATTTGTGTACAAAATTCATATTTTTAACACTCAATCATAGTACATACATACAAACTTGTGTTGGTATTTGTGTAAATTTTAAGCTATTCTCAATGTGCGAAAAAAGTTCTAACAATTCATACTCAGTGTTATTTGTATGTATTAGCGGTTAATTGGATGTACACAAAAAATTTAAAATTTTTATAATTTGTTGAAACTTCATGACAAGCAAAATTTTACTGTGCTCTTACAATAAAAGGGCGTAGAATAATATGATGAATTAAAAAGTTTAGCGATTTGTATAAGCACTGAAAACGAAATTCTTTTAGGTCAGTAGGTTAAGATAAGCTTCATACTTTTATGCTCAGCTAAGAAATATGATGTTTATAGAGTCTAACAAGTATGGACGACCAATAACTCCTTTCAGTGAATCGTGTATTATCCAAATTCCTGCTTTCGATCTCCTTCTAGACAGAGGATGTATACTAACAAGCCTGCATCGCGATATATAAGTTGGAACTAGTGAGTCTCAACTAATACTAGACAGTACGAATTTCAAAAATATTTTTTGAACTCGTACTTAGTTCGCTGCCCATAATTTCCTAAATTTCGAACAACTCTTCGTTTAGCTTGCGTCCATACTTAAAGTTGACATTGCAGGAAGGCTCATAAATCTTACGTACTCTCTAAAGCTGCATTACACGTTCTTCCGATGAGTAGTTCTTAAAGGTAAAAGTGACTTTTCCATAAATTTCTCAGCTGATATTATTTTCACTGTATATGCCTTCCCTTATAAATTTCCTGCGCTTCTACTTACCAATTCGTTTGCCACGCCTCTTTTTGAATAAAAAAAAGAAAAAGAAGCTGCAAACCTCTTCGTGCACCCTTGAGCCGAGTAGAGCAGCATGGCCTAACAAAAATCCCTCTCAGTGCACCTACATTCCTCACATTGTAAAGGGTGCACGAAATGAAGACGGAAGACGAAAAGTGTAACTGACACAGCTTACGCAGCGATGTTTGTTGTTGTTGTGTTAGCGATGCTTCGCGCTGCCTAGTAGTCACTTTCCTTACCTAGCATCAAGCTCTTCTAACGGAAGTCCCAAAAACCTTGTGGGCTCAAAAGTAATGGCCCAGAGTGAAGTTGGTGTTAGAAGAGTCGGCTCAGTTGAGCAGATAAATAGATGGTTAGGGTGATGGAGAGACATGCCGCATGCCGGGAAGACACTTGGCGTATCAGAGTTGAGTCTGGATAGGTAAGAGTTTAATCTGTTACGGTATCTAGAAAGAAATTCGGCCAGCATGCCTCTTGTCCCGCTAGGCAATTCGGGTTCTTCTTCGGCAAGAGGTGGAGCTTGCGCCTGAATAACGGCTCTTCAACTCTGAAGATTTTTTCCCCACGGTCAAACTGATGTTTAGGTGACACATTTCAATAGAACCCTGTCTAACTCGTCGTTCCAGCAATGTGGGCGGAGTCCATTACTTATTTATGGCAGACCATACTGTAGACTGTGTTGATACGATTTGGGTAAAAAACACTCACCGATTAAGTTCTTTGCGGCACACTGTAATTTGTCCACTGAAAGCAATACGAAATGCTTGGCTTTAACTATTATGCGTTCCTCTCCAATACAAATTCCTACGTGTACAAAATGATCCCAATTTTTTCCTTCCTTTATTACAACTATTTGTCATCTTACCTTTCTCTATACATATCTACTTTTACTCATTTGTGCTTGCAATAAATTATACCAAATAAACTGCATTTTCACAATCTCATAAATGTGTCTGCATAAAAAACGAAACTACTAGAACTATTTCTGCATTGTACTGAAAGGCTTTTGAAATATCAAAATGTGTTATTCGTTTGTGAGAAGGTAATTTTTCGGACCTTCTGCACACTGTACTGAAAAACTAAGAAACAATAAAATCATTTCATTTGTTTGGCATTTGAGCTATTAAAAAATAAACAATAACAACAAACGTTGCAACAATTATTATGTCAGGGGAATGAAACACACCGTTGATGCTCTAGAAAAGTGATAGACACAATCTGGGTCATCAATTAAAACTTCATTATTCTACTTACGTCAACGGGGCACAATTTCGTATTATATTCAATTCTATTATTTTGAGACCTTTTTTATAGTTTCTTCGATTTATTGTTATCCCATTATTGTAAAGTTGAGCAACGAAATTTGTTGAAGTAAACTATTTTTTTGTCTCGTTATAGCAATCTAGTTTTAACCCTTGACATACGGGAAGCGATAGATATTTTAACGCTAGAGTTTACTTTGGGCACCTACAATTCCTTTAACTAAGTGTTCAATTATTGGAGATCTTAGAATTTTTTTGTACTTGCTTTAAAGTGGACACGGCGGACTAAAACAGCAGTGTTTGAAGATAGATACACCCCTCACGCGAAGTAAAAATTATACATCCAAATTCATATTACAGTTAGTAGGTACTGGGTCACCCACGTGCTTGTGTCCCAAATATTTTTAAAGCATTACTACATATACATATATTTATAAATATATTCCTCAATCTGTTAACAATAATGCCATAGCATTTTGGCTACCCTCCAGCATTGGCAATATAATATCATACAACTTCCTGCTCCATAACTTCAAGCTTTTTGTTAATCGAATTTCTCCAAACCGCCAAGTTCCAATCTGAGTCATTAAAAAGTTGTAAACATCTAAAAGTTTGGCAAATTTAATTCCCATAAATCAAAGCTTTCCCACACTCGCCAAACTAACCAACTCTACTCAGCCAACCCCAAAACGCAACAACAAATCAAGCAAAGAGAAATAAAAGATCAGCTTGATTTTGACACAGATGCGGCGGCCAATGGTTAGTTATATAGCCTACTATAAATAAAATCGAGAAGAGAGAAAAAGAAATGAAAAAAATGTAAGATATGCGATGCCACGCGTGGGCGTCAAATTCGCTGTCAGTCATGGAAAGGTCACAATGCGAGCACCACTAGCAGCAACAACAGCAAACGATGGTATGTTGATACTACCACCACAGATGATGATGCTGACGATGATGATGGTATGCTTGAAATCTAAGTCGCATATGGGAAAGAAGTAAGCAAAAAAAACAACAACAATAACACTCTTATAAAATCATGTGCAAGCAAAAGCAGAAAAAAATTAAATCGGTAAAAGGCAATAGAAACAATAACAAAACTTATAAGATGAAGTCTATATACGGTTTGATTAAAAATTATATACCCAGATGTTATGGATTGGAATGAGACGGAGCGAACAGAATTACCCTGATATTGACGGTGTTTTGCCAGATATGAATCCAGTATGCTCCGGTACAAGCACTATCAGGTACTATCCCGAACAACGTTCCATACCTACCTCGTGCATATTATAACCCCCCAACCCACAGGGAATCTTACCAGTAGATTACATAACACATAAGAAGATATTTCTACGTACCAGAGTCATAAGCATTCGGGGAGCATTTTGTCTTTACTGTCAGACTTGTAACTGAATTTACTGTGCCGGTTCCGCGTTAGTTTTACATGTGGTGAGTGGTTTGATCGCCGCTCGAACAAACAAACAAGAATTTAAAATTTAAAATATTGAAACCCTCAAACCTTACACAAATTCGATTCTTTCCAAAGCAAATCTGAAACCAACAACAGTTAAACACGAACACAAATTCTTAACCAAATTGAAAGCAAAAAAAGTTGAAATCAAAATAACACGATTCAAATTTGACCGCCATCAGTTCAAAATTGTTAAGTGAATCCGAATCCATAAAGAGACTGAAACGGAGTACAGTTATGGTTTCGCTTTCGAATTCGACTTCAAATTTAATTTAATTTTTTAATCAGTAAAATTTTAAGTTTTGATTTTGATGCAGCTTGCAGTATTAGATCCGGTTCCGATTCAGGTGTCGCTCCAGTTTCGGGGTTTTGGGTGCTCCCGGCTTCTTTGTCAGTTCCGATTGTAGATACGAAACAGTTCTGTTTCCTTTTCGATTTAGTATTTGGTATGCCTTCGATTCCAGTTTCGGTTTTGATTTGGGTTCGATATTGCTTTTGAGTTGGATGGCACTTAAGGATTCGGGTCCGATAGTGTTTCTGGTGTTAGTTTCGGTTCTGGTTTAGTCTCCAATTTCTGTACAAGTTAGGGATCTGATTTTGGTCCCGGGTAAGGCTACATATTTGGTTCCGTTTACGGCAACATATTAGGTGGTGATTTCGGTATATTTCTACATTTGGTTAGGTCTTCTCTAGAGATTTCAGCTGTGCTTTTGATTCCTTAGTCAGCTTTTTAAGGTAGGCATTATATGGCCGACATTTCGTTCGCTTTACGATCTATATTTAATGTATATCTTAATTTTGTATGGTAAGCAGTCGAATAAAAAAAATTGTAAAACTAATAATAAGTACAGCGTATTATAAAACTGATTTCAGCTACCCAATGAAAAAAGGTATGTGATTTTATATTTTGTACTGTTTTTGTGGAGGGAAAGCTTTTTGTCTTGAACTCCGATTTTTGCAAGTGCATTGTACCTAAAATTATAATGAGTTTTTATAACGTCAAAGTTGTGGCTAAATAATGCAGTCGGCGCTTATGGGTCGATCATTCGGTCCGGCAGCACGTCAACACCCCCGCTTTTGAAATAAACTACTACACAAATCTACACACACATATGATTTACCAAGAGATCTTCTGACAAAAGAAAATCAGCGCATGCGCCACTTTCGTCTCCACAGACAATATCGCGTCTGACTGTGCCAAGCAATGGCAACTCATAAGTAAGCGGTTGGTGAAGGTTAGTATATAACAGTATATTTCATACTGCCTTTGACTGAGCTTTCATGCCCTGCGGCCATCACTTATTGCTGCGGCGCACTAGTAATTTATAATTGTTGATATTGTTGTTGTTTTTGTTGCTTTTGCTGCAATGTTTAGAATTTTATTGGCGTATATGCTCTCTTTATTATTATAGCTATTTGCCCTCAGTTTCTTGTCTGCGCTATTTCAAAACCGTTTTATTTTTCCTTTGTTGTTGTTGTTGATTTTTGTTACATTTGTGTAGAGGGCGGCATAAATAGCATATGCCATGCTCTAAGTTCAATTTTATACTAAGCTAGATTTAAGCTGCATCCTCAACGTTTTTATATGATTCTATATAATTTGGAGTCATAATAAATACATAAAATTGTATGTGTGTGTGTCCAAGCACTGTTGGTGAGAATCAGTAACTAGTAACCAAAATCTCTAGTTGGTAACTAGTAAAAAAGTTTTGTATAAGGACTAGTTCAGTTGTATCTTTATCGGCAACTAACCAATCATTACAAGCAAACCTGAATTATGTATGAAGAAAAATTAGATATTATTTGATTGCTTATTTTTTTAATATGGAATGGAGGGCATTTGCAGCTGATTTGGTTCTCTCCTCAAAAAAGATTCTTGTTGAAACCTTCGCGTATAACGAAGACGAGTTCAAAGTAACTGCAACTCCACGCAACAAGCCGTCAGAGAAAAAGAATTTTAAAGGTTTTCGCTTATGTGGCTTTAATAAAGCTTGCAAAATTACGTGCCGTCTGCTAGGAGTTTACTATATATGTCAGTGTTCAAAAGACACATCACCCCTTTCCCTATTTATTCGGCACATAAGCTCAAAGAATCAGTACAAATAGAGCTACACTGCAAAAAAAAAAGCCCGACTCTATAGAGCATGGTACGATTTTTAAAAAATTGTTAGAGGAATAAATAATAGATATTTAGACATGTTAGCAAGAAAATGAAATTGTTGTTTTCAAAGTAAAAATATGCAATCAGAAAACTACACCAATGTTTGAAGCTTGATTACTCTTGGACGGATCAGCAGGTGAAAATTATATGCATCATATTTTTTTTTATTCAATGGTTTGACAATTTTGAAGCAAAAATGAGGAAGTCTTAAAATTTAAAAATTGGCAATTATAGAACTCTAACTGTTAATGTTAAGGTCTACTTTTTTGCAAGTTTGAAAATTAATAAAAAATCTTCCAATCTAATATACATACAGACAAATGTAAAGTGTCTTAGGAGGCTGCCGAATTCTTTTTTAATAAAGTACTCTCCCACAATTTATAGTTGCTTTCTTTTCCAGACTAGTTCGATTATAATAAGAAAATCCTAGCTGTAAATTAGCTACTTTTCTGACTACTTCGATGCTGATTTACAGGCATGCAAACTCTCCGAGTGTATTTCTGCCATGACAGGCTTCTCAGCAAAAATTCATCTCCTTTGTAGATGCCGTTCGGAGTCGGCAAAAAACTGTAGGTCCCACCAATTTGTAGGGAAAATTCAAATCGGCACACCACAAATTGGAAGAGAAGCTTGGCGCAAAAATCTCTTAGGAGGTTTATGATGATATACCTGTATCGCGCCATAAAGAGAGAGAGAGAGAGAGAGTAAACTATACTTGAACATATACATACCCATGTGCTACAAACGATTTGTATTTTATTGCTCAAATTACATATGTCATGACTAACCGATTTGTGTGGCATCTGGAGGCGGTGGCGCTTAGACAAATTGGGCAATCATTGTGTAGAAAGTCGTAGTTAGAAAAGACTTTTGCGATTTACTTATTTTCCTCATAATGAATGGAAAGGTACAAGATATGTACATATGCGAAAGCTACAAATAATAGCTAGTATTGTTTTGTTTTTAGCGGCGAGCTACGTATTTATCATAAGAAAAAAATTTGTTGCAGGCATATTTTTATTTTTTCTCTAACATATTTATAACTCTTCTCCATGAAATGAGTAATACGTCCAATGAGGTTATAAGTAGAGGTCAACTAATGGTGTCTTGACAAGTGTTTGAAAATGCATGCGATCTTACAAATATATGCCTGGTAGTGGCCTTAAACTGTTTAGCTAGCGAGGGAAGAGGAAAGAAGCTGGATGTTGGATTGTTTAGTACTTAGAGTTCATACCACTGACCTCACTGTTTGTTTTGGTTATGTACTCTTAACAATTTTTCATACTTGAAAGTTGCGCTGCTTGAAAGCAGAGCAGTCAAATACTTCAAACAACTTAATTTTTGACACTTCAACGTTACAACCTACCTATTGAAATAACAACTTCATCTAAAGTTCAGACATAAAAATTTGAATATGGAGCAAAGACACAGAAATTTGCTCAATTTAGATCGCTTAATTATATCGTCAAATATTATTTCAAGTGCACACAAATATATTTACATTAGGGTGGTACTTACAATAAATAGTTTTCGGGTTGCTGGAATCGTCATCAACATTAACAGACGCTTGGAACTATAGGTAGTTTTTTAAAATATATTTTTGCTTTAACATTATGCTAGCATGATAAATATGTTTCTTTGCCCCAAATTGAGTAATTTTGTGTTTAACTAATTTAACCCCACTAGAAGGTTAATGAAATTAGAAAATAAAAATGTTGGCCAAAATTCAAGAATTTGTTTTTAAAAAACAAAAAAAAAAAAAGTCCTTCTGAAAATTTAAGTATATCTTTAGATATATGAGAGGTATAATACAAAAAAATTTATTACAAAATGTAAAGGCTAATTTAAATTTTTAAGATTTTGAAAACTTTGAAATCTTTTATTAAAAATTTAAAATTTTTTTTTTTTTTTTAATTTTTTATTATACCCTAATACTCCGAAATATTCATTAACCTAGGCAACAGTGGAAAAACAAAATAAAAGTTAAATCTTCGATTTTTCATAACTAAAGAAAAATATTTTTTTTTTAAATTTTTGCCTTCGGCAGAACTTCGTTTTATAATTAAAGGACCCATCTGTTAAGCAGTTTTTAACCTCCCTGCTCCAGTGTGCACCGTGAAGTCTTGGCTGTGACATTGATAACAATATACCTTCTCTGATCATGTCACAAAGACTATGACCACCAAGTTACGGGGGTAGAATAAATCTGCGGTAAAGTATGCTTGTCGTAAAAGGCACCTAAAATGAAACACCGAACCGTTCGGCAGGGTAAAACAAATAGCTAACGCCGGAGTCGGGTTGACAAAGTACTGCCTATACCCGTAGCACGTTCGAAACATTTATGGAGGGTTTTTGGTTACATAACAATAAGAGAAAATGTATTGTGATGTTTCAATCTTGCTGAAAACGTTATTTGCCTTAGAAGATATTGATGTAAGTTCCTGAAGCGAAAGAAGCATTTACCAGCGATGCAGTACTATTAATACAACAACAAAAATACAACAGCTGCACTGCCATTCGCCGTATACAGTACGCCGTTGCATTTCAATTTTCAAAAAAAACATCCCCTGCTGTGATGCATAATTAAATATCCCGTGCGTTTAACATTATCCAAGATACATAATTACAATCAACAATTGCTTGTTACAAAAGCTAAAACAAAATTGCACACGCATTTAGCAAAGCTGAAAGCTAAGAAAAAACAACAGCAATAACAATAGATATGGAGCGACTGATTACACGCACACAATCGGCAACAACAATCTCAACATCACATTTGACAGCAAGTTAAGCATCAACACAAACAAATCAACAACAACAACATGAGAATACAAATGTTGCGCGACACTAAATGTTGTTGCTATTAATGTTGCGACTCTTTAGCTGATGTTGCATGTTGCTGATGTTGATACTTAGATGTGCACACAACGATGTTATTGCTGTTGTTAATGTAATTTGGTTTTGTTATTGCTGCTGTTGTAATTGCCTTTGTTTTGCTTTTTAATACTGCTGATGCGCTTATGTTGATGATACTTCTTAAATAGCGCTTTGGCAGTATTGATTTTGTTGTTACCACAGTGTTATACTGCTAATGGTTTGTTGTTGTAGGTATGCTTGATACATATTGTTGTTAGTGATGCTATTTTTAAAGCTAAGTTGCTGCTGAAGTTTTATTTGATGCTGCTCGTTTTTGTAATTGCCAGTTTTTCGTTTTAATTTTATATTTTTTTTTAATATCAGTTGTCGCCTAATATCACTCTGTGTCTGTGCTATTGTTTTTGCAGCTTTTGTTGTTAGTTTTATTGTTGCATTTTTTTTATAGTCGCTGCCTTAACTGTTGGCGCGTTGTCAAGTGTTAAATGCCACTCAATGTTATCATGCCTCTGGTTGTTGTTGTTTCTGTAGTTTTCGTGCATTTATAATTGTTGTTTTTGCATCTCGTGACATTTACGCACATTTAATAGGGCCATAAAAGTTGCCAGACTACATAGAAATGTGGCTGCTTGTGCGTCAGTGAGCAAGTGTCTGTGGAGTGGCAATACTTTACCGTTCTGGTGCTGGAGAAATCGAAGTTTGGTGTTTGTTTGACTTTCGGCGCTGGCGAAAGTTCACATCAAGTTTATAGTTAAAATTTATTTATCTGTCGAGCAATATTTAATATTGGAAATTAAAGGATATATCTGCACTAATTATAAAATTAAAAGCAAATCCTTAGTTAATGGAAATCAGCAGGTCATTTGGTCCGATTTCTATAACGCCCCTTTTAAAACAACATATTCATTACATAATAGAGCACAGTAAAATAAAATAAAATAAAATAAAAATGAAATAAAATAAAATGAAATAAAATAAAATAAAATGAAATAAAATAAAATCAAATAAAATAAACTAAAATAAAATTAATTTAAATTAAATTAAATTAAATTAAATTAAATTAAATTAAATTAAATTAATTTAAATTAAATTAAATTAAACTAAATTAAATTAAATTAAATTAAATTAAATTAACTTAAATTTAATTAAATTTAATTAAATTAAATTAAATTAAATTAAATTAAATTAAATTAAATTAAATTAAATTAAATTAAATTAAATTAAATTAAATTAAATTAAATTAAATTAAATTAAATTAAATTAAATTAAATTAAATTAAATTAAATTAAATTTAATCAAATAAAATAAAATAAAAGAAAGTAAAATAAAATTATTATTGTTTTTTTAAATTTTTTTTTTAATAATTTATTTAATTATTAAAAGTTTTTAATTGAAAAGAAAAGTAAAATTTTTTGGAGACAACCGCCATAGCTTTTCTTATAGACCCATTTCGGAATCTGCTAGTCTTCACTCATCAGAGAAATTGTGGCATGCACTGTAAAATAAAATAAAATAATATGAAATAAAATACGGACGGACGGACAGACGGACATGGCTAAGGCGACTCAGCTCTTCGCCCTGACTATTTAAGTACAGTTAATGGTAGGTCTATCTCTTCATCTTCTCATACGTACAAACATCGAACCAAAGTTATTATACCATTTCATGTTCATAAACCATCACACATACCACATCATTCAGTGGTCCCGATTATAAATCTAAGCCATTCTCGAGTCCACACATAATTTGATCAATACCGGTCCAAGCTTTTAAAAGTATTAAGTAGCATCTATCCAGGCCACCTCAAAAGCTTTTGACTTACGTTCTTATTAATTATAAATTAGTGTTTTTTTTTTGTCACGATATATTGAACGATAAAGAATAGCCCAAAAACGCATGTTACCAATGTGCGGTTGTCAACGCAGACGATCGTGAAACCTGGAGAAGTATTGCAATGAATGTCAGTTCAACGTCGCACCGCCAAATTGCGGCGGTCATTATTGTTGTTGGCGTACGCAGTTAGTTGGTAGTGGATGTGAGTAACCACAGTTTTTAACTCGATGTGAAGTGCATTGATCCGTTATAGCGATAGATTTCACTCGCTCAATACCCAACCAGCAACCACAACAACAAAAACAATAAGCAGCGAACCAATGCCCATTGCTGTTGCAGTTATTGCAGATAAAGCAAAAATGTGTGCTGATGATGCGACTGTTAATGGTGGCCCATTGTTGTAGCTAATGTGGCACATCAGCAATATTATTGTGGTTGTTGTTGTTGTTGGTTTTGGTTAATCCCACCATGACTAGATGCTGCTATAGATGATGCTGCGGTTGTGTCGCCAGCACAAATGACCTTAAGTTTGCTATGTTTTCTGCTGTCACCTTTTGCATTCGTTTGTGTATTTGGTATTTGTGTGTATGTGTGTGTGACACAAATACATATCTAGCAAAAACAAAATTAATAATGAGTGTGTGTGGTAAAAGCGTCACTTCAAAAATGGTAAACGGTCAGCCAGCGGACCAACGTTGGCCTACTACTTTACTACTTGTGCTGTGTAGCCGTTTTTTTTGTTTTTTTAAAAACTATTTTGCGATGTGCCACACCTGTTTCATGTTCAATTGCTAAACTATGTGTTGGAGAGTCTATTTTGTTAATGTGTGTTTAAGCCACGCAACATATTAGCAATAAAACAAAACGAAAGAACGAACAGCATCTGAATCAAAAGCTAGTTACAACAACAGCAACAAGAATATCCTCGGTAGTAAAATATACATTAGACTGTTGGAGAATATATATGTTAGCTTTCTTCTTCAAAAAAGGGTTTTCAGCACATCGCTTGCCTTGTACTTAGTCCTGCAGGAAACGAATATACAAAAGATATAGAGTTTGCCATACATCCTTAGCGATGTTAAATCTCACAATTTTAGGATAATGATGGAAGAAAGGAAAGATGCCGCTTAGATGACCAAGATATAGTTAAGCGAAGAATCAAAGGAAATAATTGAAGCCGAAAGGCGTGATTGCAAAAACTTTAAAATGCTGACCGCCAGAATATTCAAAGGAAAATATGATCTGGTAAATGACCTGAGGAAGGTACTTGAGTTATGTAGAAACACTTCTTGTGATTTTTAAATGCTCAATGAGTTAATAAGCTCGATATACTTGTCTGAAAAGATAGAGCCTAAGTTTAAGTCCAAATTTACCAATACAAATGAACTATAGCAAAACCACAAACTCAACCCATAAGATGACAAAATCTTATTGGCTGATACCAACACAGATTTTGCAGGCCCTTAGGTGTTCCTCCCATTTATTTGGTTGTAACTTATCTACAAGAAGTCTGATTTCCGTCACGTGTTCTGCTCTAGTTTGCAGCTTAGACTGAGAAAGCTATCAAAACTTTCGGTATTCTATCGTGTTTTATGATCGGGAAAAAGCATCTAGCGTGCACGCCGTGAATATTCCGAGAGCATCCCGGTAAGTTGTGCTGAACCGGACATAATCGAAGCCGGCTGGAAGATTAATTGATAGTGTAAGTAGGTGATCAGATGCTTTAGCTATCACCAGTCCCTGGTAAATGCGGTGTATGAGTCCTGCGCTAACGATGATGTTGTCCGGCGGCCACAGTTGAAGGCTTCTTCCTACAATGTCTACCAAGTCATATCATCTATCTGCTCTGACAAATATGATCCCCTACCATCCACAATCAGTCTGGAATGCCATAGGGAGTTTTGTCAATCGAGGGCTCGGATAGTCAAGCTAGACTCAGGTTAATATTTTCTTAGATGAAATCCTCAATAGTCTTTGAGATGTAATATGAAATTTAATATTCACTAGGGATTTTTGCAAGGACTTCCACCTCAGGGGATCTCTGCACAGAATAAGCATATCAGGAAAACTTTGTCCTTTTCGTGGCATGGTGATGAGAATAATGAGCTCGTTTTCCCTTACTGCGATTGTATGGCTTGGGAAACCCATCTCGGCCGACCATGGATAAGCAAAGCTTAAGCACAGACTGTTGAACATTTATATCTAAGACAGTCTACTGTACCCGCCTTAAAGTTGGTGTAAACAAAATCTGGAAGTTTTGTGAGAAAAATTTCTATTCACATAGAATTTAGTTTTTTCAGGATATTTAACACTTTTAAATTTTTTGTTTGTGTCTACTTGGTGCGACTTGATTTTTTATTTATTGGACTACCATATATTCTCTACCAAATGCGTGTTGGCTGCCGAATGAGTGAGTAAGTGAGTTCAGAGTTGATCTTGCATGGAGAAGAGCTAGAAGAATTGTACCCAGGGTTCCGCTTTACAGTGAAAATCAAAAATGCAAAGCTAGTAATTCAATAGAAAAACGGAGATCGGAAAACTTCAAGCACCAAACTGCGCACTTCTCTAAGTTCTAGGGGAAATCTTGCTTTGAAACGCAGACTGCAAAAAAAGCTATGATTAAGATGAGTCCAAATCAATCATTAATAAGCATCCGTTTTAATAAAAAAACAGCTGAACAAGAATAATTAAGCTTGTATGAAGGAAGCTTAGCACCGAATTGTCCTTAAGCCTCATTTAAGAAGGCAATGTGCAAATTCGTTCCTTTATGCAACAACTTTTCACCAAGTCCGAAAAAAATCAAGAACTAGGGTTCCGGCCCTATCCACCCTAATCTTTAACTTTGATGTATCGAAACACCCTTCCCACCAAAAAGAGTTACTATAGATTCCGAAGCAGATACCTGTTTCATAATATTAACGAATCCCAATACTGATGAGCTCTGCTTCAGAATAACCGACTATCTAGCTGACCTTTCCAGCTTTTAGAGTTTCCTTGACATTTTCACCGATAAAACCAACACCTTCAGACATCAAAGTGCCTCTCTACCGCCTTCGAGGCAAACTAAATCCTCGTTGTGACTTTGCTAAACAAACTTCTCTTACAGAAACATGATTATGGTCTACACCCATTGACCCAGT
This sequence comes from Merzomyia westermanni, assembly GCA_949987695.1. NCBI lineage: Eukaryota > Metazoa > Arthropoda > Insecta > Diptera > Tephritidae > Merzomyia > Merzomyia westermanni. The sequence goes on along the minus strand of OX465291.1, from coordinate 143,805,638 downwards.
GTGACTTCTGTTCTTACAAAAACGTGATTATGGTCCAAACCCATTGTCCCAGTGTGACTTCTGCCTAGTAAGTATAACCACCACTTCTCATGCCATCTTCTAAAGCACAAATGTTTTGTTCTGCGAAGGTTTCAGGTGCCAGCAATTCACTCGTGAAGTTGTATAATGTTTCCATGTATTCCTGTCTCACAGATGAGGCACGCTCTTCCTTACCCAGCAATTATAGGCACTGGGTATAAAAGTTTGCATTTCATTAAATCGGAAACAATTTCCTTCCCTCGCATCCAGAAGTATGTTTATTTGAGTTCGTGGTGTGGCACTCGAAACTGCCGTATAATGATTGACTAATTTTACCGTTATGGCTATTGCTTTGACCATGCAAAGCTTGTTGTAAACTCTCACACACGCACAACTCATTCAATTTTTATTTATTTACCCATTTGCCAAAATTCCAAAGAAAAAACTTATCTCACCGTTGGTGGAATGTCAAAAGATGCCAACACTTTAAGTAGCTGTTTTAGCACAAAGCTGCTATTTGGCGGCCAAGCACAACACCCACTTTTAGCTAAAATGGATACAGCAAAATTGTCATGTGTTACTTTAACCGATAGTAAGCGGGTACAGTGTTTGGAGGTATGGTTGAATGTGTCTCTGTTTGTCTGCATTTCTTGACAAGCAAACTAATCAGCGGGAAATTTTTTGAGGCTGTGAAAAATGTAATTTCTCATTTTGTTTAAGTGTCAAGCGATAAATGTTTTTGTTTGTTAAGCGAGGATGTTGGGGGGTGGAAAATTGTGCTTTCTTTTTTTAAAATTTGTCCTTTCAGCAAATTACTGTTTAAGATATTGTATTTTGGGTTTATATTTTAATTTTGCCTTTTAACGAAAATTTTAACATAACATTTTTACTATACCCAGCTGTACAAGCTCAACATGAAAAAAATCGATTCAGAAAAGCATAGACGGGGAATGCTTGAGTTGCTAGGGAACAGAATAGCGTCCGAAAATGTTTGTCAAAAAATTCGACAAATGGCGGAAGTAGTTTAACCCGTGGGTAGCTGCTGTGCAAATGTGAACGGCGAGCTGGTGACAGGTGTTCATAGAGTATGAAGAAGATAGATGTAGCACTTCTTTGAACAAGAAAATTGGCTCTGCAATGGAAGATGTCAGAAGTGATATTCCCTGATCCCAATATGACGAAGTGTGGAAAACAATATCACAATTGAAAATAAATAAAATCAGTTCCAGCATGCCATCATCGCGAAACTATTATTGGATCCGCTGAGAGTTATCTTATAAATAATGTGTGCCGTTTATGGTGCCCTAAGTACTCAACCGAGCTTATTGAAATTTTCACAGTTAAACTTAGACCATATATGGTTTGAAGAAGTGGGCAGTGACCACGCCCCCATTCTATACACAAATTTTGTTTGTCATAACTCTAAATGTATATGGTGTAAATTAACGATATTTGGATATATGTTTTCTTTAGGCTAGATTTATACAATTTTAGAAAAATGGGCGCCGCCACCGACACACATTTTTGGGTTCTTTGTCTTTCATTAATATCAAAATTTTATTGACGATCTCTTTAAAACATTCACGATAGGTTCAGGAGTCCACTAAGTACGGCAACGGCCATTTTTTTCACTTGGGATTATGCCACTTAGTATTATGTTATGGCAACGTTTCAGCTTTAGGTAGACTTGAGAAAATTTTTCAATTGAAAGCGGAGGATAATAATTGGAACTGCTGATGATTTCTGGTCGATAAACCAGTCATAGCAAGCTTGTTGTGTAATTTTTTATTGTTTTATTTTCCATGCATGTTTGCATAGTTTTTACTTAAAATATAAATTGTCTATTTGGTAGCACCTCTTCGCGCCTTCTCATCTTACACACCGTTTATAACCTATTAAATCAATAAAAAGGTTTGTTCGTGGGTAATAAGGTGAAACGATGAGCACAGTGGGATACGAAAAGTAAACCATAAAAAAATATAAATGTGCATTCATTTAAAAACAAGATTCATATACTTACATACATAGGTAAAAATCAGCAACAAGTGTGAGGAGGAGAGATAAATAAATAGAAAACAGAAAGCAGTACGTAATTTTATACAAATAAAAAACATAATCAATCTTGAACCAATTTTTTAGCTCTTTGTCTTTGGCCCAACAAGAAATCGAAAACCAACAACACACATGCAATGCCTCATTACTCATGTTTTTCATAAATATTGTATAAATGCCAGTATAAATAGCTAATGAATAATGAGTTTAAACACAGAAGAGTTAGGTCATGAGAAATGTAAAACGAGTAAGGTTTTCTTACATATCTATTTGAAAGAAAAAAATTAAAAAAGGTGCAGAAATAAATCAAATATACACTAAGCATTCAATTGAATGATTTTTTGATATCCCTGCAGTCACACAAGCTAGTTCTGAACTAGTCTGGAACTTGTAAACCAATACTTTTCTAATCAAAAAAAAAATTCTTACAGGTGGTAAACAAAAACAAAATTTCGTTGTGCAAAAGAGAAATTAAATGTTGCAACTGAAATCTCAATCAGATTTTAAACGTTAATTTTCGGATTCGATTTTTGTTGAGCTCATTCTCCTCTAGTGTAATGTTATAAATTGATCAAGAGAAAATCATATTGACTCACCGCCACCAACCAAAGCTTATGGTCTAAAAATAAATTCCTTTTGTTATGCTCAACTCTAAACATATAAAATTCTGTATAAAATTGGACATGTTATTTGAACAAATCTAAGCTCTTGCGACCAGTTAAAAAAATTCTATTTGAGAACTAGTATTTTTGTAATATTGTATATATATATATATAAGTATAATCATAAGGAAGTTAAAACGACGATAAAGTTGTTATACAATCATTAAAAATTATAACTGGTGCAGCGATAATTAAGGCAAACCTTAAAATATTTCAATAGTGCTTGAACTTGTATAATAAGCGAAAAAAATTGATTTTGATCTATTTAACCACATGCTGGTTTTACAAAGAAGCTGTTGAAAGCAGGCATGTAAAAAAAATCATCTATATGCGTGGGTTATAAATCCAATGCCACATCTTAATTAATAGAACTTTTAGATGAATTATTTTGACGTTGGTTTATTGAGGCAGGCACCATGAAAACTTTTCACCATGAACATTTTATTTGTATAGGTAATTTTAGTACAATTATGTGTGTTTGTATATGTGAAATAAATTTTGTTGTACTAAACGAGGAATCTTATTTACGAATTGTGTTTGTGAGATGTCGCCAGAAAGGGCGTAAGAGGAGGGATAATGGAATTTTAGAACAGTTCTTCTTCCTAATTTAGGTGATATTCCAATTTCAAGGTAAAATGTGCGCCTAGTGAAGAAGCAATAACGTTGAAGTTACTTTATTTCCAGGGCTGTGGCAAATTAAGATGTATTAGAGATCAGAAGGTGTTTTTAACGAATTCCGTAGGTGAAAGAAGGGTAAAAGGAAGAAACCCATTTAAATTGTAGGAACCAGCGGAGAAATATCTTGAATCATTATTAAATAAGTAATATATTCAATTGGAGCTTGGAAAAATCCTAATCGGCCAATCTAGATAGTAACTTATCTTATCACTTTTAATTGGCGAAGAAAAAACTTCGTCCATCTTCTTAGCAATAGCTAACAATATTTGGAAACAATAAGTGGTTGTGAATTGCTTGCTGCCTCTTCTTTGCTACGATGTAAAAATTCGTGTGGTAAATCAATAGCTTCTGAACTGGTGCGTCGAATGTCTCATCCATGCGAATTACATGCTTTAACCATCAAAGCTTTTAAGGCTTTATTAGTTTCTCACATCTGGCTTCAGCTCTTAAATTTCACAGATTAATTCACTTCCACAGTAAAGGTGGAGATCGCAGAAAGGATCATGCTTTTTCTCTTGAAATCTTTAATTGCTTTTCCGCATTCTCACGACACCATTCATGATTTCGGGCAATATATAAGAACTTAAATGATAAGATACCCATCGGTTCAATAGAAAGTTTTCATTTTCAATTGCCTAATCAGTGCAAGGTAATGCTTTGCCTTTGTTTGTCAATTGCTTACCAGGTCTAAGCTAACCCATTTTGGCGTATAACGAATTTCTTGGAGGACACGCTTAAAAGTTCAGTCCAGAACAATTTCAAATTCGTAGCTATCAATAGTTAACTTTCTGCTCAGTTGCAAGACCAATTTCTTCGACTTTCTATCGAGTTCAGTGATCACATATTATGCCAATGACCAAATCAAATTCAGACATAAACACATAAGCGCAGTTGGTTGTTGCGTATAAAAATGTCTGTATAACACAATGAACATTCCGATTGTGGATTTCACTCTTATATACTACATATATATATATTTTGAACTACGTAATTTGCAGGGTTATCTTTTTTCTTTTCCTCTTGTCTCCCCATATTATATTCCTCGTCTTACTCTCGTCACACTCTCTTCTTTATGCATCTCCTCCGATTCTATATTTCTCTTTGTTCTGAATGTTAACTCTGTTCTTCTTGTTCTTATCCTATTCCAATTCCTACTACTATTGTCATTTCCATAACCCCTTTCCTACTATTATACCAGTGACTGACAATTATTGTAAGTCAATCCCTCTCTATCTCTCTATGGCGCGATATACAACAGGTATATCATCATAAACCTCCTAAGAGATTTTTGCGCCAAGCTTCTCTTCCAATTTGTGATGTGCCGATTTAAATTTTCCCTACAAATTGGTGGGACCTACAGTTTTTTGCCGACTCCGAACGGCATCTACAAAGGAGACGAATTTTTGCTGAGAAGCCTGTCATGGCAGAAATACACTCGGAGAGTTTGCCAAACCACTGCCGAGGGGCGACCCCGTTTTGAAAAACTTTTTTCAAATCACTTTTGATGTTACCTGTACCAGGGCTCGAACCATGGACCTTCGGTGTGGTAGGACGGCAACACTACCTTCACACCACGGCGGCCGTCAATCCCTACTGGCCCTATAATTTACAATGGCTAAGTGTATTTTCTCTTCTTCTTGATTTTCCTCAATCTCTGCCTTTCTATCTTCCTCTTAATATTCCTTACCTTCACGCTCTCACTTCTTATTTTCCTGTCATTCTTTTTACAAAAATACTTGAAACTCGTTTCAAACCTTAAAGTTTTTTCCTTCCTAGTCTAATATAGGTAGTGTTCCTGAATGGACCCGAACTTTTTTCTCTAGTTCAAAAAAAAATTTAAAATTTTTATCCCATTTTATATTTTTAAGAAGTTGAATCATCGGCAAAAAACTGTAGGTCCCACCAATTTGTAGGGAAAATTCAAATCGGCACACCACAAATTGGAAGAGAAGCTTAGCGCAAAAATCTCTTAGGAGGTTTATGATGATATACCTGTTGTATATCGCGCCATAGAGAGAGAGAATCATCGGGTTTTGCAGTAACGAAATGAGCGGTTTGTTTTCCAATATACGTAAATGATATCTTGCAAGTACAAATTTTGATAACATTTTTTTTTTTTTGTATAACATATATCACAAGTCCTATACAGCTGACCATATTACTTTAACCCCTGTTAGTTATGTTCATTAGCAAGCAATTAAAATTTTGAAAATCATTTATAATGATTGACTGATTGAATGAACACAAAATAAATAGACAAAAAAACTGAATAAATAATAAGTCCTAAAAACGAAAGGTGTATTTGATTGATTGAGCTATGTGAAGTCAATCGATGCGCGGAGATTTAAAGAAAGTGAACTGGTTTTAGGTCATCCTTTTGTATGTTCATAAAACCAAGCGAATCGAAACTTTTTTTTGGATAAAAGCAAAAACCGATCGAACATTAAACCCAAATACTTGAGCTTATTTATTATGACACGTAAAAAAAGCAGGCGATTTATAGTGACAAAAGCATCAAGTTCTTCCACATAAAAGAAATATAAAATTTTAGAAGAAAAATTTCAGATATGATGGATAATAAAAGCAAGAGATTTTTGACGGTGACAATGTACAGTACTTTTTTGCTGAGCGTCAGACAAATCGATTAACAAAAAAAGCAAATTAAATTTAAAAATAAAAAAGCCACAACAACAGATACACATAAGGCTTGCAATTTCACTACTCTTTGAACCAAAAATTCAGCGCTAAGCACACATGTTTTATAGAGTAAATGTAATAGAGATTGGACAACTAGACGTGGTTTATTGAAAACCTATCACTTGAATTTCAATATTATTCTATTATAGTACCCTTAAAAACATCCAGGAAAGTTTTGAAAATTTTTTTAAAAATTTTGAAATATTTTAAATACAGGTATTCTTTATATAAAATGAATGGGAAACTAGGGTTAGAAAAATTTTAAAAATTCAGGAGAATATTTAAAAATTCGAAATTTCTACACCATAGTTATAGAATTTGATGGGCTACAAAACTAAATTTTTTTTTTTTTTTGGTTTAAAATATGGGACTTACTGGTCGTAAATTGACGGCTTGAGGTTTTTTTATCTTTTGGAAACATAAGATCAGATCACAGTTTTTATGTGTTCTACAAAAATGTTTCGTAGTTAACAGTGCCTTCTAACGAAAATGAAAGCGTTAGAATTCTCATGGGATTGGGAAGTTTATATTGGCCACGATATTAGTTTAAATTCAAACAAAAAATTTGAAGTGACCTATCATTGCTTTATTTACCCTACATACAATTATTAAGGTATAACACGGTAAAAGTTAAATATTAAAATGTGTATATGTGTGATTTAAATGTTTTATATATACCTACATATATACATACATGCTGCTTTATACATATAATATACAATCATAATGCGTACAGAAATAACAACAATATCAAGAACAACAGTCAACAACGCCGTTCAAAGGCGATCATCACTGACATTGTTCGAAGGTGTGAAGACCTTCAATCGATCATCGCCTTGATGAACGTCGCATCGTTAAATGTTGCATGTTTTTGTTTATTTGCTTTTGTTGTTGTAAATTGTTCATTGATCGCTGATCGCAGCAAATCGCTCAAAGATCGATGATGGTTGGTGATCACTCATCAATGCATTGATTTGATTGCTGATTTCGTTTTTCATATTCATTTTAATTTTTTTTTTTCAAATGTTTTTCATTACTTAGAATGCAATGAATAAATTTTTTGTAACAATTTTGCATTTAATGTTATATTGTTCTTTACTTTTTTGTTTCGGCATGAAGTGGAGCAGTGGTGCGCTTTTAAGAGAAGGCCGGGAGGGGGCTTAAGGTATATCAATCTTCCCAGTTTAAAGTTTTAGTGTTCCGTTTATAGATCCCTGCTCTCAATTAAAGGCTTTACAAATAACTAGCAATGGTGTCGACCCTCTTTCCATCCTCTTGGCCACGACCCTCTTAAACTCCTCTTGGCCACGCTCCTGCCCTATGGACTTTGTTATGCCGCGTTACAATTTAAAGCTGGAAAATAGCTCAGCCAAATGCCAAAACAGCAAAATATAAAGCGGCTGCAGGCACAATACTCTTGGGCCAATAAGTTAGCAAATCCGTCAGTCAGTCAGCCCGTCAATCACTAAGCGAATCATTCATTCATACATTGGTATCTTACATGTGAAATTTGAGTGGAAGACTGGCAGTTTGGCATGGACAGACAGTCAGTTCGACATCAATTAGGTGTAAATATGATTGATCGTTTATGGAATTAGCAATAACGATTTATATTTCTTTGTTCTTTTTAAATTTTATTCTTCATTTTTATAATTTTGTGTTTTTTGTATTTATACTCTTTTTGCTGGTAATTGCAATTTTCAGCATATTTGTTTATTTTTCGCGAATAATTTGCTTTATTGTGGCCGCATGCCATTTCGTCAGTACATTGGAAAAAAACTAGCGTGCGATATTTTGATTGGCATTCTCATTTGAGTGCAAATCGAGCGCACATAAGCAATTTTAAGAGATTTGTGCTAGTTTTGTATAGATATTTGAAGTAGTAACTTAATGCATACGCCAGTAGTTTAATTAGCTATCCGCCATATTTTAAAAAGACATTTAAAGAAAGGTTTGTCGATATCAAAGTAACATCATTCAACATTCAACATCCATTTCAGAAAAGGCAAGTCACTATCTTAAAATTTCATTCAATTCATACTTCTCGGAACGTTTCTGTTCATTAGAATAACAGGATCAAGCCAGCTGAGTCTTCCTTAACTTTCGGACCTTTTCTCTATAATATCTTTGATTTGTACAGCTTTGATTATCCTAAAAACGCGTAAAGCATTTATTTTTCAACTTTTTTAAATGACGCAGAGCTCAATTAGAAACCTCTATCTGTTGTTGAAGAGGAACGTGAACATCCGAAGGAGAAAACACTTGGCCAACTTCAATCTGGATATTGTATTAGGTTAATTGTAATAGCTATACAGACTGAACCCTGGCATGCTGAATGTTTGCCCGTGCATGAGTTGTGTCTCTGTTCACCTGCACCATACATAAAGATGTGGCTTCAAGGGACTTTCTATCAGATCAATTATTTAGCTGATGTAATATTGGTCAAGTGCATCACTCAAAAAAAAAATATAAAGTTATTCAACTGTACAGTTACTGCTATACTAGTAAATTTCTTGTTCTTCCTTATTAACGCACGATTCATAATTCATTGATTTCATTAGCCCTATTTCACATATAACTAATTTTGACGATAACCCTCCCAAAACACAAAAAGCCTTTGTAAGCAAATTAACCCAAAGCTTACTCATCTCTTTGTACTTTGGGTGTATCTTGAAGTGATTGAAACAGCTTGAATAACGTTAAACTTCACACTTCAATCGCGAGTCGACAAGAACTTCGTGAGTTACCATTAGCAAGTTTGATTTCAATTGCAATGATTTATTGCCTTTAAAGTTTGAATCAAAACGAAAAGTAGAAAGTAGCGGATTATCTATACCTTTTATGATTTGATAAAATTAAATTCAAATGGAGATATAAACGGATATCTCATATCTGAACCATAATTTTCACCAAGCTTATGTTATCTTCTATAGAACTCTTAGCCTACTAAATAACATTGTGGGAGTGGCGCGGCTCGTTTACCATTGCGACACCGAGATAGAGGCTTTAGTCTTCTGTGTGACTCTGCGCAGGTGACTGCCTTTCTTGTTCGTTGCAATGAACTGATTTGAGTTAACTTGTTTAAGATTGGAATGAAGTTGAAAGGAAAGCTTGGTGGGAGAGTCTAGAACTTGATATAAGTCGTGGGCCCGAAATGAGTGATATTTGTAGTGTATTATAAGAGAAAATCGCCGTAATCAACGATGCAGTAAGTGGGATCCAATGCTAATACGATATGAAAATTCAATAAATTTTTCATCTTGAGGAAATCGGTGTTTTCGGCTCTTGCTAGTATTCTTTTGAAACACTACAATATAATTCACCATCCCTGCTTGTCGTGTGGATCACTACGGCATACTTACTGCTGGATCCAACTGCTTTTGTTGTGAGAGTTGCTGCGATCAAATCAGAGTTAATTTTATTTCATGAAGGATATAAAAACAAAAGTTTAAAATACAAACACACACAAACTTTCCAAATGATATTTGGATCACTGTATTGCATGCATACATATTTCTGTGTAATTTTTTTTCTTCTTCTCTATACTTACATCCAAAAGTTGGCGCCTTTGGTAACTTGAAAAGTTTTTTAGGCTTCATAAATGACCTTTGCCTATTTGCATGTCTTCATTTCACTTGTGCCCATGATTTTGTCGATCATGCATGATTTTTATTTGTTGTTGCTTCAATGTAAGGTTTACTAAATTACGAATGTTTGTAAGATTTTTTGGTTTGTTGATTTTATTGATGCACTACATTGATAAAACTTTAATTGATTACTTTTCAATATGTCTTTATTGAGAGCATGGCTTTGGCTCAAATAGAGTTCATACATATTGCCTAGCCTGTGGTGTTTTTGTTTATTTACAAACACATGTTCATGCCAAGATTTGTATAATCACCACAGCCGACCAATCACAGGGGGTAATGTGTTTTGGAAATAGATACCCATCTACATAAGTTGTCGATATTTGTAAAGTTTTCCCACGCCAAAGTAGATTTAAGTGAATTGTAGAAAAATTATGATTACAAATGTTTGGAAATAGGAAATGAAGATTAAGTTGTCTTTATATGAAAAATATGTTTTGCATTTCATATAAAAGATAATTGTTATGTTTTGTGAAATCGGAATTGTGCGCTGGCATGAGTTATTGTATCCTAATTGATTGATTTAAAAGACCAGTTAATTAAGTAAACGTTGCACAGTAGTTAGTACAAGCCGATTACATGTAATTAAGATTAAGTTAGAATTTGGACTTTGAGGCTCTTAAAATGTTAGTTGGAGGAGCTGCACCTAAAGCAACAAATTTAATAATGAGCTATATTATCTTAGAATAACGAAGAGCTGGGAAATGATAAACTACCCGTCAAGCTGTTCCAACAGGTATCAGAAGATTTCCCTAATACAAGCAAGGTGCCCTGAGACCATACTCAAACTGGTACTCAAGCGTGAGTTGGCCAAGTCGACGGCGCAAGTCTTCCCCCAAGGTTATAGCACTTCATTAGTGTTGCTCAAGAACAAGGTCTCAACCATAGATATTTCAGTAGATACGTATCAACTGATAGGAGTTAGTAGATAAGCCTCGGACGTACTATGAGACACAGTGAAACGAAAGACTTAGGACACGAACTTGCTTAGAGTGGAATGAAGAGCTAATACATTTCTACAAGTTTCAATTTACTAAATCTATATAAGTAGCAAAATGCCCTTTAGTTGAGATGTAAAAATATCCACGTGTATATCAATACATTTATGTTTGATGATGTCCATATTTTATTTCGATACCGTGTATGGTATAAGATAAAAAAAACTTAATATATTCTTGCCAGTTTGTTAATACTAAAACGACTACACCTGTATAAAAGAACTTTCAGCAAAACTTGATGCATTGCAGATACATTTTTTATACTAAAATTCTCTATTATTTGGCATACGCATGCATACATTTTCCAAGGCTACTCACAATAGCGTGTTACTTTGTTCTATTATTGATATATAAATGCAATTGTTCAATACTTTCGTGTGATTTGAGTGATCAGTAATAATGTTTTTATCCTCAACGATATACCTTAGCCATATGTTATTTTAAACGAAGGACCTACAGCGAAGTCTACTATGACCAGTAGGACGCAATCATGCAACGCCTACATTAAGAAATACCAACTGGCGCAAGGCTGCGCATACATAAATTAGTTGGCCAATTAATTGATGAAAGGCTAATTATAGACACTTAATAGCCGGAAGAAAATAAAAACAAGTAGCAGTTGGAAGCCAGGATAAAGAAACTCAAAATACAAGCAAACAAATGAATATGAAAAAATCCTATGAATGTGCGTGAAAGGAAAAAAACAATATAATAACAGCAGGAACTTTTGAACATTTCAATCAATACAGACTTAATACATAATTTTATGTTATAAAGCATGTTATTTAGCACCAAAATTTCTTAGATACACTGCATTTTTAGGATCTTCAATACCTACCAACCGAATAGTATCAAAAATATTTAATACCATATTTACATCACAAATACTTGTTCAAGAGTTTAGACCAGTCCTTTTGGTTCCCAGTAGTGACTTATATTTATTTGCATTTATTTGCCCTGACCGAATGCTTAAGCTGCCAACAATAATTGTCTGTAAAAACACGCAACATATGTTTTGACTTTAGTTGGGAAATTTTACTTAAACGAGACATTTCTATATAAACATATAAAACCAAAACAATATAATGTACACAATGCGTGTGTGGCACGTTGCAGTAGTGGCGACACATATGCTACCTATTAATCTTAACTTTTTCGGCTTTTAGGCAAATGCATGGAATTAGACTTTGCAGCAGTTTCAAAATATTTTTGTTTTGACGACGATTACAGTCGCCTTAAATTGGTATTATAAAAGTAATGGAACTTTATAAAATTCACGAAATATGTTTTCTATTTTCTTATTAAATATTTTGTTGATGAAGCGCGCAAAGTGATACAGGATGAGACTTAGTACAGAAAATACACAAATCAAAAGGTTTCATATCCACGTGTCCCATACAATTTTGGAACTGTCGACAAACTTTCGTCTAGCTTCAGGATAGCGTTCCACATAGAAACTCTTTGAGAATGTTTATGTGATCTTCACTGTCTACCCTAATCTAATCTTAATACGATTCATTAACGCAGTCCGCAAGGATTCATATTAACGTGACTATAGATGGAGTCTTCTAAGGCTCTGGAACGTGACATTTTCTCAAAAACTGACTATATTATCATTGAATTTTTCGAACTAGGCCACATAAGAAATATGAAAATATTTGAGAGCATACAACGCATGTGTTAATACTTACTTCTTTGTCTAACTTTTGTGCAACGCCATGGTGCCTGAAAAATTAGAAAAAAAACCAATTTCAAATGTACGAGTTGCGAGTATCCTCTATGCTGTTGTTCCGAAGCACACAAGACTGTATTTGCAAAGGATTAACCTTTTGCTATTTGCAACTCGTATACATATTAATACATGTCATATTTGCGCTTTTGTTGTCGTACATTTTTTGACTGTTATTTTAACAATACTTTCGGAAAATATTTATTTTTTTGGCCTTTATTTGCTTGAACCATAGAAATATACTTAGCACATGAATATAAAATGTACGTTTTCAGTAATGCCGCCCAAATCTGGTCTTTCCAGAGCTTAGCCGGCTAAATGATGAATATATGCATTTATTTATGAAACAAAGACTTGTGAAAAGTATTCATATAGATAATATGTACTTTGAAAACTACACTTCAGCTATACTTTTGTGGAAAATTTTCGTTGCTATTGACTTGTGTGGATAATGACACAGATTTTTTTTGGCTAATCCTTGGCGTGTGTTTCGAACGTGCCATGGAATTAAAAAGGTATTCAAATATAAATTTAATGGTTGAGTGGTTGGGAAAAGACTTTTGTTTATTTATAAATATGAAACGTTTATTCTGTATTATCAAAAATTATGCTCACCTAGAGAATATGGTTTTTTTTGTCCATTTTTGTTGAAGCAACATCTGCATATGGTATGCGCCTCTGCAGTATCCATTACATATATACAAAAATAAACTGGAAAAACAGACAAATATATGTATATAGTTTCTAAAACAAATCTTAGTTCGTAGTTTATAAAGCCTTCAAAAAGAAAAATGTGTTAAATATCCCGAAAAAGTAAAGAAAATAACGATTGCATAGGATTTATCCCTAATTTCATGATCGCTCAAAAATCACCAAGCAAGACTAAAAAATTTCAGGGCAATTTTTTTTAAACATGTTGATATTATTGACAAAAGAAATACCCTACAATCTTAAGATTTGGAATTTTTCAGGTATACATTACTAGTTTACACTAATTAGGACCTAATCTCATTTTTATTTTAACACAGACAAGCCACTGACACAAAAAAAAAATTGGAAAAAACACACAAAAGTTGTGAATGAAAAATTTCGGCACTTCGGCCCATCTAATGTAATCTAGCTCTAACCCTTACGAACCGAAATTAAGTCATAAAGCGTTGTGACTTAAAATTTTAGAATATTGAAGTTACACTAAAGTAGCAGTGATGTAACAGAGTGGTAATTGCGACTTTGAGGAAACTTTAAATAACTAAATGTCTCTTTTTAACTTGTTGCTTGTTTTATCTTGTAATTTATTTTGTTACCATATATTTGTTTCATTAAATATTTATATGGATCCTTGTCAATTCTTATTTATAAACTAAAAGTGTAAGATTATCACATTAAAAATAAAAATCTTGAAACGAAAATGAATGAAAATTTAACTTTAAAGTTATATTTACTACAAAGTAGCGAATTTCACTATAGTCGTCAATATAGTTACAGACTTTATTCAGTAAAATTATACGAAATTTCCGGCATGATTTCAATACAATTGGTGATTGTCCTTAATTGGTGATTTAACTATTCCATTAACAATATATATGTGGCCATATGCAGCAAATTACATTTTTCGTACGTATATCAGCACAAAAACGAAATTATGGTACGACGCCCTCAAACTACTCTTGACCAGCATATGTTAGTCCACCACTCACACATACAATCGTGCGCTCAGTCAGTCATTCCATCTTAAAACCGACTTTTCAACACCACTGCAGCCGTCAACTAAAACGCTTTGTGTGGCAAATCGAGTTGTTTTGTATTGGATTTTTCATGTATGTATGAATATAATTTGTTCTTAGCCCGTAATACACACAACTGTGATGGTTCGTCAAAGCCATCGGCCTGTTTTTGCTTGAAAGTATCGATTGCTTTTGGTTAATGAATGAAAATAGTGGGCGTCTACTAAAGCGTTTCAAGTAATTTTAGAGGGCAAACATCTTAATTATCCTTTCAGCAGCAGAAATAATTGATTACTTGGCATTGCATGTATGAGGACTTTTATTAAAGGAAGAAAGGGAGGAGTGCTTCATACCCTTATTTACAACAAGTACGCACTTTTTTATTAAAAGGATATATAGACCAAGCCCCGTAACCCAACAATCGAAATTATGTCGACTATACGCTATTTTGCTTAACTATCCACATTACATAAGTATATGTGATAACCAAAAAAACGCAAAGTTTTATGTTCATAGCACTTTTATCGGAGCAAACTATTCTATTAGGGCTATATGCTATATTGATCCGATTATGTTGATTCCGGCAAATGATTAATATATGATGAAATACCAAATTTAGGCAGGTATTTCTAAAACTGGTGGACTAATTAGCTTTCAAATAGACAGACTTGTGGAATGGCAAATGCTTGGCCGGCATGCGGCATGTCTCCCCATGATACGTAACATCTATTCATTTGCTCAACTGAGCCAACTCTAACAGCAATTTCACTATGGTCCAACTCTATTGAAGCCGCGAGGTTTCTGGGACTTCCGTTAGAAGAGCTTGATGGCAATGCTAGGTAAGGTGAATGACGATTAGGCAGGCAACATATCGCTAATACAACAACAAAAACAGACTGTTTTAAAAAGGCTTTTGTGACCAATCCTTATCTAGTGCAATTAAAACACCTTTAATTAACTATTATAACCCGACGTTTCGCTAGGCATTCTAGCATCTTCAAGGGTATGTCTATTTTTATTTCAACAAAGCCTGGGACCCAAGTTAATATATCATTTCATGTACATAAAATGTATAAAAATTTAAGTCTTCCCAATAGAAAAAAATCAAGGGGGACAGAAGTGTTTTTGATTTAAAAGAAAGAGAGCGATATGATAATACAAGATCGGAGTTCTCATTTTCACAGCTTTTCAATATATAGCGATGATTGACCATAGCTCCCACAAGAGTTAATACCTAAACCACACAAATAAATTCTACTTATATAGCATACGTGCTTAATCTGCATCTAGTATTTTGATCTTAAATTATTGTAGCAATGAAAGTAAGTCGAAACCTAGCTACTGAGGTAGCTATGAGAAAAGTAAAAAACAATAGAATAAGCTCCACACAAAAAGCAACAACAAATTCCGAATGACATTTAAAAGATAAAATATTTGATCGAAATACAAAAGCTTTTTAAAAGCATAGAATATAAATGGCGTGCATTTAGAAAAAAATACTATATTGTAAATGCTTCCCACACTCGCACAAAAGACTTAAGCAACAAACTCTACTCCACTAATCTACATTTAATGAGTTGAATTATTGTTTGACTTTATTTACAATTGCTTACTGCTGCGCATTGTTGAAAGCTTTCAAAATCACTGTTGTTTATTTATATTATCGTTGGATATTTGTTGGTAAATACTTTTGTATTTTAGTTATTGTTTGCATTTGTATGTTGTGCAAAGTGTATGTTGTGCTTACTTATCTGTGTGGGATTGGAATATGGTTCAAAAAAGCACAAACTTCAACTGAGTGAACTGATTTTACAAAGAATTGGTGTAAGTATACCATTAATAATGAAATGTCACTACGAAATTGATTTATATTTATACAATAAATTTAGAAGAATATGCGAAGTTTAAAACTCTGAATGCGTGATTTGGTATTAAAACCTGAAGAATGAATTCTTTGTGTACGCTTTTCTAGATATCGTTGTTACTTAGTGCCAATGAAACTAAGTCAAATCTTTCACATTAACTTCTCACATTTACTTAACCGTTTAGCAACCGTATTTGTCCCTTTAATAACTTAAATATATATATGCTGCAGTCCATATATACCATTCAAATGGAAGTGGACCGTGAAATTATCTCATTTCGTTTGTCAAGTTTTAACAAATACGGCATTTACGTTAAAGAAATCACACCTTATGGCACTAAGACTGGAATAACTCAACTGTTGTTTTTCACACAAAACATTATGACTTTTATATTGATGTGTCCAGTGGTTGTGCTCTTTTGCTCACGCCGCCAAATCTTTATTAAGTTCAAATATCTGTATTACTTGAAAAAGTAAAATATCTAGTTGCTTACTTCTCTTTCATAAATTAAGCTTTTCATATACCGTTGTCAATTTATTCATAACGTATTTATATGAATTTCCTAAATAAATCGAAGTAACATCGCTTGTCAATATATGGAGGAACACAAATATCTGAAAGTGAAACTAATATATTAGTCTTATTTATTTATTAAAGCTAGGGGTGAATTAATTGTATATGAAAAATTTTACTCCAGTCAGATCAATTCTTTACATGCAGCTCTCTGAATATATCGCAATATTTGCTCATGTACTCAGTCCATCAAAAAGGATCGCTTTTACCTTTGACGAACTCATTTTTGGGAATATTAAACAAAATTTCGACTGCTTTCTAGGCCTATAAAAAATTTTTTTTATGGTCATCATAATTTGCTCTAGCCCTAACCTCCTACCCTAGTGTTACCTCTGATTTTGTAGATAGTACCGTTTTGTTTTCTAACACGAAACTATCTTGTAAAGTGAACAACTAAACCTGAGGGGAAGAGCGGATAAAAACCAACAGGGAAAAAATATTATGTTTTTAAAAAAATAAAAACACCATTGGTGACCATGAAGAGTTTCGATGGGACCACGTAGGACCGGATAAGCACACCATCAACCACATTTTCGCCATAGGGTAAGTCTTAAAAAATACCAACTGGGAAAAAATCATTGTTTAAAAAATTACGGGGGCATGAATATTTGACACTTTGCTCAAATGTAGTTGATCCAAAGGACGTAAAGAAATACCACAAGTTCTGTCAGTATGGTCTTAACACAAAATATTCTTGGCGGTGGTGTCTAAACATTGTTCCTACTCTATTCAATTAAAAAACTTTTAATAATTAATTAAAAATGATTATTAAAAAAATAAAAACAATAATAATTTTCATAAAAATTCAAAAAGTGAAAAATTATTATTCTTGGCCTTGAGCTCGTTTCATGAATACTTGAAAAATGTTGTTATGGGATTTAAGGAATAACTAGCGATTGCCTAGTTGCGTTATATAAGAAGAATTTCAACAGCAAATATTAATCGTTACTACTATATGAGTATGACTCAAAATAACTTTATAACTTTTATATTTATGTTAGTTTAGTTAATTTATAATTTTTCCTTTTTGAAATACAATTAAGTGATGAACTAATATATGAAGCGTAACTGTGGTATTAGTGCGATGAGTTTAATTGCTTATAATAAATATTCAATAGCATGCACTTAAAAAAATCTAATAAGCCGTGTTGAGATGACATTAGCTAGATCAGCGCGAGCTGTACCAAATGAACCCATCGGCATATTTTACTAGTACAACTAAATTTTCGTACAAATTAAATTTGTATATATGTATGTATAGTAGGCAAAATAAATGTAAGTTTGAGTTTTATCTATTCAAATGCAGTTAAAGCTGCATCATCACGATTTTGTGTAAACAGTCAATTTTTTTCGCATTATTAAAATAGAATTAGAATTAGAAGAGTTAAGTTAATAATTTTAATAGTAAATGATCTTCAATTCTATAACTTTGCAGTTTCATAGTGCGCATGCAAAACATTTACGTGTACACCCCGTAAAAAATGTTGCGCCTTATCTCTGCAGCGCATGGTTTCAAAATTAACCAGTATCATCTGTAGTGGTCTATAATTGACCACAACTACTCATAATGGGATAACAAAATGTTTAAATAGATAAAACCAGCTCATGCAGGTTCCAGGTTACACTAACAACATTTTTCGGGATTTTTATTATTACTGGCGTTTTCCCAATGCTTAAAGCTCTACAATACAACTTAATGTTTTTGCTGTTACTTTAAATTTGTATGATTGCTTTATTTTATTTTGTTTTATTTTATTTTATTTTTAAAAATTTTTTTTTTAATTTTATTTTATTTTATTTTATTTTATTTTATTTTATTTTATTTTAGGTTATTTTATTTTATTTTATTTTATTTTATTTTTTTTTGCTATCTTATTCTATTTTATTTTATTTTATTTTATTTTGTTTTCTTTTATTTTGTTTTATTTTATTTTATTTTATTTTATTTTATTTTGTTTTATTTTATTTTATATTATTTTATTTTATTTTATATTATTTTTTTATTTTATTTTATTTTGTTTTATTTTATTTTATTGTTTTTTGTTATCTTATTCTATTTTACTCTGTTTTATTTTATTTTATTTTATTTTATTTTAGTTTATTTTATTTTGTTTTACTTAATTTTTTTATTTTATTTTATTTTTTTTTATTTTATTGTATTTTATTTTATTTTATTTTATTTTAGTTTATTTTATTTTATTTTATTTTACCGGTTCAACTCCCTTTCTTCCGCTGTTCCAATAGTTGTATTTCATTTCCTGAATGAACTGTAGTTCGTGTGGTGGTTAGGTGTCGGTATAAGTTATAGAGTCGTAACTAGTATAAAAAAGCAAACGTGTGCTACCATCAATACTAGGAATAATATAATAAAACAAAAACAAGAAACCATGAAAAATAGTAAACAGCGATGCGCACTTTTGACGACCTCATGCATTAGTCATTGGCGGATGTGCAAAAAGCCACAGTGTGCCAGGCTAAAACATGGTTCAAACGATGAGAAGTTACTACAGATGGCCAGCTTAACAATATAGAAAAAAAAAAAACATATCAGATTTGTTAATATATATCTAAAACTTACAAAGAGTAGCAGAAATAGTTGTGAACTAAAACAATTAAGTACCTCTCGTCTTCCAGTGAGCTAAAGTCAGCAATTGATAAATTTTGTTGTGCTATTAGAAATACAATAATAATTTAAAACTGCGTTAGTATATATTTTCGACTTTCTTTTATTTTTAGCATCTCTCATTGCTCAAAAAATTATCTCCGTGAAATTACACAACACAAAACAAATTAAGAATTGGTCTTTTCGTCCGAAACAGTTTAAAGTGTTCATGACTATTAATTAGTTTAAAGAAAATTATAGTAATATATATGAACATTTTTATTGTTTATTATTTTTTATAATTTTTAGTAATTACTAAAAACTTTTATTTAAATAGAAAGGAAAGTTGAGAGAGAAACGCCATATCTTCACTAACAGAACTATTTTGAGAACTGCTGAACCTCTTAAACAGAGAAATTTAACTACATTCTATTAAGCATTAGGCTATCGGAACGATGGTTTATTTTAAACTTAAACTGCTATTTTTGATAATTTTTACTACCACCTTGCGAAAGCACCGAAATCTGTTGGTAATAAATTTATTTGTTATATATTTCAAGGTCAGATACTTCCTAAAAAATTTTTTGCCTGAAATCAGAGCGTATGTATGTGCATATAATCTATTTCGCATCATGTATCTAATACTACGACCTCGCTTTTCTTTCGTCCTTGTCTACCCGCTATAGCAGATGTCGCATTTTCATTGACTCAATTCCGCTAACAATCTTCTGCTGTTCCATCATAAATAATGTCTTTAGGTCAACTTTATAACAATACCATTGACCCGTTTTTTTGTAGGCCATAAGTTACTTTGAATATGTTTTACTTTTATTAAGATTTTTAAACTTTTTTAAGACTTTTTTCATTTGTTAGTGGCATAAAATATACAATTTTCCCAAGCTTCAAATACACGCGCTGACATCGGATAAATTGAAAAATATTTTCGTTTTATGACTAACGCGTCCAATGTGAATAACAGCAATAACTAGCTATGCTGTCATAGCTGAAACAGCGCACTAACAACAGATTCAGTTGCACCGTTGCTTTACAGTGAACATAAAAAATCGTTTGATTTATGTAGCAAAACGCCTCTTTCTAACACCTCTCTTTCTGTTACCCCACAAGCACGAGTATATTTTACGCCCATACTTACTTAGTTGTGTCCGAAAGCGATGGGGCAGTGTTTTCTCAATGACGCGCTTGGCGGTGGTGGGTAAGTGGTAATAATAACAAAATTTACAATATTCATCTAACACCATCATCATATGGGTACTGGCCAGTGTTAGTACACGAGCTGTCAGTACAGTGTGGAATTTCAGTAACCGTGTTGTAAAGCGACAGCTATGATGATTGTTAGGCGGCAATTGAGCCTGTCAACAGCCACATCATTGGTGGTGGTCAAAAAGGACACCCAGTCAACTAAATGAAGATTCAATGTTAACAGACCAATTGGAGGAAATCTGCGGAAATAAAAATCGCATAGATAGCGGTACAGATAGAAGTAGAAAAGAGATAGAGATCGAGATAGAGACTTATAGGTGAATGTATATAGTCACTAATAGAGACATGTTGTGGTCAATCTCAAGTTTGATACAATTTGGTATTCAGAAAGCTGTCTCATAACTCTAGTCTAAAAAACAGTCAATGATTTCTCAGGTGGTTCTAGGCAGGTCACAAACAGTAAAATTTAGATTAAAAATTAAAGAAGTTAAAAGATAATTACAGAATACCGAAATCATCTGAAGTCACAAAAATGTTCTCTAATGAAAAATCTCAAATTTAGCGACTTGAGATGAGACAAACTTACGGAGTACAGCTATTAGATAGAGACTTAAGAACGGAAGAAATCGTAGAAGGGTTTAGAATCCCAGAGCAAAAGTAATGGATGCTGCATGCAAAGTTGCTGATGATTTCCAAACTTTGAACTTAGGGCACCGATAAAAGCTAGGACATCAGTAAAGGAGCAAAAAAATGGATCCCTTATCTGAATAAAATCTGATATTGGTAGTCTAGCTAAATTACCCAACTGATGACAATTGAAATCGGCTACTTGTATTATATTGATAACGAGCGAAACAGAGAAAAGTGCAAGGTCACGAACTATTTAAAAGTAAAATCGATAAAAACTCAAGTAACGGGTCTCAAAACAGAACCGTTCCAAAGCAGATAACTAACTGAAACGGGACAAATTAAGAACATTTTTTTTTTTTTGGTTTCAGTTACCATGCAAACCTACAAGCACGACCGAGTAAACGAAACGAACAAAGTCAACAAGTAAACACTTCGCTCACTGGGTTAGGAATTACATAAATCCCATAGTCGTGGTTTATACAGCACAACAACTCGTGGCATGTGGCAGGAGCACTTGCATTGTATCAATGTAACTTTGCACAGCATCCGTATAAAGTACGTTATTGAATTAAATAATGTATTTTATTTTTTATTTTTCCTATTAGATTTTAATTTTTTATTCATTCATTGCAGTTTATTGTTAACAATTTTTTTCTTTCCCAACATTCATTAGAACTTTACGTACATTTATTTAAGTTTGTGTAATTTTTAATTTTAGATTAGATGAGTTCAAGAGTCACGGTTTATGCAATTATTGCCACAACAGCTGCAGTACGAATGCTATAACTGGCAGGCGTCTTCACTGGGTGCTTTAACATTTCTTGTATTACTGGCATTGCTGATCTTCTTCTTCCTCTTTTGTCATATGCACATGTTGTGGCATTACGTTTGCTGCTGCTGCTGTTGCTGATTCATTAACATGATTTTGTGTGCGCATAATTCGCAGTTTTACAACAAAGACGTGATGGGAAACTAGAGGCGCGATATTCTTGTAAAATTGTGTGACTATGGTGAAGCGATTGGTTTTACGCTGAAATGGACATTATTCATAAGTCAATATGGGTGTCTTTCGATCCCGGTACTGCTATCATCAACGACAATATCATTGGTTTATTGTGACAGTAACAATAATTACAGCTGCAGCTGTTCTAGCTGCCATTTGGTGTATTATTATAATTATTTAATTATTTTATTATAAGTTAATTTAATGGCTATAGTGTTGCAAATTTAATGATATAAGCTGCAACTCAGTTTCTCTAAAAAAACATTAAAATGACTCAAAATGTTATGGGTTTGTGTAAGGTAGTCAAAAGATTTGTAGACTATAAGATTTCGTTAATTTAGAATGTACCATTGTAAATCAGTTAAGAAATTTGAGGTGTTTTGATAATGTCCCTAAAATTTCTTCGCGTTGGGAACTGCATAAAAAATAAACATTAAAACGTCCTATACTCCTAATGATTTTTCAACAAAATGATTTCCTCACCCTAATCTTCATTCATCATCCACTTTGGAGAAGAAAACTTTCTAGTTGGCAGCACTTTTATTCATTCTTTTAACATGAGTATTACTCATTGAGTATAGCCGCCTTTGTATGCACCACCGCTTAATTTACTATAAAGAATCAAAACTCCTAGTTTGAAACCTACCATCAAAACGAAACCGACGTGAGACCTTTATTTATTATTATTTTTTGAAAAGTAAAAGTTTGTTGAGCTCAAGCCCAATTTTAAATAAAAACCACAATTATTTTATATTTTGTAAACAATTTTTTTTTGTCGATATTTCTACTTCAGTATGAAGTCATAATCAGGACTATGAGGTATAAACTAATGATTAAGTATGCACGTACATACATACAGACTGAACTCGAAATGTCGACAAAAATAATAATTTTTCACAATATATGAATTAATTGTATTTTTTTATTTAAAATTGACCTTCAACTCAACAAACTTTTAACTTTCACTTATTATATTTTTTATTATTATTTTTTTTTTTTGCGGTTGGTAGTCATAAAATACCTAAGGCACCATAGCCGATACCATCGCTAAACCGTGTGTCCGTTGATTAAAAAACTTCACCAAATTTTGTACTCGTAGCTCTCCCCGAATACACTTTTGTAGTGCTTCAGCCTGGCTTCCATATTTCAAACTTTTTAAAAGCCTTATATGTATTATTATGTGTGCAGATCCCATTTTTTTTGTTGTGGTTTTTAAAAAGTAGCTGATTTCTTGTCACACTTCAAGGCCGCCCAACATTTTTTCGATGACATAATCGGCTATGTTTTGGCCGACACCTTGTTCGACCACTTGGCGGATCCGGGAGAAAAGTAAAGTGAAGCAAATTGGAAAATCAATTTTTCAAAATATAATGCTATGTTAACCATCATGTGCACACCCGTGGTACGACGACATTTAAATTGTGTTATTTAAGGTTTTCTCTAATAAAATATTTTAAAACGAATTTCATATTCCTTGCATATCTTAAAAGTCGGCTTGCATACAAAACGACGGAAAAATTATGTATAATTTTTTTTTTATGTTTTTTAACCCTTTTTTGTTCTTTTAATTGTACACCCATACTACCCGGATACCTGCATATGAAGCATGGAAAAGGACTGTTAAAAACTGACTCTGAATTGGGTTTGAGGCTGATATTTTTTTTATAGGGCTGGCACTCAATTAAAGATCGTCACGGTTCAAACTATTTGCTCTCAACAGTGATATGAGTGCGAAAAGTTGAACGCCCTTTGAAGACTGTGAACACCTTATCAACTTCTCGTTCACCGCTAAACAGATGCCTTTAATTAAATATGTTTTTCCAAAAAATATTTTCTTTGGAAACACTAAAGACTTTTCAACTTCAGGCAAGTTATCAAATCGCTATGCTTTGGAATTCAATCGTGTCATTTTTTATCGTACTTTGACTACAAAGTAGAGCGTATTAATATATATTTACAGTGCTCTTTCACTGGAATGACGGGTGCATGACCTTCTCATTTAGTATTTAAAAATAAGGAATTATATCGTTAGATTTCAAGACGCCGGTATTTTAGTCTGGACACTGTCTTTCAACTAGGTTTATTTTATCTAAGCTTGGCGAGAAGCGTGGGGTTTGGTTCATATTACATTTTGTCCGGAAATGGCGTATTCTTCCCTCCACAGTGCGCCTCATAACTCGAGTTGCATTTCATAGGTAGTTAATTCTTATAAGATACAAGTCAATACATTGTATTTAAGCGGCCAATTTCATCTTTATAAATTTACGTTTAACGTCACTTGTCATAACAAAATGACATTGACATTTGGCCGACATGTTTTTGTAAGAAACTTGCATTGAGTTTTTGCCAATGTTATCAAATGAGAAAAGCTGAAAATTATAAAAACAAGGCAACTTAAGGCGGTTTTCGAACATTAAAAAATAAAAGGAACCAAAAAACAAAACCAAAATGTTGACTTTTTACGTTTCAGAAAAAAACACCCGGCAATAGTTTCAATAAGACGAGTCAGTTTAGTAATGCTGAAAATAAAAAAGCGAAGTACTAAAATATGAATGAATAAGTCGTGATTGTTTTTATATGTAATTGAGCAATTTTTTCTTGCCATACAATTCTGATAAATTTTCTGACAGTACAATTTAAATAGTGAAGCTGATAAATAAACAGCGTTGTTCAGAGGAAAAGAGTTGGATTTGGAATTTTTCACTGATTGCTGACCTTACAAAACACACAAAAACACAATCAGAATGCATTCATTCATTAATTTTAGCATGCATTCTTGACTTGATAGGCAACAACATAATATTTAGCTTTTTGTACTTATTATTAATTGCTGTTGTTCTTGTTTATATTTATAACTAATTATTACTGTTTAGTTTTTTGTTGCAGCTCATTTTATTGATGTCGTTCTTAAATTTTTGTAGTTGCAGCTGTTAGGGTTAGTTATGAGCTATCGGTTGTAAAATCAGTTAACAGTTGCAATTATGACATAGAACTAATATTGAACTCTTTTAAAATTGTTAGTGTTTAAAAAAAAAAAAAATTAAAAATTACTAAGATTATAATTTTTTTTTCTTTCGCTACTCTTTTTGCAGCTTGATTAATTTTTTTTAAAATAGGCAGAATTATAAGAAAACTTTTAAAGTATGTAGTTTTATAGCTCATTCAATTTTAGCATAATAATGTGCAAGCAAGGAGCTTGCCCTGCATTTTTAGCAACTTTTTTGGTAAGAGTGTTGGGCATTTTATTCCATACAAAATAAAATTTTCTTCATGCGTAGTCAATCAACACCCTTTACGAAAAAAAACCTTAGAATTTAGAGAAATTTTTGAGCTAGTTCTTATTTGCACAATTGATTGGTCTACAAAACTGCGTAGTCAAAAATGTTCTGGAAATTCTGCCTAAAAATGTTAAAATTTTGATGGGAATTTCTTAAAGTTTTATAACCTTTCCTGAACTTTATGTAAACTTTGACATTTCTTTTTGTGCCTTCTTATAGCAATGTAGCTATAACGTGCTGGAAATACTTTGTAAAGTCCTTATAAATTCTGACAGAACTGGAAGTATTGTTAAGCATTATTATTTCATTTAAAACTTCAATCCAATGGATGTTCAGTGGTGGCCTAGAGGTAACCTTGACGCAAGTAAATGCAGTTTGCCTCAACCAAATTTTCAACAAATAATCTCAATGGCCACTCCAGTGTGAAGGCTGATTAATAAGTTTCTTCACGTGATTGGCCTCTTGCACATCATCTCAATCCCCAATGTCACTTAAAAGGCCGAAACAGTGATGAGTTTTATAGCGAAAAAGTGAGTTTGCTAAACCCTGGTTTTCAAAATGCCCCTTCCACCATGTAATTTTGCTTAGTTCTATAAAAAAAAATTTTAGTAATATGTTTTATTTATCGTATAAGTATTTAATATGATACAAAATGCTCTAAATTTTAAGATGAAAGTATGGATATGCAGTGTTACATCCTTATTAATCTTGATAATTTCGTTTTCCGTACCTAATTACATTTAAAGTCCGTTTAATGATTTTCATTGAAAATATGAATGCAATACATTTAAATTTTAACATTTTATGCAATTCAGCAGGTTTTTCGTTTAACTAATTAAAGTTACTATTTATTTCTTCCTAACCCTAGCTGTCGTTTAACTTTATATTGCAGGCCAAGTAACTACGTGTGCCAGTCTGTGGTGCGTCTCAAACAAGAAGTGCGTACGCGACGTGTTAATTTTTTGCTACTTAATTTACAGCAATAAACAAAGAGAACAGACTCAAAAAGGGCGCAAAATCAAGAAAACAACAACAATCAGAGCAATTGTACATCAAAATCTGTGAAACATGGCAGTGAAATAAAAGACTTAAGCAACGAACGTTATTTGCCTGCAAGCGACAAATAAATCAGTGAATTTATTGAGTGAATGACTGAAGCGCACATTGTCTGCTTTGATTGATGTTCGTAAACTTTTATTAATGTCGTTTTTTTTATTTTCGTTTTTAAGGCGAGCGATTGAATAATTTTTTTTTTTTTTGTCACAAAATCTTGTAAGTGGATAAGTGACATATTTTGTAAAAAATTACTTAGTTGTTGCTGCTGTTTCTTTTCTCGCTTTAAATAGGCCTGGCCGTCGTAAACTGATATACTTTCGCAAAATTTGGAAATCACAACAATTTCAATTGGGTTATGAGGCCACGATAAATATATGTACATTTGTTTTTACAATTCAAGTGTTTAAACAGCAAATAATATTTTTTAACTTTTTTCTTTTTCGTCAATTAAGTTGAATGAGATCAATGTAAATTCAGCTTTTATGTTGTACAAAATTTGTACAGCACGTTTTGTTATTTCACGCTTTTTGGTGTCTTATGACTTTTCATGCACACATTATAATAAACTCAATCGAAAGTCAAATGCAGCATGCTGTCATCATCGGGCGGCACGAGCGTACTTTATCTTTATTAAATTTTTCTTTGAACGGCCTCTAGAAACTTTCTTATGCAATCAATTACTATTTCGCCCCACCGTGCTAAATTGCAAAGTGCAAGCTCCCAATAAAAGTACCCACCTGAGAAAAAAGAAATGAGAGGACATTTTTAAGGTTTCACAAGCCATAACTAAAAATCAATAGGAGTCGTCATATCCAAATTTATACACATGTAATCTTTGCAATTACAAATACTAGGTTAATTGTCTATAGAACTACTCAAAACAACTGGCTGTGTAACCTGATGACAATGCACAAAGAAACTCAGTATTCGAAGCATTTCCCTTCGCCGCTAGAAATCAACAGAAGAGGTAGAGGAAAGTACCCCTTCGGGTTATGGGGTTAGAGGTGGGCAAACGGCAAACGACTGTCACTTGCGACAACACGCTCTAAAACTTTCGGGGATTGTTTTTGTCGCTAAAGAAAAACAACAACAACGGAGGCATTAGCTAAAATCCGACAACAAATGAGGAGGATGACTTGGTCTTGCTTGGTGTTTCCAACAAGCTTAATTATGCTTTGACATGAAAAGTCCAAAATCAAAAGTCAAGAAAATAAATAAATAAATAAAATATCAAGGATGCCTGACTCATTCGCTTGCCTTGGGTTCTGTTGCAAATTTTTTGTAAGTGTTGTTTCTTTCAAAAAAAAAAAAAAACAGAAATGGAATCCGCTCTCTCAAACTGGGTGCTTCTGAACCTTTCTTCAACCCTCCAACACGCAGAATAATGTCCTAAAGGTTTTCTGGTTGCGACGATAGTTCTAAAAACCAATTTTTCTTAATTTAAAGTGCATTCAACAATTTGCAGCTTTTTGAGAAATCATATGTCCCTAAGTGATACCTTGATACCCGCCTATTGTAATCAAGTAACTAACACGCTCTCAACGACCTACCAAATGCCAAAACTGCACAGAACAATTGATTGATTGATTGATTGTTGAATGTGTACAGCGATTGCATTACTATTGACATTGTTTGTGGCACAATTTTCCATTTAAAGTAGAAATTTGCAAGTCACACCCAAGGCGGTAAAACTAAAGAAAAATGCAGGACACCTAAAGGGAGCACAACCCAAAAAAACAACAACTGAAACCAACAATAACTTATCAAAGCAAAACGGAGTAGTGTACGCACAACATACTACAGACAACTAAAGCAAAGCGGCACAAATCAACAAAAGTCACATACATTAGAACAAATTAAAGTGGAACCCTCAAGACGGCAAATCCACACACTCATACGCCCATTGGTGAGTGCACAAAGCACACACACATACACACGCATGCGTTGTATGCAGCATTTGTCACATTCAGTTATCAATAGGACTTCAACTGATGCGCTGGTGATTATGAGAGGCGAATTTTAACTGCTGTTTGGCATCTGTTGACCATCAAACTGAAATATGCCGTACACTCTAAATCAGTACGGTTGGATGATATGCAATTGACTGATTGCCATCAGTAGTAAGCAGCCAGCAGCGTTTGCAAATAAACACAATCAGTAAAAGAATTGTTAGGGATAATCTGTTGCACAGTGGGTAATGCACGCCGACAAACGATCGAATATAAAACGGTAAAAGAATGTCATTCGAATGAGAATGAGCAGTATAGAGCGGCGAAGGGCAAACAGCGCAGGAAGGCGTTAGCATGAATTGCCATAATTATTAGCATGTGATATAGACAGACATAGAGGCGAGAGTAGTTCGAAGCGTTAACACTAACCAATAACAATGCAGGAAAAACCACAATAAATCGAAATTTTGGAAAAAAGAAAAAAGTTGTGTTCATTCGAGGAACAAAAGGATAACTAAAGGGCTATGATGACCAGTCACAAAAAGGGTAGACAAAAGCAGTGAGCTGTTTGAAATTAAAGCGTAAAACGGAATAAGAACAAATAGAATATTGTTAGCAGTAACAGGAATGCATATATATATATAATATTAGACTGCGCCAAGAAAGTTTTTTTTTTTTGTAAATTGTATTGACATTATTTTTCAGAGTGTCGAAAAAAATGCAAAAGTTACAAAAGAATGAAATTACATTGAAACCGGTTTGTCTTCAAACCAAATTTGACAAGTGATGACGGAAAATCGTTCCAATATACATTTACAGGTATTAATTTCTAGAGGTCTAGCATTGCTAGTCGCTAGTTGGAAGACGCTGCAGTAAACGGGTAAGCTACATTTCAAGGAAACTATGAGCGCCAATAGAGAATTAACCCCGCAACTCTTATATGTATCTTTTGTCAATCAATTCAAGCTCCACATCTACACTTTTCCCAGCAAGGCGTATTAGTATTATAGTATTAAAAAAGCTAGCAATTGGACCAGCGACCGTCTCACAGTAGGCTGTTATGCAAAATGATGAAGTCCCCACTTATTCCAACCACGGTCATTTGCTTCACGGCAATTATCTTTTTGATAATAGAAGCAATGTCGAGTGCACTCCACACAACAAATACTCCATAAAAAAGAAGAGACATCTTCATTTTATTGCACAGTCCGGTCATCACATTTGCAAATAGTCCACAATCTTTGACAATCGCCACAAGGCAGCCATACACCGTCAGATGTGGCCTTTCTATCTCTGTCCTCTAAATGACAAACGGAAACGAAGATAACTGATGTGATATATAAGTTCATTGCAGATCTATGGTTCATTCGATTTTTTTCAAAGAATCTTATGGAATGAACTGTTTTGAAAAAAATCGATACACCCTAATACGCATACTTGCATATTTGGTTGTGTGTGTAATATGAACAGCAGGGCATTATCGTTATAACGTAGTCGTAAGAACTACAATGGATAGAGTTCGCAGTAGTCACAGCGGGCTTTGTGTCATGGAAACCGCAACGGGTTACCACAACTCTAGTTTGGTTGACCGCAGCTAAATTTAGTGGGCTAGAGCGTTTGGTCTTTCTTGAAGAAGTTGATTTACTGACTAGAAAGAAATTTTATGATGTTTTTGAAAGAGTATTTGCTTTAATCAGGGGTGGGCAACTTCAGCAGAGAATACTTTTAGACCGAGCAAAACTTATTACTTGGTGTGGCTGAGATAAATGATATATGCTGCTGATGTTGATTTCTCAAAACTATATAAACCGGCATCTACTAGGATGAAATGAAATGCTTTAAACTCTTCGTAGCCATGTCTATCATCGAAGAAAGATAATTTTAATATAATAATCCAACAGAGAACTACCTTTAAAAGAAAATGTTACTTTAGCCTGAGGAGACAATAGAGTTGTAAGGACAAAATTTCATTTATAGTCCCGCTGTGAGACAAAACCCGCGGTATTTTAGAGTAACGTTTTTGCTCTAGAAGATTTATACCCAATAAGAGTTTGTTGAGCGGATACAGTTCCGTCCATCGAAACCAACTGGTGGTAGCAGAGAAAGCGAGATTCACTTGAGTCACACGGCTAAAAATTTGAGCCTAAATTTTGAACTTTTTAGGGGCTACATATATGTCCAACCCAAATTTGGTTTAGAATTTAAATTCTGCCAGTTTTCGAGCAAATGAGAGTGAAGAAAAAGTTTCAATTTTAAACCACAAATGTCTTAAAAAATTAAAGAAACATAAAAAATATTTGTATAATTGTTTGGCAGGATTCGAGCCGACGCTCCCCGCATCAGAGTCGTGTGCTCTACCCGCTGAGCTACGGCGCCCACAAAATTAAAATGAGAAAAATATATTGACATGAAAAAACCTTCAGAAATAAATGAAACTTTTTTTTTTTAATTTTAGACGTTTTTTACAGTTCAGTTTTCAATCTAAACCGCAAGAAATTGAAAATTGGTGTAGGTAATTGAAAGGTTTGGAATTTATTACAAACAATTTTTAAAAATTGCTTAAATCGACGAATGGTTTAAAATTTAAGCTCGAATTTTTAGCCGTGCAGAACTTTCGTAAACTCGTCAAGAATCGAGTAGAATCCTTGCAGTGTACGATTTAGATGCAGCGCTCACAGACGATAGAGTTCAAGACAGCATCAAGAACAACAACGCCGAAGCAGTCTTTATCCTTACACTCAAGTTCATTCAACTAGTAATGAATTCATGAATTGGTTTTACAACTTCACACCCCTCCGTTCTTTTATAAGTATGTATGTATGCTCATAAATATCTATGTACGAGAAAAATATACAAACAGTAGGACATTTATGGGTGTATCCTGGAAAACACACAGAGAAAGCAAACAAACGAGAAAACATAAAAGTCTACCGCAACACAAATTGGATTAACTGTTTTGAAATTTATGTGAAGTCAGAGCAAAAGTCAAAGTTACACACGCTCAGTGGTAAACAAATTCCAAAGCAAGCCATGGTTGTTTTTTTTCTGCGAAATGTTGCTCTATGATTATCGCATGCTATAAGAAGGGCAATCCTATGAGAAAGGTAGATTTGCGCTTTGAGTTGTGCCAAAGATGGGCGTTTAAATGCGACACTGATGTTGCAGTTACGCCCAACCAAATCGGATTTTAAAAATTGTTTAAGAATTTTTGGTAAGTTTCTTCGAAAGTCAACATGTTACAAAGATACTTTCCTAACAATTGGAAAATATTGTTTAAGCGGGCATTTTTGCGTATTTTTATATCAATAGCGTATTTGTTTATGTGTGTGGTTATTTCTTGTGACACAGTTGAATGAAGGATAACCGTAAAGGTTTTGTAAATTTGATCTATATTTCAGGATTTTCAATAGCACTGAATGCTTTGATTTCATTATATGAAAACGGCGACAAATAGCTAGCGAGTACCCGGGTTATAAAGAGGGTGCCTCTCTGCCCTCTTTAAATAAGAGATGGTCGCAACAAACGCACTGTAAGTTTTAACTACTCCAAATTTGCGAAAGAAAAGGACTCACTCAGATAACTTTTGGCACGTTCTGTTAACCATTAGACTATCAGAGCAATGGTTTCTTTGTCAGGTAATTTTTTATTTTGATTATTTTTTTCCTCCCCCTTATATTTATCTAAAATTGTAAATCAACAAAAAAAAAACAGTTTTCTTCAACTTTCATTAATTAAAATATTTTTGATTTTCTTTTAACTTAAAGTAAGTTTGGTTCATACATATACAACTTAATATTTTAAAATACTTATTTACAGCTGCTACAAATTATATTTCTACAACAAGCTCCGTAAAAATATTGTGATTGCATATATCAAAAAAAACGAAAGTCTCTTTTCACTACTAGACAACTCCTTAAAAATTTAAAAAAATTAAAGAATCATATAGTAAATTAATAAGTTAGTTTATTCGTTTTTAAATACTTAAATAGCCATAATACACGTTCTTAACTGTTACAAGCTTGTCTTATCCGTGTTAAAACTTTGTATAACTATGTCAGTGTTTCAGACATTGAAGTGTAATTTTTAGGAGAAGTGCGCCTGGGGCAATGAAAGGTAGAAATTACTGTGCCCAGGGTTTTAATTTTTTCTCCAAACAAATCAAAAATTTTTTAAACGATACTACAAGCTATAAAGCAGTGAGCAGCTTTGCATTGCCATTCTTTTTTATATATAGGTGTCTATGACTAAACTAACTTTAGTTGAAATAAGTATATCATAAAAAAAATTCAGCCACCTCTCCGCCAATCTCTGACCTAACACTGATCAAGATTTTATCGTACTTATTTAAAATGTAAATCGTTACTAACGTAATATTGAAGAGCATTTGACTTAAAATCAAGGGAGTACAAAGTTTATTTTTTGATTTTTTATAGCATTTTCTCATATTATTTGACCTATATCACCCTCACCAAAAGTGCATTACCCAGAGTCACATGTGATAACTTCAAAACGTCTTTCAGAACTTATAAAGCTGATGTACCAATATTCAATTGCACATACAAATCTACATCCCTACAAAGAAGAATATATATGCATGCCTACAAACAGTGTGCATACATTATTTATCATCATAAACCACGCCTCCTGCCATCTAATTCCAACAAGAAAACTCTACTTAAAATGTTACATTGTTGTTGGCAGTGCAAAAATAAAAGCAAAGGCATGAGAGATATAACACATATGTACAGTAAGTATGTATACAGCACAAGCATTAAATATATAACAGAGCAACTCTCTCTTGTATTTGTAAGTTACTGATCTGCATTGGTCAATGGAATGAGAACACAACATTGTATTTGTGAGAAGCACACACATATATAAATGCGTATATATGTATGAAGGAATGTATAGAGCGCTAAAGTAAATAAGATCACCTGAGATGGCAATAAAATGTCAGCGTCGGTAGATAGAGTGAACAACCAAAGCAACAAAACAGTCAACTAAATAATTGTATAATCACACACTCATGCGATCTGAGAGTGAATGTATTCATAGGCGTTCTCGCTCGCACTAACATCACATACTTGCTGGAGTTGGAAAAAGGGAAAAAATAAGGTTCGGCATCAGGATTTTTGTGTAACAGTTAGTTGGTAGTTGCTATGTGAGGGGAAATGAAAGAGAAATGGCAGATTCGCATAGAAACCGATAAACAATTTAACAGTACTATTGACTTTGTTTCTGATATTTGAATATTCTTCTTATAATTGCAATACATATCTACTTTCATATGTATATTTATATTTGCATGCCTGCAGTGTATGTAAACATTACGTAGGTGAAACTGCAAAACCTCGTAAGCTATATTTGTGTCAAAAACTTTCATAGGCCCCTGCCATTCACAGCTATTAATTTATTCTCAAGAAAACTATATGTTTGTTTGGAAAATAATTAAAGGAGCCAATCTTGCTGGGAACCTTTTCCATAAAGTCATTTTTCGTTTTTGAGTCAAGCAATTCGTAATTAAAAATAGCCTAACTGAGATATCACTTACGCCGTTTTTGCAGTGTCAGCGACGATTATAAACATATACACATATATCTAAGTATATATTTTTGTGGCTACACGTTTGCCGTCGGCTATGCGAGGTTTTGCTATTAGCTGTCATATGTGCATTTAAGAATGGAGGCAATATCTAGCGCTAAGAGCGAAATACTAGTTACATTTCATTAAGCTACACACTAAACGATGAAAAATACAGCATGAAAAACCAAAAGTAGGTGTTTACTTAAAATTTACGGCAACCACTACATAAAAAGACCAAAAATCATATAACGAATATCATCTTTAATAAAACAAAACGATAATAATTAGCTCTAAAATGTATTCATATTAATAAAACTTCAAAAAAAAACCACCAAAACCAAACTTAATCTCTCATATAACATATGTTTATATAACAGAGTAAGCGCAATTAATAAATTGCCGTAACTCGCTCTCACTTATTTTTTTACACAAAATATAATTCTCTCTTGCTTTTTGCATTCACACTCCCATCGACAATAATAACTAAAATCGGAAACCATAAAAAAATTAAAAAAGCAGCGTCATTGCCCGTTAGCCGCCTTATTTTCTGCTTCTTCCTCTCCAATAACAACCAACAAAATTCGCCTCCATTATGAAATGTTTCATTCTTCTACTCGCAACTACTGCTCGTTTATGCGCTGTAGTTATTGTTGTTGACATCAACTTCGCTATGCTTGTAATAACGGTGCTGGTGCTCTGATTGTGTTAATCGAGCCAATCAAATGCTACACTATATCGTTGTTGTCTCGTTGCAGTCGTCGTTTAAAGTAAAGGACGACGACGACATCGCCTCAAGTGCTGATTTTTATTTTTGTATACTTGCATACATACATAGTATTATTGTTGTTTTAACAGTCTACAATGCTCCAATAGTGAGTTGTGATCGAAAAGCAAAGTAAATAGATAAAACAAGTTATGAGAAATATTTTGTTAACTTAGATGAGTACGAAAGAGCGTATGTAGAGAAGAAGGAGATTTATTTGAGCATGAGCACCACCAACTTTAACCAATACATTTTAGCGCAATGAGTTTACTCCATGTAGCTGCGCAACGTCGACTGCGCTGTAGCTTAAGTTGGTAGTAGAGCGCAGTGTAAGGCACATTCGTTTTGCAGCGGAATTTAGCTAATACTGGCTTTGCAGTGACTGTATAAAGTAACAGTCATAGATTGCTGTAGGATTTTGAAAATCCCCAGCTTTTAAGCCGTTGCTGTACCTACTTGCCTATTATGATTTACACCATTTGTATTAAAATTGTTTATATACTAACATCGTTTTCGTTCAGTTTTATTTATTTTAAGTTTTTTTATGCCAAAAACACAATTTAAACTGGATTTATGCGAACATTTTATTTGAAACCACTCTGAAGGCTATTTCGTATGAACCGCTTTTTTTTAATCTAAACTTCATATTTTACTATAAAAATTTTACTGCAAAATTAATGATTAGGAAAGTTATTATCTTGTTTAATGAAATATGAGTATATAAAAAAAAGAACATACATATATTTATATAGTTATGCATTTGAACAAAGCATAATGTTCGCAACCTAATGGCTCATTAAAATTCTTCCTTCTTAGTAATGTATGTTGTGGCATTTAAAATCACATAATATTTAAAAATAACAGTTATTTATGTTTGTATTATAGGTGGAATGTTGTTAAGCAGTATATATATTTATGGCCTTTTCTATGGTAATTTATATGTGCATCTAAAGCGAAATAGCAATGGCTTCTGGAGTCATTTGGAAATTTATTTAGAAATGTATATACCTTATAGTGTATATGCCTTATACTGGCAGCACCGAAATTCAGGGGCTACGGTAGTTCGGTCATGTTATACGAATAAATTAAGATTTTCCGACACATAAATACCTTTTCAGAGACAGCCAACATTCACATCAGAGATAAGTCTAGGCATCTCTACCTTACAGTACGGCATACTTTCAAACCAAAATCATTTCTTGAACCCGAGGAAACCTTTATATATTGGTAGATTTGGATTGACTAATCAATTTACGGTAGAATGTTATCCTAAGGCCAATTCAAGGTTCTTTTAAAAATTGTCATGTACTTTTTAGTAGCCATTGTCCTCTTTCTTACTCATTCTTTCAGAACTCAAATGCACGATTTGACGTGCTGTATTTCATACCATAATTTAACATACCAACAACTTTCAAAATGATAGATTCTGGCTAAAATATCTTAATTTGTACATGCAATACTTTACAGAATGCATGTCTTTACATTAGAACCAAAGCCTAGCATCAGACCTGCTCTGTTGTTAACACTAGCAGACTTTAAAGAAGGCATTTGCTTACAGACGTACGAAAGATTTTAGCAGCGAACTTGCTTTACATAACTGGTACATCTGCACGTGAGAGCATGTGAGTAACAGAGGTTTTATTACCATAGTATGCTGTAAACTGTTAAGTCGAATACATAACATATTAATGAAAGGATAGAGCGGGTAAAGTATGCCAAACAGAAAATTACACAGTGAACAGAAGAAACAGAATTTGTTTTAATAATTTCTAGTGGTACTGCATTTAACTTAATATTTTTCCATACCCGAAAATATTCATAAAATTTTAGTAATATTCTTTGTATACGTGAAAAAAAAATAGTATAAAATTTTGTTTGTGTAGAGTACACTAATAAATTATCTTGTGGTGTGTACGAAGTCTGGCTCACAGCGTGCAACAGAGAATTTTTTATTATTTTTCGGTAGTACTGTATTTAACAAAAGTACTATTTTTAAATGCTACATTTTTGTGTACACAATATAATTTATAAATATTCTTTTTATATAGTGAAAAATAAATTAACAAATTTTTTTTTTTAAATGTTATACTTTTTATAAATTGATTGCGGTTTCATTAAAAAACGATTTCTAGCAAAATAAAACAAATATCAATATTTAGCTCCCAAGCATTCAAATTTAAACCTTTCTAAATGATACTGTAAAAAAAGCCTTGATGTAGTATAATGCTCAGTTTTTAAATTTCGGCTTTCTATAATTTTTAAATTTCATAGCTTCCATAAAATTTATTGGAAAATATTGTAAATATAATGTTACGAACTTTCTGAGAAGGTTTTATCAACTCCATCGGCAGAAATGTTGCATATAGCAAACAAATTTTCAGTCCCGAGAGCAACAAATTATACTTACTGTTCATTAAAATCGGAAAGAAAATTTTACTCCACATGAAATATTCGTTCTAATACCCTTGTGATTTCCGAAGGTACATAAGTATTTCAAGAAATTTGATTTAGCTGTGATTACTATTGAAGTAAATTAGTTTCTGAATTTAAAATGAAAGTACTCCAAAATTCCGTTAACATAAAAACCGGGCATGTAAACAAAATAAACTTACTTATGTTAAGATGTTCTTAAAAATTTAGTAAAATCTTTTGAAAATAGTTTTACATTACCAAAGATCCCACATATGCTGAAGCCTACATTTTTCTGTTAAAATTTTAAGTAACATTTTTAACATACATTTTTAATAGCATTAAACACTCCAAAGAAATGTTATATTAATTGTTAGACTTTACAGTCTGATGTTATTGTCCCTTTGATGTTAAGTAGCTGCGCAGTCGTCAGCACTGCGGCTGAGAAACAATTCTTATAACTTCAAGCTGAGCTGATCAGCTCACTTCGCGATACGCTGCTATGTTGCTGCAGATACTGACGCTATTGAGAGATGCTGCTGTTTGACGCTTCTTGCTCTGACTTCACGATTGCATTCATTAAACGTCCATCTTTGCGCATCCATCTGTCTAACTGTCTACTACTGATTGTCTACCAACCGGCTACATAGCAAGCCAGTTTACGCTGGCCTTTGTTACGTACATATCTCAATTTTATGCATTTACGTTTATGTGTGTGTATGTACGACGGCATGATGCCGCCGATTGCTTTGCAGAATGGCTTTGCAATATTTGGCTTTAGTGGTAGTTCGCGCTTCTTTCTTGCTGGTTGCTCGTTTGATCAGCAGCTTTATGAGATTACGACGGTGACGATCACGTACGCTCAGCTGCGCCGTTATACTTCAGACACCATAGAATATAGTACCAATCAGCCGGCACACGAAAAGACGACGGCAAATGCATAAACGCGGGACATATTTAAACAAAATATATTCGTTTAAAATGCTGTACGTGATAAAGTGCGAAAAATGACGGTAAAACTAATAAAAATAAGTGTTGTTTACTCGTGATGTGTTATTTATACTTAATGGAATTTTTTTGTGTATTCAATTATTGGATAATTGGGAGAGCCCTCGAAAGTAATTTCGCTAAGCTGTATTATGCTAAGATTGGTAAAGAAATGTTTATTCATTAGAAATAAATCATTGGAAGACCTGAGCCTTTTATTTGTGATATTTAAAAACTAAAACATGGTAAGAAATCCGATTAAGTGGGATGCTTTGAATAGTTTGAGTGAAAGTGCTACAGCAATTAAGTTACAAAAAAAGACTTTAAAAAGAAAAGTCAATCTGCAGCTGCATTGGTGTCACTCTTCTTCGCATATGACTTTCTTCTTCGCTCTGTTGCAAAGTTGTAATGTCAGTGGGCTTACTAAGCGCGCACGCTTACAGGGATATATATACATATAGTATCAACTTATCAATGAATGTATGTATATATGTACAGAAGTAAACAAATTGACACACAACATTACACACTTATCATCGCACCAGAAATGCTAACCGACTTGTCATAACCTACTGCATTCATAGCCACCTTAAAGCTTTTAGGTGCAAGTCTTTCTGCTTCTATTTACTCGCCGTTTTGTTATTTGCTTTTATTGACTACACCTTGGATTCAACAGCAAAACAACAACAAGGGTGTGTTCTTCTAATGTTAATATTATTTCAAAATCAACAGCGCAGCTTTACATGTTGCATAAACCAAATTAAACACAAAAATATTGCAAAAAAAGATAAAAAAAGAACAAGAAAATAAGTGAAAATTGCCAGCAATTAATAAGAGCAAATAAATAATGACAATTGCAAATAAAAGATTTATATTAAAAAAAAAAACAAAACACTTACTTCCTATAACGCTGTAGTATATTCGATATTCGGCTTACTCGTTATTGTTGGTGTTAAGAAGAAAATATATCGGTACATCATACTCATACTGTTTGTGGATATAATTTTCGAGATAAAGACTTTGTTTTAAATAATTTTCCATTAGACCACATCGATCCGTAATTGAAATCAGTTAAACAAAATATTTTAAAAATTTCATTAATTTTAAATATTTCTTCGTGGTGTGCAAAGAGGCATACAATACTCGATATCTTCTAGGAAAAATAGTTACCGTCGAAAAACTAAACGGAATACTAAACGTATCGATATTAACACAGCTTATTTGGCAGCGTAGGTAAAGGTGATATTTTTGTCACCAATAAAAAAAAAAGAACTAAAAAAGGAAAACACAAAAAGGCTGCTGCCAAAAAAAAACAATAAAAAAAACCAATTGTCATTCATTTTCGCATGTTCTTAAGGTCATTTAAAAATACTTGAAGTAAAAAAATTATGTAA
Source organism: Merzomyia westermanni (assembly GCA_949987695.1). NCBI lineage: Eukaryota > Metazoa > Arthropoda > Insecta > Diptera > Tephritidae > Merzomyia > Merzomyia westermanni. The sequence continues at coordinate 143,766,120 of OX465291.1, read as the reverse complement.
AATGTTGGGCCTTCCAAAAAATCAAACATCAATATTACATCACAAAAAACAGCAAGCCAACACACACGAAACAGGACGGGCTTACCTATTTATACCATACGAACAATGTAAAGGTCAAACGCGCATGTGCTTAACTCTACCTAAGCATACCTACTTACTAGAGATGGCAATGACGATATACTATTAATGTCGATGTTGCGAAAACCCGCAATTATTGAGTTTGCAGAACGCAACCAGAATTTTCCCACTGATATCGAACTAGTCTGAAAAGGACCACAATTGTAGCAGTAACATTGCAAAGTTAAGCAGAATACAGAAATGTTCTGAGTTGGGTATCTACAGTTTCATATTTAAATTTTGCTACTTCCGATATCAGGAGTTAAACTCGTGACATCTTCCATATGAGTCGTGCACTTGCCCAGTATACTGGGAGTCATTTGATATATTTCCACTCACCATAATTGAAAGAAAATTTTTATACATGTATTTCCAAGCATTTACTCAGAATATGACTTTCTCTTTACAATGAAATAGTCATTCATGGTGGAAAATTATGTATATTATTTTTTAATAGTGAACATAAATTTTCATTGAAACAAATTTACGTCGGAAATACAAAAAAACGAATGCAGTATTGAAAAAGAGATGATGAATTTTTAGTTTGTAAAAGCAATTGCTGAAAAAAAACAATAAATTACTAACATATGTTGTACATAAACAAGTGGAGAGATACTAAAACAAAATATCTCTGAAACCTTAAATAATAAAAGCAATTTATCTAACGAACTGCGTGACTACGGGTCAAGTATTTCATTTCGAAGCTTAGCAGGAGGCTACTGATTTGCAAACAAGGTATGTATATAAAGCTTATATATAAGGGGGCATGGCTGGTTAAAATTTTTGTTTATGATTTTGTATCGTTTGATTAAATTTAAAGCGTAACTTGATGCCCTAGTGCTGCGAAGAACATTTTACAACCAAAATCCCACGCCTGGGAACTCCGCTTACTGTTACTAAATCAAAAGTCGACGATTGGGGAACTGAATAAATTTTTGCATTATATTCACTTAAATTTGTTCCATATGTCCGTTTTACACATTTATCCAACTTAAGTTCTTCAAAAGTTTTCAAATATTTTTCGTAACATAAATCCATACAAAGCCAATTTCACATTCACTAAAAGACTTAAGACACGAACTTTTACTTTTAGGCATGGATTTCACAATGGTACCAAACCAACTATCCTCGCAAATGTACTAATAGTATCTTGATTTGAAACATTTTGAGCTTTTATTAAAGACAACATCTGACCAATGGTTGGGCAGAGTCCTTTTAACTATATATGATAGTAAACACTAATTTAGATATATATGTGGTCAAGATTTTATCTAAAACTTATCCTATAAAACTTGAGCACATCTTGAAAACTGTGCGAAACTGCATTATTATCTTGAAAAAAAATTGTATATGTCACCCACTGGTGAAAGTACATTAAGAGGAAGATCCACCACTCCAATGGAAACATGAAATGGAAACCGATTTGGTATGCAGACGTGCTTCCTATTTGCGCCAGTTGGCAGAGAAAAGAAACGGCTAGCGCGCTAGTGGAGGGGAAAAATCGTGTAGATGGTTAAGCATCATTTAAAGAAAGAAAGAAAGAAGGAAAGCATAAACGTGTCTGCCTTTGGTTCACATGTGAACTAATAGTGCGAGATATACAATGTAGGGAAGTTTTCTGACCCATCTCGGCAGCAAAAGTCTAGATATCTATAACAAAACTATGCTGTATGAAAATATCCATTACCCAAAAACTTTTAAAAGGGCAGGCAATTTACAATAGGTGTCCTTGTAGTGATAATGGAAATTGTTTTGGTAGGACATATTTACGAAAATATCATTATAAAGTATTTCTTTAACACTAGAAAGACCAGAGGGGTCAAATAACCACAATTACATTTTTGAAGGAATATATTAACAGATCCACAGCCTGCTAACCATTTTTGTTTATCACGTTTAACACTTCAACTTTTTATATGTAAATATTATATAAATAAATTAGAAGATGTATAGATTATTTGAAAAAACCGGAGGACCCAGAAGACTCTATGAAAAATTCCATTGCTTCAGGAGGCGTTACGCTCCTTCTCCCTAAGCGACCTGTTTCCTGGCTTCGTCATATATTAACCTCAAATATCTCCTTATAAATTTTAAGTTTTATATGTTATCTTTCCCAAACATCTATTGTTTTTTAAGGTGTTAGATATTAACCTGCTATAACTCTATGCCGGTGGCCAAAGATTCACTCTGTAAATATTTAACATTGGCTGATTGATTTCTAAACCTATGCAAAAACAAAGATGTCTTGTTTTTAATATTTTTATGGCATAGTTTAAGTCTTCAGCATTTTATATCTATACATATTAGATAGTATGCATGTATATGCTTTTATTTTTCTTTCTCTGCAAGTGTTTGGAAATGAAAAGTTTATAATATTTATGTCAGACAGTACCATAGTAGCACAACAAGAAACGTGTTTTATAGGCTTCGGGCATATTAAATTCATAAAACTGGCGCACCTGTCCCAAACTCATAACATAAATATGTATATATGTTAATAAGGATGTAATATTATAATTAGATAAACACAAAAATATTTCATGTTTATTAATAAAGGGGTGGTGCCGCTCTTATTAAAGTTACATTTCATTTTTCAAACTTTTGGCTTCTTAAATTTGTGACTACTCTTCGTTATGAATTTTATTAAAATTATTAGCTGCTAACACAAAAGAGATATAACAACTAATACTAAAGTAAGGTGTTTTAAAACATATTAATATTTAGTTAGATTGAATTTTTATTATTATACATATTGGGTTTGTAATTTTTTTTTTAATAAAAACAAAGCGTGTTGGCCTTGGCGGTATTTTTTAGTGGAATATAAGACATTTATATGACATATCTATGAATACTATTAACGCAGATATATGAAATTATTGTATTGGTATATATTTTAAACCGAAACCGTACTCGATTAAAACCGATCCGTTTATCGAAACCAAAACCTTTCCAAAGGGGAAACCGGCTAAAAACGTTTTGACTTTTTTTACTTCATTTTGTGGACAAAATAGCTGGTACCCTAGTTAATTTTTATCGCAGATTGCCGAGCAAGCTTACAAAATACGCATTTTTACTTCAGATATATTTACATATATGTAGAATCCACTGAATACAGGTATCGAAAAAAATCTATAAAATGTGTTAATTTATAAAACTTTTTGGGCTAAATTTTATAAACTTAATTGATACTGCCAGACCCAACAGTTGATATATAACAGCTGATATATAATTGCCTGTATTTGTACTCTCTCCTCTCTTCATCGTCATCATCTTCTTCTACCTCTTCATATAATCATGCAATTTCTTCATATCTTACTACTATTACTTACCCACGTTCTTCAACCTACTTTTTTCTCTCCAGCATACTTCTCGTTGTTTTAGCAGCAGAAATACGCTTTCTAAGGCACTATTCACATTTGTTTGGGAGGTGCCATGCCGTCCTTTCTTACCCAATCTTCTTTGAGGGTGGTGTGCCGAAATTGTACTTAACGAATATATCGGTGTTTAAGAAATTACATTTAAAAATTTTTAAACTATTTTCTTAGTATTTGCCCTATTTTGCGTCGTTTAGATGGTATATACAGTTTTTTCTGCTGGCTAACAAAATATTCAATTGTGACAAAAAATCATTTGAATTGAAAGCAAAAAAATAAAAATAATCGAGCTGAAAAAATTATGAGCGCTCGCAATTTTGGTTGATATCTTGCAAGCGACAAGTTGAGATTTGATTTTTAAAAGGAAATTTAAAATTTTGGAAGAAAATCGAGGGTCGGTCGTACTTTCGTATTTGTATGAGATTTGATTTTTTTTTTTTTATCTTACATAGTTTTTTTATGCATATGTCGCTAAGTGCTAACCAAAAAAAATGTCTCTTCAAATTGTTTTAATTTTATGAATGATTCTGGAATTTATTTAATATTTGTCATATGTCATTTAATAATTTAATGAATACGTTGCTACGAGAAATATCGCTCATGCGCACTTACCGTAAGCATGCCAAAAATGAACTAGTACACGCTCATACTGTATTACATTACAGGCACAGTACTCACCATATACGCTTACAATTCAATATAAAAAAGTTAGCAAACAATAATGTACAATTATAAATTTATGATTACAACTCAACAAATCAAAGTATATCAGAATTTATATGAAGTAGGAATTTGAGAATTAAGGAATTAAAGCAAATACCAGAGTCTTAGGAAAATCTAGCTTAATGTAGGCGTGAACTCCAGTATATCTGCTTGTATTATTACTATCGTTCATACGACCCACATCTTGTGCAAGTCTTTTAAAAAATTTATAAGTGCACTTGATATCCTAATTTTTTTTAAATTTAATAAAAGGGCGAGCTTATATACTGTAAACTACAACTATGCTTCACTTAGATAAATTTAATTCTAAATTGTTCCAGAAATTCCCATAAGTAGCTTTTTCTCTTTGCTAAAACATATTTCCATTTTTTTAGATGTATCTACATTTTTTGAAATACCTTTCACATTTGTTAAATTTCGTTAACCCATTTTTTCTTTATTAAACATTTTTTTTTAAATACATTTGATAGTACATAAACTTTATTTACGTTTTGCCATTATCTGAAATTTAATTTGCAAAGTTGCGCATTTCATAGCCTGAGTGAAAGATCAACCTTTCTCAGCAAAATGTCGAAAAATGTCCTATATCAATGCAAATTAAATACATTTTTAGCGGTGATGGGTTCTTTTTCGATTCAATGCTGAAATATTGGGGTTTAAATTAAATAGAACGTTGCTCAAATATATTTTTAGATAGGGTTATTAACAAAATGTGGAAAGTACTATTTGTTATTAAAAGTACCTATTAAGTGTATGCGTGAGACACATAACAATTGTGTGTAGTTTACAACTAGTAACTGTAGCTTAGTTATTAAGTAGGTTATTACAGGCTTAAACTGCAACGAAAAAATAAAAAACATTTCATTGCATGCGGATAAATACTTTTAGCGATTAGAAAAAAGCGCGACTCAAACATATTAAGTATTTTTGTTAATAAAGGTGTATCGCTAGTTCTTAATACAAATAAAATTTTAAGAAGTGCATCTACGACATGCATGTATTAGTGTATAAATGTAGCAATTTTACATCTTTACATCTTTAAATGTAACAATATTACATCAAATTAACTTGAAATAGTCTAATATATTTCTGTCGCGTATTGCTTTTATTAACACGAATATGCTTGAAGTCGCTTAATACTCTTATCCTATAAATAAAAATTAATGTGTGTCTGCGTGTATTTTAGAGGCGTCCCAAGTACTTAACCGATCTTTATGAAATATTAACAGCAGATTCTTGGGTTCACTGAGTACAACATAGGCTACATATATAGTTTGTAAAGTAGGCGTGGCCCCCAGGCTAAGAAAAAATTTTAATTTCTCATAGCTCTGACCGTTTTTGGTCTACATTAATGATATCTGGATATATATGTCCTTTAGTCAAGGTTTCCATAATTTTAGGAAAAAGAGCGGTACCACGCCCACATACTTTTTTGTGTTGTTTTTCCTTCATTCATGTCCAAAGCATATTGTCGATCTCTATGACAGTACTACAGTGCGTTCAGGAGTCCGCTAGATACGGCACAGGCCATATATTGCTTTTGCAAATGTCACTAGGCTTGATAAAATTGCAATTTGCCTAACTAGGAATTTATTTGGTTCAAACTAATGATATTTCAAATATAAATGTGTGTTCTATATATAAAAATAAACCTTGGAAAAAGTTATCTTTAACAAGCCTTATAATATGTTAATTCGCTATATCTTCGAAACTATGCACATATCAGTAAAAGCAGAGGAAAAGGGATGAGGGGAGTAGGAAGAGTAGATGGGAGATGTAGAGGAAAATGAAGGGGATAAAGAATTGGAATGGAAGACGGCGGTTGGAGTAAAATTTTAGGGGAGAAACAAGAGGAAGATTTAGCTATAAATGAAGAGGGAAAAGAGTACAGCTTGTCAAATGTGGGCAAGCAAATTTTTGTGCAGCAAAACGTGTGCGAAGTCTGCCAGTAATTAATATAGATGCATGTGATATGAAAAAAAATTTACTAATAATTGTTATTTGAGCTTTTACTCTGCTTTAATGTATTACTTATTACATAAAAGTGATTATAAATATTTTTATTTTTCTTAGGGTTTATTTTTATTTTCAAATTTCACTGCCTATTTTGCATTGCATTAATTTTCGAATTGTTCATTTTTCTACATGTTGTGTCTCGTAACCAGCAACACTCATCCGCAAATTAACAAGTCAAGGTCGTTTTGGCTCGCCGCTTGTTTCATTGTGCGATGAGAAGTGAGTTGTAGTATTATTTAGCTGCGATTTGCGAGTCTACATTAAATATTATGCAAATTGTTCTACAAGCAAGCTAGAATTCACACACATGTGTACATACATACTTGCGGATGCTTTAAAGTGCGCAAAAGGCTAACGAAGAATAAGAACATATATGAAAGAATAAATTTACAAGCATACTAAATATTTACAATAGCTTTATGCATTGAAATACATTCATACATATATACATAAGTATTTATCAGCTAAACTATCTACAAATGTAACGCCGTATCTATTTTTCAAGCAAGCTGTTTCTCGTTTTTTTTCCATTGCGGTAAGCGGTAGGAAAGATGCAACTTTAGACATGGTGTGCCTTATGGTTGTAAATAGTAGTTTTTGCTATTGTCACTCGGAGTCTTGGCGCTCTAGCTTGTTTGTTGTTATGTATTTAGAATTTAGATGTTAGAAACAGAAAGAAAAAATCATAGAAATAAACAAATATATATACATTTGTAACAATGCGAAGCATCTCAAAAAAAGTGTAAAAGCTCATTTTTCGTTAGGAATTTTTGCTAGCTTTTTTAGGTGCTAAATAAAACGCTCAACCAGCTGTTGCATACACCTGTTTTCGTTTAACAAGTGCAAAGCGGACCATTGACTTTTTGTAGCAGTGAATCGATACAAGCCCAGGTTGATACAAACATTAGACGGTGCCAAAAAAACATATTTTTTTTAATATTGATATTGTTTTTTAGAATGGCTAAATCGTGAAAGTTTCAGATTTAAATATTACTTTTAAGAATATATATTATTTTTCGTTCAGCTTGTTTAAGAATGGTTTTTTTAAGTGTCAAACTATTGAAGTCGAAAATTGAGCTGCTTATAATTTTGGAAGAAATTTAATTTCACCTAGAAAAACAATAAAGCCTCGATCAACCAGGTTATATACTAAATTTTAAGCTTATGCTGAGAGGATACTAGTTTGCTCTAGTTGTCGAATGAACGGCTGAGCAGAAATTTTTACATAGCTTGATCAATTATTTTCTTCCATTCTGATCATTTTTTATGTATATCAACATATATCTTTATTCGTGTTTGCCGTTTCAATCTACTCCTTACCCGCTAAGAATATAAACTTCTAAGCACAAGTAATTTGTATAACAAGTACTTGCAGTAGGTGCAGCTCATTGCTTTGGGCATATTAATATTTTGCTCTCGTTGTTAGATTCGTCTTCAGCTAAGTTGTCTTTTCGCTCTATTTGCGGCGTCTTCTGCAGTCATTTTGTATTCATTTTTCGTTTAGAATCTTCTGCTTTGTTAGCATTTCAGATGGTGCTTTATTAAAACAAGAAAATCTGGGTGCAGCAATAACAGATTGAAAGTGTTTCAATTTATTGCTGTATTGTATTTGTATTTAATTTTTACAGCTTGCAAAATATATTTTATGCTAAAAGCTAATAAATTCTGACTTTTTGTAATGTTGCTTTTACATTAAAGTTGCTCGTACATATATTTCCATCGGATTTAATAGTGCCTTTAAGCATCCTGGTATATAAAGGCATAAATAATCAACTTAAAAAAGGGCCTATTTCTAAAAAAATATGTACATCGTCGAACTTTATTTCAAGAATTAAACAAAACAAAATAAAATAAAATAAAATAAAATAAAATAAAATAAAATAAAATAAAATAAAATGAAATAAAATAATATTAAACAAAATAAAATAAAATAAAATTAAATAATTGCTTCCTTATGCCAACAATTTTTGTTGATTTGAAATAAAATAAAGAAAATAAAGCAAAACAAAACAAAATAAAAGAAAAAAAATAAAACTATAAAAATAAAATAAGATAAAATAAAGAAAAAAAATATAAAATAAAATAAAATTAAAACATAATAAAATAAAGTAAAGGAAATAAACCATAACGCAATAAAAAAATAAATAAAAAATAAATTAAATAAAATACAATCAAATAAAACAAAACAAAATAAAGAAAAGTAAAATAAAATAAAATAAAATAAAAAAATAAATAAAATTAAATAAAATTAAATCTAATAAAATAAAATAGAATAAAATAAACTAAAACAAAATAAAGCAAAATAAAATGAAATAAAATAAAATAAATAAAACTAAATCTAATAAAATAAACTAAAATAAAATAAAATAAAATAAAATAGAATATAAACTAAAATAAAATAAAATAACAGTTGTTTCTATGATACCATGATAAATCTCTTCAATGACGTTTTCCTGGCAGTGGGGCTTGAACCCGCACTCCTGTGTTTATGATCAATTGTCAGTTTGTGTGTAGTTTTTGTTATTGTTTTTCTCAATGCTTTCTTTATTATAATAGTACTTTTTTTTCTTACAGATTTTCTTGAAAGTTGGTAACAGAAGCGGCCATTACAATGATGAATCAGGATAATCCGTATGCGGTAAGCAGTGACAAAAATGACTCGAAAATTTTTGAAAATTCGAAATAAACTAGGAAACAAACCAAATAATAATTTGAACATTTTTTCGATCATTTATAGCTATTTAGCACATATGTATGTGCATGTCTTACTACCATAACCAGACTTACAGTGTAAATTGTGTGCAGAAACCAACAAATGCTTATTCGTTTAGTAGCAAAAATGTCGATATGGTGGTCCCAATTTCAGGTGTTAATCGAATAGATGACATTTATCCACTAAAGTTTTACGAGCACACACAAATTTTTTATGCTGACAAATGATAAAAAATGGAAGACCAACAAAAATTAATAACTTGAAAATTACTCTGAGCTAGTTGTAGACATACCTAAGGAGATTTGCGTACTTCCAAACAAAAAATTTCAGTTTAAATGTAGGTTATTTTGTTTGAATTTAAGGTTTGTAATTTGATGCCGGAAAGCTGGATTTCTCAGTATAAGTATAAGGGGTGTACACTATCAAAATATTGTAGTGTCCTGTCCCCAGTATTAATTACTTTATACTTCTAAAACTCAAATTCGTAAAACGACTGTACGAAAATAGGTAACGGTCGGAGTGTTCTTGCTTTGTGCTTAGCATAATCTTCAATAAAATTCCATAAATGCTCCTAATAGTGACTACAAAAAAGTATCATAAATGGCTACACTTATTTGGTTGTTCTGGGTTATAGTTTATGAGAATTTATAGAGGCTACTAAAATCAAGATTATCATCATAAACCAGCAACTTACCGATTTTGTTATAGACTCACTATAGGGAGACGCTTTATCTATGCCACATTTGAGTTTCAATGACCCCTAGAAGCTTTTCCCACTCCAGGTTGGTATTCCTCAGAGAAGTGAAATGTAATACCTTGCCCACATTTGCAGTACTGAGGATACGAAAAGCATTTAAAGTATTTAATTTCAAAACAAATAGTTAGTCAGACTAAAACAAAGGAAAAACAAAGGTTATAAAAATGTTTATAAGACATACTAAAAACAGCAACAAAAAATTATTACCGTATTAGAAAACAAAATATTAAGTACTTATGTCGATAACATTTCCTGTATACTAACAAATAAAATATGAACTGTCATTGGAACGTTATCTTCATTTATTTGTTGTTCTTGCCTGCCCAGTGTTGCATGAATTGATAGACTATTTCGACTTTGATTTGATTTCTACAACCAATCAACACATTTTAAACAATATATTAGTATTATCCAAAGATATGACATGTGGTGATGTGCTCATTAAATTAAGTTTTTACTTATCTCATTTAATAATGCCTAGAAAATGGAACTTGTTCTTTACGTCAGCTTACTAGCTAGCTTTGACTTGACTGTGCAAATGATGTGTGATGTCATGGCTTTAACAATCGAAGCATTTTATTATAGGAAATCAATATCAAATCAATAACTCTTGTAGTATAATATACATAAGTAAGTGGAATTTAGCATTTATTAAGCACTTGTATTTAACAGATTTGTAAAGCATTAATTAAGTTGAAGATGATTGTTAATTACGAATTTTATTTCATCTTCTGAACTACTAGAACATTAATGGAGTTCTATTGAAATGAGTTGAGCAGTAGTAGACTTCGAGGTGTTAGAACATAAGCATTTATGTGATGTTAGGGCAAGGTAGCAGGTTGCTGGGTGAAGGCCAGTGAGATGTTCAGCAATGATGAGTTATGAGCTACTTATACTAGCAGTTTAATTAAATGATAATTAGTTTGACAGAAAGGTGCACAAAAGCAGCGAAACTAGTATATTTATAAGTATGTATGTAAGTATATGTAAATTGGTAAATCTTAAATATGCACTAGCGAACTTTCGGCATATTAACAGATAAGCTACAAGTCTAAAATAAAAAAAAAAATGAAATAAAATAAAATAAAAGAACCTAAAAGAAAAAAAAAATTAAGCGAAATAATATAAAATAAAATAAAAAAAAGAAATAAATTAAAATAAAATACAGTCATATGAAACAAAATAATATAAAATAAAGTAAAATAAAATAAAATAAAAAAAAGTAAAATAAACGAAACTAATATAAAATAAATTCAAATAAACCAAAATAAAAAAAAACAACTAAATAAAATAAAATAAAATGAAAAAATAACATTAAATAAAATAAAATAAAATAAAATAAAATAAAATAAAATAAAATATAATAAAGTAAAATACAATAAAAAAAAATAAACAAAAAATTAAATAAAATAAACTAAAAGAAAAAAAAAATTAAACGAAATAATATAAAATAAAATAAAAAAAAGAAATAAATTAAAATAAAATACAGTCATATACAACAAAATAATATAAAATAAAGTAAAATAAAATAAAACTAAATAAAATGAAATAAAATGAAAAAAATAACATAAAATAAAATAAAATATAATAAAGTAAAATACAATAAAAAAAATAAAATAAAATAAAATTAAATTAAATTAAATTAACAAAACAAAATAAAATTAAGAAAAAATAAATTAAAATAACATAAAACAAAGTAAAATAAAATACAATGATATAAAATTAAATAAAGCAAAATAAAACGAAATAAAATAATATAATATAAATTAAAATAAAATCAAATAAAAAAAATTAAACTAAATAAAATAAAATAAAAAATAGTTTTGTAAGCTTAACGAGCTCAAGACCAGTTGATAATAATTCTTAGTTAATTATTATTATTTTTGATAAGAGGAAAAATTGAAAGCAACAAACATATACAGGCTATAGTAGTATAGTATATTATATGTTTGTTGCTTACAATTTTTCCTCTAATCAAAAATAAGAATAATTAACTAGGAATTATTATCAACTGGTCTTGAGCTCGTTAAACTTACAAAAATATGTAAAAATGAACAGACCATAAAAACCAACAACAAAACAAAATAAAAAATAAAATTAACTTAAATTAAATTAAATATAGAATAAAAATAAAAAAAAAATTTATTAAATTAAATGCAAAAATAAAATAAAATAAGACAAAACTAAACATAAGTAAACGAAATAAAAAAATAAAATAAAATAAAATAAAATAAAATAAAATAAGACAAACTAAACTAAAATAAATTTAAATGAAATGAAATAAAATAAAATAAAATAAAATAAAGTAAAATAAAATAAAATAAAAAAAGCAAATAAAATGAAAAAAATAAAATTAACTTAAATTAAATTAAATATAGAATAAAAATAAAAAAAAATTTATTAAATTAAATGCAAAAATAAAATAAAATAAGACAAAACTAAACATAAATAAACGAAATAAAAAAATAAAATAAAATAAAATAAAATAAAATAAGACAAACTAAACTAAAATAAATTTAAATGAAATGAAATAAAATAAAATAAAATAAAATAAAATAAAATAAAATAAAGTAAAATAAAATAAAATAAAATAAAAAAAGCAAATAAAATGAAAAAAATAAAATTAAATTAAATAAAGTGAAATTAAATAAAAGCAAATAAATTAAACTAAAAAAAATAAAATATAATGAAATTAAATTAAGTAAAATATAACAAAATAAATTAATTTCAAAGTTAAATTAACAGTATTAGGCGAACTCTGGTGTTATTAAAACATCAGTGCAATATGATGCAGATTTATTAAAATTTTTTTACCAATAGGCGTTGATGAGCATATATACATATTTGTTAATATTTTTATTTGGTATTAATGAAAACATTTTAATGTCGAATTAATGCACAAATTTTAAATTGATGATTTTAAATGAGACCAAATTAGGTGACGGAAAAAATATGAGAGTAACGTAAGAAAGGCGGCAAGTTAGTTATCATAACACTACCATATTATTAAAATATTTATGTATAATTAAATTAGAATATGAATAGCGCTATATAAATGAGGTTTGCACAAGGGCGGGAATCCAAACATTTCCGGTTTCTGTGGAATATATTAACGTGACTTAGGTCAGTTTATGTATAATTTCGAATAATGATGCTAATGAATATAGAACTCATAATTGTGATTGTTATGGAAAATTCTCAGTCTATTAAAATTAGAGTACACGCCGGTCGTTGTAGTGGGTAGTATGCTGGCCTTTAATGTGGAAAGTCACAGGCTAAGATTTTTGACTAACATTTTTCACACCGAAAATGGGCATCTCGTATTTTGCCCCCCCCTTGTTGTGCTTTTATGTGGAATTAATATCTTTATATCTCTTTTGAGAAACATATAACACACATTTTTTCGTTGCTGATGTTCTTATTTACTCTTTACTTTGAGGAACTTGGTGCAGCTCTCATTGTGTAGAGTTTTGCTACCACTTACTTGACTAAGCGCTTATTTATTAAATTCAGGCACTTAAAACGTCAAGCTCACCTGTCGCCAATACCAATATTTTCCGGTGATAAATATCAAATCAAACATATATGCATACAAACTTATATACTTATACAGCCAGTTATATTTTTAGATCTGTACTCATCACAGCTTTACTAATTAAAATCCTATTTCTACATACATATATACATATCCATTAACTGAAATTTATAACCAAACAAGCTATGTTGCTTAGGTTAATTGAGCTAAAGTGACAGGTTCGTTATAAAATTAGTTGATTTGCTGGCTAAAGTGGAACGAAATATTTTCTGTTTTCAATCTTTTATTTATGTACATACATACATTTAACAAACCAAGGCATTTGTGCTTGTGTTATTTAATTCGGAGCATATTTTAATAATCTCATCCAATATTTATGCATATTTTTAGTACACAGCCACATAACTTTAACATTATCTTAAAAAATTAGATTAAAAATATAGATAATTTTTAAATTAAGAGAAACTCGTTTAGTGATGAAAAGTATTTGCTGGTTGCTCTTTACTACTTAATATAAATAAAATAAAAATGCTGTAAAAAAGATTTATGGACAAATTGAAACGAAATTAAAACACAAATGTTTCTGAATATTTATAAAATCGAATTCCTTGCTGTCTCGAATTTCGATCTCGACCCTCGAAAATTTCTCTACTTAAACAAAAGATCAACAAAAACAGAGGTCTCGGTATGGAAATTTCTTAGTTTTTTATGTGAGAATGAGTACGCTTGATGTTTGCAAATACTCTCAACACATACTCATTCTTGGCATAGGAAACTTATACATTATCATATTCAAAACTCTCATTTTGTCGATCAATGGTCAACCTAATTTGTTAAATGTTTACTTGCATTCTTCTGTTGACTAATAGCTCCTCTCCATTGTAAGTATTTGCCGATTATTGGCTTATTATTATTGAGGAAAGGCGAGAAGTGGTATAAGCTAATATATCTTGAGAGGTGAAGAGAGAGAGAGGAAAGAGTATTGGCGTAGTGTGGCATAATACACCGATATGGCGTGTGGAGCCAGAGTGTGATTGGTAGATAAGCGCGTAGATTCCTCAAAAATTTGTTTAAGAAATTTGGATTTACAAAGAGATTTTGACCCAACTAACCCTGCTGAACCAAGAATACTTTGTTTTATTCTCGCAATAGTGGCAGTGTATATATAGAGGAAGAGTACAAAAGGGAAACAAACACGAAGCACTCAATTCTAGCTTGTTCAAAAATAAAAATATCCCACTTATGTTCAGAAAGTGATTCTGTCTTTTAATTTTTTGTCATTCTATTTTGAAATTATTTTTTTTAGTTCACTTCATTTTAATTTGTTCTATTTTTATTTTATTTCACTTTTTTTATTTTATTTTATTTTATTTTATTTTATTTTATTTTGTTTTATTTTATTTTAAATTATTGTATTTATTTTATTTTATTTTATTTTATTTCACTTCGTTTCATTTTATTTCATTTTATTTCATTTTATTTTGTCTAATTTTATTTATTTCATTTTATTTTATTTTATTTTTATTCAATTAAGCTTATTTTATTTTACTTAATTTAATCCTAATTTGGTTTATTTAATTCTATTTTATTTTATTTTATTTTATTTTATTTTATTTCATTTCACTAATTTTATTTTACTTAATTTAATCTTAATTTTGTTTATTTAATTCTGTTTTATTTTATTTCATTTCATTTCATTTAATTTTATTTTATTTTATTTTATTTTATTTTATTTTATTTTTTTTTATTTTACTTTACTTCATTTCATTTCATTTTAGGTTATTTTATTTTATTTTATTTTATTTTATTTTATTTTATTTTATTTTATTTTATTTTATTTTATTTTATTTTATTTTTTTTGATTTCATTTCATTTTAGTTTATTTTATTTTGTTTTATTTTATTTTATTTTATTTTATTTTATTTTATTTTATTTTATTTTATTTTTTTCATGTTATTTTATTTTCATTATATTTATTTATTTTTTTTTTTTGTAATTTACTTAATTTTACCTCAATTTATTTTTATTTCAGACAAATCCAATAATAAAATAATATCAACTCAAGCAAACATGTCTGCACCCATAGCGGCATTGCATGAATACGGGTTTTGGCATTTATAGGGTTGCTCCTTTTGAGCAGGGTTTTTTATAATACTTTTTTTTTTGAAGGATGCCACCATACGTTGAACAATTGTCTCGATGCATGCATAAGGTTTTATGATCTAAGTTAGTAATTTGATAATAAAAGGAGAGCAAATTACTCAGATTTTGTATTTATATATAAGATTCTATTGTAATAGGTGAATTTCCTTCTATCTGAGCATATCTTTTATGTGCCTTTATGCCAATAATGGTTCTGTAGTGGTTACCTTTTTGTCTCAGCTCCCAACCGTATCTGATATACACTTGACTACTATTATATATGTATACCACATACACATACAACTTCTCAAACTGGCGGGCAAAATTTTTCAATTAATATCCGTAAACATTATTTATGTGCAAAATACATTTAAGCTTAAACAGCATTTAAACGGCAATACAACAACATGCTGTAATTACTTTATTTCACTAAAGCTGTTAAGAGTGCACAAAACAAAAGCGAAATACTTACAACAGATTATCGCACGAAGTCAAGCTAAGTAATCGAGCTGCGCCATGGCAATGTTGCAACTATTCCGCTCGCATGTCAAAGGCGCGTAAAACAAAAATTGAATAAAAAAGCGTAAACAGATAATAATAAATATGATAGTAGTTGAAAAAAAAACTAAACACGCATATAAGCTGGTACACAGCAATAACAACAAACAATTAAGAGAAACGACAATGTAAGAAAGTTGCAAGGATTACAGCGAGCAAGGTGAAGCTTAAGCATTTGAGTGACTACACGAGCTGTGGCGCAATACCGTATGATAAAGCAACTGCAAGCAAGGCAGAAGCAAGGAGTCAGAAAAAAAGTTCTTCCAACAACGACAAAGTAATGCAGGAACAGACTGTTGCCTTCACATCAGCAGCACCGTCAGTTGCAGTGCAATAGTTTGCCGTGAAAAATATTTGCGGCGCGTGCATGCAACATTAGCCAGCGCATGTTGGCATGCAACTCTTGCGCCTACCCGCACCAAACTTTTGGTATACTACCTCAGCTGTGCAACTATGTTCGTAGCTTACTTTGCGGTCTACAATGCCTGCAGCGTCTAATAGAGTTAACTCCAACGCTGATGTGTATATATGTATATACTACAAGCCCCTCTTTCACATATGTTAGCACAATTATATGTGCATATATTCTGCACATGTTAAGGATGATAACTCAATTAGAGTGGTGAATTGATGTAGGCAATTAACTTGCAATTAGAAATGTACGTAGAGAGGACGAAGTAAGTCGTCAACGAAATCATAGTCGTGTAGTCAATCAACTAACCGGCTGTTGACTCAACTTGGTAACACTTAGTCAACAAGACTCATGCCAATATAAAGAACATTTGTTGCTTTTTTTCAGTGGCAAGCTTTAAAAGGGAAGGGAACGGGTTGGAGCGTTTTTCTAAGTTACCATAATGGCCGTGAAGATATTTAAAAAAAAAAAACGGCTTTCTATTGTGTTTACATCAGTGAGCTGTTGATTGCCGGTATAGGATCCTTTTTTAAAGTCAAAACTTGCACTTGTAGTTTGAAAAAAAAATTCATAGTTAACATTTTTTAACTTCTGATTTTCCACGGAGGAGACAAGCTACAGATTCTAAAACACTTTAAACAACTTTTTTATCATGGAACAAATCAAATGTAAACAAGTTCTAGAACTGCATCAAAAAAGCAGACGCTTTCAAGTAAGATCTCACGGTTTTCATAAATTATAAAAGGGGGAGTCACGTCCTTTTAAATTTTTTTTTCTATCACATTCTAAAATATTACTTTTAAAAATCTTTCATTTAAAAGTGTTTGCCGATTTCTCCCAGTTTTCTACAACACACCTTGTAATAATGGTATTCTGTGTTCTGAATCTTGTTAAGATATGAAATTTGGTCCTTATAGGTGTATATAAAATTGGGAGTGGCTAACATAAATTTTGGTTTTTTGAGGGAAAAGTTTAGAATTGTAATAATGAGACTTTCTTACCGACTATTTGGTTTAATTGCCCTCAATTTTGACCATCTCAAAGCAAAATAAGCCAGCAATCATTTTAAGCGTTAGCTAGCTCCAATTAGCAACACCCTGGTTTACTAAGTCACTCTTCACCCAGCGCAGTATGACTGTGTCATTTCCTTTGCTGAGAGAGTACGCTATGGCCAGGTAATTCTTCTGAGTCCTAGGAATACAAATTGCTCATAAATAATAAACTAATTATGCAGTATTTTAACAAATTATTATATCATTGAGTACCACCTATTGACTGAGACAGTTTGATTTAAATGGTTTAACCCACTTTAGGACCTATCAAGTGCATATATCAATGGCACCCAACCACTTATAATTGACCTCAACCTTGAAAAGTAATTTAAAGTAAATACCTCTAACTACCTACATACAAACAAAAGCATAGCACGACCAACAAAACGACAACAACAAATAACTACTCCACTACAATTACAGTGTTTCGCTTGAGTTGCAAAAGAAAATTAATGCAATTATTTACTCAAAAAAAAAACTGAAATCTAAATGAAAATGAAAACGAAAAGTGTAACAACTTAACGCATTACGCCCGCTAAGTAATACTAAAGTGTTGGTTATATAACATCAAGATAAGCAAGCAAATAAGAAAGTGTTGAAACGTGTCTGAAGTTTTAGCTTTTAAATTTATTTGGCCACCAAATGAATTCAAAAGAGCACAACGTACCATTTGTGGCACACTTAAGAATGAATATTTTGAAAGTCACCGTAATTTGCCCCTTCTTTTGATGGAATGCCGAGCAGTGAGTTGAATGAACGACCAAATGACTGATTGACTGACTGACTGACTTATATACATCTTTGCTGGCAACTTGTTATTATATTTTTTTTCGGTGGATTTTATTCGAGTATGATAATTCGGTCTTCAGGGAAGGCAACGAAATGGAACAAAGTATATGTGGTGCAATATTGTTGCTTGCGATTAGAAATGTTGGGCTACAATATTTGAACTTGAAATTCGTTCAATTTTGGAGACGAAAATGTTAAAATAATTTATTTTTAAATATCAATGAAAAATTGACATTAAAAACAATAATTACAGGGCAAAATTTTTCAGAGAGCCGCAATGCTACATAGATAATCACTGAAACCTAGTGAATACTTTTCCATAAAAGTTTTGAAGAGTTACAGACTTACTAAACTAACGGAAGTGAAGATACCACACTACTGTAGGAACAGAAAAAGCGACCGGTAGAAACGACTTTGTAATGCACGAGGGTAACATAAGGTACCCACTGTCATTTGGAAAAGAGTTAGTGAAAATGCGCCTTTATACCCAGCCAGGGTTACTACGGAAACAGAAAAGGACTTAATTTAGCTGGGAAATAGTACTAACACCAACAATAGAATAAAAATTTAAATAATACATTCTTACATACTTTCCTTCAAATGATAGACTGAGCTGAGTAGGTAATCGAGAAGTAAACTTTTCTCAATACGAACAAAAGTCACATTCTATAAGTCACTTATTCTACCAATTCTGCTATATGAAACACAACTCTCCACGCCATAGCGAGATTTAGGAAGATATCCACATAGTTCAATAAAGGGCCAGATCATGTTGAGTGAATGAACGAGAAGATGATCTAACCAAGTAGTTATTATTATCTGACATTTATGGAAGCAGCGAAAGAGGCACACAACTAGGGCGATGGCAGGAAAGGTGGGTCCGATTTCAATTTTAAAATTTTCTAAACAAACGAAAAAGCGAATGGCGCATTTGTTTGGATAACGAAACACATTTAAGATTATATCAGTCGTAGCTAAATATTGGTTCAAATCGCCAACAATCTGATCTTATCTTATCAGTGCATTTACAGAGCTAAAAAAATTCACCGTCAATTAAATTTGTACTATGTACCAAAAGTACGGTATGCTTGAAAGCCTTTTACTTCCATCGCCTCTATAAAGAGTTTTAGAACAAGCGATACACCCCGGCCCCATATGAGTCAAAGTAGCATTATTTTTCAAAGGAAGATAATACCTTCTTGGATTATTGGTGGTGATTGGGTTCTACAACATTGTTGTTGTTGTTGTTTTTAGCGACAAAACCACTTGCCGAAGGTATGCCCAGTGGAACATTCTTGGTTATCTCAACCCCTCCTTTCGTAAGGAAGAAGAAGGTTGGTAATGAGAGGCATCATATCCGCAGATCAACCGTTAAGTTGCACGTCATTGCTCTTTGTGGCTTTAAGTCGCTGCTTATGACAGGCATAAGCACCTCGGGTATTTTCTAAACCCATAACTCGCAAAGGTAGCTCTACAATATTCATGACTCCAGTCGACAGATGAATTTACCAGCTTCTAGGTAAGGAGCACCAGTTTCAAAACTACTTCATTTGTAACAAGAGCTCTGGACTTCGCTTCACAGGCAGGTAAGCTTCAAACTAGCGAAAACCTTGAAAAACTCGAAACTTATGAATGCGTTCATTAAAATTGGAAGCTAGAAATTCAGAGGAAAATTACGAGTGATGACGAGCTGAGCGTGATGTACAATTTTGAAGCAGTTCCTTATGTTAAGGAAGATGGAGTTTTTTCTTCAATATTTCTGAACATTTTGATGTAAACATCTGAGATTTCTACCTACGACCTTTGGTATTTAAGTATACATTTTAGTTATTTTCTTAAGAACGAACGACAGCGCCACCTAGCATGCAGAAATAAACCTACGGCAGGAGTTTCTAATACAAAAAACTGAATTAAAGATTTTATATGTTTCATATGTAGTGTATACTGAGTATACTGTAGAACTTCTGACTGATTTATGCTCTGTTAGTTACCAATTATGTAACAATTTTTACGATTGTGCATTTTGGCAACTTCTCAATTTGCTGCTCTACTTGTATTTGCACGTTTTGCTAAGGTCAGTCTTGGTCTCTTGCTCTTAATGGTTGCGTATACAACGGGGGCATCCGCAGCAGTTGAACTTCCGCTACTAAATACCGGTATTTTACTTTGACTACTGTTTTGTTGATTTGCTTGCTTTTGTGTATACTTCTTTTGTACTTAAGCTACCGGCAAACGTTTTCACTCTCAATACATTAAATAATGTTTTTCTTTTTGAACTTATCAACTTTTTTTCTTGTTTTCATTCGTTAGTCTTATTTTACGCGCCAGCAAATGACTTAAATAATGGATGTTTAATAGTCATTGTTATTACAGTTTGTTGTTGGTATTTTTGTTAAAGGTACTTCCCGCTATTGTTGTTATATTATTATTGTTGTTGCTGTGCTATAGTTGCAGCATATCTTCTGAACTATTAAAGCACTCAAGTGTATGATTTTTGTCAAGGTTAAAGGCATTGGACGCGTTGAACGTTTCATTTGAGTTGTTAACAATTGTTATTGTGTGTTTGCTTCATTTTTTGTGCTTTACTTTGCTTAGCATGCTGAATTATTTTGATAATTTTTTAACATTTTTTGGTATTTAGATTTGTGTTTTAGTTCTACTTGTCCGATAAGCAATGCATTAAGAATTGTCAGTAAATGAGGCATGCAAAGCTCACAAAATGCATTTGCAGCAAGTCTCGTTTTGTTTACGATCAGTTGTTATTTTAAATATTTATTTTTATAAATTTACTGTTAAACATTTTTTAGTAACATTTTTGGTCATTTTTTGTATATTTTTAAATCATCCCGCTTTATCAATCAAAATGCTTTATTGTTATTCTTAATAAATTCTATTTTCTTGTTCTCTTTAACTTTCTTTTGATATTTTTGTTGTTCCGAAAAATTGCAATTCCAATGTTATGAAGCTGCTTTTTTTTTAAATTTTAATAACAGAAATTTAATTTTTAGACTAGATCTATTAATTAAGAAAAAGTTTAAAAATAACATAAAACCCCTAAAAATGCTATAGTTATCATTAACTGTGTCTTATTTATAGCCACTTCAAAATAGGTAATTAACCAAATTAGTATGTAAATTTATTGCACAAAATTATCACGCTCTTCAAAGTCTAAGAGAAGTAAAAATATCTACGTATATATGCCGAAATAAAACAAAAACGTATACCCACTCATAAAACGCTGCCACCGTTGCTCCAGAATTCAAATTAGACGAACAAAAAGTACAGCAAAACGAAGCGCAAAGATGAGACGGTAGCCATGGGGCATTATATTAGCAGCAAGCGCAGCTTGAATTATTTGTAGGCAGGTAAAGCACTCCGACACATTTTTTGTTGTTTTTGTATCTAACGACAATCAAATGCTAATTAGAGCGATGCCAAAATGTGATAAAATATTAGAAATTTTAAATACTATTTACACATTTTAAAAAACAGCACTTGCCTTTTTTTGTTATTGTATAAATTTGATAGGAAGAAATGTTTTACTTAATGTGTTGCCATAAAGAATATGTTAGTTATACAAATATGTATATACATATCTGTGTTTGTTTTTATCATAATTTTGTTATGGTTATAAATTTTTACTACTTATTAAATCCATGCATAATTGACAGTTGTGCCCATACCAGATGGCTTGAGCTGATATCACTGAAGCACCCATATGTATGTTGTAGAAAGTGTACAGATATGCCTAAATAAGATAATACTGATATTTAGATAATTCTATACATATATATGTATATGTGTTTTATATAGTAAACGTGTAGCCTATGCGTATCATTCCACGCTTATGTTATGGACCGACGGCTTGCACCACCTGAATAATATATTACTTTTCGTATCTACGTAGATATGAGTAAGTAGTATATATTCACATGATAGCAAACGAAATGTTTCTATAATGTCTGGTATATATGCTTCTTGTTTTGTACTTTAAAGTACCCTTGGTCCGAATGCAGCAAGAAGCTCACGGATTCTGTTTGGTAAAGCAAAACTAGAAATGGTACTGGAGAGTGCCATCAGACAACAAGGGGTTAAATAATTTTAGGTTTTTGGCTAACTATTAATATTAATATTAGAGCACTTGAGTAAGAGCGCTTAGCTCTCTCCGTAATTCAATTGACCCTCAGAAATCTTATAACTTTACAATTTTTTTGAAAGAACGAAACAATTTCTTTCTGAACGAGGTGACCTTCGGCAGTGATCAATATAATCGCGCCGAATTGTCCCCAAAATTACCAAATTATAGATTTAAATAAAATAACGGGAATTAGTTGTAAATCGTTACGAAAATATTTTGATTGAAGCTAGAGCAAAAAGCTGAACCAGTAGTATATTTTTGGTATAAGAAATTCCCTACACATCGGTGAGCCTTTTTTTGAGATAGAATCGGATAGAGAAATATATGATTATAGTGCCATGGAAACACTAGTTTTATAAAGAAAGTACATAAGAAAAATTTTCTGGATATTAACCATATCTCCACGTTTCACATACGTTTTTAACAATAATAAAGTATCGTTGACAAAATTCCAAATTTATAAAAATGCAGTCTCCGAGACATAATACGATCTACAGAAAAACTTGCAATTGCATTGTTTGCTTTTATTATTAAAATATGATACAATATTTCAAATAATCAATAATTAAGTCAAGACTTTTCTTTTTCAATAACATTTTCCTTCATGCTCAAGAATTTTAATTTTAAATTAAAACTTAACTTGATAAAAATTCTTTAACCTTAAAATGGTTTTTAATGGTAATCGGCCCTGATGTGGAGCACGTCGGCACTAATCCTACCAATAAACAGTACCGCGAAAAACCTCCTAAACCAAATAAGTCCCACTGAAATAATAGGCTTTTCTAACAATATTTGGTGGGATGCCTCTATATTTTGACAAAAACTGGCGGTACCTGTCTTATGCCGACTTCGTACGGAATTTGCAAAGGCAGAAGAATTCTTGCTAAAAATTTTTCCATGGCAGAAATACAGTCGGAGGGTTGCCGACTACTTTCAAGGGATGAAGGCGTTTTGAGAAAACTTTTTCTAAAAATTTTATTGAAATAGTTTGCATCAAAAAAGTTCGTAAAACAACTCCCAACGCATTGGGAGTTCTTTCATGATGAAGCAAGTGCCAATTTGTATTCAAAATATTTTGGAGTAATTTAGTTGATTTTTGGACTTATTTATTTTATGGTACATATTACAACTTGAAAATCCAGTGACCGGATATCTCATCACCTCACAATTATTTCAACTAAATGAAAACAAAATATGTTACACAGTCCTTTGCCCTTATGAAGCAAATACACTTTGGTACAAGCATCTTCTGGTACTAGCCGTACTACCTTGAAAGCTATTAGTATGATTCCTAGTAGCCTTACGACAGGTTTAACTTTATCGTTTATTTTCTCACATAATATCCAGCTTGGGTGTGAAGCCATGCTAGTCCAAAGCTGTGAATGTTAATATCTATCGCCCCAAGAATCACACTATTTCACTGAGTATAGATATGAAATAAAGTAGCAAATATATTTCTGTACATCTCTTCATTGTATTTGTAAAATATGCTACATATACTGCCACTGGGCCACTTGAGAAACTTCCTGAGCTTATATATTGTACTTGGTAATTTTAATGAAAAAGAACAAAAAAAATTTCAAATGTTAGATTATCAGCTTAACATCTTATTTTTATTAATAACATTTTATATTTCCGAGCAAACCATATATCCACAACCGAAGAATTTTGAATAACTTTAGGCAGCCTTATTAGAGGAATCCATTATGAGAGAACAATCATTTTTATAGAAAAAGTGACGTCATGTTTATTCTTAGTTTATGAAATATCTTTTTTATTACAACGACGAGAAGATACATAAAATTAAACAAATATTTTTCACTTGAGTTCACAATTTGGTTTACACTGCCAACTTTGCTTATTCACTGCGCCAGTAAATCACTACAGTTTTGCCTTGAGGGCAGCAGATGCGCAGCAACAAAAACAACAAATAAAGCAAAATCCTAATAAAGAGAAGAAAACAAACTTAATTATTGTCGTGGTTAATTACGCAAATATTTAGTTGCTGGGCATGTTGCAGTGTGCTGAACTAAGCAACCATACAAATTCTAGTTAAAGACAGACAAACTAACGAATCTAAATCTAATTTTCTTTCACGTGCACAATTATCACTACTAATTTGTAATTAAAAAAAGCACACAGGTATTATAAAATCAAAGCTAATTCAATGCTAGATTCCATGCAAAATATGCAGGTCTTATGGCAACAACAGCGATAATAGTTAGAGCAGCAGGTGATTAGCCAACAATAAAAGAAGCAGATATTTATTAGAAATCGTAAATAACTAAATGGCATACAACTAAATGAATAAACAATGATGAGCAGCTATCGCGCATTTAATATGTGATTATGTTACATATCCAAGCAAACATTTTCGGCGAGCTCATAATTTAGAATTGGATGTGAACAGGAAAATTTTTAAAAAAATATAAATCTCATAAATATGCTTTTATACTTGACTTTTGTGACTCATACATAATTATAAGTAAATTTTAATTATGAAAATTACTAAACCAATCTACTTGAGAACAGAAACGGTGCTTTATATATTAATAAAAAATTCAAAATCAATGAAACAAACACATAATACTCATGTACCCTCTTTGACTTCAGAATGTGGCTCAAATTTATCAGCAATGCAGGCAAATTGAAAAAGAGTGAATGTGTATAAGACTCAGTGTTTAAGATTTTGAAAAGAGACTTAAACGAGATTAAGGCTCTGAAAAGAGGAAATTTGAGCAGCTATGAGACCAATATGAGTCACTTACGACTCACACCAAGCTTTATATGATTTATCAAATTAAAGCATATTGTGCTCATAAATCACACTAAAAAGAACATAAAGACTCCGATTTTGAATTACTTTTGTATGCTTTATATCTCAGCATGTTTGTTGGGATGTGCATAGTTACCTATACAATCACACATATATACCTTTATTAACTTATCGCATATGCATGCATATCTTTCCATGTAAGCATGTAGATTTATTTGTGCAGTGATCGGTAAGATGATCGTCGCGATTTTCATTTAGCTGTCATTGTCATTCGTTTCGTTTTAGTTACAAATTGTTAAATCAATGAAGCAAGGCAATGCAGCGATAAAGCTGGTGCCATTTTAATGCAACAAAAATTACACAAAACCAAATCAGTGACAACGAAATTCTAAACGTGCAGCAATAACAATTACAGCAACAAAAAAAAAAACCGCATATAATGAATAATCATGCTTTGGCGATCTTAGTAGCGTAACAATTCAATTTAAAATAATTTTGTTTTGTTTTGTGTTAATTTTCTCTCAGCGCTATACTGAGTTAAGCTCGAATTGTGATTTTTTTTTATTTGATTCCAATGCGCTAGGCATTGCAAATCAAATTATATTCAAACAGGTCAATTTTAAATACTACAAATGTGTGTGTGTGTATATGAAACATCAGGTTTTCATATATGTAATAATTTTCCTTGATTTGTGGTTCTAATCGAAATACAAGCGGGAGTATCGAATAAAATTTAACAAGCTATTAGCATAGAGCAGTGAAAATTATCCATCTTTTTATTTCTTTAAAACTTTTTATTTCTTACTTAAAGTTTTTATGCGATTAAAACAAAAAACAACAAAGTAAAGAAAACCGCCTTGGCTTTTCTTATAGATATATTTTGAAAGCTGCTAGAATTCTTTATCGCCGAAATTCAGTGTTCTGTTAAGCACTAGGCTATCAGAACGCTGTTGGTTTATCTATCAGCTATTCAGTTTTACCACCCAGAAATTAAATCATTTTGCCTGATTATTTATAGTCATTAATACTCTGCAATATACAGATGTTTACCAAGGCAGATTTCGTGATGAGCTGTATGAGCTCTACGCAGATACTGACATAGTCCAACAAATTTAAACCCATCGGTTAAGTTGGCTTGCCGATGTGATGCGAATGGAAGAATATGCCCCAGGCGGAAGGTTTTCCTGGTGGAGGCCCCCACTCTGTTGGTAAGGCCAAGTGGATAGCGATTTGCGATCACTAAACGTTTCTAACTGGCGTCAGCTGGCAAAGGATAGAGTCAGGTGGCACACTTTTTTGTAATGTAAAAATCGTTTAGACGGTTAAACAAACAGCCATTGAAGGGCTGTTGAGCTATATATGTATAAAAATAAATAATAATAAATTAATTAATTTTAAAATTAAAAAAAGGAAGTACTTAATACTCGTAAAGCATAGGATCACTGTTAATGTCAGCTGTATCTTCGCTTTTACTGTTCCTTTGACGTTCATAGTGGTTGCTGTCACTATCCAGTTTTGGGTCACTCTTCGGCCACTGCCTATTTTGCGTTTCTCTCTTCTCCTTCTTCGCCCTCAAAGCTTCCACTTTATTTACCTTTCACTTGTCGTTATAACTCCAAATTCTCCAGTTTTGTTGTGACGATTTAGATAGGGTTACAGCGCAATTAGAGCTTGTCGGGTAAAAAAATCCGAGTCAGTTCGACCAGCTATTGTGAGAATGTCCAGTTTTGCTGTTCTGATTTTGCATATGCTTTTACTCTTATGTACAAGAGTCTTACTCCTGACAGTCGCCCCACGCATCACATCATATTTGCCTTAAGGTTTCTCTGGGTAATCACTAATCAATCAAAACACAAGCAGTATTCGCATTACACCAAAGACCGTGGGTGATGAACTTGCTACCATGTATCGGCTACATTTTTTCAGAGTGCCCCTAAGAAAAACAGTTCTTCTCCAGCAACAACAAGAGCAGCAGCAAATTCTGCGAGTGCTCACATTTGACACAACGATTATAAATAGTGCAAATGCGTGAGTCTCAACCAAGGAAAAAAGGGCAACAAAAATAAAAACATAAATTTCACAAAAGCAAGAAAATAGCAAATAGTGCAATTACAAAAGAAAAAACCACATTGAATGACAACAATACGAACTAAAAGTATTTTAACAACTTGAACGTAATCATCATTAGTTTTTGGCCAAACGAAATAGACTCATCAACAGACTACAGTGCTAGTTATGCGTTTGTGTGGTTTTGTTTGCATGTACATACATTAGGATATTTCTTTTTCACAATAAATATTTTTCTTTACTCAGCGTCAAACAAGCGTTCTTTGCAGAAAGGCCTGAGTAACAATTATGTAAGTTAAAGTGACCATTTGCGTTTCGTTTTAAGTAGTAAATCAGTTAGCTTAGCTTGTTCATTATATTTTTATTTATTATCATAAGTTACATAGGAACATTTCTATGTTTCGCCTCTAATTATATTTCGAATTACAGCTCTGGAAAATAAAAATGTATTGTTCAAAGTTATATTTTTACAAAATTTCATAACTAAAAAGCGATTTGGAGTTGATAAAAGTATCCCGATTTATAATATTTACGGAATACAATTTTTACTTAGTTTTTTAAAGTAATATGGGGGACACACTGCTGTCATATATATATAAATATAACATATATGCCTTCAAACGTCTTGTACTAAATCTAAGAACTGCTATAGCAAAAAAAAAAAACAATTAAGAGTTAACGAAAGACTTAAGTAACGAACTTGCATGGCAGGTGCCATGCAGATGCACACCCTTTAGGAAAAACTCGCAGTTCTGAACAATTTCGTTGCTTGTAAATTTTTTTTCCATACCAAGACGAATCACTCTTACGTCCAAGCAACCGTGAAGGATAATACTGGCAAAAGGGTCTGGTGTCAAAGTGTGTCCCGCCACATTACTTTTGATTTATTATCTTATTAGTTGCATATTCCACTGTGATTGTTCCCAAATCAGAATAAGATTCTGCCATTTGGCTCTAATAATAATAAAATAATAATTTTAAATAATTAAAGCAAAGTTTCGCTATCAATTGAATATACGTTGCTTCTACTTTTTTCCTATAAACTGGTTTTGACGAATCTAAAAGGCAACCAAAGCAGATTTATGTTTGCTGAGATGCTTTTTCAAGGCAGTGGATGGTTGTCTAGGGAGTCCCGTATTGAAGAAAACTTCTTCGAAAAATTTTCAAAATTATCTGTACCGGTACTTGAACCTGGTACCCCCGATACGGTAGTCAAGCAAACTACCACTACACCACTTTAGATGAGCCATATTTGCACCGGTGATGTAAGATGAAACTTCAACTTCTTCTCCTGCAGGGCATGTTTGAACACAATAAATATGTAGCACATTTTGTTGGCGCGCATTTATTGCCAACAAATTTGAACTCATTTTTAACTTTTTCAAAAATGGTGCAGAACTCTCTTACCAATCTCCATAGTGAATGGTGCGGCGGAGTTGGAGCGGAAAACTGACAAACTAATTTCATTCACATCTGCAGCATATTGTCTTGTAAAATAATAGCTAGGCGTTGACCGACTAGTTGACTGCTTCTTTCTAGATGCTTAAAAGTATATTTGTCTTTACTAGCTTACTTTGACATGCTGCAATTAACACAACAACAACTGTGACGGGAAGAGCAGTAATACGTAGCAAAGTAGTAGCAGCTGACTGTACAGCTAAAGCTTAGGTTAAAACACATTCGTCAATGCGAGGACGAATATCATTATAGGCGGGGTAAAAGCAAAAATTTCCGCATATAATATGTTGGCGAAATTTTGCAATTTATCAAAATAAATCTAAGTTAAATTTTATGAACTTGCTAAGCTTTGAATGAAGAAATTTGTGTTTTAGTATGAGAAGCAGTTGGTTGATAGCGGTGTTTGTGATTGTGTGAGGCAGTTTGGTCTGGTTTTATAGTAATGTGATTATTTCAGTTATAAAAGATTTGATAGGAATTGAGCAAAATCTAATGCTTATCCACATCTAAATACTTTGTAATTGCTGAAATAGTTGCAATTATCTGGATTTTTCTTTTCTGTCTTTTTCGCAAATGGGTCTCAACTTGGTCACTCCATCGAAGTGATTGTCTCTCACTTCCTCTGCTTCCACCAGCAGGTGCTGATAAAAGTATTTTGGGCTGGAGGATTTTTATTCATTTGCACAACCTTGGACTCTTGTTAGAAAGCCTTGATGACGATTCTCATACTGAAAGTGCCAATTAGGCAGTGTGAAGCACTATTAAGAACAACATAGTTGCACATTAAACATACAAAATCATAAAACTGAGTATGAATTTAGCTAGGGAAACTTCATATGAGCATACTATTCGGAATTGCATGGAAGAAATCAATAAAATTTGTGCAAAAACTAAACGTCGCAATCAACGCTTCAAGCTAAACAAGCCATAAACATATATTAATGACTACTAGAAAGATATGAAAGTAAGTGCATGAAGTATAACGAAATTATGTAGCAGAGGAAAGTAGAAGAATCAGCAAAAAGTTGCAAAAATGGTTGGAAGAATAGCTGAATGCCAAATTTTACAAAGTTCTCAGCTTTAAAAATACTCGGGATATGATAACGTACATGTTTGTATTTGAAAAAAGTTTCACATCAAAGAAATTTTGGAAAACCAAAAAGTTAATTATTGAAATAAAATACCAGACTTTTAGCAGCTGACTAATCAATTAAATTTTCTTTTCATCATTTACTTTAAAATAAAATGACAAAGCCACACAAACTGGCTGAGTACGAGGGTGGTTTGACCACACGTAACTTATAAACTTCGGTCCCTCAAAGACTGCTGAAAAAGTTTTAGATATCTTAGTTCGTGTTTGACATCCATTTATACCAGAAACCCTAACCTCTCGCATTTTATTACAAATCAAAAAATGGAAATTTGTGAGCTGAGTACGATTATTTTTTGTATGTATTATTTTTTGCTTAAAAATTCATAAGAAAAACTAGAGAAGTTCTTAATAAATAATGTAGGATTTCTAATCCATCAATTTCAGTGGTAAGAAGTGGTTGACAGAATTTCGTTCTATTCGTGGGAGCATTGGGGGAGTAGTCAACCGACCTCAAGGGAGTGCTTGGCGATATTCAGCCGCAGTCCGAATGATCTTGTATACAGTTCTTAAACGTTGCCAAGTATATGGGATTCACCTTGTGAATGTTCGACAAAGAAGGTCGTAGTCGATAAACAAGGCTTTTTCCATAATTTTTTGAGTGCACGAGGTGTCATTCACGTCGATTGTCCCGAAGGAGCTAAAGCAATGACCGCAAATGTCGTTCCGAGATTTTGGACTGATTCGGTATTGATTTGAAGCATTCGGCGAGGAACAAACATCCTTTACATTTTGACAATGCACGACCGCACAAATGTCAGGTCACCATGGAAGAAATTCACAAATTTTGTTAGAAACTGCTAGCGAACCGATCATATTCTTTAGACTAAGCGTTCCCAGATCATTTCCGGTTACCCAACTTGAAGCAATGTCTCGTTGATAAAAGATTCGGACGAAATGAAAAGGTCATTACTAAAACAAATACCTATTTTAAGAGTCCTTAAATAATCTAGTATATGAAAAGAATAAGACAATTGGTAAAAAGCTGTGCTTAATCTATCGAGCTAGAGGAAATGCTATTGAAATTTAATATGCTTTTATACCCAAACAGGTTTATTCAATTCAAAAATTCACCGCATTTTCAAACTTCTTTCGTACTAGCACTCCTGTTCATACAAAAATATATATATGCATTTAACCATTTGTCAAACTGTCTTCCAAACTTATATACAAATGCCACGCCAGACCAGCGTTAGCCAAAAATAAAAAGCATTGAGGTAGTGGCAGATCTCATCCCAAGTTATAACACATACCGACCAGACGGCGAGACTATTAAATGTTTGTTGAAAGTTGTTGCAAGCAAATCTCACTACCGCACAGCCAGGCGCTTCAAAAAAAGTTACATATCTACATTTACTTTTGCACTAGTTTATATACTTTTGTATGTTTGTATGTGCAAACAAGAAGTTTGTTTCTATGCCAAAGATTAGTGGTATTCCACCACCTCCTAGTTGTGAGCAACTTGCTATCACATTTGTTGTTGCATTGCTTATATTTTTCTTTTTGCATTTTCTATGCTGTTTGTTTTTGTTTGCACTACACAAGTGCGCGCACATTTGCCTTCGTGGGAATTGGTTCAGTGGTAAGTTGCCACTTGCAGCATGCAGCAGATAGACAAAGCAACATGCCTCATTGAGGTGGTGGTGCTGGTGGTGGCAAAAATGGCTAACGCAGTTGCATAGCGATTGATATTATTTGGATATTTCATTTTGTATTTTTTACTAAATTGTGATAAGCCAGGATTCTCGGTGACGCTGCGGAATTTTCGCAATTCCGTCGCTTGTTGGCTATGCTCTTGACGTGTCAAAGTTTCTAGAAATATGATTTTGATGGATAGATCTGGAAGTATTCATGTGCACCACTAAAATTCGGTAAGGAGTTATATGATGTTAATTTGCAACAAAAAATAGGAGATAAGGGAAAAGTTGTTGTGTCACCTCCGTTACAATTCGGGTTGGTAAGGAGTAGTAAAAATGTAATCTTCGAGAAAGCCATGATTGGCTAGTTAGTACTTAAATCTTAAAGTGAGACACTCAACTTCATGAAATCTTGCTTATTAGGAGTTTGAAAATCTATTTCTGGCTAGACTGATTTTGTCCCTAAAGTAGTATGAACTGTTCTTTTACATTAAGCTTTAACCATTTTTATTGTCACTGCTGTAAGTTTACTCAACGTACTTGTTTTACTATCACAATTTTATTTCTTCATCTTGTTTCGTACAGTTTAACTTTTTCCTGAAGTCGACAAACAGCAAGTCACAGAAGTCAAAAGTCAATTAAATACGAGCAGTTAATCGCTTGCTCATTGTCTTGTTTGTTTACCTTAACGCTGTTTGTTAGCTTCTTGCAGTTGCCACTGTTGTTGCTGTTGCTGCTACTAAAGCTGCTGTGATTTGCAGCCACACAGCAAGCCCTACCTGGCACAATGAGTGAATAAAAAAAATAAAATAAAACCCAAATTGAGCAAACAAATAAAGTCAGTACAAACGAGTGAAACGCGGGAAATACAGAGATTTACTGAAACTTTTTGGTTGGGTTTCTGGTGCAAGAGAACTTGAGGCACTGCAAAAGTCTGTTGAAGAAACCAGTGCAGCATTTACCGTAATTCGAATTTTTTTTTATTGTTTTTATTAGCTTTTACGGCTGTCGATTAATCTGGATTTTATTTCTGGACTTTATTCGCTTTTGGGTGGCTGGAAAAATTTTAGCGCCACTTGGTCTGTAGTACTTAGCCGTTGTTTAACCTATATTTTTGTTACGGTTATTCGGAAAACAAGTTATTTTTTTTTAAGTATAAGTATAGTAGAAAGTCATGGAAATAAGAAAGTGATAAAATTCAAGCCATGAGAACAAGTTCTAATTGAATTCTTGCTATTAAAATTTTGGATGTATTCTCTAATATATTAAGCAATTTTGAAAGTAAATTCTATGGTCCATAGAGAGCATCCCTTTGTAAGAAACTTGTCATATAAAAAGCACTTTACATAAAAAAGACAATGAATATCGGATTAAACCATATTTATTTGCTGGGTTGAAGCTTCTTCGGCCAATAAAATTAAAAGAAAAAAAGATTACCTGAAATAAATATAGACTACCCTGAATGTGACGCGCGAAAGCGCTGAAAATTAATAAAAAGGAAAAGTAAAAAATTATTAATTCTGCTTTCAACTTTAGCTGCAACCCGTCAAACAATAATATAAAAAACTTTTCCCAACTTCTGTATCCAAACCGGATTTTTTGACAACCAAAATTTTCTTAAAACCTAAAATTTTTTTTCCTTTAGAGAAATAACAGCAGTAAATGGACAAAAGACCAACAGGCCTCGACAGCCTGATATGTGAACTGCCATGATATTGGTTCTACCCGGAAAAGGCCGATTGATTCAGCATTACCGTATTTGATGCGCACCAATGGGTAGACATGTCGAGTGAGCAGAGAAAAGCATCTTTACAACAACAACCGAATCAAAGTTCTTTTCAAATGCAAACACATTATAACTCATCAGAGTTGCAGTGCAGCTAAAACTTTCCCAACACAAACACAACTGCTTAGACCACACACATTTAACTCTTCAATTAAAAAGTTCCAAATTTTTGAACCAGTAATTTTAATTCACGACAAATTTTTAATGCAGAATGTCGACAAGCTGCATGCGTTTTGATTTACTTAATTAAAATTATCATCATTATTTTTTTTAAATCGCACTCAAAAAACGCGCAAATGCTTAAGGAACCATAAAATTTCAAAACTTCCTCTTCTTTATTTTTTTGTCATAAAAATTATTAAACGAAAACGTGCTCAGGTGAATAAATCCAACACAACAGCAGGCGCACACACCCAAAATGTGAGTGGTTTCGTTAACTTTTATAGTGAGTTTCATAGCTCTAACACAGTATAACCATGCTCATAAACAATAAAAAAAGCTTTACGAAGCTCTTACAAATCAAAATTTGTATGGAAATATTATTTTAAAAAGCTTTGTAAACCATTTTTTTCTGTAAATATTTTAAGCTTTTATATGGTGAAATTTATCTCAATATTTTTCTGATCGTAACCTAATTTTGATCAGATATAGGAAAAAGCAGTTTTGTATTACATCAAATACTAGTTAAATGAGGTAAAGAATTGTAGTTTTAAAAAGCGCGTTAAATTTTGAGAATTTTTTCTGAAATCATTGCTTGTTTTCTTTCATATAAAAAAATCTTCTTCATACGTACTATGATGTAAATTGCACTCCGAAACAAGATTTCCATGTGAAAAATATAAAAACTCAAACAATATTGATCAACCAAAAGTTGTTCGTTGCTTTTTCAGATTAGGTTCAACGATGCTGTCGCGTTTTCTGGGAATACATTTTTTTTTTTTGAATAGCATTTTTGTAGTTTTTTTTTTTATAATGCCATCCAAGGCAGTAAACATTACTACAGGAACTTGTCCCTAATCTAATATCATATTTATTAAAAAAAAAAACATGTCAACTTTGTGTGTGTTATAGTTATGAAACGCACTGTATGGGTGATGTGAGTTGCTACCAAAAAAGCGTCATCAACATTGTTAGCTCATTGGCATGGTCTACTTTTTTTAATCACATAGACGTGCCGGAATTTTTATGTGTAACAAAAATGTTCAACAAACTTACTGTAGGAAAATAAAAAAGTAAAAAAAAGGAGCGCTTGCAATTTGTCAGCGGTTAAACTATTAAAATACAAATAAAAAGATGTACAATGAGCGACAAAAATGTTTGTTAACATAATTGGCAAAGCAGAACTACAAATTTGTATTTTTGTTGTACAATAAATGCACTTCTTTTTTTTTCTTTCGTTTTTTTTCACGCAACTTTTTCGCATTCATGCGCACTACAAAGCAACGCATTTGAGCGAAATCCTCCTGGGAAACGCCAGCAGGCTATGACGATCAATCATAAATGAAAGAAAGTTAAAATGTTATTGTGCTACATATAAACATACATACGTACATTTATTGTCCATACACAGCTGTCTTAACCAGGAAGCAAGTATTAGCAGCAAACTTCAATCAAAGTCATCTTCAACTCTGCATTTATTTAACGCTCGCACGCATTAGAAATATGTGTATGAATGCGCAGCAATTTGTTGTAATGTTATTATCTAAATGACAAATTACTTTTAGCGTTGCGCTGATTTGTTCGACAGTGTGCTCGTCTTTTTTTTTTTTTTTGTGCTGCGCATGCCTGAGCTCTCATTGACTTTGTTAATGTTGACACTGACATTGACCGGGAAATGCTGCTTCTTTATTACAGCGATTCCGCTATACATATGTATATGTACATACATACTACTCTATGTAGGCATATGTACATATGTGTGGACTTTCATTCCTTTATTTGTTTACCCCCTACTGTTTTGTATCGTCTGTCTTCTGAGTACTGCCTCCGTTTTCACGTGTATCACGCCTTATTCACACGCAGGATCAAATCGCATGACTGGCGAAAATTCATAAGCTTGTTTATTGAAATCGTTTTTGTCCTATTATTTGCATTTGGTGATCCATCAAAATGCAATTTGATAGGGATGAGTATGAAATTTTGTACGTCGTGATAAACAAAAATATCGTTTAGGCGTTAATAAGTGGTCCACAGAGTTAGAAATTAGAAATTATACTTATATTTTAAATTTAAATTTAGCGCGTTATGCGAAAGACTGCGGCAAATCGGATACAAGTTGCTGAAACCTTATCAGCGTGGCTTCAGAACTGGTAGCTTGTTTGACCAGGAAAGGACACTGATAGGGTCATAAACAAGCACCAGCTCGTTGTCGATTTCAAAGTCGCTTCTTACAACGTGAAAGGGTACACCCTGTTTGCTTGTATGCCTAAATTTGACTTTTCTTCGAAGCTTACATGGCTATCCAAATGAGCAATACCAACAGATTACCAAAAGTGCTTTCAGAAGAGAAGAAAAAGCGGCTGCCGTTAAAAAAAAGTTTTATTTAGACCGAATAGGTTTTAATAAGTACGGTCCTTTCTCAACTGACAAAGAGCCTCTTATTGCATGTGACTGTGTGTATGACTCAAAATTGTGGAAGTTGTCGCAAGAAGGAAAGAAATTCTTCGAAAGATATATGGTTCTTACCTCGATGCAAACTATGTGTATCGAAGGCATGTAAAAAAAATTATATGTAAGAGCTACAAGCAGATATGGGCAGATTTCTATGATTTCAAGGCCAGTAGTTTCGCTGAGGCACAAAATGCATTGCAAGAAAGAGGTTGAGGATAACCTGGCTTCAATTTGGCGTCAGTGCTCTCTAGAAATAGATGGTTAACTTTCTTTGTTAATTAATAAATAAAAAATAGAATTTCTTATGATAGTTAAGTTGCAGGTGAAGAGAACGAAAATCGACACTGATGATGGCACAATGCCGAAACCGGTTTGTCTCAAAACCAAATTTGACAAGGGATGACAGAAAATCGTTCCAATATACATAAATTGTTTCGACTCCTTTTTAGCTAGTGTGCATTTTATACATGGAAGTCTATGTCCAAAAGTGGAAATAAAAACTATCCTATCAGTTGGATCTACAAAAGAATACATAATAGCTAACTTTTATTACAATCGATAAAGTTCTGGTAGCAGTCGCATAGCCAGGAAAGATAATGGGGCTATAAATCCCGGATTGCTCACCCAATTATTTTCTTCTAGGAATAGGAAAAGAATAATTGTATATATACACTTGTTTAGACAAAAAAAGTTCAACAGATATAAAAAATTCAAAAGTATTTTATTAGAAGGATTTATCGGACGAGTGGCTATTTCGGGGCGAAGACTGAATTTCAATAAAGTTTTCAAACTAAAATTAAATAAAGCCAAATTAATTCAAAATAAAGAGTTTAATGGAAGCATAAATAAGTAAGTAGCAAAAGTGGTAAATAGCCAAAGAAGAACACATATGAAGAACCTTGTGGATTTGCGATTCAATTTTAATTGGACACAAAAAAATTTCACACAAAGCAATACGCCTCTCTTCCCTTCGCTTTACAAAATCCTGATTCTATGTACGTCACTGTGGTGAAGAATTAGCCTTGCTCTAACATAATAAAACTTTATTCTTGTATACTCTTATTAAGAAAAAAGCATCCACGTTTTAAATTCTATATATATATATTCTTCAAATAGAAACTTTAAACATTTGACTCATCTTTGTAATTAAACATAAAAAATGTCAAGATTCAGGGTAGCTAAATTTTGTTTTGTTTAATTTCAAAAAAGTTGAGTGAGTGAAGTTTTCAGCAACTTTTATGTTCATTCAGCTAACTAATTAGTTCCTTCTTCGTTAAAACATGGCTAACCTTGCGTCAATTGCGCATGCGCATGATCTTGACTTTGTTTTCACATATTTGTATGAGTACAGACTTCGATGTTTCTCTTTGCAACGTAGTTTCATGCTACAGTAAACATTAAAACCAGTGCATACACAACAATTTTAATAAATATTTATAGCTCGAAAACAACAAATTTTTGGCACATCCATTAGCTGCGTATAAATTAGGGTGATGCATAATTTTATTTAGAAAATTAGATACGTAATAAATTATGAAAAATTACTAATTATTTTTATAATTATGGGGAAGACACAAGTGAACATTGAGTAGCAATTACTAACGCTTAAGAATATCAGATAAAGGTTTTTTTTTACAAAATTCTTTTCTAAGAAAACTGCCACTTACTAATTCGAGTTTGTTGCATAAATACCCCGATACATTTTGACAACTACTCAAAGTATTAGTGCTCTCTTCTAAGCTATTTTGTGAGTACGGGTTGACTTGCGCGTTGTTAATCATTGACATGTATAGTTGTTCGTAAGGTTTGATATAATAAAAAATTATTTCGTATACAAGCAAAGTCGAGTTTGACAGTGACAATAAATAAAGCTCACCCTACTGTACATAGACTACATGTTTACATGCATTCAAATGCTTTTGGCAATGTAGCAGTTTAAAATTGCTTAGTAATAATTAGAAATAATGAAAATAAATTTTGCAAGAAAATTGTATCAGGGTCAAGTTAAACAGTATATGAATCACCAGATATATTTAGTTTTAAGTAATTTATTTCGATTTCCTCATTTAATTACTCACATCAACAACTTGCTTTTATGGATCTAGTCCGTGATTAACTCTAAACTAGGTATAAAAAATGCTTCTTATTTAAAGTAAGTGATTCTAATATCGACAAATTTTTTATGCTGCTCAGGAAAATTTCCGCTCGCTACTGCAATGATCGAGACAGTGGCTCTTTTGACACTCCCGATGATTCCGAGGTCCACATTAAGAAAGTTTTGGCGAGAGGCTTAAAGAGCTTGAATTTTTAGTCAAGTGGGAAATTAACTTCTTTATTAGAAATTGCATTCACATCTTTAGGGCTTTAGACTGATATTATTCTCTCTTTTAAAGTTCAAAATTAAAGCTGAACCTCAAGTTTGCATCTGACAAAGTGTCCTCCTGCATACCAAGTCTTCACCATGATCTTCCTAGGCCAGATATAACAGAAGTTCAGATTGATACTAATTATGAGAGAAGAAATAAAGCACTTAAATTGAAGCAGAGCGATATGAACAGTATACTGCGAAAAAACATTTTTTTTTTAATTATAATAGTTTTATTAATTTTTTTCAATAATATTGATACTGTTTTTCAGAATACCCAAAAAAATGCTGTAAAATTTCAGCCCATAATAATTATTTTGATGGGTCTACCATTGCTTTTTTAGAGATTTGACCACAGATCTTTTTATTGCTTTGAAACAGTCAAACGAGTGAGTTAAAAAAGTATGGCTGCATAAGGTTTTTAATAAACTGAATTCTTCACAAAAAAAGTTCGGTTTTAAACATTATTATTTTTTTTCTGTTTCACATTTTTACTTTAGAAATTTGATAAAAACGCAAAGATCAATGTAGCAGCTTAACCTCTACTTGAATAGTTTTACAGTTTCCGACTGAAAATGAGATCCATTAAAAAAATTTTAACTAGCTATAATGAACAGCGAAATCTTAATACAAAGTTTTGAAAAGTTTACAATATTTTTTAGCCATTCTAGAAAATAATAGCAATGCGATAAATATAAAAGATTTTCTTTGGTCCATTCCAATGTACAATAGCGCATTTTATTATGATTTGACAAGCTACATAGATGTCACTGACTGACCCTATTCTTCCACGTCACTTTTCCAGCAAAAAAGGTTTTGTTGCTTCATTGCCTAATCCTGCTAAATCGGAGCTACTATTGCCGACATTGTCATCAACACCTTCTAAAGGAAGCCCTAGAAAACTAGAATTTTGAATATTGTTTTGGCGAATTGATTTTGCTCTTAAAAGATTACAAATAGTATTTGCAAACTGTTGGGATTTATTTATACAAAAAAAATCCTTTTCGTTACGAGAAATAGGGGGATGGATGCACTCATCGGCATATTCAGCTTAGCTCGTTTAACATTTTCTCTCAGCTTACTCAAAGTGATTCACAAGATGCAAGCTTGTTGCTTTTCCTAAACGTTTCAAATTTTAAAGTTACTCATTTTTTTATGCAAGCAAACGACCACACACACAAATGCCCACCTCCTGCACTACATACTTCATGCACTGTGGCAACGGCTGGCATGCTGCTCAACTTTTTTTAGCACGAGAATTGGCGCAATGTCGAAAGTGTGCTGCCGACGTGATAGTGATAGCTTATATTCGTGCAAATATGTGCAAACCAATGTACACATGTGTTCGTCAAATAAAAAACTGCTGTTATAGATATGAATATATGTGTGTATTTCCAAGCACTTAAAGCATTTCTTTGGTCTGTGAGAATGTGATTATTCATAACATTTATTTTTTCTTTTTGTTACGTTAGTCGGCCGCCTTAATCCAACCATGCTTACACGTAGCTGCAGATGAGTGTCAACTCGCACCTTGTAACGACCAAAAAGTGTGAGTTCTATAGAAAGTTTTATTATTATGTTTACATTTTTGCTTGCGACGTAGTATTTGCAACAACAAGTGTAGCACTACGTTACAAATGTTGTTTGTCCCACGTTGTATGCAAATCTTTATTTGTGCTGGCGGATAAATGTGCACGTTTCTGCAAAACTGCAATGCAGTGCACACGAGTGACTTAATTTTAGGAAGAAAAGTGTTTTAAGAAGTATTTTGAGATCATGGAGAGTGTTTGATGGAGCTCAAAGAAATATAAGATTAATCTGAAATTAACTAGCTGAAAGGCTATTTACTCTTACTGGCAATCTTATGGAAAAAGCCTATCAGTGAGAATCAATTTGAATTTGTAGATTTTGTTTGGAGTCGGCATAAAGAATTACCCGAAAATTTATATGAAAAATACGAAGCAGCACACCAAAAATTGATATAAAGGCTGGGCCCTTATATCCACGGAGATATATCGGCCCAAATATTTATTTATTTTTTTCTTAATCATAAACTAAAATGAAAATATACCAGTCGCTGCAATCCAAGCTTATATAATGAATAAAAAAAATAATGCTGTACGAAAATGGAAATAAAACTAACTGATGAATTTAAAATTAATAAAAGAAAAGTTGTTTTGTGCTAAAACTAAAAATATAATACTTTTTTTCTTATCGAATATTTCCCTTAAAAAATCTATCATTTCAATTATTTGGGGCAATATATTCAGTTTTAATTTTTATATTTTGTATAGAGTAGGTAATTTGCTTTATTGTTTTATGACATGGCGTATATGAATATCCACGCGCATTTAGCATTGGACCAACTTAAGTAGAACTGCGTTCTAGATAGTGAATCTACAATTATTTAGCTACAGGGTGGCTGATGAATTTTGCTACATTAAGAAACTCAAATAACTTTTTTGTCAGTGTATGGAATTCATTTTTCTTTTATTCATGTTAAAGCTCATTAAATTTTATTAAATATAGCTTAATTAGTTTTAAAAATAATGGAATTTAAATGCCCCCCCTGCTCGTCGATGCATGTGCGGCATCTTACCAAAAAGTTGTTCATTACTGCTTGGAGAGTTGAGACAGGAATAGCCGCAATTGTTTCTCGAATGGATTGCCTTAGTTCATTCAAATTTGTTGGTTTTGCTTTGAAGACTTCCTGTTTGCAATAACCCCACAAGAAAAAGTCAGGTGCAGTAAGGTCAGGCGACCTGGGTGGCCAACGGAATGTGGAGTTTCTGGATATCAGCTTATTGGGAAATTTTCGTCGCAATTCTGTCATAACAGGTTGGGCTATATGAGGAGCTGCACCATCTTGCTGAAACCACACAGAGTTGAAAGAAATTCTCATTCGGCGTAATTCTGGATAGAAAAACTCTCTCAACATGCTCAAGTAACGGTCTCCAGTAACCGTAACGGTGTGACCGTTTTCTTCGAAGAAGTAGGGCCCGACAATGCAGCGTGATGAAACTGCACACCACACTGTGACACGAAGTGGATGCAATTCCGTCTCATGGAGTATCTGTGGGTTGGAAGCACTCCATATTCGACAATTTTGTTTGTTTATGTTGCCGTTTAAATCGAAATGGGCCTCGTCAGACATTAAAAGACAGTTCAACATGTTTCCATCCTCTTTCACCATTTGAAGCATCTTCTGGCAAAATTCCAAGCGAATCGGCAAGTCTGCAGCGTTCAGTTTGTTGGCCATTTGAATTTTATATGGGAATAAGTCCAAATCTTTGTGCATAATTGACTGTAATGACTGTCTGCTTACACCCATTTGAGCAGATAAGCTTCTTGTCGAAACACGTGGATTGTTTTGTATCCGTTCGAACTGAAGGGTTTCGATGGTAAGGTCTTCTGTTGACTGTCCCATGTTCGACAAAATTGTTTACAAGTCTTATTATGGTCCATCTGCTCGGAGGATTGCCGCCAAACGTGCGCCTATACTCTCTTTGAACCGAAACTACGGACTCCAGTGCGTGATAGCGGCGGACAATCCAAATTCTTGTTTCAGTGTCCCAGTTATCCATTTTTGTTAAATGTAAAAGTCAATCTGCAAAATAAAAAAAAAATTTACCAGATTCATTAAATAGAAAAAAAGTTATTTAATTTTTTTTTGGTAGCGGCTTTCATTAGCCACCCTGTATTTATTTGTTTTATACAGCAAGGTTTTGCACAATTAGCTAAATAAACAATTATTATTAACTATAAATATATATGTACGCATATGCGAGCAAATGTCAACATGTATGAGAGTAGATATTATTTTTCATAAACAGCCAGCTCTAAACTGCTTGGCATAACAATATGATTTATTTAAATTAGCATTTTTCCAACACTTTTGCACTGTTATTGCTTTTGCGCGCTTTCATAGTCAGTTGACAAGATCCAAACACCATACGGCAGTAACAGCTAAGCACTACCGCTTGCATATGTGCACACAACTGAAGGACCTCGAGACGTCAGCACGTTAACGCCTCTCATGCAAACAACTCTTCCACGACACCGTTTTTTTTTATTGCTGCTTACTTTACTTTGATTTCAATGATTCCACTTGCACAAGTAAATTAATATTATGCTTACGCGAGTATAAACGTTTGTAGGTTATACCGACTAGTGACGAGATCTAGCCAAAACAGTGCGTGTTTTTTTTTTTTGTTTGTTATTATAATGAGTTTGATTGATGTGGTTGCTTACCAAAGAGTCTGCCTTTGTTTTGTTTGCATTATTAGCGTAATGTTTTTCTTTTTATGCTAAGCTGCTTGGCATTTATTAAGATAGCATTAACTTCCGCATTATATAATCATTTGATGGTATATATTCATTAATGTGCTGCAAGATTAGAAATGCTTGTCAAAGTTCAATGGCTGTTTGACGCCCACTTAAAAGTAGCTAATTGTAACAAGATGCAAATATTGAGATAAACACATTGAGGGTGGGTAAAATTTAATTATACCTTGTGTAATATGAGTGCCTTTGTAGTAAGGGCTGCTTAATTTTAATGTATTTCCTAATTTGTTATTAAGTGAAAAATGAATTTAAAAATAATATGAACTAACAAAAGACTTAAGAAACGAACTTGATTAAAGCGAAATACTCTATCTGTAAGCAGACCATTATGTATCTTATCCGTATGCTCTAAATCTTTGTTTTATTAAAATGGAAAACGATAAACAAGTAAGGGCAACACTTTATTTGAGTGGACTTAAAACTCAAATCACATTTAATGACTGATGCCTAAGTAGTTAGGTACTAGTAACAAAGCACAAATCCTAATGCCTTAACCATTACTGGAATAGGTTAGATGTCAAGTAAAACCCTAACTATTTTATGGCAAAGATATAATGTTAACGTTCAAGCTTACTTATTTAAACATCTAAAATTTATACTGATATCTCGCTTTATTTTGATCAATCGGTTATTTTTTCCGTTAGGCATTTAGTAAAAAAGGTGGTTTATAAAACAGGATAACTATAAATAAATAAAAATGGTTACTCAATATTTTGAGGTAGTTTTATTAATATTTAAATAAATAAACAACAGTTCGATTGACATGCTTTTTTAGTGATTTGTTTCAGTTAATTTTTTTTCGGAATACTACTTGTAATATAATATAAAGTTTATTTAATTTTTTTCTTTATTTTATTATTTATTTTTAATAAAACAACAAAAATTATTTTAAAAAATTTTAAATTTCTAGCCAACAAAATCTAAAACACCTTAAAAAATTAGAAGCAAACACCTTCAATTATTTACAAAGTGAAGCGACCTCAAAGTGTTGAATACCATTTTTTTTTTAATTTACTTTCTTATAAAACACAAATTATAATCTCATACTAAGCGAGAAAATAAGTTTTCAGCACACCTTAATGTATATGCATATGCATGCCAATACTCACATTAATGCACTCTTTACTTGCATTACGGAGCATTTTAAATTTACTATTCTCCCGAACGTCGTAACCTTCAAAGTCAATTCGTTTGCCAAAAATTCAATGCTATAATTCAATTTCTCACAATTATTTTACACTCCTACATGTTATAATTCAATGTATTTTAACCATTCTCAGCACGACTTGCACTAATTTCGATGTCTAATTCCATGTCAGGTATTTTTTGGCTGCTTGCCTAAAGCATTATGTCGATTCGCCAAAGGTGAAGACGGCGATAATTGGCAAACACG
Organism: Merzomyia westermanni; assembly: GCA_949987695.1. Taxonomy (NCBI): domain Eukaryota; kingdom Metazoa; phylum Arthropoda; class Insecta; order Diptera; family Tephritidae; genus Merzomyia; species Merzomyia westermanni. The sequence goes on along the minus strand of OX465291.1, from coordinate 143,722,208 downwards.
AAATAATAACATAATCCTAATTAAGAAGTGAGGCATAGCATTTTATTACTTTGTTTATCTACAAGTAGACTAATTTTTAGTAAATAAATAAGACATAAAATAAGTGGACTTTTTGCTGAAATATAGAGATGGCTTTGAAAAAATTTGTAAGAATTTAAAACAAAAGTTTTTGGAATTTACTTCACAAACATAAAATGATATTGTATTCTTGTAAGGTATCCAGATCTATTAGGTGTTGGTGCAAATAAAACACTTTATCTCACCTTACAGCCCGACGTTCCGCAAATTTTTCTTGGCATCTTCAGGGGCGTGATACTATTTATATTTTATAGTGAATTCAGTTATATTTAGGTAATTGTAGCACTCTGTGAATAAATTTGATAGCGGTTATTATGAGTAAAAAAAGGTTAATTTAGTTTTCTTTCTTTGTTGAGGACATCTTTGCTAGTTGCACCGAATCGATATCATATTATTCTATGTCAGTATGGTCTATATAGAGTACTTGCTATTAATAGTGATTCAGCACTCCCCATAGTAACAAATGCCTTTCATAGTTCACGCTATTCTATTATCATATTCGCACTCGTCTATCAAAAATTACGTGGAACTCATAGTTGATTTCAAGTAAAATTGCAACACATACATAGATAAAAGAGATTGCGAGGGGTCTGCATTACCTTTTACGCTTACAAGTCGACGTTGGGTATAAACTGCGGTTTCAAACAAAATATGTCAATGTTCTTTGAATGAACTATAATCTCCGAGACAGAGTTCATTGCAATGCGTTCAATAGTATCACTGGAGCTTTGCGGGCGAGAACAATATTTATATCGACTTGCCTATACCCTGTGTATAAGTATAAACCACATTAAGATTTAAGAAATTTAAAAATTTTAAGTAAAGAATACTTAGCTGCTTTTAAAAGATTGAAATAATGCAAGTAACTTGAATTTTTTTCCGGAAGTGGGACTTTAAGCCGAAGTCCTGAAGATGCTTTAACATTCCCTAAAGACGCCCTGACGCTACGGTTATGCTTTTCTTGCCAGCGAGCTCTTCTTCGTAAATTTTTTTTTTTTTAAGATAGGTAATTATTCATATAAAATCCTGAGAACAGCAGTTTTTAGTTCAAGGTTCTCAATGCAATTTCAATTTCTATTTGAGTATTAACCATGCCTCATATTCTTCTTTAGCTTTAGACACGTTTGTAACATTTAATTTATGTTGCATTACAAACCAGATTTGTTTCCCAATTACACGCTTACACATTTATAAATGCACAACAAATGTGATATTTCAAATAAAAAAAAAAAATACAAACGCAAATCATCAAATCACATAACTCAAACATTTGCAATTATTGCATGTAAGTCCCATAAATCACATACAAATATGCAACCAACCTAAGATAACAGACAAATCAAAATTCAAATCTCATAGTAATTATGTTGATTCATAAGCGATTTGTGCTGCCACCTTTTGATTTATGTGATTTCAATTCAATTTATTATGATTTGTGCTGGGCAGCTGGATGTAGTACAGATTCATATGCACATTATATTGGTGATTGGTATACTGAGATTTGATATAAGACTTCTTTCATGAACTGGCTGGCGTTGGTAGCTGCTTAACTTTGCCAATCGGGATGTTCTCAATGACTTGCACAAACTATGCCTGCGTTGAGCGTTTAAGTTTAGTCTGCGTCATTCACCTATAACACAATTTACATGGCGCGTAGTTTGCAATGCTTGCCGATTTTGATTTAGCAGATGCTGCTGCAGTTTTTGGGTCGTCAATCACATTAACATTGCCGTGTTTGCCCATTCCGGTGTCAGTCAGCATTGTCATAAACTAATTTAGTGTTCATAGATTTGCTATGATTTTCAAATTTTAGAGGCCTGAGGGAACATTTATGTTTTAAAACAAACTTCGCGAATACAGCAGGTCTTACACTGGTAGCAACAGAAGACTTAAGCAACAAACTTTTTTTTTTTTTTTTTTTTTTTTTTTTTTTTTTTGTCTCAGTATATTGTGTAATTATTTAACGAAGTCGCGAATTTGTTAAAACTAAATTTGTAACAAATACCTGGAGTAGGTTGCAGCTTTCTTTTCTTTTTTAATAAACCCATTTTCTTATGCAAGTTTTGCTTTTTATTTCTCTTCCAATCAGTTCAACTCATCGCATTACAGCGATTATTGTCACCTCAGTGTACTCATAGTTGTCAACACCACAGCGGCGTGCTAATAAATTTTTTTAACGACAAATCTGCGCAAATAAATCGTAGCACCCTGCCACTACTGCGCGGCTTGCCATTGTTGCCATTGTTGTTGTTGTCGTAGCATGCTACATGCAATAGTTTGTAAGCTCATAAATATTCAAATTAAAAATTTCTTTCGTGTTAGCCTTGCGATCTGTAAATGCTAGGCAGTCTGATGATTTATTTTTTGTGCCACAATTTTTAACCAATTCCTCTTTGTACTTCATATGGATTTATTAAAAAATCATCTTAATGCCATAAATAAAAATGGAAGCATAAATCTAGTACAAGTTAGAGTAAAATACGTATTGACAAATAAATTTAACCACGAAAAAATATTACCAACAACAAAAACTAGCATAAGCAAACTAACACTTAAGTGTACAGCTGGTGTTTAACTAAATGCAACTGAATGCACGCTTGTTAAAGTGTAAAAGGTAAAGGGGGTGTTGTGTTGCTGTTGTTGTTATCTTGCTCTATTTAATGTTTTGCACAAAATTAAACAAGTTGCAACAACCAAATTTGCTGCTCCATAAGGCTTAAAGCTATTAGATTACAGTGTCTACTGGTGAAATAATGAACCCTAACACATTAGGTTTAGATAACATTTGTGTCTTTCCAAAACCTCAAAGAAATGAAATCGACCACCTTTGAGTTGCATGAAACTTTGTGGGGAATTTCCTTTTCTCATAAAACCAAGACCCGCATAAGAAAAAAAATTTAAATTTTTTGCTTCAAAAGTTATTTTTTAATTTTTTTCTTGCTTTGCAAAGTTAATTTTTCAATATTTTAGAGACTGCTGCTGTTAAAAAAATAAGCTTTGCCACATTCAAAGTTGCAATTAGAGGTAAAAAAAAAAGTTTTTGAAAAAATAAAATTTTTAACTTCTAGTTTCAGAAAATTTCCAATTTTTTGAAATAAAAAAAAAATTATTTTTCTATTGCATTTTTTATTCAATTTTTTTGCATTATATCTCTGGTATATATAAAGATATGCTGAAATTTTAAGAAGTGTGTTTTAGTTTTTTTTTTTTTAAATACATGAAGTTTTGAATTTTGGCTCAATCAGTTAACACAAAACTCAATGAGTTTTTTCGTGCTAGCGTAATGAATTAACAAAATTGTAGAAAAAAGTTTATTGCTGTGCACTAGATTTCCCTAATACGAAATCTTTTTTTTTTTTTTCTTGCTTGGCAAAGTTTATTTTTCAATATTTCGGACACTACTTCTGTTTAAAAAATAAGCTTTGCCACATTCAAAGTTACAATTAGAGGTAAAAAAAAAAACTTTTTGAAAAAATTAAATTTTTAACTTCTAGTTTCAGAAAATTTCCAATTTTTTGAAATAAAAAAAAATTTATTTTTCTATTGCATTCAATTTTTTTGCATTTTATCTCTGGTATATATAAAGATATGCTGAAATTTTAAGAAGTGTAATGAATTAACAAAATTGTAGAAAAAAGTTTATTGCTGAGCACTAGATTTCCCTAATACGAAATCTTTTTTTTTTTTTTCTTGCTTGGCAAAGTTTATTTTTCAATATTTCGGACACTACTTCTGTTTAAAAAATAAATTTTTCCACATTCAAAAGGGTACTTAGAGGTAAAAAAAAAGTATTTTGAAAAAAAATTTATTTTCAAGTTTAAAAAAATTTCAATTTTTTCGAAAAGGAAAAGGTTCGCCATTTGATGTTGGACGCAAATTTTTTTGTATTATATCTCTGGCATATGTTAAGATATGCTGAAATCTTCAGAAGGATATTTTTTTGATTTTTCAAAAATATGAATTTCGAACTTTGCCAAACTTTTTAACTTTCTAGTCAACTGAATTTTTTTTTCGTGCTAATGGAATGTACTAAAAAAATTGTTTTAAAAATTTTGTTTTTTAAAATTTTTTTTTTGTTATTGAGAACTCAATTTAACTACCACAAGCATTGAGAAGCATTCAACATTTTGCTAATTTCCTACCGCCTTCGCGTCACTGTACGAGTTGGGAAAAGTAAATTTTATTTCCCAGCAGCAGCATCCACAGCGTAACACGAGTCCTTGGCCTTGTCCGATTGCAATTTGTTGATAAATATTTGCATTGCAATAAATTCAATGTGAACATGTACAAAACACAAAGAGCATATCAAAATAAAAAATAAATAAAAAATCAACATTAAAAACGCAAAGTTTTTATTGATACAAATACAAACAAATGCTGAATTGAGTGAACATGCAATGAAGATTTGTATGGTGACTCGCAAGATTCAAAGGTGACTGGCAAATGTAAATGCTCTGGTTGGCGCAACAGGGAATAGTAAATGAGAAAGTAACTCAGCGCTTGTGTGCTTTGCAACCATTCTGGAATGGAAGCAAATAAAAACATAAAAATTGCACACTTTAATGTAAGGGCGTGTGGCTGTGTGTGTAGCAACACAACTGTAAAGCATTTGTTGCCACTTACTTAACGTTGTTTAACAAATCAGGACTCCATAATAAGTGTACTTTTAAGTAAGTTTAGCAGGTAGTAAATGTGGCTTACTGAGATTTATTAACTTTAGTTATTTATTGCTTTGGTTAGTGATGCATTTGTAAAAAAAACCAAGTTTAAATAAGGCTCAGGGTATAACTTCTTTTTATTTGAGGGTCGTTCCATGCCAATTCGTCATATATTTGGAATCGCCCTCTTCCTATTTGAGTAACATTTGGTGAAAAGCTTCCTTTTATCTTAAAGCTAAGTTCTGACAACTAAACAAGATTTTTTAACTTAAAATTTTTTTAAAAAGTTATGTAAATTTATTTAAATTTTTTATTTTTTTTTTTCAAAATATGCAAAAGTTTTCAAAATTTGACTTTTTTCCTTTTATCCTTGTTTTGCAAAGTTTACTTCCCCAATATTTCGGAATTTCGGAAACAACTGTAGTTCAAAAAATTAACTCAAGCACTTTCAAAAGTTGTACTTAGAGGTATAATCAGAAAATATTTTGAAAAAAATGTGAAAATTTTTAAGTTTAGGAATATTTCGATTTTTCAAAATCGGAAAAATTTATGTTCGTTATTCAATTCTGCATTCAAATTTTTTTGTACTATACCTCTGATATATCCTAAGATATCCTGTAATTTTCAGCAGTTTTTTTTTTGTTTTTCCAGAAATGAATTTAGAATATTTTCCAATTTTTTTTAAAATATTTTTTTTGTTGGGAAAACTTTCTAGTCGAGTTCAATCAGTTAAATACAAAAGTTACTAAATTTTGTTTATGAAAATGCTTTTGGAGGTAGTGGAATGTAAAAACAAAATATGCTGTATTTTTTTTTAAATTTCTTATTTAAATAATAAATAAATATTTGGCGCTATATAACTCCGAGGAGATTAAGACCAAACTTCTCTATCAATTTGTGGTGTGCTGCTTCTAAGTTTTCCTACCTTTGGCATTTCTAAAAAAAAAATTTTTTATTATTATTACCTTAATAATATAAACTTTTAATTATATGACGGTTATTCCAGAACCCTGATACATATGCACAACCGCATATATATTCAAGTCTACTTCTCGCTGTCGCTGAGTTGTTCTATTTGCTGCACGTCTAATCTATTCAGCGCCGCTTCGGGGGCAATTTTTCATACGTTACTTGCCAGATTTCATCAGTTGACTTCATCTACATAGTATATTGGAGTATTGCGCATTTGCTTGCTCGACTTTCTATGAATGCATTTCTCTATTTTTATTTATTTTTTTTTGCTTTTGTGTTCACCAAGTATTTGATATGAGTTTTATGATATGTGCTGCAACAGCAGCGGCAGAGTTCGGCACTTATCGCTTGTTGTAAGCGTTGAGCCGCCTTGGCTCGTCTGGGGTACTGGCTGCTAGACGCTGCTCACTTGCGATTATGAGTTTTTGCCAAACATGCGTTATTGTGCATGTACAAGGACTGTGGCGACAACAGCAGTCATTTACAGTCAACAAAATAAAATGAAGTAAAAGAAAGATGGCAAAAAAAATAAAAATAACATAGCCGCTCTTGATTATTGCTCACAAACATGCGTGTGAATTTTCGCGTGGTGCCACAGTTTACTGCTCGCTCAGATTTCAATCGCAATTGGGTTGGGATTTGTTGCGTTTAATTGAAATTTTATTTAATTTTATTTGCTTGTTTGGAATTTATTGTTTTATTTTACAACTTTTAATAATTGGTTTAGTTCGTACTTAGTTTATTTCTGGTTTCTATATTGGTTTCACATGGGTGTGTATGTTGATTAGAGGGGTTAAATGACCGCAAACACATTTTTGAGATAATAATATGTTTTCGGTAAACCTAAATATTGTAGACCTAAGTATGGTATAGTTTATATCTGAATAGATAATAGAAAAATTATTCCCTACCTTGAACGACCCTGTGGGTCATGTGAACCCAATTAAACTTTCTAGGTAGTTCAAAATTTTAGTATTCCTAGTGTTAATTCAACCTAACCTTATGTTGAGGTTAGGCTGCTCTTAACTGAAAATTTCTGGTTGATACCTTTAAGTTCTATTGAGGCACGATTTCCAGTTATTCGACTTTTTGTAACTGGAAACTGCGCCTCAAAAGTCTTTAAAGTTTGCATCTTGAAAATTTCCCTTATAAATAGGCAATACCGTATGGTCAGTTAGGCTGAATTAATAATATTCTCAGAGATTATAAACAGAATAATAAATTTATGCTTATTCGTAATATACTGGTCTAACATCAGTTTGTTCGACATTGCATATGAGCTTCTGAAGCGTATAGCGCTAAAGTCTAAAACACTTTGCTGAGAAGCTGATTCTGTTGTTGTTGTTCTGTTAGTTATTTTTTATTGAAACATCTAATAACCCAATTAGTATTGCACAATCTTCCACTAAATTCTCTAACTAAATTTCATTTTGTTTTTTGATTACAGATGAACCAGACCTGTAAGGTCTGTGGAGAACCCGCGGCAGGATTTCATTTTGGCGCATTCACATGTGAAGGTTGTAAGGTGAGTTTAGATTACGTATCACTGTTAGCCTAGCATAAATGTAGTAAAAAAGTCACAGGTTGGTCAATAGAAATAAACGACAAAAACACTTCCCGAAGGGTTTTGTGGAGTGTTGTCGAATTAACAGTCCTTGGTTGGATTTGAACCCGGTACGCTCCGGTACTCCCGACTGTAGTGGTAGCGATTTATTTAGCGGACTATGGTCAGTCATCTCATCGTGCGAGACATCCAGGCTGACATGGCCCTCATATGATAAGGGGCGTACAAAAGCACTTCTGACTCTGCACAAATCAGTTTTAGCATCCCTTATAAGGGTTCTAACAGGTCATTGTTTGATAGGTCATTGTTTGGCGCAGCTGCAGATGTACCGTAGTGATATGCATTTTTCCCACTGGGTTCAACCGATCAGAAGACGTACATACAAATAAATGACAACTCGTGCAGTTTGGTTATTTAGTAGCATTACATTGCGATTGTTGTGATTGTTTTTCGTTTGTTATTATTACAGTTGTTTTTGTTGTTGTTGCTGTTAGCAATTTAAAGCGACCTGTGAACGACCTTCAACTCATCTTCATCATTAGCTAACGCTATGTGCATATGCAAGTAGGTATACAGGGTGCTTTGTTATTAACTTTAAAGGTTTCATTCTGTTTATAATTTTGTAATTAAGAGTTCTAAAAGTTTACACATATGTGTATTTCAATAAGGGGCTCCTTTAAACTGGATATGTATAAACTGTCCCTACTTAAAGGTCAGGTCTTTGGAGTTCTAACAAAACTGGATGAATTTAAGGCAGGAGAAAATTGCGAAGCTACTGCACTATATTTCATGCGGAAACAAACGCAGCGATTTAAGAATGGTTTACATATCACTATCTTCGCGACTATCAGACAATCTTGCATACTTTGAATTCTCACACAAATGCATTCTAGTCATTTAAGCTCTGAAGCCAAATATAAGGTCTTCTTAATTGTTCGCTGAACATGAGTGATACAAATGTAAAGAACAAGCTGACCTCCAAACCAAGCACGTTTGCGTGCTCTTCATTAATGTTGACTTTTCGATGAATAGCAACGAGTCCCTGCAGTTTCTCATGGATACTACTTTCACTTTAACCACATTTTACTTTCCTCTTTTATTCAGCGTGAGATTCCATCTCAAAACTAAAAATTTCTGTTGTTCATATGGTATGAAAGCTAATTAGTTTAAGATCTCATCCGGATGCAATTAGCCACAGGTTTCAATCATAGTTTATGTTATTCAATAAAACACCCTGTATACGTATTAAAATATCTGACAAGTTGTTTAAAAAACGATTGCCGACTTTGGTTTTTAGTAATCTTGTTATAGAGTGTATAGTGTTCGTTGTTTTTGTATTTATTTGCAAATTTTTGCTGAGTTAAAACTAAAGTTCGTATTGGATTCAATCTTGTTTGTTGTTGTATAGAATAGAAAAATTTCTGTGCTGCCAATCAGTTCAGCTCTGTTTCTTGGTAATTTAAAAAGACTTAAGAAGCGAACTTGACTGCCAAACCGAAACAGGCGATACGAGTTAGCTTAGTTTCAACAAAAAAAATTAAAAACAGCCTTTACAACTGCAAACCGTTAGTGCATTTGACACACACAAATACTTATGAAGCATGTCCAAATGTAAATACGGAAGAATAAACTGATAAAATTTGCTGTTCACTGTCCCACTCCTAATTTACTGCCCGCTTGTTACATATGTACACATCTATATCTGTTTAACAAAACCGAAAATTTAGCACCGCAAAATAAAATCAATAATGTTAAATTTAATTTAACTTAATGTTGCACACTTTAAAATGCACTTTCAAGTATATATCGCGGCATAGCTAAATACACAGACGTCACGTTAAACTGTCTGCTGCAAAGCTATAGCCAATTAATTTTCGAACTCAATTTCACAGCTTTTAAATGGAAATACAACAAACAAGCAATTAGTAGAGCAAAATAAAAAATTGTTTAAAAGTAAGATGACTTAGATTATAAAAATCGAAATAAACTTATAGCTTTACCGTTATTTGCTGTGCCGTACATAATTTTCACACGCCATTTTAATATGAAATTCACGGGTTATAACTTAGATTCCCTTCTCTATTCATATTGTTATGGCTAGAAAAATATCAGCAAACTGTGAAGACAAATACCTTTTTAGTGGTAGATTTGATGAGAATGATCCTAGGGAAAACGATAGACTTTCTACCGTCCTAGTATCAACGCAGCGGGTGAAAGCGTTCATTATTTCGCCGGGAGTTGATTTGAGGATTAGTTTTATTGTCTATTAGGAGGGTTTACACCATGATCATATTAAGTTTTTGGGGGACTAATTTTGTATTTTAGAGAGGAAGAGGGAGAGGTAGAGGAAGAGCGAGAAGGAGAGGGAGTGGGTGATGGTGATGGTGATGGTGAAGGGGAGGGAGAGCGAGATGGAGTGGGAGAGTGAGAGGGAGAGGGAGAGGGAGAGGGAGAGGGGGAGGGGGAGGGAGAGGGAGACGGAGAGGGAGAGGGAGAGGGAGAGGGAGAGGGAGAGGGAGAGGGAGAGGGAGAGGGAGAGGGAGAGGGAGAGGAAGAGGGAGAGGGAGAGGGAGAGGGAGAGGGAGAGGGAGAGGGAGAGGGAGAGGGAGAGGGAGAGGGAGAGGGAGAGGGGAGAGGGAGAGGGAGAGGGAGAGGGAGAGGGAGAGGGAGAGGGAGAGGGAGAGGGAGAGGGAGAGGGAGAGGGAGAGGGAGAGGGAGAGGGAGAGGGAGAGGGGGAAGGGGAAGGAAAGTGATAATTTTCTGAGAATTAAATGTGTTTGATATCTACCCATTCCCTTGTAAATGCTGGTTACAAAACTCAAATCATAACATACTGACTCCTACTCGCCCTCTGAATTATGTAAATCTTTATGGATATGCGCGCTTAATTTACAAGTATGATTTAATAAAAAAAAAGACGTAAATTCACTTGACAATGATTCATCTTACCAACAATCACTCTCAGCAACGACCTTTGCTCCGTTGCTGCTGGCACTCAGATATATTTGTGGCATGCTACAAACATATAAAACACGAGCAGGTGCCACCTACAACATGAAACATTGAACCAACCAGCCAAATTGTTTTTTACTTGCTTGTTGTTGTGGTTTTTTCACCAACTAAGCAAATAAACAATTTAATTCAATGCGAGCGAGCAAAAATGGCAAAAGCCAACAACATAGCTTAATGGAAATAATTACCGTAATATAAGCAGCATAATAACAACAAACTAAAAACCAAAAAATTAAGCAAGAAAAGAAAAACCACAGCAAAAATATATATATGTATGTAGTTGGAGTAACATAAATGACATATGTATGTATGTGTAAGTGGATGTCCAACAAAAAATCGTATGAGCCATTATGAGACTGGCGACTATCGAGCCAAGTACTGTCACATATGAACACAAACGCCAACACAGATAAGAAAGACAACGTGGATGAGGACACACACAATATATTTCGGTCCAAAAATTAGCTTTCCACAAAGTCACCTTTCCCAACAGGGGAGATTGTTAGAGCTTATGGCGGAAAAATATGTTAACGTGTAGAACTAAATAGATTCAAAACAAAAAAAAAATCCGTTCATGTCCTCTATTTACGAGGTCGAAAAATCGTCTTGGATCGTCTTCTTGATACACAATTCAGTGAAGGTTTGAAATTTAGATTTGATCTATTCGAGCTTTAAATTTTATTTTTCTGGCTAGGTCTTCTTATGCGCATGAAAAAAAGCTCAGGCCCAGAAGTTTTTTCCGTCGATACTTAACTTTGGCGGTAAATGAATAGCAAAGCTTCTGCTGAGTTGGAGGAAACATGTGTGATATAACTTGGCTATCCTTGCTGCTTCCAGTTGTCGTTATTTATTGTTGAGGAACAATTTGTGACTGCCAAAATCGCTTCAGGTATAAAAAATTTAACTCGTCTTCTTATAAAGTTCATGCCTCATACAGTAGTGATTTTGATCAAACGAAATCAGTCTTATGTAAAGTGACAATTTTTTTTATTAGTTTTCTATTGGGTTACATAATTGCTTATACATCTGTGTGTATATTTATGTTTTCTGCAGTCGAGGTCGCCCTCGGCATCACAAGTTTTTTGCTAAGTCTACTGCAATCATTTTAATAGCCGTTACCGACTAATAGCGAATTTAGTTTAGCTCTGGCCGTACCTTGCTTTACCTTACAATATGTAGTACTTTGACAACTCTGGGGCAGAACAATCTTAAAACATATCTGCCAAGACTTAAATACCTAAAGAAATTTCTTCGTCCGTCGAATAATCGCCGAATATTTCACAGTCTAATATTTGCAGCGTAGCTTTTGTAAATCGTCGAATTGTGTTTAGGTCATAAGGCGTGAGTTAGTAGGTAGTTGATGTCTATATGTATTCGAAGCATTTTGGGCTTAGCTTTAATAAAGACACAAATTAAATTTTATGATTCATATTACTTGTGAATTTCTCAATAAGCTGTTGCTTCATTAAAACTAAAAGAATTACAGAAACAAAACTGGTTTTTGTTCTATGGATGCAGTCGCTAAATTTGGTAAGGATAATATGAGTACCGAGTTTTGTATGTATTTTTGAACTCGAAGAGCTTTTCAGACGGGCTCTAGACAACCGAGTATCAGATTGTATAAGTTGGATTTCAGACTTTTTCAGATTTTTAAGATATGATCTAATATGGCCTAAATAAAATAAACTGATTGCCCGATACTTTGCGCCTTTTGCTCGATCGATTTTCTTGGATTTAGCTAAACTGACTTAAGATCCTTTCTGGAGAAGTATCGTTGCATGCTTTCTATCAACTCTGCGCCTTCTGGTTTGAACAGCTCGTAGTTCGTTTTCACCTGACGCTTGATTATTCTTGACTCGGGATGGTGGGATTCTTATTTAATCTATTCCAAATGCAGAAATGTATTGTGTATCGCCAATGTTTGGTACAACTGGTTCATAATCTCCTGCGCTGTGTGTGAATAAGGGATGTGGTCCTTACATAGCTTAAGTACGTTTTATACGCCGGCTAACAAGTAACCACTGTTCTTACTGCAATAAGTTTTATGAACTTTCTGTCATTTTCGGGTAATTTTTTTCCGACATTATTCCAGTCAGCCAGCAAGTGAAGAAAATTCATGATAACACGATTAAGCCCGCAACAACTGGTGGGCATGTTGACTTAGCAGATAGAAAAATTTCTTCAATAACAACAACAGCAATAGGTGTAGTAGGAAAGCAGTGCGAGAATATGTATCTCTATGATTTTTTGGTTCGTGGGATGAGACGAGCACCTCTCTAATGGTTTCTTTGTAAATCAGTCAAATCACATAAAGACATAAGCAACGTACAAGCTATAAATAGTTTATAGTATACAGAAAATCTCACAGCAGCGGAATTACTACAGCCAATATAAGCATGCCCCACGCAAAAAAAGACAATAAATAGAATTAATGAAGCACCCGGCACCATCGTCGCTTTTAAGGTTAATTGGGCATCAAGATTACTAGGTCGGAAATGCGCTCTTATAGTTTTGTTGTTTAGCACTGCTAAATAAGCTTACACACATACATATGCACATACATACGTAAATGTTTATGTTGCAACAACCTGCCTGCGAACAATGATGGTACTCACCAACTGACATGCAATGCGCCACAATTACGTCAGTACTTACAAGTAATTCACCGAACAAAAACTAAGCACAAATAGTTAGAAGCACTTGTATAAACTTAAATATATGTAGATATCTACATAAATACGAAGGTACATAAGACAATTGTGGAAGGCGTGTGGCATTGAATGAGTGGCAAGCATCACTGCACAAGTGGGTGCAGGTGGCGTATGAGTGATATTTTATTGTAGGCTTTGGTGGAAGATGATGATTTGAAGGGCTGGAGATGAGCAGCGTATTTGATTATTCTTTTTTTCGCTTTTATTTATAGTGAATTAATGTTTTTTCGCTGCTGTCATTTGGCTACGCTCTTGTGCATTGGCAATTAATGAGTTTTTCCATTAATTTGAATTTATTTTTTCTACTCAATTCTTTAGTTTTGTACTTGCATCTAAGTATTTGTTTTGTTATACCTAAATTGCCACACTTTGACATTAACACCGTAGCAATGGCACTTTGATATCTGACATTGTCGTGGCTGTCAATTTCCAAGGTGTGAAGAAGATTAGTGTGCATCAATAAAAAAAATAGAGACTCAGGAAAATCGAAATCAGAACAATAACTTCACTTTTGTATAAATTAGTGGCACTCTAAAGGGTAGATATGAAACAAGTTGGTTATAGACATTCTAATTGAAATAATCTTCGTAGTACTCAACGGCTAACGTTTATCTTTGACCAAAAATAATAAAGTGAGCTCTAGTAGTGTTTGAAGATTTCTCTTCAAATTATGTTGCAAAAGTTCAAAATAGATATAGTTGTAGTCACACAAACTTAAACAGGGGCTTGCTAATAGGATTTAGCCCGCGTCTTCATAAAAACACGCAAGACAAATAGAACAACTTCTAAGGCTTTTAGAACAACTTCTAAGGCTTTTAGTGATAAAATAATCATAAAAATCAAAAGATATGCCCCCACCAAAGAAAATAAAAACTTGTGCATATAGCAACTTTTTCTCTTTGTGGACTCTTTTCTGTGATTGTCCAACTCCAGTTAGCGCAAGATAGATGGATATTAATTTAAGATAGCACTGTCACCAACATTTCTATTGTACCCTCGTCTCTTAAACACACCTCATCCAAGCCGACCTCTTTGAGTAAGGTGACTATTTCCTTTGGTTTCAGGGTTTGTATGTGTTTATGCTCTGGTCATGGTTATCCCAGGATTTTTGACATTTTCCTGGCGCTTGCGTAGCATATCAAAAGGATGTGCTCTGCAGTCTCCGCGGTTTTGTGATAGCATCGGCATGTGTCTTCTGCCCTTACACCCAGTTTTTAAACGTGTCTGTTGAGTCTGCATTGAAAGCTTTAAAATGTGAGGTCTTAAATCCCGCGGGGAGCAATTTTGATCCCCGAGGAGCAATCTCTTGCCACATACAGTTGCTGGCTTGTGCATCTTTTCACAGCAAAGGAATCGCCATGGGAAGTGTCCTGATGAGTTCCGGGCTTAATAACTTATTACGAAAATATTACTCTAATTTGCCATATTCTAAGTCTTTTTTAAAACTAAGTTGCCTTAAAATTAGTTCAAACAAGTAATTTCAAATATTTTTTCATTTTCTAATTGCAGTCCTTCTTCGGCCGCTCCTACAATAATTTATCGTCCATAAGTGATTGCAAGAACAATGGCGAATGTATTATCAATAAAAAGAATCGCACAGCATGTAAAGCTTGTCGCCTGCGCAAATGCCTGCTAGTTGGCATGTCGAAGAGTGGTTCGCGTTATGGGCGCCGATCGAACTGGTTCAAAATACATTGCCTGCTGCAAGAGCAACAACAACAAGCCGCCGCTGCGATGGCAGCACATCATAACAATCAGCAACATGCAGCTGCTGCGATGGCCGCCGCACAACATGGAGGCTCACCAATTATGACAGGACATAAATCACAACCGCCACACGGTATGTCAGCACATGGACCACCTGGCAGTGCGGCAGCAGCGGCTGCGCTTGGTATGCTTGGACATGCAGGCGCGTATCCTGGACTCTATCCGCCACGCACAAAGGAAGAGCTACTCATGTTGGGCCTAGAGGAATATGCTGCAGCGGCAGCTGCAGCTAAACATCCCAACAATGCTTCGTCATCGGTCAGCTCACCAGACTCACATAATTCCGAGAATTCATTGGACGTGAGTACGCGCGGTGGTGGTGTTAATTCAGCGCTGCTACGTTTGGGTGGTAAACATGCCGGTGAAGCGAGTGGTAGTGGTTCAACACACGCGCATCCAGCACCACCACAACTACGTAAAGACTTGCCACATTTCCTACCGTTGCCGTTTGGTGGTTTGGGTTCAATGCCAGTTATGCCACCGCCTGCCTTTCTACCACCTTCCCACCTGCTTTTCCCCGGGTACCACCCGGCGCTGTATTCACATCATCCAGGTTTGCTGAAAACGTCGGCTGAGCAACAGCAACAAGCTGCAGCAGCCGCCGCTGCTGTACAACAACTATTCAATCCCAACAATTCCGCACCCAATCGTTTTGCACCCGCGCTACAAACACCCACACCACCTTTAGCAACAACTGTTGGCAGCCACAAATCGGACGCGTACAAGGATGCTGAGCGTGTTGCGCAAAGTCCAAAAAGCGGTGATGCTATCAACAATAATCACATACCCAACGGCAGCAAGGCGGCCGAAGAGCTCACAAAACGTTTCTATTTAGATGCAGTGCTTAAATCTCAACAAAATAGTCCACCGCCATTGACAACCAAACTACCCGCACATCCGAAACATGATTACTCGATATCAGCTTTGGTTACGCCAAACTCGGAGAGTGGGCGTGAACGTTTGCGTAGTCGACAAAGCAACGAAGATGATGAAGATGGCGAAGTGCGCGAATGTATAGAGCGTAGATTACCCGTAAACGTTAGTTCTTCTAGCGACTCACATTCAAATGTCGGTAATGGCAATGATAGTGGAGACGTAGACGACGCGATTGCTGTCAAAGAACGCAGTGAAGACGACGATGATGAGGAAGAGTTGGTAGTTTCGATGACACCACCACGATCGCCAGTAAATACGTGCGCGCATAATATCCTAGAAGAAAGTGTAAGCACTGCAGCAACCACGCCCACCACCAACACACTAACGCCCGCAGTTACGCCTACTTCTAAATCTACCTTGCAACAGGACAATCCCATTGATTTGAGCATGAAGACGAACAGTTCGGTCGCGAGCAGCTCACTAAGCAGCAAATGTAGTTCCACTGGGTCAGTACAAGCAACCGATAGCGATAATGACTTAGATTGTGCTGAAGAATCGGATAACAGAGTGGGTCAAAGTATTAGTGTTGCAAGTGAAAGAAGAAACAAGTCTGCGCCGGTCTCAGAGCATGCAGAAGAAGAGCTTTTGAAGGTGGATGGTGATGAGGTAGATAGTGAAATTAGCGAAATAACGCTAAAGTTAAGCCCTAGAAGTGACAAACAAAATAAATACAAAAACAACAGCAACAACAACAATGAGAGTGAAAATAGCAATAATAATAACAACAATAACAATAGTTGTAGTAGAAGCAGTAATAATAGCAACACAACAAAACGGCGCAACTCTAGCGATAGTGAGGAAAGTGTTTTGAAATTGGATATGGCAAAACGTAAACTATGTGAGAGTGACGTTGATCAAACACCGAGTGAGTTGCCGAGCGTAAAGCGTTTCAAATTGACGTCGGGCGTTGTTGCGGAGCTCGCTACCGAGGAAAAGGCAGGATCTGAAGCCAGCAAAGTGGGTTCAGCATTGAAATTGGTTTCGAATAGCATAGCGCCTCCCACTGTTATAACGCCTACAACAACGCCATTGGATTTAACTACAAAAGTTTAACAATGGTTATTAATTAAAATATTTTTTAATATTTTCAATGAATTAGTTTGAATTTTAGAAAAGTATTGTAATTTTTCTTGTAAAGTTTTTCCTTTTGTAAATGACTTCAGTTACTATTATTATAATATTCATTTTAAAGCTATTACAAATTTTTTGTAGAATAATACCTTTTAGAAAATGCTATTTACTTTTTCCTGAATTTTTTAAAATTTTATTTCAAACTATGTGTATAAACCAAATATATTTAAATACCAACTGTAGCTAAGGTCTTAGTTTACCTTTTACTTAAATAAATTAATGAAATATTTATATAGAAAATGTGTTGAAATTCATTAAGCATTATTAGTAGCATAGATGTATGAAAGGCGTGTCCTCGCTTAAGTCAACTTTTATTCTAAAATTTTGGAACATTAGTAAAAATGCGGCTACCGTGGTGTGGCGGTAGTGTTGCCGGCCTACCGCACCGAAGGGTCAAGGTTCGAGGACTGGGACAATTAACATCAAAAGTGGTTTGAAAAAGTATTTTCCATCTTCCCTCGGCAGTGGTTTGGCAAACTCTCCGAACGCGCCCTGGTTTACGTATTCACAAGGCAATTTTTATTTATTTAATTCGAGCTTTCATTGAATTCAATTATTAACAATATTCTACCAAGATCCATCATTGCACGAACAATCATGATATTTTTCAAAAAGTTGCTGAAAATATGATCTGGAATATTAGCTGTTTGGTGAGTAAATCGACGACTGAGTGGAGGCTATTCCAAATATTTTTTGAGAACAGCCTTTCTCAACTGAAAATGTATTGAAGAAGAAGAAAATGTATAGGAAGAAATTTACCAAACTAGTCAGAACTTCCACAGCATAGAGCTTCAATCAATCAACAAAACGGGAATATTAATAACAAAATACAAGCTTTTCGATTCAAAGTAAATATTTTTTGTGAAATAACAACTATAATTTATATAGTACCTGCTACTAAAAGACAATAATAATTATAACAATATTCTTCATTTTATTGCGCTAAAAACAAGCCCAAATTTAATATTTTCATGTCGTACCCATAAATAACCCAAAATGGCATATAAAGTTTAGCAAATATTATTTGTCACTTCTGTCTTGGAATCAAACATTGGGAGAAACCATAAATTTATTTATTATGAATATGTAAATAAATTAGTAAATTTTTTACTTCGTCTTCAGTGGAAAAACAAAAACAGCAAAGAAATAAAATTCGCGCTAACTGAGCGAGTTCCATATAAAATTACCAAACCAGAAAAGCAATTAGTTAGCGGAGAAAGAGCGAAATAGTAAATATATGTGTACAAATACTAACAGTGTTGTGCGAAACGAAAGCAACAAACTCAATTACTTATATATGACTCAGGCGCCCAGCTGAACTTTTCGATGTGTTTCCGGGATAAGAAATCTATCTCCGCGATATAAGTGGCCTGTCTAATTTTTACTTGATTAATATATATACTGTCTGTCGCTGAACCTGTAAGTCGCCAGATATGAACGCTGCCGTAACTCTTGCACCCGATTAATATTCCTACGTGGATCCTTCCATCCCAGCTAAAAGTGATATTCTTCTAGTAAGGACCACAAAAATAAATAAATCCATCAAGGGAAGCCGCAGTCTATGCCTTTATTACAGAGAAGTCACAGCTCTCGATCGTGCGCATATGATCGCTCTTGGCCTTCACACTCTATGTATTGCTTGATCTAATTGGCAATGTGATTACACCACTTGAAGTTCCCTGAACTTCTCCTAGCAGCTGGTCATTTAGTTCACCCGTCTGTCACCCTTCACACCTCTGCCCCTTGTTTTAGGATCGTTCTAATAACCGGTTTGTGCATCTATTGTGCCTCGTTTTCTTAAATGTATAGACAATTATAGACAAGCATTTTGTTTAATTCATTTGTTAGCTCAAACACTGCATGAACATTTGTATGTATCAAATGCTTATATACACGTATGTATTTGCAATCACATTTTACGTATTAATTTGGCAAAACGGTGCTTTAGAAAAGTTATTAAAAATGTGTGCTAGCACCATATTAATTTAGCGAAACGCACTGCTTGATTGGCCCGCCCGCTGAGCGCGTATCGAATTTGGCATGCAAATCAGCGTGCGTTCGATTCGATGGCTTGCCACTTGACTAGTGCGATTGAGTTGTTTTTGTCGCACTTTGTCTAACATTTTGTTAATGGTTTTTGCTATATCTCACTATTTGCATATTACATTTTGATATTAAAATTGTGAAGTGATAATTTGACCGAAAAACTCCTTAATTAGCATAATTTTTTCGAAATTACGCTTATATAGAAGTCCATAGAAGTGAATGCGGTTTGTGCCTTTTCAGATTGCTTCACATTGTTATCCGACAAATTTAAGTCACAAGAGCTGTTTAAGGGGCAAATGATGATGATTGGTGTTCGAATGGTTGGTTATACTAAAACGAGTGTAAAAGAAGCAAATTTAGGACACAAACTTTAAACTTTCTAGGGATGGTCATAGGCTAAAAATAGTATATCTCTATTAAGTGGGATAGTGGTAAAGGGGGCGTCACAAACTGTATGTAGTCAACTTAAAACAACTCCAGATAATAATTAACTTTACCATACTTTTCTCTTTCTTTCCTTTTCTTTCTTTTTCATCGTACAGTTTCAATTTGGTTTTGTTCTATATTATTTTATTCTTTTTTTTATTTTATTTATTTATTTATTTTTTTTTACCTTTTTAATAAAATTTTTTTTTCTTATTAATATTATCTTGTTTAATTTACTTTATATTATTTTATTTTATTTTACTTTATTTTATTTTATTTAAATTTATTTTTTTTTATTTTATTTTATTTTATTTGATTTTATTTTATTTTATTTTATTTTGTGTTATTATTTTTTATTTTATTTATTTATTTATTTTTTACTTTTTTTAATTAAAATTTTTTTTTCTTATTAATATTATCTTATTTATTTTACTTTATGTTATTTTATTTTATTTTATTTTATTTTATTTTATTTTATTTTATTTTATTTTATTTTATTTTATTTTGTTTTATTTTGTGTTATTTTATTTTACTTTATTTTACTTTATTTTATTTTATTTTATTTTATTTTATTTTATTTAAATTTATTTTTTTTTATTTTATTTTATTTTATTTTATTTGATTTTATTTGATTTTATTTTATTTTATTTTATTTTGTGTTATTATTTTTTATTTTATTTATTTATTTATTTCTTACTTCTTTTAATTAAAATTTTTTTTTCTTATTAATATTATCTTATTTATTTTACTTTATGTTATTTTATTTTATTTTATTTTATTTTATTTTATTTTATTTTATTTTATTTTATTTTATTTTATTTTATTTTGTTTTATTTTGTGTTATTTTATTTTACTTTATTTTATTTTATTTTATTTTATTTTATTTTATTTTATTTTATTTCATTATATTTTATCTTATTGTATTTCACATAAGTGTAACAACTAAAAACAATCAACTCTTGTATTGAGTGTTCTGAACTATCACAAATTCAACTTGAAAAATACTATATGTATCATCAATGGCTTTATGTTTCCAATGCTCTCAAATTAAGGCTGCCATACATCCCCGTTAGCGAATAAAACAACAACATCAACTGAAGCAAACGTGGCTACACACACATATCATCAGCACTATAAATAAATATTTGGCGTTTGTAGTGCTGTTACTTTTAAACAGATTTTTCCATATTATAGTTAATTTTTTTTTAATGTTTTTTGATGGATGTCAACGCAGCTCCAGCAGACCTCTTGATACATTTATAGTTTTTTATAGCTTAGATGTATACTTCCTCCGTAAAAGGGCGAAACTATTTTAACTAAAAACTATTAAAACATATTATTTCTTTTTTCTTAATATAAGCCAGTTTAACAAATTTAATTCTTAAAAATATGTTAATACTCGTAGAGATAATAAACTTAAATATATTTTGTTAAAAAAGTATTAAAGTTATAATAATAAACGAAAAATACCAAACTTTTTTTAGCACAATTTCACGCAAATCATAAACCACAAATCCATTAAGTTTATGATTTCTTGTTTTTATTACCCAAACTCACTGAATCTCGATGACTAAAACAAAAGCAATATAAATTCAAATAATCTTTTTATTTTTCCAATATTTATTAATTACAAAGGAATTAAATCAAGTTTACTTTCACTTTAAACTTCCGCTTTTAGATAATTCTTTCTTATTTTGGTTTTGATTTGCTTACTCAACAGAGGGTGTAGTCGCAGCACAAATAAGTTTCCTACGCATTTCAATACGGTATCGCCACTGAGATTAAAAGTAGCAAAAAAAAAATAGCTTGGAGGCGCGTAAAGCAATTGTGACAAAACGCATTTGCATACAAATTTACAAAGAGAAAAACATAGAAGGGAATAATCCTATAACGGCGCTCCTTTTCGTAAAATCTGACTTTTCGACAGAAGAATTGAACGAAACTAAACTTACTTTCAAAAATTTCCAAGCACTCAGCAAAATGTTTCGAGTTAGCACCAAAAATTATGTAAAACAAAATAAAATAAGTCATATCTATGGACGAACGAGTTCAGGGCCTTATAAAAAAATATGGACGGTCTCCCAGCAATGTAGAGTCCCTTGAAAAACTTGGAGAGGCGACTTTGTACCCTCACTACCGAAGACGGAGACAAGAGAACTATGATTCTAACTCTGTTTCTAATAGTACTCTTGAGAATTCCTACTACACAATATACATACTCCAAAGACCGCTCCGTGGCTACTAGGCCATTTAATAACTAGCCATAATGGATGTATATGTTCAGTAAATGGAGGTACCCCGCTGGTTGGGTTGAAATCGTCTTTTTGAAGCAAAAAGTCTTTCAGACCCCTGATGCAAACCAACGGTTAATTAAGTAGCCCTAAGCACACTACTCGCTCCTTGAAGTGTCCCCGGAATGTCAACATTGGCAATTGTGTCTTCCAATTGCAATTTATTTCATAGCAACAAACGTGAATGGAGCTTAGCTGCAACCATTAACATCAGAGTATTGTTGTTGTTATTGTTATACTAGGATTGACGTAGCAGAAAAGCTCTCGCTATTTACTATGCGACAACAGCTATTGCCAACAATATAGCGCTACTGCACTGCTTTTTAGAGCGTAAAATCTGCCACTATTGCTGCTACTCGGCAGTCGTTTTATTGTATTTAATGTTCCTCACGTCTGCTCGTTGGCTAAATGAGCACGACAGTCAGCGTGTGACTGCGTCAAAGCAACGCAGCAACTAAGAAATTTGAAGTTCCAGGGAAACCATAGATATACCCAGCTGCGCATTTCAAAACAGTACATACTGATTACCGAATAGAAGAATGGCATATCACAACGCCGTCTCAAAAATGATATAACGAAGCATATTATTGAAAAATAATTCCGCGTTTAGGGATTATGTTTTTAAGCGGAACTTTAACCAATTATTTTGTTTTGTTGATTTTCTAACATGGTGGAAAGTTTATGTATAAGTTAGATTTTTTTTGTGGCTAACCGGTTTCGGTGTTCCGCCATCCTCAGAGTTTCATTTCCGTCCTCAGTAAACAGAAATCAAGTTATAGATAAATGCCATGTAAAGGGATTTTGGACCCCAACTACAGTTTTTTTGGACATATTACCAATTCCAAATAAGCAAATTGAATATGCCTTCTCACACACAGTGTATCATCGACTATGTACCGAAACACATCGCCACCTTTTACCGTCGACCTTCACCTGTTTGTTGCTCCTGTTTGCAGACGCAGAATGTACACTGAGGCCTGCCAAAATTTTAGCTCGATGTCGGCATTGGCGATATTACCCCCACAGACATGTTGGTTGGTTTCGCTCCTTACATAATCCCAAAAGTTTCAGAAGTCCAGAAACGGTCCTTATCCAGGGTACACCAGACGTCGGCGAGCTTGCTATATAACCCCTCCCCCACTTTTTTTAACCCCATCAATTTAGCAAATTGGCCAAACTTTTCTAACACCAATTTAATTTCAAAAATTTGGCACAGTCTAATAGCTATATCAAATTTGTTCGTCAGTTCGCCTTACGAAAATTTCATTTTATACAGTGTGGGCGTGGTCATTGGCCGACAGATTTCATTTCACTGCAAGTACTAATAACGACTCTACTTATTTTCATGGAAGTCGATATATAACTTATCGTTCGATTTGAAAGGGCTAATAACAGAATGAGGAGTTCAAACATGGATGGTAGCACGCCCCTTTAAAACTTGCCGCAACATTGGTAAATTTGCTTAACCATGTAAAAATTGGGAGTGGATATCAACCGGTTTAGCTTATTTTGAGCATATCTTTTTGTCATACGTAAATATGTTTCCGACTCCAGCTAATCTATAGTTATGTCTACAGAGACGTAAAAATATGATAGGTTCAAAAAGGTCGTTGCCACGCCCATTTAAAATGTATAATTTTTGTCCGTTCTACTTACAGTACCCCTTAGCAAATAAAATATGATACACATACAATTTTTTTGAAGAAAGATTGCCTTATTCGTCCGTGAACCTCTTAAATCTTTTATATAGAAGCGGGCGTGACGCTTTACAATTTTCTCCAGCACTTTCTATGCAATAATTTCAGGCTGTCATGCCAATGGGAGATGAGTGTCGAAAAACTAGCGACTCCTTCTTCTAATTAAGCTCGGGTTCTTTCAACGGAGCAGCGCAGCACACATCGATTGATATATCTTTCCTTTTACATAATAATAATTTATATATAAGAAAATGTAGTGTTTCCCTGCATATGGTGTCACCCCCTCTTTAATAACCGTCTTTTGAACTGTGGACCGAGCAGGCTCCTCTAAAACCAATTTCGCTTTGGTCAAAGTCAACTGAAACCGTCAGTTTCCTAGGAATTGCGTCAGAAGATATTAAAGACAATATTCAGTACAGAACTTTCCGATTAGGTAAGAGGAAATATCCTTGCAACAACAACATTAACTTTTAAGTGCAGTTGAGTATAAAATTTTCTGATTTCAATACCAGCTAAGAACTACCTGCGCGCGCTCAGCATCCGTTGGTGTCACATTGTGTCACTGGTGTCGTTTATAAGCTTAGGTGTGAGCGTGTGTGTGTGCCAGTGTGATCTTGCGCTTGGCAATTTTATTGTGCGCAGGCGCGCATTTGCAAATGTCAATCGAAACAAGTCGCATCATTCAAGTGTGAAAATGCAAACGACATCGACAGTTGGGTGGGTTGATGATGAGTGTGCAATGTGACTGTGCCATAGATGAGGTGGGGAAGCAGAGTAGCTCCGATATCACTTTCTGAGGTGTGCGCTGTGAAGAATTGCGATCGACTACTTTCTGCTATAATTTTGGCACCATTTGCAAGCCAACGTAATCATGCTAGGTAGCCAACTCAGCAAACTAAGTGTAACAAGCAAGCACAAAAAAAAAACAACTACAATAACAACGACAAGTTAGCAATATGTTAGCGCGCATTTGGCAGAATGTGGAGGTTGCTAGCTGTTGAGAAGATCAAGAGCAGCACTAAGCATTTTGCACGCTGTTGGCGGCGAACAAACAAACAATGCGAGCAGCACATTGACAGACAACAGCAGTAATAGCAAATAGCAAAAACAGCAATAATCAGCAACAATATTAATGGTAGCTGCTGAACTATTGCACGTCTGTTGTTGGCTCTCTGCACATTGGCAGCAGGGCGCGCTTTGTTGACAAAAATGTTGAAAGTATTTGCAATTACGCGAAGATTGATTGAAATAGATTTGCGATTGATTGGCGTGAGTTCAGTAACTCGACGAGCCAAATGTGTGGCAACAACAACAAAGTGCAACACAATAATTGCCACAATAGCAACACTGGCACAAACATTGATATCAGGAGCGGCAATTACTGTAACTCTCATTGGCAGCTGTGAACTGTGAGAAGTTCAGAATAGTTGGCTAAGCAGCAGCGCACATTTGAATTGTAATCTTATTTAGAATAACGTGGTATTTTGTATGTGATACAGAATTCATACGTATTTGCATATATGAATGTTTATTAGGGTGGGTCGAAAAATTATTTTATTTTTTATTCAACATTTTGCAGATGCTACTTGATCGCTACAAAGTGTCAAACATATTTGGAATTCAGTAAAGCTTATTGGGTGGGCTTCTTAGAAGTCATAGACAACACCGAACCGAAAGAATGAAATTTTAGGGAAATCACAACAACTGGTAGTATAGGAAGTTACAATGATCAACATATTTTTTCGCATCATTAGTGAAAACACAAGGCGCCTCACTACTCTAGTACTTCATCTTAAATTCGTGACCCTGAACACCTTACCCCAATTCCATGCACAGCATCGCAGAGTAACGTAACCGCTGATTGAAGCTGGATCTATCCAAATTCCCGCTACAAAAAAAATGGTGCTCATGGAACAACATCCCTGAACCTACTAAGGAGTTTATTTTGGGTTTAATCAAATTCTACAAAAGTTTCCAATCTGATCCACTGAGCCCAGCGTTCTGTAACTACACAATGTTCAAGGGCCGAACATGGGTAGCAAAGAGTAACCATTGAAGAGTGCCACGTTTAACCTGTTAGTTGTCTCTTTGCTCTGAGAGCAATCACGCAATGGACCGAGATCATTTATCTACCATTACATGCCAAAAAGCTCTAACAAATTTTGAGAATTTAGCCACTTAGTCCAAATAACTTTTGCGTCGCACTAGAACAGGAATTTATCACGCCGTCAAATGATTTTTTTTTAAATGTTTCTACTAGGTATATAATTAATAGAATTTTCTAGTAGCAATCAGCGGCAGTTTCTAGTGCGACCAAAACCATCAATCACAATTATCGACAAAGTTAATGTTAAACGAAAAACATTAACAAATGATGACTAAAATAACTAAACGATGACCGCGATTTAAATTTAAAACTTATTTAAATATGTCGGCGTATTGCTCACGCATACTCGTACACCTAAACATCAACACACGCGAGACTGCCCACTGTGTGGAGCGCTTTCAGTAACGCTTCTGTTTCGCAGACGCAAAGTACTCACATAATTCAGTGAGCAGTTACGAGGCTTGTACTGGTGGTCGTGGAGATCATAGCCTGAAGATGGCTGCTAATATGATGTCGGTTGAGTTAAAATCAAACCGTAGTTCAAAGCTAAGCTCAGTGCTGCAGGCAATGTGATTTCATTTTTGTTACTAAAAAAAATTCTTTGTTCAAAAACTATTTGCTGATTTTCAGCTGCTTTGGGAAATAAAGTTCGATTGAAAATAGATTTTTTATACTCCGCTGAGCAAAACTCACAGTTATATATATATATGTTATATATATTAAATACACCTTTTTAAAAAAACTCTTGGCCTTTAAAGTGTGTTTCCAGTTTTAAAGTGTTATTTTTGCCAAAAAAACGTTTTTCAGCTTATTTTAATACCTTTCTAATAGTACAAAGATCTTTGAAATCGGTTGAACCATTCCGTAGTAATCACAGCTTAAAAGTACCTATTACCGTCATTTTTCAAATATTTCGATGCTTTACCACGCCCACGCTTTTTCATAAATGCGATTTCTAAAATGTAGGTTCTGTTTGTATAGGTAAATTGTAGTTGTACGCAAATTTGCATCAAAATCTGAGAGGGTGGGGTTCAATGCATATCGGTTTTGGTATGAAATTCATCCTATGTAACTGTGCGTTGACTGAACTTCTAAAGGCATACGACTGATCTATGTTGAGAGCGAAAATAGCTTGGGCTCAACTTTTTTTGGAAAGTTAGTTACATTTGAAGAGGCTTCGAAGTTTGCACTACCGCAAACCTTGGTGTGGTGGTAGTGTGCTGACCTACCATGCTAAGTGTCCCAGATGATTCAATCCCAATATTATATGTTTCTAGTAACGGATTCATTTCGATTAGAGAAAGAGGAAATTTTGGATCAAATATCAAGGACTTTTGATTGAAAGGTGCTTCGGCAGTAACTCAGTAATACAGGGACTTGTATTCATTTTAAAAAAAGAGTCCAAAGATTAAAGTCATTGCGAAAACTTTATTTTATTTGGACAAAAATAATCGGTCAACCCGGCTTTTTAGTTTTTTTTTTACTACTGGTGTCCACATGAAGATTAAAGATGTTCTATACTCCATCCATATCAGGTACCACCTTGGCATATAAAATTTTGTTTAATCAAATACTTGCTGACATACTTTTGTTTTTATATAGGCTGCTCATTTCTGAAAACTTATTAATCTACTTCAAAAACTTTTTGTGCAACAAACTTCAAAGCAAATTCACTTAAATCTAGCCCAGAGTAAATTGTTTATTTTCCTCTTTTGTTGTTATTGTAGTTTCATTTCAAATTACGTTATACTTCTAATTTTTTAACTCTGCGTTTTACTAGTATTCATAACCATATTCGTATTACGTATGCCATACTTTGCTTCTATGCTGCAGGCTAATGCTTTAATAATCAATATTTTGGTGCTCTGTAGCACTTAATAGTTGATGTTATGGCGCACCGCAGCACATTGATTGACATTTGACCAGCAGACAAAGAAAAAAATTTGTTTTATTACTTTTTTTTTTTTTTGTTTTTTTCTGGGTTTTCCATTGTAATACAAATTGCTGCTTTCGGCCCTTTGGCTTTGTTCGATATTTTCAAGCCCAAAGCAGCGCTGCTTAAGTCATGCGTAGCATTCAACAGAAGCATCACTGAGCTATGCAACACGCGTCATGCACCGTTGTTAGAAACGAAATAATCATTAAAAGCTCCCGTTTAAGTGCATTCAGCTCATAGCCGACAGTGGCATATGTTTTGACAGGTTTCCATCTTTGCTTATCGTGCGTTTCGATATGGAATTTTTATTGCTTTAGTAATAATTAAAAGCCAGTAATCGCAGACAGCCAATGGCTAGCATTTAATGCTTTTTCAATAGTAAATTTCTCTGTCTTACAAAGCAGAGAAAACAATTAGTTCAAATAGGTCAAGTATGTATTTTGGTTACGCCCACCGCTTGCTTTAAGCAAAATGAACCCTAAGGCATTATAAAGTTTCTAATTCAGTAGCAAAATGATCTGCTTGGTGGAAGCTCAAGCCGAAGTAGCTGTCAAAAAAGTATTTAATGTGGTAATGAAAATTGTTATAATAAGATCAGTTTGTATTGATGACCTATAAGCTAAATTTAAGGGCTGGCCTGGATAGAAAAGCCACACAATTTGGTCATTAATTAAAGAAAAATATTTATTGTTGATAAAAGGTTTAGTCCGCAGCACGAGCTGGATTTACATAACAGAAACTGACTCCAATAGAAAGTCCAAAAATGCCTTAGTTTGCAGCCCTCTTTAATATGATCAATCTCTCAAAAGTTGTCCTATTCAGGTTCTAGTATGAGTTGCTTCACCTGAAACCATTACTTTAGGATTTCTATATACCCAAATCATTTTTGTTTAGTCCTTAAACCTTCTGCTCCCCACCAACTTGAGTTCAGGCATTGCTAAACAGTAAATTATATCCCCTTATTTAGGAACTCGCTTGTAACTGCAACTTCTTCCCCTGTTCATGACGAGGATTTCCAGGACATTTGTTAGAAGAGATTTATGGCAACTGAAGTACTGTTATAACAACAGCAAAATTATTCCCACTTTGACTCCAAACGGGTTTCAGTCGAAATAAACCATTGTCCTAGGGCTTAATGGGCTCATGTAAATCGCTCACGTGCCGTGGTCGCCAAGGCGCTCGAAGCTCCAAAATGGTTTCATTTAGCCAAACTGCGAACGTTAAAAATCAACCGGTAATTTTCGCACTCGCAGGATCAAAAAGACGGTATACATAAAAATTCTGAATAGTCGACAAACATTTAAGAATTCCAAAATGAAATATTAAAGTAAATAAATATCCAAGAAAGAATTGCCCCATTATCACAAATACTTAATTTCTCTATATCGAAACCCCCGTTCCCTAAAGTAGTCGCCCTAGAATCTAACGAAGGTGCAACGATAACCCACTTTGATAAGCTCAGCCAAAGAACACCAAAGGAGGTCAAACCTACTGCTAACTGTTCTTTAACATGTAGTTATAACCTGCTCCCTTCCAGTGTTTTCAAGGCTGGGTGTAAGATATGCGAAAAGTTCGTACAGCGCACCAATAAATTTTCTTCAATACCTGGCTCAACTAGCACAAAATAACAACAAGTCGTACCGAAGACATTCCGCTCATATATGTACTACGTACAAGGACTACTTAAAGTGATTTTGACTGCGCCCAAAGTTCTGCGCCTTATATTGGTGCCGGTATGAAGAGTTGTGTGACCATAGAACTTACCCCTCAGTTATTGTATGGCAATTCAGCATATAATGCAGCTTAGGAAACAAATTGAACAAGTAACTATGTGGCGCCTATAAAATTTTTTCTAATATAAAAATATCCAATGACGTGGGTGATTGATTGCAATCACTTCAAAAATGTTGATGAGTATTGCTTGACTATGGTACTGGTATATGCATTTTTCGCATTAAATATATTTAGTAATTCATTTCAGAGCCGCTTTGTTGTCGTTGTCATGTTTATGGTGTGAAACGTCAACACAATTTTTTCGCGATTATTGCGAAATCTTATTCAAGCCGACAACCCAATAACTTATTGAAGGAGCAAGCGTTGCACAAATTGACAGGTAGACAATTTAGTTTGAGGGACAGTTGACGAGACAGTCTAAAGACTAGACCGCATGAATGGCTAGGCTAATAGACTAGCTACGATATGAAGAGAGAAGAAATACCATAGGAAAATATACACATAAAGAATAAATCATTTCGCGCTCCACTACTATGGCTGCTTTTAAGAAGGCTTAGAAACAATGATATGCTAATATGATTGATAGTTTGCTATGGAAAAGCGTGTGAAGGAAAATGAAACCTTGTGACTGTAAGAACATAGGTAAGTGCTATTACGAGGTGTGTTCAAAAAGTATCGCGAATTTTGTGTTTTTTCAAAAATTATTTATTTATTCATGAATATCTATTTTGTCCCCTTCAAAGTAATCCCCTTGAGATATTATACACTTGTGCCAACGGTTTTTCCAATCTTCGAAGCACTTCAAAAAATCATTTTTTTGTATCTTGTTCAGCTCCTCCTTCGATGCCGTCTTTATCTCGTCAAGAGAAGCGTAACGTCGTCCTTTCATGGGCCTCTTCAGTTTAGGGAACAAGAAAAAGTCACAGGGGGCCAGATCTGGGGAATACGGTGGCTGCGGCATCATTAGTGTGTTGTTTTTGGCCAAAAAGTCGCGCACAAGCAACAATGCGTGAGCAGGGGCGTTATCGTGGTGCAAAAGCCAATTTTTGTTCTTCCACAAATCCGGGCGTTTCTGGCGGATTGCTTCGCGCAAATTGCGCATAACTTGCAGGTAATATTCCTTATTGACCGTTCTTCCATTGAGATGATTGAGCTTTGGTTTCCACGTCATAACCATAAACCCACGATTCGTCACCAGTTATGACCCTCTGGAGCAAATTTGGGTCGTCGCGGACAGAGTTTAACATCTCATTAGCAATGTTCATGCGATGCTGTTTTTGGTCACAATTGAGCAATTTTGGTACGAATTTCGCGTAAAAATCGAAGACGATCCAAAACACGTGCAAGCAAAGCAGCTGTCAACAATTAACTGAACATTCAAAATGGCCGAGCTTGTCGGCATAAGTGAGAGCCATGAGTACCAACATAACGCCACAAAAAATTCGAAATTCGAATATACGTAACCAGCGAAAATTCAAAATTCGCGATACTTTTTGAGCACACCTCGTATAAAAGTATTTTGCTTTGCAAATACTCGAAGTAACCCCAGTAACTCGAACAAAAAAAAATAAAGGAATGTGTGGGTCCTTCACCCACACACTGCTAGCCAAAAATTGACGTATTGTTTATGCCGTTAAAGGAGCGACTTGAAATAAGTTTACTTTAACAAAGTATGGCCCTTTATGTCATTCGACATAAGACAAAAGATTTCAGGCTAGTTAATGGAAACGTGGATACATCGACATAGATATTACATGTCGTGTCCACCTAAGCGTTCCATATCATTAAACTGCTGACCAAGATTATGTTTGATTGTTGTTATTGTTGTAACGACAAAAACAGTCGCCGAAGGTTTTGGGGGTTGCTGTCGAACTGACAGTCCTTGGCCGGATATGAATCCTGTACGCTCCGGTACTCCCTTGCGGTACTGCCCGACTGTCGTGGTAGCGATTTGGTATGACCAGAGGAACCTTCTAGGTCATGTCACCCCTCCTTCCGTAAGGAAGGAGAGATGGGTAATGAGAGGTGAGAGGCATCATATCCGTAGATCAACCATCGAGTTGCACGTCATTACCTTTGTGCATATTAGTCGCCTCTTACGACCGGTATGCCTATTTCCCCTAACCCGCAGGGGGGTTACAACAACAACAACAACATTATGTTTGATTTTGAAGCATAACGCGCCGTTGGAAGTGCTTTGAGCTGTTGACATTATCACAAAATCGTTGCATCATATACATAGAAATAAATTATATTTACAAGACATCATTTGAATACAAATCCACCTGACATTTTGTGTTATCATTTGCCCATAAATAAGACCTGCATATCACATCATTTACCTACAAATCAGAATCATGTGGTGCTACAGTGTCAATGCGTCACATCACTTGCCCACTTACACACCAGGCGCACATAATAATTAGCAATTGCATAATACCTGGTGATCAGAATATCACATCATTCGAGTACAAATCCGAAGCATCATGTGATGCGACATTTTTCATTTAATCACAACACTTGCCCACAAAAAAATTCTTCAAAACAGGAATTTCAAATCATTTTCCAACAAATCCGTCACAGCATTGATGACGTATTAGTTATTTTGTCACATCATTTGCCTACAGATAAATCTTGCGAGCCAAGTACGCATACAAATATACATAAAGTTGTCACATCACCTGAAGATAAGGATGTCACATCAATGGTGCTTGAGGGTTGCACTGAATGGAGTGAATGAGTTGGAGTAAATGAAGAGTGCATGACATTATATAAAAGTACCCAGAACGAGATTTGACAGACTACTTCTTCTTCTGCAATAGAAGACAATTGAGCTCTGATTGCAGTTTTTCATCTGGATGGGAGGTGGGTGCGATCTAAGGAGATAACGTATGATGACTTATTCCAGGTGGCACTGCATTTGCCGGATTTCGTTGGCTCTTTAACTTGGGTCATTTGAAAGGAATGTGTGGCAATTCTGAGAGCAGTACAACTGGCTAGTGGATGATTTTTCTGAGCTCAGATATGATTATTGGACTATCAAGTTAAGTCCCTTCCAATTTCGTTGAGTCGAAACTAGTGTAGCAGTCCTAATTATTGGTCTTTTTTGAATAAGAACTTCTGCCTCGTCTCTAAAACGTCTCGCAACAAATAGATCAATGGCTAAATACAGATATTGTAATTATTTTTAGCAATTAATTAAGACATCAAAATTGTTGCACGCTTACTTAACAACAATTCTCATACATACGTACATACAGATATATTTTCATAATGCCCTCGCTGTTTTAGTCATAATCAATTTTCTGTAGATCATTCAACTTGCAAATAGCAAAAATAAAAAAGTATTTGCAACAAATTACTCGTATCAAATCGGACACCTTCATTTCGCTGTTATAAAAAAGTGTGCGAATTTGAACGTGCGTGGCAGGGGTTTGAACGCAAGTAAAAGGAGCTTGCAAAGAAAATGAAACGTTTGGTGGTAGCCTAGATATCGATTATGTTATTGTTGTCTAAACTAGCTGAGAGACTAATAACCAAACCGTCAATTTACTTAGACAAGCGAATAAATTAGCGCTCAGCAAGCAAGCATGGACAGTTTTACTGCTGGCAGGTGGACTTGGAATATGTAGAGGGAAAATGTTTGAGGTGGGGTTCAAGCGTTTGTAACGAATTAATTTTAGCATGCAATGCAAATTATAATAGATATTTGGCCGATCTAGCGAATTTCACTAGATTTTGCACATATAAAAACCCAAGTTCAATTTTAATTACCCTACAAAAGTTGTGCGAAATAAATAATTTATAGACAAATAAGTTCGTTGGCTTGGATAAATAGAAAAGTAAACAAAAAATCGTTTTAATCTGTTGGGTTCAATTGGGTGGGTCAATTAAGAGCCAAACGCTAAAGACTTCTCGTTTAGAGCAATATCAATAACACAGGGCAAAGCATGCATATCTACCATATAATTTGATATGGCAAATATTTTGAAGCTACCCTGCAGTGAAGTTGCGAACCAGTTCAAAGCATTGTTTAGTTTAGCATAGTTTTCAGTTTCAGATAGAGCTTTTTGTTCTATCAGTATAAACTTTCCAGACTTGGACTATTTTAACTCATGAATTTTTCATAAAGAAAGTCACTTTGAGTTTAATACACAAGTTTTTAAGCATATTTTTTTTTAGATCAGTGGTGGCCAAAAATGCTCCATTGATAGGGTCAAAATTATGTAGACGGTTTCTACAATTTGTGTCTGTTTGTCTAAATGTTTGTACACACAAGGCGCTAGATAGGATTGAATGCAGTTTTCACCACTGCGCTTTCAAATGTACAACTGAAGTTATAAGATCCATTTTACAGCAGTGGTTTGGCAAACTCTCCGAGTGTATTTCTGCCATGACAGACTTCTCAGCAAAAATTCGTCTCCTTTGTAGATGCCGTTCGGAGTCGGCAAAAAACTGTAGGTCCCACCAATTTGTAGGGAAAATCCAAATCGGCACACCACAAATTGGAAGAGAAGCTTGGCGCAAAAATCTCTTAGGAAGTTTATGATGATATACCTGTTGTATATCGCGCCATCGAGATAGAGAGAGATTTTGCAATTAATTAAAAAAATAATCAAAAAAAATCATGATTTTTTACGATTATTAAAAAAAATTAAAAATAATCAAAAAAAAATTGTTTTGATTATTTTAGAA
Source organism: Merzomyia westermanni (assembly GCA_949987695.1). Classification (NCBI taxonomy): domain Eukaryota; kingdom Metazoa; phylum Arthropoda; class Insecta; order Diptera; family Tephritidae; genus Merzomyia; species Merzomyia westermanni. The sequence goes on along the minus strand of OX465291.1, from coordinate 143,688,447 downwards.
TCTTTTTTATTGTTTTTTTTTATTATTTCTGATTATTTCCGGTAATGTTGATGTGTATATTTATATGCTTCTAAAACAATTCTTCATCAAAAAAATTGAAAGTAATCAAAACCACTTTTTTTATTATTTTTGATTTATTTCGTTTTTCTTTTTTTGATTTTATCTTACTAATTACTTATCAAATTTAACAGGTCTGTACATAAGTAAAAGTTCCCGAGTATCGAAGGTCTATTTTTTTAAGGTGTTTCTAAAATTTTTATTATTTGAAAAAAATTTTCACCAGTACCGTATCTTAACATTCGGTTCAAAAGCTACCCATCTCAGTTGAATATAATCGTATATTGAATTTTAGTTAACATTGGGCATTCTTGAAAAAAATTTGAGATAGGACGTTCTCAAACCTATTTTAAAATGTGATGATCCTCCACCCAGCCGTGTTTATTACGTATAATATTTCACAACCAGCTATATACAATTTTTTTTATCCCAACTTAAAACTACCAACTTGTTTCCATATTAATCATAACGACAGCAAAGATTGAAACGGTTAACCTTTTTGAACTTTTTTATTATGTCGTTCAGCGATTCAAATTATTTTAGTCTCCCAGTTGCTTAGTAATTATTACTTTTACGTCAAAATATATTGCATGAATATTTAAAACGAAAAAAAAAAAAAACAAAATTATATTTGCGAAATCATTATTTTCATTTACCGCGCGTCATCATCAATCAAAACAAAGCAATTAATATTTTTTTTTTTGCATTTAGCTACTAATAGATCGTTTTTTCTACATTTTTTCAATCTATAATTTAGTCAATAATTCGCAAAACTCAACCGTAACAAATATAAAATAATGCGCAGTGATTTCGCAACAAGTTATGCACATACTCGTATATTCAGATCTGTGAACGTATTTCGTTTTCGCTGCGCAAAAATTGTTTGATGAAGAAATTAAAATACATTTTTTAAGGGAAAAAATATAAAAAATATCACTCAAAGTTATATATTTAAAAGAAAAATTGTGGGAATCACATTTAAAACAAACTTTATATTCTCTCTTCCCCTCAGTTTAATATTCTCTCTTCAACAGACAATTCCCTTCTCTGTGACTCTCAAAGGATCGTATTAGCATTTTTTTGTTTTCAGCTAGGCTTTATCATCTCAAACCACTTGTTTCCTTCCAAAAATAAATCCTTTTTTTATTCCGTCGCTATTTTGATGTCGATAATTGCTGTTGTCAATATAACACCCACCCAAAAGAGAGCAACAAAGGCGACTAGACGCATCAATAAAACTGGCGCGCCATTCATTTAGTCAATCAAAGTGCGTTGGCAATTCATTCAGGTATTAATGCTTTTATTATTTAGACATTTACATTCATGGGTAGGTAAGAAATGCTCATTCATGCACTTTATGCTTTTAATAAACATGAAGGCACTCTTTTACAAGCACATGTACTACAAATACAAGGACAAACTGATAAGTTTTAATGATGAGGTCATTGGCGAGCTAAATAAAAGTAATTGGCGGTGTATGTGATATGTTTTAAGACAGTGAACTTCAATGTAGTGTCTACATTCATTAAGTTGCTCAGTGGCTAGTATATTTAAATCAGACCTGTTAATTAATGATTACTAATACTTGAGAATCCATTTAATGATTGATTACCATTATTTTCAATGATTATTTTTTTTTTTTCAATTAATTAAAAAAATAATTTAAAAAAATCCTGATTTTTTACGATTATTGAAAAAAAAAATCAAAAATTAAAAGGTTGTTTTGACTACTTTTGATTACTTTTGTTTATTTTTTTTTTTTGATTATTATTGACTCTTTTCAGTGTTGTTTATGTGTATCTTTATGTGCTTCTACAACAATACTGAAAAAAACTAAAAATAGTCAAATTAAAATTTCAAAAAATCAAAAGTAATTAAAATAACTTTTTTGATTATTTTCGATTTTTTTTTTAGCTAAGCCGATGATAGAAACTCCGGTTAAAGAAATCATTCTTCCGTAACAGATCGGTAAATCCTTACTATGTCATCTTTTTCTCTATTCTATTCTATTTTTAAATTTACCTGTTTTTTCTGCGAAAATTCCACATAATTTCCAATATTTACAGACATTTCGAGCTGACCTCTTATTTACTTACACAAAAGAAGTTGAACTGCTAGACTAAAATGCATAGCTTATTGCAATATCCCACGACTGCACGTACTATTACTTATTTTGTTGTTAATAAAATGTCTATCACGTACTTTTAAGTATAACACATTTTTGCTTTGTTTAGATGTCGAATATACAACCTTTCATTATCCACTTAGTACTTGGAAAAAGTGTGGCCCGGGCACTACCTACACACGCACATACAGTGCAGTGAGCTTGCTGACATCAGTCAGGTGCCCAGGGAAAAGTAAGGGAGTAAACAGATGGCAACAGTAAACAGCATTGACTGGTATCTTAGTGTGATTAAGATTATTTAGGGTCCTGCGTATCCGTAAATTTTGAAAGTTCTAAAGCACAGTAGAAGTGGCAGTAATTTTAGATAATTAACAAAGTGGAATGTACTTACCCAGTTTCTGATATGTGAAGACTGCCTATGCTTGAGCTTTGAAACAAACTTATAACTCACTCAAACGAAAATACCACACCAAGATAGCGCACCAGCGAAATGGCTTGCTATGTTAAGATTGAGATAAACTCTTTTTCTTTTTGTTTGTTGACTTGGAGTTTCTTCGGGCGTTTAGGTTGTTTTTTCTTGCTCCAATCCAGCAAACCATGGGTTCGTTTACAAAAAAATTTTACAGACTTACAAAGAATTTAACAAAAATAATTGAAAACTAACTTGACTAACTTTATACGGATAATCATTTCTCTCGACGACATAAAGTTCATAGGGTCTCTGTCAAATTAAAGTGTGAAAATTTTTGTAAGCAAACAAATAAAAATAAGTCTATGAGTCTGCCATTTACTTATCAAGCGAGCTCGAGAATATATACAACTAGAAAATATGTACAGAATATCTACAAATAATTCGGTTCTAATATGATATTTACCACATGACCCCTTCGTCTTTGGTGCAAGAGTTGGAAAACGCAGACCTCAAGATGTTGCATTTTCTAACAGGACTAGGTTGATTGCGAATGTAAGGTGATTGACCTCGAGTCGCACTCCTGCATTGGCAATAATGGCAATTATGGCAAGCTGGTAACAGGCGTGCAGAACGTTCTTAGTTTACCGTGGGACCACTTCTCCTCACTGCCAAATTCAGAGAAAGATGAATCAAATACCCAACATCTCTGAAGATGGAAAACCTACGGTCTGCATGCGCTTTACTACAATGTGAACTACGCTCCTTGGGTCCTTTTATGAGAATCAAAAAAGCTTTACAACAGAGGAGATAGATGATGGATGACTTCGTCTTCTTTTTGATTTCCAATTGGAGTGAGCTAAACCTGATGACTGGGACTCTTTGATGGGTAATGTTTAAAATTTCCTAGGCTGTTAAGCTTCAATATATACGATGATGATGATCATAACAATTCTCGATAGTACAATATCTTTTTAACTGGAAATATAGGGAAAATAACAAAGTTTTGCAAAAAAAAAATTTTAATCGAGTGCTTAAGGAATTCAACGACTTGTATTAAAGAACACAGCTGCCAAAAATAAAATAAAATCAGTTAAAATGTACATATGCATGATTTCAGATATGAACTAGCCTTAAAACATATTTCACTTATCGAGTAGCTTTTTTATCAGTGAAACAAAATTTAAAACAGTAAATTTACCACAAATTCAAAGCACTTCCCAATGGCGCCCCCTAGAAGTTATTGGTCCCTTAAATTCCACATTAAGTTTTGTTAGCAACTTCCCATCTTGATAATGCTTAGACTGGAGGTTATTAATCCTGTGTCTCCTGCAAGAAAAAGTTCCATTTTGCTGCATTTGAGAGCTAGAACATAGGATTTATCTTAGGGTTGGTTAAACTCATTTCAAGACTGAAACCCCGGAAGACGCCTTAACTAATGTGCTAAAACTGGGACGTAATTAAGAATCCCGAGAGTCCAACGCCACCATATCTAATATTCACAATCGATAACAGGAAGGAATATTTGTCGGCGCTGTTTTGAAAAGTTTCCCAACCTACTCCCAGCAAATTAATGCAGATTAACGTCACACCTGTCTAGCCCATAACATCTTCGAGATCTTCACGACAGAACTAACGCAATTTTATATAAATCACTAACAATGCTAGACACTGTTGCAATGTGGCACGCACTACAGTTCAATAGTCGGCCACAAGTCAAAACTTGCGCGGAATCAATCGAAGCGTCGGCCACAACTGAAAAGTTAAGCGAAAAAAGGATTCCATTAAGTAAAGTAGAAAGCTGCGTGCTCTAAACATTTAGACGTGAGTGTGAAAAAGATTATGTTTATTTTTGCGCTTTGTTGTTAGTGCTGTTGTTGTTAAATTTTGCACTTATTGTTGCCTTCACCACTTAACTCAAAGCACAAGCCTGTGTGCAATGCTTTTGAAGAGCAGGCACTGCACCAGCTACACTTACGGCGCAAATCCTGCTACTCGTTTAGCCTTAAAACCATTTTTAATAGATTTTATTTTATGAATATTTTTTTTTTGTTCTCAACGCAGCACTTTCGACTTTTGCAGCTGTCAGCAATTTGCACCTTCGCATCAAATCGTTAAATGGTGCCACATGGCTGCTACACAACATTTGTGCGCATGCGCTATCGACTGTGTTATAAAGCAACCCGCGCCCGCTAACTTTTTATGACACTCGCGCTATATGTATGTGACTATAACATGAAATGAAAACAGAAATTAAGCTTCCAGGCATTTGCGCTATACCTTTCGCCACTCCACAAGAAACGCGCGATGTAGTTTAGTCGCACAACGAATGCGTGCTCATACAGGTCAAATAGTTTTGGGGCAAACGTTTTTATTTTGGTGGTGTCATAAATTCTATTGCAGAACATAATTTTTCAATTTCAACTCGAGCGAGATTAAATAAAAGTTGCGCCATTTAAGATATGCAAGTGGGTTAGTGTAGTAAGTACATACATATGTACATGTGTAAATACATGTATGTATAGGTATAAAGTAGTTGAAATAAAGTAAAAGGCAATATAAATTAAATAACCTTTAAAATTCAATAAACCCGAGCTACAAATATTGAGGACTTCCATTTACTATTTAGGTGAAATCAGTAGTAGTAAAATAGTTTATTATATGGGATGATAATAGTTTCAGTAATTCTATTTATAATTCCAAAATATTTCCGATTTCTCGAGGGGCAAGTCATTATGGATCTGGTTTTGTATCTCAATTAAAGTTCTTCCACGTTTTCTGCTGCCAAACTGTGTGACGGTACGAACGCCTAATTTGTCGGGACGTTTCTGTTATTTTGCACAACATGGCCTGGCCCGCCTAAAGCTCATACACAACGACGAAAATTACCTTTAAACTTATGTGTAATTTTTCTCTCGCGTACACCAAGAGTCATTCATGCTTCTTTCTACCCCGTACATACTCGTAACTGTGAACTATCAGGGCAGTGATGCTCAAGGACTCAAAAAGAGAGGTAATTATAATTTGTTGTTGTTGTTATGGCAATGCTTCGCCCTGAATAGTCGTCGCGCTCCTTACATATCATTGTCATCAACATCTTCTAACGGAGACCCTGGCACTTAGTTGCTATAATAGGTTTTCTCCAGAGTGATGTTGGTGTTCGAAAAGTCTGCTCTGTCAAGCAGGTGATTAGAGAGGACACACCATATGAAAGCAAAGCATTGAACAAGCCAGTGTTCAGTCCGGAAAAGTTTAGTCTGTTACAGTATCCAGCTCGATTTTGGGCCAGTATGACCTTTGCCTCTTCATCTACAAGTGGTGTTTGTGTTCGCATCGCCGAGCGGGAGCTGAGAGAGCAGTTTACCGACTCTATGTGGATATTGTTGAGGGCCCGCCAGTGCCCCTTTGAATTAAGCGCCGATAGTATGTTATGCTGGATCTCATCATAGATCTTACATACATGTAGCATTACTTCTTAAAGCGTGTGCCGAGAACTTACTCAGTGACAAATTCAGGTTTCGCGCCGCGAATACACCTGATACGATTTCTATGTTCGTTACTAACGCCACGATAACTTTTTCTGAACTGGTCACTCAACTTCCTTCTTTTAGACGTATCGGCATTCCTCATAGTAGAATTTGGTCCTAATAGTTGTTTTTCAACTTAGTGAATATAGTCGACTTTTCTACGACCTCATTTGAATGCAGATGCGTCTTGTCAAACGTCGCCTCTAGAATGTTGTGGTTATGGACCGTTGGAAGCTTGACGCCGTCTACGTAGCCGTCTTATTATATTCACTCTCGGCGTCCAACTCGTAAATCAGGTGGTCCCGGTTTCCTCCTTCTCCGCCCACGGTTGCACCTATTCGCAACTTGGCGCAGTAGACTACGTCCTTCGTTTTAGATGGTTTCTCATAGTAGCAGCTATTCATTATATTTGTTGGTCAACTTAGTGAATATGGTCCCACTCTTATCGTTAGAGAAGGCTTACTTCTGATAATATGTGAATTTTTCTCGCTATATTGAGCCCCCATAACTGACGCACGCCCATAAGGGTGACGTTTTGTCTGTCTTCTCTCACGATATGATCTATCAGAATTCTTATTTTTGGATCAGATTACAACTGAGTTTCTTGCTGAATAGCCGCATGCTTCAACTCGATAGTATTTCTGACCCTAATTAAAGCAACAGCTAAGGCCCTGTTCGCTATCGGTGCGTAGGCGCAGTTCAACGACATGATACATTACCTTGTTTTGATACTGACTACTGTAAGACGATCGTCTGACATGAGCGCCAGCAAGTGCTTATCTTGAAGTAGGCCCACAGCAGATTCCCCACTCCTTGTTAGCGTGTACTAAGTTTTAAGTAAGAAAATGTTTGCAGATGTCTGTATGTTTAATACATATGTATGTATGTTAAATCCTAACCTGAATACGACGCAAATAAATAATCAATATCATTTCACTATTGCATTTTAATGAATTTTCCAAGTTGCAATCAATTTATTTTCACATTGCCTCAATCAATTTTAGAAACCTTTGACCTATTAAATAAATAAATATCGTGCCATATAGACAGAAAACCTGACCGAAGCAGAGACATAGACTGTTCAACAGGCGGTGAGCTTCTTTTAAATACCAATTTATGATTTTTATGATGCTTTGGATGTTGTTTTGTTTTGTTTTTATGATGTATGCGAGTATAGTTTGCAAGTTTGTTAGATTTCGAACGCCTTGAGGTGAAATTCCAGTTGCTTCCCCAGCATGCAATAATCAATCAAACTCGTTCATAAACAAAGCTACAAAGTTTTATCTGCATGTACGTATGTTTTGTGGTATTGTGAGTATATTTGTATGTTTTCAATTCGTTAAAGATGCAGGTGAATATTAAAACGACTACTTTATTTTGAGCTAAATTAATGATTAAATACTTTTGGATAGAAGTTATTGTATATAGCTGACCGTACAATTAGTGGTGATCGATACCGATATATGGGAACGCAGTGGGGCAGGGGCTCAGAATATTCCGTCGGTAAGGCGTATCTGTGGTAAGAAGCGTCTAAAATGCACAAAATGTAGTGACGTGCAACTTGATGGTTGATCTATGCATATGATGCCTCTCAACTTTCAAAAACCATCTTCTCCTTATCCCAGTATCTCGGAACGACTAGGGTTTTCCTACCCAACCAAGGGCTGTTATTTCGATGTAACCCAGTCCAACCTAAAATATTCATTTTCCGAGCAGCCTCTTTGCAGTAGGGCAGGTGTTCCATCTAACTACGGACCATCGTTCAATACATGCGCTGTATGAAGGCTTACCTAAAACGTTCATGCTCTATTCTATATGCTTCATGCATAAGTCAAGTTGTTCTCTTGCTCCTTTGTTGATAGCCCTAGGGCGTCCAGGGAAACACCGCCACCTATTTCAGATGCAGTCTCCACGCATACGGCAGCTCACAGCTACTTATTGTGAATCAGGTCTCTGCATGTGTGCAGTGCAGAACTATAGCTTTCTCCACCCCCTACCCACATCCCTTTCTCTGAGTGTATTCTTGCTATGAAAAAGCTTCTCAGTAAAACTTCATCTGCCTTGGATGGATCTTAAATAGCATTGGTAACAGTAGCGTTTGGAAGTAGAGTCTACGATTGCACACAGCATTCTATAGCACCTAAGCGAGTTGGTTCTATGTCTTCATTTGAATTTTGCAACACCAGCTACAACTTCTTTTAAGGTTAGCTAGAAAGAATCTCATATGAACTTCTCAATTTTCAGTAACGCAGCAGTTTGCTATCTTCTATTTGATGGAAAAACTATTGCTAACACAGTTCGCTGATGGATCACACCCACTGTGTTTGAAATATGAAATGTCTGTCAGCACTGTCAAAGAGAAAGTGAGTTGAGACACTGTTTCTTGGACCTGCCCAAAAATATCTAGTCATGCGACCACAAATTAAAGAATAGACTATGCAAGTACCTTCAGTAACTATCTTTGCTACTGAACTTGCTATATTTTAAAAAAATCCGATACCTATTTGCAAATTAAAAGGAGATACTGTTTGACTTTATCAACTGAACATTACACCAGATACTTTTAAGATTATATTAGCAGTATCCGATACTTTTTGTGAGTCTATTAACCCAGCCAAATATTTAAAAGTACTCACAAGAAATTACCGTGCTACTTAAGGCGTTGCTAGCATTCATAAAGCATCTTTATTTAAAAAAAAAATCCCTGCTCGCTGTTACAGTTGTTGTATTTGTTTTTGTAGTTATTTGGCTTACCGCTATCGTTCGTGCAACAATCCATTGCAATTGCATACCACTTGCGAACGAAATTCATAAAACCGTCAATTCCAGCGTACAAAAAAAAATAAATACATCAATCCAAAACCAAGAAGACATCTATCGTATGCTGCCATGCAAACAGTCCGTCAAGGCAGTCAAATATGCAAGCAAATAACGAAACGAAAAAATAAAACCAAATACGCCAACGTACCGCAATCCATTTGTCCACTTTTGGTTACATACATATTTACATTTGTTAAAGCATGCAACATACAAAGTGTTTAGGTCACCGATGCTCATCTTCCTTCGCAACCGAAAAAACCGTCTGGAATGCTATGTATGTATATTGAAAATGAATATATGTTTAGCAAATAGCAGGGGCAGGCAGAGCAAACTGTTTTTGTGGGTATACTTCTTAAGACAATTAAATGGTAGAACAACTTCTGGTACCAAGAAAGTCCTTCATTTAGCGATGCATAAAGTCGATAGGTCTTCTATTTAGAAGGCGTTGCAAGGAAGAGTCACAGCATAATGCTCTCACTGATATGACCGTTAACTACCGGTCAAAAACGAGCACGCACAGATTCTATTCCTTCACGAATATTTGCTTTTATCTAATTTTTTTCCGTTGGAGCTTTTGCGACTATGCCTACCTGGAATCACTGGAAAAGTTGGAGACAAGCGAGAAATCTTATGTATCCATTTCCATCATTTACTATGAAAAGAAAATATCCTATGGATACAGGTACTTCAAAAAATTACTTATATAGAATCAGAAAAGTGGAAGATCCAAAGTACACAGTGCATATCATGTTAGAAAAAATGTTAGGCGGACCAGAAATGTGGAAACAAATCAGCAACTTCGTAGTGGGACCTGGCCACAGTTACAAATAAGACCAAGAAATGAGTAATATTGAACGATACCCTGAAGCAATACGAATGTGCTCCCGAGTATGCGATAGTTCCAAAATTTAGGGAAGTGTTTAAGGTCATGGGGACACAGTTGGTACGACGGAATCATCGATGGTGCATAAGAAATTTTGTATACCCATCCACAAACAAAAATAAAACCTTCCATCATCAGAGAATATGACAACTCTTCTGCTCATTCGAATGTCAGTGCTGTGGTTTTCTCAAAAAATTGCTTAGAATCCAGTACTGTGTTCTCTTGAGTAGAACGATATGTTTGGTTTACAAAAGTTTAAACCCATGGTGGTCGTCTCACTATGGTGGTCTGAGCCAATATTTGGAGCTTGTAATTACACATTGAGTGTCGGCTCACGCCAGCTGCATTCTATCGATGCATAGTCCTCTTAACGTTTAAATTGCTTAGAATCCAGTACTGTGTTCTCTTGAGTAGAACGATATGTTTGATTTACAAAAGTTTAAACCCATGGTGGTCGTCTCACTATGGTGGTCTGAGCCAATATTTGGAACTTGTAATTACACATTGAGTGTCGGCTCACGCCAGCTGCATTCTATCAATGCATAGTCCCCTTAACGTTTGTGTTGGTTGTCATAAAACAAAGTGACCATATTCAAGGCTGCGTGCAATCTTCGATTGAAAATTATGTTTAGGGAGTCCCTATTTTAGAGAGCAAACCGAACTACACATAAACATATTGCCTGGCTTACTCAAGACAGTTGCTCAATACCTAATCTTTTGGGGGACATTTTAGCGAGCCTCATTGAAGTATCCTACCATTCTTCAGCGTGCAAGAATGTTTGGTTATATAACAGATTTTTACTCACATACGACCACGTCAGCAAAATTGTCAGCATCTGTCAGCTGTATTCAGAATTTTATTCTATACAAACGACGCTTTCTGCAGCAAACTCGAACGCTTGAACTATATACTTAGCACCACCTTCAAAAGTAAGTACGAAAACTGCCTCCAACACCCCCTAGATCCGCTCCGGTAGGTAGATATATATATATAAGTGAGTTAAACCGCACGTAAGTATTCTAGAGTTTCTAAGTGGATGTGTAGTAGAAATCATAAAAATGTGTGCAAATCTTTGAGATTCACATGTCAAGTGGACGCAGCATTCAATCAGTTGTTTGGTCGACTACACGGCGGTCTAGCCAGTTACCTACATACAAACGTTGATTATTGTTGTTGCTGAAATGTTATGCATATCTCCATGTTGTGGCAAGTGCATTTATGCTCCACTTTGATATTTTCAGCATTGGATTTATAAGATTTATGGAATTTTTGAAGTCGAGTTCTATTCATTCGTTCTTTGCCACATTTTAATGTTTTTGGTCGAATTAAGAATTGTACTTATTTTTATTGCATTCCTTTAACCATAAGCGAATGAAGTTGAGGTCGAGGTTAATTATAAACAAGTACTAGAAAACTTATGGTAGGGTAAATATTTTAATTTATTAATCTCCCCCTAAGTTAAGATTTTCATTTTTTATTGATTCCCATAATTGGGCATAATATTTTCTGAGACGGTCTGGGGCATAAATTTAAAAAAAAAAGAAGAGTCAAGTCTACATAAGTTGATATTCTACTCTTCATATGGTTAGATATGCAACAGTATAGTACGACCTGTGATTCTGTTTCTGCTATTCCAGTATGACCCTGTTAAAAACGTCACATAGAACCCATGGATATCCAACAAATCCTAGTGATAAGGTATCAGCGGACTCTGAAGATATCAAGAGCTCTTAATCCATAAGCTTCGCCGGTATCTCCATAGTGATGCTAAAGTACTTGAGAGAGCTAGTTACCTTACAGACGTATTTAGTTTTCACCTACCCACGCCTGTTATGCCCGAAAAAGTGGTAACCTTTCTGAAGGGAAGTAATATCAACTGATGTCTTTAAAAATGGGTATTGTTTATTTTCTGTTAACACTTACCAATAGTAATGTTTTGTTATAAAGTGCAATTTACCATCATATGCAAATCAACAAAGAATATATCAAAAGACTGAAGACACGAACTCGTAAATGGTGGTGCCAATCACAATCAATTGGTGGGTATCTTAAGAAAAATAATATGAAAATCAATGCACCGTGAAAGGTGTACAAACGTCATAACGGAGATAGGCCATATAGTGTATTTTCTTACATACATATCTACATTGCCATGTTTACACAATAGGATCGGGAACTCCACCATTACTTGCCTTTAATTGTGAATTCGGGATTTGGAATAATTTGCTAAAGACTAATATGTGTGTTTTATTTACGAATGCTATAGTTCTTTTTTTGTTTCCAATATTTTAATTTTCTTTATCGATTGTTTTCCCTAAAGTAAGAGATTGAAAACTCAAAATTTTCTTTAGAAAAATTATAATTTATTTTCAAAAACGCATAATAACACCACTCACAACATCGAAAATGCAAACGTTTGGAAAAAAATTGTTTGATTCCAACATTGTTTTGAGTTTTGGAAGCACGTTTTATTATGATTTGTTGTTAATGTCTTTGCTTTTGATTTAAAGAAACAACCATGCACAAAATTGGACTATTTGTTATATAATTTGAAAGTTAGAAAGTATCTTAAACAATTTATTCCCTTTTATCCCGCTTAACTGCTGAAGAATCACAAATATCCTCAATAATCTCGGGACTGTAAAATGAGATATCCCGAAAACCCCGCTATTTTTTAAAACGACAAAATGAACATCCCTATTACAGACATACTTATTTGGCAGAAAAACTAATTACGCAATCAGTCGAGAATTCCTAATGAAGTTGAAGTGTTGCTACAAACATGCTAATAATTAAACTCACCAGTGCGGCTTACGTGTTTTAAATATATAGCAAACATATCTACGAAATATCTAAAAGACCTGGTTTAAGACTGTAGTATAGAAGTATCGAAGCTTTCCTAAAACTAATGCTTATAAATAAAAACTCAATGAGCATCACCATTGGTTAGCTGAGGTTAGCGTCAGTGGTTCGAAGTCTTTCTACTCATGTAAAAATTAAAATGCTCTATCACAATATTGCGAAGAAATGAGGCGTGAAATTTTGGAAACCTTAAATGTTCAACGATTTGCTGAATTGAGCTTACTTTAGACTTTATAGATTAGACAAAAATATATGGTGATACTCAAGCGGAACAGATAGAATACGGAAACTGCATATTAATAACCCTCAGGCCCGGTTTTTTAACCGTCAGTTAAGCCTAGTTTAAAGTAATAATACCAAATAATACAAAAAAATTACAAGAGAAAAGCAAAAAAGCAAAACATTGCTAGTCCTACCACCAAGAAATGGAATCTTGGGTATTATAATTTGAAATCCCTTTAATCCTCAACCATTTGGTTAGCCCACAATTGCAAATGAATAAACGTAGATTTACAGCTTCTGCCCATCCTTGACAATTTTAAAGCTTCTCTGTTCTTTGTCCATGCATTGTCTCCTTTGGTTTAGTATTCAATTTCATTATCGCTAACTTGTGTTGCCACATTGCACTTGTTCTATTATCCGTTTGACAAACTTAAAATCCCAATTGTCTGCCATTGCTACGGTCATCGTACATATTTCTGTAACTACTGCGGCCCTGGGAAATACGCTGCAACATGTTATCCATGCTATCGCACTTGCCCTGCATCGCCACAAAAGGTGACACAACAACAGTAAGCAGTGTAAACCATCATATTCATATATATGTATGTATCCTCATACTTAAGTTTGGACTAAAGCAAGTGCAGATGAGGCGCACCTTGCAACACAGCACCGTTTAGTAGCACTGATTATTTGCTTGCTCATCACTTTTCACTGCCCTCCATAACTCCCTGTGTGGTGGCACGGATACACGGTTGCTACATGCTTGTTGCATGGTTGATCAGCGCGAAGTAAAACGTAGTTCAAGCGGAAGCACCTTCAGTGTCGTGGCGGTCAGTTGTTTCGTCTATTCGACCTACAGAATGTTTGTACGTGTGTCTGTTTCTGTTTGGGTTCGCTTGGTGGTGGGCAAATCTGTTAGCACCAGTTATGTTGCGCCGCGCACCACATTACATCGCATCGCTGCACATCATATCGTCTCGTTGCGCCTCATATCTGTATATTGGCAATTTGGCATTGGCACTTTGTTCCGCTTCGATATTGCTCCTCTTTTTCAATACTATTATTTTAGGTGTCTTGCAGTTGTCTTCACTTTAGTTGAGTTTAGTTACATTTTCTACACTTTTCGCTTAGTTCATTTCAGTTTAGTCGGGTTATTGTATTTTGGTTTAGTTTTAGTGCGCTGTTGCGAATGATTTTTTTCTCACAAATGTGTGTACAGAATCGATCAGCTCAATTCGATTTGGTCCGCTGGTAGCTAGTGTGGTGACGGCTGGTCGGCCTGTAAGCAGACAGTCAAATAGGCAGTTGAAAAAGGCGATAGTATACAGAATTATGTATATTCTTTACATATGTGGTAGTATTAGAGTTCGAGGTATTGATACTTGTATTTATATTGGTATTGATATTGGTATTGGTACTGGTGCTGGTATTGATATTGGTATTGGTATTGATATTGGTATTGGTATTGGATTGGTATTTGTATTGGTAATGACATTGAAATCTTTAGTGTTATTGGTATTGGTATTGCTATTGATATTGTCATTGGTGTTGGTATTGGTATTGGCATTGGTATTGTTATAAATTGGTATTGGTATTGGTATAGTCATGGGTATTTTTATTGGTATTGACAATGGTTTGTTTTTCCAGTTCTTGGAAGGTGAAAATGTTTATGCATTAAACGAGTATTAGCTCCCTTATAAGATTCTCTAGTAGCAGGACTATCAGATTGTGGGTTCCCTTTCTTCTATCGAAGGTCTTTCCACTAAAACCTTACCCACACGTCCGGCGCATTTTTCCATAGCTGGGGCCATACTTAGTGTTAGTTGAAATAGGGAGCCATGCTACTAAAGCCAAAAGCCTACACTCATGCTAATGGCCTTGACCAGGTTCCCTTGTAATCATCACAAAGTTTAAAGTCTCGTGCGAGGTCTTTCGTCGTTTTTATTGGAAACAATAACTTTTTAAGTTAGCAGGACTGCTCCCAATCCGCTAAGGAACTTCTTATTTAAATCCTACCGTGACTAGACCCTGTCTTTCACAACAGTACCAGCCCAAGGCATCCCACTGACCTATTTAAAACTGAAGTAGTGGCATAACTCAAAAATTATTATTTTCAACATTCCATTCCTCACAGATATGCAAACAAAATTATTACGAAAGAATTTAAAGCACAACACTTATTATTTACGATCAACGTTTGCGCCCTCGATTTTCCGCATCGATTAAGTAGAAGCCAATCACGAACAATTCCCACCATTACTGAAGTGAAAAAGATACACGCAAAATAAGTACGCCATTAACGTACATTATTTATGTAGCACAGAAAATGCTTAAAAGAATATTTGTATGTGTGTGAGTTTGATTGTATTTATAGCTCGCTAGCAAACTAATACTATGCATGAGGATCATCAACAAGATCAACTGACACGATCGGGAGCTAGCCAGAGTATTGTAGGGGTGACAGAAGTGGAAGATAAAATAAAATAAAAGATGATGAACATCAAAAAGGAAAAAAAACAAAAATCACCGAGCGATTACAAGACACTGATCAACAGAAAAACAAACGTCGAGCGCTGATCAACAAGCAACTAGACATAAAATCGTAAAAAAAACTAAACTTTGTAATGCCAAATTTGTGTGCGCCTGTCATAAAACAAGATTATTGGCATTATTGCATTCAAGTGTTGACAGCATAATAAAATAATTGTCGACAACTCAGAGCGTTAGCAAATGCAAAGAAAATAAGGAAAATGTTAGTGTACAAAACCAAAAAAAAGAATTCGCTGAAATCGCACACAAAATCAACTAAAACGAAGTTGAAACGCTCGAATCATGTCGATTCTCATGTAAAACAATATCAGCAACAACAACTATCACACTTTAAACAACAAAGGCAAACCAAATCACAGAAACAAAAAGCCGATAGCAACAAAAACAATGAGAGCAGCAGCAACATGCAGAGCAAACAAATCAAGCCAATCAACAAAAATAAAAAACACAGCCAAAGCACCAATTGCCTCTTTGGTGTTGAAAGCTAGCAATGAGTCATATTAGATCTCGAACATCGACAGCGTCAGCAGCTCAGCACCTTAGTGTATTGTTAGCGAGGCGGGTGGAAAGTAAAAGAAATTATGCTCATCATATTTTTGCAACAAGATCAAACGATTTGTGCGGCGCCGCTGTAAAGTTGTCGTGTAAAATATCAAAAAAAATAAAAAATTTCAAAATCTATATCTTACAGGCATTTGAAGAAGCTGCAGAATCAAACTTTATACGATTGCCTCCAAAAACAAAAAAAAAAGTCTAAAAGCAATGTCGGGTCAACAAAGGCGTCGTAAAGCAGAGCATAGCCGTTATTGCGTTCGGTTCAAGTGCCAGCGCCGGGCTTATAATTCACCCTCATTTCGTAATAAATTGCTCTCAATTGATCACGACAATCGCGAAACATTGACTACAGTTGCAACAACAACAGTACGAACGTTGAAAAAAAGTGTTGTACATCATAACGCACCGTGCCAAATACATATCAACCACTTTGCAATATGAGAATATTGACTTGAGAAAGGCGATATGCATTTGTGGGAAATAAAAATAAGGAATCAAAGAGCTAAGTTAGTAAAGTGGGAGTTATAGATAGCACTGTGAGGAATACGCGAAGAGAGAAATTTTTCAACACGTTTATGTGCTTTTTTCTTTATTCGTTTTATATATATTTATATTATCTTTTAAATTAATTCTTTTGTTCTTTTTCCGCTCTTTTTATTCCTTATATTCTTCTACTCTTCTTTTTTTCTATTCCCTCTACTTTTTTTGTTTCTTTTTTTTTCTTTTTCATATTTTCTCAACCTTCCACTTTTTACACTTTCTTCTCTCACAACAAAAGCTACGTCTTGCTCATCTCCTTCTTCTTCTGAATTCGTTATTGCACTTATTCCTCTTCTTAATTCCTTATTTTTTTTGCATTTTATTTTTTCTTCTTCTTACTTTTCCTCTTCATCTCATTCCCTACCACCTTTTTCCGTTTTTATTTTAATACGAAACGCCTCTGCAGATGACGACTAAAATCCTGTAATCAAATCACTTTAAGTTGTCGGGCCTTTCACCGTACCAGCTCAGTTTCACTTGGACGGAAAAACACCACAATCATATTTTCTTCTATAGAAAACATCACAAAATCATTAATAAAAAAATTATATTCAAATACACTTTCCGATTTATTTGTGGGAAGAGAGATATTATCCTGCTTACAGAGCATTTAAATCCATGTGATCTGATATTGCTCATTTGATGTGATGTGGGTCTCATAATGTCATTATTTAGTAAATTCTTCGACACTTTGCCCATATTCAAACACAACCTTATATAAAAAATATCTTTCTTAAATTTGTTCTATGTCTAGTTAGAACTTTACTTCTCTCAAGTTCAAACTTGTGCTTGCTTCCCATATCTTTATCTTTATAGATAAGATGAGAACAAATATAAAAAGGCCTGGGTTAATCCGATTTTTATACATTATTTAGACTTTTTTTTTTTGCACTATCACTTTCTTTCCACTCCATTGCAAATTTACTCCTTATTACTAGCTAAGGAATTTTCATTCTCATTCCTCCACTGCATTCCCTGGAGTATTGATAAGTCGTGTTGCAAATGACTCGAATGAGCTACTCACAGTAACAATTTCAAAAACAAAAGCAAAATAGCCACTGTCATTCGAGGTGGAAGAAGAAATGATTGAGGAATATATGTACATAATCCCTACCAACCATGGCTAACCATGGTGAAACTCTGATTCCACAAATTTACAAATTTTAACTCGCACCATCGCACATTTTTGGAATTAGTATGGAAAACAGCAAGTGCCTAAGAGTATGCATTCACACCTACACGGAAAAACATTTTCAACATGGTTAAAAAGTGAACTCCGCCGAACAAAATTGCCCACTTTTTTATCCAGTTCTTTGGTAAGCGCCACTCGCTGTTTATCCGGATTTTTATCCACTGCTGGTTGGCAAGGAAACTGGCCACAATTTTTTTTTATTTTAAAGTATTGAAGTTATTTGTTTGAATAGCTAAAAATATACTGTAAAAGTTTAAGACCATAAGATCAGTCCTAAAAAATATAAACTAGCAATATAGAACTCTACAAATTAATATCAATTTCTGAAACTTTTGCAGTACTTTTTATATCAAAAAAATAAAATAAAATATAATCTGTAGTGCTCGAAAAATTAAATTTTGTTGTGTCCCACTCTTACATACATACACCAGAAGACACATAGAAAGCAAAAAATAAAAAAAGGTATACCTCAAATCGTTACGCTGATTTACCCATCGATCGTTGATCGTTACTACGTTTTAGTTTGATGAATTATGTAGAGCACGAAAATGAACGTGTTGAAGGCAAGCGGATCACGCTCGCCGATCACTTTTTATGCTCTTTGCTCGCTTTGTGCTTTTTTACAAGAATTCTTTGACTTATCGGTTTGTGGTTAAAATGAAAAATCACGACATTTTGCTGGTGCGAAATAAAAGTACAAAACAAGAAATAAAAGTTTTTTATGAAAAAAAAAATAAAAACAATTTCCGCGTCAAATACTGATATTATGCTTTAAACAAAATGAGGTAAAAACCAAAACTACGAATAAAGATAAGTATTGAAAGATGTGCATTTGGCATGTTAAAGGTCACTCTGATTGACTCATTATGCCAATTGAAGAAATAGCTTCAGACTTCATTTGCTGACGTTAGTATTCTTTATTGTTATATTATTCTTTCAATGATCTCAGAATAAGCCACCTAAAACACCGTAAAAGGCCACTCTAGCGTATCGTGGTAAAAATTAAGATTTTTAAACTTATTTATAAGCTTCCCTTGAGTATCGAAGTATACGCCAAACCCTGGAGAAGTTAAACTAAAAAAACGGCAAGAATCACTGCAGGC
This sequence comes from Merzomyia westermanni, assembly GCA_949987695.1. Classification (NCBI taxonomy): domain Eukaryota; kingdom Metazoa; phylum Arthropoda; class Insecta; order Diptera; family Tephritidae; genus Merzomyia; species Merzomyia westermanni. The sequence continues at coordinate 143,669,601 of OX465291.1, read as the reverse complement.
TCCAGCGCTTGGTAACCATCTAACACAAGAACTTTAAGTTATGAATAACATAGGTCTTGAAAGTGGCAATTTAAGTTCTGCCTCGTTCTACTGCGTAAAGATCATCGGGAAATTAACCAAAAATCGCTAGAAATATATCCAATTTCAAACGCATTTCCTTAAAGCTCGAACCGTGCGCCACCTACCGGAATTTCTTCGATCGAAATGTTGCATAGTCAACGAGTTCTGAACTATGACTAAAGCTTCAAGTCTATAACTCCCCAGAAATTTACTCAAAAATCGATCGCAAGATAATTATTAAGATCAAGTGCACCATCTAGCGGAATTTTGTGTACAGCATATTGGATGGTCTTTTATTGTTAATCTATGCGCTTAGTTTGAATGTTCACCGAGAAGTTACTGGAAATGAATGGCAGATTCCAAATTGTAAATGAATTTTACATATATGTAAATCACTGCGCCACCTAGCGGATTTTTTTTTCACAGTGGCTTGTCACATGGTTCGAAACTAAGATCCCATCTTCGAGTAGTTACCTAAAAAGACAATATTCCAAAATGAAAATGAGCGGACAAACAAGAAAGTGACTTAAGATAAAGGTAGTAACGATAACGGTAGTAAAAAGAGAAATAATTTAACTAGAAAAGCAAAATCTTGCTCCATTGTTACCAATGGGACATATAATCTCAGGACATAGTGATTATCCTTATAAGGGGCAGTCGATTTTATTTTTTCGAATCATAGCTAGCCGAAAAATATTTTGGGAAGCATGTTTGAAGAACAACTCTTGTCATCTGATATTAGCTTGGCCATGTAGGTGGCATCTTTTCTTTCTTTCTTCTTTTACTACGTTATGGGAAAGTGAAACCATGAAATCTAACGATTGGAGGAACCAGAATCTAGGATAAACCGACATTGAAATTAGACAAATTTTGTACATTGCCTACGGAAAGTAAGTCACTTCATTCTCATATACAGTTAGTGAATCGTTGTGTATAAACGGCAAACTATTTTCCCAAACCAAAATACATGTACATATGTATGCTTGTGGCTCTATGGGAATTTATGAAATAAAAGTAAATTGCTACATGATTTGATATCATTTGTGGAAGCATAGCTAATATGAAAAGGCGGCTACGTTTAAGGAGTTAATATGCAAAACACACAGATTTTGCCTCTAGGATACAAGTGCATTTCATCCGCGCTAATAACAACACGATCTGCAGACAGAAGAGTATGTATGTGCATCATTTGTTTGCGCCATTTCAATGTAACACTCGTGCACTGTTGCCTGATTGCTACAAGCTTACCAAGTGTGACACATCTTTTTCGGCTTAGTGTGGAGGTACAAAGTTGTTCAAAAGGTTTTCTTTGTCAATCAACACAATTTTCTTCATGAAAAACTTATTAGACAATCATCGAAAAAACTAATTTTACGCGTTAGCAAAATAGTGGTATAAAATTAAATTTTACAAGTTTTAAAATTGTCTCATAAGTTTAGTTCAAGTGCCAATAAAATAAAATTTCAAATGTTATCACATTGTATGCAATCTCATCATATGATATTATATTAACTCAGTTTAGGTCATATAAAATCAAATCAAAATAAACCAAGTCTAAGTCAAAGCAGTTGATCGACTATATCACACTTTGTGATATGAGTAATATCGGTTCAAATAACATCAAACACATTGCAAACCATACACCAACTCATATTGTAATATCACTAGCGAAGAGTATCAAATTGAAACCAATGAATCGGTTGATATCAAGTCACAAAAACTAAATTGTCTCATATTTGAATATATCGTTTCATACCCATTATCATATCAGAAAAAGATAAAATCATCATATCACATCATATAAGATCACATAACATTGGATCAGATCACACCAAACCATATTGGGTGATCGCGTATAGAAAAGCAGCACATACCATTTTAAGGCTGTATCAAACTTAGATCAATGTATCCCCTGATGTCAAGTCACGAAATCCGATTTATATAATATCCTGTCAGAAGAAATAAAATCATATCATGTCATATAAGATCATGTCACCTTGAATCACTTTACCTAACTAATGGCGTGCTGCACCAAATACTGTTGTATAATGCCGGGTATCAAATTGTTTTCCTTGCATAGGTTGACATCAAGTCATAAATTCTAAATTTTATCATTTTAAATAAGTCATTCCTTAACTTATAAGGCCATATCAGATGGCATAAAATCATATTGCATCGCATCACATTGCATCACATCACACTACATTATATTGGATGATGGCGCACTTCACTAAATAGTTAACATAAAATTTCGTAAAAACAGTTTATATCACCATTACATATATCACATTGATACAATTTATCAAATCTGAACTATATCACATCACTTCATGGTCATATCATATCATGTCAAACTAAATAACAAATGGAACACTTTTCTTTTTGTGTAATTAGTTTTGTTTAAATACCTTTCTGGTGATACAAATATTGGCATACCTCATAGTTTTTTATTTCAGATAGGTGGCAACCCAGTAAAAACATACGAAATGGAAACACCACAGTAGAAGAGTTTGTAATGTAATATGGTATGTATATTCAAATATGTAGATTTCACCTGTGAGGGAGAAAATAATGAAGAAAGAAGATCTCCACAATTGGGAAGAGAGACTTTCGTTAAGTCTTCTTGACGGTATATCGCGCCGTATCTAAATAAATCACTTAAGAAACAGAGTTTAAAAAAAAGGGTGTTAACCAATATCTAGATAGGTAGGTGAAAAAATGTATCTTAATGTCTATGTTTACCTATCAACAGGCTACCGCTTTTCGACATAGAATATTTAGTGACAAATTTCGTAACGGTATTTTTAGTTTAAGTGTATCATTTGTCTGCAAATAAATTATGTCTCCAACGGCTACTCATATTTAGGCGTTTAAAAGGTGCACACGCCAACCCACAATCAAACAACATTGTAAGCTTAATTTGCTCATAAAAAGTTGTGTAAACATGTATGTGTGCTACACATGTATTGAACAAAAGCAACATTTAGTAGTGCTGCAACAATAAAAGCATGCCATAATACACTAGCAACAACACTAACAACATGTGGTAGGCTATAAATGAGCCTAATAGCTAACATAAAATAATTCCCACGTTCAAATTTGCATTTTTCGCGCCATAAAATACGTTATTTAGGTGGATAAAAGTAAAGCAGAACAATACCCATAAAACACGCTCATACAAAATCGGTGATACACTGAAATAGTATTGTAAAAGTAAGAAAAGTGTCTGCCTCGCAGACTTCTCAGATGTCACATTGCTTTGAGCATTTGTCCTCCTTATATCCACTTGTTTTGGGTTACAGCAGACCGTGCTCGCTGCCAGATAACAGTATTGAATCATACTACCAGTTGTATTGCCCTCGGTACCACAATCATTCAATCCAGACCAAGCCACCTAAACCTGGACAAATACTTTTTATTTGATTCCTTTCTTTATTTTTCTCTAGTCTTTTCGTTTTGTTTTGTTGCCTTTTGCTTCCTTCGAAAACAATTTTATAATACTGTATCTATTAGTATTTATTCAGTTCTATTTTGAACACTTTATTTTATTTATGCAAAGCAAATCTATTTTAGCTTTTCCTACCCTTTCCTGTCTTTGTCTTCGCCTTTCAATGCCTTTTAACAATGCATTTTTTATTTCTCTTCATTTTTTGTTTGTTTTTTTTCTTTTATTTAGTCAATTTTACTTATTTTATTCTATTTCATTTTATTTTTATGTTATCTTATTTTATTTTATATTATTTTATTTTATTTCATTTCATTTTATTTTATTGTATTTTATTTTATTTTATTTTATTTTATTTTATTTTATTTTATTTTATTTTATTTTTATCTTATTTTATTTTATTATATTTTATTTATTCTATTTTATTTTGCTTTATTTTATTTTATTTAGTTTTATTTTATTTTATTTTATTCTATTTCATTTTATTTTTATGTTATTTTATTTTATTTTATATTATTTTATTTTATTTCATTTCATTTCATTTTATTTTATTGTATTTTATTTTATTTTATTTTATTTTATTTTATTTTATTTTATTTTATTTTATTTAGTTTTATTTTATTTTATTTTATTTTATTTTATTTTATTTTATATTATTTTTTTTATTTTATTTCATTTCATTTTATTGTATTTTATTTTATTTTATTTTATTTTATTTTATTTTATTTTATTTTATTTTATTTTATTTTATTTTATTTTTATCTTATTTTATTTTATTATATTTTATTTATTCTATTTTATTTTACTTTATTTTATTTTATTTAGTTTTATTTTATTTTATTTTATTTCATTTCATTTTATTTTATTGTATTTTATTTTATTTTATATTATTTTATTTTATTCTATTTCATTTTATTTTTATGTTATTTTATTTTATTTTATATTATTTTATTTTATTTCATTTCATTTTATTTTATTGTATTTTATTTTATTCTATTTTATTTTACTTTATTTTATTTTATTTAGTTTTATTTTATTTTATTTTATTTTATTTTATTTTATTTTATTTTATTTTATTTTATTTTATTTTATTTTATTTTATATTATTTTATTTCATTTCATTTTATTTTATTGTATTTTATTTTATTTTATATTATTTTATTTTATTCTATTTCTTTTTATTTTTATGTTATTTTATTTTATTTTATATTATTTTGTTTTATTTCACTTCATTTTATTTTATTGTACTTTATTTTATTTTATTTTATTTTATTTTATTTTATTTTATTTTTATCTTATTTTATTTTATTTTATTTTATTTGTTTTATTATATTTTATTTATTCTATTTTATTTTATTTTATTTAGTTTTATTTAATTTAATTTAATTTAATTTTTTAAGCCGCAGTCTAAAACCCGCTATAATCTTGATATTGAGCCCAAAATAGCTGCAATTTATGCTTAGCGATAAGGGGATCAGGTATCTCTTTTTCAACACTAGACTTTTATGGAAAGTTTCTATAAAAAGAAGGTAACAAAATATACATCGCTTAAAAGAAAAGAATATGAAAACAAAGAACATTTTTACTACTTATACATAGTGTGTGTTTCTTGCACAGAAAGTAGTTGGCAACAACAATAATGAAAACTATTATCTTTACTACAATAGTCAGGACAAATGTTCCTACCTATCATATTGTGTTCGGTTTTCATATGCACCTTACGGCGATCGATTTTATTGTTGCCTCGTTTTTATTGCTGCTGTCGTCAATACAATTGGCATTAGAGTGTCATAAGTGTAACATCATAAAATGTGAGCAGGTGTGTAATTGTGTGTATAGCTTTTGTTGGTACAATATGAATTTTTTGTTACCATATCACATACAACAAAAGTAAAAGACCTGAAATACATTTTTATTTACATAAGTGCATGCAACACGCTTTTGTTCGCTATCGGCAGCAGCAACAGAAGGTGACACTGACTATAACAATAGCAACACCAACTCACCCATCGGCAATAAAACACCCATCATAATATTATGTTAGTTTTCATAATCAATAAGGACTATACAGTCATCATTACTTTGTCTATTTAGCGATCAACCTCTTATAGCTTGATTTTAATTGATATTTTACCTTGTTGTAATATAATAAGAAGTTGATTATACTGTCATAAAAGTCTTATAATAAGACCTTATGTTGTCATAAAAGTACTTAACTAATCAGGCCTAAGCATAAGGTTGACACTAAACGAGAAGGTTTCCTAATCTAAACCGCATACAACTGAGCCATAACATACATCATCCATCCGCTCTCACTTGCGCATCAACAATTTTATTGCTGGCGAGGACAAGCAAAGAACATAATAGTACGTGTAAATAATCTTTACATAAGATGCACATTTTTTTGCGGGCGTTGTGGAAAAAAAATCTTTGTGTTAAAGGTGATCACAATAAAATGGAACAATCAGTGCAATTCACTCCACGCCTGTTTAACACGTTTTAAGTATGTAAGACTATTGTATGTGAACATGCGGCAACCTCACCTTCTTCTTCAGTCGAACCCATCAGCCCACATAAAATTTATGACATTTATTCTAATTTCGCTAATATTCATTTCGCAGTTTAGTTTTGAATTACTCTTATGCGCTTTATGTATTTGTTAAATACAAAATCATAAAGCGTCTATGCAGAGTAGGAAGCAGCGTAAAACTTTTTAACTTGACCCTGTTTTGTCACGCACCAAAATTGAAGAACGCGGATGACTGAGCCATAGGCCGCAAGGCCTGGGAGCAATTCGTTATAATGATCAGAGAATTATGTTCTCCCTGACCTAACTAACCTTAACGACTTTCCATATAATTGTTACAAAGTATGGTTCTGATACATGGACACAGAGTTAGACTTTATCACCTGCACAAAAAATTCTTTATTCCACGTTAAAGTTAAATCAAAACCCTCTTTCGCATCGCAGGCGGCTTATTGAATAATTCAGACGTGTTAAATTATGCAAATTAATGTAGATGGAGGTATCGGCAAAAACTAGAGCAATAGACGGCTTGTGGACATTCGATTTGGGTTACTGCATGAAACTCCACAATTTAGGTAAGTTGACGCACACATTTCGAGCGCGATCGACTTAATTTTAAAATGTTTGGGCGTTTTCTTCGTTCTTATAGCCTGTGATGTGATGTCACATTGAATTAATTTGATTTCATGCCAACGGAAAGAAACGTTTAGCAATTTTAAATGGTTCACAAAAATGCAATTATAATATTTACGAGGTACTTATGTATGTATATATTTTACAAATCTGCGACGGTAGTGTAATTTATGCATTTGATTTTTGAAGCAGACAAACATATATACATACATTTGCACATATCGCGCCCATAAGTACTGATGCATGAGCTCACTTCATACTTACTCTGATTACTCATACGATGTTCAGTAAATGTCGCAACACCTACACAACAAACTGTTTCATACAGCAGCCACACCAGATTTGTTGCACATGTTGCACCTACGCGCATCCATGCAGCAAACAAACCAAAACAATTCATTTCATTTGTTTTGCCGCCATACAAAACAGTCAACATTTAATCCAATTCGAGCAGAATGAAGTCATTTCAAGTCATTAAATCATATATGGCAATAAAGCTAAAGCATTGAACACACCTACCAAAATGATATCGACATTTAATTATGTAACTAAAGCGTCAAAATAAAGAAGTGAAATGAAATTGTGAGCAGCAGAAATTTAGGAGTAGTTGCAATTTTTTCCATTTTTGTTTTGTATAATTTTAGGGCAGAGGTGTGTTGATGCCACACGTTTGGTATTGAGTGATTCATAGTTATGATACAAGAGTTAAGTGGGTGATGAGAAAAGAGTTTTAAATACAAAATTTAGTTATGTCAGTACCAAATAAGTTCCAAGTGCGCAATAGGGTTCTGTACAGCAAAGAATATGATTTTTTTGTTCAGAATATGAAGCGTCGAAAGCCTTAAAGTCAGTTTGGAACCTTTACCGCACCAAGAGGCGCTGGTATATTTGAAGTTGGCTTGATGTGTGCAATACCAATACTTCCTTCAGATTAGAAAGGACATCTCCGAGCCATTAGAAACCAAGCAAGGCACAGTGCCCGACTTCCTACCATACCGTTTCTTTAAATTGATGCTGGAAAGATAATTCCAACAGCAGAGCTAAACCACACTGGTACGACCTGTTAAAAGAGCGAGAAATTCCTAGGCGACCGCCGTGGTCTACCACACCGAAGGTCCCAGGTTCAGGTTGCAACAAAAATGCTAAAGGGAAGTTTTCTTGAAAACGCTTTCAGCCCTTAGGCAGTGGTCGGCAAACCTTCCAGTGTATTTATTATCAGCAAAAATTCATCTGCCTTTACAGTTGCCGTACGGAGTCGGCATTAAATATGTAGGTCCCACCAATTTGTAGGAAAAATTAGAAGCAGCATACTACAAATTGTTAGAGAAGCTTGGCCTTAATCTCGTCGAAGGTATATCGCGGGGAATATTAATTATTTTTTAATTCTTAACGAAATATTTTCTTTTATCAAAATAATAATGCACGCATCTGCATCTTGGTCGCCACATCACAGATGAAATTTGTGACTTCTTATAGTTGAAAATCACGGTTAACACAAAAAATATTTTCATTCAAGAATGACACTTGGTACTAAGTGGAAATTGAACAAAATGCCTTACGGGACAAACAATTATTATCGACATGTTATCGAGAGAACAGTTCTCTAAAAGATTCATGATCCTTAAAACTGAGTTTCGTTAGAGCATTTGAAGTGCACTGGATGAACACTGCTGATCTAGACATTTTGAAAATAGTTATGTAGCCATTGGATACTGGTGCTGACATTTGAAGACAGTTTCGTAGTCACTGAACAGTAACTCGTACGTGGTTGATTTTGAAAAAATCTTGAAAAAAGTAAACAAAAATTAATTATCAAATTAATAGGCAGATCCAAACAATAATAAAATGCATTCTAAGCGCCAAATGTTTTTAAGCAAAAATTTCACAAATTGCACACAAGCACTTAATTGTTAATTCGCTTAAACTTAATAGAATTTTCCACATGCTACACTCGGAAACATTTTAAATTAAATAAACAAAAAATTAATTTTTAATAGGATGACGAATTAAACGACGTAAACAGCTTTAGGGAACGTCAACGATGCGATCTTTTCGCAGTTAAGTTCATCTTGTACTTTTACAACTAGGGACAATAACGGTCTGGCTCATAGGAAAATCACATTGTACTCCGCCTCATCTTTATTTAATACAGGTATAGCATGACTTCGTATCTCTTGTACTTGCACTTGTCATCAACAAAGAATAAATGACTGGCGCATAGATGGTTGAGTGTTTTTTTTTTCGACCGAAACTTTTGCAAGTAAATGCTGCTCGATTTAGTTTCCTATGACATACCACTTAAGTAACTTTTTTAGACACCTACGCATAGTCGGTAATAACATGATTATCGCATAAGAGTCTCAAAACCTAGTCTACACTCTCACAGACATGCAAAACTGGCAAAATGCACAAGCGTATTTTTATATATATTTATAAATGGATAACTTCAGTTCACTTATGAAACCAATAACTCAAATAAGACACCTATTTGTGTAGTAGTCAATTATTCATTCTGCGCTCATTGAAGCATTCATGTACATGATAGTGTCTGGAAGACGGTGGGATATATATAGATAGCAAAAAGCTGCACGTATGCATACGCATGAGAGTTCCTTAAGTGCTCTGATGAGCTTATGTGGATACCATAATTACTGCCGATACTGCTATCTCTTCGAATTTATGTTATTTTAACCCATTTACTAGCTGCCTTTGTACCCTGATTTTACTTGCCTATACATTATTGATCAGCGTCGAAGTGATCATTAACACCATCATCAACACCTTATTTATCAAGATGTGCAGCTTTCATTCACTGAAAAATATTTAACAAAAAACACAAGAAGAATTCAGAACGAGTGCATGCGACGAATAAAATAAAATAAAATATAATATAATATAATTAATATAATATAATATAATATAATATAATATAATATAATATAATATAATATAATATAATATAATATAATATAATATAATATAATATAATATAATATAATATAATATAATATAATATAATATAATATAATATAATATAATATAATATAATATAATATAATATAATATAATATAATATAATATAATATAATATAATATAATATAATATAATATAATATAATATAATATAATATAATATAATATAATATAATATAATATAATATAATATAATATAATATAATATAATATAATATAATATAATATAATATAATATAATATAATATAATATAATATAATATAATATAATATAATATAATATAATATAATATAATATAATATAATATAATATAATATAATATAATATAATATAATATAATATAATATAATATAATATAATATAATATAATATAATATAATATAATATAATATAATATAATATAATATAATATAATATAATATAATATAATATAATATAATATAATATAATATAATATAATATAATATAATATAATATAATATAATATAATATAATATAATATAATATAATATAATATAATATAATATAATATAATATAATATAATATAATATAATATAATATAATATAATATAATATAATATAATATAATATAATATAATACAATACAATATAACATAATATAATTTAATATGATATAATATAATATAATAAAATATAATGTAACAAAATAAAATAAAAAAACAAATAAAATAAAATTAAAAAAGAAAAACAAATAAAATAAAAAATAAAACAAATAACATAAAAATAAAAATAAAATAAAATAAAATAAAATAAAATCAGATAAAATAAATAAAATAAAATATATTGAATTAAAATAGTTAAAATAAAAATTGTTAATTTTTGCCCAGATTTGGAAACCTGGATCTTTTGATACGGTAGGCCGCTATATGGCCCACTACAAGACTGCCGCTGAGGTTACAAAAAGGGATACATATTTTTTTAAGTTTGTAACATTTTTCCGTAAACCCTGCTTTATGTATTTGCTTAAGCCCACATCTACCTATATAATGGTAGATTACACCCGAAAGTAGACTTCGATATTTGGTTGTGTTAAAAATTAGAAAAAAAATGTATGTGTTCTATTTATGATGCCAAAGAGCAAAAAATAATAGTTTATTGTCGTGAGGTCCCGAAAAGCTCATCCCGATAGCCTTAGCATGGCCCACTCTCCAGCGGTGAACTGTTGTAAATCACATTTAATGTCCTTTGAACGATTTTTAGTGTTACTCAATTTAAACCATTTGCTCGACTGTATTTTAGTACAACAACTCAACTCTACGGCAAACCTGCTAGTGCCAACATACAAAGTTTCTCATCCTTGCCTTTTCCTACACACTGCTGCTTCACTTAGCTAAGCGCTTGATAGCGCCTGTCTTCCAGTTACATCTTGCGAATCTTTTGCTTCTTCTACTTCGCCTTTTTACACTTTTGACTTTAATTTGCATCTTGCACTTGACATATTCAATAAATGCAATCACAGTCATAAATGCTACAGCAACAGCAGCAGGAGTAGCAATTTGGTGAGCAATTGCTTGAGCGCCTTGCAATGCCTGAGCTGTCAGCAACGACCACATTAAACAGACAGCAGCAGACATGTGCTCAGTTCAGCAGTCATTCAACATCAACAGCACTTAACATTTCACTTTTCCACTCTACTCGCTAGTATTTTTGGTTTCCTGGCCTCTTTATCGATATAATTTTTTGCTCCTTTTTAGCGCAATGACGCAATATTTTATTTACTGACATGAAAATTGCAAAATTATGAGCTCCTTGCAAAGGTATTCAACTACTTCTTTCATTCATTCAATTCTATTAATTTCGCTATCGCCTATGATTTGTGGATAATTATGGTAGCAATATGCATTTTAATGGTGCAGAAACAAAAACATTATTTAAAAAAATAAAAATAAATAAATATGAATGAAATATTGGTTCCTTTGATATTTTAACATCCTATGAATATCACTTATTCAATTAAATTTTGTTTACTTTTGTTTTTTTGCTTAATTCTTTTATCACAGATGTTTGAGTTGTACTAACTGTCATAATACAATAGGTGTCATCCGTTGGCAGTTCGAGTTTCGTATCACGCTCACTTCTCACTGATACAGTCCCGATCATTAATAGACTTCCGAAGCAGATCTCAACGCTTGCTTCGCATTTCAAGTAGACCCCAGACATCTAAATACAGTATAAAAAAAATACTCCAAATATTTTTGCTTAGTACTAAAAATCTATGTGGATCTATCTGGCTAAAATCGTTATTGCTGCATTTACATGTCTCAATTTGTTGCGATTTCCCCTCTTTAATTTGTATTTAAAGCTCGGGGCGAACTCATGTAAAAATGAGAACAGTGACCTGGTAACCATTATTCAGAGAGTACTAAGATTATATAGGAAACACTTTTCTGCTCAATTATATGGAGGAATTGGTGGCAACCCCGTTAGTTTTCGATATGGGCTGCTCGCACACTGCCACCCAAAAAAAGGGGAAAAACTATATGATGCGTTTACGTATCCCTGGCCTTGGATATTAGGTGCCCTTTCCTTTAATTTGCTCATTTTTTCCTGATGAAGTGTCCGATCTAATCTAAACGCAGCCTTCGGGTATTTTACAGCGGTTTGTCTCTGATTTACTGCAATGTTAGATTTGATAATATTTTTTCACCTACGATATATGTAACTATTAATATTTTCCTGGCATCGTAGACATTGACAATCTAGGGTCGCCCTATTATAACTTCAGCTGAATTCGAGCTAGCAAGTTAGCTGTGAAAAGGATTGACGTACAAATAATGAGATCGATTTTTGATCCTCAACCGTAGCTAGATCATTTCCTGAGCTATGACGCAAGTAAGATTCGAATGCAATTTAAATTTACAATGGAGTGAACAACTATGTTTTAGCCCAAAATGTAATGTGCTTGTATAAAAGAAGGATATAATGATCTATATTTACACACTCCTAGCATTTACAAAACAAATTCAGTTCTTTAAATTATTCGCATTATTAGTTTTTCTTTTCAGTTAATGAAACTAGAAAAATGTTCTCTTCATTCCATATGAATTGATCACTAGTAACCCCAACTCAGCTACATAATGATGCCACAATAAACCTATTGCGCCCGCGGTGTTGCTGCTCGTAGCGGTGCGGTGTAGCTCAGCCAGTTCATGGGGCAATTATTCACTTGTTTTCGTTGCCAATTCACACATCTTGTTAGCGTGGCTTAATAAATTGCACGCAATCAGCTCAGTACTATAACCAAACCCAGCTAAAAAATGTAGACCAAGGGGGTGCAATTCGAATACAGCAAGATGGTAGGTGAACATTCTGGCGGGGTGAAAATTGTGATTACAAGTAAGCAACAAGCCACCCATTAGCAGTTGCGGCTAAGCTTGTAACCAAAACGACTAAGTCCATACAAACATACATACATGTGAATTTCACATTTTTTGGCTTAGTACACTTAAGCTGGTAAATTTTGCCGTTTAGCTGACACAGCATGTGGTCTAAAAGCGTTCAGGCCACTAACTGTTAGCACAAACACTGAATGTGGCTGGAACATGGATTGGCGCGTAATTGATTGCACTTCAATTGCAATTACAACAAAAGCCAATAGTTTTGTGCCAGGCGCTGTTTCAGGCGACGGCTGGTCGTCGTTAGCTCTCCTGCTGAAATCTATGCTCAGTTTGTAGTATGTGCGGGTGGGGTGGCAATACGTGTGACTTACAATGGCAACACCAATGTAGCGCACAATGGCTGAAGAATGCAAGTGCAGCACTTGATGCTTCATGTAAATAGCTGCCAACAACTTGTTGCTGCAACTGGGATGCCTGGTTGGATGCTTGGTTAGTTAGTGTGGCATTCAAATTTTCCCAGCCATGTAATTGTTACTTACTAATTTAATTTTTTAATTTTTTTTTATTTGCTATTCGATATTTATATATATATGCGTAGCGCCTTTATTAGATTATAAAAGTTTATCGAGTTAGCGCTTTTAAAGTAGGAGCGTTGAGTGATTGCGTTGACAGATACCACAGCGATGAAGCTCTGTGACAATTATGGGCACTTTAACTTTATCAGAGGACACAGCAGGAGCTTAATATGGTGTTAGTGTATTAAGTTTTTGTGTTAACAAACTCTGTGGTGCCATTTTACACAATTGAATGTGTGAAAGCTTCATTGTGGATATTTGATATATTAAGTTTAATGGTATATACGAGTTTACAACCTACATCAAAGAGATGCGTGTTTTCTCGGGTATCTGTCTTAGAGCAATATATAGCGCACGGATAAAAAAGTTTATATATCCTCTAATCAAGTAGCCCTATTCAATAGGTTGTTAGTCAATACGGCTGGTTGAGGCTTGGTTGATATTAACAGGTATTAATCACTCACTTCTAGAATTTGGATGCGACGAGAGAGCTACGGCTGGATTTTATATGGACATTTGGCCTCATAAAAAAGCTGTTCTTTGATAGCCATTGTTTTCCTACATAAGATAAATTGCAAAGGTAATTTTTTACAAAATTTTAAGAGCCTAGGATACAGGGTAATTTTTTAGGTCAGATCCCTGTTTAGAGCAGAAAAGTCTTAAATAACCCCAAATGTGCTCCCCCTGGACAATAACACTTTCGAAATATCTACTGACTAATTTAGTATTGTTGCTAGTCGCCACGAACTCCAATGAAAACTGGTGATTTCAGCAAATAAGAACTTCGAAAACATATCGGAATGACTTGGGCTTCACCACACTGTCTCGTACAAAGTCCATGCTTATGCCTGATTCCTACTCTATTGCTCTTGGAAAGTGTTCCTCGTAAAATGTGGAACAGATTGCACCGGATCGAAGGCGCCTTAGATAGTTTTGCACAATTTCTTTCTTACTTATAGAGGAATCACAAAGATCTTAGCGAAAATCAAATAGAGATTATATTGGGTTGGTGTGGGTTGCCAACTGGGAGGGCCGATATCGAGGAACCAAGAGCAAATCAAAAAGCAAAACTCAGTTGCACCATTTGAGCGGCTTGCCATTGATGTAGCTGGTCCATTTCCTACCAACAAAACTCGGGAACAAATATGTAGTAGTAGTTATGGACTTTTTCAGCGCCCTGCGAGACTTTAAAAGGGAGCATACAATAAGGGAATTACCTAACTCGTGAATTTGTATTGCGGATAATACTGCTAAATAAAACTAGCTACTTCAATTAAATCACTTTTTGACTCTGAGCTCGCTATTTAAATAAAAGTTCGCACAGATGTAACGATTAAAATGAAAATTAATAAATTCAGTATTAAAAGAAGCAGCTATATGTTGCAATAACTGTATAACGCACACCTACATCTAAAGGCAGCTAACTCAATAAAAGCGAGTTTTGAAGCTAAGCATACTAATGGCTTCTTTAAAACAATATAGTTCGTTTACAGTAAACTATTCCATAGCAGCTCAACTATGTACCGAGAAAATTCTTTGAAAATATTAACAATACCTATAGAGTATATGGCAGAGGTAGGCAGTTTGCTGCGCTTAATGAACAACGCATATTTTTTACTTCAACGCTACTTAGATCTAGTTGTGCGAAATATGAAGATATATTTTCACCAACAAAACAATCAAAAAAAAAAAACAAATAAACATATGAAACAACAAACAGGCAGTCCAACGCTAATAAAAAAACCGCTTTTGCATGCGGCAAACAACTTTTTTCTGTTCCAGCCGCGCGCTGTTGTTGCTTCTCATACTGCTGCTGTTGCCAGACAGCAG
This sequence comes from Merzomyia westermanni, assembly GCA_949987695.1. Taxonomy (NCBI): domain Eukaryota; kingdom Metazoa; phylum Arthropoda; class Insecta; order Diptera; family Tephritidae; genus Merzomyia; species Merzomyia westermanni. The sequence goes on along the minus strand of OX465291.1, from coordinate 143,654,197 downwards.
TGCTTTTAGCTTAGCTGCTTGACTTGCATTTTGTTATGATTGTTTGTTAAAGTAATTTTTTTTTGGTTTTTCTTGTTTCAATTGCGGTTATGGTTGTTGCAGTTGTTGTTGTTGCTGCATTTAAAGCCGCATTTGCTCTGCGTTATGTTGCATTTTGCCGATCTTAAGATTATAATTGATTAAGATGAATCTGCGTTGAGGTCAAATGTTTGATGGGAATATAAATTGTTTGTGGTTTTTGTGTAACAAAAAAAGGAAGATCCACCGACTTTGGAATGAAAAATAAAGTTAAAAAAGTGGTAAAACTAGAAAAAATTTACGAAAGCAAACGCACAAATGTTTATGGGAAATTACTTAAGTTGCAGAGATACTCAAAAGATAGCCGTCATTGGTGGGCCGAAACTGCAGTTTCCACCAAGTGATAGACTTGTGCAAATACTAACAGGAAAACGCGACGTAGAAAATTTTGCAGAATAAACGAATATAAATATCTACAGTTGTACAAATCACCTAAAAGCCTAGGCGATTTTAGCCGTTGCTTAAACAAGCACGCCAGTCATAAATTTTTAGGAAGTCATCCCCAAACTGTTTTATCAAACTCAGTCGTGGCCTTCCTCTGATGCCAAAACTGAGTGTCGATGGTAAAACCCTCTATGGCGCAGCACCTATTTCAATTAGCTAAAGTTCGTACAGGTCGCGGTGAAATGTTCTTCTATATTCACTGCGGGTATCTTTGGCAAATCTTTTATAGCGAATTCGTCGAAAACCATCCCATCTTCTTTCAACCCTGCCCATGATACCATTGTTGATCAGCTTTACCCAAATGCTTCGAATCATTCTTTAATGACAGAAAATATTTCGCCTTGTCCTCTTTCACTGAAAACCCACTTTTTTGGCATCTTTATCCAGGGCACAAACAAAACATCTAATGCTCTTGTCAAGACCATTTATATCACGCTCTTGAGATTGTACTAGAGAAATCTAGCTCTATTGCTTGTACAATCGCGTTCAACATCAGTTGAAAGATATCATACGATAGGGAGGTGCATTGTCTGAAGTTTCATTTTATTTTAAATTATCAGGGCACATTTTTCACAGAAGAAACAATTATAAGCATTCAAAATTTTGATTGTTATCTCTTAAGCGACAAGTCGCATTTTAGTTTCAAAGGATATTTAAAATTAAAAAAAATTAAATTCAATTTTTGCGATTTTATTTGACATGTCGCTAAGTGAGTACGAAAAAAATTGATAAAACTAAATTGGTAATTATTAAAGTATTTTTTTCGCCATTCTGAAGAAATAGATCGATGTGGCACCCCTTTTTTCGTAAGTAAGTCGCTTAACATGTCAAATAAAATAGCAAAATGAAACCTTTTTTCAAAACTTTGAAATTTCCTTTGGTAATCAAACTTTAACTGGTTGCTTGTGAACAAAATATTAAGCGCTTATAATTGTTTCTGCTAGCTTCTTTTGTTGTTTTCCATTAAAAAAAATTGACAAGAAAAATTTTATCTATCATCAAAATGACAAATAAAAAACGGAAAATAACCAAAAAAAAAAAAGCTTTTTATTTGACCCAGGCTATTAAAAAGTCATATATCGTTTAAAAACCAAATGCGATCACTTTTCTTGCTAACAAATTTTTGTCAATTTTTCAATTGATTAGAAAAACATTTAGCAGAGTCGCCGACAAATAACGAAGAGAAAGAAATATTAAAATGCAAAAAATTATTTTTTTTATTTTTTTGGCAAAGTCATCTAGGCGTTGTGGCAATTAAGCTAAGTCTGCAAGCAACAACAACTATTCTAAAAACATGTTAAATGGAATTTTTTTGTCAACTGCTGCAAATTATAGCAATTCTGCTACAGAGCATTAAAAAACTTTTAGTACAACGAGGATTACTCGTATTTCGCTATTTACGGCCATTGTCATGGAAGGCTGAGCACAAGCAGGTGTGATTATTGGAATGGACATGGCGAGTAGGCAGGGCAGAGTACTGGTAGAACAACAAAAACAACCAAAATTTTTTGCAAACTTTTCTTTGAATTTTTTGTTTTAAATAATGAAAAAGTTTTATTTCCTTCTTTGAATTTTTAATTCAGTAAAGGCTTTTTTATGATGCATCCGAATGACATATTCTAAATAAGATGACATTTTGCTGAGTAGTTTTTATTAGAGAAATGCATTCCAATTGTTTGTCGGTTCGTGCAAATTTTACGGATTTATTTATTTATTCTACTACTTTGAGTTCCAGCCCATTTTTGAAGCTACTTCCACGCTCATTTTGTTAGTAATGCCAGAGCTATTTTAATTTTTTCAAATTTAAGTCCTTGAAACAACCTCGAAAGCAATACTTATATCGTCTAACATTGATTCAGGAAACTTAAGAGAACGTTTTCAGACGTAATCTTGGGAGATTCGGAAAGGACATGGAATCTTTACGGTGCCCTCAATATAATTCTAAATAAAGCTAGCAGAGAAACTGTAACAAGTCTTTCGAGAATCTAGGATGTCCAGGTCGAAAGCATGAGCGTAGCTCTTGCAAAAACCTGTACTTCTTAGTATTAAGTGACTTCCACCTCGCCATTATCCGTGAAACTACAGAAAGAATTTCTTTCCAATATGATGAGACCCATCGCGTGCTCTCTTATTTAAGACACCAGACACAAATACCCAACTTTCCTAAGAGATGCCCGAAATTTACCAGAAATTTTGCTATGCATTGGAAGCCATATAATGCTTATTCTAAACTTGTTAGAGTCTATCGAAAGCCCAGCTATACATTCCTAAGCTACACTCTACAGAAACAAGGTTGAGCTCAAAGCCTTAGCAAAAATTTTCTGTCTGAGTAGACATTAAATTTCATAACCTTAGATGCCCTGGAAGGTTACTACTCGCACTTTCGCTTGCAAGTCACTTCCAGGCTAAATTAGCTTGAAGCAAGGAACACATAAGCTCAATAATAGTTTTAGTTTAACAATTAAAAGGAGGTCAACTATTACCGGGATATTTAATCGCGTATCGGCGTGTCGTAGCGAAAATAGCTGATATTTCTGTCTAAGCTGTCTCACATTGTAGGCTAGCTGTTCATGAATTTCATATCAATTAAAATTGCTTTATGAATTTCATGCCTTTTCAAACTATTTCCTGTTTAATTATTGGCTTAAAGCAATTTACTGTTACTAATGACGACCACACCTACGACACAATGTCACCCAATGCATGAAATGAGAATAGCAATCTTTTGGCTGTGGACTGGGTAATGAAGAAAGCAAAATTAAACAACATCACTCAGATTTGTACATTAATAATTGCATACATTGTAGGTACTGTGGATGGGAAATCTCGTAATTTTTTATATTCTTTCTTACAATCCCGGTATTTTTGTGATTTGAAATCTCTAGATATAATACAATTGTGTTAGATCGATGACTGTATAATGCAGATATTCAAGAAGAATGGATCATTATTAAGCCAATAGAATCTAAATCAACTGTTTTTAGAATTTTTGTCTATATGTCTGTATGTTTGGACACGTATCACTCAAAAACTGCCAAATGGAATTAAATGCAACTTCCACCGTTACATTACTAGGCGTCTAACTTAAAACATAAGGTGTCCTTTATTTCGATAACGCGATCGGTTTCGTATTTATCGACAAATATGTGGACTAGGCTACCCCAAAATGTATTAGTACGATATCGGTATCATACGAAAAAAGCTAATTAATAATAATAATAATAATAATAATAATAATAATAATAATTCCCAACGGAATTAGTGCTGCATTGGGTGATGTAATTATGATCCACACCTTAATTGGTTTCGAAGACATATTTATTTCAGAACTATTATGTATTATGTCAGAAAGCACAGAAACTCCGTAATCAAACCCCATTGGAAACCTCTCACAAGTTATTAAAAGCCAAGTACAATAAAATAGGCAAAATTCTACACAACAACGGAGGAAATATCGGTTATCTATAGATATAAAAGAAAGTGACGTTAGTTCCAACGCTAATAACTCAAGAACGCCTGCACCGATTTGGATGATTGATACTAATTTAGATTGTTCTCTGACCAGAATAGAAGAATACCCAATCAAATTTCCGGAAAATTCCTGAAAAAAAATGTATTTCCCCATACATTTTGTATGGTGCGAATTTTTATAATTTTTTTTTTTTTTGTTAGAAAAGCTCAATAATGGATCGATCGATGGTGAAGGGAAATTGTGTGTGGGAAATAGTTACATCTATAGTGATATGGATGGGGATAGGGATAGGTATGGTGATGGAGATAATGATACGGATAGGAAAAGCCAATATTTCTAGATCGATTCAGGTGAATTTCTGGGCAGGACAAAGTCTGCCGGTCCCTCTAGTTATTAATAAATAAATAATATGACACTTATTTATTTTTATTAAAAAAAAAGTTCTGTGCGCCTATTAGATTGTCGATAAAATAAATAAATATTTGTTACATACTTTAAGGTAAGTTAGTAAAATATTTTCTGAACAATTTTTTCACTTTTTCCATATATGTTGTCTAAGAAGTAATATCACAATCCCGGAACCCCGAGATTATAAAAATCAAAATAGATATTTATTCCTAGTATATACATATGTCCAAAGCAATTTAAAATGCTGCGCTCTTATGGCAGTGTCATTTCGCTAATTGTCCGCTTTGCATGCTTTGATGTTTTGGGAAACAAATGTCTTATTATTTATTTTAAATTTTTTTTTTTTAACAATGGCCAATTTTTAGCGAGTAGATCGAGAAGCTCAAAACTATCAAGAGAAATTTTAGACGGTAGGTTAATTTTAATTTATTAATTGATATTAGAGGAAAAATTACAACGTTATGCACAGCGATGGTATGGGATGACATGTTTCGAAGTGCCCAACTTCTCATCAGACCCCTTCTCGGACACTGAGATATGAACCCAAGTGTCTGCACCAAAGCCGCTGTTAGAGTACTCTAACAACTAAGCTATGATGCCCTGTAGCGTCACGATGCATTTTTGCTCTAATGTGCCATTTGCTTATTCCTTTTATACATTCTTTGGTACATATATTTTATATGTCAACTCAAGGAAAGTGGAAATATTTTTAGGCGCGTTCATAGAACAGTTTTAGATACAGAAGGGCTTTTTTTATGCATATCAACACTTCCGTGTTATTTGTTATGCACCCGCACTGTACCTGTAACAATTATAGTTATGGTGATTGTTGTTGGAGCAAAGCTCGAATTTTTTATGTTTGTTTGTTAATTGATATTAGAGGAAAAATTACAACGTTATGCACAGCGATGGTATGGGATGACATGTTTCGAAGTGCCCAACTTCTCATCAGACCCCTTCTCGGACACTGAGATATGAACCCAAGTGTCTGCACCAAAGCCGCTGTTAGAGTACTCTAACAACTAAGCTATGATGCCCTGTAGCGTCACGATGCATTTTTGCTCTAATGTGCCATTTGCTTATTCCTTTTATACATTCTTTGGTACATATATTTTATATGTCAACTCAAGGAAAGTGGAAATATTTTTAGGCGCGTTCATAGAACAGTTTTAGATACAGAAGGGCTTTTTTTATGCATATCAACACTTCCGTGTTATTTGTTATGCACCCGCACTGTACCTGTAACAATTATAGTTATGGTGATTGTTGTTGGAGCAAAGCTCGAATTTTTTATGTTTGTTTGTTAATTGATATTAGAGGAAAAATTACAACGTTATGCACAGCGATGGTATGGGATGACATGTTTCGAAGTGCCCAACTTCTCATCAGACCCCTTCTCGGACACTGAGATATGAACCCAAGTGTCTGCACCAAAGCCGCTGTTAGAGTACTCTAACAACTAAGCTATGATGCCCTGTAGCGTCACGATGCATTTTTGCTCTAATGTGCCATTTGCTTATTCCTTTTATACATTCTTTGGTACATATATTTTATATGTCAACTCAAGGAAAGTGGAAATATTTTTAGGCGCGTTCATAGAACAGTTTTAGATACAGAAGGGCTTTTTTTATGCATATCAACACTTCCGTGTTATTTGTTATGCACCCGCACTGTACCTGTAACAATTATAGTTATGGTGATTGTTGTTGGAGCAAAGCTCGAATTTTTTATGTTTGTTTGTTAATTGATATTAGAGGAAAAATTACAACGTTATGCACAGCGATGGTATGGGATGACATGTTTCGAAGTGCCCAACTTCTCATCAGACCCCTTCTCGGACACTGAGATATGAACCCAAGTGTCTGCACCAAAGCCGCTGTTAGAGTACTCTAACAACTAAGCTATGATGCCCTGTAGCGTCACGATGCATTTTTGCTCTAATGTGCCATTTGCTTATTCCTTTTATACATTCTTTGGTACATATATTTTATATGTCAACTCAAGGAAAGTGGAAATATTTTTAGGCGCGTTCATAGAACAGTTTTAGATACAGAAGGGCTTTTTTTATGCATATCAACACTTCCGTGTTATTTGTTATGCACCCGCACTGTACCTGTAACAATTATAGTTATGGTGATTGTTGTTGGAGCAAAGCTCGAATTTTTTATGTTTGTTTGTTAATTGATATTAGAGGAAAAATTACAACGTTATGCACAGCGATGGTATGGGATGACATGTTTCGAAGTGCCCAACTTCTCATCAGACCCCTTCTCGGACACTGAGATATGAACCCAAGTGTCTGCACCAAAGCCGCTGTTAGAGTACTCTAACAACTAAGCTATGATGCCCTGTAGCGTCACGATGCATTTTTGCTCTAATGTGCCATTTGCTTATTCCTTTTATACATTCTTTGGTACATATATTTTATATGTCAACTCAAGGAAAGTGGAAATATTTTTAGGCGCGTTCATAGAACAGTTTTAGATACAGAAGGGCTTTTTTTATGCATATCAACACTTCCGTGTTATTTGTTATGCACCCGCACTGTACCTGTAACAATTATAGTTATGGTGATTGTTGTTGGAGCAAAGCTCGAATTTTTTATGTTTGTTTGTTAATTGATATTAGAGGAAAAATTACAACGTTATGCACAGCGATGGTATGGGATGACATGTTTCGAAGTGCCCAACTTCTCATCAGACCCCTTCTCGGACACTGAGATATGAACCCAAGTGTCTGCACCAAAGCCGCTGTTAGAGTACTCTAACAACTAAGCTATGATGCCCTGTAGCGTCACGATGCATTTTTGCTCTAATGTGCCATTTGCTTATTCCTTTTATACATTCTTTGGTACATATATTTTATATGTCAACTCAAGGAAAGTGGAAATATTTTTAGGCGCGTTCATAGAACAGTTTTAGATACAGAAGGGCTTTTTTTATGCATATCAACACTTCCGTGTTATTTGTTATGCACCCGCACTGTACCTGTAACAATTATAGTTATGGTGATTGTTGTTGGAGCAAAGCTCGAATTTTTTATGTTTGTTTGTTAATTGATATTAGAGGAAAAATTACAACGTTATGCACAGCGATGGTATGGGATGACATGTTTCGAAGTGCCCAACTTCTCATCAGACCCCTTCTCGGACACTGAGATATGAACCCAAGTGTCTGCACCAAAGCCGCTGTTAGAGTACTCTAACAACTAAGCTATGATGCCCTGTAGCGTCACGATGCATTTTTGCTCTAATGTGCCATTTGCTTATTCCTTTTATACATTCTTTGGTACATATATTTTATATGTCAACTCAAGGAAAGTGGAAATATTTTTAGGCGCGTTCATAGAACAGTTTTAGATACAGAAGGGCTTTTTTTATGCATATCAACACTTCCGTGTTATTTGTTATGCACCCGCACTGTACCTGTAACAATTATAGTTATGGTGATTGTTGTTGGAGCAAAGCTCGAATTTTTTATGTTTGTTTGTTAATTGATATTAGAGGAAAAATTACAACGTTATGCACAGCGATGGTATGGGATGACATGTTTCGAAGTGCCCAACTTCTCATCAGACCCCTTCTCGGACACTGAGATATGAACCCAAGTGTCTGCACCAAAGCCGCTGTTAGAGTACTCTAACAACTAAGCTATGATGCCCTGTAGCGTCACGATGCATTTTTGCTCTAATGTGCCATTTGCTTATTCCTTTTATACATTCTTTGGTACATATATTTTATATGTCAACTCAAGGAAAGTGGAAATATTTTTAGGCGCGTTCATAGAACAGTTTTAGATACAGAAGGGCTTTTTTTATGCATATCAACACTTCCGTGTTATTTGTTATGCACCCGCACTGTACCTGTAACAATTATAGTTATGGTGATTGTTGTTGGAGCAAAGCTCGAATTTTTTATGTTTGTTTGTTAATTGATATTAGAGGAAATTGAATATTAGAGGAAATAATTTAGTTTGAAAATGCTGTAACTAAACCACGTAGTTATACATAAGCAACACATTGGAGACTAACCTATTTGGATTGTATTTTGCATTTTGGTTCTCCCTATTCACCGTTGGTTTTACTCCTAAAAATTAATCTAGTAAGGCCTTCATATTTTATTGCTGATATATTTCACGTTCGCGTTGTTTATCGATTATCTATGTTGTTGTTGTTGTGGTAACGACAAAAACACTCCCCGAAGGTTTTGGGGAGTGTTGTCGAATTAACAGTCCTTCGCCGGATTTGGACCCGGTACGCTCCGGTACTCCCTTGCGGTACTGCCCGACTGTCGTGGTAGCGATTTATGACCAGTGAAACCTTCTAGGCATGTCACCCCTCCTTCCGTAAGGAAGGATAAGATGCGTAATGAGAGGTGAGAGGCATCATATCCATAGATCAACCATCGAGTTGCACGTCATTACCTTTGTGCATATTAGTCGCCTCTTACGACCGGTATGCTTACCTCGGGCATATTCTAAACCACTAACCCGCAAGGGGACTATTCCGACTGTCGCGATAGCTACTTCTTCAAACTCCGTTGAACCCATGGGTTGCCGATTAAACATATTAAAGTGGCAATTTTTAAGACAACGCAATTTCAGTTCACTTTTTAGAGTACAAAACAGACTAGGATAACGCTGTTTGTACTACCCCCATCCGCCTTCACAAGCGCGCTATATCCAACAAGTAAAAGCTGAAGCTCAAAAATACACTTGCCACAAAATAAGTCTTCACACAAAAGCTGAAGCGAAATCTATACGCTGCTGCAGTAGCCTCTACTAAAACAACAAAAACATTAAACAATAGAAGAAAGTACGTCCAAACACTCGATAACCACTCCCTGCCGAGTATTTGAAGTGTGGACATTGGCGACTGTTTGGTAGCTGCATAGTTGCCTAGGCCAACCAACCAACTCTATGAACTTATAGCTGGCACATTTGTACTCGTAAGTTGAAGTCTTTGAGTTGCAAGTCAAGTGACTGCCACTACACTTCAATGCCATGCACATGAGGGGCACTAAATATTTGCTTCTTCAGTCGTTTGCTGATGAGTTGGACACTTCTTTGGCCACCAATTTTTCTGCTTAGTTTCTTGTTCTTTCAAATATGAACTAAAGCATTAAATGGCAAGACATTTACGTAGAGAGAAAGATATAAGTAAGAAAAATGCTAGTGAGGCAAGCTAAAACGGTTGTTTGTGGCAATGTCAATGCCATTACCTACGCTGTTGCTGCGGCTGCTTCATGCATATGATGACGATGACGACGCATGCAATTATGCAGCACAATATGAGTTTTTGCAACAACAACACTTCCTCCTCACTAGCTGACTGACTGTCTAACTGCAATTGCTTTTGTTGCTGCGCTTTCCTGCCACATTGTGTTGCATACGTGTCATACGCGCATATGCATTGGCTGGTGTGGCATGAATTGCAATTTTGATTTGAATCCACTTCCGCCATCATCAGTAGTGTTGGTCAGTGTGGTGCGTTTATCATTTGTTAAATTTCTGAATATTTTTTGTTTTCCGCTTTGCATGCCCTTGCACTTTATATAATATTTTGTTCTTGCTGTTTACCACATTCTGTTGCGACTCAGTAAATATAAGATTTTCACACCGGTCACACATACATTGACACACAAAACTATTTGGCACATGTTGCACGCATATTCGACCATGTTTTGCTTACTACAACATTTGCGTTTTCTAATCGAAAGTGCTAGCCGCAGGCGAAACAGTCAAAGTTTGACAGCCGAACATCGGATTATTATTGGGTTTGCTGCAGTTTTGTCACTGATGCAGTTTCAATCGCGTGTGTAAATGGAAACTTGCCTACTTTGAATAAGAAAAATTTATTCGCGCTGTTCGCATAATGGAACTGCATAGTGAAGTTAAATGAAAGAGACAGAAGATGTACCATCTCTGAAACGTTGTTGGGTGTATTTTTTAAGAAGAAGTTGTTAATACGGCTAAGTATTAAGTCAAAAATCCACTGGAAATCCGATGTTAAAATATTTCAATTGGTAGACAATAAAAATTGTCTGGTTAATTAGCCAGAAAAAAACAAGTTATTCAATAACTCCACAGCCTTATATTCAAACCCATGCCCCCTTAACAAGTTTAGAGCGTATATTTTAACTGAATTCTAGAAATCCCCAATACGTCTATATCCACTTAAAACATTCCTTCATAGTTTGGTTATTTTTTAGCAATTAAAATAAATAATTTATTGCTCCAGTTTTCAGTTTTTTACGTTCTCTACCTGCATACACTTTCTAGCTGTTAATCTATATTTAATTAATCCAATCTCTAAGCATTGGCTATGCGTAGTCACTAACGACTCTACCTTTAAGATATACAAAATTAATAAACACTAATTTATGCTAGCTCTCTTTCGCGTGTAATTCGTTTTTGTTACATATCTCTGAAAAGGGTGTGACAGGCCGACTTTATAATTATAAGGTTGTAACATAATCGTTTTACAATTTTAATTCATTTAACTTTGTTCCACTTAATGATAATTATAGCGTGGTGTATGCTCTATTAAAAGTTAAAGTCAAGATGCTTTGGCTGTACGAATATTATGGAGTGGAGTAAAATTGATAAAATATACCGTTATTTACACTTGTGAGTGGTTTTATATTTAAAGTAGATTGGTGGATTTTTGATTGGTTGGTTAAGATGCGCAATATGGGTGATTTGAACCAGCCATGAGATTGTTGTTTTTTCTTTGTGTTAATCAGGTGACTTGGTGGATCTCTTTATACAGGAACCCTGTACGGGAGTTGCCTACAGTTTATATTTTGCCGAAGTCATTCTAAATATATCCATTTAGTTATCACATTGTGGAGACTGAATTTTCCAACCGTAGGATTCCTTCATATGGGTCCTCATAAAAGCCCGAATATTTCAATGTTTCATCAGTGGGTTTAGCAGAACAGCGACCTCTTATTACAAATTTTAATACACTGAATTAGGCCCGAATCTATAACACAAGTCACATGTTCGTGTTTTCAACCCTAATCTCTTAACTTTACAAAGTTCCTAATCTCTTAACTTTACAAAGTTCCAAAGTTCTTTTTTAAAAAATTCCTTTCCCATATAAAGTTAACAAGGGCAAAAGGCTATGAAGAAAGTGTGCTCCCGGAAATCAGAGATTCTGGACATCAATACAAAAAGTGGGAGCTCTGTCCCTCTTTCTCCTTATCCCACCAACTTCTGCACAGAGAACTTTTGCGATAGCGCTATATCCTTTGTAGTCTCACAGAGTTCGCACCGGACTTGTTAAATAATGATTACTAATCTTAATGATAATCGGTTTGATTAATAATTTTCTTGAGAATCCATTTAATGAATGCTTACCATTATTTTAAATTATTTTCCAATTAATTAAAAAAATATTTTTAAAAAAATCATGATTTTTCACGATTGTTAAAAAATTATCAAAAAAAAGTTTTTTTGATTATTTTTGGTTTTTTGTAAATTTTTTTTTTTTTAATTACATTTGATTTTTTCAGTGTTGTTGTAGAAGCATATAAATATACACGTCAACAATACTGAAAAAAAATGTTAAATAATCAAATAAAATCTAAAATAATAAAAAAAAATTATCAAAAGTAATCAAAACCATTTTTTTTTTTTTTTTGATTATTTTTCCTTTTTTCTGATTTCTAATCGTAATCAACTAATACTTGCCTTAAATTCAAAAGCAATTAAACTTATCATTACCAATTAAAAAAGCCGTCTAGTTAATTGATTACTAATTATTATTCAAATCCAACAGGTCTGGTGGGCACCTGGTGTATGTCTATTTTGAAATCTTTGAAATATGTGCTGGGTGGTCCAAGCAGAGATCATAATATTGATTGCTGATACTATACTATCCTGCAGCAAGTTTAGATGCACTTCCAGTGGGATAAATTTCCGCTTGGAAGACAGTGCATGAATCAAGAAGTTTACATGACTGTCTGGCTTACAGTTCCCTTGAGTATAGCCCAGCCTTTGTGAGTCATCCGTGCGAACGTTAACTACTCTATCAATTAATGAACCTTCCACTCATTCCTCCATCTAAGGATGATCTACCGTCTGTGCGCAGAAGTTAATCACTATATAATTTAATATCCATAGTTCACTGACTTTCATAAATTGGATTCCCTTTGTCTGATCACTTTTTCCCTACCAAACCCTTATCGTAATGTGCAGAAGCGCCAGGGTTAAAACGATTACCGATGCTAGAGGTGATATGCTTACTGCTTCTGATATTTAAGGCAAGCTCGTCTTTGGACTTCGGTAATATGACTGGGTTGTACATTTGTACCTTTGTTTATATACGGTTCCAGTCCCTACTTCTTCCTGAAGGCTCTATTTTGCAAATGTATACACTTCTATAGCTTTCTTTGAGCTCTCCTGAAAAATATTCATGAAATGTTATTACTGTCATGTAATCTGTCAAAGCTTTAAGATTAGGCCATCAAACCCATTTTAGCTTTGCAAGCGCTAGCAAAATGTGATCAAAAATAATACTAAATGAAAGCATAGCTAATAAGTCAAATGTGTTTTCTAGTAAATCCAAAAACCTAAATATACAAAAATTTTAAAAGAATTTCTAACACAATTAACTAGTACAGATCTAATTTTTCACACTAAAGCATTAAGCGTTATGCTCAAATTGAATGTGATTTTAATTCTTATTTTTTCTATTATATTTAAAAATGCTTTTGTTATTCATTCTGTTATTACTCTTTGATTAGTTTTAACGATGAGCGCATTACAGCTCCACAGCTTTCAGCGTGATATTAATGCGAAAGGAATTTGATCTCAAAATATGTAAAAAAGCACTGTAATAGGGTGTTATATTTCTCCGTTTCAATTTCACTATAACGGGGCTGCATACGTACTAATTTAACAAATTAAAAAATATACATAACAAATTTTTTTTAAAAATCATATTCAATAAACGCTTTTTGGCTGATAGAGTGTTGTTATAAATTTGTTATGCTATTGAGCTGATCACATGCCTATTAATTATAATCAAATGCTTATTGTTACAACTGTAGCACACGCTAACTCGACTAACTTAACTACATGTATTTGTATTAGGGATGACAATCTCAGAAATCTTGGATAAAATACGGGATTATTAGAGATTAACTGCGTGATTTTTCAGATTTGTGAATTTTACGAATTACATGAAAAAGGGGAGACGGAGTGAGAGAGGAACATTCCCATAACGGTATCAGTGTGTAAAATAAGTTACAATATTGCAGTTGTGGATGCTAGCTCGAAACCCAGTTTCTTATTTATAATAGTATCGAAGATGAATCGCATTAAAAGAATATGTAAATCAAGGTATCGAAAAACTTCCATGCAATATCCCGAAAATTAATAAATGGTAAAAGTTAAAACTAAATCGAATGCAAAACTAAACACAATCATACACAAACATTTACATTGATTTTATATTAATGTGCTAGAAGCCCTTCACTACACCTGCAATATAATTGTTGATCATAACACTTTCAAAGTCTTCTTTAAAAAACAGACTTACGCATATGTATGATTGTTTGTATGTAGATATTATCATAGTAAAAAATGCGTGACTAATCGCACTGGTTGAAATGTAAAGCAACAGATGAAGAAAAAGCTACAAAGAAATTAACCCTTAACTACTTTACATGTTTTATAATCGTCGTATATTCTAAATGCTGTGCACATTTTAAATAATTCAAGTAATTTCGAAAAAGGTTTGAACATTTTAGAATTTTTAGCATACCCAGTATTATCTCCAAAACAACTTAAACTAGATGAACTTTTAAACATATATCAAGCTCTTCTACCTAAGCATAGGGTTGCCACTTATTTTAAACTTTTAAAAATTTAGTAAGATATGTCATATTATATCTGCCTTTATTATTGAATTATCTCATTTTATAAATGTTTCGACATTTTCGATAACGAAAAAATGGTGCGATTTCACCAAACTTTTATGCCAAATTTCATTCAAATATCTAAATTTTTCAACAAGGGTTAAACTGAAACCTTTTTTATGTCAAGCATTGGATGTGCTTCATATAGTGTTTATAGCTACTCATAAATATGTATGTACTACACACACGGTAGACGCGCAGGCGCACAATATTTTCTTTGTTACTTCTGTGTTGTGGGTATATATGAACTTGTTTGTAAAGCCCTCGCAATCAGCTTTAGCGTTTACAACATCAACAATTATTCTCTTCTACTCTGCCCATAATTAATGATTCACTGTTAAATTTAGTGGCTGCGAAGAAAATTAGAGGCGTTAAATTAAGGAGTTATTAAGCGAGCAATCAAAAACTTTTACGAGTTTGCTACGTAAATCCCAATGGAATGTTTTGTAGTCATTAGCTTGAGTTGTGTGTATGTGAGTGTTAGACAAATGAGAACTACGGGATGGTGTATAAGAGTGATATGTGTCTAGGCTATATATCATTGAAATGCGCTGTGTTATACATTTCTATATATTTAAAATATGGGAAAAAGTTTCTAACGGTTTGAGCGTATTTTATGAAAATGGTGTGAACATGCTTTAATTCGGCTTTTTTCTCTGTTAATTTTTTATGTTGGCGCTTTATCGCCTAGATGATTTTTGACAAGGAAAACAAAGGGCGCATGACGATGCTTTAGTGGTAGCAGTCTCAACCTCTCGCTCTTGGAACGCCGATTTTCACCAAATAAAAGTTTGACAACAAAATATCCAGTCATTCCCTCAAGACACAAATCATTTTTTAAGTGATAAGCAGAGCAGATCCTTCTAAGATGATACTCATTGCGGACAATCTTGTTGATACTGCTAGTTCAGTAAAACTTCCATACCTTCATAAGTTCTAAAGTATCTAGACTGCATCATTGGTTTCATCCTAATTAATGGCTGGAAGTCAATGGCGTGCTCAGATGGTAATGTAATTACTTTTGTAGTATTTGAGAACAGTTCTCTTGAAGTTTTACGATTAATGATGAGCTAGACATGCCTTACCTGGAAAAATACTGCCATGTAAAGCCCAATTTAATCTTCGAGTAGGTTATCGTGTTCCAATGTAAAAAAAAAAATGAGTCCCGGGAGCTGTTCTTATTGATATCGGCCTTTTGCACCAAGCAAAGTCGGTAGTAAGTTAGGAAAGCACTTCTTGTTCAATTGGTATTAGGTATCGCTATTACCGGCGTCCACCGTCCCATATTTAATGTATCCCCTACTAATTGCAGAGAGCTATGACTGGTTGTTGTGGTCGTTACCACAACAGCAACAAGCTATGACTGGCAAAACTTAAAAACTTTAGTAGGGGTTGGTAGGTGGGTGGAAGTAGCCACCGGCGATAAGGCTATTTAAAACCAAGCATTATGGAGTTTCATCGGTTTATTACTCCTGATTTAACCTACCCGAAAGTGAATTCCATTTTCCTTACTTCCGCTATTACCATCTGGCTTAAACTGTCTCAAACGGACACATAGGAACATCGGATTATTATTCTTTTAAGTGCAGAGAAAGTGTATTAAGGCCTCTATCTTTTTACTATCGTTAAGTACATTTCCCTCAGCATTAAAGAGAACAGAGCACAACATACAGTTTCTGATTTTCTTTGTTTCAAGCTTCGACTTAGACATAAGCACGTAACTGAGGATTCAACATGTATCTATTTCTTGGCACTACTGAAAGGGCTATATTTTGGGTCACATAAAGCCAACCAATTGTTCCAAATCTGAAATCATGATTGCTAAATCGGCCAGCCGCCTTAAAAGAGCAAATCTGCTCCGACGAAAGGCATTCAGCATATCTTAACCTAATTTAACTTTGACAAGCCATGAGGGGAAAAAAATTGCAGTTTCAAAAGTTTCACTATCCTGGTTTCCTCCATTTTTCAGAAGAACTGAAGAACAGAACTCTCATACCTCTCCTTCTATTTACTTTTGAACAGATTAAATGATCAGACTTTTACTTAATGCTGAAAAAGTTGCAAAAAGCTCTATATATAAAAGATTTTCGACTTCACTATCCTTGCCGATGTTTGAAACAAATTTATGACCCTGCTTCCGCCAAAAACTTCACCTCGTGTTTGATTATGGTTGTGGTCAAGTCTCATCACCACCAAACACTTGCTATTGTGTAATTAAAATGTACAGGATTATAATTTTACATCTTCTATTTTTTACAATTACAGTGGGCCATACGGACATTCATGCACTCATACATATGCAGAACTGCAACGTTGATGCAATATGAAATCGTTTGCATTTGTTGCTGTAGACGGTAGCATCGGCCACACCAATCCGAATGCAATGAATTGCACTAATAATGAATTTCGCACCGCTGCGCTAATGGCGTTGAGCTGAGTTGGCGGGCAGTAAAAAATTAACCAAATGAAAACTGAAACAGAAAATGCAAAATAAAAAGCTGAGTTTATGAATAGAATTGCATACAAAAATATAAAACACCTACAACTACAAAAACGATATGAAATACGCACTAGGGTGCTAGAAATTCGTATTTTCACTCAATACTCGCAAAAAGTATTTAGCAAGCAAAGTTGTAAAAACAAATAAAGAAACACAAATAGGCAATCAGTGGCTACCTGAAAATCCAACAAAGCTAAATTACACCACCCACTAACAAATTTTTGTTAACACTAACTAACTTTTAGCGCAATAACAAATGTCTGTACTAAAACATGCTGCGTCGTCTACTAATACTTGCATTGAAAGCTTTGATTGAATGGGGCTCAAACGCAAGACGTACACACACTCACAGGGCAATCGAGCAGGCACGTCCGTGTAGTGAAACATGAGGGAAGACGAGTAGTAACTCAAACATTTTTGATTCTAATCGCACTAGTTCGAAAGAGACCAGACTTGTCTTATCAAATGCTTGTAAGCACTTTGTTCAAAAATTCTAGATTGGGCCAAATAAAAAAAGCGGAGTGAGTACCAAGTACTCGTGAAGTTTATTGTGTAAACATGTGTCATCCTGCACATTCATTTAATTAAACTAGAGATCGCCCAGTCCTTGAAATTCAACCACAAACCTTTATTTTATTCTTATTATTTGCAGTTCCTTTATTTTAATACAGATTCCTTCTCTCTGCTTTTCTCTTCTTTGCACAATCTCTATTTTTAATTTGTTGTATTGTATTCTATTTTATTGCTTCCTATTCTTGCTGATCCTTTCCTTTACTCTCATTTCCGTACTTTTTTTTATAATGCTTCCCTTACTTTCCTTTACTTTTCTTTTCTTTTCTTTTCTTTTCTTTTCTTTTCTTTTCTTTTCTTTTCTTTTCTTTTCTTTTCTTTTCTTTTCTTTTCTTTTCTTTTCTTTTCTTTTCTTTTCTTTTCTTTTCTCTCCTTTTCTTTCCTTTTCATTTCATTTATTATTATATAGCATTAGTACAATAAGAAATATAGATTCTTTTTTAGTGCAACAGTAGGAAATAATAGCACAAAACTCTCAAAAACACAGTAGATACAAGCTTAAAAGTAGTTAATTAAATACGATAGAAACATGGGCCCGTAGTTATAGTCAAAAATTAAGTATGATTCTAAGTTAGTCAAAGCTCTTTACACAACTTTGCGTGTGCTATCTGTAAAAGTGCTTTAACCAACTCAAAATTATACCCAACCCTTACCATGACTACGGGCCATAAAATAACATAAAAAAATAAATTAAGATAAGGAACATATTAGGTTTTAGATAGCACATCTTAGAGAGAAAAGAAAACACTTATTGAGTCACAGTGTTACCAAAAAAACTTATTAGAATTTTCTTTTCTTATTTATTTTTACTTCATTTTATTGTATTTTATCTTATTTTATGTAGCATTACTTTTTTTATTTTGTTTTATTTTTATTTATTTTATTTTATTATATTTTGTTATGTTTTATTTTATTTTATTTTATTTTATTTTTTTTTTTTTATTTTATTTTTTTTTAATTTATTTTATTTTATTTTAATTTATTTTATTTTATTTTATTTTACTTGATTTTACTTTATTTCATATTATTTTATTTCGTTTTGTTTTATTTTATTTTAAATGATTTCATTTTATTTTATATTATTTTATTTTATTTTTTTTAATTTTTTTTTATTTGACTTTATTTTGTTTTATTTTATATAAAATTTTTTGTATTTCATTTCTCATAAATATAAAGAGCATCAGTCAGAAAAACTTAGCGAGGGTTTTTTAATACGGTTGTTTATGCTTACCGATATTTCATACCAGACATACCAACCGTAAAAACTATTGTGATTGAACTTAAACTTGTTAGTTTGCCTACAGGGACTTGTGCTGCTTGTGTTAAGGTTTTATTATTTTATACTATGCAATGTATGTTTATTTTTAATTTTTATTTTAATAAAATTGCAAAACAAAAGTCACATATATATTGCTAATAAAATCGCAATAACACTCCGCACTTTGGCGAATTTTATTACATCGCTAATTGAAGATTTACATGAGAGCTTATAAAGTGAAATTGATTATAAAAAGTTATGACAGCAGGAAAAGTGAATTAAATTACTAGTCAATTTGGGTAAAAGGAGCTTAGTGAAATGGAGGTACATATTTGATTATGCGCGTGGGTTATGGCAATGCTTTTGGCTATTATTTAGCTTTTAAATTAGAAAGTTTTTTAAATGTTCACAGGTACATATTTTTTTGATAAGGAACACTATTACATCGTACAAACTTTTAGTTGAATTTTCGAGGTTTTTTTTAAATATTTATAACATGAGGATGTGTTTTTAAGATTGAAGTCTTTTAAAATTCCCTTTTTCAGGGATGCAAATTCAACTCATTCAATTCAATTCAAATTCTGCGCAACATGATTAGTTTGGTTTCACTTTAATTGATGAGAAGGCATCTAGCGAAATTGATCATAATTTTTTGTCACTTAGCTATCTAGATAATTTTGTCTGTTACACTGTTCTTCCTTTTTTAACGATAGCGGCGTCAATTGGAAATACCAAGGAAGACCGAGTCATCCTGAACTTGTTTGATGCATCTCTGTTAAGGCCACCCTCTTCCTCTGTTGCGGAATTGCCGTGTTAGCAGGTAAAGCTGGTGCGCTCGAGCTTCTCTTTATCTGTTTATGTTGAAACCTGTTACGGCAATTGGCAATTTTTTAAGCCGCATCGAAGTAAACCAACCTCGCTCTGTTGTAGGATCAAAGACTCCTTCAGCAAAGAAGCTTCTTGTTTAAGTTATCTAGCACAATTTTATTGTCACGGCGGAGCCCGCAATCGTTTGCTTTCTCCAGTTTAGCATAAATGAATGGGGATTAAACAGACTTATACTGAGTTAACAGCCTTTCGGTACTTAGAAGCAGCTTTAATGGGACTTATTAAGGTCCGATAGATTTCGTGCCTTTCACCGTCTATTGTGATTCGGATAAAAGCCACTAGGTAAGTCTTTAAAGTCACCGGGATATCGACCATACGTACAGCCCCCATAGGTTGGTCTACAAATTCCCTGAAAATAGATTTCTCATTAAATTTTGCAAATGCTAAGGTAAATATCCCTACAAGTTTACACCCCTCAACACCATAACAAGGAAACCTTATATGCGAAAAGTTTCCACAACTCTTATCAGAGCATCAGTGGCACTTTCTCTCAATACTCAATCCTACAAAACATTTTCTAGTTAATAAAAAATCATTTATAATATTTCTGGTTTCGCTAGTTTCATTTAATTTTCCATACTTTCAAACTATTATCATTTGTTACAACTGATTATAACAGACAACCCAATTAGTTGCCGTACAAATATACAAATCTCAATCCCTAACACTGAAGAAATTTATAATTCGTGTGCCGTTCAATTAGTTCACGCAAAATATGGATAACATTTAAATGTTTAAGTTAGCAATATACGATTTTATTTTATTAGAGTCCCACTTGGAGTTGGCGAAGCTGATGGCGTTGAGTTGGGACTCCTGCTACGCAACGTCATAAACAACTGAAAAAGATTGTAAGCTTGACTATTTTATATTTAAACAAAGCGAAAACAAACAAATACTGAAATATGTATGTACAATTACGATTACAATGTCTGTGCCTGTATGAGATAATATGATCCTCAGTTATCGCCATCTTTCAGCATGTTGGAGACTGGGCATATCGCGCACAAATCGGTAACGCACATCACAATCAAATCATATCAAAACATCGCACATTTCGACCAAGTTGACAACAACAATAACAACTTATGTACGTACATATTTATGCTTACACCGAAGCACTCATTTGCCATATTTATGACCATGAGCAAGTATTTAAGACTGTCACTTGCAGCGCTTCAGTCCAGCTTGAAGATTTCCTTATGGTATTTGAAACGAAATGGCGCTCAAGTTGACATGTTACAAATTATAGACAGTTTTGTCTGACAAGTAACTTGCAGTACTCGAAGTTGCGTTCCCACATCTGACGTCCTCCTCTTGCGAATAAACAATTTATTGATTCTTCTGGATAACACTGTGTACTATTTAATGCGTATGAGTGTTATCAAATCGATACCGTCCTAAAACTGCATAATCTGATCTATGTGCAAATGGGCAAGCTGGAAAAGTTTGGCCCTTATACATCGAAACTATAAATTAAAAGTATGAACGATTATATAAACGTTAATATGTCCACTAAAGGCGGTAAAAATAAAATAGAATAAAATTAAATTAAATTAAATAAAATAAAACAAAAACAAATAATAAAAATAAAACAAAATAAAATTAAAAAAAAAAATAAAAAATTAAATAAAATAAAATAAAATAAAATAAAATAAAATAAAATAAAATAAAATAAAATGAAATAAAATAAAATGAAGTTAAAAAATAAAAATAAAATAAAATAAAATAAAATAAAATAAAATAAAATAAAATAAAATAAAACAAAATAAAATAAAATAAAATAAAATAAAACAAAATAAAATAAAATAAAATAAAATAAAATAAAATAAAATAAAATAAAATAAAAACAAATAAAACAAAATAAAATAAAATTAAAAAAATAAAGCAAAATAAAATAAAATAAAATAAAGTAAAATTAAATTAAATTAAATTGTATTATATTGAATTAAATTAAATTGAATTAAATTAAATTAAATTAAATTAAATTAAATTAAATTAAATTAAATTAAATTAAATTAAATTAAATTAAATTAAATTAAATTAAATTAAATTAAACTAAGTTTAATTAGATATAAAATAGAGCATCTAGTCGCGAGAACTTTAATCCTGTAGGTACATAAAGCATTCACCCACGAACAACAAAAACAAAAAAAATATACATAATATAATAAATTACATGAAATAAAATAAATTAGAATAGAATGCCAAAAAAAATTTAATGGAAAAGGTTAAGACTTGATTGTTAAACGGTAAAAAAAGAGAAAAAAAAATTACGGGGACAGAAAACGAAATGAAGAAAGAAAAGAGAGAAGAGAAAATGGTTGTAATTATGAATGCTAAACTCTCTACAAACTCCCGAACGAATAAGATTGACAACAAGGATTGCCGTAGGATTAATATTTTGTGTTGAGCAACTCCTACTATTGATAATTTCCAGAAACATGAAATAAACTATTAAAATAGTGGAAAAACCAACTAAACAACTTTTTATTCCAAAAATTGCATTTATCCTCGAAAAGTCACTGACTGAGCACATTTTATCCGTGCATACACTCATTTAAATTTTTATAATTTCTTAGTCACATCACAAATCATGCGCATAATTCCTATTTCAAAGCGCTGATCCCGGCACTCAAATGTTCGCCAAATTTCGCTTGCATGCTTATTGAGTTGTTTGTGTATGAACGTGAGGAGTGTGAGTTGAGCAATCGATCAGCTATTTGATCCACCACAAGCTCAGCCTTCGCAAATTGCATGTATGAACCTAGCCTTGCTTATGCCTCTTGCTAATATACTAAATTAATACACATACAAGCATACGTAGTTAATCAATTGATACAACTATTTTATAGTTACTCAATGCCGTTGATATTCTTTTTCTTCAAATTGTGTATTGTTGGTCGTTTCGAAACAGCAACCATATACACCAACTTACTGATCTCAGTGTCGTTATTATTATTGGTATCATAATCACTATTGCTACGGTTGTTGTTGTTTGTTAGTGTATATATAACGATAATTTTACTTGTTGTTAACTTTGTTGTAACGATGCGCACGTTCGCATCGCGAAGCCATTGATCAGGTCAGCTAATAAGGTTAAGCGTTTAGTTTTCCATTATTATATGCTTGTTTGTTTTTATTCTTCTTCTCAATATTTCCACACGTACATATTTTTTTTCCTATGTTGTCTATATTGCAGCACTCTGGTCGCTTGTGGTATGCCATTGCGCTTGCGCAAACATACATTTTCTTGTAAATAACTAAAAGCGATTTGCAATATTCCTTATTCGTTAGCATTGTAATTAACGTATTATGTGGTTAGAATCTCCCACTGATTTGCATACTTTATTATTATAAATTATTTTCGAAATTTCAATAATATTGTTTCGTTTGCTTTTGGTATGCGATTATCGAATTTGATGTGGCAGTGTTAAGATTAAGCATGAAAAATGAGCATTAATTTGTTTAAAGCGTTAGATTTTTAGATTCAACCAAAGAAGAAGTCTGGTGGAAAAACAATTTAAGAGAAATCGGAGCTTAAACCATCCATAACCGTAATCAATATACTTCAGAAAAGCGGTATTTAAATTGAAAATTTGATTTTCGTGCGGAAAGATTTTCTTTTAAAACTAAATAGATGCCAGAGTTTTGCCAAGAACTTGTTCAAAATCGACACAATTTCGTATTAATTTGCTAAACACGAGTATTTCCGATTTTTTTTTCTTGAAAATTTTATTATTATTTTATTTTATTTATTTATTTATTTATTTTATTTTATCTATTTATTTATTTTATTTTATTTTATTTTGTTTTATTTTATTTTATTTTATTTTATTTTTTTACTTTTTTATTTTATTTTCATTTTATTTTGTTTTGTTTTATTTTATTTTATTCTATCTTATTAATTTATTTTTTTTTTTTTCATTTACTTTATTTTTTTTTTTTTACTTTGTGTTATTTTACTTTTATTTAGATCGCCTAGAATCAGTTCAAAACCAATTTTTACTATTCGCCTTAAGAGATTTTCATTGGGATCCCTTGTATAATCTGCCACCCTATACGAATCGTTTAAAACTCATTAATCTGCACACACTTTCTGGTCGGAGGGAAATGCTTGGAATTATTTTTATGATTAAATTGCTAAATGGTTCACTATCCAGCCCATTTCTTCTAAGTGAAGTGAACTTCAATGTACCGTCTCGTTCTTCAAGGCATTTTAAACCTCTAGTCTTAAAACAGTGTCGAACCAATTTTCAGTTAAATGAGCCTTTTCGCTGTTTGTGTCAAGAATTTAACTCTCTTTCTGGTAGATTTGATATTTCAGACTCGCTTTTAAGCATAAAAAAATCAATTCTCGGCACGAACGAATAATCCTCGCGTTATGCGGATGCGCCCCTCGCGTCGGTCGGGCGGGATATGGTGGGTAATCCGTTTGGGAATTATTATTATTTGTTTTATTTTATTATACTTCATGCTATTTTACTTTATTTTATTTTGCTTTAATTTAGTTTGTTCTATTTTATTTTATTTTTAGCCACTTTAAATACCTACCTTTAGCAGCTAAAATAACCCACTGTTACACGTCTTTTCGTACTCACAGCCACATCAAACAGCCCTCTTATGTACTAAGCACTCATTGTGGGTGCACCTACATCACCTGCACTTGTCGCTGCTCTATCAAGTTTCACCTCGAGGGAACGTCAAAGAAAGCCTAACTATCGTATGATGAGAAAGCTAACTAGCGTAGATGATCTTACCTCAATTTCCAAGTGATCTGCCATTGATTTACCACTTGATCTACTCTTGATCATTTCGACTAATCTCTTGTTGAAATTTATACAGCAATAACACCAACAACACCAACATATACATGATGAACCTCGACGCTATTGATCGCTGCACTTTGGCTTTCGACACCCGCATTGGTAATGCATAATTTAAGATTTTTCCTCATTTACAATACATCGATGATGTATGTATTTTTCCGAAGGTAGTTCTGTCTCCTACTCGTACTCACATAGTTCACTTGACACCCAAACATACACTGGAAATTATTCGCGCATGAGCTTTGGCGCACAAAATTTTAAATTCAGCACAATTTGAAGTTCAACGAGTTCGAAGGAATGATCTGGCTATCAACGTGCAGCATATGATATTCATACATACATACATACCGACTGTCTCTTCTTTGCAATATTTTTTAAACTTTTTGCATTGATCGGTTGTGCGCGATCGATCGATGGCTCATATAGCACGGCACATGCATTCTATTACATAGTTACTTGGCCTAGTAGCGGATGGATGATGATGGGTCGCATAGTTAATCTATGTGGCAGTTTGTGAGGTCAGTTGCTACAAATTTCGTCGTGTAGGTCACACTCACACGATCAACGCGTTCATCTTTGGCGACGTGATCACAACGTTCGTAAAAGCTTCTCCGATGAGCGTTTGATCACTGCGCAGTGCAACAACATAATCAGCCAGAGCGAATCATTTTCAAACAATAAATGTTTTCAGGTACATATATGTGGCATCTACTTAATGATGTGAATCATGTTGCTCATGGGGCATGATGTGTGTTGCGTCTTTTGTATGCGTTGCGCATCCTCTTTCGTCGTCGTGAGTTTAACTTGAACTTTGACTAATATATAGGTACAGATATGCAGTTATGCCAATACTAATCAATTTATATACTTATTTATTTATGTTCTATAAAAGCAAATATGTTGGACTTTAGTTGCACCCAATTTAAGTGAATAACAAAAATGATAACGGCTCATATTACGTTGGAACGCACTGTTTTCGTAGTTGATATGTTTGCTTTGGATTACTAAATTTACTGTTGTGGGAAGGAGGAAACGATCTTCAGAAGTGTAATCCCAGGAAGCAGGAAAAGGCAAATTACCTACGGATAGCTGCTGGACTCTACAACTCGCCCTTACTTTACCTGTATAAGAAAATACATGGACTGGACGACGTAGTAAGGGGTGAGAGCATATTTCTCATGCACTGCTAATAAGGATATTTTATGATCTCACTATCTTCAAATCACCGGTTCTGTTGTCAAAACAGCCGTTGACCTCTCTTCAATCATTAATTTGTTAACATCGAAGTCATTCAGAGGTAGGCACATGGAACGAGCCACTTCTGTAGGATGGGTCTGGTTGAAAATTTTTGTCATTTAAGTTTCCTTAAAGGGGAGCCAAACCATAGAAATTGTTGGGCAGATTGGCCAAAAAAACTATGGTGTCGGAAACTACAAAGTACAACAACAATCGGAGACGCAGCAGTTTTTCATACAGCGCATCATAGGTATTATTGTTAGGTGAAGAGTTTCCAGTTTTCCGTTAATGTTTTCTGCAAATAACCGAGTCAATTTTTTTACTAAACAATTATGGGTTTGCTCTAAATTTTAACACATTTTTAACGCACTTATGAGAGGTGCATTAGCCTCGATTCTGAAGTAGTATCACTTGGCTAATTTATGTATAGGGCGTGCCTTATGCCTGAAAATAAAAGGAAGCTTTCTACTGAGTCGGAAAAAATATGTTACAAATCAAAACAAAGCTTTATTAATAAACTGTAAATTAATGTTTTCGTTCGAGTGCGAAGTAATTAACGCATTTGATATCATTCGTTAAAGCAGAAGCAGGAATTGCCCACTTTTTCCGTTGCCAATCAAACTATCTTCTCCGTTGATTTGTTCGAAAAAATTCCCACAATTCACATTCATAAGTACATAAATTTAAAATGTTTTGAAAATGTGAGAAACTTCAAGCAAATAAGGTCAATTTTGAATTAACTGTAAGACACTGATATGTTGTTGCCTACAGCAAAGATAAAGTACGCTAATCAACCGCAGAAAGGTCAAGTGCCATTTATCAAAACAACACGCTGATGAGAACTGCTTTAAAAATAACCCAAACATTTACTGAGTAGAGCAAGACAAACAAATATAAGGAAAGATTGTATAGCAATTTTTACTCTCTCTCACAAAGTTTGTGCAAATGTACAGAAATAGCACACAAATCAAAACACAAAAAAATATAATAATAAATATATCTTGCGGCCTTTCCAATGTAATATCAACAATAAAGAGCAATAACAAGTGATCATAGTGATCAAAATCATGATTGCCGCATATACATTACATGCGTCATAACGCCTTAGAGGTTAGCGCATATAAGTTCATACATACAAACAAACATATGTGAGCAGATAAATTTGAACCTATGAACGTTTGAGCAGACTAAGCAAAGAAACGAAAAAAATGTCAAAGATTTCAAACAAACTTTTCAAAAATGTCTAAAAGCACCGTACTCAAAAAAAGCTTTTCTTGGTACATTGCATACCAATTTGAGCTCGTGTTCTTTTTGTTGTTCATTTGTATATAGTTTGTTACTACTAGAACATTTCAGTATTCTTGAAATATTTTCGTTTTTCATTTATATAGGTCTTACTTGTAGACTATTCAAGTAGCTTTCTATCTCTACATATAATAAAATTGTAAAAGGTACATTGAAGGTATTTAAAAAGTAACTTATAAGAGGTCAATAGAATCCAAATCAACGGTTTTAAAATTTTTTGTCTTTCCTTCTGTGTGTCTGGGCGCAATCAATCAAAAACTGGTTAATGGAATTGAATGGAACTTTCTCCGTTGTATTGCTAGACGTCTAGCTGAAAGTTTAATAGATCCGTTATTTCGATAACTAAAAAACAACCTTGACACTTTCAAAAGGAATAGTTAGAGGTATACAAAAAAAAATATTTTGAAAAAAAAGGTGGAAAAATGGAATTTGACATTAAATTTTGGACTTTAATTTTTTTTGATACCTCTTGTACATGATCCAATAATACACGCCGTGTCATTAGAACAGCTGATTTTTACTTTTTTCTCGAATTCTGACAGTACACTCACAAATTACAAAAACAAAACACATGCAAAGTTTATGTATGGATGTATGTATGTCGCAATGCTTCCACCTTACTAATTCCGCCATGGTCTCGTATATCTAACGATATTTTAAATTTTTCAGAAGAGTGTTTTTTAGTTTTTTCAAAAATATGAATTAAGGCAAAATATTTTTATTTTAAGTTTTTTAACAATTTCGAAATATTAGAATTTTTTTTTTCTCGATAAAAGTTATTCAGTGATCAAAATTAAGCAAATTTCGTGTTTAACTAATTGAATTTGACTTAAAAATTACAAAAATTGGAAAAACTTTTACCCAAAATTCCAAAAATTCATTTAGTAGACAAACAAAAAACGCTCTTCTGAAAATTTCAGCATATCTTTAAACATACGAAAAAATGTTTGTATAACATTTATTTCCGAACTTTGAAGCTAACGATTTTTTAAATACTAGTTTTCGAAATATAGAAAAAATAAGCTTCGGAAAACAGGAAAAAAATAAAAAGGAAAAGTGAAATTTGAAATATGCACAGCCCATCAGTATTTCCAAGAATATAATTTAATCATTCTCAAGCAATCCCAAAGTCATTATAAACATCTCACTAAAAATTTAAGTAGTCTCATGAACAAAACATTGAAATATGTGAAGTTTAACCCCGGACTCTCCCATAAACTGACTCTACTATTATCTTTAGGCTTGCAAAACTCATAAATGAAATTTGAAACTCCTTATTTGACCGTCTTTATAGCTACGATATCAAACTGCATTAAAACATTTGGTCAAAGCTTGTAGTGCTAAGCTTTCCACAATTTATTTAAATGCTGAATGCTTTCCAAATTTAGTATAAGGCAATTGAAATAGGTTTCTCTCAACTTGTATTTTGCTGTAAAGAATTGTAAAAACTAATTAGATCTCAGCATTTGTTTTTGTTTGTTTGCATACTCTGCTTAAGCGTATATACATACATATGTTTGCATAAATTTATAACTTTCCAACTCGCATGTGAAATTGTAGCGCCCTCTGCATGTGTGACTTACCTACACACACACACATATACAAACGCAAACTAACCCGCACGTATTACAAATGCATGTTCGTCTCTATGATTGCACAGGTCAGCGTGTTGAGATCAAACTCATCCGTCATTTGTTGGCCTTTAGCGATATGCAGCTCCTTTCATGGTGGATATACCCTTTTCCATGCTCCCCTTTCCTTTCTAACAACATTTATTTATTTTCATTTCTTTGTGTTTTGTTGATGTTGCCCGCTGGCTATCTGCTCGCTACCTACCGCTTGCTTAGTTTGCTTTGATTTGTTGTTGCTTAGACGCTAAGCTATCACGCATATTCGTTTGTTGGACGCCTTCCACTGACCGCATTTATCATTTGATTTCTGATTTTATTCCTCTGGACAAGCTATTTATTTCTACACTTTGCCTTCTCAACTCAACTTGTGTAACACATTTTTTTGTATTTTTTTTTTTTTTCATTTTCTCTCAGGCGCAAGCGTGCATATGTATGTAAGTATGAATATATGTTTGTAACTACATATGTTAGTAAATTGCTGGTCAATAATATCAGGCTTTGCTTTTTTTTTTTTGTTGCTTGTTTTTATATCATTTTTGTACGCACATCATCTCGTGATTGTTAACAAGAAAAATCTATTTAAGCCATGTGTTTGTATTTCTGTCTAATTGGTTCACATGATTTGTAAATTAAACGCCACAACATAGATAATCAATAAATACGAGGAAATGTCAACAACAATTAGGTATCACTTTTTCATAGCATTGGAAAGTATTTAATTGAGCCGCGTTCTACTTTTTCGAAGTGTCATATTCAAGTTCGCTTCCTAAGTCTTAAGTTCTATTAATAAAAAATCACTGTTTAAACTGAGTTTTGGAAAATAAGATATAACACAACATGTGGAAAAAAATTTTTTCCGAGCGAATTATTTTTCACCCAAAAGGAAACAGCACAAAATTTTGTTTTTGAAGCAAAAATCAGTATAGAACTGCACTGAGTTATGAATGCCATACTTTGGTAAAGTTAAAGTTGTACCATAAAAACACAACAAATTACGGTTTTGCACTAAGAGAAACTATAAGTTCTTTACGCTCAAGTTTGATCAACGTTTTGTTAATTATTTCATCAGCAAATTACAAGTAGGTTGCGTGTACTGATTTCACTTTATTGCTAAATATATAACTTGCGTTCATTAGCTTTTTGTACAAATTCGAATTTACTCTTTAAAACTATGTTACGATAAATCACCGGGAAAAAATTATTTTAACACGTGTTTCGGACTCAAAATCAAGCGAAATTGGCTCATTAATTGAGAAGAATTGTCAAAGTCAAATTGATAAATCGATTTTAAGTTATAGGGAGTTGTTTGAGTTGCTGTAATAGATTTATTTTATTATACATTGTTATTATAGCAGCCGTCAATACTATGTGTGTTGTTGTTTTAGATGTTTTATTCATTGTAACCATATTAAACATGCAAGGTTAAGTGTTAAGATAAAATCGTTGTAGTTGTCACAAAAGGATTATAAGACAAATTGTCAACACTTCTGACCCAGTTCATTGACGAATGCTTGCGCGTGTAACAAATGCACTTAACATGTGATACTTTTGTCTAAACATGAAGTGCATTTATGTACTTATGTTTCACAGATGCAGTTAAAATGTTAAGTAATTCAATAATATTTAGCACAGCCGCAAGTAATTCGAATCGGCAAGCAGGCAGTATCCCCAAATGACTTATTCTGCAAGAAGTACTTTGTATGACAAACTTTTAACTCGGAAAGCAGTTGACTACCTACAGAACTAGGTTGGCTAAGTAGAAATATTTAGCGTTAAACGCAGAGTAAAGTGTAGTAACATATTTCTAGAAAGAAGTAAAATTTTACCAAAAGTACTGGCTGATAACATACTAGTAAGAATTCCAATAAATATTTCCAACAAATCCAAACTTTGAATTATAATGGTCATCCGCTAACTGACGTCCAAATCTCCAAAAAAAAAAAAGGATTTTACTTCTAACACAGAAGTTCGGAAGGCAAAATTGTATATCAACAACAAGAAGCTGCCGTTAAATGATGGTTTACCGGAGTAAGGGCACTGATGTTAAACTATGACTAAAACAACGCCTTTCCACCTCTAGCTATGAATCTCTTGCTTTCATTGGTAACCTTTTTAACTTCGAGCATATTTTGGGTTAAACAAATCAAGCAATCAAATCGGGTCTATATTTGTCAAAGTATTGAATGCATCAGCAATACAGATAACAACTCATGGTTGCCTATAACTATTTTGAGATAAAAGCTTACTTGCTGCGAGGCCATTACTACATCACTGGCATACTGTCCTGCGAATCTCTTGGCCCGAGACTGACTGATTATAGAATCCTGCGAATCCCGTTCGCTTCCTCAATATACATCTGCAAAGGTGTTATGACTGGTTCAGCGATGATCGGAACGACTACGGTTCAATAAGGTCGATCTCTCCATGGTGATTAGGTAATTCCAGCTGTGTGAGCTTAACTCAGGATGATGAGCTTTTAGCAGAACAATGCATAGATATGTCGGTTTTGAAGTTGTCATTTGTCAGAACCGGCAGTATACTACAATAAGATAATTTTCAGTATAAAAATTCGACTATTTTCAAAAGCTCTGACTCGTAATTTTGTCTAGATAATCCAATGAAAATTAATACCTGGTAATTATTGGTATTTAGAATATTCTTTTCAAACATTAAGCATCCGGACTTAGGTTTCCTCCATTACTCTTATAGTAATAACAACTAAATCAAAATATTTAATTTAGACATCAAAAAGACCCCTTCATCTCTTAAATAGTCACAAAGCAGACAAATTTTGTGGTTCCTTTCACAGCCTAAAGAAATTGGTATGCCTAGTAAAAGAAGGGATTATGGGTTTTGATTAAATTGGTCCCTGATAACAAGAGAAGCAGATTTTTTTCGAATATATTTGCTTAAATGAGTACTCTCCTTCATAAGTCTAACACTCCGTCCACAATCCCACAACTGAAGCCCACTTGTTTTATATCAATATAACTTTAGAACGTCACCTTAGCACATTCATCAGATACTAAGTAAGCTATTGACTATGTTATTTAACTGTTTCAAACAGTTTCAACCACTTAAACACTCACCTGCCACTTCCGTGATTGTCCGTAAGAGCTACTACTAACATTTACAGTATTGTTGTTCTTACGGGTTTTTATTGGCAAATATTTTCCTCTAGTCCAATAGTTGATACTTTCATTTCACCTGCTGGCATCAATGCATATTTATGCCTTTGCAATAAGTGTGGGTGACATTGCATTCAAGTTCTCGGATGATGTCTGTCAATACCGTGAAGTAAAAGCAAATTGACTCTATGAACTTTTTCGTTGACTGTTTAAGAGCGCTTGTGGGATGCAAAGTAAATGGTGCGCCAAAAGAAATTAAAAAACCCGATTTCGAGGTAAATGAAAGCAACTTGGAAATATACAATTTTGGTATGAAAATAGTGTACTACCTTCAAGGATTTTCTAACTAGCTGCTGCCTCTCAGTATTCTTTTATGGGGTTGACATCGGTCTGAATTTTTTTGTGTTGAAATAATATGCGTTAATTTGGGTATCAACCGAAAGGTATTATTCGTTATATTTTAACAAAAATATTTTTAGGGGGGTTTACTACTTAGTGTAGCCACCTCATCCCATTATATTGGTTTTTTCTGTTATTATCTGAGCTCTATTGCATAAGTGTGGCCACCTAGGAGGGTTTTAATGAGGTTGCACGCATTCGAAATTATGAAAAAAATCAAATAACATACGCCAATTTTAGTTTCAAATGAATGGTATTATACTTAGTATTTCAACAAAAATATTTCATGGTAGTGTTGACACCTAGGATTATTTTTTTACATACATATTGTACATATTCGAAGCCATCTCGAAAACTAATTGAATGCACTACGATGGGTATCTGCAACGAACTTAATTATTTTGTAATCTCGAATTCTAATGAGTTAAGCTCAGTCGCCCAGATACTACCTAACTCCCAAATCTCTAAAGTTCCGCCATTCGAATGCAAACGACCCTATCATTTTGGGTTTGGTATCAGCAAAAATTATGTTATCGAGTTTAAGCAAGAGCAAAAAGTTGCAAGCCTGTCAGAATAGGAGACTTAAGACTGTTACAGAATATCACGTTGAGACGCCTGCACATGTTTTAAACAGAACCCTAAAATGCTCAGAGCTCAACGGAAAGGCGAGATGCTAACCAATCAGTTCCTGCTAACTCATCCTCTCGATAATACGGAGGCATCACCGTAAGTACTACGATGATATCTGGCATCCCACAACACACCGATATGCTTTCAACAACATCCCCACATAGGCCCACACCTGTAGCTGCAGAAGAACATTGCCTCTAGAGGTAGACTGGAAACTGTAATAGTTTCAGCTCTTATTTATACATTCTGAAGACCAAAATATCGAATGTATTACCTGTGCCTATTGATTTGTTTGAAACGGTATTGATACTCGTAACCTCCTTATAAACCAAAAAAAGGCGAAATCATAAAATAGCACTGCCTCTAGGCACTTTACGTTTAGAGCGCTGTCAACCTGTTGATTATGTTGTTGTTGCCATGTGAGTGGTCACAACATTGATTGGCTTTTGCCGTTTTTTGTTATTGACACTTTTGGCTACTTCTCAATAAAAGTTAATGTTGCAGATGAGACCTTAGAGCAACTCATGAGGGCCAATGTTCTTACTCCTTATTTTGTTTCTAGCTGATAGTCAGCTTTTCTTTGCAAACTACAATATAATGACGACTACTGCTTCAATGACTTTAGCTGCTTTTTTTAACACCTCGAAATTGCTTACTCTGCTGCTTTCCGTCCACCCTACAAATGTTGTAGCTACTTCAGTAGCCACTTTACTTTTATGACTCCTACTACCAATACCAATAGAGAAATAATAATATTGCATTGCCATAGCATTAGGATGACCGACTAAATCTTTTTAATCCGGTAAGGACCGAATTTTTCATGCATTATGGAAAGGGGTTTTAACTTAATAAATTGTTTTATGCCAATTACGAAAGGCTTCTACAAAGACCAGTGAATTTTTACTGAGAATCTTTCTCATTACAGCAACACACTCGAAGTTTCGGCGACCACTGCCCAGGGGCAAACACTTAAAAAAAAAACCTTCTTCCAAGCGTTTTGATGTAACCGTTCGCGCTATTTAAAGCTTTTATCTTAGGTGTAGCGGCTTCGCTGGCTAGGCCACGTAGTGCTAATGAGCGAAGATGCTCCAGCCCAGAAGGTATTCTTATCGGCACCCGCCGGTGGAAGCAGAGGAAGAGGGAGACCACCACTCCGATGGAAGGACCAAGTGGAGACCGATTTGCGATCCCGCGGTGTTTCCAATTGGCGCCAGTTGGCGCAACGAAGAAACGACTGGCGAGCTATGTTGAACGGTGAAAATCGCCCAGGCGGTTAGATGACCATTTAAAGAAGAAGAAGTAAAGCTATTTTCTATTACGATATACCAGGGTCTTCGCATGTCGCTACTGCATTATGTGGTAGATTATTAAAGGCAGAACTAAATGCTTAACAAGCGTGACCTTGATTTTTAAGTGATATCCCAATTGATTCAACTCAAATAAAAGGAAACCCGACTGTAAATGAGAAACTTGTCTAATCATACACCCTACATAGTAGCAAATAGTTTTTCATTTAAGTGTTCGTCACTTTCAAATTGGCAAAAACATTCCGACATTGCCATTGGCTTTATTGCGAATACTCGAAAAATAAACTAAGGAGGCAAAACAATAAAAAAAAACTGAAGTGTGAAAAAATGCAAATTTAAGAGTAGGAAAATAAACACAAAGTAAGTACTTGTCGACTCTTAATCAATCGGCGATGACGAAAATTGCAAAGCGTGAGCAATTGCGGGTGTTGTTTCAACTTTGTTTTTGTAGTTAGCGGATTTTATTGCCATTTGCGCTCTGTCACTTTATTGAATTGTTTCGGCATTTCGTTTTGCTTTATTTTGTTCAAAATCTTAATTGCGCTGGTAGTACATACATATAAGATTTACTCTTGCGCTATCAAAGCAATGGATTTTTGAAACCACAAGTTAGGAACCAAACATTTAAATTAAAATTACTAAAAAATTTTCAAAAATTTAAATGCAGCTTTGAAAGAATTGCGTCTTAATTTCGGTAAATCAAAATTGCCAAGAATTTCCATTTTCGATGAAAAATTTAAATTTTTTTTACAAAAAAACAAAAATTTGCTTGCCGCTCAAGGCATAGCCCCTTAGCGAAAATGACTGCCTAGAGTAGTAAATGGAGTGCCGTAGCTTACCGGGTTCATATCTGCCAAAGTACGGTCACTTTCGACAACACTCGCAAGCCTCCGGGGGTTTATTGTCGTTAAAAACAATAATAAAAACCAACAAGGGTTTGAATGTACCTGCGGTAAGGTATGTCCATCGTAAGAGACTAAAACCCATATCCGAACATTCGACCAAGCCTAACAAATTGCTCTAGCGATTTAGTTAATAGAGCCCTTTAAGCTTCATTCCGACATCGAAAAAGTTTTATGATTTATAACAAATCGCCTTTATGTTTATTATGTTTTGTTATGCGATATTTTCAAAAGGCTGAAATATAATCAAAATTTTAATTTTCAAGCAATGGACACAAAATATGAAACGAAAAAGTTTGTTTGTTATTTGTCTTTTAATTTTGCTTAATTTTTGGATTTTTTTTTTAATATTTCACTTTTTTCATATATTCGCGTAGAAATATTAATGTTTCTGTTATTTTGAATTTTATACCATTAATTTTCCAATTTTTAAAATTTGTTTTTATTGTTTTTATATATATTTATCTCTAGCCGATTAACCTCACTTTGGCGCAGCATTTACATAATATAGGTACACCAGTGATTCGGATTGGAGTAACTGCAACAGGAGATATCTCAAGCACTAATTACTATCCGCTCAATCGAAGCATAAAAATCTTTAAGAACCAGCAGTTCATATGCAATATTATGCAAGAGTTGCTGCATCTGTATGGGTTAGCTAAATTGCTATTAACTGCCACTCAAATTGTGGGTGCTGATTTGAGCCGTGTTCATGCGAATTTTTCGCAATAAAAAAATGAACAAAGCTCTTATTAGCTTGACAAATTTTGGAATCGCCAGTTTGTTGTACCAGCGGGTCGGCAGAGGTGAAAACTTGTACAATTACGTGTAAATATGCTTTGAGTAGTCAAGAAATTTTGTTTAATCATCGGGAAGTATTTTATTGTGGAATAAAAGAAGTTTAAATAAGAAGTTTTGTTTATTCTTAGCTTTACATTATAAATAACAAAAATGCATTTAAAAAAGTGAACAAGTGGCATCCTCTTTTTATAAATGTGTTAACTTAGGAATCATAAAACCTTTACATTTGAACTTTTGCAGAGGTGGCAACTCTGTTCATCAAAAAAAATCCCACAACAATAAGTCATTACAAATTGTCAATCTTTTCTGGAGCTGTAAATTTATTTTTGAACATATGGCAATCCTTTTTATGCAAATTATATAGAGTTGTAAATTAAATTTTTGAATAGATGGCAGCCCTTTCTATACAGGGTGGCGCAAAAGTAGTCCTCCTATCAGAAAATGCTATAAATTTTGCGATTGGCCCCTAAAGTCAGCTCTGTTTTGACATTTGTGTAGTAAACACATGCGAAATACACGTTAATAAACAATGTTAGGCTACACTGCTCCAGAACGCGGAATATTGCTGACTATTTATTTGACCAATAATCGGTCGGGGCCAAACGGTTACTGTGAATGGTGAGCGCTACAGAGCAATGATCAACGAGTTCTTTTTGCCGCAACTTGATGAATTGGGATTGGAAAACATGTGGTTCCAACAAGACGGTGCAACAGCACACACTGCACGTGCCACAACAGATATGCTGAACATCGGAAGCTTACTTTTGCGCCACCTTGTATGAATTAACTCGTTTACTCATCAACGGGCTGAGCTTTTTCATATGACAACTTAAATTTAAATATCAATAAAATAAATTTTCGCACAGGTGGCAACAATTTTTTAAAAGTGACATCTTATAACTCAACATCCGATCGAGCGCATTCAGATGACATATGATAATTACATATTCAAGAAACCATACATAGAGGCGATCGCTTACAAAACAGTGCAGCCAGCTCAATGGTTTTTTTCCATTTCTCCATTTGTCAATGAAGTTTTGACTTCAAAAACAAAAAATTACGCTAGAAGCAAGCCCCGAATATTCATGTTGTTAAAAATTATTTATATTTTACCTACTTCATTTGAATATCTTCATCCTTAACTTCAAAACTAATTAACAATTAAAGAGCTTTAAAATATAAACTAAAAAAATTATTAACTAAACAAAAATTATTCACCACCATTTTACGGCTCGATTACAGTTAAATGATAATACCTAATAACAGAGTCAACAAATTGGTTACGCAGGCATTAGGTCATTCGTTCAAGCAACTCGCTCATCTCACCAACAAAATGCAAAATTGCATTTGTTGACATTTCCGTCAGTTGCGGTTGTGTGGTTGTTGAAATTAATTAAGCACCGTTGACCTGACAAGTTAACATAGCCATAGGCGTGCAATTGATTTGCTATACCGTACAACGAACAGCTCAGCATGGCCAAAGATGGTGGGGCGGACGCTAAATGAGGACGAATGAAGTCAGGTGGCAAGTTTGATGGATGTGTATGTGCAAAGCAGTGACGCGTAATGCCTAACCCGTGAGCGCAGTGCTTAAAGACACTCGTATAGCTCATAGCACATAAATTGAAGAAATCGCTTTGCTGTCACTGGGTGGGGTTGATATCGGAGAATAATAGATGGATTATTTCCATTACTTCCGATTCCCTGAGCTTTCCAAAAGAGATACCACAAACACCTTTTTTGACAATACTGGCATTAAGCTCCTTCGATACGTTCTTTGGTTTTCGTCCATCTTCATTCTCTAAGCATGAATGCATTACTTGCAATATTTTCACTTTTGATAAATAGTTATTGCAAGTGTGTGAGCATCACTGCTTTAAACGCAAAAGCACTTCTATGCATCACTATATACTATAAGCGGAACATATGAATTTGAGCAAATACATACATTCTTATAAGTTTCTTGATATACAGAAAATTATGCAAATAAATACAAAAGTAAACAAAATGCACACTCGACATATCCAAACAGCTTAACTGTTAGAAAATAAAGATAAAATTGGAAAAGCGTAAAACAAAACAGCAAACAATAATAGAAGTCGCCGTGCCTTGTTTTACTACTTGTTATAATGGCTACTAAAGTTAATTTATTAAAATTAATATTTATTCAAAAAGCAATTCCAACTCATGCAGTAGGTTAACATATTTGTGAGTAATAACTTTTGCGACAAGTGTTGTTGTGAGGTTTTGACGTGATGATGATCTTGAAGATACAGCAGTTGTTGCTGGAACAGAGATTGAGGGTAAGAAATAACAACAATTTAAGTGATGCAGGTTCAACAAAGCTTTTGCAAAAACCAAAGTCTATTAAGCAAGATCCTCATACTTTCATCTGAAGCCTTTATTCTACAAACCATACTTTGACCACATAAATATATCATACAAATTAAATTTATTTATTTATTTTATTTCATTTTATTTTATTTTATTTTATTTTGCTTTATTTTGTTTTATTTTATTTTATTTTATTTTATTTTGTTTTATTTTACTTTATTTTATTTTATTTTATCTTATTTTATTTTATTTTATTTTATTTTATTTTATTTAACTTTATTTTATTTAATTTCATCTTATTTTCTTTAGTTCATTTTACTCTATTTGATTCAATTAAATTTAATTTATTTAGTTTAACTTAATTTAATTTATGTAGTTTAACTTAATTTAATTTAATTAAATGATAATAAATTCAATTAAATTAAATTAAATGAAATTAAAATAAATTAAATTGAATTAAATTCAATTAAACTAAATTAAATTAAATTAAATTAAATTAAATTAAATTAAATTAAACTAAACTAAATTAAATAAAATAAAATTAAATTAAATTAAATTAAATTAAATTAAATGAAATTAAATTAAATTAAATTAAATTAAAATAAATTAAATTAAATTAAATTAAATTAAATTAAATTAAATTAAATTAAATTAAATTAAATAAAATTTTTTTTTTTTTTTTTTTTTTTTTTTTTTTTTTTTGTGTTCGTGGGAGGAGGAAATGCTTTATGCACTAACCGGGTTTGAGCCCTCGTTACTAGGTTCTCTAGCAGCGGAACTCTCCGAGTGTGGGACTCCTTCTTTTCTTGAAGTATACCGCACTAAAACCTAACCTCCCACGGCCCGCGCATTCTTCCTTACCTGGGACCGCGCTTAGCATTACTTCAGGTAAGGAAGCGCGTTACGTGAGCTCTATGGCTACTCTCACGCTAACTGGCTAGACAACCGTCTTCCCGTTTCGCAAGGAGGACATTCCTCGCGTATCGTCTGACTATGTCCCATCTAACGTTTTCGCAGGTCATCTTGCGAATGACACTGCCCGGGGAAAGTTCGCCAATTGTCTCTTCCACCCGCCTTCTTTCTTCTGCAAATTGCTCGCATTCGAAGAAGGTGTGGCGTACGTCGTCTATGGCTCCGCAGTAGGTGCAGTTCGGGGTTTGAACTTTGCCCATTCTATGGAGATATTCACGGAAATAACCGTGTCCGGTTAAGAACTGGGTCAGGTAGAAGTCGACTTCTCCATGAGGTCGGTTCAGCCATGGTTCTAGTTCGGGGATTAATACCCTGGTCCACCTTCCAGCAGCACTGCTGCTCCATTGTTGTTGCCACCGCCGGATCGAATCACCACGCGCCTGCGTTGCAGCAACGTCTCTACGTACCTCTGCACGAGTGTCGTAAGTCATTTTTCTTTCCTCAGCGAGGAGATATATCGGTATAGTCCCCGCGATGACCAGAACAGCATCTGCGGAGACCGTGCGGTATGCTGAGGCGATTCTCAGGGCCCCTCTACGTTGGACTGCGGTAATAGCGGCCCGATACTTCCCAAATTTCATTGCGTCCGCCCAGACTTCTGCACCGTACAACAGTATAGAATCTGAGGCGGACGCCAGCAGCTTTCTTATGCATGGCTTTGGTCCACCTGTATTTGCCATTAGCCGACTCAGACTTGCGATGGTCTTCACAGCCTTCTCGCAGGAGCTTCTTAGATGCTCCGAGAAGGTCAGCTTGTTGTCCAATTTCACCCCTAGATATTTCGTAGAGCGGCGCGTCTCTATCTGTTGATCCCCAACATTCATGTTGGTGATTGTGGGAATCCTTCTTTTCGTTAGTATCACGATCTCTGTCTTGGCTGTAGCCAGTTGGAGGCCGTGATTATTCATCCACTCGTCTACACTGCGCATCACTTGGTTCAGTTTAAGCTGTGCCAGGTCGCAGTTTCGTGCTGTTATCACCGCAGCCACGTCGTCTGCAAAAGCAACTAGAAAAGTGCTTTCTGGCATCTGCATTCGAAGGAGACTGTCATAGGTAGCATTCCAAAGATCAGGGCCGAGCACCGACCCTTGTGCTGCCCCGCCTGTTAGCTTCACCTTTCTTCGGCCTTGCGTCGTTTCATAGATTAGCCAACGGTCTCTTAAGTAGTCCCTCAATATATCTAACAAGTATATCGGGACCTTAAAGGAGCGTTCTAATGCATCAAGCATGTCTTCCCACCTGGCAGAGTTAAAAGCGTTTTTAACGTCTAACGTCACCAATAGTACCACCGGCCTTGCTTGATGGCTTGCCGTCTCGGCCTTCCGGACTGCCTCTACGACTTCTGTTATGGCGTCTATTGTGGAGTGCCCTTTCCGAAAGCCATGTTGCCGGTGGGAGAGTCCACCCTCGTCTTCTATGGCTGCTGTTAGACGTTGCTTTATAAGGCTCTCCATCATTTTTCCCGCTGTGTCGAGCATACATAGTGGGCGAAAGGATGATGGAGAGCTTGGGTCCCCTTTGCCTTTCGGTATGAGGACGAGCCGTGCTGTCTTCCATCTGGCGGGGAAGACACCTGCTTCTAGACATTTGTTATACATGTGTAACAAGAGCTCTGGACAACTATTAGCAGTTAATCTGATTGCCTCCGCAGGTATTCCATCGGGTCCTGGGGCTTTACCAGCCCTCATGCTACGCAGGGCTCTTTCTAGCTCTTCTTCATTGAAAGGTACCACGTTGCGGTCATCTCGTGCTGCATGTTCCTCTTCTCTAGTAAGTTGCGTGAGGAATAGCGCTTCCACGATGTTCTTCATGTCATCTTCGTCCATCGTCTGATTTGGTGGTCGAAGTTTCTTCATAACAATTTTGTACCCTTGTCCCCAGGGGTCTTGATCCACTTCCTTACATTAAATTAAATTAAATTAAATTAAATTAAATTAAATTAAATTAAATTAAATTAAATTAAATTAAATTAAATTAAATTAAATTAAATTAAATTAAATTAAATTAAATTAAATTAAATTAAATTAAATTAAATTAAATTAAATTAAATTCAATTCAATTAAATGGAATGAAATGAAATTGAATTAAAATGAACTAATTAAATTAAATTAAATGAAATTAAATTAAAATAAATTAAATTAAATTAAATGGAATGAAATGAAATTGAATTAAAATGAACTAATTAAATTAAATTAAATTAAGTTAAATCAAATGGAATGAAATGAAATTAAATTAAATTAAATTAAATTAAATTAAACTAAATTAAATGGAATGACATGAAATTAAATTAAAATAAATTAAATTAAATTAAACTAAACTAAATGAAATTAAAATAAATTAAAATAAATTAAATTAGATTAAATGACATGAAATGAAATTAAATTAAATTTCATTTCACGATGATAGCCAAAATCCGTTAAAGTAAACATTTAATAAATAAATTTATTAAATTGAGAAACAAAATATTTTCCGAAGGAGGCTGAAAGCTTAAAAATCAACGCAATTTTTTGCGATCCAACAAACTTTTAAAAATCCAATACAACAAATATAATAAAATCGGTTAATAGCTTATGGAAAAGAACGCCTGTTACTAAAAAACTCAACAAATCCACTTGTCGAGCCGATGCGCCAACTTAGCAGCCATTTGGAGGCGGTCTGTGAGCATACATCGAGCCGCTAAATTACTTGAGTTTCTCTAGTCCATTTGCACTTTGGTAAAATCAAGCTGCAAATATTTCCACTTTTTTTATAATGCTACAAAGTATACACATGTATGCACAACTAAAAAAAAAATAAAATCTCAAAACCTGCTATCATAGAAAAATCAGGCTGGCCCCCTTTTGGGTGTATAACAAAAAACAAGATTGGCTTTTGCAAACCGGTGCACATCCTATTTATACATAAATAACATAAACAAAAACATATTTAAAAAAAATTTTATTTACGAGATATTAAGTAAAAACTCACTAGATTTGCGTCAATTGCCGCATACATTTAGATGGCTCCAGCAGCAATCCCAACAACACCTGCTAGGCGACACCCAACATACGATTAATATGAATGCTAACTTATTGCACAATGGACGCGCAACAACAACAACAACAAAACCAAACACAGGCTTCCCATGCATTGGTGTGAGCCGTTGCGCTGCTCTGCATATGCACTGCTCAGTAAATTTATATGTGTGTGTGAGTGTGTCGCTTTTGTGTAAAATCAAACTGCAAGTTTATTGGTCAATCAAAATATTTGAAGCGCACAGTCCGATCAGGCGCAGGTGAGAAATGTGAGCGTAACGTAAAACCGCAAACAAGACTGGATAGTAAATAAATAAAAGAAAAAAATAATAACAACAAAAAATAGAAAAAAAATGAGGCAAAAAGTGGCATTAAAATTGACTTAAAGCAAAGCAAAAATGTCAGCCATACATTACTTGTAGTGCAAAAAACAAAACTGGGACAGCCTACTAACGAGTCGGTAGCAAAATTATATACCCAGTAGTGATTTTTAGTAGCACACTGGTCAATACCTCCGAAAGGTACTGTTTTCTTTTTTGTTTTTTTTTTTTGTTTGAAAGGAGGTCCTGCTTTGTGTAAAATATAGTCCGAATAGAAGGGTATAGAGGTAGAGCTCACACAAACCTGATATTGATAAAATACCTCTTCCAAAGGTTTTCTTTCATAAATAATGCTTGTTCGGCTTGTTCATTCAATGTCTGTTTTTCCACTGCCATGCTGTCTTGGGCTCATTGTTGTGTTTATTGATTTAGATTTTTGATAATAGGGGGAATTCAATATAGGTAACCATTGTATTCAATATCCGTCTTGTCGAATGGTCCGACTTAGTCACTAAAAGCAGGTGTTATCTGCTAGCTCTACTGGGTATTAAAACCAACAACCACAACTACTACAGCTCGTCAACGGCAATACAAACGGACTTGGCGAATGGCAATCAAAGCAAATGGATTAGAAAATATCAAATAACGCATGCACACATACGCGCTCACCGCATACCGGGCCTTTGACATACACAAACACAGACACGATTAGTCGTAGACATGCATTGGTATGCGTTGAAAATCACATAAATCA
This sequence comes from Merzomyia westermanni, assembly GCA_949987695.1. NCBI lineage: Eukaryota > Metazoa > Arthropoda > Insecta > Diptera > Tephritidae > Merzomyia > Merzomyia westermanni. The sequence goes on along the minus strand of OX465291.1, from coordinate 143,611,095 downwards.
GCGCGCACTAATACATAAATAGAAATATGTACGTTAACAAAAACCAGATGGGTTGTGATACTCATTTGTTGATCTGGTTGGCTGTTCGAATACTTGGCCAGTTCATAAGCTTGTCGCGGATTGGACCGAACTGGACGGAATTAACACAAACTAAGATGTTTGACGAGCTTAATATCAGTTGAATGTGCTATGGAAATGAAATTAAGTAAAATATACTATACATACTACTTAAGTACATACATATCTACATTCACATTAGCCGATTCAGTTTTGTAACGTGAAACATGCGCCACCGATAGCTGATTTGTGACTTGAATCGCATCAAAGTGGTTTTAAGCCAGATTTGTATTTGCACAATTTGTAATTTTTTTTTGTTGTGGTTAAGTTTGTAGTTGTTGTGACAACGCAAGAGCTTGTTTGTGCTGAGGTCTCCTTTGATTGCAATGGCTGCCAAACCAACAAAAATGCATTATCATTGGTACGCGTTTTGACGGCTGGCTAATGCAGGTGAGATTAGTTGGTGATATCGGTATATTGCTGGCATTAGTGTTTTTGTTATTACTATTATAGTTTTTACTAATAGCTGACAATTTTAATACTGCTATTGCTGATTATTAATTGCATAGGCTAAACCGAAGAAACAAGCAAACAGGTAATTGAAACGAAATTTGTAATAATGCACTGTGAAAAATACTAACGAAGAGGTTGTGATTAATCGTAATAAAAGCAGGCGTACTGCTCCTTGGTCCCATTTTCTTTTTGTCCAAATTTGGCTATCCCATATTTGTTTGAGGACAGATATAAACAAATAAACGAATAAATACTTGGCGTGATATACCAACAAAAAGATTAAGGTCGAGCCTCTCTACGATTTTATGGTGCTCTGCTTCTAATTTTTCCCACAACTTGGCGGGACCTTGCAGATTAATTTTTGGTCAGAAGGTTTTTTCAAAAACGTTTTCCAAACAATTTTGCTGTTACCTTTCTCGTTACTTGAACCTGGGGCCTTCGGTGTGGTAGCTCAGCAACACCACCATCACACCAAGATGGCCGGTATAGAGATAAATGCTCCATAAATATTTATATGACCACAAGGAACCTTCCAAGTCACTTCACTGTGGTAGAAAAATTACGCGAAAGTTGAGGAGACTCTTGCGGATATGAGCAGATTTTTTCGGAATGGATATGGATCTAACACCTGCTAAGAAAAACGGACGACATTGTGGAGATAGCCATTTTATAAGTATGTAAAAGTCCTAAGCACCAGTGACCTAGAGAGCACAATACAATGGTTTATCAGCAATTAAGGTTAAGTTGATTTTTGATAGTTAGAACTTCTATAGCTTAGAAAATAGTTCGAACTTTAAAAAAGTATTGCGTAGTTTCTTATTTTATCACGTTAGCCCAAAACCTTTATCACAAAAAATGTAAGGATACAGTCCAAAAATTTTGAAACACTTCATAAACTTTTACCAAATATTAAGCACAATTTTGGCTTTGATTTGAAAACTTCATTCAGTAAAGCAAGAAAAATAAAATATTTATTAACTCATTTACTTTCGAAAATTAAATAAATAAACAAAATGTAATAAATAAAAAATCAACACTTCACTGACATTACTGTTAACCATCGCATGTAACACCAAATTGCTTATCGAACGTCATAAAAAATCATTTTTAATCTTGCGCATATTAAAGCAAATTCACAATGAAGCTTATGAGAATCGTGCTGATAGCCTGCTGTGAATTTAAGTTACATTTGTGTGCAGTACATATGTAAGCATCTTGATGGCATAGCAGTCAGTGTAGCTAGCAGCAATAATAACAACAAAACCAGTTGCATGGCAATAGAGCAAAGGCATGCGGTGCGAACATCAAGATAGCAGGAGCAAATTTACAAAAATGGAGAAGATAGTGCAACAACACCCACTAAGCTTAAGGAAAGTGCTCATACTACAAAACAGAGCATGCAAATAAACCAAATATAAATTTTTAATTTTTGATGCATTAGTTTTTGGTTACTTTATTTTATTTTCATATATTTTGTTTAATTTAAGTTAATTTCATATTTTTTTCTCTCTTATATTATTTAATTTTTTTTACATTATTTGGTTTATTTTGTCATTTTATTTCATTTTATTTTATTTTATTGTTTTTTTTTATCTTATTTCATTTTATTTTATTTTACTTCATTTTATTTTATCTTATTTTATTTTATTTTATTTTTATTTTATTTTATTTTATTTTATTTTATTTTATTTTATTTTATTTTATTTTATTTTATTTTATTTTATTTTATTTTATTTTATTTTATTTTATTTTATTTTATTTTAATAATTTTATTATATTTTATTCTATTTTATTTTATTTTATTTTATTTTATTTTATTTTATTTTATTTTATTTTATTTTATTTTATTTTATTTTATTTTATTTTATTTTATTTTATTTTATTTTATTTTATTTTATTTTATTTTATTTTATTTTATTTTATTTTATTTTATTTTATTTTATTTTATTTTATTTTATTTTATTTTATTTTATTTTATTTTATTGCCTTTTAATACCAACAATTTTTGTTGATTTTTGGCCTGTACATTTTCAAGTATTCATGAAACGAGCTCAAGGCCAAGAATAATAATAGCAGCTTCCGAAATGGATCTATAAGAAAAGCTATGGCGGTTGTCTCTGAACATTTTTCCTACTCTATTCAATCGAAAAACTTTTAATAATTAACTAAAAATAATTATTAAAAAATAAAAACAATAATAATTTTCATAAAAATTCAAAATGTGAAAAATTATTATTCTTGGCCTTGAGCTCGTTTCATGAATATTTTTTTTATTTTATTTTATTTTATTTTACTTTATTTTATTATATTTTATTTTGTTTTATATTATTTTATTTTATTTTTTTTTTTTCTTTTAATATTTGATTTTGTTTTATTTCATTTTTTTATTTTATTCAATATTTGTTTTCTTTATTTTATTTAATTTTGTTTTATTTTTTTTCTATTTTTTTTATTTAATTTTATTTTATTTAACATTTTTTTCTCTCTTATTTGTTTTTGTTATATGTTATTTTACTTCTTTTATTTTATTTTTTTTATTTTTGATTTTATTTTTTTTTTAAGTTATCTAATTTTGTTTTACTTTATTTTGTTTAATTTATTTTTTTTTCATTTTCTTTTTTTTAGTTTTTTTATTTTATCTAATTTTATTTATTTTTATCTATTTTATTCTATTTCTTTTATTTTATTTTAATTAATTTTATTTTATTTTATTTTATTTTATTTTGCTTTATTTTATTTTATTTTATTTTGTTTTATTTTTCTTTATTTTTTTATTTATTTTTTATTTTATTATTTGTGGTTTTGCAACATTTCTGATTGTTAAGTTATGTGGTTTGAAGCCGTTTTTGATTTCTACAGATATTTTTCGATTACACACGGTAGCCGTCTTCATGGTTAACAAACTAAAAACAAAATATTTTTTTTTTCACATTTAAAAAAACTTGGCATACAGACGTGATGAATGTATGCAAAGTCTTTTAAATGTTAAAAAAAAATATAAAATTAAAAAAGATTATTTGTGCATGTAAAATGTTATTATATTTTGTGTTTTTATATTTTGTTTTTAGTTTGTTCACCTTGAAGGCAATTACCGTATGTAATCGAAAAATATCAGTAAAAATCAAAATAACTTAGTAATTTATTTTATTTTATTTTTATATTTGAAGATATTTAAGAATTTACTTAATTCAATCGAAGTGTGTGGAAAGGCTGCACTTCTTTGCCTACTCTGCTTTAAATATTTGTATGCGAATGTATCTCTCTATCTCTATGGCGCGATATACAACAGGTATGTCATCATAAACCTCCTAAGAGATTTTTGCGCCAAGCTTCTCTTCCAATTTGTGGTGTGCCGATTTGAATTTTCCCTACAAATTGGTGGGACCTACAGTGCGAATGTATAGATATGTATATATAGTAGGCGCCGCATTTGGAGTGCTCATTTTGCATAATAAAGGTTTTAGCTTCAATACTTGTGGCAAACGATAGCAATACTTTTTGAAATCTTTTAACAAAGGTGAGTAACTTCGGCCCTAAATTTATATCGGCCTAGTACTAAGGCTTCGTGGACAATAGCTGTGTAACGCTCCCTTCTCTTCCTCATATTTTATATTGCCACATTGGATTATTAGCTCACCCCTTATTGTATTTATTGACTAAAGTACAATATTAAACTGACCCAAAGCGTTGCACGTTGACCTCGAATAAATGTTCACATGCGGCAACACCTACAGCGCATCGAATGTATGAATCCATATTTGTGAGTGCTGTTTTTTTTTTTTTGCATTTCACAAGCATAGCAATCTTACTCCACTTTGTTGAGCCTTCTTGCTTTTGAGAACGACTTAAGTACACTTATGAGTTTGTCAAACACTGCCACATCAATACCGTAAGTGAGCAACACTGCCAGACTGGCAACCGTGCATTGTTTTTGTTACTTTATTCATGTATACAATCAGCAATCATCAATAGCAATCTGATTCGGCACCATTGGCGCAGCGGTTCATGGACATACAAGCAAATGTGGCAGATGTCGCCTTGCAACCACCTAGTCAAACGGTCAGCCAGCAGCAAGTGCAGGCGGTGCAAATGTGCAATATGTTCGAAACAAATTTTCACCTCACTTATTTGGTTATAATTTTGTGTGTGCGTTAAGGTGTTTATAAAATTAATAACAAACATTTAAGAAAATCCAATTGCAGTTAAGAGAAAAGCATGGAAAGTGTGCAAACGGAATAAAAGCAAATTTAGATTTGTAATTTGGCTTGGAGACTAACTAGAAAAGCGAGTCAAGCAGTCTGGTTTGCTAGTGTTGAATCAGCGTGTATCTGATGCTTGCCATTGCACTGTGTGGCGAAATACCAAAAATACTGAAATATTTGGAAAAGTGCCTTGAAGGCTACAATCCAGCGCGTATTGAGCTCCATGGCACTCTTAACTCCAACAGCACAGAAACTTGTCAGTGAGTTTAACCGGAGCTTTTCTACTTCTTTCAATATCTTCGTTATATAGGTTCTTCTACGTCCCTCCAATGTCTAGAAAGATACCCAGAGCGATTGAAAATAGAAAGGGCGCGGATAATTAAAGAACCATTTTTTAACGACCACATTAAGGACATTGATTTTCAGAAATTTGTTTCTAATATCTCTCCCCTTATTGGAGAAAGTGTCTATGCGGATAGTATGAGTGAATTCGACTATGGTTTGGAGTTTGTTTGGCCTGAACGTAATATAGTCTCCCTAGCCCTCACTTAACCTTAACTCTTAAGAAGCACCTAAGCCTACTTGAATCTTTTGTTGACACGCAATACTGACTTTGGTTATCTCAGAGTACTTTTGGAGTTCTAGCCCCATAGTACATCGCCTACTCCACCATTGCAAACAAATATAAAAAGCGAGAAATTCAAATGATCAAATCAGCTCCACTTTCATACAGCCAGCATTTGGCGCTTATGCAAAACACAGAGCACAGCGCGAAATCAAGCAGCTGGGCTATGTGAAACAAGTGTTTGCTTCTACAGCAACAACAATGGTAACCTGCACAATAGCAACGAATCAGTAAAACATTTGGTCAAAGAAAAATTGTTAACTATTTGAGTGTGGCGATGGCATCGGTAATAGTTTCGTTTAGTTTTCTCTTTGGCTGGCTAGCAAGTGGCACATACAAACTCAAACAAACATACACACGTGAAGAAGCGCCTAAGCCACAACTGTTACTATGTATGTACATATGAATGTGCGCACGCGCGCCGGCGATGATTTAATGTGTTGCTTTGCATTACATTTATTGCCAATTGAAATTTGAAGTGCGTGAGAAAGTTGAAATGGACTCAGACTAAGTTCATTTCAACGCCACCACCGCCGCCACCAACATTACTTCCCCTCACATTATTTGACTCTCAAACCACTAGCATGCAAACAAAAGCTACAAATGTACAATACTTTCATGTAATTTCATATTTAAGTTCTTTACGTTTTGTTGGCGTTCTTCTATTCGGCAAAACTCCCAGCACACAGCTGAAGGTTAATACGAGGTTGCACTGTGAGGTGAACTGGAAATTGCTTGTTAACACTTTGTGGCACTGTGGCTTTGCTGATACTTGCTGTGTTTGTATGTTTGTATTTTGGTATGTTGCATGCAACATATTACACTAGCTTTAGCTTGCTGACTGATTTATTTGTTGTTATTGGATTGGAAATTGGAAATTCTGGATAGAATTCTTAAGATTTCCCATTTTTCTTATATGCGTATCACTTCCTTTTGAATTGGATTTTTGCTTTTGAGAAAGTGCAGGTCGCATTATGTGGGAATTGGATTCTACTAGCATTCGTAGGAATTATTTGGATGAAAAATGACAAGTATTATGATGTGATTGGATTTAGATACTGAATGGATGAGAACAAATAGAATTAGGTTGTGCGGGGGCGCAAGAAAAGTAACTCCTTTTGACAGTTGTGGTAATGAGCGAGATATCTGAAAGCCTTAAAATGTGAAATTACTGCAAATCTGGTCCGACAATGACCGCAACCTTTTTTAGACGTTGTAACTATCGCTGCCTAATGTGTATAACAAAAGACTTAAGATACGAACTTTTTTTTTTTTTTTTTTTTTTTTTTATAATTTCTTATGTTCAATTAAGCAATTAAGGAAAACACTCGATTAGCTCAGAAAAGAGTGAAATCTACTCTTACTACAATAATAGTAGCTTATTTGTTTACGTTCGATAAAGGAAATTAATGTAATGTCTACAACTGAGACTTCCTCGATAAGCTTACATTTCTATTCATTCAGGCTCAGCTTAGAGTAAATCCACAATCAGTACTTATGTAAATTGCACGGCTCTCCAAGTCGGATTTTCCGGAGACCAAATAGTACTAATTTAGAAGAAAATAGGTAGGCGAACGATCTAGATATGTATTACCAGAATGCCTACTGAATGAATAACTGCCTAGATTATAAACGATTCTGCTGCTATTGCACTATCTATTTTATTTTTTTATTATGTTTCACTGTATTTTTTTTTTATTTAATTAAATTTTTTTTATTATATTTCATTTTATTTTATTTTATTTCATTTTATTTTATTTTATCTTATGTTATTTTATTTTATTTTATTTTATTTTATATTATTTTATTTTATTTAATTTTATTTTATTTTATTTTATTTTATTTTATTTTATTTTATTCTATTTTATTTCATTTTATTTCATTTTATTTTATTTTATTTCATTTTATTTTATCTTATGTTATTTTATTTTATTTTATTTTATTTTATTTTATTTTATTTTATTTTATTTTATTTTATTTTTTCACTTTATTTTATTTTATTTTATTTTGCTTTACTTTATTTTAGTTTTTTTTTTTTACTTTATTTTATTTTATTTTATCTTATTTTATTTTATTTTATTTTATTTTATTTTATTATATTTCATTTTATTTTATTTTATTTCATTTTATTTTATCTTATGTTATTTTATTTTATTTTATTTTATTTTATTTTATTTTATTTTATTTTATTTTATTTTATTTTATTTTATTTTATTTTATTTTATTTTATTTTATTTTATTTTATTTTATTCTATTTTATTTTATTTTATTTTTCTTTAGTTTATTTTATTTGATTTTATTTTATTTTCTTTTATTCTATTCTATTTTATTTTATTTTATTTTATTTTATTTAATTTTATTCTGTTTTATTTTATTTTATTTTATTTTATTTTGTTTAATTTTTCTATTTTATTTTATTATATTTTATTTTATTTAATTTTATTCTGTTTTATTTTATTTTATTTTATTTTATTTTGTTTAATTTTATTTTATTTTATTTTATTTTATTTTATTTTATTTTATTCTATTTTATTTCATTTTATTTCATTTTATTTTATTTTATTTCATTTTATTTTATCTTATGTTATTTTATTTTATTTTATTTTATTTTATTTTATTTTATTTTATTTTATTTTATTTTATTTTATTTTATTTTATTTTTTCACTTTATTTTATTTTATTTTATTTTGCTTTACTTTATTTTAGTTTTTTTTTTTTACTTTATTTTATTTTATTTTATTTTATCTTATTTTATTTTATTTTATTTTATTTTATTATATTTCATTTTATTTTATTTTATTTCATTTTATTTTATCTTATGTTATTTTATTTTATTTTATTTTATTTTATTTTATTTTATTTTATTTTATTTTATTTTATTTTATTTTATTTTATTTTATTTTATTTTATTTTATTTTATTTTATTTTATTTTATTTTATTTTATTCTATTTTATTTTATTTTATTTTTCTTTAGTTTATTTTATTTGATTTTATTTTATTTTCTTTTATTCTATTCTATTTTATTTTATTTTATTTAATTTTATTCTGTTTTATTTTATTTTATTTTATTTTATTTTGTTTAATTTTTCTATTTTATTTTATTATATTTTATTTACTTTAATATTATTTCATCTTATTTTATTTTATTTTATTTTATTTTTTTATTTTAGTTTATTTTATTTTATTTTATTTTAATTTATTTTGCTTTCTTTTTTTATTTTTTTTATTTTATTTTTTTTTATTTTATTAGAAGAAAAATAATTATTTTGCTTAATTTTTTTTTCTATTTTATTTTATTATATTTTATTTACCTTAATATTATTTTATCTTATTTTTTTTTACATTTTTTTTTTTCATTCAATATTATTTAAGTAGCTCAGCACAAATTAAAAAGCTCGGCTTAGAAATCAACAGAAGCAAATAAAGGTACATTTTGCTGATTATGCTAATACAGCAACAACAATAATCGCAGGTTTTGGGGAGTACTACGGACCCTCACCGCCCTTTGCAAGATATGAATCTATAACTGTATTCTGGTTGGAAGGTGCTGGTAACAAAGAGGGCTTAATACATACACAGTAAATTCGGCAATACTCCCCTGAATCTCCGTGTAGCGTTTTTCCGTTTCTATAATAACAAGCAACTAAGCACAATTATATTTCACAACAAACCTCATGAAGGGCTATAATCTAAGTTTCTGATCACGGCATCCCATCTAAATCTAACATTCTTACCTTTCTATGGATATACTATATTAACCTATACTAACCCATGGAAAATTTAAATTTTTCATGCATTTCAAAAGTAATAAGAAAACATTTCATGTGCTTGTAACATACGAACATCAAAGTGAACTTATTGACAAATGAGTAAATGATTATTTATATAATACGGATATATATATAAAGGCGTCTGCATTTACTTATGTAAGTTGAAGTATTGTGTGTGAGTGAAGTATGCTAAGTAGCAACTGGCAATAAATATTTAAAACAAAACTTTACAATACTTCTTGAAAGTGTATTTTTTGCTAAAACAGAGCAAGACAGAAATGAAAAAAATGGATCTACGAAATGCATATAGAAAAATGCCAATAAGCAATGTTAAACAAGAGAATGACCTTTGCAAAAGTGAAGTGAATTGCAAAACTACTCATACTTTGAACTGATTTACGTAAAGTAAACGACTGACCGAGCGTGAAGTTCATGCGAATGTACTGAATTCCCGAGCTCAAAAGATAGTCTGCATATATGGCACGTTCCAAGGCAACATACTTCCAAAGATTTATATTGGAACGAATTTTCGTCATCCCTTGTCAATTTTGGTTTTGTAACAAACCGGTTTCGGCGATCCGCCATCTTCAGTGATTGAACATTGACAAGGGATGACGAAAATTCGTTCCTATGTAAATCCAGTATCCACCCTGTCGGAAAAACACAAAACCAAATCAACTACTTCTACAACTTTAAAAGAAATTCCCACAAACCAACTTTCTTTTAATGAGAAGATTTAGAAATCAATAGCAGAAAGAATAAATCACCTGGAAATACGGAGATACCTGACGGTGCTCGTGGCACTTGACCTATTAAAAGTTGTTGTTACAGTCAACCATGCTGCGCTCCTCCAAGATCTAGAGGAATGAGCGCACTCATCTTGCTAAAAAGTTAGAGCGTTTACTACCTAAAAACCAGCAAGCTTTGGTAGTATTTAGGAACTCAAGAGCTAAACCCAGAAACCGCGCTAGTCGTTTTTCGCTCCACCAACTGGCTATAATTGAAAAACCTTCGAGATTATAAATCAGTCTCCACTTGGTCCGCCGTTGCCAAAGCCCTTCTAAAAACCCCGCTCTTTCACACTCCCAGCGCCGCCTCACCCTATGCATCAAACAATTATTCCTAACTATCAGAAGGAAAAGAGATATAAATGTCAATAAGTGTACCGATAAGATCAGGACGAGAACAGTCGATGTTCACCTGTCCCCTGCCCATATCTCACATTCAAGTTATTGTTCAGATATGAGATTTTCCCCTCACAGGTATGCCCTTTTTTTGAATTTGAAATTTTTATTTTCATTCAGATGTCCGTCTTTGTTGACTTGGAACATCCCAAATATATGTATATGAGAACGAAAATTATGCAAGGTTATGCAGCCAATTCAGCTGACGAGTGTAACTCAAGTGCACCAGAACCCAAGAATAGGAATAAAAAATATGGTTGGTAGTCAAAAAGTCTGCTTTGCCGTGTCAGCTTGGTAGTTTGCCTCCCATATCTCTTTGCTGGCCCTCCAGCCAATTTACTGCCGCTACCTTTTACCATATTTAACCGCCTCACTCAAAGGTGTTGCGGTTTTGTTGTTATATCATCTTTTTTCGCCCATTTCTTGCTGCCACAAAAGACTGACCGATTGCTGTTCAGACTGCCATACTAACTGTCAGTGTGTCTGGCTAACTGTCTACTTGACAGACTACTGTAATATTTTAACTTTGCCAATTCACTGAAGAGGCTGAAGCTCAAAAAAGAGGCTACTTCAGTAGCTGCTTCATTTACGAATGCCTGATGGCTAAAAGCAAATCGAATAAAATGGGGAATGTGGTAAATAGAAAAATGTGTTGATATAAATTTTCTAAGACAAAAGAAAAATGTTTCCCTGAAGTTGTTGTTGCAAGGGTTTTTGTCAATTTATTTATGTTATTTGGTAGTCTAAGGCTATCCCCGGATGAGTTTTTTTATTTTCATCTCACTTATGTAAAATTTTGGTAGGGAGCCTGTTCTGTTCTTATTCTTTAAAAGGCATTTAACGGAGCCTTTCTCTCTCATATTTCCAGCATAGCATCAAAAGATGTTCTTGAGTAGCTCAGCAGACAACCCAACAAGGTCCACCGTTATATTGTTTATACAATATCGATGCTACCGTTCGCACCTAGTCATATCCGGGTTGTGGAACATCAATTCCACCATCTTTTCGGGGTTCTTATGCAAGCAGAGATCTAGCTTCATATGACTAATAGAGGTAATCTGAATTTCTGACTTACATTCCTAATAGGTAGACAGAAAGCAGAAATAAATCCGCAGACTGAGATGGGAAACGAATGGTTGTACTTTCTAGAAGACTTGTCTTTACCATAACTATGCTTCGATAATGCCAAATCGTACTGGTATAACCGTACTCACTACATTTATATATTCCAAAACTGGATTGGGGCAGAACCCTGACCAACTCCACCATTTACAGCCCGTTGTCCCTGTCAAAAGGACATAGAGTATTGTTGTTGGTGTTGAAAATTAAAAGAAACTTCTACAATTAATGGACTTATCTAGTCTCCCATAGGAACTGCAGATCCTCTCGGCCCTAGTTACTTCAGAACTAGAGCACAAGGAAGCCATATTTGGATTAAGTGCCCTTTAAGGACAATGGCAATTTAGCTGTTCAGACCCAGTTCAGAGCATTTGGGTCAGAGGTGCTTATCAGGCAAGGCTAAATGATGCTACAACAACAACAATCAGAATCGTCATTAACATCTTAGTTAGCAAGTCTTGTCGGCCAATGGTAACTCAAGTCATATTTCGTTGGGAAACATGAAAAAGTGTGCAGGTTATAGTTTTTACTGAAGCAAGAAACCTGATAGCACTTAATGTTGTTGTTGTTATAATGTTATACTGTTTTGCTGTTTTGCATATGTGTTTGTATGTCCTACCTGTGATAACTAACACGTCTTGGTATGGTCTGAATTTTAAACGCACAACAAATGACGCTTTAGATGCGCTGCGGCTAACAACAGAAATTCCAAAAAATAAAATAAATAAAACAACAAATAAGAATATTTGGTATACTCTTTTGATTTTCGCACACTGCCACCATTGCCAATGAAGGCAGTCAAAACGTCTCCAACTTGAGCTGCACACTTGAAATCTTGCGCTACTTGGCTCTGTCAATACCCTTTTCGACGTTAGTAACAGCATTCACATCACGCTCGTAAAAATCACGAATTGATGGAGTGTCTAAAACGATCAGCAAATCATTTCCATCTTCTTCATGCCATAGTCTCAATATGCACCCATGTAGATTTATGTATATTTCCATTGAAGCCTTTTGGGCACAACTGTATGACAAAGCGAGTTGCAACCATATTTGTACACTCGCCCTGTGCTTGCTGTTTCTTCGCTGGCCAACATGTTGGCTTAGTCATGGTGCTTAATAGTGTGTGAACCCTAGTCACACTATTGACTTCATTGCCACTGCGTTAGAATTTCACTCGGTTCAGTGTTTGTTGGTGTTATGTTTCTACTTATTTCGTATATTGATTTTTTATGGATTTTGTTGAAAGCCTTAGGTAATTACTTTTAACTGTTGACTGCTACTTACAAAAAAAAAAAAAAGTGATGAGAAGCTCTAGCGACTAGATGGCCTCATAAATAAATTTTAAAGCTCTGGAGCTCAATAGACTAGATTTCAATAAATTATTTTTGGTTGTTAATTCTAACACCCATGCGTATTTATAATTGCACTCGTCTGCAAATTGACACTAAGCAAAACACCCGCTATCATTTCGGTAGGTCATACGAGTATTTTAACCTCAGATAGTGAGGTAGATTAAAAACAGTGCGCCTTTCAATGTCAGGACCAATAATAAGATGTTCAAGTCCAATCTAATGCCGTAGTTCACGGTTCTTCGCCGAGGGGGTCTGGTGCAGCGTCAACATTGCCTCTAGAGAAGTTCCATGCTTAGAATGCAAAAATTCTTTTACGACGACTTGGATGTTCCATGAGACCAAACTAGTCGCTCTGATCCGTCTACATAAATAAAATATCTACGACAGGCATACCTTGCCTTGGCAAACTCTAAGAAAACTTTCACACAGAGTCGAAACGTTAGCATTAGGTATGGTAGTGGTTTGGTAATGTATGGTTATGGTATGGTAATGGTATGGTAATGGTATGATAATGGTATGATAATGCTATGGTAATGGTATGGTGATGGTATGGTAATGGTATGGTAATGGTATGGTAATGGTATTGTAGTGGTATGGTAATGGTATGGTTATGGTATGATATTGGCATGGTAATGGAATGGCAATGGAATGGTAATGGAATAATAATGGAATGGTAATGGAATGGTATTGGTATGGTAAGGGTGTGGTAATGGTATGGTAGTCGTATGGTAATGATATAATAATTATTTGTCAATGGCATTCTAATCGTCGGGTAATGGTATGGTAATGGCATGGTACTGGTATGTAAGTATTATTGAAATTATATGTTAATGTTATTGTAATTTTATGGTAATGGTATAGTAATAGTATCGTATTGGTATGGTAAAGGTATGGTAATAGTATAGTAATGGTATGGTACTGGTATGTTATTATTACTGATATGATTTGTTAAGGTTGTGGTAATGGTATAGTAATGGTATGGTTACGGTAATTTTATGGTAATGGTATTTTAATGGTATGGTAATGATACGGTTATGGTATGTTAATGGTATGGACGGCCACTTTTCTGTGATTATTTCTAAACTATATCCGTTTAATGTGTTGGTATGTTTTGTATGTGTAGAACTCTAAACACTAAGCTTACATTTCATTTCAACTAAATCGGTTAAGCTCTTTCTGAGACAGCAGTGGATATACAAGAAAGGCTCGTTTAACTTTGACTCAGACTTACGTAAATGCCTAAACGTTTACAATTATGAAGAAATGATTTACGTTTGCAGGCTGCTCTTCTTCACTTTCAACAAATAATCAACAATTCACAATGACGCCAACTACAAGTTACTCATACTCTGCTCTTCCAACTGCGGCTACTCCATTTTTGCTTGAGTTGTTGCATACCGTTTTTTTCCCTGTCCGTTTTGTTCCCTTTTTGGCAATTCCAAACTTTCATTGCTTTTGCGCAACTGCAACTGTTGCCACCAGCGTATATAAAGCAGTGCACATTGGTGGGTCAAACAATTCTTTGTCATAGCATGCCAAGTGAATTTTTATGACTGCCGCAAACCGCCCAGTTCAACGATAAACACTGCTCTCAAGGCTGTCGACAGCAGCTGACGAAACTGCGTCTGGCCGATTCGAACGCTGAGCACTAATATTACCTACTTCTATGCTCTGGGCCAGTGTAGGCTGCCGTAGAAGAAATGTAATTAAATTTAATGTATTTCCAATTTGATGCATTTTTAAAATAAAATTTACTATCGTAGCAACGAGAATAACTCACACACAAGCACATACGTATGTAAGTCTGTGTGTGTGAAATCTGGCAACCGTTTAATCTTGAATGTAGTAGGTACATAAATGAAAAGAATTACTTACAATCATATTTTAAGCGGAAAATTAGCAAGACCAATAGCAAAGAATGGTAACAGCGGCAGATGGATGAGTGTAAAAGTGTATGAATTTGGAAAAGAATAGTTCTTGCAAGACCACATTCAACTCTAACTATCAATGTCCTGCTCTCTTTCTTTGGGGGGTATTTATTATCTGAAATTGTTAAGGAGACTATTGGTTAGTTTTTCATTTCGAATAAATCCTTCCGGCTACAGTCGGCCTAGTTCTAAAAGATGCCAATAGCTTTGGTCTTAAGCATTTAGATTGTTGATTAAAAACACTCAATCAGATGGACCACGCTACGACAGATGGACGGGATTCTAGCAATTTAGGTGTGTTCATAATCGAGCATCCTACAACGGCTAATATTATTTTATCATTGTAGGCAGAGTCTAAGGAAACAATGCATCTAAAGACACAGAAATGCTGGAGTCATCAATGATCATATTTTTGATTAACCAACAAAACTTGATACGTGGCCAAATTGGATTGTTCGATTATTCAACATAGCTCAGCGAAGGTTTACAAAAATTAGATAAAAAATATATTAGAAGATTACGCGTCCATTCAGGAATGAATAAATGTGTGCCCGGCTAAAATAAAATAATTAATTTTTCAGATTTATTTTATTCGAAATCCCTCAGACTCGTTACTGCTTAGTAACATAATACTAAAATTTACATTAAAGAAACTCAAAATCACATATATTCACTCACATTTAATGGACGTTTGCCTCCTCATTTGTTCTGTGTAAACAAACAGTTAAATTAGCTATCACCATTACAAAATATTTTTCCCGTTTACTTAATTTTCCAGCATTTCTTTGATGTGGCATAGCAAAATACCTACTTATGTTTCATTTCGATTGCGTTTTGGCTCACACGCTCGCAACGCGTTTGCTGTGGTGGCCATTGCTAGTACATAACCATAACTGCAGTACTAGTAATGTTCGCCTATGCAATTTCTAGTAAAAGCGGATAACATTTTTGAGCATGTTTTGGCGTTCGCGTACTCGAGTGAATGATAACTGAAATTGCCTATTGTGTGCTAGATGCTTGAAGTATGAATGTGTTGTGGGTAATAACTGATTAGTGAGGAACGTCAAAAAATACACAAATAAGTTGAGAGGTATTTGCAGGATAATTTTATGCTGGAAAATATGCGAACACACCTATTAGATACAAGTGTTTGTTCCCTAGACAACCAATGCCCAGATTCTCGTTGATCGAATCAACCACCGCTGAAGTTGACGGTCGCGCGGTCACCAAGAAATGATTCATCAGCCGACAAACTTCTAGAGTATACATTAGGGCGGTCTTAAAAAAAATTGTTGCGGGTAACATGGGGTTAGATTTCTTAGCTTATAAAAAAGGTATCTTAAACAACATTTAGAGGTGATCCATTGGATTTTAAGTAAATACAGAATGGGTCCACCGAAATTTGTATTTTTTTCGAAGTTTAAATGCATTTCAATTTTGATTTTTCACTACATTACAAAATTAATACGAAACATTTTTATTTTTCAATTTCAGACTTTCCATTGGATTTCGACGGGACACAAAATAGATTATTGAATTCCTTAACAACTTTGTTTTTTTTTAACTACTATAGTTGTTCTATAACTTATTAAAAAATCGAGTGGGACATATCAAATTGTGGGGTAAGAAATAGTTTTTTTTCACGTACCATGACTGTAAATGAGCTCAGGACTAAGAATAATAAATTTTCTTTTCTTTTCTTTTATTTTTTTTAATAATTATTTTTTAATTAATTTTTAAAAGTTATTTTTTTTTCTTCTTCGATACCTGTTTTTAAAAAGAAAAATTCTACCCCATATCTAGCGATTTTTTTTTTCAACTCACCCTAATATACATACATTTGTTCATACATAAAAATAAAACAGTGCAGTGTAAAAAAATGACCATATGGGCAGTCACACAATGTATTATGGAGTACCTACATACATACATGTAAATATGTAAGCAAAAAATAACAGCAAAAACAACAATAACTTTAGTATACAGCAATAATTTAAGTAAAAGAACAAAAGCTAACCAAAACATCAACTACAAGAACAACAATACGGAGGAACAAGGATCAAAGGTCTAATTGAAAATGCGCCACGGCTATAGAGTACTAGGTGGCATGTAGCATAAAGTACAAACGAGTACAAACAAACATGTGTTCGTATGTAGTATATGACGGTCAGTGGCTTGGCAGTGGGCAGTAAACAGGGACTGTTCCACCGTTGGCGATTAAAGAATTTGCCTCAAAGAAGAAGCGGTAAAGTGGCAAGTTCGCATGGTCTGTGAGGGGCAAAGCATTTTAACTATTTTAACTAGTATGTGTATAGACAAATATGTATGTATGTGGTTAAATGTATAAATATTGGTCGAGCACTTGTCGATATTTTCTCCGGCTTATGACAAATATGAGAAAGAAATAGTAAGAGAAAAGGTATGTCTCCATAAATTACAAAACAGTGAACCCTCGCAAAATATTAATTTATTTTTTGTTGTTCAAAGTATTAAAATTTTTTTTCTTTTTTTCTTCCTTTTTATTATTATTGCTGTTTCCGACAGGGTAGAAGTATGAATTTTTCTGGAACGATTTTCCGTCATCCCTTGTCAATTTTGGTTTGGAGACAAACCGATTTCGGCGCTGTGCCATCTTCAGCAGAACGAAGAAAGACACTGAAGATGGCACAGCGCCGAAATCGGTTTGTCTCCAAACCAAAATTGACAAGGGATGACGGAAAATCGTTCCAGAAAAATTTATATTTAAACTTTATTTAAAGGAGAAAAAGATCTATATATCTCAACCATGACATAGTAAAACAGGTAATAGCACGGCAGCCATATTGGAAATTGCTTTTCTAAAATGTCAGAACAGCACAGCACATGTTAAAGTGTAAACAAACCGATTGCAGGCAAGTTTGACAGTTTAGAGAAAATTAAAATGAAAAAAATCGAATCAGCTCTTGATATGGTATTACCTGTATAGTTGTACTATGATCTCAACTAAGGTTTTTGTTGTTGTTGGAACAGTTTTAGCAGGTTCCTGTTGTCATCATAGAAATAGGTTGTCCTCTTATCGGCATGAACCCACCACGCTCCGGAACTGCGCAGCTGCTACTCAAATTATTTGTTTGACCCCTCGGGCCTTCAAATAAACTCACCCTGCTTACCTTTTTCCCAATGAATAGCAGAACATTGTTAATGGGAAGCGAAATACATGATTCCTTAGACCGAACAAAAATTGGATTATGCAGAGCCTACCACACATTAATCGTGCTTTAATTTCAACTTGATTGTAGGAGTTAATATGAAAGTGCCATTCAGTTACTTCGTTAAATCCTCTTATCAAAAGTATTCTTATTAACGGTGACCTGCGCTACAATGGTCGGGCGGTTAAAATATTCGAACTCTTGGTGAAAGCTATTCAATCCCGGGGTGAGTGTAGGAAGCAAAACCCCATCTGTCATTGCTATTGGAAGGCATTATCATTGTAGGATGAGAACTTTTCACGGAATCACCTTGGTATCCCAGGTTCTAAAGAAAGTAATGGAGATGTAGTCCTAAAATGGATGCACCCCATGATGGTCAGACCTATTGTAACATATTGATCGGGTAGTCACACACTGGAGGGCTCTGGCAGAGGTCAAGTGATAACTTTACAGAATCCCCACTGGCTGCGAGAGCTGCTCCTACTCAGCAAACTTAACAGAGATGATATCAAGAACGTTATAAAATTCGAGAAATTATTCAGAATAGAGTTGAGAGATAATGTCACATGGGAAAGTCCCAGAGTTGAGTGTTTCGACCAGGAATACACCTTTTTATTGTACACTGATGTTCGAAGACACCAGAGAGTACCATTTCGGAAATATCAAAGAAGAGAATAGCTTTATTTAGCAATAGTAAGGCCACACTTTAGCTGATAAGATAATCCGATTGTGCTGGGCATCTGAATGTACAAGCGGGTCGAGGACAACGAACAAGCGGATAGTGGGCGAGGAGAGACAGCAGCGTTCTAAAAGCAAAAATTTAAATATTTCTCTCTCGCAACCTTTCCTCGAAATAAACTCATTTCCAAAAAACCTTTAACAAAATTTATTTCTTAATTTGAGATAACTTTATTAGCCTGATCGCCACACAGAATTCAACATTTTGAGGCAAACAGTTATAAGTGGTTCTTTTTAAGCCATACAATTGTTCAAATTTATAAACCAAATACAAATTGAGGTCAGGTTTTGTGAAATTTATGATATTAAGCGCAATAAATACGCATTCCCAGCATAAAAATGAGACAAAGAACAAGCAATTATACGCACCATATATAACAAAAACCAAACAAAAAATTCTACAAAAGCCACAAATTGAATTGAGTGCATTACTACAACAACGCACAGTTTCGCAATGCCAACAAAAAGGCATTTAGCTGATTTACAACATTTGTGAATATTTTTGCGCTCAACTTATTACGTTTGGCTGAATATCAATGTTTATTGTTAACCGAATTTCCATAATTTTCGAGCTTAAGCAATATACCCACTCAAACGCAGTCCCTGACACGCGGACTATGACTCTAAGATATGAAAGACTTAAGGCACAAACCTGGTGCGATATTCATGAAAAATAATGCAAAATATTTAACAGAATGGTGAAATGAAAAGAAGTGGACAAAAATTAGGATGAGAAGCGATAGGTAGAGTAAAGGCGTCCTATCAACATTTGTACGCATGCACGCAAATGTGCAAATAAATAAAAACTACACCCGATTACGATACGAAAGTGGTGGAACGCGTAAAATTTTACGATAATTGTTATTGGCCTGACAAATGCCCTCCATTTGGAAGTTGGCAATATAAATTCTGTTGGCACTCAGGTGGTCAAAGTAAGTAGAAATAGTGTGGCGGTGACAGTGTAGAAGGTGGGCGAGGGAAATTCGTTAAGTAGTTGAGGGGTGAAACCGCTGCTCAAGCAGTAAAGAGTTAGTTGAAGGCATAACTGTGTAGTGTACAATAGGGTGGTTTGATGCTTAAGTTAAAGAAAAAGGAAAAACACTCGTGTAGCACAGTATATGTGATAGAATTTAACTTCTTACTTTCTAGGGATCATTTCAGGATAATTTCAGGATTGTTTTTGGAACATTTTGGGAGCATGTCAGGATTGTTTTTGGGATCATTTTTGTTATATTTGGAACTATCCCAAAGAACCCACAAACAAAACAAAATGACCCCGGAAATATCACGACAACAAACCCGAATTTATCTCCAAAGAGACCAAAAAATTGTAGGGAAAAGCTCCGAAAACAGTCCGAAATGTGACTAAAAACTTCCGAAAATGGTTAAAAAAACAATCTTGAAATATGCACAAATATCGCGAAATTATCCTGTAATGATTCCAAATTGATACTGAATAAGTCCCGAAATTATCCCAAAAGGTCCCGAAAATAATTCCTAAATGATACTGCAAAAGTCCCGAAATCGTTGTCAAAAATTCAAAAAAAGATCTTTAAAGTGTCCCGGAACTATCCTGATAAAGTCCTGAAATGGTCTTGAAAAATTCAAGAAAACAATCTTAAAGTGATCATGAAAAATGATTCCAAAATGACAATGGAAAAGTCCCGAAATAGTCGTACAAAAATCTAAAAAACACTTTCGAAATGATCCTGTTTTTATTTAATTTTCCTTTTTCAAAACTATTTCAGCCTAACCTAGTGTACCTTGAAGATTTCTCCTTCTCACTACTCCTGAAATGTATGTTTGTGCCTTTGTGTGTGGATTTGTTTGATTTGATTACAGGCATTTGTTGGTGGTGTCGATATTTGTGGCCACTCACTCACCAATTGATGGCCTTAATGGACCAAGTGCAATAAGCCACCTACCTACAAAGGCGCACTCTGTGTGATGCAGTGGCCAAGCGCTACTTCTATAATGCACTGTTTGTTTTGTTACAAAAATTTATTGTCATTGTAAATTGTGTGCGCATTATATATGGTGTTGTAAGTGTTTATTCGTTAGAGAGCTAACACATTATGAGATGTTTGCAATACTGTCTCACCTGACTGTGGGAGAAAATGCCAAAAATGAAAAAAATGCACAGCAAATAGTTGAGACTGCTGTCGGAGTGATAGTTCTTAGTCGGAAATAAGTCCAAATGTCATAGAAAGCTTTTGATTTGATCCTCTGTGTGGAGCCTATTTTTTACGACTAAGTATGTACATTGACCTAAGCGGGGTGACCTTATGAAAAGTAGCCGAGTAGCGAAAGGTAAAATGGGTCAAATTGGATCAAAATTAAAACGACAGCAAAATTTAAGTTTCAGCTTTTACGCTGTTTTACGCAAATCATACACATTGCTAGCTTTGTTCTTTTGAATTCACGGTATGTACACAAATCCGCTGTTAAATATCACATACACGTTGCATACTCTTTCTTTTCGATTTTAAAATATTTATCATTTTATACAAGTCCATATTTTGATTAATGATTTCGTTAATTTGCACAAATTTGTTGTAAATTAACTGCTGCCAAAATATTTGATAAAACTCTTGAAATGAATAACAACAGCGAAATTCCAAATTCGAAGAATGATTTATTTCTTTAATGTTGGAGAAGTGATGAAGAAAGTATATAGTAAATAGTTATTACCATACCACCTACATATATATGTAGAGTGTTTATTTGTATGAGAGAATAATTAACTGTTAAGGTTTACAAAATATAAGAAAAAGTATAGTCGACTTGAATTAATTGATTCATATTGTCACACACTTCTTTTAGGAAAATGTAACTGACCCAGATTTGAAAGCCGGTTTAAGGACAACTTTAGTTGGCGATGTAGCAGTCAGGCAGCATCGATGATGGAAGGTCGAGTTATACAGAAAAGAGTCATAAGTCATAACGCTGCTAAAAACAGTGAATGACCCGAAAGATTTACAAAGAAAACTTTAAAATTCGAATTTTCAGTAAATAATTCCATAGTAAAAATTCTTTTACCGTTTTCGCGAAATTTTTATTGAACATCACATTACAAAAATATGAGATTTAAAGGTGGATTTTTAAATTACCAAAATATATTTTAAAAATGTAAAATTATGTTTCCTAAAAATTTGATTAGCATACGATATATACATAAATATATATAACAGGTAAATTGTGAATGACCTCAGTGAGTGCCAGGTTATTATGAGGTTTTTCAAAAATATCTATATATTTTATAAAACAAAGTTTAAGTGTTTTGAATGACAAGATCTCGGATACTACAGAAGGGATAGCTACTTGAAATGAATATTTGTTTCGACATTTCTGAAATATTCGAGTATTTAGTTGCATAGTTTCTTACAACAACCGAAGGATAAATCAATTGTTGTGTCCAAGCTTTCGACCAATATCAGGGTATTCAAAAGTATCTTAATAAATATGGATATCAAACCTACGCTGGCATCTGTTGCTGCGCCAGTAGGCATATCGTACGGCACACCACTATCGATTGATGATAAGCAATTTCAAACATCGGACAAGAAATATCGTGGCAAGCTGAAGTCAAATATGTCACACTAACTGCCATGGAATTTCACAAATTATGCGACAACAAAATTTCTGAAATGTTTTTAAACAAATTTTTATTGGCAATCAATTCCCGTATGTTCTGGTTGTGAGCAAAACAACACTATGGGGGGTTGAAGACAAATGTGTTGCTATAATCAAAGGTTCGTACAAATGCAATTGTATGAACATTTTTCCGTTTGTTATTTAACTTAATTAAGTATCTACTTGTTTGTGCTCCTGTGGTGTTCTTAATCGCATTATCAGCAAATTAAATGACCCATTGAAAAGTGTCGCTGGTAGGTTGATTGGATTACCGTAATCGTGCTGTAATTGATGATGGCGCCAATCGAGTTGACTTTTGTTGAACGAAACGAATGTTCGACCTAAAAAGAGTACGAAAATAATAAAGATTTGTTTATGGTTATAAATTGAAGACTCATTTGGTAGCACTTTTTAATTATTTTCAGAATTAGGGGTTTTGTTTATTTTAAGGTTGAGTTACAAGTAATAAAATTTTACGGCAACTAATTAGACCATTAAAATATAAAAAAATTAGTTTGTTCTCATATATTTTTTTTTTTTTTAATAAAAATTTGGTTGTTGTCTGGTATTTGTTAAGCTTGAAATAAATAATTTGTGTGCTAATTAAAGTGCAATTTCAATATAAACTCTTTTAAACTGGCACGAAAAGCTATCATGAGAAGATAAATTAGCGCTCTATTTTTATTATCATTATGATGATTTGAGTGTTATCAGGCCACCCAGCGAAAAAAAGGTAGTCGTCCCACAGCAGTAGGAAAACCTTGTGAATGTATTCCTGCCTCTAACAATTTTCTGAAAAATTCATCTGTTATAGAAGATTTCTTTCTATGTCGATTGCCATAACCTCCTCGGTAGTATATTATGCTAAAATTTTTTCTATTCAATCTATCATCTAAAAAAAACTTCAAAAACACCGAGGGGCGATCCCAATTTTGAAAAAACTTTTTCGAGACATATTGATGCTGCCTGTTCCGTCACAGACCGGCATCACTATAACAACATCAGGTCAGTGAACCTTTCATAAAGGAAAACTTCCCTCCTATGAATATTCCACCTTCGCTACATTCTGTAATACAAAATTACTTGTGAAAGTAACCCTTTCGCGCTGTCAACCGCAATAATTACTCCAATTAAGTTCGTGTCTTAAGTCTTTTGAGCAGCGTGCACTCTATTGGAACTGATGACTGTGACCGATATTTTAATGTTTTACATGGAGTTTCGTGCGAATTTCAGCAAATAATTGATGCGAGTAAGCAATGAACTGAAATCATTTACAATTAATGTCAGCAATTTTAAGGTTTTAATGGTTTTTTTATAGATGTTTTTATTTGTATTTTTTTTTTCTCTGTTCAAAATAAATATATTAAAATTACCAGCCGTTTTTATTAATTAATTTTTCATGACAACTTATTGGTAACAGACAAGTAAAACCGCATATTTTTACGCGCACGCCATACGATTTGCATCGCATTTGGGCATCACAGCTCATCAACAATCAAACTGGCGACAACATCCAATGTGGCATTCGCTGATAAACATCAGAAAAAAATGTTTCGTGTGGTTGAAAGGGACTGCATGTTGCACCAATTTATGATCGACATGAATTCGGCATTGTACATGCTAACCGTGAGCACAACAACAACTACAGCTTACAGCAACAACACTGAAAGCGCTAATAAAAACAAAGTCAAATGATAAATTTTTATAAAAAATATATTTCACACTGCGGGATATCAAACCAGATACACAAGTAAATATACGCATTCGCTTAAACATACCTCAGATCTGATCGCTTCAAATATATAATAAGTGCAACCTGATTCAAGTGTTTCTTTTGGTGAACGTTTGTGTATAGCAGACGGAGGGTGACGGTGAATACCCTTCAAGTATTATATTGGTACGTGTGCTATACCATGACAACCAACAGTCAACTCACTCTCAACTTGATGCAATGAGGAGCAAATATGTCAATTAAAAAATTCGAAAAAAAGCATGCAAACTTGCAGGGAGACATGAGCACATGACATGCAGCGCGTGAGACAAGACTTAGTGCCAATTGTGTGAAGTAGTCTTAAAATCAGAAGGGGAAAGGCAAGCTTTCGGTCATTATTTTAACTCAATTAGTAAAACATGCCAGTTACTTGCTACTCTTCTTCTTCATAAGCCATGAGATAAGCGTCGGGCGCCGATTGCAGTCAGCACTCACTTGCGTCTTGATATTAGGAATGTGCTGAGGAGATATGTTGGCTGGAAGAGGGCGCTGATAAAATCGGCGCAATTAAAAGGTGAAATCCAAAAAAATAAACATTATAAATTAACAATATGAAATAAGTGGCAATGAAATAATCTTGTCTGCTGCATATTTTTATATTTTATATTTAGCTGTATGTGCGCCTTAACCAGCAGTGTTGCTGATTTACTTAGATAGTAAAATATTATTATTACGTTAATCTAGTTTGCTTAATTAAAATTTATGTGCAAATTTGAGCCATACGAAGTAGGTTTTGCGATCTGTGTACTCAATAAACTTATGTAAATAAAATTAATATATTTTTGGTAATGTACGTTTGTACTTAAAAACCTTATACAAAGGGCATTGTGATTATGTTATTTGGGTATTGAGCTAGAACTAGCTCTGTCGATAAATTATTTAGCTGTAGGCTTGTTCTGAGAAATAAGGCCAAAACAGTAATTTATTAAGAGAAGGCGGGTTACTAAAACGCCACCTATTCATGCTAAATATTTTTCAAGATTTCCTAATTTAAATTTTTTTTATTTCTTTTTCTTGCATGATTTATACCTATACATCCAAGTTCTTATCATGATATATTCGGTTACATACATACATAAGCACACTTGCATCATCATTTCGCAAAAAAAGGGGGCGGAATATTGAAATGAGTAACTAAATTCATATAAGAAAATAGCAAAGGTTGATTTCGTGTGAATAGTTAGTAAGATCAAGGAGGAACCACAACTGGCTGCCTAATGCAATTGTTTCGCCAGCAATTAAAATATGCTGTTTATCTTACTTAAAATCAATACAAGATAGAAGCTTTCGGAAAAGGTAAAACGTGTGATGTGGGCGTTATCGCTACTTGTTGATTAATTAATCCAATTTAATATTAAGGACTAATTATAATGTTTGCATATTTTTGTGCTGATCACATTGAGATAAGATTTAATAAAAATCTTTTATATAAATAAAATATTATATATATTTTTTAAATAAAAAAGTACTAAATGTAATCATAACCATCAACTTAACCGTAGCCACACTCACAACTTTAAACGCAACCATAATGGTACCCACAAATCCAACAATAACCAATACCATAACCTTGTCCTCAACAATAAGAGTAACAGTAACCATAACCATCGCCGTAACAATCACCTTACAGTAGCCGTATATACTGGCCTTATAAATACTAATGTTGGTGAGATTGTAGTACGTTGGCTTATTACATCGAAGGTCCCAGACTTAATAGCTAGGCAGTTAACAACATAAGAATTAAAAAAAAATGTCTTGATATTTAAACATCTCTGAGCTCGGTACCAACTGTCCCCGTTATAGGGCAGTCCAGCAAAGTAATGTGTAACAAAATGTAACATGTGTGTTTAGAAAAACCAAAAGTACCAGTGAATTTATGATAAGATTGAATAAAATAAAAAAAAATAAAAAAAATAATATAAAATAAAATAAAATAAAATAAAATAAAATAAAATAAAATAAAATAAAATAAGATAAGATAAGATAAGATAAAACAAAATAAGATAGAAAAAAAAATTATATTATAAAAGCGAAACAAAATTAAATTAAATTAAATTAAATTAAGTAAAATAAAACAAAACTAAATTAAATAAAATTAAATTAAATAAAGTAAAATAAAAAAAAATAAATTAGAAAAAATTAAATAAAAAATAAAAAAAATTTAATGCAATAAAATAGTTGGAGGTTTTTGAATTTAAAAATATGTTTGAATATGTTTTTAAAAATTAAAGAATAAAAACCCCGTGTTTTATTCAAATTAGGCCTTGAGCCCATTAAAACTTATTTTTAAAATAAAATTAAAAACATTAAATTAAATAAAAATCAATAGTTAAAAAATTATAAATAATTGTATAATAATTTGTGTGCAGCATACATTTACACATCAAACTTCGCATGTACTCGGTACTCACTATTTTGTTTTAAAACAGAGTTATCCTTTGGCAGTGGTCGAAGACTCCGCAGATGTTGTGCGGAGGCGATTTATACAAAAATGTGCTCGCCGGAATCTAAAGAATTTAACTCGTTTGGTTTGTTGAATTTATGCAATGATATAATTGTACTTGCCTTTTCAATGAATTAACATACAATACTGGCATAGAGTCAGATCACAATCGAGTTCCCTTCCTAAGTCTTTTGAATAAATTAGAACATTTTTTAATTTATCTTTTTAATTTGCGATCACAACTGCACAAATATTTTTGCACTTACTCATACATAAATTTCTGACCACAAACTGTGCTTAATTTCGCCAACAATTATTCACTAACTAACAAATTTCTTTATTGGCTTTCCACCCTAACAATTTGTTGCTTACAACTAAATTTTCACACCAGTATGGTTGCCACCTGTTGATTTACATATGCAAAAATAACAGCAAACAATTTTAAAATCTAGTACACAAATTGCAGTTTGAAGTTTTTTGTTATTTAGAAAACTATTTCATAGCATCTGCATAGCCTGCTGTGCGTGCTCACTGCGAGATATAAACGGCGATCGTAAAGAAGATTGCTGCTGAGCTACGCGCTCCTGGGCAAATGTTGCTTGTTGAAGAATGCTTAGTACGAGTGGTTTTATTGAATAATTTGCTTTTGATATTGTTTTAAATTTTTATGCAGAAATGGCAATTGAGGTGAGGTTTGCAGTAACATTAATTGAATAATTTCGTGGGAAGATTCGAATTTAATAGATAGAATTGAAAAGACATCTAGGCCATATTTGTTGTAAACCTTAACCTGTGGGTTGCCTAAATCGCGGGCATCTTTCATTTATTCTTAAAAGTTTCTCATAAGAAGGACACAGCTTGGATCTAGAATGGATGGCATCTACTTGCAATTTCTCACACGGATAGCTGAAGTTTCTAAGGCCGATGTGGCAATATCCTAGCACAAAAATAAAAAACGGAAAGGAAATTACTGACTTAGGTGAGCTATTCAAAATCAAATGAAAAGAGGGGTTCATCAACTCTTTTCCAAAATATAATCTTATACTCATAATCATCTAATACAAAATTTGTCTTTAACGAGGTGCTGCAATTAGGGAATATGGTGCGTCGGCATCTTAGCCAAGCTTTGCTCTAACTTCACTTCATCATTTAAGATAGATACTGGTTTCAAAAATCGAATGTCCAACCATAATATAACACATTCGCTTACGAATTCTGTATATAATCAAATGAAAAATTAGCAAATTCACCAAACATAAAACATTAAAATTTGTTTGTCATTGTCTTTATCATTTTATTACAAAAATTCTCCTCAATTCCATTTTTCATAACTTTATCATATACATGATTCTCCTTTGTTTTTAAAATTCAGTTCCTCCGCTCTTATTTTGTCTTGTAATGCTGTAGCTTTTATCGTAGTTTCCTTGTTACACTTAAGAGGCTCATTTGTTCTAGAGCAAACGTGAAAAAGAGTGAATCGATTAATACAAAACATGGCTGATGCCACAACTTAAGTGCTGAATTGGATTATTTCCATGTTTGTAGCGCTTTTCGTGTTGGCTGATGCACAGAGCCATGAACCCTTTTCGAGTGCTTAACGTCATTTTACATTTTTTTTTTTTTTCAAAATAAAACAAAACGACTTTTGTTCGTATCAATTTTGCGTTGGCGTTATGTAAACATTTCTCTTCTACTTTGCGGCTCATCTTTCTTTGAGTATTTGTATGGAGGATATTAAACGTTCATTCATTTATTTGAGTAATTTTCAACGATAAGGTTATCAGCCAAAACTGACAAGTTTCAAGCATTCATCGGAGTAATGAGTTCGCTATTAAAAAGCATTAATATTTACTGAAATGTTTGAAATGAGTAGTTGAATGAATATTTGTACAGGTATGTATAAATATCAGTTTTTGGGAAGTACCATGACTATAACCAAGCTCAAGACTAATAATAATAATATTTCTTTTTATTTATGAAAGTTATTATTGTTTTCATTTTTGTTTATAGTTGATTGGGAAAATATCAGGAAATGTAAGGAAGTAAATTAAACAGTTGAGTAGGCAAACAAGTTAGTGAAAGCATTCTAATTCGTTGGCTTTGAAGAAGAAATTGGCTGAACGATCTTTTAACGAAAATTAAAAATTGCTAGAAGCAAATACTTCCCATGGTTATTAAAAAAGAATAGAGTTTTCCCTTATATACAGGTAACTCAGAGAGATTTTGGCGTGTTTGGACCCCTCAATCTAAATAATTTTACTTACATCAAAATCAAATAGCCTTGGTAAGGATTGGCAATAATTAAACTTTACTACAACAATAAGCACTAATTGCAGTTCTAGCACAAGACGCCACCAAGGATGAAAACTCAAAAAACTTTATAAGGGTGAAATCTGTACTCTCCATACGTTATAATATATCGCACACGCACACATTTTTCAACTTTTTTTACCATTTACCTCTAACCGGCATACCACTCATAGCTGCCGCTTTGATAAATGATTTCGATTAGTGCGTTCTTGTAATTCGACGCCTATAAATGAGGCTTTGATTGAGGAGCAGTCAGGCAACAGCTACAACAACAAAAACAACAATACATATTTCCTACATCAAATGAGTACAACAAGCAACAAACAAAAGACTTAAGCAACGAACTTGCCACAGTATCGCAATTCAGCTTGATGATATTACCTCCTTTATCAACATTGACTTTCTGTTACACCGTCGCCACCACCACTGCTTCATGGCGCAAGATTGGCTGTCAACTGCTTACCAAGAACAAACTGCACTGCCATCGCATGAGAGTGACTGGTTGTTGTTGTTGCCTACAAACGCGCTGTGCGCTATATTGCTGTAAGCGATTTGACAAATTGTCTCTAATTGAAAGATTAGCTTTTGTTGTTATACTTGTAAGTGTTATCGATGTTGTTGTTAATGGTGTTACATTTGGTTTTGGTTTTAGTTAAGAGAAAAGAAAAAAGTTGAAGGCTCTTAGTAGTTTCTTTTATGAGCGCACTGACACATGGCGGGCCACATACATTTTTTTTAACCTTTTTATAGGAGTTATGCTTTCACACATTCTTGTGGCATTTACTAGCTTGATGTTGTTATGCTGTCGCTTATCAATAGCGTTGATCTTACACGTGTGAGGTTTTATTAATCAAAGCAAAATGGTTTCGGTGGGTTGGCAAGAGGGCGGAGCATGTTTACATAAGCGCACCATGGATAACACAAGCAGATGCACATGTGCTAAATGAAAATTTTAAAAAAGAGCAATAAAAGAGAAAATAAAATATAAGAAAAACGTGAAAACAAAAACAAACATCTCAGTGCCTCCTCTACAACGCTGCAAAGCTCAATATAAGCCGCCTCTTAACGAGACACTTCAAATCTGTACGAATATATGT
This sequence comes from Merzomyia westermanni, assembly GCA_949987695.1. Lineage (NCBI taxonomy): Eukaryota > Metazoa > Arthropoda > Insecta > Diptera > Tephritidae > Merzomyia > Merzomyia westermanni. The sequence continues at coordinate 143,581,161 of OX465291.1, read as the reverse complement.
TTATATATGTGAATATGTATCATGCAAGTAAACACCTATACAAAGTATTATTCACCTAGCTGTATCTGTATGTGGTACGGTGCCGCAGCTGTGAAAAGCCAGTAATTGCTTGTGGTGTGAAAAATAACAACTATTAAAAAATAAAATCTAAGAAATGTTGTAGAGCATTCATAGAATTTTTCTTTATTTGTGTTGTTATTCACCTTTTTTTTGGTTTTTTGTAATTCCAAGCGATATTATAAAAGTATGAAATAGGCTTTAAATTATTATGGAGGTGTTGAGTGGAATGCCAACGTAATTGTAGCGCGGCGCTTATGAAGCGCATCGAAATTATTCTTTGTCATTAAAGCTGTGGGAATTCCTCGTTGATATTTGAATGCTTTTTTAACTTAATTGGTTTGAGCGTTTTCTGTTTTTTTTTTAGTTGAAATTTAGTGAGCTCGGGAATTATATGAATGAAAACGGGAATTATAAAATAAAATAAAATAAAATAAAATAAAATAAAATAAAATAAAATAAAATAAAATAAAAATAAAGTAAAATAAAATAAAATAAAATAAAATAAAATAAAATAAAATAAAATAAAATAAAATAATATAATATAATTTAAAATAAAATCAAATAAAATAAAATAAAATAAAATAAAATAATATAATATAATTTAAAATAAAATCAAATAAAATAAAATAAAATCAAATAAAATAAAATTAAACTAAATTAAGTAGAATAAAATCAAATCAAATAAAATAGTATAATATAAATCAATAAAATAAAATAACATAAAACAAAATAAAATAAAATTAAATTAAATTAAATTAAATTAAATTAAATTAAATTAAATTAATTTAAATTAAATTAAATTAAATAAAATAAGATAAAATAATATAATATAATATAAAAAAAAATTAAATCAAATTAAAAAAATAAAATTAAAAAAAAAAAATATACAACAAAATAAAATAAAATAATCACTAGCTTTTCGCTGACCAACTTGCCCAGCCTAAGGATCTGTAGGCACCTTCTTCGCTGGACAGTACCATTGTTTTCGGCGCCATAGCTTGTTACGACGGCAGACGGATTGTATTGTATTCATCATATAATGTGCTTTTATCAGTGTCGTGTTGTTGTTGTAGCAGCACTTTCTAGCATTTTCCCGTTGAAAGTATGTAATATCAGTACCGTCATGTTTAGATTGTCACTCCCCTTTCTAAAATTGATATTTTCGGAGAAGAATAAGAAATAAGAATTACGGCATTCCGGGATATGAAAATTCCGGGTCTGTAGAATTTAAAAAAAGATCTATAGCTTCTACTACTAATCTTTCTCAGACTTGTTTGAAACCTAACTGCGGACCTAAAGATTGAATTTCGATTGCAGCCTTAGCATTCACTGGAAAAATAAATCACCTTAATTAAATTTCCGAACAAATGTAAGCTTAAGGCTAGGGGCAATTATTTTCAAACTCAGCACTAAATATGCGCTTTTTAAGACTTTACCAAGCAGTCTGCAGTCTTCACTCAATCCCTTGTAAACTGTGCTTTTATGTGTTGAACACTTTTACGGAAGTACAACAAGTATTTAAAATTATGTCTCAGCAATTCGTCTGACACATCAAATCGCCATTAGCATAGCGGGCATGGAAAACTTTTAACTACAAAAATAATTAAAATAACTATTTTAACTATTTGTTACAGTTTACACTTGTTTCTTATTTTCCGCCTGTAAGGTACCAGTTGTTGTAGTATATACGTCAAATGTATGTATTTAGGTAAGTTAATTTTGGCGAAGAGGCCAAGGTTTACATATTTTCCACATTTGGTGACAATTTGACAGTTATTCTAGTACTAACTTTTAAGTTGGTCTTTGAAGTAAGCTCAATTGCTTCATTGGTTATTTTAGTTGGATTTTAGTGGAAAATAACTAAATTGTTTTTGGGTGAAAAGTTTAGTAATGCCCTTTAAGTGCAAAGTCATTTTGGTCGGCTTGTTAGTTAACATCGTACAAAAAGAAGAGGAAATAAGAAGGTGCAGCAGAAAAATAACGAATATGGTATATTATATTGAGGAAGTGAAATATATTTGATAGAACCGATGAAGCGGGGACACTTGTTGTTTACATTAAATAGTTTGAAATTACTTCTTACTCACAAAGTCTTTTTGGTGTTCTGAGAAATTTAGCATATATGAATGGTATATTGGCTTAAGTATCCCCAACTGCTACGAAAATATAAAGATTTGCTATTCGATCATCGGGTTGATCATAACCTGTGGTATTTAGCTACCAACGAGTAAGCGTTATCCGTCAAATATGATTTGTACTTCGATTATATAATCACAGCTTTATTGCAGTAGAAGTTCGCAGGCTTATTATCTGACAGTTTAATAGATATTGTATATTTTATACTTATTATGGTAAGATATCTGGAAACTGGATAAATTAGTGCGAGATGAAGTATTCCCTGTCATGTAAGAGGATTTCAAAACATTTTCGGCATGAAGGTTTCGCGTAAATGATCCTTATATTGATGCGCACAATTCAATATTTGAATAAAAAGTGAAGCTGAAGTGTGGACTCGAGCTCCATTGGACCTGAGCTTTGCTCTTGCTGTTGTTGTAACCTCAAAAACATGCGTAAACATAAAAATTCAAGATAAACTTTTCACTTTTTTCACTTATATTTTTACAGTTTCAATATAATGAACTGACAAAAGTGTTTTAAGGCTTACATAGAAACAAAAAAATTATAATTCTACATTTGTGAATAACTTAATAAACTGTATACGAAGCGGTAAAGCGCGTACGTATCTTAAGTCTTTTGTAAAATATGGCAAGATTAATTGAATATAATTAATTCGCCAGCTTTGGTACACAGCGAATGACATTTTTTGTTTAATAAAAATGGAATAAGTGAATGAATTTAAGATTTCCACTTTTTTTTTTATACAGTCATATGTATATAAGCATTAAGGTGGGTTGAAAAGATAAGAAACTTGGGGGGACGAGCTTGTACTTCATAAAAAAAATTGTTTTTAAAATTTACGCAAAATTTTCAGGTGGCCCAATCGATTTTAAATAAAAATTTTAATAAAGAAAAACAAAATTTTTGTGTGTTTTGGAAATCGTAGGGTATCCGGTTGGAAACCAATGAAAAGTGAGAAGTTTAATACATTTGTTTCGTATTCTTTTTGTAAATTTAGTAAAAAACCAATAAACTCCCTTTTATTTAAATTAAACAGCACTACAAAATCGCAATCGACAATTGTTGGATGTTTTTATCATGCGGGAATAAAACAAAAATCCGTTGAAACTATTATATTTGTATTTATTTCAAAAACTAGAGTACCAACTCAAAATAATGAGAAAAATATTTTTATTTTTATTTAAATTTTTTCCAGCTGCAATTTTTAACCTCAAGATAAGCCGCAATATATATGATTTGTGTTTTGACCCACCATAATAAGCATGCTACAAATAATAAAAATGTGCCACATTAAATACAGCGATAACTTTATTTCATGTTAGCGACGATTAAACCGCTTCTCTGGAAACTTGGACATACAGCTCTAAATCACAAAAAAGTACAACAACAAAAGTAAAACAAAAATTTAGGCGACAAACGCAACAATAGCAATCAATAACGAAGAAAAAGTTGAGACTGCGAGCAAGTCTTAAGAAAATACTAAAGGATAAACCTTATGAATACGACTAAAAAATGGAGCAAATTTTTGGGCAAAGAGCGTGAGACGAAAAGTGGCAAGGAGTTATAAAATTAGTTGTCGCTTAAGCCGCGTTGTAAATGACTATGTTGCTTTGGTTGTCATACGTACTACGTTCAACAAGCAGATTAAACTAATCGATAGCAATTTGTTATGAACAAAGTACTTAATGAAATCTAATTATGTTGTCGCGTTTCGTGGCTGACATTGGACAATATAAAAGCGAACACAAAATATAAAGAAATAAGAAAATTCACTGAACCAAAATATTTGTGTTGAGCGCATTGAAAGGCAACAAAGAACTAATTTGCATATCTTAAATAAGGAAAAGAACTACGAAAAATTTAAGAAGAGCCATAGTAGTGGCAGTTGTATGTATGTTGTGTGTGAAGTTATGTTAGTTTTCTTTAGAACTACTTTTCAAAGTTGCTCAGTATTTGTTGTATGAAATTTTGTCTTGATTTGGTTAGCTTGTGTGGAAGTGTTAATGAGCTTGCTGATGGCATATACTTTGCTCGTACTTTTGCTGACGCGCTGAATAATGAGTTACAAGCTTTTGCCCGCTGTTGCAATAAATAATTTCTAATGCTCGCTTGGCAGGAAGTTGGCGCTGTTAATTCATAGAAATTAGTATAACATCAACTAAAAGAAAATAAGTAACTCGCTAAAAATATAGTTTTATTTTGGGATTAATCTATTTTATCGCCACTGAGCAGTCACTTAACAAAGCAAAACAGCAAGAAAAAACTTATGGAATTTGCTTGCTTTTTCTACTAATTAGATGCTGTTCTTATGTTTTATGAAATTAGCCACAAATTATTACTGCTACTGTTGCTTTTACATAGAAAACTTTGTAGTTTTTTAGTGTTTCCGCTTTCGTTGCAGCAAAATTTAGCGCGCTGAAGATTTTGTTGATTGAAATTTCAGCAATCAACGTTCTGGGCATTTAGCTGCGAATATAATAGATGTGAAGTTGGTTATTTAAGGGCTTTTAACCAATTAAACTGGAAGCGGGTGTCTACTCAATTTTTCATATTTCATCCGAATCAAAATTATTAGCCGTTTTCATTTGTAACTCATATGCTGGTGGTAAAATGGATGGTCGTAAAAACAGTTACAAAATACCATGAAACCAAAGCACCTACAATAATTTTAAATCTTAAAATATAAAAACAATGTTTATAAGGAAAGCCTACAAGATTTTTTTTATACGAAAATCGTCTTGTCCGTGTTGATTTCGGAGTTTTCAATAATTAACATCCTTTTAAAGAAATAGTCTATTGGCCGATCTCGCAAGCTATAACCTGCAGATAAAAATCCGTCGTTAAAAGCAAGCCAGCTAGATCTGTTTGGAGGCAAACTCTTGATTTTGTCCGCAAATTTTCGAACAGCCCGAGTCTATGGGCAGTCAATATTCGCACACCTGCTCATTGCTATTACTCGAAAATTTTCATACGTTCTTGAAGCAGTTAGAATTATAGACGCTATCAAGCTTCTGGTATTTGTCAAGAGAACAGTTATTTTATGATTCGCCGATCCATTGTAGTGGCGCAAGAGAAGTTAACTTGATATTTAACTTTAATTTAAGAATTATATATGGAATAGGAGAGCATATGAAAATCTGTGCTGCGCAAACGTAAAAACTCCATTAAAAATAACTAAATAAATTATAAACAAAAATAACTTTTTGATGCAGATCGATAGATATAATATTTTTCAATCAAACAACCATACAAAATTTTAATAAAATACCAATATTTAAAAAGAACAGCTTTTTAAACACAAATGTTGCATCAGCAGTATATCCTTTTCACTGATAATATGGAACAAAAGGATAGTAAATTCTTTATATTTCATACTTATTCCATTTTTCAAAGGGAGCGTGTCATTATTCTGTATTACAAAATTCTATGTGACAAAATTCTGTAAATTGCAAAAAAATTCTGCTTGAACAAAATTCTGCTTTTTTAAAATTCTGCTTTTTAAAATTCTGCTTTTTAAAATTCTGCTTTCAATGTTCTGTATTACAAAATTCTGTATTAAAATATAATGTTAACAATGTTAAAGAGGTAATGTAATTATTTTGAAAAAGTGCGCACATGTACATATGTATATATTTTATTTGTTTTGTCGCAAGTTTTCATGTGGTTGTTGTAAATTATTAGGCTGTACTTAAAAACGCGCAAAAGAGTCGGATCGGTGGCATGTTGCCACCGATCAGGGCAACCACCTGGACTTGGCATGGCGTAGCCCAGGGTTATTTAAATAAGCGCGGCCGAAGGCCGCCTATGCAGAAAGGTCTTTTGTACAGAATAACTGTAGTTCGCGTAGCTGCGCACTTTTTCAAAATAATTACATTACCTCTTTAACATTGTTAACATTATATTTTAATACAGAATTTTGTAATACAGAACATTGAAAGCAGAATTTTAGAAAGCAGAATTTTAAAAAAGCAGAATTTTAAAAAAGCAGAATTTTAAAAAGCAGAATTTTAAAAAGCAAAATTTTGTTTTTAGAATTTTGTACATACAGAATTTCGACACCAACCCTTTTTCAAAATTTATTCTACAACATTTTTATATATTAATGATTAGAAATTAGTTTCTTCCTTTTACAAGATTAGCCAACTAAAGACTTAAGAGACACACTAGAGCAGATGGGATGTGTACTAACAACTGTCACTTCGATATATATGCTTGTGGCAAGCTATATCGGATAGATAAATATTTTAAAGCCATACAGCAAATAGTATATATATATATGTATACACAAAAATATATAACATACCTATTTGCGCTCAAGTCTTGGACATTTAGTGCACAAATTTATAGCAAACTAGGCGAAATCATACTGTGCATGCGGCGCCCTCACTTGCTGCGCTTGCACTTGTTTACTCTTTAATCATCACGTATATATTGAATGCCTTGTATACATTTATGTCGGCATTGTGTACTTTACTAAGCGCGCCTTGTTTTCAATATGTTCGAACTTAATTAGTTTTTAATTATTTACAACATGCGGCTCGTACTAATAAAATCATGTTAAATTATTGCTGCTCTAAAGTTTCAGTTTCGTGCACCAGAGCAAGCCAATAATAACTTATTTTATAATATTATTAATAGCATTTTTGGTTGAACTTACTCACGTCTGCGCCAAACACCAGTTATAATAGTTAATACGTGTGTGTGTGTATGTATGCATGTATACATACATGTGTAACAAATTGACTTATGGGTCATTTGGCGTTCACTTTGAAAGCCTTACACTGGGGCCCCACTTGTTCGGTGCTGTTTCCACCCACCATTTTTAGATTATTCTTCCCCTACATTCATGACGCTCCTTGCTGAATTCTCTACATTTTATGGTTGTTGTTGCACAAATTTAGTACTCTACGTGCCTGTTAACACGCCGTGACCTTGTGCTTCTTTTTTTTTTTTTTTTATATGCCAATTTAATATCGTGCACCATACCGTTTTGGACGCATTAATCTTCTTTTCATTTTTATAGGCAATCTTAAGTAAAGTTCACTAATTTTTGCTTGTAAGCCATTTTCATTAGCAATTCATAAAAGTTAAGTGATCTATGAGGAAAATGCATTAAGGATTTCATAAAACATAAAACGCCCAACACAAAGAGACTCTAGGAAATGTCAAAAGATGTCTGATTTTCTATAGAATATTTCACACATTTTTCATTACATTCTGAAAGGAAAATGAGCATTCGCGCAATTTGCTGAGTGAATCATAATATAACTCTCTCTTTTTACTATAACAGCAAAGAATCAGTAAAAGTGATCTAAATAGTCTTAGAGGCCAAATTATCCTCCATCTGTTTTCTTACTTCTTATTTGAGGTTTCCTGGTTCCTCTGCCAATGGATTCGGCCTTTTGGGATAGAGCGTCTTTGCTGATCGCTAAACAAGCCATAGAAGCGTTTGAGCTTTGATGCGTTGCAATATGGTTATATCCTCGTGTGGCTCTTACAACTGATCACTAAATTTCATTCGTTTCACAACGTCTGTCCCTCGTTTTTATGATGGTATCAGTGATTTTATAGAGAGAAGTTTAATTCTATTACTCGAATAATTTTCTTTGATGTCTTTTCAAAAGACCTTTCGCATGCTTTTTGCAAACTCTGCTGTTTAGTGTTTGGAAAGCTTGTGGCGTAGTTCGTACTTTCCGTTGCTTCCACTATGTGCATCAGCGGCTCGAAGCTCTATGATAAACCCTTAAGAAATTATGGCTAAAGCAATTTACTCTTAATAGAAAATTTTCATACATTTTATTTTTTTTTTTATAACAAAAATTTGGTTTATTTTAAAATATTAATTTTTTTTGCTTAAAGGGCTAGTGACATGTGAGTATGCCAATTTTGTTCTACACATACTTTTACTGAAGTCCGAAAAAATTAATGATCTGTTTCAAAACGGCATCTTTTTCCAACTCTCAAAGCAGCTTTCGGTAGCACAAACCTAAAAAGGGGGCTGCGCTCAGTTTATCCTTAACAATGCAAACGTTTTCCGAGCAGTTACACAACCTATGGTGAGAAACTCAAGCCAATATAAATGGTCGCCCTAGAAAATATAACGCAACCGATACCTTTTAATCTACATTTAGCACCGCCAGACCTTATGTTGCTGAAAAATTTACTTCATTATATTTGACAATTTATACTCTCTCCCTTCTCTTCTTCCTCTGCCCCTACATCTTCCTCTAACCCTCTTATTATTATTCTGCTCTTCCCTAATCCTTCAGTTGTTCTCCCTATGTACCTCCGTTGCTTACTTCCTCTTCCTGCTGCTTTAACTCTTTAACCCTGCCTCTTCCGATTCTCCCTCATTTCCTTTTTCAATTCATCTTCCTCCACCACTTACTATTTTCTCTTTCTACTTCTATTCTTCAAGTTCTCTGAGAGTGCTCATACCCTTTGAACTCTTCTTCTGTCTCTTAATCTCCCTCTTCCTACTCTACACCTACTCCATCATATATATGAACTCTGTACCAAATACTAGACTGTTGTTATATAGCCCACTTCCCCACAAATTTTTATTTTGGTCCAGTCTAATTTATATCTGCATATATTTGTGCATATATCTTTCCACACCCATGATAAATCGCAATCGAAGTCATCAACTATAAAACAACAAATGCATCAAAAATAAAATTGACTAAACTATTAATAACAAAAGCAACAACAACAAGAATAACAAACTAAATATTTAAGATGTTTTTGGCTACATTTAATGCAACTCATTTGCGCCATCAATAATCTAATTTCTCTAACTCTATGGCAGGCATAAAACCGTTGCAGCCATGTACGTAATAACATACTGGAAGCGACGCTGCAGTGAAAAAAGCACTCGGCAGAATAAACAATAGTTAAAGTGTGCTTGAACTAGTCCGAAAATGAGCAAATTAGTGAGAATTATTATTTCAGATATTTGGAGAAATTTTTATTTCAAGTTTTTATTTTGGATGACCTTGCCGTGGCTGGAATTATTATAATCTGCAGCTCCAAGACTCCAGCAAGCTAGCTTCCTTATAAAAAAAGTGTAAAAAGTCGATCACTTCGTGTTTGATCCAAGATACCAACAAGCCTCTGTGCAGCTTACAAAGTGCACTAAGTGAAGCAAGGAAATTTTGCCAAGCAGAAACTTTGAAGACTCGAGGAAAAGGATCGGACTTAATAGAAATCTTACTGAATTATATTTTTAGAGCTTTCTGAACTAGTAAGGGAATGCTAGATTTATGTCTGGCTGCTTGTATGGAAAAGATATAAGTGATTGACTAGTTGTATTTAAGATTCATTTTACTTGTAAGCTAGCTTCCAACTTCTTTGTTTACCTATGGGTTATATATACGCTGCATACATACACACACACACACATCACACGCATGCATATTTAACTGTAAATCATTAGCAGCATGGATTGGCAAAACTCGAATGCGTACCCAAGCAGTTTAGACCCACCGCTGCTAACAACACGCCACTGATTTGCTTAAACTTAACGTCATACTAGAGGCGCTTTGCTATTGTATGCGTGTGATTTATTGAAAATTAAATTTTTCAGAGCCGCTTAAAATGAAACAAAAGTGTGCAATATGAAAAAAATCTACAAAAAAAAGCCAACAAAAACACCTAAAGCACTAATGGCGCTGTTTCGCAGGTGTGTATGTGTGTGCGCGCTGTTGCGGAACAGGTGGGCAAATCAGGTAAAACTGGGCAGTTGAGTTGACCATAGGGGTTTATAACTATTTAGCTAGATATGGGAGTAGATGAAGCAGAGAGCATCCTCTTTGCCTGCGTATCCACTAACTAAAACGCCGTCTAAACATCATTTTAACTGTTTAGCGTTCAAGCAATTCGAAATTTGAGTTAATTATGTTTAGGGTAAACTTACATTTACTCACTTGTTAATGCATTGGTATTTGTGCAACATGGTATTTCTGTGTGCTTTGGTATTTGGCGCTTCGCAGCAGCAGCAGCATCAGCAAGAGCAGAACTATGCGTGCTGCTTGTCTGACACCACCGGCTTTATCCCCACTGCCTTCTTATACCGCTGTTGTGTTGAACTACTCACCTTGGCTGAGTAACATTTTGGCTAACTGGGCGCTTGTCTTCTTCCAATTTTAGCTTAATTAGCTGTACAAGCTCAAGTTACACGCTTAACAGTTCAGTTGTTGAGATTCATGGGTCAATTTTTTTTTTTTTTTTGATTTTGTTTTACTTGTTTTGTTGTTATTAATGTTAGTTGCTGCTACATTTTTTCGCTACTTGGCTGCAGGTATCATAAATAATTGTTTATACTAGTAGTTGGTGCTTTGAGTTCCTTTTTCTTGTAAGCTTTAAAGTAGTCAAAATTGACAGCACTGCATGAAATACGGAAGTTTTTTTTAATTAATACCTTTAACACTGGAAAATTAATGATTGAAAAAAATTGAACATTGAATGGTTACAGTTACATATGCATGGTTATAGGTAACAGAAGTTTGTATGAGCATGGAATCGATACATTTTTTGAAACATTTTATTTTCTTAGGCAAGTCGTGGTGTGAAGGTAGTGTTGCCGGCCTACCACACCGAAGGTCCATGGTTCGAGCCCTGGTACAGGTAACATCAAAAGTGATTTGAAAAAAGTTTTTCAAAAAACGGGGTCGCCCCTCGGCAGTGGTTTGGCAAACTCTCCGAGTGTATTTCTGCCATGACAGGCTTCTCAGCAAAAATTCGTCTACTTTGTAGATGCCGTTCGGAGTCGGCAAAAAAACTGTAGGTCCCACCAATTTGTAGGGAAAATTCAAATCGGCACACCACAAATTGGAAGAGAAGCTTGGCGCAAAAATCTCTTAGGAAGTTTATGATGATATAGTTGTTGTATATCGCGCCATAGAGAGAGAAGTATTTAGTTCCAACCTCTCTCAGATCATCTGTTATATGTGCTGATTTTAAAACGTGCAGTAGCTGCAATTTAACAAAATTGTTTTTCGTTTAGCATGGCGGTAGCGTTTTTGGTTTATAAGAAAAGGAAAATTAAAAAAATTTGGTATTATCAGCTGTAAAACCAATAACAAAATGTTACGAAACCGCACGGTCTTAACGTATAATAATCATTTTCTACATAGAAATAGAATAATATACAAAGACAAAAATCCAGCAATCATGATTTATATGTAGCCAAAAAAAATTTTACACTTTTCAAACAAAACAAAAACTCAACATTTTAAGGTGCCTAACACAATCCTTAAATAAAAATATGCTAGTACAAAGGGATTGTTGTTGTTTGAAAATTGTAAAACACATCCGAAAGCTGTCGAAGGAGCTTTTAAAATCCCCCTTCACTCTAAAATGAAGGCAACTGCATTTCGTTTTTATATCCTACTACTACACAGAGTTTTATAGTTTAGTCCGTATAATGGGGCTTACAAAGGTGTGAATTAATAGAGACAGATGTAGAGTTCTATATATCAAAGTCCTCAGAAAGAATGGAGAGGCCGATTTAGCACAGACATGGTAGTGAAATGTAAAAAAAAAATTTTATCTGACTTTAAAACTTTGTTTTTACACTTTTTTTTTAATCTGTAATTTTGAATTTAACTAATCAAACTCAATCGACTAAAAAGTTAAAAAAATTAAAAAAAAAAAATTTCAAAAAAAAAATTCAAAACTTCATATATTTGAAAAAACCAAAAAACCCGCTTCCGAAAACTTTAGGGTTACGAATACGATATCTTTAGATATATCAGAGGTATAACGCAAACAAATCTGAACACAAAATTTAATGGCGAACTTTAATTTTTTTGCATTTTAAAAATTCGAAAATTTTCTAAAATTGAAAATTAAATTTTTTTTTTTTTAATTCTTTTTTTTATACCTCTAAGTAAAAGTGCTAAAGTTCATCAAAGTTTATTCAAATCGGAAATATTCGATTCCAACTTTGTGCCGATTTGACGTGGAAGTACCTACATAGCAACACCGTTCATGAATGTGAGCCATACATCAGGAAAGGTTGGATGAGAAGCTTATAAAGCGTAATTTTTGTGCGTCTGTGTGATTATTGACGTCAAATATTTATTTTTAATCATTTTGTAAAGAACAATGATATCGTAGTCTTGTAATGTTGTTGTTGTTTTGAGCGAAAAAAAAACTCCCCGAAAGTTGTGGGGGAGTGTTTTAGAAAGTGACAGTCCTTTGCGGATATAAATCCGGTACATCCGCTATTCCCTTGCGGTACATGCCCGACTGTCGCAGGGGCTATTTGGTGTGATCAGTGCAACGCTTTAGGTCGTGTTACCCCATTCTTTCGTGATAAAGGAGAAGATTGTTAATGAGAGGTGAGTGGCATCATATTCGTAGATTAACCATGAAATTACACGTCCTTACCTTTGTGTATTTTAGTCACCTCGTCGCCTACCTCGGAAAATTCTACTGCTGATCAAAGTGCATTCTATAGAATCTTTATAAGGGAAGCATTTCGATTACAAAATCAAGCGATGAGGAATTCGAATTTCTAGAGTTTCTGATAAACGTCAGAATTTTAGAAGTATGGGATTCAGCCTACTCGGATATTTGGAAAATATTATGCTAACAACAGTCCTTCAGTCGCTGAAAATAGCACAAGTCGAATATGAAAAAGTAGATCTTGTTTCAATGCAGTTCGCTAGCTGTCTAAGTCTTTGAGTTATCGTCAACCAAAGAACTATGGTATCAAGAAAAGAAACATGAACAAATCGGAGTGTGTACAAAAAAAAAACCATTACATACTTGTTGCCAAAAGCAAATACAATAAGCGATGTTGATGGTATCAGGTGTGAATTGTATGCCCATAGGATTTGTTACGTGGACGCTAAGCGGCAAACCAAAAATAAGAATTTCACCATGAAAATCTACCAAAAAAAGAGCTAGAGGAAATAACAGAATACATTTCGGCAACAGCCAACCTAGCAAAATGTGTGCAAGTTCAACAAAAATTTGTTATTCCAAAACACGAAAGATCAACGAGCGGTACCAATTGCGGTGCCGCCGACAATGTTGATGCTGATGCGCTGTGCTGCTTTTTGATTGCTTCAAGCGGAGCGCATACAATTGCCTTGGCAAAGATCTTCATTTACGCCACACTCACGCACACAATTAAAACGCAGCCAAAATGATGGTGCGGTGCAACTGTGAGCCATAAAAGGATTGCATGCCACCAGCAATAACAACAACAACTAAAGCTGCAATGGTCAGCGGTGTAGCGAATGCCACATTCTCAACGCGCCACGCTACACTTTATCCATTTATGGGGCACGCGCTTACTTTGCAACATGCCACACGCATATTACACACACACACACTGAAACATGAGTACGTCGGCATGTGCATGACTTTTGCAATTTACGCAAGCGCTGCACAAAAGGCGCGTGCGTTTAGCTCAATGTGTTAAATGCAAGTAGAATTGCTTACTTTAAACAGGCGATTGTTGAAAGATTTTTGATTTTGTTGTTGTTGCTTACTATGCTGCGTTGTTTATGCCTTGCCTTCTGGGAGCTCAAGTGTTAATTAGTGCCAACAGCTAATTGCTGTGTGCGCTTTCGCATATACTTGAACCATCTCGACTTTCTGTCGTCTGGTTTACACACACATACCTAAACACATACACACACACTTACGATTTAAGCATCACATATGTGTAAGTATTTAAGCATTTTTCCAAGTGATTTGCGGTTTGCTGTCAATTCCGTGTATTTAATTGACATTCAGTGTAACAAGTGTGCGTGAGTGCGAAAGCCCACAAAAGATTCAAGCAACGAACCCGCTGCATTGTAGGTATAAACCGAGTATTGATAAATGTCAAGTGCATAAATATCACGTTTATACCCATGGTGGTTGGCAATTTCTCGGTGTGCATACGCGTGTTTGTTCAATGAATATGCATAATAATTGACTAATTATGTTGTGCGATCTTCTAAAAAAAGCAAATAAATAAATTTCTTTGAATATATTTTTCTTAGTTTGGTTAAAGTACCAGCAAATTGAAAAATGATGGTATTAGTTGGCAACCTTAGGTTTTGGTCTGGTCCCTGAAATATATTGTTTCAAATAATGCCTTGGCTGGAGGCTCATATTGACACGTCTCATTTGATTTTCTTTTTTTTTCAATTTCAAATGAGTGGCAACCCCGTAATAACATTCTAAGTGGCAATTCTTGGGTAAAAGAGCTTACATTGTAGCAGACAACCTATATACACAAATTCATAAAAATGTCGAGCGGTCGATGCCGCTTAGCTAGTGTTTCTAAAAAACCTCCAATCAATTGGAAAGTCGGTCATACTTCCTCCCTGAGAGCACAAGACAACACAAAGAAATTTATGAGTAGTCGGAGGTACCAAGAAAAGGACCCAAAGTTTTTATTAACAAAATTCAGCTAATGATGGTTGTAACTTACCAAACTTTTCTAAGAACCAAGGGTCACCTGAAGACCGATGTCCAGAAAGTAGTTGGTTTATGAAGCAAGAACTTCTCTACCTTTTAAACAAATTGTGGAAGTCCAAAAATGCTATCAATTTGCTTACTCTTTTTTTTTTTTGCTTTCACCGGTTAATGTCGTTTAGAATAAAATATAGGCCTGGGGATAACCGTGCATTCTTATTATGTAGCTTGGCTCGCGTTTCGGATGTCATATAGGTTATATATGAAATGAGTCGAGCCACGCCCTGAAGCAATAAAAAAAACTCCAACTCGTCATAACTCTGTAATTTTTTCTTCAGATTAATTTTATTTTCATGTGCGACCCTTTATTTTTCAGGTGATGTTAAATTCGCTTGATTCAAATTCGGTATTTTTTGTTTTTGCATTTTTTTAATATTAATATAATGAGTAAAATTTTTTGCTTTTTCATAAACTAATGAAAACTTATTCTCACTCAAATCATCATATCTCAGCTTGTACTAATGATACAGACTTCATCTTAACACCATTTGAAAGTTAAAGAATCAAGCTTCACACCTTCCTGTATATATTTTATAACTTGCCCTTCATAAAATTTTTTTTTACCAAATTGATTTTTAAAGTAAAATTTCACAGCGAAAACAGAACGGCTTCACTGTTCAGGCCATGTTGTGCGATTAAACTAACATGCTCCATCCCAGAAGAAGAGAAAGACCAACACTCTGATGGAAGAACCAAGGGGAGTTTGACTTGAGATCCTTTGGTGTATACAATTAGTGCCAGTTGGCAGAGCGTAGAAAATACAGGTGAGCTATGTTGATTTATTTCATGGTACTGCAAAACTGAGCTTTTATAATTTAATCCTAGTCTTTTATTTTCTAAAATGTAAGGGTTTTCGGCTTCCACTAGATCTTTAGGCATAAATAAGCTGGGCCTACAGTTGAAAACGCAAATGGATGCAAGATACGAACAATGACGATATTCAGAAATCATACGTTCACATTCGACCACAAATCATTATATTTGTTTCACACAAACAACAACAACGCATTAACAGTTATTAGGAATGTTGCACATGCCAATTCTCTCCACCCCAAAACCCTAATGCGAAACTAACATTTTTATGTATCGATGTAGGTATGTGTAATACACATTGTGTATGGATAAATGAACGTGCAATATTGCGCACATAAAGAATGTTGCAACAAAATGTTGTCCAGCCCAAATGACCACAAATGAAATATATAAATAGATAAGCCAGAAAAAAAAATGTATGTGAATTGAACTATGAGATAGCACAAGAAAATTGATCGAAGTAACCACCGAAAGAGCAACAATTGCATATGAACGCATGAACAGCAATCGCAAGGGAGGTGAACGAAGGAGCGCGATGAAGCAGCGATCGAAAGATCAATCGATCGATCAGTAAAAGCAGCAAAGCAACAAAAAAGCTTCACATAACGTAGCGCATCTTCACCCAACGACGCGCTGCATTATTGTGCACAGAGAAATATCAATATGCTTAAACAAAAACAAAGCAACAGCAACAAACGCAATTAAGCAGCAAAGGCAATCTTCACGAGTCCATGTGCACTCTGCACATATAACAACCGCCGTTCAGTTCAATGAAGGGGCGGCAGTGTACATATTGACATGAGCAAGTGCATGCCAATACGAGTGCCATGCAGCCAACACATATGCAGTGAGTGTGGTTGAGGTTGTTTGCATTTTATATGAGCGCGTACACTGCACATTAGGTCACGTGTGGTTTGTGACCTCTATGACCATATTTTGCATTACCTTGCACACCACCTTGCGCTCGCCAGTGCAGCATGGCAAAAGGTGGCCGAATGCGCGTAGTTGCTCGATTGGCTGGCTCGACAGACTGTCAGACGGAATGGTAAGCCACGCGCGTGTACACTTACCGTTTTCTAGCATGCCACTTGGATTTATTGTTATACCCAGTAGTGCAAGACCCTGGAGGTGAACAACTTTATACAAAACAAGATTTTTTATGCTATGAAGATAGACAAATAGTATTTCGCATATATGGTTGTCAAAAGACTAAGCACCGAAGCAGTCCGTCAATGTAGTAGACACTCTTTTTTGATATTGAAAAGTTTCAACATATTAAAGGTGGAGGGGTTTATTGATAAGAAGGGCAAGCTAAAGAAGACCATAATATTCTAGGGGTGGTCAGTGAATGTAGACATGCGCTGAATGAACTGCAGTGGAAGATCTATCAAAACTCTGTTAGAACTTAATGGGTTGACGTTTTGGAAATAGCATTTGGTTCCACGAGTTCCCTAGGAGCATTACGATATTGATCCCGTCAGTATCAAATTAGACAGAACTTATTTGGTCCCTTATGAACTAAAGGTAGCTTTCCTTTGGTTTAACAAGCAGGAGCTGCCAGACGATAACAAACCGGGAAGAATGGAATTCTCCACATATGATTTCTCCCCGGACATAGACTAAAAAGGTTTAGCCATAAATAAAAAAGTAACTAATAAGAAACCCCATCTACTGCGAGTGTAATTGTCTAGGTCTGCTAGTTGCATTAAAAGTGGAGAACAACCTGACCGGGCACAAAAGGGAGACAGTGTATCTACGCATAGCTCTGCTTGGATATGAAATATTGCTGTTGTTGTTGTAAGCACGAACAAAATTTCAAGGCTATGTCGTTTACTGGCCAACATTTCTTGGCATGAGGAAGAGGGTTTTTTTCATGGAAAGGTAGAAGCGCTAAGCGGTCATGTGAGGAATCGTTAGTAGTCAGTATGCGTAAGCGTGCGAGATTGGCTTGTGTGTAACACTGGAGGGTCATACAAAATTCTATTGAGTTTTAGAATTGACCTGTTTCACCAGGAATTTACAAACTACTCGTGTATCGAAAATAGCCATGCGGTTTTCTATTGGCTTAAATTGCATGGACAATGAAACGGTGATAGCTGGTGAGAATTAATTTTTGGTAATTTAGGGGCAGTGTAGTT
Organism: Merzomyia westermanni; assembly: GCA_949987695.1. Lineage (NCBI taxonomy): Eukaryota > Metazoa > Arthropoda > Insecta > Diptera > Tephritidae > Merzomyia > Merzomyia westermanni. The sequence continues at coordinate 143,563,531 of OX465291.1, read as the reverse complement.
CGTTCTGATGTCGTCATCTGCAGAAGAACAGAAAGAGTTAATGCATGCTTAAGACCCACTTCTCAAATCCCACAAACAATTCTTCTGAAAACACTGTTCATCAAAATCACGTATCCTTTTTGGTCCACAAGGTTATTTTTTGCTGGAGAGCAAGCCTTTAGCATCAGCTGCACGTGGAGGATATTTATTTTGCTTGTTCGAGTAGCGAAAAAAATACTTTCCGAAGATTTTGGAGATTGTTATCGAAATGAAATTCTTTGAAAGAGTTCAATACGGCTCTAGCACCCTCATGTACGTCGCCGACTGTGGCGTGAACGACTTGATACAAGCACGTCGATTATTCAGGCAATCCATAAGGAGTTTGAAGGAGACACCAGAGCTCTCTTTCTGCCTATTTCGGGTGTCCGAATACTTGAATATACAAGGAAAGTAATGCCTGATGCGCAGTCCTTTTATTAACCATTATTGGGTATAACATCTTTTATTACACCCGACCGCAGTTATTTCCTCTTCTTCTGGCTTGGTATTTCTTACGGTTGTATCGTGTATTTAGCTGCGTTCGAACGCCCAACCGTTACCAATGCGAAAATTGCTGTGCCACAAAAATGGTCAAAAATTCAATGGAATCTGATGTTGCTGTTTCTCTTGTTGTTTTCCGCCTCTTTGTTTTTGCTGCAACGTCTGCGTAAAATCGACAAAATTGTGCGACAGGTGAATTGCACTGTTCACCCTCGCCTAGGTTGCTCACATCCACACACACAAGTACTCACACGCGCCACTCTACCAAACAGCCAGCAAGCCTGCGTACGTTTATTCACTGCTTCATTTTTAGTGCTGTCAATGCAAAGCTCGTGCAAAAGCCATCAGTGGCCAACGATCAGCAAAAGCAACGGTCAATTGAGCTACAGCAAACAGTCTTAATGCACAGTGCATAATGTTGTTGTGTGTTTTTGTAATGTGTTTTTAGTATAGCGTTTGTCGTCAAACGTTGCAGATATCAGTCGCCAACATCAGCGTCATCACATTCATCGCTAGCAAATATCGATATGAGTTGCCCCATCATTGACTTGAATGTATGCAATAGTTTGTGGAGAGTTCAAAGGCAGCAAACAGGCCATCAGCTCAAGCGCATCCAAAGTGGCGGTGGACAGTTGGCAGATAAGCTGCATTCAGCTGCAAACTTGCCATGCATGTGTGTTGGCTTAAGCTTGGGCTCTTTGCATTCGACTTGCCATCTTGTAAATATAAGTATTAGGATTTTTTTTTTCAACTCTTTGCTTTTGCCAATTTTTCCAATTTTCACTGCTACGCCTGCTTTATTTGGCTGGTCATTTGATGACCAATTCGATTAGGTTTTCATATGAAGTTATGCCGCAGACAACACCTATTTTTTGATGGGACAAAATGAAAAACAAGAGACTAGCAAAAACAATGGGCAAAAGAAAAGTTTTGGCAGAAAATGAGGTTTGGGATGTTTTTTTATTATCAGAATGGGCAAATTATTCAAGAAAAATATATAAATAAATGTACATATACACCGTTAAAAATGTTTGCTTCAATTTTAAGATATTTAGCAGTTCGAACCATTTTTCAGACTTTTTTGTAGTAAACTGAAACCCTTTTAACGCACTTGTTTGCTTTGGTTTAGGTTAAGACCTTAACTGCTTGCGAGGCCGAAAATCTTAAGAGTAGTTAGAAAACTAAGATAACAAGCTTAGAGGTGCTGCAGTTATAAGCAGCATGAATTATTAAAAATTTGTTCTTAACCTTTTCCAGTTATTCATTTTTCCGAAAAAACATTTTTGGTGGTTATAGCCAGATCTGTTAAATTCACATTAGAATTGAGTAATCAATTGACTTGATGGCTCTTTCCAACAGTAATTATTATTTTAATTATTTCCAAAAATCCGCAATTACTTACTGATTACCATTAAAACGAAATCAAAGATAAAAATAAAAAATTTTGGTTGTTTTTTATTTTTGATTTTTACACGATTATTAAAATAATTTTTTTATGAAAAACTAATCAGCGAATCAAAGCCAAGAGTAATAAAAAAAATTTTCGGCAAGTTGATTATCAGGAACAAAATCAAAAAATAAAAAATTTGGATTATTTAAAACTTTTTTTTTCTATATTTTTTTTTTTTTTGTTTTTTGCTTATTTTTACTTTTTTTTTTTACGATTATTTAAATTTTTTTCTTTTAATGAAAAATTAATCAACCATCCAAAAATAATCGGAAAAAATAAAAAAAATATCGATTATTTTACGATTATTTTTGATTTTTTAAAATCATCATTAAAAAACGAAAACATTGGGTAGTCGGCTTAGTATGCTTTTCCAAAAAACCCGGCAATCAATATGATTAGTAACCATTACTGCCAGGTCTGGTCATTTCTAGAATTCGGCTTATATACAAAAGAAGCGCCTAAAATTATACACTATAATATTTATAACTATGTTCAGCAGCGAGTTTTCTAGCAAGATGCTTCCGTTCATTAGTCCCCGTTTAGGTAATACGTCCTTTCTGGCTTATTTCAATGAAGTTATAACATATATAAAATGTACATGTTTATGAAGGAAAATGTTAGAATTACCAAAAAATACTTAAACTTGCTAAGTTCAAAAAATTTAAGAAAAGTTGTCAACTTTATATCTTTCATTGAAAATTAAAATTTCACTAAATTTGGTGTTTTTGTTCTGCTGAAAAATTTTGTTTAGCACAGTAAGAATCTTTTAACGTGGTCTGAAGTCTTATTAGAAAACTAATAGCAGCACAATTTACCTTGTACAAAGCAAAATACTCGATTGGGCATCGGGTTCATCACCACATCCTTTAGGTCATATCCTTCTTGCCGAAATGTTTAGATAAGCGCTCAGTGGAACTTCTTGGAGTTACATTTGACCCCAATGATGGTGCTTAGACAGGCCCTTGTATGAGAACAGCGCAGGCAGCAGTACTGAACATTGTAAACCATCGTCTTCACTTCACCAGTATGTTGAATGAGAGAGTCTAATAACTGCATAATTTTTTTCATCGCGTCTGGAATCGATTTAAGTAAAGCAGTTTCGATGGGCCGTCCTTTTTAAAATCATAATAGTGGCTTCAATCAAAATTTGTTTTAGTGTTAATCGCCCAATCTCCAATACTTCCAGGCCTTTTCCAACTTATTTTATCACTCGAACGGATGCACGTACTAATTTGGCTCAATTGTTTTCTTTTTAACGCTGATAATTTCGATGCCGCATTTACCCACTAAACGAATGCAAATTACTCTATCTATTAAACTGTCAACGATTTCTTTCAGCTGTAAATTCATTTGCACATACGCACAACTAGCACGTTTGTCGCTTAAATCTTTTGTTTGCGGTCATTTTCAAATTTATTATCGCCGAACAGGTGAAATTTCCACACAAATATGCAATTATATGACCGACAATATGGGAAATTAATGCGCTTAGTCGCTGCATTATAAGCGCATAGGTCAACATACCAACAAACACATATGCATAGGTATCTATGTAAAGTTTTCGTTCGCACCTTCATCTAACTCATTTGCGTACACACCTTGCACTCTGTTATTGAGAAAGATGACCGTTACAACCATTTCGATTTGTTGACGATTTATTTACGTGCATTAAAAACCGCATTTGACTGCTATGAAGTGTAAGTTTTGCGCAAAGTGCCGTGTATTACTGGCTAAGAAAATTCGCGCAATTGTGGCGCTCAGTTAAGTAATTATTTATGAAATATGTAAAATGGTTGTTCAGAAAGCGGCTTTTAGTGTGGTTGGGGCGTTTAATGTGGTGATAAATATTTGGCATTTCATTTAACAACACACCTGAAAAATGTTTTGAAGCATTTCTTCTATTATAAGGAGCAATTAATACAAGTTTTCACTTATTGGCTTTAGTAACATTAGAGTACACCACTTATTGGCTTTAGTAACATTAGAGTATTCAACCACAAAAGCGGTAGAATAAGTTTATATTAGTCCTTCATATTAACCTATGTTTACAAAATCAGCTAAAATTGTTATTTTATTTTATTTTTTGTATTTGTTTTTTTATTTTTTTATTTTCTTTCATTTTTCTTTATTTTTTTCTTTCATTCTTTTCATTAAATTTTTTTTATTTTATTTTATTTTTTTTTATTTTTTTTTTTTGTTTTACTTTATATTCATTTAATTTTTTTATTTTATTTTATTTCCTTAAGTTTCATATTTTTTATCTTATTTTATTTGTTTTGTTTTATTTTATTTTCCTTCATTTCATTTTGTTATTTTATTTCTTTTTATTTTGTTTCATTTAATTTATTTATTTTATTTAAATTTTTTATTTAATGTAATTTTTTTTATTCTTCTTCTTTTGTATTTTTTTACTTTATTCATTTTATTTTTTTTTTGTTTAATTATATTTTCCTTTGTTTAATTTTTTTATTTTATTTTATTTTTTTTTTTTATTTCTTTTTATTTTGTTTCATTTAATTTATTTATTTTATTTTATTATTTTTACCTTTTTCTTTTTAATTTTTTTACCTTATTCATTTTATTTTATTTTATTGTATTTTTAATTTTTAACTTTCTTAAGTCTTATTTCATTTTATTTTATTTCTTCTAATTGCATATTTTTTATTTTATTTATTTTTTTTATTTTGTTTTATTTCATTTTATTACTTAATTTTTTTTTGTTTTAATTTATTTCCTTCCATTTATTTTTTATTTTATTTCATTTTATTTTATTGATGTTTTATTTCTTTTTCATTTTTTTATTTTGTTTTATTTTACTTTGTTTAATCTTCTTCAATTTAATTTTTTTATATTTTATTATGGTTTTTTTAATTTTATTTTATTGTTTTTTTATTTAATTAAAATTTTTTTTTTGTTATTTGATTTTATTTTACTTATTTTTTTTTTGATGTTATTTTATTTTTTTTTACTTTATTTTCGTTTATATTTTTTTTGTTTTATTTTATTTATTTTATTTAATTTCATTATATTGTATTCAACTGACTTTTTCTAATTAAAGACTCGGGCAACAATCAAAGGTGGGAAGCGAAACACTCCCTGGTGAAAGGAATTACTTTGTGACCTTAGATCCTCTAGTAGGAAGCTTTTTAACAAAGCCAGGAGCAGCAAACTGCCCTCTGACTAGGAGCTCGACAAAGTGGGCAGGATATTTACAAAGCAGAAATCAAGAGGGACTCCCGGCGAGCCTTCTGCGAAAATGTGGAAGGGATTTTGTTGTTGTTGTAGCGACAAAAACACTCCCCGAAGGTTTTGGGGAGTGCTGTAAAACTGGCAGTCCTTGGCCGGATATGATTTCGGTACGCTCTGGTACTCCCTTGCGGTACTGCCCTACTGTCGTGGTAGCGATTTATGACCAGTTAAACCTTCTAGGTCATTTCACCCCTCTTTCCGTAAGGAAGAATAAGATGGGTAATGAGAGGTGAGAGGCATCATATCCGTAGATCAACCATCGAGTTGCACGTCATTACCTTTGTGCATATTAGTCGCCTCTTACGACAGGTATGCCTACCTCGGGCATATTCTAAACCCCTAACCCGCAGGGTTATGTGGAAGGGTCTTATGATTCTACAAGACTCTCTACAGAAATGCTGCTCCACTAAGGTATTTGATGTCTATTTGCGGGAGATCCCGGTTTTCGGTTACCCGACGTAAGTATGCTCACTAATTTTGTGTTTTTCTATTCCTATTGCCACTTCTATGACAGTTAAAAGCCATTGATAACACCAAAGGTATATAATTTATTATAATAACATAACTTGAATGCATAGAAAATTTCATGTTTTTCTAGTAAATCGAATTTAACAACTCATTTCCGCTTATTTAGCGTGATTTACGTGCCAAAAATAAGACGCAGTCTCATTTAATGCCCTAAAAATCTGTTTAACATAACGCGCGAGCGATTAAAATGCCATCAACTAGCGCACAGCACAGGCCAAATAGATTTCTATTTGATTTTGGCATTGAACACATGGAAAGTATTGGACGCTTGCACGCAATGATTAATTTTTATTATGCTAAATTCGCAAAATTGTTTCAAAATGTTCGTTAAGTAGTTAGTAATTTTAGCTGGATTTTTATGCTTTGTAGATAGTCATGGCACGTGCTTGCGTGTGGGAAGCAATCATTTGACGTGTGCTTTGTTAAAGTCTACGATTTTAAATGATGGCAAGCAAGGAGTGAAACCGAAACCCTAGAGTTTGAGGTCGCTTTTTTTTTTGAAACTGAAACCGTTTTATTTATTTTAAAAATAATGAATGCTAAAACTTTTTTACCATCAATATTTCGTTTTCCAGAGTGACAAGAGTTAGAAAGTGAAATAAAAAATGAGATTGCTAATAAGTGGAAGAGCGAGTGAGCGGCACAAGGAGTGGGACGGAGACGTAGGGCCAGTGAAATAGGAAAGGGTAAAGGTGATGAGGTGTGATACGGACAAAATGTTATTTCTATAAGTCGGTAGAAGTATTCCATAGGAATTGCTGATGGACGCCAATGTCTGAGCTGAATGAGTAGAATACTTGGGTATGAGTAAAATCTAAAACTAAGCCAGGGGTAAGAGCAATTCTGTGTTGTTGAGATTAAGAGATTTTAAGTACAGCAAAGTCGAAGCTGATTCGATAATCTTACGTAACTTGCGTTGTCGTTAAATTCAATTAATTTCGATTCGAACCAATGCTGGTATACTTTCAAACCCAGAATCGAATCACTTTTAAAACCAAAACCATAACCAGCACATTATTTTGAATCAGTTGCATGCCTTGATACAAACTAACTTATAAACTCGATTTAATAGCAATTAATAAACTTTTGTTTACAGATAAAAATTTAAAAAGCAACTTAAATATAAGGAATTATTGTTGATGAGTTAATAAGACTTAAACATGCTAGATGAATTGCAGAGTAATAAATAGGATTTTTTAACTTTTTTAGTCTTCCGCGATGACGAAATCAGCTGAAAACTCTGCTACGGAAATCCATTGAATATCAATAGTTTAGGTCGTAGATATATCTTTCATGTTGATGTGAGAAGAAGGAGAGATAGCCCTGGCTCCACTGGATAGACCAAGTGATGCGAATGAATTAAAATGCCCGCCGGTGGAATCAGAGGAACAGTGTGACCATGGATAGACCATGCAGCTAAGGATTTGAGGTCCCCAGCAACTTCCAGTTGACGCTAGTTGCCAAAACGAAGAAGCAACTGACGCAGCAGATGCCCCGATTTTTCATTTGCTGTCAGGAAATAATTTGTCTTGTCTTCTTTTACAACAATATCCAATCCAGAGACGGCAGAACATGCGGCGCAGTTTGGTTGTAGTTGTACGCTTTTGTAAGATATTATAACTGTACTTTTTATGATTTTTCGTACGTAGTGGTGGGATACACAATAGCTGATATATTGGTAAAGCTACAGAGACGGTATAAGACATCACTAAGCGACCACATGAGGCTAAGTTTCAGCGATAACCTTTTTGAAAGTTCATCACTGACCTTGCAGCATTACCTAACCGAGCCCAAGTTCTTATTGACAGATTTAACCTATCAAGAAACCCGGAAATTGCAGCCCTAGACAAAGATTGGTGCCATGCAGAGGAAGCTTAAGATTGTTTTTTTGATTTATGTATGTACGGTTGGGAGGACTGGTCATTTAATTTTTATAATTTAAAATTTAAAACATTTTGCTATTTGCTTACTTACGCTTCCAACAAAGTATTTCAACACATATTTCTCTTACATCAAATAAAAATCGAGTTTGTTGCTTAAGTCTTTCATTTACAGCGGTAATGCCAGCCAACTAGTGAGACGGAACAAAGCAAAGGCGCAACAAATTAAATTAAGCTGTAAATTGTCACCTGCTGCTCTACACTTGCAACTAAAAAAACAAAAAAACAATTCATCGGTTAGACAGGCAACAGACGAACAACAAGCAACAATTTTTACAAAACATTTGATTGTATGTTTGTAACCACTTACATGCCAACCACCAATCGAAAAAAGTAGATAAAAAAGTGGTTAGTTTGGTATGGAGAGGATACCTTTCTAACCCAGTTGAAATTGCTTCTACGTATGGGTTTGAGGTCGGAAAGCTTGCATACTTTTAGGCATTTGCTGTTTTGTTAAAAATCTAATAAATATGCATTCTCTGCCAGCCATTTCTAACAACTTCTGTCACGGCGTATCCCATGTATTACCCATTTTTTTACCCACATGTGTGGTTCGTGCGACTCAGTATTTTTCCAGTTTTCTACCCATTGTAGGTCGCCAGCGTTGATGTTGGTATTCAGAAAAAAAAATTGAGAAGGTGTTGGAATCCAAGTTTTTGTCTCGACGAAAGTGGTTAACCATGGTTGGTGGGGTTTTTGCTAAGTTATTGCAAATGTTTCTTTTATTGTTGTTGTTGTGCTGCTCTCACCATTTCTTGTCTGGCATTTTTATGTGTCTCGCGTATTTAACACCTGATTCAGTTGTAAGTTGCAAATCACCGACGAAACAAGCAACACCTACAGGTTGCTAGATATACAAGGAAAGAGGACAAGAAAAAACAACAAATTTAATAAAAGCGTTGCTAGCTATTAAAACCAACAACAAATGTAACAACATCAATTGCTTGCTGTGCTTCTGCAAAAGCTGTGCACACAATATTGTCGCGTGTCCTTTGTGCATAATTTTGAATGGAAAATTTGTGTCTCAACACGCTAGCAACATTTCGCTACTAAGCAATTCAAACACATACGTTTTTTGTAGTTTTCTCAGCTGTTGGCAGCAAAAGCACTTGTCGTTTTGAGTGCGCGCTACAATAACTTTTTTTAAAGAATCACTTTTTGTTGTTGCTTTCGGTTGTATTTGTGTGTAGAGTAGTTTTAGATTTCTTACTGCCACTGTCAACATATATTGTTAGAAACTCTCTTTCTCGCTCGTTGGCATGCAATTGTTGTTGTTCTAAAAGCATACAATAGTGTCTTCCTGCCTTTTTATACATCTCAGTCAAATTATTTGTCACAGTCTGTTGTACATCAGCAATAGAAGACTAAAGTGAAGAGCTAGAAAATATTTAGATGGCTTGAATTTCAAATAATTCCGCTTCGTCGAGCGGAAAACAGGGCCGTAGCTAGACTTAAATTTAAGGTAGGGCAGCGTTGGTTTAAAGTAGGGCGGAAGTAAATAATGTGTCACAATTAATCTGACATCGAGGCATGGCTTCTATGTAAACACGCCTCCTTTCATATAAAAAAACATATCATACAAAATGTCTCCTTCGATTATTCAATACCTAAGAGAGCTATGATCTTTAAATTTGGTATGTGGGTCGCCTGTAGGCATAGTATATGTCTACTAGTAGCGCAACTTACTCCGAATCTGCACACACACACAAACCACACAGAGTGCGTTGTATGCAATAATAAAAAAATCAAATTTAAATACTGCAATATTGAACGGGAAGACATAAAACTTCCAAATTATTGAATATAAAGCAATTATAACACGTTATCAGTTACTATAGAATGTATATTTCAGTTTAAATTGAAGTTTTTAGTTGCAGTTTTTACTTTTAAACAACTCTGAACGCGAATTCCTTCATTACACTCTCTTGGAGTACATTCATCCACTGCCTTCCACTCCGATTCGCAAAAGAAGATGCCAAACTAGTACGGGTAAACAATGCCTATAGGTATGCACGCAAGGCAAGGTGAGAAAAAAAACTCTCGAAAACGATAACCATAGAAAATTTAGACACCTCATTTTTCCATCGAGTAAAATGTTTTAGATTAGCACACAGCCTTAGAAATCAATTCCGCGCTTTTGGTGTTGTTCGCTCACAGTGAGATTGGTTTTTGTCAGAAAAGTGCCGGAATGAACCATTCCTTTAACCAAACTACAAAAATTTGATGGTCTTATTTAATTATATCTGTGATGCAGGGTGGATTATCCATACCATACATTTCAACCGCAATAATTTTTTATCTCAAACTATGACAAAAAATTTAATTATAATAATTCATCTCACTTCTTGGCCTTTTTAAGGTAGGGCATTCTAATTTTAAGGTAGGGCATTGCCTCACAATGCCGCCCCCATCCTCCCTAGCTACGGGCCTGTCGGAAAACTCCGCAAATTGAGTTTATCTACTCTCTGCTGTTTTTTTAAATCGGCTTCTATTCCTATCAAAACGGAATTCTGAGAGCTCCACCTCGTTTACAGTACATCAACAAATCTCGACAGACATTACTTTTTTAGCGATAACTGTCCCTTGGAAGGCCAAGTCATTCCAATCGAGTTTTTCCCACTCCTTCATTAAATTTTCTCTGATCTTTCACAGAGCTATTTTCTCTAAAACTCCAAGCGTCATCCATTATTTAGACACCCTCAGTGACTCTTTTCAGACCATATATCATGAAAGTTTGGAGTCAGTCTAAAGTGGCACATTCCATTTTTTGATTCACATTACTTTCAGTATTAAACCTGTTTCCCAAATAGGCAAAGTGCCTTGCAGTTTCAAATTTGTATTCTGGGGACACTGCGGTGGCTGGCGCCGCGTCTTTACTTGATGAGAGTGCAATAAGCGGTTTAGCTCTGCTCCTAGAACTATATTCTCCAGCGCCAATTAAAAAAATAATTGCTCGGAGATGTGATTCCGAATCCTGTTATATTAGAGTAAAGTATAGAGAAGTCCATAAGGAGTCCTACCCGATTATATGAGAGAGCCTAGAGGAGCCCTAAATATAAACCTTTTTTATGTATTTTACGTAGCACTTTTCTGATCCTAATACGTTTCGTTGAGAGCCTTTTAAGAGACTCTCTAAGAGGTTGAGCGCACTAGAGTAGTAAGAGGGAACCACTCTAGTTGGCTCGGGAGTGAAATGAACACAGTTTAAAGTTCTTCAAAATTTTCAGAATATATTTTAATTATGAAATCCTATTTAAAATATATTAATATCTCTCATATTTCGGTTTATGTATGCTGCTCACGGAGCCACCTCCTCCTACAACACACGCACCAATACCACCACTATTACCACCGCCAATAGTGTTCGATGAAATATTTCCGCTGCAAGTGTTGTTGTTGTTACCACTGCTACTATACGATGAGCTATTATTGCCGTTATTATTGTGACCACCATTGTTGCCTGAGACACTATTATTACTGTTGCCGTTGCCATTGCCGCCAACTCCCCCACCACCTCCATCAGACAAAGTGTAAACTTCGTAGTCTACGACAGTGAAATTATAATCACCAAATAGTGTCATATACGAGGCATTAGGACCATCATATGAATGCGGCAAGTTTGAATAGGAATCCATATTTGTGTTGGAGTTATTTGCGACGAAAAGATCTGCACCGGCACCAAAAATCGGACCGCAACTATTAAGTAAAGCAGAAAAAAAGATACATATTTTCCAAAGTGGTTCAAACATATTTAGCTACACTCACTCGGGATGATAACAGATGGCATAGGGTTTCTTGATTATATCAAACTTCACCGGTGGATCTCCACCGGCCGGATTCAGTGCGAATAAGAATGCACGCTCTGAGTGTATATAGCCACCTTTTCGACTGGTTTTAGCCCATGCAACATCTGTATATCCGCCGCTTAGTTCACCACGAGAACCCTGTAAGTAGAGAAAGTGTTCATTTTGTTTATAGCTTTTTATAACTACAGGTGTAAGTATATATTTTCTTACGATGCCAATAACGAAGCAGGGTGCCACACCATCACAATAGCGATGAAAAGCGCTAGATGAGTAGCCATGCGTTGAGGCGCGAAAAACCAAGCGCCATGATTGTTTGGGCATGCCGTACCTAGAATTGGGAGAAATTTCAATAAGCACTAGTTCAACAAATTGTAATATGGTTTTTATGTGGTGATTAAGGGTTGTTCCTGTAAAATCAAGAAAAGAAAAATGTATATTGACTTTGGAGGACTTTCTATAATTCGCTGAAGTAAATTCCCTTACTCCGGAAATTCCAAGTCCAGCTTAAGTGTACAACCGGATGTTGTGGTGAGTTTCATCTATCTGCTCCACTCATCTGAGAATCTTTAAAACCATTATTAATTTCCACTTTATACTCGTAAACTTTTAAATTACCACTTAAGCCATACAATATAGCTGGGACTATTACAACAAATACTTTAACTTTTAGGCTTAAGTAAGCTTTTGAAACGCTTTTATTACTCTAGCTACTCTAACCAAATTGCAGAATGCTTTTAACATATATCTCAATGCCACCAACATACAGTACTGGTTGGGACCATACCGCGTGAATGCCGAAGGAATCACTAACTGACGCCCAAGTAATCGAAAACCAACTGAGTTAACTTCATCTCTGTGATCGCAGCGAGTTCTCTTTTAGCCCTCTTGACCCCCTTCTAATGACTATACCACGATATAAGAAGTCATGAGCCAAAAAGCCTTTTCATTGCAGGGATACACCCTGAGGATACTTGAAACAGGGACCTTTCCATATAGTAAGCCAGTGCTATTTATGCTATCACCGCCCTTATTACATATATACAATTCTTACCATCCATTCAAAACACTTTGCAAATGTAATTTGTCGTTTCGTAACAATTGCGAACCAGGAAACATATTAACAGTCAAGCGTGGCTGCAAGCGCTTATCATCTTCGGTCATGCCAGGTATAGATGGCATCATTTGGCTGCCTCCGCCACCGCTACCAGCCGTACCGGCATTTTTATTCGAATGCAAGGCCGCATAACGATAACGTTCTAACGAAAGTTCCATTGGCACAGCACCCGTAGGTTCTACCTCCTCCGCAAATACTTGACTATCGATTAACAACAAACGTACATGACACATAACACCCGACAAGTGTTGACAAACGCGTGCACGCTCTTCTTCCGTCCAATGGGCGGTGGGTTGTGTGACGCCAGCTTGATTTTTAGCCCAAGCGAGTACGCAGCGCCAAACGTCTTCTTCTTCGAGGCAAAACTGTTTGAAAGTGTGCCAAAGAAAAGATTTAAAATTTAATATTAATATTTAGGAATACTTACGTAATCTGATGAGATAAGTTTGACTAAAGCGTCCTTAGTTAAGTTCAAGAAGGCGTTAGTCTTGACACACTCGCCCGCATTCTCACCAATGTAAATTATACAGCGTTCCATAAACGAGGCAGCACATTTGGCACCTGGAAAAGTATTTTACATTTGAAAATCAGTGATTTCTGTATTCAGCTATTTGCATTTAATAATTACACTATAATAGAGATTAAAGGTGTACCTTATTAGTATAAGTATTATTATTATCATTGTAGCAGTACATTGCCGTTTAGTCGACGCATCCATTTATGGAATGCGATGGACCAAACAGTGTGTTACTGATGCTGAAAGCTTTTTGCCAGATAGGAATCCGTTGTAGCGATTTCGCTGACCCCCGGCACAGGATCGATGTGGTTTTTAGTCATCTCTTACGACTGCCAGTGGTTCGCTTTAGGTCTGACACAACGGGCCCATTAGTGGCCTAAGTGTCTGGCTGTTACCTTGCGTTTCAGCGTAGTCCTCACAACCTAACCGATACTACGACAGGCATACCTACCTCGGGCATATTCTAACCTACTATCCCCCATTTTGTTGTTGTGTATCTCTTCAACTACATCAAATTACAAAGGATTTAAACTTGCCCAGTGCTAGATGTGGCTAGCTTTTAATTAACACTTGCTGATTTGATTTCTTTTTACATATCTCACTTTTATTTTTACACATTAAATGGAATATAAGTATGCATCTTAAATATTGAGTTACAATTCGTTTATAAACTAGCCTAGTTTAATAAGAAAGAAGTTCATGCATTCATCTTGCCAGTAAAATGCTGAGTTGTCCGTGCCAGACAAACAGTTCAAGTTAAGTAATTTAAATTTATATTATTTCAGTTAATTAATGCATGTTACGTAGTCTTAAGTTGTGGTCCACAAGTTTCATTTATGTACGGTTTTTTATTCTACTGCAAATCGCGCTTTCTCAGCGCCAATAGCACATAACCTCACTTTTATGTGGCGCTCCTCCTACAACTGCCGCTTAATCCTTTGATGGGCTTACATTTTGTATCAACGTTATATTATCACCCTTGAGCATAATGCGTCCAAGATTCTTGCGTGTGCGTGTTTTCACCCATACTTCCTCGGCATCGTCCAGCACAAGATTCATGTATTCATCAAAGCCAACGATGTGTCCCTCAATGCGCAACGAAACGTTTTCATACAACCATACCTGTACACGCGAACGATTTTGCAGGTAACGAAAGATCAAATTGATGGGTTGTACCATCACCTTTTGCACTTTAGTATTTCCTTTGAACGCCATTTTTGCTTTAATTTATAAGCACTTCAGCCAATTATTTATAAAATAATTAACAAAATACAATTCCAACAACGTTTACCGGCGTCGTTTCTTTGCAATTTTTCTGACAAGTTTTGCGTAGAAATGTCAAAAATTGCTAAACAGCGTTGCCATGTGTGCTAAATTCCCAGTGTTGTGTGAAAGAGATATAGTTTTATATTTTATATATCCCTTTCACTCAAGTAGAAGCTAAAGACTATTCCTTACCTTCAAGCGGGGAAATTATGCCAATAGATGGCGCTTGTAGGAACTGTAGTTTAATTTAGCAATGTTATTTATCAAAAAAGCTTTAAGCTTCTCTGTGAATGTTTAGCAAATATCATAGATTTATCTATGTTTCTCTCTTCGTACTCTGTTGGTATAAACATATACAAATTTATGTTCTTTGCTATAATTCAATTTCCATAATGCAAATTTCAGTTGCTTAACATACTTTTAGGTATGTACCGTTTAGTTCTGTTTTTGTAGCATACTCGTAGGAGTTTAAAGTAGCGTACCCGGTGGGTTATGCCCGAGGTAGGCAAACCGATCGTAAGATGCAACTCGATGGTTGATCTACGAATATGATGCCTCTCACCTCTCATTACCCATCTCTCCCTCCTTACGGAAGAAGGGGTTCCACTGGTCATACCAAATCGCTACTACGACACTCGGGCAGTACCGTAAGGGAGTACCGGAGCTTACCGGACTCATATCCGGCCAAGAACTGTCAGTTCGACAGCTTTCCCCAAAACCTTTGGGGAGTATTTTTGTCGTAACAACAACAACAACAACAGTTTAAAGTAGCCCTATTGGGTATAAAATGGTTTAGTCCATACCTGCTTTTTCGTGTATTTCCATCACAGACGTGAGAAATGTACATGCATTGTCAACTGACAGTGTTGAGATCACGTGATCTTCACAGGCTGCACGCAACTCTTCAACACCCATATCTTGAGCCAGAGTCATCATTTCGAAAACACGCGAATCTTGCAATAAAATCTGAAACAATAAATTGTGAAAATTCTAAAATTAGTCAAACAAATGTGTACAAAAAATTGTTGTTTTACCTTCGCTGTGTAAACATAAACGATGAATTGTCGGAAAACATCAGGATTGACGTGCGGCAGACGAACCGGTGTGGGTGTACCTGGAGCGGTGGGCGATACTGAGCAGCCAGGTATGCGACAGATTTCACCCCGTTTTGCTGTCTTGAAACTCTTACAGCTGTGAAAAAAAAAACAGTTGATAATAGTTAGTTAACAATATAATTAAGGTCCGGAATCAATACAAGATCTAATAATTATTATATTATTTCTGTGGCAACAGGCAGTAAAAAACAAAATGGAGCTTGGAATAAATTGTATCAACGAACTTCTAAACAAAATACGAAAACAGGCAGTGTCAAAAGCGTTGATTTCTGAAGGTAAAACAGTCTCCCGAAGGTTTGTGGAGTGTTACGGATATGGACTCTCATTTGCGGGAATGAATCCGAAATGCTTCGGTATTATCCCGACTGCCGAAGAACGTTTTGTTTAAACCCTGAAACTTTCGCCTCTTGGAATTTAAGGCGCCAAACTTTGCCGCAGGTACATTTTAATACCATAACTCGATGGGATACCAGAGTTATCTTCGCATCCCTTGGTAGGTCGCGTTTCTTTTAGCTATAGGTACTTTTGATTACAGCTTTACTGCACTGGTGCACCTCTGGATTAGGCTTCTGTCTAATGTGTCTTCATATTTCATTATTTGCCTAGGGGCGAATATGCTTCAAACAGATCTAGATAAACAGTGAGTCGCGCGTACCAAACAACTGGATAAAAAAGTTGGCAATTTTGATCAGCGAGGTTCACTTTTAAATCATATGAAAAATTCGTGAATTTGTGGAATCAGAGTTTCACCACGGTTAGCCATGGTTGGCAGGGAAGTTAATTCACAATATCTTCGAAACTATGTACATTAGGGTGGGTCGATTTGTATGGGCGACAGTTAACCGATATCGCGCCATCGATTTTTCGATAGGTTTTGGGCTCAGGAAAAAAGTTCCACTACGCATACCCAAAAAAGTAATTTTCGAGCCTGCGAAATTTCATTTTTTTTGACTTTTTTCGACTTTGATTTTTAAGGTTTTTTTCTTGGCCTACTAAAAAATTTTAATTTTTTCAGCATACATGCAAAAATGTTTTCGATGAAAACGAATTTGTCTCATATTTCCTGTCCCACTTGAAATTATGCGCTAAAAACGTTGGCGATAACAGTTTTTTGAAAAAAATTTGTTTTTTTCCGGTTTTGGAAAAGTCGATTTTTCGACAAAAACACTCCCCAAAACCCAAAAAATATTTTTTTTTTTCAAAAACTGTTAACGCCAACGTTTTTAGCGGGCATTTTTGGGTCGGACAGGGTATACATGAAAATTTTAAAATCGAATGAAAATTTTTTTAGTAGGTCATGAAAAAAACCTTAAAAATCAAAGTCGAAAAAAGTCAAAAAAATTTAATTGCGCAGGCTCGAAAATAATTTTTTTGGGTATGCGTAGTGGAACTTTTTTTTCCTGAGCCCAAAACCTATCGAAAAATCGATGGCGCGATATCGGTTAGTAAATCGACCCAGTCTAATGTACATATCAGTATTCGCAGAGGAAAAGGGAGGAAACAGAAGTATAAATAGAAAATTTGCGACGTAGAGGTGTTAGAGGAAACTGAGGTTAAGAAGACCCTGTGGGGAAAATCTCTAGTCCTTCACTGGTATGCATCTAGTGCGTTTCGAACCACAAGTAGTTCGCTTTCAATCTCTTTCACATGTAATCAACTGTCGAATGTAACATGGTGATGTCCCCCGCTGCATTACCTTTTCGACAAATCCGAACTAGCTAAAAATTCGACAGTTGGGATGTAGTTCGTTTATTGCTAATATTGCTCTAGTTCTCAACTATTTCCAAATTCAGCAGTCTGGATGTAGTTAGCTTAGAATTAAAAAAAAAAAAAACTTTAAGAAGCCTTCCATGGTAGAACTTCACTCGGAAACTTTTTGCCAAATATACTACCCACGGTCGCGACTCCCGTCTTAAAAAACTTTTTCAAAGCACTTTTGAAGTTATCTTTTCCAGGATTCGAACCTTGGACCTTCGGTGTGATAGTCCAGCAACACTATCGCCACACCATTGGGTTTAGTTTATACACGACTAATAATTTGAGCCTACATTTTAAACCATTCTATCATAATGTATACATATGTAACCTTTTCACACGCTATTGATGGGTGCGCCGTAGCTGAGTGGGTAGAGCACTCGAGTCTTATGCGGGACGCGTCGGTTCGAATCCTATCAACTGATCCATTTTTTTACTTTTTTTTATTTATGATTTCAAATTTTAACCTTTCTTTAAAGAACGTTGCAAGAACAAAACATTTTTCCAAATACGAATCTAAATTTTATTAAATTTTAATGATACCACAACTGCCGGTTTCGATCTAGTGAAAATCTAGTTACTATCTCACTAGTTCTTATTAGCCACTTTATCTCTAGTTCTGCACCAGAAATTTATCTCACTAGTTACTGACTTCCCCACAGGGAGAGTAATGAGTTATGCAGGTGGGGAAAAGCAAAAGTAGATAGAAAAAAGACAATAAAGTGATAAATGAAAGGGAAGCGCGGAGTAGGGAGGGAGGAGAGTACAATTTGTTAAATGTAGGCAAGTAAAAGTTCAGGCAGGACAACGGCTGTTGGCTCTGTAGCCTAACATATACAACATATAAGGCGTGTTCCAAACAGGAGTGATCCAGATACAGATAGAAATTTTGCATGTAAATGTAACAAGAACGTTGTGATCTTGATATTTATCTGGATCAATTTCGGATCCGTATAGAAGCTCTGTTCGTTTAGTTTTTTGTAATAGATTTTTTGACAGGTAACCGTTATTTGCTTGGTAGCATAGATATACATATATATACAGACATACATATGTACACAAACAACTTTCATACTCTGATCCGTATCGTTCCCCAGAGATTTTGATCGTGATACTGATCTGGATAGCTCATTGGAACGAAACTACATATTATTACCACACCGCAACCATAACATGCCTTAACATAACAGTGAAACGGTTGCATTATATTTAAAGCTACCGTGTTGACATTCAATAAGCACTTGACAGCTCATAATTAAACAATCATAAAAACAAATGAATAAAACATGCATCAAAAAAGCAACAACAAAAAATAAAAATGCAGTTATTTACACTGAACGAATTGAAATTTTTACAAAAACATTTCATTTAATGAATAATTAAAAGATTGCACCACAAAGTGAGTGCGTAACTGAGCATTTGTGCTCGCCACAAGCAACACGGCATGAGTTTACAATTATCAGAGTACTAAATTGCAATAAAAACAAGCAAAAACGCAAACATGCGGCGGATCACATTACAGCACTTAGCAATAGCATTCACAGTCGCACACATATACAAATATCTGCTATCACACACTCTAACTCCCTATTTATTTAGCACTTATCGTGCACCCCCTTTCTCTCACTTCTACTTACCGTGCCATCAAGAGTATGCGATGTGCATAAATGCGTTCCTCTTCACGTCCACAAACGAATACTAAATCAGCACTCTCCTGATCCTCGGACAGACGTTGTAAGTCTGTGATGAGCTGTGGCAGGCCTGCCATAGCAGCTTGATCGCAATGTAATGGTGTGGGGCAAGGCGGTGGAACACGTGTGCCCATTGTAGCAACACCAATACGATGTGGCGAACTGAGCAGGCGTTCTCAGTTGTGTTGTTATTATTGGTGTTTTGGTATTTTTTTTTTTTGCAAAATTTATGCCCGTTAATTATAGTTGCAACCGGTTAGCGGCTTATTTTGTGTTTTTTCTTTAACGCACACGTTCGTCGCTTAAGTCTTTCGTTTTTCGCGCTGTTTTATGTTGATTTGTTTTTGTTATGCGTCTGCAAATGGCTTGTCAACAACGGCGGCAGCCAATCATTTGCAGTACGTACGCGTTTGTCACTTGAGTTGTTCACGTGTATGTGTGTATGTATGTATGTAGTTGTGAGCACGTGCTGCTGGCAATTTTTTTGCAGTTGTTGTTATTGTTTTTGCTGTTTTACACTTTGTTCGATTTTAATTAAATGAGTACACGAGGGCAGTTGGAAAATTGTTTTTTTTTTTTAAATTTGGCAACCAGTAATTTTTAATTCAACCTTGCTAACATCAGCTACTGTATCTCAAAAGACGACTGTACAAGTTTGAGCAAGCTGCGCCCATTAGATAGAGTATGACAGCCATTTAAACCCGAAAATCTCGTTAGTTTTAACCAAAATGGGGAAAATGAATTCCGTGTGCTGATCTGGAGTTTTTTCCATAAGAAACCGCCAGAGAAAACCACGAAAGGCTGAATAAATACTATAGGAGCTCCATAAACTTAAATAGTTTACTGAGTTCAGATCGCCCAAAAGAAGATAAGGTCCATGCAATGATATCGGACGATCGAGGAATTTAAGAGCACGAGCTAGAAATAGCTGAGACCATAGGTATCTTAGCTGCTCGCATACATTACACCTTACTTGATATGACGTAGAAGGTTTCACTGGTCAAACAAACTCGCTACCACGACAGTCGAGCAATACCGCAAGGGAGTACCGGAGCGTACCGGGTTCATATTCGGCAAAGGACTGTTACTTTCGACAACACTCCCCAAAACCTTCAGGGTTTTTACCTACAAACAACAACAACAACACCTTACTTACATGATTATGTGGACAAGAAAAAGTCAACCGAACCGTGTGACATCTACAGTAGCTGAAACAAATCACACCAGAAACCAGGTCAAAGCCTAAAGTGGTGTGATCAGATGCCATTACGAGTATCGTGAAAAAACAGAAGAGGGTCCTTATTCAGATTTTCCTAAATCTTAAAAAGAAGTTAGCACGATGGCTCGAAAGATCCGTAATACTATAAAAGGTGACGTGCTATTCCAGTTAACGAAGCAGTCAGACGGCAAAAGTTGTCAGGAAGCTCCTATCCAACGATAAAGTCCGAATGGGGTGGTTTGTGCAAAAGTCCAGACAAAACGGTGCAATTAATATCTGATCTTCGGACATCTATCGAGGAATTGCATCAACGAAAGCACGCAAAAGGCAAGTGCTTTAAATGCGAAAGCAATGGACACATCGTCAAAATGTGAACGAACCCATTAAAGTGCCTTCTGTGCACTGAGAGAAGAGCCAATCTCACCGATTATCCTGCTGTGGGTAAAAAAAATGCCCGGTATCTAGAGAGACGGTTTAGAAACTAAGACCGTCATGAGATTTGTCCAACTTAATCTTATTCACTGCGAAGCTGCACAAGACCTGTTGGCGCAAACAATAAGAGAGCTAAATGTTGACGTTGCCTTGATTAGCGAGCCATACATGCACAAGTCTGTAAAATACTTGGCCGATTTATGCAATGTATAAGGCAGCAATATAGTCCTGCGAAGAGAACCCATTATACACAGAGCTCGTCCCTAAAGAAACAGGGTTTGTGTGTCGCAAGATAGGCGATATCCTCGCGTATAGTTGCTACATACCACCAAGCACTCCGCTAGATCTTTTTCAAGAAATTGTCTTAAAGATATTCATAGGCGCACAGGCGAGAGGAGGCTCAAAGCGCACTTTGCCGAAAAGCAAAAGCTCTGAACCAACAAGCTAATGGACGTAGCACTCCTTAACTCAGGTGGGCAACATACATTTACGAGAAACGGCTTCCAGTTGTCGTTCACATCGCTAACTCGAAGAGGATAAAATAATTGGTGACGAATATTATTAAGGAGTATGTAAAGTCGAAGAGTCCTTCGAGGCATAACGAGATTTCAGACAAGATGCCTTTTTACCGCGTGATTTAACTTAGTGGCACACAGTAAAATTTAGATATTACAGACCTTTACTTCATTGTCAAGTGCTTTTTTGGTACTGCTGGCGGCCGATCCTGTTTTCAAATCCTTTTTCTAAGGAATTTTTTTGCTGCTTGTGCCGGTGTTTGAACTCTCGACCTGCCGTTTGGTAGGCCCGCTGACTACCTAATATACCACGGTGAGTGCATCTATCAGCATTTTCATGTCTTTACGATCATAAACTATATTAATTTTTGTTTTTCTACTCAATCACCGCAAAAATTGTAAACAAACCCTCTCTTCCGTCACTTCGTACGCTAAGTTATGATAAAAACGTTGGCGCATGCGCGAGGCCAATTTTCAAAAACCAGTTTTGGTAAATATATTGCTTTCGGCATTTTAGTGCTCTCAAAGTGAAGCTTAACCACAAGTGCAAAAGCGAAAAACAAAAAAGGTATTGAAAAGAAAATACCACAGACGATCATGCGGTCTACCACTACAAAGTTAGCTTCAAATTACCAATTAAATTATTCACATTTACAAAATTCCATACTTTGAAAATTTTCATCAAAATATCACACTTTTAAACGAGTTCCATTCACTCTTCACAAATTTGCTTAAGTGCACGTTATAAAATAATTTTTGCTTGTTTCCACAAAAATGTGTGTGTACTCCAATTGGCCCTTTTAATGATGCAGTGCTGTGGCCGTTTTCACGATTCGCGATCCTCCGTCTATTTAGTGAACATGTTGCGCTCACTCTCGCTAACCCGCTGCGACTGAGTGTCTGCTTTCATTTCCATGGCACAATGCGCTGTTTGGTGGTTCATTCTGGCTTGCTGTCTTCTGTCTGCTGATCGCCGCCAACGCTGCCTCAACACATCTCGTCTTGGGTGACTCTTAGCGACGTATGCGCAGGTAGCGAAAAAATTACACCAACATTCAATGAAGAATGGCTTTGTTTTGTGTTTTCTTTATTTATTTGCTTGGTTTCTTTTGGTAAGATTTTAGTTCAGCATTTTTTCTTACCTGGCTATCAGTTTCAGTACTAAGGCCATTTGCTTCATTCTGTCAGATAATGTTGCATACTTTTAGGCACTAGTAATTAAATTGCTGATCGGTTGCAGATGGCGGTCAGTTCAATAGGCGTGTTCCAATCAGGAGCGATCCAGATCCAGATAGAAATTTCGCATGTAAATGCAACAACAACGTTGTGATCTTGACATTTATCTGGATCAGTTTCGGATCCGTATAGAAGCTATGTTCGTTTAGTTTTTTGGAGCAGATTTCTTGACAGCCAACCTTTATTTGCTTGGTAGCATACATATATAAACACACATCCACACACATCGTTCCCGTGAGATCTTGATAGTGATACTGATACGGGTAGCTGGTTGGAACGCAACTAATATCTCCTATAAGAGGCCTACAATAAACTACTAGAAGTGTTGACGTATTTAGTAATTTCCTATGATAGTGATCGATTGTTTGATTGCGTTCAAGCTAGCCCTGCAAAAAATCGTGAGACTGATCTCTGAAGAAAGTGATACGCGATCAATACCTTTCGTCTACAGTGGGCTACAATTGATCCCCACAATTCCTTTAAGACAAAGTTGGGGTAAGTCGATTTTAATTTCTGTAGCCTACTTTTAGGTGTTTAAAGTAAACTTGTCCGACCGTACCCGTAGAGGAACAAAGGGAACCTGTCCGATACTACCCGTTTGCGCATGAAAGGCACCAATTAGTCTCTTCATAAGACATGCTCAAACAAAAGGGTTCACTCCAAACCATAAAAAGAGATCAAAACTGGCATTGGTCGCATGCTCCTTTGCGATTCATCCCGGATCCATTTTAGACTAATCGCATTTTTTGCAGGGAGGCTCCACACTTCATTGAATTCAAGTCGTTGGCGTAAGTTTACTTCCAAAACTGCCTATAACGACTATTACCAGATCGCCTTTATTATCCGCCATACAATAAATCTTTTGGTATTGCTCTTAGAGAGCAGGTTTCAGAAATTATAAGCTGCGTGTGTCGTGTGCAGATTTTCTACTTAAGGTATGAATTTCTAGTTCGCTGGAAGCTATGACTAGCCTCGTTTAAGATGTGATCAACTTGGTCGCACATTTATGATCAGGTGACAGAGAGGTAGCTTTATGGATCCTTTTATCCTGGAGACCATGTTTAAAACCGAGGCGATGTCGATCACCATTGGGGAAACTGAATTTCTCGACTATAGGAGCGAAGACTGCTAAAGAATTCATTACATTGTCTTGATGGAGGCAGTGATCGTAAGTGCAGGGAGAATCAATATGCATGGCTGGGAAGACTTGTAGACACCCAAGTACCAAAGAATAAAGACTTGGTTCAGAAATGTGGGAAATTGTAGAAAACCTAGTCAAAATAGGCAGCATTTTGGCAGAGCTACCTTAGATCATCAAGAAATTCACGCTTTTATTTATGAGATTTTTACATAACTTCATCACACCCAATACACTGAAGAAATCACACTGATTAGATTAACTTGCAATTTAGCGAGTTTTCGCAGCATAGCCCCATAAGCGAGCTTAAACATTCACGCACACAGCAATCTTTATTTATGTGCCCTGCAAGGAACTCGGTAACTAGAAAGAGAAGTTTCAGAACCAGATCTAAAGTGCCAAATAGCTGCTAGTGAGGTTAGAGTAAAGTTTCACTAGTTTAAACAGGCAGTTGCGTAGCTATCAACAGGAATTTTAAATTAAACCAGCAAAATCATGATTTTTCGCGATTATTAAAATAAATGAACTGTCTGGCGAAACGGTTATTTTTGATTCGTTTTGATTTTCATAATTTTCTTTATTTTATTTAAAAATGTAAAAAATTGTTTTTTTAATTCTAGACAATTGAAAAATTAAGACTTACATGCTTGTTGCTAGATAATCCAAATTTTAATTTGATAGCTCTGGTATGAACAATGAAAATGATTTCTTTAAAAATGTATATCAAGTTTGGAATAATCAAAAAAGGAATCCGGAACGCAAGAGTTTCCATGCGTATATTTATGGAGTAGTTCTAAAATACCGCAATACGGAGTGGAAAGTCTCTAGAATCAATATATAAAATTTTGGTCTGGTTCGGAACTAGCAAAATAAAACAAATAAATAAAATAGATCTAACTGTCGAAAATTTGAGTACTACAAAATTATAGTCAAGTTAAATGCGGCAGTTGATTGCATTTAAAACAGATTGAGGATAAACTAGCAGTGGCTCCAAATGCACTAGAAGCATCCCAGTTCAGAAACAGATACTTTTCCTACAGGGTAGGTTGCGTTACTCATATCACCCGTAAGGCGGTTGTTGTTGGCAAATATTTATCTAACCGAATGTGTATGTACAGTTATGTTCATAAAAATAGCAACACTATATTCAATAATATAAAGTCAACAAAAACCATTATAAAAGTTACTTTATCAGCATACACACTCACTATTTACTTAAAAAAATAAAATTTTTCCAATACTTTTGCTCTGGATTCTATTTTTTCGCACAAAGCTGTATGTATATATATATGAGTAATTGTGTATGAACGCCAAAAGGCAAGGCACAAAGTTGCAAGTGATTTAAGCAGAAGCGATAAAAATCAATTTAAATTCACTTTGCTGATAATTTAAAGTGATTTTTCATGGGGGAACATTTCAGTACAGAATATGTGAGTAGAGAGAATGAAGAGGTAAATTCAATACTGAATGTGTAGTAAAGTTTATTCTATTTGCGAAATTCGCAACTATAAATGTTTGTATGTTTATGTGTTAGTTTATAAATATAAAATTTCTGTGACGATTTCCGTTTTCCCTTTACTAACGCCTCTTCTCATTAACTTCAGAAAACTTAGCCACCGCCAGCACACTGTTCCAGCGCAGCTTTCATCAACCGCAACTCACTTTTGGCCTAACCTATTACAAAACAACAGCCTGAGCAAATACTAATATGCACAAAGATCACCATTCTGCATTAGTCTTCAGTCATTTAGTTTTATATGAAAAAACATTTCCTAAGCAAATATGACACAAAACACCACGTAAAAAGAAGTAGGTAGAACTCTTCACCAAATGCCCGTAAAACCTACGCCACCCAGTTGTGCTTTGTTTTACTTTGGCCTTTCACCGCCCAACCCTTTTCTGTCGTATTGAATTGAGTTGTGTTGAGTCGCCCTTAGCATCGACGACTCAAACGTTTTCTTACATCTACTGATAAAATAGCAAAGAAAGTGTCTAACGTAAATCAAAAGCTTTTAGCAGCAAAGCGCCCCGTTTCCACTGCCGCACAGCTTCATCATAGACGAATGAGCTTAAAATACCCCAGTGAGTTGAATAGCTAAAGAAAAGCAGCAACCAACTAAAACACTGAGGAATCAAACTGTTGCTAAGCAAATAATTTTGCTTGGGACAGCTGACTTCACTGGCGGCGAACTGAAAAGCATTTAAAATATGGTAGTGCTTCGAGTTTGATTTGTATATGTTTGTTGTTGTAATTCCCAATAAGCAGTTTTTGCTGGAAACACATTTGAATCTCATTTGAGATCAAATCGATTTTTCAACATTGATTTTAACTTGAGATCAATTGGAGAAAGAGTTCATTCTCCAGCAATTGGGAACATTTTCGATATAAAAATATTCTTAATTCTCTACTTGAAAAAATATTGTATTCCGACTTGAATTCCGTCAATATTTTCCAACTGAAATCCAACTTAGCATTTCACTTTTTTGTTAGGCATTTCACTAACTATTAAAACACAATGCGCAATATAATATAATATTATAAATATTACCTTTTGTCAGAAAAATATATATATTTTTTTTCTTTCCTTTTTTATGTTTTGGGAAGCAGTTCGGCATTTTTTTGTTCGCCCACGTGTTTTGCTTAGTTTTTGTTGTCAGGTATGACAGCAAATACGAGTGTTGCCATGTGTTAAAATTGCAGGTACACTTTTAAAATGAACTCCAGTGGCTTTCAAACTTAAATCAATCTTTGCACAAAAAATGGTTGGCACAAATGTAGAAGTGGAAGTTACTTTGAAAACTTAGACATTTCTCAAAAATCGAAAATAGTTGGATTTATGCATATTGGGTTGTTGGATGTTTCACTTGTAGTATTTAATGAAAGTTGACTAGAGCAAAAATGCAACAAAAGCGTGGTGCATTGATATTGTTGCTAAAAGGTGGCCATTCAAATTATGACTTCATGCGAAGTAGGTTAGACAGCAACTACAACAACAACAACGAAAACAAAAGCCTTCGAAGAGGAAGCAATACACATTTTAAGTTCATACTCTCATACTTTTATATCAATCTTTTGCCATTGGGTTTAAAAAAATACTCATTAGGTTAGGAACTTAAATGTGAGCATGAAACATTTTTTGCGAATTCAAGATGCTAGCTTAGCCGGTAGACTTTGTCCTCTGGCCTTCTATCTGCATGTTCTTACTCTGCCTTGTCCAGCTCGATAGCAAATGGCTTAGGATTGCCTGGCATTATTAACTTTCTAAAACGTGTTGCTACAGAATATAGTCCGACTAGCGGGCTCGGGTAACACAGCGTGCAATTGCTGGAATATGATGATGAACTTTAAAACAGACACCGTAAGTTCTGTCTTCACAATGCCTGATAAAGAGGCAAACCAAATTAGTTTAGCAGTGAATGAGAACAAGACGAAGCGTAACAGTCTGAACTCCATGACATAGCTAAAAATCGAGATAAAGTCTAAAGCTGCTGAAAGAAACTAACAAGAGTCTAGTAATGGAGTTAAGGCTTGTCAACAATAACACATACAATTGCGACAGTCTCGATTTCAAAAGATTACAGCCAAACATATTTATTATGTCTCTTCTACTCTTCTGCCCTTTTGGTACATGGGCAATTCCACTTCGTATGTATGCAGCGTGAAAAAAAGCTGAGTATAAAACCCATTATAAAAAAGGTTCATCTTTTTCCAAAACTCTATTTTGCACGGGCGATTTCCGCATCACATCTCCTATTTTTCACTACAAATATATCCATTTTGTGTTAAAATGTCTGTTTCAATATACATGCTTAAATTGTTTTGAAAATAAATAATTTTTCAAACTTTAATTTCACGTGCCACGCCCTTAAGTAAAATCAATGTATTACATTAATTTTAGTGAAACCCATTCTTATCCATGGAAATGCCCACATACAAATTTTTACACAGTTCTTTAAAAGCTGAACAGAATATTGTTGACATTCATTGAATCAAGATGAAAGTGCAATTGATGTTTTTTTTCGCTTTTCTTCGCCTGTCACTTGCTGTCTTTGTGTCACAGATTTATAGTATTTAATCAACTGTGACACAAACTAAGCTGTAAAGCTTTCTGCAGTGAAACGCGTACGTAATCAGAAGCAAATAAGGAAGTTTAAGTTCGGGTAAATCCGAACATTATGTATCTAGAAGTAATTTATTATGGCATCCCAATTTACGTAGGACTATCGTTTTGTCCTTCCTTAAATGGTCATTTAACCGCCTGGGCGATCTTGACGGTCCGACATAGCTCGCCAGGCATTTCTACGTTGTGCCAATTGGAAACACCGCATGATCGCAAATCGTTTTCCACTTGGTCCTTCCATCGGAGTGGTGGTCTTCAACTTCCTCTGTTTCCACCGGCGGGTGCCGAGAAGAATACCGTCTGGGCCAGAGCATCTTCGTTCGTTTGAACAAAATGGCCTACCCAGCGGGTAAGGCCGTGTGTAGAAGTTCATGCAAGTGATGAAAGTTTCTGATCGTCATTCAGTTGGGAATGGTCAGAGCGATTATTTTGAATGCGATCCAAGCAGCTAATTACTTCTGTGCACTTCGTGCAAATATCGGTAGGCCCCGAGTAGCCGTTTGGTGATGAACGGTTTAAGGGCTTATGGGGCAACGAATTAATTACGACTTAGGCGGCATAGCTTAAAAAAATTCTGTTCGACACAGTCTTTGGTCGTTTGCACCGCCAGCCAGGAAAACAATCGGAGAATCAGGGCTGTCAACTCATTAGCAATTGAATAGTTAAGTCCGCTGTCGACTAATCATTTTCTGAAGGTCTCCTGTCATGGCCGTCCTGATATACATTGCAGACGGTTGGACTTTGTCAGCATCATATTGAATTATCCTTGTTGTGGAGTAGAATAAAGAAATAAATATACAAAACCTTATCTCTATATCGCCCGTTTCTAAGTAAAATAATTTCTAAGGCTGCAATTTTGAGCTTTATTTCCTACATTTGGCATTCAACCCTTCAACTGTCACTTTAAATTCCCAAAACTGATTAAATGTCATGCCTCAATGTTTGATATTCACTCGTACCCCTGAGTCTTGTTTATTGTTTGCCTTTCGGCTTTAGCAGCTCAATGAGTTGCCTATAAAGTTGTTGCTAATATTTGTTGTTACATACGTTATGTATGTAACAAAAGTATAGTTGTTGTTGTTATATTCTGATTTTTAGCACTCAGTGTTGAATTGATGCTGTTACACACTCGAAGATTTTTGTGGCTGTCAAAGTGACAGGCGGAAATTGATGCAGTGACCAGTGAAGCGTGCACAAAGTTTATTTTCCCAAATATCAATACATACAAATGTGTATGTGTGTAACTTTGTGCTCATTCATTTATTTCAAAATAGATGCATACATTTGAACTAAAATTGTAGAACCGGAAACGACTAAATATGATGCAAGATTTGGGTAAAAATGAGTATGCTCGAAGTATACGAGTTACACCCATACAAATAGATATGGTGACCGTCCGCGATATATTTTTAATATATCCGTTTTATAATATATTAATAATTTGTCGGGACCGATCTCATCTATCTAAGGTATATTTGAAGGCATGCTCAGCTAAGACGACCCTCAAGTAGGGTAGGGTGGACTAGTTATATAAATTTCAGTTTCCCCTTATTTGTTTAATTTTAGTTATCTTGTCACCGTACATGTGTGCATAGGTAAGATTTCATGATCAGATAGTAGCATGTGTGTGTGTGATGTGGCTACTAAATGTGCTACCCTTTTTCAGTGCAACTACGAACTTTTTTTTCCCCAAGCTTAAGGGGTAAATGTGTTACTATGAAATTGAAATTACGAAAATTTATGCGAAAATAATCATCAATTCAAGGAGTTGCACATGTTCCATATTGTGTGTTTGACATTTCCGCAGTAGGTGAGTTTGAAGGATGACATCCCATACGAATATGTTAACTTTTGAACTGAGTAAGAAAGGTTTTCCACTTCGGTAGAGGCTCATCATTCCATGTTGTGGTTGTTGTTGTTGTTGTGGTAACGACAAAAACACTCACCGAAGGTTTTGGGTAATTTGGTTTGGTGATAAACCGCTTTCGACTTACTGCCATCTTCAGTGTAATTTTTCTTTCTGATGATCCCACCTTATTATCTTACATCAAGGTCTAGAAATGTTGTCATCTTCAGTGTAATTTTTCTTTCTGATGATCCCACCTTATTATCTTACATCAAGGTCTAGAGATGTTGTCAAAGAGAGCAAGAAAGTAATCACAAATGAAATAAAGGAGTTCAGCGCTTGTTTAAAACGTGAAAGGAATGGCCATCCCTTTTAGAAACAGATGCAGAATTACTATAAAAAGAATTTGTAAATAAAGTGTTGCGTAGTTCTGGTGATGTGCAGTTCGTTGGGTGATCTATGGATATGATTTTATACAACTATCATCAACAATCGAATGCCGTCTTTCACCTTAGGTGCTAACTCCAAAACTATTTTCGCTATTCCCCGACGAAGGACTGTCTACGTCGATAACACTTCCTTCAGGGATTATATTTTCCATCACACACAAGGGGAGATGTATCAGAAATGAGCCTTGTACGCTAACTCTCCTATTACGGAGATACAGCTAACACCACCCTTCACACTGCGAAGCAAGTTTAAAACACGCATAGCTAGCTCCGACGATGAACTCCTCCCGGTAGGCGTTTAAATTTTGCTTATGAAAGAAGAGCAGCATGCAAAATGAACATTAAATCCGAAAGCGTCAGCTTCCCCATATAAAGCATCAATAAAAGAAAGTGTAACGAACACTTGTGAAGTGTGAAATTTTGCGGTGGTTGAAATGGTGTACAACATCAAACTGAACGCATGCATGTCACATGAGGGCGAGCTTCATGCAGATTAACGATTGCTTACAAAAACCAAATTACCATTTTTTCAACAGCTTTTTCTAACAAAAAAAGTCGTATATGAGTTTTTGATTTCCACTTAGGCCATGCGTCGTGTGTGTGTGTGTGCCTCTATTGAAAACAAACTTAAGGGTGCAAAGACAGGTCACTGATAGGCCGATGGACTAATATATAAAACGATCGATCAAAAAGTGCCAACAGTTTTTTGTTGTGGCTGCGAAAAATGATTATGATGGATTGTGTTATTAGTGGGTATGAGAAGTATGTTTGTAGGGTGTATGTTCGTATGAAAGTGTGATACAGTCTGTCCACAGGTTGATGCGTAAAAAAATATTTACGAAACAAATCGAGGGTGACTTTGTTCAATATTATTTATGCATAAATATAGACATAGCCGTAGTAAGCCAAATACCAAAAGAGGAGGAAGAGGGCAGCTGGTTTTACTGTTGTTGAATGTTTGAGAAAAATGGCCTTGGCTTTGGGAAATTTCACAAAGTGTCCCCAGTATACCGAACGATATTAACAATATACACCAGAAATCATTGAATTCTAGTCCAACAAACTGCCTTAGTGGGCGCAGAATTTCGAAACAAAAAATCTAAGTTAGGTTGACCGAGGGTGGAAAATTTCCAAACTATCTTATAATATCTTTTTTTATAGGTCTACTGAGCAGATCTTTCGAACATCAAACTCAATGTGTTCCAACCCCATTGAAACTAAACCGATATTAAGCCATTTTAAACCGTTCCTTCGGGTTCAGCATTTTAATCGAATCTTTCGACAGCCATATCCTACCACGGGTATGTTCTGAGCCCCAAATCTGCTGGAGAATATGGTCATGCATCTACCCCCTTGCATATATGCCTGTGCTACCTTGTTGATGGGAACGTCGTTTGCCATTCTAACCCTGCTGAAATGTTAAAATTCGTCACACTGCAACTGACACATGTCGGCATATTTAAATTTTATTTTAGCTTTTATTAAAAGTGTTGTTTGCAAATTATGCAAATTGTCTGTGTTTTTGACTTTGGAGAGTTCTACCAAAATTTACATTTGGCGGTAATACATATTTGGATAGCACAGGAAAATGATGGTCTTTAGTAGCAATTGAATGTATATGCTGTACCGAGTATTTAAGGTATCGGGACTGTTGATGGGATATAGGTAGAAGACAGTTGGGGTGAGCTACATTCTAGTCAATGGCGCTGCCCACCGTCCCATTTAGCCTAGAGACATCAGTCAAAATTGAAGTAGACTGTGGGTCTAGAATATACAGGCTATTTCAGTCGTGCCTCTCAGAGATTTTTATGGAGCATTTGTTGTACTTAAAAAAGGTCGGTGTACTGTTGTCTACAACCTAAAGATTTCTGGGTATGGTCTCCAATATGCTTACGTGTCTGAATCTGCTGTCGCTCTTTCGCCGACCTGCACTGCTGCATGCCTGAAGTTTTCCGCAGAGTTCAACCGGAAGTAGGTTGATCATAACCTGCAAAGCTTTTATGTGCGTTGATATAAGTGCCCCCATTATAAGAATTCTCGCTGACCTCTTTACTCTGCTCATCCGGCGTATGTTATGGCTTCGTTCGAGAGTAGGCCACCACACTGCAATGCCATAGAAGAGGATGGGTGTTAACGACGCTGTGTCAGTACATTACGCGGGGGTTCAAACCCCATCTTTTACCTAGGGCTTCTTTAGAGGCATAGAGGGCTATAATTACCTACCTGTATCTGTACTCAATATGTTTGTTCCTGGCTGTGTTTACTATTCAAGATGACGCCGAGGTTCTGGACCTATGTTGAAACTTTGGACCTCACTCTATTAAGGAGTGATGGTCTAAAGGTGGATACCTTGTGTCTTTTGGCTAAAAAAGAACCATTCCCATTTCCAGTGACTAGTCATTCAAGAAGTTCAAATTTGTCTGAAATAGTTCGGCTAGAGTTTGAAGATGCTTACCTGTCACCGTAAGAGCAATGTGATCACCATATGGCAGCCGGCCTTTCCAGCTTAAGGGTGTTGGGGCGTCTCCTTATAGGCCTCTCCCAGATTAGATTGTATTCTTCTTCTAGTCAGAAGTCGCCTAACGAATTCCACCAGTGGGACTCCAGCCCGATGCCTGAATGTGGACGTTATTAAAAGCTTCTTCTATTTCAAGAAATATACAAAGAGTGAAGTTATTGAAGGCAATTTCTTTTTCTATCTTCGTGGTTATAGGAAGAGCTGCATCCACGGATTCATCTTTGGGGTATGCGTGTTCGCATCCAGTATTCTCTCCTTTAAGGAGAAACGATGTAAGGCTAACTAATATAAATAAGGCTAATATCCATGAATAACAATGATTATTATGGTAACCGTATTTTAAACTTTCTCTATTTATTTTTGGAGTTATATTTCCGGTCTACTACCGCAGTCGGTCCCTCTAACACCTTTGACAGTTGTATTGGCCCAGTATCGGTTCATTTATTGTTGTAATCGAAACTATTTGAACCAAGTCGCAATTCCATCAGTTCCTCTTTATACGTTTGTCGGTTTTACCAAACTTATAACCGATTTGTTCTCAAAAGACCCGGTTCGGTATGTCTGTGCATCCATAATATGTGCTCATGTTTTATCAGTACGGGGTAACATAATGTACAATATTGCGGTTGATATCTGAGTTTGATATCTTAGAGTGCACGTGCTGCTAAATTAAAGATCGAATTCAGTGAACTGCTAAATTGGATAAGCATTGTAAATAACTAAAGTTGTGAAATACATTTGTAATATTTATGCATCAACGAGTGTAAACTTTCACCAACCATGAAGAGATTCTTTGCTTTGAAACCCTGCTGGGTGATCCTGATTAATAAAAGGACTTAAATTCTCACTGCCCTGAACTCGTCATTATACCGCTTAATTCAGCGCTCGTCAAACTTTTTCAATAAATGTCAAATTCCGTCTACATAGTTTCAATATCTCTGCTTTCATCAAATTTCCTTTTGACGTACAGTTTTCTATGAATTTATTTTTAACAAAAAAATAAATAAAAAGAAAAAGTGAAGTTCACAAAAAAGGGTTATGCAGCAACACTGACAATGGCTTCCCCAACACAGCTGTTACCCAGCTGTGAATGCGTAAGTAATGACACTCGACGACTAACGGACACACACACTTCCACACAATTCCAGTGAAATTAAAAAAGCAGGGACCCCCGATAATGATTATTTTTATATTATTAATGAAAAAATCAAAGGCTTCCATGTATCGGAGGATAGTTTAAAGTATATGAACGTGCAGGTCCCATTATGCTCAATGGAAATCTGCATTGATTGCAGAATATTTTAGCGAAACCTATATTAATTATATCTAATCAATCTTTTTAAGTTTTATTTTTTTGATCAAAAGTAGTCATCATTTTTTGAGTTTTATTTTTTTTTTTTGCTCGTGTTTGAGTTTTTTTTTTAATGAAAATAAAATGTATTCCTTGAGCGGTATTTTATTCTTCAAGAATAAAAATTAAATTTTAAGTTTTAATTTTTTTCACAGTTAGAAATAAAACTCATAGCAGTTACGGTCCCTGAAAAAAAGAAAGAAATTTAACACACCAACATCAGCATTATTTCGCACCGTTTACGAAAAAATAGCGTCCACTTCAACAACAACAACCACACTATGTAACTTATACACAAAAAAGTTCCTCTATACATTCCAGTGGGAGTGCATACAATGAGAGATGTGCTATGTAGAATATTCAGAAACCGGGTTTCATGATTTTAGGTTCAGGTCTTGTTTTTAATTTAAGTTAAACTTTTATTTAAGAAAAGGCCGTAAGAGGAATTTGAAGCCGGTTTGCACAATTCGCCAAACCGTACATATTTACTAACTCAGTCAATGGGGGCCTAGAAATGAGTTCCAATCGTGCGGCCATACTCAATCCCGACTCCCACGTTCTCGTTCGTGCACTTTGGGCAACGGATCAATCTAGGTTTGCGCCAGAAAAAGAAGAAGCCCCTATGAGGCCACTCTGTCATACTTGGCTTAAGAGCTTACTGCACTGGCTGGACAACGAAAGAAAAGCAAACTCTAGGTGTTAATTTCGTGATGGGAAAGAGACTGCACCGGCAAATACGTTTCGGCGCACGATACGTATCACCGCGAAGTACTTTAAACTCACGTTTACCCGCGCTTACGCGTCCACTGAGGAGATGGCGACCTAGTTATAATGTTGTGATAGGCGGTAGATATCGTTCTCTACCGCGCGGAAAGTTTGAGATAAAAAAAGGTCCCAAGGGTCCTTTGGATTACTCAGTTAACACTATTTTCAGTGTTAACGCTGGGTGTCTGCGCAAGAACAAGAGCTGAAACCGCAAGTTTTTTAAATGATCCGGTTCACCAGCTCTTTCCATAACTAAATTCAATTGATGTTTGTTTGAGAATGACTTATATGTTTATTTGTATTTGTAAGTATTGTAGAGTAGTTCGACAGCAGTTATATTATTTAGTTGGCAAAGTCACACACATAGCGCGTAGTAAAGCGACTGTTTTGTTCATATCCTTCCTTATTGCTTTCTCTGCTTTAGCTACCGTTAAAACCGTAGCATTGTGTTGATGGCACTGATCTGATGTCCGCTGTGTTGTGTCATTGTCTGCTGCTGGTGGCTGTTCATGGCACTTTTTCGACACTTATAACCGTCAACACTTGCAAAGTAACAATGCCAGTCTACCCACCATTATAATGAACCTCGTGTAGACTGAGCTTTTGTTATCAACGTTAGTATGGGATATTTACTACCCCACGATTGATATGGCTTACGGGCAGTTGCGTAGATGGGGATGTCACATATGAAGTTTGATGAAATTTAATTACTTTTTCATTGCGCTTCGATGGAGAGTTTGGCTGAATCAAAACCCAGTGAGGCGATTGAATTACAATAAATTATTAGCGGTTGTGGTTGACAGATATTGGTGCTCAAAAGGTATGCTTACAATAGCCAGGAACCGGGAAATCTCTGAGATCGAAAATTTATAACGCTTTCTCATTTTGAATTAACCTTTTCTTATTTTCAAGTGAGACCTTCTCATTTACAAGTACCTAATTTAATTTTCAATTGCCTCTTTCACAATTAAAAATTATTATTCTCATTGTCAGCTGACTGGACTGAGCTACAATTAACGCTTCGCATTTATTTATATATAACCCTTTCCCGTTTAATACTGGAAGTGGTGTAGTACAACAGTTGTAAGCCAAATGAATGCAAATCCTGATCTGAAAAGCAAAATTTAATTATTTCACACCCACAAATGACTCACAATTTGTTGCGTTTTTTGGAGGCTTTCAGATGACAATTGCAAAATGATTGAATTTCGTTGAAATTCGTTATAGTAATAACAGTATAATGATTCCAGAAAAAATTTATGCAAACAAAAACCTGAATGCGAATTAGGAGGATAGTTCGATAAGTCACTGATTTTCAATTTTAAGGCAAAAGTTTAGTATGAGAGATCATCAAATTACTGAGTTAGCCTGGCGAACAATGCAGTGAAAAAATTGTGCCAAAGAGTGAGCTATTATTAAGCCCAAGTCGTTTCTTAGGGGCATAGTTACGCAAAGTTTATTTATATTTATAACCGATTTTGAGAATAATGGAACAGGAAAACTGTATTTTCATTAACTTCGTGAGTTAAATATTATTTTATTAAGGGGGTCCTGCCCGACGATACAAATAGGAGAACAAAAAGGGTTTTCTATTTTTTTTTATTATTCAAATTAGTATTAATACAAAAATTTGGGTGAAACAAAATATTTTACACAAACAAAAATCTAAAGTAATCTTAAAGCTTATATTTAAAAACGTAAATCTAATTATTAAAAATTGATTAAAACTTATTTTAAAATAAATTAAGTCTTCAAAATATTTTTCATTCAAAGTCGTTTAGTACTTCTTTGGTGTCCGGTTCACACCTACGGTGAACACTTATCAGGGATAGGAGATTCAGTCTTTCTTCGGCGGCCAAGTCCAGCGTAAAGGTGCAATAGACGTGACGAAAGAAATCGATTGAATTGTTTCTCATAAGGTTGGTTGAATCAGCTCTTTTATACCGTTATCGATAACGCACCAATAACTTAGCTTTGAAATATAATAACTATTGAATATCAATGAATTGTTGACTTATCAAACGGACCACGTTGATGAACTGATTCATCATCATCAGCACCAATATGCAAATCGCTCGCTGGGATGAGTAAGTAGCTACTTCTCTCAAGCGGTATGATAAAATATTTGAATACAAAAAACAGAGCGGCTGCTGCTGCAATGGCGTGTAGATGACGACAGCAACAGCACCAACATGTCAAATAAAACAAAAACCGCCAGCAACATTTGCACATCTTCTGCGTGTCATGCATTGACACTTTTATTGTCAACGCTGGTCACATGGCATGGCTGCGATTTATTAAATGTTTAATGTTTTCTTTTGTTTGATTTGATCTAGATATATATATTCCATTTAAAGTTAACATTTTTTTAATAACATGTGTATACGAATCTGTTATTACCCAATATGCATAAATCCAACTGTTTCGATGAGAAAGGTCTCAATTTTCAAAGTGATTTTCATTTGATTTCAGTTTGAAAACCATTAGAGTTCATTTTAAAAGTGCTACTCAAATTTTTATCCATGGCAGCACTTGTATTTATTTGCACACATCATTTGACATCAAAAATAAATCAAAACACGTGAGTGAACGAAAAATTGCCAAACTTTTGCCAAAACATTAAAAAAGGAAGGAAATAAAAAGATATATATTTCTATGACTTTTTAGTAGCTTTTGTAGTATTTATAATATTCTATTATACATATTTAATAACCTTTTTTTTTAGTGAAATGCCTAAAAAAAAGTAAGCTATGAAGTTGGATTTCAGTTGGAAAAAATATATATAAAAATATATATTGAATTGGTTAGGAATTAAAATTTTTTCAAGCGGAGGAATAAGAATACTTTCATATCAAAAATTTGGCTTTAGAATTCACTGTCTCTCCAATTTATCTCAAGTAAAGAATGTTGGAAATTGGAAGACGGATTTGATCTGAAACGAGATAAATTTCCAACAAAAATGATTATTGGGTATATACAGGGTGTTTTTTAGGGGTATAGAACTTCGAATTGAAATAAAACACAAGAAAATCATTTTAAGGTCCATCAATTTGGCTTTATTGGAAGGATATTTTATGCCATTAATGTTTAAATATGATTTCGGGCATGTGGCCGCCGCGGCTGGCTCGAATAAAGCCAATTCTACAGGTCCAATTTTCAACCACTTTTTCGAGCATATGGGGCCGTATGTCGGCAATAACGCCACGAATGTTGGCTTCCAATTCCCCTAACGTTTCTGGTTTGTTGGTGTAGACGAGCGACTTCACATATCCCCAAAGAAAATAATCCAATGGTGTCAAATCACACGACCTTGGTGGCCAATTGACAGGTCCATTCCGCGAAATTATGCGCTCATCGAATGTTTCCTTCAATAAATCGATTGTGACGTGCGCTGTGTGGCATGTAGCGCCGTCTTGTTGGAACCACAACTCATCCACATTCATGCCATCCAATTCGGGAACAAAATAGTCGGTTATCATGGCTCTATACCGGTCTCCATTAACGGTAGCTGCCTCTCCAGCATTATTGCGGAAGAAGTATGGCCCAATGACTCCACCAGCCCATAGAGCACACCAAACAGTCAGTTTTTGTGGATGTAATGGCGTTTCAAGGGTCTCATGTGGATTCTCTTCACTCCAAATGCGGCAATTTTGCTTGTTGACGTAGCCATTCAACCAAAAATGAGCCTCATCACTGAACAAAATTTTGCGATGAAAATCAGCATCGAAATCAATCTCATTTTCGGCCCATACACCAAAATCACGACGCATTGCATGGTCTCGCGGCTTTAATTCTTGCACAAGCTGGATCTTGTAAGGTCGCAAGCCAAGATCTTTGCGCAAAATCTTCCATAAAGTTGATGGACAAAGCTCCAATTGCTGTGCACGGTGGCGAATCGATTCATTCGGGTCCTCTTCAACACTTTGCTCTACAGCGGCAATTGTTTCTTCGGTGCGCACTGTTCGACGTCTCTGCGGATGCGTATTATCACATAGAGTAAACGTAGTGCGAAAACGATCCATGGTTAACCGAATTAATTGCTCTGATGGACGATTATGTCGACCATAAAATGGACGGAGCTCACGGTAAACTTCGCTAGCTGAACCATTATTTTCGAAATAAATTTGCACGATTTGCAAGCGTTGTTCTTTTGTCAACCTGTTCATGATGAAATGGCAAACCAAACTGAACATAAATGACATTAGAGTTGCCAGATTTGACCACAAAATGCCAGTTTTATCTCTATTCGAAAAACAAACCTGTAAAAAAAACACCCTTTACATACCTACTTACTTGCATACATACTAGGGCATCCAACCCCGTAGTCACCGGATACTGAATCCCGAAATCTAGGCATGATAGCTGCGGGATCGCGTCATTTCTGCTGCTTCAAACTTTTTATGTAAGAACGTTTAAGCGATTTCGCTTATCATATATATATATATCGCGTTTCTTATCAGGAGTGCTTTGAAATTAATTTAAAATGCTTGATGGTTCTTTATGTTGGAAGCTGTTACTACAGAGTATAATATTGTCAATCAGCCTCTTTCCCATAGAATATGTGTCTTAATGAGGACTAAATTTTCTAACTATAGGAATAAAAAGCCGCCACGCTATTTTCTTTATGTGCTGGCCTATTATGTCGAAAGGTCTCTGGTTTCAGGTTCAAGTGCCGGGACAGTTGAAATTGAAATGTTTGGTAACCGTTTGTTTAAAAACGGAGTCTTCACTCGGCAGCTGTCGGGAACCCTACGAGAGTATTTCTGGCATTAGAAAAATCCTCAGCAATAATGGCAGATGCCGGGCCGTCAATTTGTAAGGAAAAAACTAGAGCGAGTGCGATATCAAGGGCGCAAGAGAAGCAAAAATCACTGCAGAAAAAAAAACACCAATCTTCGTATAAGTCCCGAAATTTCTCGATATTAAGTGATTGTGATAAATACTGCAGGGCTGAAGGCATTAAATACGTACGTATCTACACCACAGCCTGCTGCCATCTGCCAACTGCACTACTCAAAATTTCATTTGAGAGATTTTGTGCTATTCAGCAATCAGCCCGAATTGCAATCATTATTTTGCAATTGTGAAAACTACCATTTTTTGCTTCTTGCAGCAACACCAGACTTGCCACAATTTTGTAATCTGGAAATGCCAATTGAAATGAATTTTTGATTTTCATGCCAATAAATGCCGAACATTGCATTTGGCATTAATGATATTACAGTTTTAATTTATTCGTTAAATTGGGAAGTATTGTTCATTGGAGATTGGCCAGATTGTACCAAAATTTATATATTTATGGATATATGTGTGTGATTTGTTTTGGAAATGCACTTGCAACTTCACCACATTTCAAATATGTCAGTTAACACGCACAAAACCCACTATGACCACGAAATAATGACAATTTAATTTTATGCTACGAAATGAAATCTCCACTAAGTACAGGGACTGACAAAAGTTCGGTACACTATATGAAAATGAATATCCCTATATAGGTAGGTTTACGGTTAATGAATATTTGTTTCTCTGTTTCTAGTGTGGTGATATTTCGCTTATCGGGGACAATATCGTTTTGTGTCACTTTTATGCCAGCCTCTCTAAGGCTAACTATTCATTGAAGTCTGCGGATCTTAGCTGAGAGGTGATAATGATCCAAATCGAGGAAAGGTCCTTGAATCGTGTACACATCTAAAACTGTGGAAGTATGCTGTCTATCTATAACAACCTGGTAGATCTAGTTGCGAGCTTTTTGCCGAGGGCAGTCATGTAGCTTTGATAAATCCATCGCCGACGTTTATCACACGAAAGGTATGAAGTTATGTCTCGTTGTAGAGTCTTACTCTGGAGCCAAAAGATATCTTGTTGGCGTTTCAATTGCCAGTAATGACTTGGGTATCATGGTGGCGGAAGCGCTAGCATGTGCGTCACAAGCACTCGTAAGATGTGTGATTTTATATAGCGCCCTTTTTTTAGAATTAATTAAAGCTTCCTGCATGCGTTAATGAGCCTCAAAGCCTTAAAAGATCGCATGCCAGAACCAAAAAAATATATATCTACCCAACCTTTATTAGATCCCATGGATAATATGTGAACATAATCATAGATACCTTGTGGGCAAAACTATAGTTCTGAACGAGGCTCTTATTTCGTGCTTACTCACTGTACCAGTCATATTCTTAGCAACAAGAAATAGTGTTTGCCTCTCTCTTCAACCAAAGTAGAGTGTCGAAAATATACGGATGTGTTCTTTAGTGTATTTACGGTTACAATAATAACAAGAAAGTTCGGTTCTATTGTTGTTGTTGTAATCGCAAAATACTCCCTTTGTGCTTTGCGCGGAATAAATCTGGTACTCTTCCTTTCCAGCCCGGCTGCTTTTGGAGACACTTTTCTTTGACCCCTTGAACCTTCTGGGCACGAGTTTTAGTTGTTGTTGTGGTAAAGACAAAAGCACTCCCCGAAGGTGTTGGGGAGTGTTGTCGAATTAACAGTCCTTGGCCGGATTGGAACCCGGTACTCCCTTGCGGTACTGCCCGACTGTCGTGGTAGCGATTTATGACCAGTGAAACCTTCTAGGTCACGAGTTTTAGTCGACAGGCATACCTAACGCGGCTATATTTTATTCCCCGCTGCGGCATGCGATTTGATTCCCTCAACGGTGTTGATCACTGCGTAAAGCTCGTGCAGCTTTGTATTGCATTTTCTGTGATTTGTGTACAATAATCATTAACTTTTTCTGTTTTTGTTTCATTGCTTTGGTCGAACTACTTCTTTTCTTTCATTTTAATCATAGCTATGTTGTACAGGAAATTTTGCTCACTAATTATCGACTTTCCTGCAGGGTATGCTCATATAATTCACCATTGCATGCATTGTTCTTGCTGCTTTGTTGTATGCGGCTTTTGCTGTCAGCTTACTTTTTCAACTAGCTGTCAGCCGCATGCTTATTAAATGTGGGCACTTGTCTTTTGTAAGCCATCGAAAATCTAGGTATGAAATTCTACTTTCCGTTCTCCAATCCTCAAGTCAACCAACATAGAAATGTACATCCGGTAGACACGTTCTTGTGTGAAATATTAAAATTCAATTAAAACGGCGTTAATTTCAACACAAACGACAACCACCCACGACAGACCAACATTAATGACAATACTGCCAATAACAGCAACGAATCTGCAGATATAACGAAAAAAAGTAAATAAAAACCAAAACCAACAAGAATAATAAGAATATACATGTGTAAGTGATTCGTTGTTGGCAATGAGAGTTGTTGTTATTTGCGAACAATCACTGCCTGGGTTGTCGTAGCTGTCATAATTGTCAGCATTCAACTGTCACTGAAATCGGCAATTTTCGAATTTCAAGTGTAGCCACATATAGAAACTTTTTTTTGTTTATACGAGGTGTGTTCAAACCGTATCGCGAATTTTGAATTTTCGCTGGTTACGTATATTCGAATTTCGAATTTTTTGTGGCGTTATGTTGGTACTCATGTCTCTCACTTATGCCGACAAGCTCGGCCATTTTGAATGTTCAGTTAATTGTTGACAGCTGCTTTGCTTGCACGTGTTTTGGATCGTCTTCGATTTTTACCTATTCAAGAAAATGGATCAAAGAACCTGTATCAAATTTTGTGTGAAAAACGAAATTAAGTGCGCGGATGCATTCCGAATGTTGACTGTGGCATACGGAGAAGCTACCTTGGACCGAAGCAACGTTTATCGGTGGTACAAAATGTTCTCAGAAGGCCGAGAAGATGTGCAAAGAAGAACAAAAATTGGCTTTTGCACCACGATAACGCCCCTGCTCACGCATCGTTGCTTGTGCGCGACTTTTTGGCCAAAAACAACACACTAATGATGCCGCAGCCACCGTATTCCCCAGATCTGGCCCCCTGTGACTTTTTCTTGTTCCCTAAACTGAAGAGGCCCATGAAAGGACGACGTTACGCTTCTCTTGACGAGATAAAGACGGCATCGAAGGAGGAGCTGAACAAGATACAAAAAAATGATTTTTTGAAGTGCTTCGAAGATTGGAAAAACCGTTGGCACAAGTGTATAATATCTCATGGGGATTACTTTGAAGGGGACAAAATAGATATTCATGAATAAATAAATAATTTTTGAAAAAACACAAAATTCGCGATACTTTTTGAACACACCTCGTATACATGTATGCAAGTATCCTTACGTACCAAATATGAGAGAAAGCTTTTCGAAATATGGCTAGATAGAGAAATTTAATTTTTTTCTCCTAATATTCCGTGTACTTTTCCAAGTTTAAGCCGAGGTATTGAGGTCTAGGGAAGCTAGCTTTAATTACCAAATTCCTGCTCTAAAACTGTAATCCGCTAATCCGCTTTTAAAAAATATTACAATTTAAATTTGTTTGCTGGGTTAAATGAAAATATTTATTAAGCTTTCCACATATGCGTGTTTGTTTGAAAAACAAAAGGAAATAAATGTTTGTCCACATGTACATATGTAAATGTCAGCTATAACTTCACAAGCTCTCCTCCTTCAACTAACATCCGGCGCCATTTATGATACAGAACCTCTAGCTACTCGTACTATCGCCCTTAACTCTTTCGCCGTACTCAAACGCAATGAAATGTAAATTTAATACTCAGCATGCTTAAGCTGCGACAGCTGTGATAATGGTTAATTAAAATGTTGTGCATGCATAGTGGGCGTGTCAATGAGTGATGCACGTTGGTGTGTGTATACAGATGGAAAGGACAAGGTTTCAAGCTCATATCCAGTGAAAAGTGCGAACAAATATAAAGGTGTTGATGTTAACAAGCGGTTGAGCAGAGGTCTGAAAGAACTTCTTGAAATTAGAGTTGCAAATAAACGAAGAATTGAATTAAAGAATCAAAAAAACCAAAACTTAGTTTCTAAATACTATAGGGCCTACAGAAATTAGTCTTGGTGTCCAAAAGACCAAAATCGTTTCTGAAGTATTAAATATTGTTTTTAAGAGACCGGACAAAC
The DNA here is from genome assembly GCA_949987695.1 of Merzomyia westermanni. Lineage (NCBI taxonomy): Eukaryota > Metazoa > Arthropoda > Insecta > Diptera > Tephritidae > Merzomyia > Merzomyia westermanni. Next base: position 143,519,995 of record OX465291.1, on the reverse strand, counting down.
CAATCGAGTCTCGACTCTAGAGGATCCGAAAGGTGTTGAAGGACAACCGAAGAACATGGCTAAGATACTCGGATATGGGACATGTGAAAACCCATAAAACCAAGAGGCGTCGCTACCAAAGGAGACGATTTTAAAGTAAGAATGAGGCACACAGAACCGGTTACATAAATTCATGTTGGGAAGATTCCAGCAGCAGTAGAAATATATGTACATATAAGGGATGCCAAACCCGAAATCCTAGGCTTGTGTAAGTGCCGAAGCCCAGGTATTTCTTTCTCACAATCCCATGGTTTTCGGGAATCGGATTTAAATTTTCTTCGGTGATTGTGTTACTTAAACTAACATGAGCCCCTCTAACAACTAACGAGAAACAGTGGGCACCCAATACAGAAACCTTTGAATGTATTTATTAGATATACGATTTTTTTTAAGATACATATTCTATAACAAAAACTTCGTTAAAATCTAATCAATCTCGGAATTCCGGTATTGTACAATCAGATCCCGAAAATCACGCAACTAATAAAATCTAAAAACTTGGCATCGCTAATAGATATGTTTGAATGTGCTCGTTATGATGAGTTATGTGGGAAAGCGCAATCAATGCTGGTCGAGCTAACTGTCTGCCTGCCGGTTTGGCTATCGGCTGGCAGCAGCTGGTGTCGTTGCATAAAACGTTTTTTATTTATACAAGGTGGCGCAAAAGTAAGCTTCCGATGTTTAGCATATCGGTTGTGGCACGTGCAGTGTATGCTGTTGCACCGTCTTGTTGGAACCACATGTTTTCCAATCCCAATTCATCAAGTTGCGGCAAAAAGAACTCGTTGATCATTGCTCTGTAGCGCTCACCATTCACAGTAACCGTTTGGCCCCGACCGATTATTGGTCAAATAAATAGTCAGCAATATTCCGCGTTCTGGAGCAGTGTAGCGTAACATTGTTTATTAACGTGTATTTCGCATGCGTTTACTACACAAATGTCAAAACAGAACTGACTTTAGGGGCCAATCGCAAAATTTATAGCATTTTCTGATAGGAGGATGACTTTTGCGCCACCCTGTAGTTCATATTGTGTGATGTGTTGCCATAAATAGTAAAAAAAAAAAGCACAAAAATTGTGAAAATTTAATAAAAAAGAAATCAGCATGAACCCAGCGGAAATTTCTATTAATTATACATTTTACGATTTTCAATTTTTCAACGTAGTGACGTGGCATTGCGGTAAATATTGGTTATGCTTATAATCGATGTGTATTTGATGAGATAATTTAAAATTAATATTATTAAGCCGTTTGTTGTAAGATTTTTTGCATTAATTGTTTTTAGTAAGATATGAATAACAGAAATTCTAATGAGAGAACACAAATATTAGCATAGTTGAGCACAATTTTTAGTTTCGCTTGAACTAAAATTTATTTATTCGCGTGCAAGGCCGGGTTTCTGTTGCATTTGAGAATTAAGAACTTGGGATATCTGAAAACTTGAAAAATATATTTTTGCTCTTTAGGTACTTTAATAAATAAATAAAATTTGGATGAACCTTTTTTGCACTTTGAACTAGGGGGCATCACACCCCTCAAAATATTTATTGTAGCGTAAAACCATGTTATGAAAAGCTTTATACCTTAGGAAATTGTGAAGACGTATCTCAGCGACGGAACATTTTTCAAAATTCCTCCGGCATTGATATTTTTACTATGCGATTTTATTGCTAAACTTGAGAATGAAGTGTAATTTCATTCGGACAAGAAACAATTATATATTATATACTTACCTAACGTTTTTTAATAATTTTTATAACATGTGGGCAATATACATATACTAGTGTAGTCAAATTGTAACATAGTTGGAATCGACCCATTTCGATTTGAATACAAATTCCTTTTATCATAAAACGAAGTTCTGGTAAAAAAAAAATTTTTAATTAGAAAAAAAAATAAAAATATATTTTTCTTTTTTTATTTTTGAAAAGTTATGCAAATTCATAATTTCGCTGTTTAGTAGAGTTTATTTTTTTTAGTATTTCCGAAACTACTAAAGTTAAGAAAATAAACTTTCACCCTTGCAAAGGAGAAAGAAAAACTAGTTTTTTTTTCCGAAAATTATGCAAATTCAAAATTTCACTCCTCTTTCGGTTTTGTAAAGTTTATTTTTTAAATATTTCGGAAACTACGGAAGCCAAAAAAATTGTTGGCCCTTTCAAGGGAGATACCTAGAAGCATAAAAAAATATTTTGAAAAAAAAAATTTAATTTCTAATTTTAGAAAATTTTGGATTTTTCAAAATCGAAAAATTAAAGTTTGCCATTAACTTTCGAAATCGCACTTCTTTTGTATTATTATTTTGATATATCTGAAGACATCAAAAAATTTTCAGAGTGGTGTTTTTTTTCTAAAATATAAATTTTTAAACTAAAAAAAAAAAAATTTAATTTTTTTAATTTTTAGTCGAGTTCAATTACCTAAACAAAAAATTACTCAACTTTTCGTAATAGTGGAATGTAAAAAAAATATACTTAAATTTTTTTTCAAAGGACCGAGTTTGTTACTTCAATTAAAATTAAGAAACAGAAATTTTTTTTTTATTAATTTTTTAAAATGGGTGACACCCCCATCGAAATTTTGATTTATTTAATTTCAAAATGTTATTATTATTCGCACAAATTTTGCGAATGTGAATATTCGTTACATCACTAACATGTATTTTCATAGCTATATTTCCGTTTTTCAAATAGCGACCATTATTGATTATTAAATACACATTTGTTTAGAAAAATAATTGAATCATGACAGTGCTAAAGTATATGAAAAAATGCTGAAGTATCCTATTAAATAAAGTTTTTTTTAACTTTGCTCACTAATGTTAGTCTAAAGTAATCAAATTAGTCATTAACGGAATGCTATCTTCAAATAATTCAGACAAATTACCAACTCATCATATTGATCAAATCTTAGTCGGGTTAAGTGTTTGCAAAAATTTGGTAAATACGTGAGAAGTAGAATGCTAATAACTTACTTTAATTACAAAAATAACTAACAGTAAAACTTTTTAGTATAAATTCATAATTTATTTATTTACCTAATGCTATTTATAAAATACAAACAATCACTTTCAATCACATTAATGCCATACACGTAGTAGTTAGTTACCATTTGTTACATACTCAACACGCTTTCAGTCCATCACCCACACATGCCGCATACGCCATTAAATGTGGTATAGTATTTTGTTCATAGACACCCGTGAAGAGGTGTGACCATGGGCCTGAAGCAAATACGGCCACATCTTCACCACTATGCGTTGCACTTTCTAATGGCACGGTAGCGGGGTAAGTGTTATACAATGCATGCACAGTCTCCACATTCTGACGTTTATGTTCCTTAGTATTGTAGTAATGTTCGAAACCGGGACCATTTGCATAACTCAATGCCATATAGGGTTCATCATCGGCGGCCATTTTTGGTGCAACGTCGAAAATATCGCTGCCACGATCCTAGAAAGAAGGATCAGGAAGAAGAGTTTGTAAAAGAGGTCGATTTTTTTAAGAAGTCTGCGCTCGTAAAAATTCTATTATGCAAAAATGAGAAAGTGGCTGTAATTTTGTCTTCCTACTTCGATTTTTCCAATTTTGCCTTAAAGAGATATTCACTCATATTCGTGCCGTATGCTCAACGGTCCAAGGAAAAAGTAATAATCATATGACTGTCCTAACGGAAACTTTTCCTCTCATTCACAACCTTTTCGACTATTTCTGATGACATTGTAAATAAAGAGAATGCAGAAACCAGCGCTCAACGCTAAAGCTTGTCACAAGTCCCATAGTGCGGTAACGTGGCGATAGTATGATGATCTGATCTCTACAAACAATACAACTAAACAAGATCCAGCGGGAAGGCTGCACATAGTATATAAAGAAGCACATAAGCTGGTCCTAACAGACGCACTCCTGTTCTCATTGGACTTTGACAAGAACTCCATGCCGAGGCTCCTCTCAAGACTGTTAGTTTTGGAAGCAGAGGTGTTTCCCCAACAAGTCTCTATTAATCTTCCAAACTCTGGTGGTATCTTCTAGCTAGAAGTAAAAAAAAACGAAGAGACCCGCGGGCTCGCTTAATCAAATTAGTGGGTGGCGAATCTTCCATTTACAGCCTTTTCTAATGGCGAGAAGACGGTAGAGGAAAATTCAGGGTAAAAGCAGAGTCTGAATAATGTTTTCGATGAGCCTTGCCTTAAGTGTGGTTGCGAGGCACCTGCCGTGCTGGAGAATTTTTTCTGAGCATGAAAGGATTATGACTCTCTCTCTCTATGGCGCGATATACAACAGGTATATCATAATAAACCTCCTAAGAGATTTTTGCGCCAAGCTTCTCTTCCAATTTGTGGTGTGCCGATTTGAATTTTCCCTACAAATTGGTGGGACCTACAGTTTTTTGCCGACTCCGAACGGCATCTACAAAGGAGACGAATTTTTGCTGAGAAGCCTGTCATGGCAGAATTACACTCGGAGAGTTTGTCAAACCACTGCCGAGGGGCGACCCCGTTTTTAAAAACTTTTTTCAAATCACTTTTGATGTTACCTGTACCAGGGCTCGAACCATGGACCTTCGGTGTGGTAGGCCGGCAACACTACCTTCACACCACGGCGGCCGCCGTGCTCAGACGAAAATCCCTTCTTCGGAAAGCACTGTTAGGTCCAATAGTAAAGGCCAACTGGCCTTCAAGCCCTAATGTACTCAATAGGGTCAGATCAAACAATATTTGTTGAGGGAATTCGAGCCCATACTAATATCTACTCAATGCCAAAAATACTATTGCAGCTCCATTGTAATACCTTCAAACTAGCGATTAAACAAAACTAACAACTCACTACTCACCTGATAGCCCGCAATTGTGAATGTGTGGGAATGATCTGCGGTCACCACAATTAACGTGTCCTCCTCGGATGTTAAATTACGCGCTGCCTCAACTGCCTTATGAAACTCTACTGTCTCAACTAAAGCATACTCTGCCAGGTTTTTATGATGTGCTCTATCAATAAGGCCACCCTCCACAAATAGGAAATACCCTTCGTTGTTATCTTTTTGCAGCATTTCAATAGCGCGCACAGTCATTTCCTCCAACGTGGGTTGTGAATCTTCGGCCACCACATTGTAATCCATATGCGATTTATGAAAAAGACCCAACAAGCGCTCGTATCCGTCTAAATTCAAACTCATGAGCTGCTCACGCGTTTCAACATACGTATTTAGTACAGATTGTTGTAGATATTCTTTAATAAGATCATTACCATCTTCGCGTTTGCCTTTATTATAAAACCTGGAGTCCACAAACTCTTGTTTGCCACCACCAAGTATGACCTTCAATTGTTCACCAACTTCGCCGCGTATAAGTTGTAGCGCAGTATCAGGTAAACCTGAATCTATACCACAACCGGCCGCTAACAAAGCATCATTCTCCCAGTCACGTTCGGCTACATGCGCATATACACCTGCTGGGGACGCATGCGTTACGCGTGTTGTTGTGACGAGGCCAGCCGCTTTGCCAGCATCCAAAGCCCATTTCGCTAACGAATGCACATGATTACTCGTATTACGCATGCCTTCACAACTCAGACGTTCGGCTTGTCCATTTAGTCCGATAGTGCCACGATTACCTTTCACACCACACAAATAAGCGGTGGCTGTGCAAGCAGAGTCAGGCACCATAACATCGACTGCATATGTTTTTGAGAACCCTGTGTGGGGAAACTTTTCAAATGAAAGTTGCTTTTCTTCGCCACCCAACAAATTGCGCGCTGCCGTAAAAGTGGTGACGCCCATGCCATCACCGAGAAAGAGTATGATATTCTTTGCTATGCGTTTGTTAAATTTACCGTTAGCTTGTTTACGTATATAATTTTTACCCTTTTGCAGCCAATATGCGCTAGTAGATTCGGCGTTCGACTCTCTATTAAATTGCTGCCTACTCGCTTTCAGCGCGCTTTCGTCTTTTGGGTGCATTACTTCATCCGAACTCTCTTCGGCGTTACTCGTAAAATCATTCCAAATGCCTGCGCGTACAGCTGAGTTGCTAAAAACTGTGAACAAGGTCAATAGCAGTGCAGTTTTAAGTTTATTTTGAAGCATTTCAGGGAGTGCTCGTGTGTGAGATGTGAAATTCGGCTTAAGACTGTTGCGAAGCGCGCGCATTGAGGCAGCAATCGTATCGTCGTTGCGACAAATGAGTGTAAGTACAATTTAACATGCATACACGAATTTTGGGCGTAGCTCTTTCTGTTAGATTTAACCGTTGAAATCGGGTCTCACAATTAGACTTGATTAGATAACGAATGGGCGTGAAACTTGTAGTCGTTGCTGATTCACAGTTCTGTGTGTTTTTCTTGTCGCTGCGTTGCACTCTACACCCAGCGGTATAACATGATAGGAAAGTTGCTTAGTGTATTTATGAAGTGCACCTGCTCGAATTCCAAAAAATTTATGGTTTATCAAACAACACAAATTCTTTAATTGTCTTAAATATGATATTTTGCTCCTAAAAGGACTCTCTCTTTCTTCATTTATCTCTCGTATCTCAAATCAGCGTCCTCCTTAATGTCCTCTCTAAATTCCCAAGCTCCCAGTACAAGTGTTTTGAGTCCAGAAAAACACTAACATTGTTTGTAATCAGACCTGTTAAATAATGATTACTAATCGTAGTGATTACCGGTTTGATTAATTATTTTCTTGAGAATTCATTTAATGATTGATTACCATTATTTAAAAAAAACATACATTAGAAGCACATTGTATTAGAAGTATTGCTGTAGAAGCACATAAATAAAGACATCAACAATTCTGAAAAAAAAATCTAAAATAATCAAAAAAAAAATACAAAAAAATTAAAAATAATCAAAAGTAATCAAAGCAACTTTTTTTTTGATTATTTTATATTTTTTTTGATTATTTTAGATTTTTTCCATTCGTAATCAATTAATAAGTATTATAAATCAGTACTAATAACAAAAGCCGTCTAATTAATTGATTACTAATTACTAATCAAATTTAACAGGTCTGATTGTAATATTTGACTCAGAAAAATTGTTTCTCAGCTCACACACTTCCTCTCTCTTATTATTTCTTCGTTTACATCACCTAATATACATATATAATGCACCTTCATTCCTTTTAACTTTCGTCCAATGTAGCTCATCCGGCATAACTTAAAAACTTGCAAATATCATAGCCAATTAATTAATATAAACGCTTATCGCGTCTTTTATTGCTTTTAGCCACTTTTTTGTTTACTTCTGTTTTTCTTTAATGTTTTAAATTTGAATAAAATCACCTTCACTTTGCAAAAAACATATTAGTAGTATTTGTCAGCTGGTGTGTTAAGTGTCGTCTAAATAAACTTTATAGCCATACAATGCCTAAACGTTGGCTTTTATTGTGGCTTGGGCTCTACTGCACTGCTTTAACAACCGCAAATGATTGTCAGTTAAAGCTTATTAGTAACAAAATAAATACCTATACAAAATAAATACGTTTACGTTTTTGTCATTTAATTCCGTCAAAGAGCAGAGAGAGAGGCAACTAACTCAAATGAGTGTTGGTCAATGAAAGTGAATGGTGTCAGTGGGTCTCGCATGGCTTTATAGTCAGCTGTTGACAGAGTATTTGTTAGCCATGTGTCAATTTATAAGATCATAGTTAGATATAGTTACATATATCTAAACTCGATCGGGGTGAAAGAGTGTATATTGAACTAAGCTCGTCCACACTCACCATAACTTGAGTAAAATTTGAGATATCGAAAAAAAATTTGGCACAACTCTTACTTGACACTTGAAATCACTTTTTTTTTATATGAAAATGGGCGTGGCTGTTACGGATTTATTCCATTTTGCATTTCCTTATTAGCGAACGTTCATAAAATTCTACAAAACAAAACATTACTTTAGCTCATTTTTATAGTCAGCTTATTTTTATAGAACTGCAATTTTTACACTTGGCAGCACTTGTATTTGCTGTCATATCTGACATCGAAACATGTGAGCGAAGGAAAAATTCGACAATATTTTTACCAAAACGTTAAAAAAAAGGAAGGAAATAAAAAGATATATACAGGGTGTTTTTTTTACAGGTTTGTTTTTTGAATAGAGATAAAACTGGCATTTTGTGGTCAAATCTGGAAACTCTAATGTCATTTATGTTCAGTTTGGTTTGCCATTTCATCATATACAGGTTGACAAAAGAACAACGCTTGCAAATCGTGCAAATTTATTTCGAAAATAATGGTTCAGTTCGCGAAGTTTACCGTGAGCTCCGTCCATTTTATGGTCGACATAATCGTCCATCAGAGCAATTAATTCGGTTAACCATGGATCGTTTTCGCACTACGTTTACTCTATGTGATAATACGCATCCGCAGAGACGTCAAACAGTGCGCACCGAAGAAACAATTGCCTGTAGAGCAAAGTGTTGAAGAGGACCCGAATGAATCGATTCGCCACCGTGCACAGCAATTGGAGCTTTGTCCATCAACTTTATGGAAGATTTTGCGCAAAGATCTTGGCTTGCGACCTTACAAGATCCAGCTTGTGCAAGAATTAAAGCCGCGAGACCATGCAATGCGTCGTGATTTTGGTGTATGGGCCGAAAATGAGATTGATTTCGATGCTGATTTTCATCGCAAAATTTTGTTCAGTGATGAGGCTCATTTTTGGTTGAATGGCTACGTCAAAAAGCAAAATTGCCGCATTTGGAGTGAAGAGAATCCACATGAGACCCTTGAAACGCCATTACATCCACAAAAACTGACTGTTTGGTGTGCTCAATGGGCTGGTGGAGTCATTGGGCCATACTTCTTCCGCAATAATGCTGGAGAGGCAGCTACCGTTAATGGAGACCGGTATAGAGCCATGATAACCGACTATTTTGTTCCCGAATTGGATGGCATGAATGTGGATGAGTTGTGGTTCCAACAAGACGGCGCTACATGCCACACAGCGCACGTCACAATCGATTTATTGAAGGAAACATTCGATGAGCGCATAATTTCGCGGAATGGACCTGTCAATTGGCCACCAAGGTCGTGTGATTTGACACCATTGGATTATTTTCTTTGGGGATATGTGAAGTCGCTCGTCTACACCAACAAACCAGAAACGTTAGGGGAATTGGAAGCCAACATTCGTGGCGTTATTGCCGACATACGGCCCCATATGCTCGGAAAAGTGGTTGAAAATTGGACCTGTAGAATTGGCTTTATTCGAGCCAGCCGCGGCGGCCACATGCCCGAAATCATATTTAAACATTAATGGCATAAAATTATCCTTCCAATAAAGCCAAATTGATGGACCTTAAAACGATTTTCTTGTGTTTTATTTCAATTCGAAGTTCTATACCCCTAAAAAAACACCCTTTATTTGTGTGAAAAAAGGTAGTATTTATAATATTATATTATATTGCGCTTTAATAATTAGTGAAATGCCTAACAAAAAAGTAAAATGTGAAGTCTGCTTTAAGTTGGAAAATATTGATGGGATTCAAGACGGAATATTTTTTAAGTTTGAGTTAAAGTAGCAATTAAATGTCGGAGATAAAGCAGTAACTTGTATGAATATCGAAGCTTTGAAATATCGAAAATATTGAGAATATATGTACCAGGTACATTGTACCTATATACAGACTAAACGGACAGAACTAAACAAGCAATTGGGTGGACCAGTTCAGATGAGATGAATTAATTTTAGACGCAAATTTTAGAAGTAAACAACCTTTGTTTGAATTTTAATTAAACGACTCTTCAATAAAATTCGGGAACAAAAATTGTTCTTTTAGTTTTTTTATATTGCTTATGTATACATTATTTTGAACTCAACCTGATTATAATCAATGTAATATTAATTATGACAAAATGTTTGGAAATCAGTCTAACAAAGTATAAATGGAAGCGAAAATAATACCCTGTAGTGAATGCTTAGTAGCAACCATTTTACAAAACATGTTAACGAGTTGCATCAAAAGAGAATCATGAAAGCTTGTAATGTTGGAATAAATCTTATACGCATAAAGCAAAATTTTAGCTGAAGAAAAGCATGTGCTGATATTTTTGATAAACAAGAAAAACTTAAGCGGACTCAGAACACTAGCTTGTGAAATCCCCTTTTTTTTATTTTTTTTATATTTTTTTTTCGATCCAAAGTCTCTCACACAGGCGGACAGACGCACACTACGACCTTTATACTCTATACATAAAAAAAGATTCTGACGTGTACATGAAATCGCCGATACACGTGTATTTCTATTTTTTCTCCCCTTTCCGAAAAAGTATATTTGGTTCATAGGACAGAAATAAAGCTCGTTTTTGTAACACAGTTTAATAGCTATCTTCAAGTTTTACTTTTTTGATTAAGGATCATGTTTATTTTTTGAGTTTTATTTTTCTGATAGAAAATGAAACTCATGTTTGAGTTTTATTTTTTTGACGAAAATAAAACTTATTCCTTGAGCGATACTTCATTCTTCAAGAATAAAAATTTAATTTTGAGTTAATTAAGTAATTGATCATAAATATTGGTTGGTATAATCTCATCAACATATTTACTCAATAATTGAAACATGTTTATAGACACATACATACATATGTATACGTACATAGGTTGGCATTCAAAAAGGCTTTTTGAGTTTTTCAATCCGTGAAAAAAGTTAAAACTCAAAATTTATTTTTTATTCTTGAACGATAAAATATCGGTCAAGAAATAAGTTTTATTTTTATCACATTTGAGTTTCATTTTCGAGCAAAAAAAATAAGACTCAAAAAATTATGATTACTTTTGATCGAAAATATAAAACTCAAAAAAGATTGATTAGATGTAATTTTTAAAGGTGTCGCTCAAATTTTCTTCAATCAATGCAGATTTCCGTTGAGCATAATGGGACCTGCACGTTCATATACTTTAAACTGTCCTCCGATACTGGGAAGCCCTGGATTTTTTTCATTAAAAATAAAAAAATTATCATTATCGGGGTCCCTGGGGAAAAGTGTAGTTGTATAGTGTTATATTTCCTGCAGACCTGTTAAATTTGATTAGGAATTAGTAATCAATCAATTAGACTGCTCTTTTAATTGTTAATGACTATTGTAATTGTTTTTCAAGAATTGATTACGACTAGAAAAAAAAAAAAAAAATCAAGAATGATCAATAACTGTTGTTTCGATTATTTTTGTTTTTTTTTGATTATTTTTGATTTTTTCAGTATTGCTGTAGAAGCATATCCATATTAAAGAAAATAAAAAAATTGTCAAAAGTAATCAAAACCACCTTTTTTGGTTTTTTTAATAATCGTAAAAAATCTTGATTTTTTTATTTTTTATTTTTATTTTTTTTAATGGTTGGAAAATAATCATTAAAAATTGAAAGTAATTATAATCAATCATTAAATAGATTATCAAGAAAAAAAATTAATCAAACTAACCACTACGATTAGTAATCATTATTTAACAGGTCTGGTTTCCTGAAGAGTTTGCTACTTCACTGCAGGTTACTTATATTCAACTCAAAGTGACATTGATGGCAACATACAAGCTCAGTTAAGCCTGACCTCCATGTCCTCGTTTTTGGGCTATACCATCAACACAGCTAAAAACCAAGGTAAAGTTTAGAATGCCTGAAACGCCGAAGAGGCTAATGATGGAGTACAGGCTTAACCGCTTCTTTGTTGTTTAGCTCTTGATGCCGCGATAGACTAAACTCATACTTATCCAGATTGGACATAATTTTATTTCTCTTTAAAGATCATCGCAGATCGTTTATACCGCGCTCCCACAAACAACTGAAAAGCAATGCGTTAGAAAAAACCACAGAGTACTGGATGAATACTGCTCAGTCTATATTAGCTGATAAATTACAACAAACATCAACGCTTAACACAAATCGCGCGAAGAACATCATACTTTTCCTCGGAGATGGCATGTCGGTACATACAATAACCGCCACACGCGCATTCCTTGGCAATAGCTCCAAAAAAGTTTCCTTCGAACGTTTTCCCTACACTGGACTCTCCAAAACGTATACAGTCGATAAACGTGTACCAGATTCTGCTTCAACATCGACTGCATATCTTAGCGGTGTTAAAGCTAATTATGGTACGTTGGGTGTTAATGCGGAGGTACAAAACGGTGACTGCGACAAAGCTAATGATACGAGCACACATACCGAGAGTTTAGCCAAATGGGCCCAAGATGCCGGCATGTGGACAGGTCTAGTGACAACTGCGCGCGTAACGCATGCTTCACCTGCAGGCGTTTACGCGCACACTTCACAACGGCATTGGGAAACTGATGCGGACATTGTGACGGCTGGTTGTAGTACGCTAAATAATGTGGATCTTGCACGCCAACTCATTGAGTGGCCAGTTGGCAAGGGATTACGTGTAATTATGGGCGGTGGCAGACGAAATTTTATTGATGCGGATGAATACGATGAAGAATATAAAGTCGGAAAACGTACCGATGGACGTAGTTTAATCGATGAATGGTTGGCCGACAAGTACGAGCAAGGTTTCAATGCATCATACGTTTGGAATAAGAAGGGTTTAGAGTATGTGAACTTAAATGAAACGGAATATTTGCTGGGTTTATTTAGTTCATCACATTGTCCTTATCATGGTAATTTGGAACGCCATAATTTGGTACAGTCGGTGCCATCATTAAGTGAAATGACAGAATCAGCCATTGAGTTACTCAGTAGAAGTGAGAACGGTTATTTCTTGTTTGTAGAAGGAGCTAAAATTGATATGGCTCATCATGATACACGCGCCCATCTTGCGCTGGAGGATACAGCAGAATTCGCGCGTGCGGTGCAATTGGCACGTGATATGACGAGCGAGCAGGATACATTGATTGTAGTCACTTCAGATCATGCGCACACTATGACAATCAGCGGATATGCGGTAAGTTGTTTTGATTGACTTTTGACGCTGGCAGGTGTAGTATGTATAGTGAAAAGTTTTCTTAATGACTTGAGTTTAAATACTAAGGAGTCCTTCATTACCTAGCGTTATTTTTGTTTATCAAGTCACAAAAGTTTAAAAATCGTGGTTCGGTATGATATATGATCACTATCACTCTCACTATCACTATCACTATCACTATCACCATCACTATCACTATCACTATCACTATCACTATAACTATCACTCTCCCTATCACTATCACTATCACCATCACTATCACTATAACTATCACTCTCCCTATCACTATGACTATCACTATCACTATAACTATCACTATCACTATAACTATCACTATCACTATAACTATCACTATCACTATCACTATCACTATCACTATCACTGTCATTATCACTATCACATCAATATCACTACCGCTATCAGTATCACAATCAATATCAATATCACTGTCACTATCACTATCACTATCACTATCACCATCACCATCACCATAACCATAACCATCACCATCACCATCATCATCATCATCACTATAACTATTGCCGCCATCATCATTGAATTTGATAGCACGTACAGTTTCTTCTTACCTTCTTATTTTTATTTAACAGAGTCGTGATTCGAACATCTTCGGCTTGGCTCCAATCGAAGCAGATGATGATTTACCTTATTCAGTACTCTCGTACGCCAATGGTCCCGGCTATTCAAAAACGTATTCACCCATAACTGGACGTCGTGATTTGAGGGATGCTAATTTGGATGATCCCAAATATAAATATATGGCTACAGTACCCTTAGCATCAGAGACGCATGGAGGTGACGATGTGGCAATATTTGCTTCAGGTCCCTACGAGCATTATTTCGCCGGAAATTATGAGCAAACTAATATACCCGCTTTATTGGCACATGCGGCCGATATTGGTCCATTCTCGCAGTCAGCATTAGCAGATGACAGCGTTGAAATTTAATTGTAAAACTTTTAATAAAACTGTGATTTTATACAATTTCTAGAAATGAGTTTCCTTTAAACATAAACACTGATGCTCAAGAGTGAATGTAACAATGAGTGTGGTAAATTTTACTCTAAATACTTGCATCAACCTCCAAAAACACCACAAGTGATGAATCTACGAGTACATACGAATGAGGTACTTAAAAGTGCTACTGATGTTGAGTGTGAATGGTCATACCCAGTAGTGGTAGCGCACATGTTGTGGATGATATCCGCTATATACAGATATAAGTTAATTCTTTAAAGAAACACTGAGGTCAAATAAAACGGCATTTTGAGTGGAAAAGAGGAATCCATGATATTCTGAAGAAGCAAATATGGTTTCCAATAAGGTGGGTATAGTTTTGTAAAGAAAATTTGGATTACAGTTTACAGCATGGAAGCTTGGATGTCAAACTACTGCAATATAGGGAGGTTCACTTGGGCAGAATTGTAGCTCAAAGAGGAGTGTCTTCTTATCTGTCCAAGAATTTGGCACGGTGACCCGCCGTCCTTCTTTTTTACGAGCAGTTTCTCTTTTTTTTCTAGGAAAAGGCTTCTTTTTTCTTCGAAAAAGGTTTATTTTTACTAGAGAAAGAGTTCTCTACGCACCCGTCTTGCTATATAGTGCAAAAGCATAGAAGAAGATTTAATGATGAGCTGTACGAATTTTACGTAGACACCGATATAGCTCAGTGACTCTAAAAGCGGTGGCTTTGCTGGCTAGGCCACGTTGTGCGAATGAATGAAGATGCTTCAGCCCAGAAGGTATTCCCCAGCACCACTCCGAAGGAAGGACCAAGTGGTACGTGAGGTTGACAATTGGATAGGAGTAGCCCTATAGCTTTCGTAAAAGACTTTATAATGCACTAAAGAATTTTACCCTCCATATTGTCCCTAGCCAGAGGGACATATTTTCTTATTGTAGCAGTAATTCTCACTACTTAGTTCAGATCTCAATTAACGGTGGAAGTATCTACTCCCATGTGCAAGCATACTAAAAATTCATTACTGAATATAAACTGCTCCACTCCGGCTTTCTTACTTATTTTGTATTTGATTATTTACCTGTACTCTGTGCTTGGGGCATGCAACTTCTGCTGTTCGGTTATCATACGATTTGATCCTAAGTAAATACATCGAATTTAATAAAGTTTCGAGTGTTTTTCTTTTTAGTTCCTTCCATTGCTGGCAGCTTGAAATTTTTTTCTATGCACAAAACATCATCGAGGTGTGTGTGTGTGTGACCACAAGCAAGCAGAGGCGAACTGTTGGTATGCACTTGAAAGGGCACTACGATAAACCACAACATCAATGGCAAGCCATTGAGGTGTCAAACTTGTATGAGCATTCTTCGGTAGCACAAAAGTAGTGCACTTGAAGGTAAAGTTGATTTGGGAAGTTTTGTGCCAAATTCTCTCTCTAACAAAATCAAGCTATTGTTGTTGAGTTATCTGCTGCATTGCCACCCCGCCTCCATCGTCAACGACACTTGTGCTTGTGGTAGGCGGCTTTGGTATTTGTTGCAATGTCAATATTTGTATGAAAGTTGTATGATTGAATATTTTCGTATGAATGAGTGCGAATTTTAATGTTTGCCTATGCATGTATGTGTGTGTGTATGTAGGTGTGCGTGCTTATTTATTTTTGGTGCCACCAAAGTGCAAAGTAAATGAAATTGTAATCTTTGACTTGCAGTTAGAATTTTTTGGCAAAGTCAACTTGCTTTAGCACCCGTTGGAGGCACTAACGCCTACAAACATATAAGGCTATTACAGGAATGGGTTGACTCATTTATTGTTGAATTCGTTTACTTATAGCCTTTTGTTTGCTCAATCAAGTTTGGCTTGTTGCGGTCTGTTCGCTGCTGGTAACCTAGGTAAACAATGTGGTGAATGTGTTGAGTTGATGAACTTTGAATATTCTAAATTTTTTATTCAATATTGCAGATTAGATGAGAAAATAAATTTGTTGTATATAGTATGGATGTACGTAAGTAATTCAAAAAGTAATTAAGTGAAAATATTTACTTTTAAGAAAGAAAAATTAACACTCAGTAGGTATGTATTTACGTATGCCTAGCAAACTCCGCAAATGTTGTCCAGACAAATTAAACAAAATCACGCAATTTATCCCTTTTCATCGATAACTGACACCAATTGGAAACACCAAGAGAGTTCAAGTTATCCTTCAGTGGCTTTTCCAAGACAGTCGAGGCCTCCCCCTCCCTCTGCTGGCGAAATGGGACGTAGATAGGAAAACATTATAATTTCTCTACTGAAATTACTTTCGGTGTTAACACTGGTTCCGAAATAGACGAAATCCCTCACAGTTCTAAAATTTGTCAACAGTGACGTGGCTGCCGAAATGCAGGTGCCGATTCCTTCTTTGAAGAAAGCAAAAACTACCTCTTGTCCTCGCTCGCCGCAAGTTAAGTGAAATTGAATATTTTGCGGTAGCTTAGTGGCATGGGAAACCAATTGCTGTTACATAGAGATGAAAGTGGAGATGTTAGTCAGGGGGGAAAATATGTTTGGCAAAGTTCGAAACAAAACCGACACTTTATAAAGTATTTAGTTGTACAAATTTAGTTTTATAATCTATGCGTAAGTATTGGTATTTAAACGTACATCAGAGTGTCCATTATATGTAGGGAGGAGACTATTTGCTATCGATATCAATATAAAAAGAATATAATAGGAGAAGCAAGAAGGATAAAAAGAGGAAGATGAAGAAGAAGAAAAGGACAGCAAGTTCGAAAAAGATATAAAGAAAGAAGTGGTGAAGATAACAAGGAAAAGCGATAGCAAAAGGCAAACAAAAGTAGAAAATGAAGTGCAGTCGAGAAAAATTAATAGGGATTATCATAAGGATAGAAACGGAAGAAGAGTAAGAGCAAAACGAAGAAGGTAATAAGGAAGTAGAGGAAGTGTATATAAGTATTAGTTCGAGATAATCGAAATTTGAAATTCCTAGAGCGGGGTAAGGCGAGATTAAACTAACTACTCAAATAATTTCAAGTTCAGGCAGGACAACATCAGCCGGACCGAGTTGTAGAGAATAAGCACAAGCCTCTGACGACTATGACAAATGTAGCAAAGGCTATGATTTTTAGAGATGCACCTCTGATATCACCGACCTACATAGAATCCAGTGGGCATACGGAGGCATGCAGCCTATCAGGTTTTGCGATGTTTAATTCAGTGAAAATGTACAAAGAGAGAAGCGCTGCTATTGCGTTAAATCTGATGTGCGAAAGAGACTGCGACCACACTCTTGTCTTTCACGCCCTTTTATATGGGTTCAGTAACGTTCTCAAAATATATGTCTACATAAGGGGGAAGGAATTTCGATTGTGATATTAATAAATATTGTATCATTGTTAGGCATTGTGGAGGTGTTGGATGAGCTGTAGACGTGACGAACAAGAAGCAACGGTTAAGTACTTTCTCTAAGCACATCTTATTAGATATAATATAACCTCAAGAGCCCAAGGCCTGGAATAAAAACGATTGGGCCCCACAGAATACTCTCATAAACTTCAAGCTGGTGTGCTAAACATTATTAAAAGTGCAAAAGTAAGGGTCACTCTGCTACGATGTAAATCCCTCTAGGGCTGGTAAGCGACTGAGTACTATCTTGTCAGGGATAAGCAGTGGTTTCGTGTTCTCACTAATACCTTAGCTGTTGCTTGTATTGTTTGTAGTTGTTGTTGAGGTTGCGGTACATGTTTTGTATGTTTCTCTTTTGTTGTTGTTAATATCAATGCCATATACAGATGTTATCAGCTCAAAAAGCAAAATACAACAAACTCATATGCTTATGATACAAATACCTCGAAAGCAACAACAACAAACAAAACAGCAGCAAACGCTAGTACAATTCCCATGTAAGCTCTAGCGATAGCAGCTGTATAAAGTTTTTATCAGCGCGACGTGAGATATTTTGACAAGGGTACATAAACGCGTATCCACAAACTCACTCCTTAACCTTCGGTCACACCTCGTATGCGCAACAAAATACCGTTGTTACCTACACCATCTGCACCACCACTGCCATTCCGCCTTTAACTCGTCCGCCATCATTGAGTACACGCTTCGCATGTGACACTTGTGCTTGTGGTGTTTGTGGCACTGGCTTGCCTGCTCTTGGATCGATTCATGTGAGTGTATTTGTTGCTTCAGATCCATTTCTTCTCATCCTTGGGGTTTATGGATGTACCGTGTTGTGAATTGAAAAACCGCAGAATAGAAAGGACATCAGTGAATGTTAGATAAATTAAATTTTGTGGTTGAATGTAGGCAATCAATATCTATTTATTTGTGAATGAGGGTGTGTGGAAATTTTGTGTGAAAGATTTCTGAGCATGGTATTGTGTTTCAACGCGGCTTACATTTCAGTCAATAAAGGCGTAATTTTGTGTTCTTACACGAAAATGGAATGAAAAGCGCAAATATACAGTGAATTCGAACATACGAATCGCGAAACCTTGCAATGAAGAGCATTGAACTTCAACTAAAGGATTAGATTAGAGTTTGCCCCCCTCTCCCCCTGCGGATTAGTTGGTTAGAATATGGCCTGTATAATAGGTATTCTAGTCGTAAAAGGCGACTCAAATCTACAAAGGCCAATGAAGTGCAACTTGCCTCTCACCGCTCATTACCAACCTTCTTCTTCCTTACGGAAGGAGTGGGTGAGATGACCTAGAAGGTTCCGCTGGTCATACCAAATCGCTACCACAACAGTCGGGCATGTACAGTAACGGAGTACCGGGTTCATAAAAGTTGTTTAGATTACTTGCATTATTTTTAAAATTTTTTTTTTCTTTTTGTCTTTTTTTTGTAATTTTTTGTTATTTTTTCAATATTGTTGATGTGTATATTTATGTGCTTCTACAACAATACTGAAAAAAATCCAAAATAATCAAAAAACTAATCAAAAATAATCAAAAATAATCCAAAAAAATAAAAGAAAATGAAGGATAATCAACAGGAATCAAACTAGGTTTTTTTGATGATTTTTGATAATTTTTGATATTTACAATTTTTTTTTAAATAAAAAAACTATGATTTTCTTTTTAATTAACTGGAAAATAATCATTAAAAATTTAAAGTAATGGTAATAAAATAATGAATCAAACCGGTAATCTTTACGATTAGTAATCATTATTTAACAGGTGTGGTATATCTATGTGCTTTCACAACAATACTGAAACAAATCAAAAAAAAAATCTAAAGTATCAAAGTAATTTTTTTTTTATTATTTTTCATTTTTTCAATAGTCGTAATTTTTTTAATTAATTGTTCATTATTTAACAGCTCTATGTAAAATACAAGGTGGCGCAAAAGTAAGCTTCCGATGTTCAGCATATCGGTTGTGGCACGTGCAGTGTGTGCTGTTGCACCGTCTTGTTGGAACCACATGTTTTCCAATCCCAATTCATCAAGTTGCGGCAAAAAGAACTAGTTGATCATTGCTCTGTAGCGCTCACCATTCACAGTAACCGTTTGGCCCCGACCGATTATTGGTCAAATAAATAGTCAGCAATATTCCGCGTTCTGGAGCAGTGTAGCGTAACATTGTTTATTAACGTGTATTTCGCATGTGTTTACTACACAAACGTCAAAACAGAACTGACTTTAGGGGCCAATCGCAAAATTTATAGCATTTTCTGATAGGAGGATTACTTTTGCGCCACCTTGTATATTCCTAAATTCGTATTATTAAAATTTTCTATTGAGTTGAAACATACTTTTAGGCGCAACGCAGTACATCAAGTCAGCCATTGTGTACAGGGTGGCTGATGAATTTTGCTACATTAAGAAACTCAAATAATTTTTTTTGAGTGTATGGAATTCATTTTTCTTTTATTCATGTTAAAGCTCATTAAATTTTATTAAATATAGCTTAATTAGTTTTAAAAATAATGGAATTTAAATGCCCCCCCTGCTCGTCGATGCATGTGCGGCATCTTACCAAAAAGTTGTTCATTACTGCTTGGAGAGTTGAGACAGGAATAGCCGCAATTGTTTCTCGAATGGATTGCCTTAGTTCATTCAAATTTGTTGGTTTTGCTTTGAAGACTTCCTGTTTGCAATAACCCCACAAGAAAAAGTCTGGTGCAGTAAGGTCAGGCGACCTAGGTGGCCAACGGAATGTGGAGTTTCTGGATATCAGCTTATTGGGAAATTTTCGTCGCAATTCTGTCATAACAGGTTGGGCTATATGAGGAGCTGCACCATCTTGCTGAAACCACACAGAGTTGAAAGAAATTCTCATTCGGCGTAATTCTGGATAGAAAAACTCTCTCAACATGCTCAAGTAACGGTCTCCAGTAACCGTAACGGTGTGACCGTTTTCTTCGAAGAAGTAGGGCCCGAAAATGCAGCGTAATGAAACTACACACCACACTGTGACACGAAGTGGATGCAATTCCGTCTCATGGAGTATCTGTGGGTTGGAAGCACTCCATATTCGACAATTTTGTTTGTTTATGTTGCCGTTTAAATCGAAATGGGCCTCGTCAGACATGAAAAGACAGTTCAACATGTTTCCATCCTCTTCCACCATTTGAAGCATCTTCTGGCAAAATTCCAAGCGAATCGGCAAGTCTGCAGCGTTCAGTTTGTTGGCCATTTGAATTTTATATGGGAATGAGTCCAAATCTTTGTGCATAATTGACTGTAATGACTGTCTGCTTACACCCATTTGAGCAGATAAGCTTCTTGTCGAAACACGTGGACTGTTTTGTATGGCAGCAGCTACAGCAGCGATTGTTTCCTCCATTCGAACTGAAGGGTTTCGATGGTAAGGTCTTCTGTTGACTGTCCCATGCTCGGCAAAATTGTTTACAAGTCTTATTATGGTCCATCTGCTCGGAGGATTGCCGCCAAACGTGCGCCTATACTCTCTTTGAACCGAAACTACGGACTCCAGTGCGTGATAGCGGCGGACAATCCAAATTCTTGTTTCAGTGTCCCAGTTATCCATTTTTGTTAAATGTAAAAGTCAATCTGCAAAATAAAAAAAAAATTAACCAGATTCATTAAATAGAAAAAAATTTATTTAATTTTTTTTGGTAGCGGCTTTC
Organism: Merzomyia westermanni; assembly: GCA_949987695.1. Lineage (NCBI taxonomy): Eukaryota > Metazoa > Arthropoda > Insecta > Diptera > Tephritidae > Merzomyia > Merzomyia westermanni. The sequence goes on along the minus strand of OX465291.1, from coordinate 143,498,961 downwards.
ATTAGCCACCCTGTATATATACATACACTTGCATGTTTACAAATCTGCAGAACAAGAATATGCATTTCTATATAAAAAACTGCATTGCTTTGGTTGCAAATGCATTCGCTAAGCCCATTTTGCCTGCTGCACGTTCTCAGTGTTTAAGAATCATGCTGCAGTGCTGCTTCTCTTTTTCATGTTATCTTTGTTGTTGTTAAGGAAAATGGTATTGCGCGAAGCCCGAAATGAATGCAACTGCCATGCATCCTTATACGTGCAGCATCGCGTTGCATCGTTGCAAGCATGTCAAAGCTCGCGAAAATCCTTCTTTGATGTAAGCCGCATCATGCGCTTTGACAGGTCCCAGAGTAGATGTTTGTAAGTGCATTTGGAGGTGAGAGTACGAGAATGCTGTTAAGAGTAATTTTCGTTAGGAGGTTTAGATATGCTGAACAAAGCCGCTTTACATATTCTCAAGTGGTTATCATCTGCATACATAATACTATCCCGGCAATTCGGTAAAAATATTACGGTAACATAGAACTCAGAAAAATGAAGAAAGTTGCGAAATATAACAGTTACCTTGACGATGTGGCAGTTTTGTTGCGCGTTAATTACTTACTAATATATATATACATACACTTAGGCTTCACGGCTGTATGCCATGTTCACGCTGGATACAGTAATGAAAGAGTTGTGCCGCGTTCCTAAGAGCGAGGAGCTAGTAACTATTAGTATGGAATACGTAAAACATCTTGTTCACAAAGTTTACTGAACTCGTTCGTTAAAAGCATTTTTGATACTATTCACTTGCAGCTGCAGATAAAGTGAAACAGATTTTTCGAACTTCTCGACAAGCTCCAAACTTCTTGTCTTTTAGATTGTTCATGTCAGTTCTATTAGTCTTGCGCTTTGACTGACCCCGCTCTCGCTTATTTGTAACTATTTCATAGTTATCATCCTCGGGGTTCCGGACAACTGTTGTGAAAATCTGCATTGGGTCCTTGTGACTTGGGTGGGTTACTTTGGTTACCTGTTGTCTGCCCTTGGATATATAGACAAAGAGTCAACTGAACACTCACTGGGATAATGCAGCAGGGTAGCGAGATAATTCGTCTACCCGGGTAGACAATGATCTAGGAAATTCTATACTTAGCCTATGGCCTGGCTAGATTTTTCCTATAATAGAGAACTTTGCCTAGTGCCTGGCAAGGCTCTGGCAAGAAAACCGTAAGTTGACCCATTGACAGGAAATTTATCGTCGATTATGTTAGGGGCCTGTCTGTTTTTTTCAAGATTATGCCTTGATTGGAGCATCTAGCAGTGGCGGGAATATTCCATAAAACCTATAAATGTCCCACCTAGTTTTTTCTAGTTTACGCCTAATAGCAGGACTCTCCGAGCGTGAGGCTCCCTTCTTCTGAAGAAAGACAATCCACTTAAACCTAATCTTCCACGGCCAGCTCATTGTTCCTTACCTGATATCCCGTTTGGTATTACTACACTGCTCTTCATCGTTGTTGCCAGCGCTAGATAGATTCTCCTCTCGGCTGCCCGGCGAACTGCTGAGCGGAGGCCGTAAATTCATTTCCTTTTCTCCGTGAGGAGATATATTGGTTGCAAAGACTAGGACAGCATCTGTGGAGACCGTGGGAAGTACTGTAATCCGGAGAGCCCCTCGTCGTTGGACCATAGTAACAGCGGTTCGGTTCTTCCGAAATTTCTTTGCATGCGTCCACATTTCTGCACCTTGAAACAATATAGAATCAGTGGTGGATGCTAACAGCTTTTTTATGCAAGGCTGTGGTCCGTCTGTGTTAGCCATTATGCGCCTCAGATTCGCTATGGTATGCGCACACTTCTCATATGAACTTCGAAAGTGGTCTGAGAAGCTGCGCTTGCTGTCTAGCCTCACCTCCAGATATTTCGTATACCTAAGCGTTTCTATTTCTTTATCCCAGCTGAACAGTCATATTGATGATGGTGACTGGGCCCTATATGCAGCTTCATTGATTCCTGTAGCAATTCGAAAATCCCTATCCGGCCAGTTCATAGATCCACATCCACAATGTTCTAGTAGTTTTATCAAGCAGCCCTTTAACCCTGCTCATAGCCTGCTGTATTAATTAAAAATTAAAAATCCCAAATCTAAAACTCGCCATAGTTGAAATATAAGTTTTCCCAGAAAAAAAAGAAGAAAACCTGACTGAATCTGCGTTCACAGCTAATCGGTAAAAACCCATATTCCTAGTCGAACCAAAATCCTATGACATTAGATCTTCAGCTATTTTTGACCAGCTACCAGTACCTTCCTCAGTCCAACGTATGCGAATTGTAAGAGTATGTTAAACTACTTTAAACTTCCTTTCGGTGTCTACTGTTTTGGTATTTTCGGTACCTCTAACCCCTATGGAAATCGCTTCCATTTTCATCTGCTGGCTTTTTTTTCTTTGACAACATCAAAAACTTCGTGCCGACCAATAACAAAAGTCAAAAGTAGATATCTAAATATTAAATGAGTGCAAGATTCTCAAATTGCATAGGCATTGTTGCCAGCGCTTGGTGCTGCCTATTTGTTGCCTTTTTATTTGGCATGTTGCACACGCCGCACTGCAAAAAAAAAAGCTAATTAAAGCAAAATACTCAATGGCTGCCAAAGCAAAGAAATGAAGAGCTGTTCTAGAGTGGGTAACTGTGGAGTGGCGCTTAAGTGCCAGCAAAGTGGGTAAGTTGTCATTGATGTGGAGAGAAGGTGGTGAGAAATGTGGGGAGGATGAAGAGTTCCACGTTGTTTGTGCAGTGTTCCTCAGTTATAACAACGTAAATGTTATGAAAGAAATCATAACAAAGCTAAATAAGACAAAAAAAAGGAAAACAACAATTAACAGTTAAACAACCACGCCTCCTACCGCTTAGCGGCAGTTGAAATAACTTCAAAGAAATTGAGGTAATACTTGCAAACGAGAGTTATAATTTTGAGTTTTTTGTGATTAGCCCTTTGACTTATATTTAAATAAAAACTTTTAGTAGTTTTTTTGAGTTATTTTTTATTTTATTTTATTATTTATATTATATTATTGGTTTAGAGAGGAAAACGGGGTATGCGGAGCACATGTTTAGTATAGGGAGCCCTTTTCTAATATTTATTAGTTATTATTTTATTTATTTAGATTACTTGTTCTATATGGAAAACCCCGATTTGGGATTACAAAACATTGACTATATCTTCGAAATATTTCAGAAGCTGTTTGCGAATTAAAAGGGAGGGCAGCGCAAATGAAATAAACGAAAGAAATATTTATAGCTTATGTCGGTTAAACACTATGCATGGTTGTTTATTGCTTAAAATATACAAAAAAAAAATTTGACTAGGAGGCAACCCTTGGAGCGTAACAAATAATCTGTACTTGATTAGTTTATTCACCATCTTTATTTATTGGCCCTTAACCGCCTATGCGATTTTGGTAGTTGCATATCAAAGCTCGACCGTCATCACTTTTCAGCGCCGACAATTGGAATTGAGGTGAAATCAGCGGAGTTTTTGGGCTTTTCTTACTGCACTATTATCATATCTGCGTAAAGCTTGTACATCTCATGGTTAAGCTTTCTTCGACACAGGCTGTTGGTATCACGCATAGAACCATACATCTTAGTTAATCAATGCTAGACTATTGAATGGAAAACGATTAATTTCTCGATTAACAACGGTTCTATTCGTATGAATAAATGTTTGCAGATCAAGTTTCCTAAGTACCTGGTACTGCCGACAACCGTTACAATCACTTTCAAAGGTATTTAAAGGATTTAATTTACGACAACACTCATCATATCCTCGAAATGTAAAACATATGCTCTGAATAATTTTAATTAAATAATAAACCAGCGTTTCGCCAATTAAACTTCAAGCGAGAGAAAACGTCGAACAAGAAGAGTAGGCTGGGCGTTAGATCAAAGTAAGTGCAGCGCAATTAATAGACTCAACTAGCTGGATGTGCCTACACATATAACAAGGCAAACCAAAAACAAGCTGAAGAATAATGCAGAAACCATAAAATGGGCGGTGAAGTGCTCGAGGAACATAAAGGCGAAGCGAAGAGCCAAGAAGAGTGTGATGTAAATAAATGCAGCAAAGTAAAGAATTGCAAGAGTGAATGCGAATAACAATGCAGCTGGAGTGAAGAATAGAATGAAATAAAAAGAAAAAAATAGGCGAAAAAGAAATTAAGCAAACGAAAATGCAAAAAAAAATATGAATGAAAATATGCATGCCACTGCAAATAACTGCAGCAACGGCCGCAAGGATCCTTAACGGAAGCCCCAGCAAGATACGGTTCAAGAAGAATACAGATTTACGAATGCATGCGTGGACGGTGCTGTAAAAGCGAAAAAGCAGCCGAACCTAAGTCAAAAACAAAGGCGCAAAAGCCAAGTATATGTGCAAGTGAAAGTGGTGTGGGGTCAGCGAGTGAAAGCTAAGTGAAACCTCAACTGCAGTTAGCAAGTGGTAGGAACATTTATAGATACATATACATACATATGTTTGTATGTATGTAGGTAAGTGTAGAATGCACGCAAGCCGCACCGCAGTACACTTGTGAAAGACTTCAAGAGCTATGTTTGACATCAGCTGCCGCACACGATGCAAGGGAGTGCAATTACATTGATGTTGCAACTAGTGTAACGTTGCTGCAACTCATTGATTACTAAAGTTGCAACATACGACTATGCTCAGCTGTTTGTTGTCGCAAAGATGAAAGACCGCAAGCTCCTGCGTTTGAATGCATTTTCCACTTTCAAGTGTATCTATTAGATAGAAATAAAGCAAGAAGGATGGAAAATTATAAAGAGTAATTAGCACAAAAATATAAGGCTACTTTTGTTTAGAAGAACAACAAAAAAAATAACAAAAGTTATCTCTTGCTTCACAACGCAAAGTTGCTGTTAATAAAAGTATCGCAACAAAAAAAAAAAACGAAAAAAGGGAAATGTGAATATAAAAAAGGGACAGTGTTTTTTTCTCATTTTTAGTTTTACATATTTTTGTAAGTTTAACGAGCTCAAGACTAGTTGATAATAATTCTTGGGCTATGAGTTAGGCAGCTGCGCTTGCAATCAGAGTGAGTGGGCCCGATTCTCCACAAGAACCTCTGAAAATAGCAAAACTATACGAATAAGTCTGACGAGAAATCGTGGCTGTGTTCGAAATAATACTAGAACTATAGCCTGTTTATGTTTGTTGCTTTCAATTTTTTATCTGTTGAGAAATAATAATAATTAACCAAGAATTATTATCAACTCGTCTTGAGTTCGATAAACTTACAAAAATATGTCAAAATGAACCGACCATAAAAATAACAACATTTTTAGTTTTACATACGTACTTACATAATTTTAATGATGTTTCTAACGCATTAGGGTGCCTCCGAGTTTGTCAAAAGCACCCAACCGGTTGTGGCTGTATCGCCCAGGGGTAGAAACTCAATATTGTCCTTTCAAGTACTTTCTTCTTTACTTTTTATTTCTATTTTATCGACTTTTTCTTGTTGCTCCTTTCCTTCAATTTTATTTCCGTAATTTTCTTTACTGCTTTTCCTGTAGTCTTCTTCCTTTTTAATTTACTTTGTTCCATTTTATTTTTTTTTTTTTTATTTTACTTTATTTTATTTTATTTTATTTTATTTTATTTTATTTTATTTTATTTTATTTTGTTTTATTTTATTTTATAATATTTAGTTTTATTTTATTTTATTTTATTTTTTTATTTTATTTTATTTTATTTTATTTTATTTTATTTTATTTTGTTTTATTTTATTTTATTATATTTAGTTTTATTTTATTTTATTTTATTTTATTTTATTTTATTTTATTTTATTTTTTTTATTTTATTTTTTTTTATTTTTTTTTTATTTTATTTAACTTTATTTCACTTTATTTAATTCTATGTTTTTTGTAATTTCTTTTATTTTATTTTATTATTATTTTTTTTTAAAGAATCCCTCTCACAGGCTATAATAAAATTTTCCTTTGATCTATTTGTTTCGAGGGTTCTTGCTTTACTTCCTAACTAAACTTATGAGTTCTTGATATGCCAACCGAGTATAAGTGAGCCACATGGATAACCTCAACTCAACTTTAACAAAATGATATCAAAGCCAAAGGGCAAAGATAACAAATGCTCAAAGTATTTTTTAATTAAACTCGTTACTAATATGCATCTAAGTGCTTAGACGATGGTGGTTATCATACCAAAAACGAAGAACAGATCCAACTAACACACTACAGAAGAAAAACAACAAAATAGTCGAAGAGCTTTACAAAACAAAACAAGTCAGCAAACGAGAAAATCAGCAACTAACTTGTACAGCCGCCGCGACACCAAGACTGTATGGACTACCGAAGATTCACAAACCACAGATGCCCTTACGCCCCATTTCCTCCTCAGTTATGGTACCCTGTTACAACCTATCAAAATATATTGGAAAAACTCTTAAGCAACTTATATCGGATAGTCATAATGTGGAAAATGCATACATTTTAAAAGATAGATTAAGCAATATCAATGTTTGTGAAGAAGATGTACTAGTTTCGTTCGATGTCGTGTCTTTGTTTACAAACATCTTATATATAAATAGACAAGATGAATGCAATGTAGAACCGTTTTCTGCTAAACTATAATTCTAAGGTATACAAATTATATATGTATAGATAGGAAATTTTGAGGTGTACTTTTATCCGTAAATAAAAAAATTTAAAAAATCATTTTAATATAAAAAATTTTACATAAAAGTCACACCACTACACATTCACTTATTCACACTATACACACGCTGTGTGTGTGTGTATTTTCTTTTTGTGTACTATGCTGAATCGTGAGCATGGCCGAGGAGTTGCTTTGTAGGAAAAAATTAAGAGTAGAGTGAGTAGACTTGCCATGCATGTTTTTGTATTATTCGTGTGGTCGGCTCTCACTGTGAGTGCGAAGACTTGGTAGCGGACTAATGAAAAATAAGTATTCGCACTATAGATACTCTGTTGTGTCATGCATTTTTGCTTTAGTTGTTGTTATTGCGGCCGCCGTGGTGTGAAGGTAGTGTTGCCGGCCTACCACACCGAAGGTCCATGGTTCGAGCCCTGGTACAGGTAACATCAAAAGTGATTTGAAAAAAGTTTTTTCAAAACGGGGTCGCCCCTCGGCAGTGGTTTGGCAAACTCTCCGAGTGTATTTCTGCCATGACAGGCTTCTCAGCAAAAATTCGTCTCCTTTGTAGATGCCGTTCGGAGTCGGCAAAAAACTGTAGGTCCCACCAATTTGTAGGGAAAAATTCAAATCGGCACACCACAAATTGGAAGAGAAGCTTGGCGCAAAAAATCTCTTAGGAGGTTTATGATGATATACCTGTTGTATATCGCGCCATAGAGAGAATGTTGTTATTGTATTGATTACTGGCTACGATGCCCAGTGTCAGCTGCTCTCCTGAGAGCACGAAAAGTTGCTTTGTTGGAGACATAAACACGCAATTTCAAATATGAGCAAATATGTAAACTTCATTGCTGATACCTACAAACAGGGTTTACAAAAATAAAATAAATGATTACTCATAAAGAGTACTAAACACCGAAGAAAATTAAAGGAAAATAGAGGAAAGGAAAAGAATTGACAGGAAGGAAAATTAACGGAAAGAAAGGAAAGAAAAGGAAAAGGAAAGGAAGGGAAGAAAAGGGAAGGGAATGGAAAGTATAGGAAAGGAAGGAAAATTAAAGGAAAGAAAGGAACGGTAAGGAAATGAAAGGAAGGGAAGGGGAAGGGAATTAAAGGAAAGGTAAGAAAACGAAGGGAAAGAAAGAAAATAAAAGGAAGGGAAGGGAAAGGAAAAGAAGTTTGAGGAAAGTAAAAAATAAAATAAGAGAGTAAAAAAAGAAATCAAGGAAAATAAAAATATGTTAGAGGAAAGAAATAACATAGAAAGGAAGAAAAAAAGGTGGATAAAACATACCTACAGCAACAAAATAAAATAAAATAAAGTTTATTGGTTGAATTTCAACCACTAGGCGAACTCTAGTACCTATAATGTTAGCAATTAGAATTATAAATGGGACAAAATTCAATACACAACTAACATCACAAAAGCAAAATTTCAACAAAAACTTGACTTCTGCCTCAGAGAAAACATTTATTTTATGTGCAATAACAAACTATACACTCGAACTTTTGGAATGCCCATGGGAAATCCGCTCTCACCAACAATAGCCGATATTGTCATGGATGACCTAATTGACACCACCATCTCGGAGCTGAAACAACAACATAGTATTGACATCAAATTTATTACCAAATATGTAGACAATATCTTTGCAATAGTGAAACGAAAAGACGTGAATATAATCCTCGAGACGCTTAATAAATACCAACACAAGCTACAATTTACTATAGAAATGGAAGAGAATGAGAGCATCCCTTTTCTGGATGTTCGTATACACAAAGCTAACAACAATATTATTTTAAATTGGTACTCGAAGCCAGCATCCTCTGGTCGCCTGATAAATTTTCTATCCTCCCAACCAACTTAATATAAAATTAACACAGCGAAAAATCTAATACGAAAAATAATGACGATTAGCCACGAAAAATTCCACGAAACTAACATAGAAATAATACACACAATTCTGAAAAATAATAATTACCCCGACTACTTGATACATGATTTAATAACTCAGGAAATCATGAAAAATAGCAACCCCCACAACACACCACAAAATGCAAAAACAACAGACGTAAAGAAATATTGCAGTGTCACATACGTGATATATATGAAATTGCATGCAATGGAAAAGATAACGAAAGCTGTGATAAGATTTACATCGGAACAACGAAGCGAGGGCTCGGGGTACGAATAGCCGAAGACCAAGCAGACGTAAAAAAACAAAAACCCAGCACTGCCCTCTCCCAACACATAATAAGCAGCGGCCACACAGCTGATTTTAACAACACCAAAATTATTGACAAAGAAAAACGAGAATTGACGAGATACACTCTGGAAAGCTTGCACATATTGAGAAATAGAGAAAAGACGATCAACAAAAAAGAAGACTACGACTGCATAGGCGCTGCATACATGTTATGTTTAAGTAATAATTTTAGTTATGACAAGACTACCACGCAAGGTGGAACTAATGATTAGTTCTAAGTGTTCATATTCCCTCTCTCTATGGCGCGATAAACCTCCTAACAGATTTTTGCGCCAAGCTTCTCTTCCAATTTGTGGTGTGCCGATTTGAATTTTCCCTACAAATTGGTGGGACCTACAGTTTTTTGCCGACTCCGAACGGCATCTGCAAAGGAGACGAATTTTTGCTGAGAAGCCTGTCATGGCAGAAATACACTCGGAGAGTTTGCCAAACCACTGCCGAGGGGCGACCCCGTTTTTGAAAAACTTTTTTCAAATCACTTTTGATGTTACCTGTACCAAGGCTCGAACCATGGACTTTCGGTGTGGTACGCCGGCAACACTACCTTCACACCACGGCGGCCGCCGTATTTGTTGTTGTACAGGTTAAATGTAGTCAATACTTATAATAATATTTGTTATCTTTTTGAAAAAATAAATAGTGTAGCCCCTGAAGATGCTGGAATATTCAGCGAAACGTTGGGCAAGAAGGTGAAATAAAGCGTTTATTTGTAGCAAAGCTGATTAGGTCAAACTAGCCTACTACTAAAAATTTTCTAAAATTAAGTTGAACTGACCGCAAAACCAACAAGAATTTTTATTCTGTAAGTAGCCTGATAGTTTGAGATTACTCCAATCGGGATGCGCAATATTCTTCCACTTTTTAAGTTCATTACCTCGATTTACTTGAAAAGCTTTAAACTCACTGAACAACCAGAAAATGTATTATTTGTTACAAAATGTATATATATTATTAAGGGTTTAAAGTGGAAAGAAAAAAAATAATTGTGTTTGATTCCAATTTTAGAAATTTGTTTGAAATCAATTAAAACACAGCCTTTTGAGAACACTACTCATTGTTTGCTGGGAAGCATGTGTATAGAAGATGCACCATTCTTATCTTTGCATACTTTTAGGCATATAGGCTAATACAAAATATCGCATGCGATAAAAGCGAGTGTAGGTGAGCTTTCTATTTCAGATTTTTGCCTCACTTCAAAAAATTGTTTAAGAACGTTCTCTCTCAGCTAAAGTAGGACACTCTGCAGACAAATTCTGCAATAGAGTGATCATCCACTCAACCTTTACCTGCGGATTCAGTGATAGATGTACTGTTCATAAGAAGAATTGGGATTTTAACTAGATCCACCCTAGATCGCAAGGGTGAACTAAAATTTCAACACAAACTAAAAGTGAATTTGTATTCACACACCCAAGTATATATCTGTGTAAGCTTGTCAAAGTTATCATTAAATCTCCTTCGATACTCATAATACGCGCTGCTCACAACTCCAGAAAAACTTTCAAGAATCTTTCTCTGGATTTATGTCCTATATATATGACATAGTAATGACAGTAACATATTCTGCATATGTAGACATGAATTTAGGTCCAAAGGTCTCAGTACCTAGAAGATGTTCACTTTGATGATTATGGTGTAAGCAAGATGCAAGAAATCCCAATAGGCAAGGCGGGAAAGTAAATCGCTACCGCATACTTCCAAGTTGTATAAAAGGCATTGATTACTGAAATTATTTAACTGCATGTACCACTGCCTTTGAGCACACTTAAAGGTTATTCACAGATCATAAAACAAATTGAGATGAGCCACCAAAAAAGCATGGCTGCTGTTTACACAATTAAGCCGCTGAGCTGTTGCAACCCCAACATCGGCACCAATGTCATTTAATAAGTGCGAGTTCCCATTTGATTTGTGTAAAATTAATATTAAGTGTTGACAATTCAATAAACTCTGTCAACGCCAACGCCACAAAACCTTTAAAAACACATAAAGCACAATAAATGAGCCAACAGATGCAGTGCCCAAGCAATAATCAACTCATCCATGAAGATATTTATACTTAACTCAACACTTCACTCAATTGTCGAGTGGGCTTGATGATTCAAAACCGGTATAGTGAGCGTTGTTGCTGCCCACTCAAAGCAATTAGTCACACGCGGTGTCAACCAATGAGCCACATAGTTTCACATGAATGAGTGAAGGGTGGACGGTGTTGTTGAAGGGGGAAGTTAGATGCGCGCGGGAAAACGCAAAGAAAGTGCTATTGCCAGAAGTGGCATGTCTCATATGCAGCAAATGAGAAGTTATTCAAATTTATGGTTGTAACAGCTGTGTGATGAAATAGTTAACAGTAACCAACCAAAGATAAAAACAATCATAAAAATGCAGCCGCGGTAAAAGCAAGTTTTTAAACAGTTTGAAATGTACTAATATATTGACAGTGGAGTGTAGTTAACATCCACCCAGGTGTACAAGTAACTCGGAATCATACAAAAAATCAGGCCTTATCAATTTCTTTCCAACCGCTTTTCACGTTTCTTAATACATGTCATAATTCCTTTAGAACATTGGACTTAACTGCCCGAAGAATCTATCGCTGGCCTTCCAGGCCAAAAGCACACTTTTACCTATTTTTCTGCGCATACCTGATAGGTCTCGAGCTTCGAGTTTAGAAATAAGATTCCATGGTAGCCGAAACCTGTGTCATTTCAGTGTTGCGTCCTTTAACATCATCAATACAGAGGTATATAAAACTATAAAGACGGCTTAAACCTTCACATAAATGAGCCAGACTGAGTAACCTACTAAGACCATATCTTCCACATGGATCTGTCCACCTTTTGCATTCCTGACATATTAAAGCATTCAAGAGTGTGTGTCTCTTCAATCTTAGGAAACTAGAAACTCAAACCCGTTCCCCGCCTTGCTTCATAAGCTAATACACTTAAGGACATTTTCCACTTTAGAGCACTGTTATATTGTTCAGTTAAATTGAAGAATTGAACCAAAAGAAACATTTGAAAGGTCCTGCGACCTGTCGAATGTTTTCGTTAGAAGGCTCATCAATACTAAAAAGGAGGACAATAAATTAACTTAATGGTCAGCACCCATCCATGGAATTCAGAAACAAAACATCCACCTAAATAAGAATCGATCAAAGAGTATTTTCTGAATCTTGGATGTGATAGTTTATGGACAGAATGGGAGCGAAATTCTCTAATCCAAAGTACTTTGGGAAAAGGACAAAGCGATGGTGCTGGTAACATACAACATAGATAACTTGGTAGATAGTTCCTTTCCACTGAACAGCCTTCCACACAAATCAGAAATCAGGATTCCATTAAGGACTTCTATAAAGAATTGGTGATTTGAAGAAGAAATCGGCCAACCTCTGGTTCAACTTTGGTCTGCATACTGTAAGTTACCCATCCAGAATGATCCCCTACATACCTGATGTATGTGTCACATGCTAAGAGTATCGGTACGAAGTCCAAATATTGAGCGGAACAAACTCTTCTAGAACAATTTTGACCTTGTATAATTCCTAGGATTTCCGTTAGGCGATTTTGAAGGCAATTCAATTTTCATGGTTTCCATTATCGGTTGAGGCCTCAATTCATTTCAGAGGTTTGAAAGAGAAACGCTTCATATTATTTCATTGCTTTTTAGCAGGTCTTGTTTCAACAGTCTTATTTCAAGCCTGACTTGTTCAGTCAACAATCCCACACTGCAATAGTCAGCTTTTACCGCGGCGTTCACTTGTTTGTACTTGAGTACAACAACCAAAGGAAAAATTAAGCAATTTTAAAGTGTCAAAGTCATTAATTGAAATTGCAGAAGTGGATGTTTGTGTATGCGTGCATGTCATATGTAAGTTACAAATTATATTTATGTACATTTGTATGTTAAGTCGTAAATAACTACATACTTGTGGTGAAGAGAGAATTAAAGTTAATGAACATGATGTGTACAGTGATGATAACTTCATTGAGATGATGCCATTATGACTGACGATGGGTGATACAAAATGGGGGAATGTTAACGAATCTGATCATCGCCACTGGGTTTGACCAACAGGTACGGAGGGAAGTGTTCGTAACACGAAACGAATGCTAAGAAGACACAAGTCTTGATCAGCACCAGGTCAAAGCAGACATAGGGCACAAGTGTCACTGTTATCAAGATATCTCGAGTATTAAGAGACTAGCTCAACTTTAACTTCTTGTTGTGCTTAGAAAGATCCTGCAGTGGAACAAAGCTAGTATCCCTTGCATGTTCATGAAAGGTATTATAACACACAATCAAAGTAATCATTTTAAAATTGTAGAAGAACTGCTGTGAAACAGATGTGCCATCCACTTTGAAGATTATATTCGTAAATCAACTGAAAACTTATAAAATACGTTCGCACTTTGTGCCTTTGAGCCACCTGGGGTGCATTTATGGGCTAAAAAACAGATATTGTAATTATTGTCGAAACTTACTATGTACACAAATACGAAGACCACTTATCATTTAATAAATAATATCGAAACCTGCTTGCGTGTACGTTTAATTGCTTTTGATTTAAATCATTAGCGAAATGTTTTTGATGTTGGCCAACCTATTACTAAGAAATTCTGGCAGGTTTGGAACATTATAGCAGCTCGCACTCTATCACAGATTTTCCCGCTGATGATTATTCTTCATATCCCGCTTGGATTGCTTGCATGACGTGTAATAAAATATCTGCTGCTTGGATCATTTTATGAAAATTTATGGCGCCAAAACTTCAAAACAAAAACAATATAGTTTAGAATTGTATGAAAAACACATTTTCGCACTGCATGTGGTCAACCTAAGTGGCATCGCGAGAATGCAGCAAGTATCGTAAAACATTTCGATTCATTTATTTTTGAAAAGCTTATTTGTGCTGCGTTTTGAAATCTGTTTGATTTCATCCTTAATTGTTTTTATCTAACTCATTCGAATTCTAAGATTTTTAAGAAAACAAAGAATGAAAATCAAAAATTAATGAAGTAAATATTGACGCATTTTTTAAATTTATCTATTGGTGAAACACTTTTTTGAAATATTTAAAAAATATACATTAGGGCTTTTCAATTTTTTCCACATCATTTCACACATATACTTCAAGGATCTTCTAATTTTTTTTTTTTTTTGATACTGTCAATGATACCCGATAGGCGATTAACTTCCTGAAATTTCTGCATGTGGTCTGACGAAAAGATTTCGACCTTTTTATTTGAACCAGTGTACTTAAAAAAAACAAAATAAAATAAAATAAAATCAAATAAAATAAAATAAAATAAAATCAAATAATATAAAATAAAATCAAATAAAATAAATAAAATAAAACAAAATAAATAAAACAAAATAAAATAAGATAAAATAAAATAAAATAAAATAAAATAAAATAAAATCAAACAAAATAAATAAAATAAAACAAAATAAATAAAACAAAATAAAATAAGATAAAATAAAATAAAATAAAATGAAATAAAGTAAAATAAAACAAAATAAAATAAAATAAAATAAAATAAAATAAAATAAAATAAAATAAAATAAAATAAAATAAAGTAAAATAAAATAAATAAAATAAAATAAAATAAAATAAAATAAAATAAAACCAAATAAAATAAAATAAAATAAAATAAAATATAACAAAATAAAATTTAAAAAAATAAATAAAATAAAATAAGGTTAAAATAAAATAAAGTATAATAAAATAAAATAAAACCAAATAAAATAAAATAAAATAAAATAAAAAATAAATAAAATAAAATACAAAATAGAAACTTTATAAATAAATCATAGAAAAGGAAAGAAGGGAAGGAGGGAAAGGAAAGGCAAGGAAAGTGAGAAATATGCTTCCTCTATGCGGTTACCTTGTTAGTTGACAAATCGCACCCAGAGAGCAGTTGCGAAATTCCAGTGGAGAAATTGTCGGCTGTTTGATAATTAGAGCTAAAAAGTTCCCAGTGTTTTTTTTAACGAGCTTAAGTAAATTAAACTTCTAGAACTAGTACCACCCCGAGTACCAAAAGCACCAATCGACGCCCAGTTCACTACGTGGTCAAAATATTCTTACTGATATTTGTAAAAAACCAACCATTAAATTAACATTTTATAACATCTACAGCTGTGTTTAACGCCACAAATTGAAAAATTGGCAGACAAGGTTTCAACCTTCGACATTTTTTGCCCTTTAAAACTGAGTAATAAATTTGCAATAGTTAACAATGTATTAACAGTCGCAAATAATAAAAAAATAGTTTCACTGAGAAAAAAAAGGCTTTAACGCCTAAAAGTGTGCAACAATAAATACATTGTGCGGCGGTTACAAGCTTTAAACCACATTTTAACATAATTTTTGCGTGCGGCGCGAATGAGGCAGAAAAGTGAATGCGACGGATGTGCCATTATATACCACAAAAAAATATGACTTTTAAACAGTAAGAATGGCAAACGTAAAAAAACAAAATTGAAACATCAGATATTCTCGGCTTGTTTAAATAGCAATAATAATAAAGTACAGCAACTAGATGTAAATGAAAAATTTTTTGTGCCAATTGTTATTATTATTGTGGTTAACGCGCGCTTGGGTGTGGTCTGACAAATTAATAAATAAAAACTGATTTAACAATATTATCAATGTAGTGGCAGTCGACAAAAAGTTTGCAAAAAAAAATTAAATGAATTGACTTTTGACTATGGGTGGGCCATATATTTAAATGATAGCTAGCACGCCTACGCTCCACAGCTGTCTCACACTCGAGGCAGCGGACAAATTGAAATATCCGCCGCACAGCTTTGATTTATGTGCTTGTACAGAGCACGGCTGCATAGACCTTTAACTTTTGATGAGCAAAAACAATGCGTAAAGCAAACGAAAAAATTTTGAAAATTTCGCAATGAGTGCAAACAATGACAATATTAAAAAAAAAAAACAATAACAATACAAATTTTAAACAATAAACACAACTGTAAACACAGCATGAAAAGCGTTAAAAGCGTTAAAAAGGGTAAATCACAATTGAATTGTACATAAAGTATGTATGTAGTGCGTAATAAATCAACCGTCACTGCATTTTGCTGAAAAAAGCGGTTTATCCTATTAACATCTCAATAAAATGCCCATAAAGGATTGCTTGAATAAAAAACCTATAGATAGCTGATAGAAGTTAAACTTCTCGAAACATTAAAAATAAGTATGTTCCAGACATCTATCTTTATCTCTACCTCTACCTTTACCCCTACCTCTCGTTCTACCTCTACCCCTGCCACGCCTAAATGTTGGGATAATAACGTTATTTTTAGTTCGATTCTCAACTATACCGGCTCAAACTTTGTCAGCTGCTTGATAATAAACTAAATCTCTCAAACAAATGGAATCCAACTGCGTTTTAATATTTGTTCGACTCGCACGATGCGATCTCTGTTCGACGCTGTAGGACTCGCGATATAATATACTAATAACACCCTTTACATTTTTTCAACAAATATGGCCTAGCAGTTAAATAAAATCTACATCAAATTGAACTTACTACACGCATACATACACAAACAAGAATAATTAGAATAACAAAAGGGGAAATAGATTAAAGGTACATGTGGTACCGACCAATATGCATAGACAAGATTGCCAGATATTCAGCCGTTTTGATATCTTACCCCAGCTGTTGCCTTACAAACTCTTCCCTACGTTGATTCCTCTTTAGCATTTTGTGGTTATATTTATTAAATTTTAATGGAAATTTATGAAGCTGATGGAAATGGAATTTATTAAGTTAGACATACACACTTAAACACTCACTTACAGATGTATTTCTAAGTGTAGATAAGCTTGGGGATGTATTAAAGAATGGAAATTTATACAGCAAAACGAGATGTGGCAGATGCTTTACAAGCTAGCACAACAGCCAGAGGTTCATCATACGCAGTGGATAACATACTACCGGGCTCGTGGATAGTGTGCTGATTGACAAGCATATCCAAAAACTTAGTTACGCTCATATACTTATGTATGTATTTGTATATTCGCCTATCGTAATTGTATTTTAGAGTGTGCTAATGTGATGTATATATGCTTCTTACAAGCGAATAACGTTAACCCCGAAAAATAAGTTATTGTGGCCCATTTTGCGGATTTGCTCATTAAGCGCACTCAATTCAAATATTAATGAAGGAGCGACATATAGTATGCACACTTTAGGGTGGGCTGAAATTTTTAAAATAGACAATCAAAACCCCAAATTGCGCTTATGACAAATATACAGTGTTTACAAAAACAAAAATCGTGATTATAGATGTTAACTTTGCGGTTAGTTTAAGATAAAATAAAATAAATTGAAATAAAATAAAATAAAATAAAATAAACAAAAAAAGCTCGTTTCATGAATACTTAAAAAAAAGTATTTTAAATAAAATAAAATAATGAAATGAGCTCGAGGCCATGAATAATAATTTTTCACTTTTTGAATTTTTATGAAAATTATTATTGTTTTTATTTATTAACTTTTAATAATTAATTAAAATGATTATTAATAAATAAAAACAATAATAATTTTCATAAAAATTCAAAAAGTGAAAAATTATTATTCTTGGCTTTGAGCTCGTTTCATTAATACTTTAAAATAAAATAAAAGAAAATAAAATAAAAAAAATAAAAATTAAATGTATTTTTTGAAATATATCGAAAAATGAATTTCACTGTTTCATTTAGCCTTAAAACAAAGAACGAACAGAGAATCCTTGGAAAATAGTATATTCCAAAAATTGGAATGATAATTGCAGTAACAGAAAAATATTTTCCCAGATAAGAATAATGTTCTAAGAATTTCAGTGCTTTACTTGTGTCGCACACTGTATATGTAATGTTACAATAAACAATTTGTTAGAAAATCTCAAATACAACATTCACCCTGTATTTAACCAAATAGCTTATGGCCCAAGCAAATTCACTAGGGTCGTTTATATATCCATCAAGCAAATATTTCTGTACTTACTCCAAGTTTCTTTCATGCAGATACATTTATGTTTTGCAGCTTCCTTTTTTGTATATTTTAGCTTTTTAGTCGTTTATCTGTAGAAGGCCTTTGCAGCGTGAATCCCTTGGTTGTAACTTTACTGAATATCAATAGCAAAAGTAAAATAAATACAAACAAATCATGAACAGTAGAAAACATAAATACATAAAAACACCTATTTATAAACATACATCTATGTATATATGTACATTAATACCCTGTCGGAAAGTGCAAACAGTTTCAAAAGCTTTTACAGCTTTTATGGCTACTGAAATCTTGATGGGAAATTTGTTTACATTCAAATAAAAAAATTTAATATTTTTGTTGATTTACGGCCTGTACATTTTCAAGTATTCGTGAAACGAGCTCAAGACCAAGAATAATAATTTTTCACATTTTAATTTTTATTAAAATTATTATTGTTTTAATTTTTTTAATAATCATTTTTAATTAATTTTTAAAATTTGTTTTAATTGAATAGATTAGCAAAAAATTTTTAGAGACAACCGCCATAGCTTTTCTTATAGATCCATTTCGGAAGTTGCTAGACTTCTTCATCAGAGAAATTTTGGCACGCATTACTAACCATTAAGCCAACAATACGCTGGTTTTGATGTCATCTAAACTCCTAGTTCTATTCTTCTTTTTACCATATGCATGAACCACTTCCGCCATCTGGTAGTTAGTAGTATGATCATGATGGATTTTTTGACAGATCTGTTTTATCATCATCAGCAGAATTGCCTTACCGCGTGCTCTCGGTTTTGTTATTGAAATTAAAACAAATTTTAATAATTAATTAAAAATGATTATTAAAAAAATAAAAACAATAATATATTTGCCTTAAGCTCGTTTCATAAATACTTAAAAAATTTAAAGATATAACATATATCGTCGTATTTATCTACATCACTGTTGTCAGCTATCTGTTATACGTATCACTTCTTCTGCCTTTTTCCGTCCATCATCCTTCCCTTTCCTTTTTATTTCGCATTCTTTTTTCCTTTAATTTTGGTTTTTGTTACATATTTTTTTTAATATCCCAATTCTTCGATTTGGTAGTCCCGGTTTAGTAAATGTTCACCCACATCAAATATAAAATGATGTCGTCATCATCATCTCACACATTATTATCAACAACATGTTATCAACTTATCTTTTTTTCTCCCATGTCCTTTCATTTCTTTCCCTTTCCTTTCTTTTTTATTTTTGCTTTTTTCCCCCTTAATGTCCTAGTACTCCGATTTTGTTGTTCCAGTTCGGCCTATGTACACTGAGAGTTGGATTTTACTCTAACAATTTTTATTTCAATTCTAGTCTTAATTTAAAAGTAAAGTAATTTTTCAACTGCTTTCAAACTACTTGTATTTCCGGCAGGGTAGACACATGAAAAGTTTTGTGTACATCCAAGTGCCTTTGCGAGCTTTATATCATACCGGCCGGTTTAAATTAAATTTACATTTCCTTATTATCCTTATTCGTTCTCTCTTTGTGCTGTTGTCAATTACTTTAACAACGCAAGCCTTTGTATATGCCGCCATCGAAAATAATGAAATAGGACATGCGCTTTATCAATTGAGAGAAAACGTCCAATGTGCGCTCAAGAAGTGAGACGTTTTGCTGGAACAGCCTTAAACTGAAACAAGGAACTGCCTTTTTTGTGAGAGTGATACTGGAAAAGTTTCTCACTCTTATATATTTTTCAATCTCTTGGAAGTTAAATGTATGCAGAAAGGAGTTTTCAGCATATTCTTTGGAGACATTCCTAAAATTTCGTTTGTTGAAAACAAAGTGATGTAGGGGCCCCCGAAAAAATGTTAGGTGGCTCTAGGAAATTTTTATTTCTTCTATTCTTCCAAAATTTTGCTCATAATTGTAAAAGCTCACTTCTGGATGGACCAAAATGAAATTCCGTATCTGGATGACATAAATGCTCTCACTAATATATACCAAATGAAAAGGATGACACCTCCATAGGTAATGTGACTCAGCTGACCATTAAGCCAGATGGGACAGCATAGATCCACTTTATCTCAATTTCAATTTAGCGACAGTCGTCCAGCTTCTTTTAGATTCTTCTGGAAACGTTCTATTTATCAAACTAAGAAATCGACTATTTGCAATGTGGTAAGTACTAGCGGCTCACATTGGGAAATTTAGATTTCTCATCAATCATTTCGTTAAAGCTCCAGCTTAAATGAATGAAATGACTATTTCTGAGACTTGGATTGCGCTTAAAGCTTTAAAATAAGGCCGAGATGAATGAAGCACTACTTGGGCTATTTGCATTTCATTCGGCCTAGCTAGGTAGACTACTCGTGATTTCCATTTGTTCCAGAGAACAGGGTACCCATCTGTTGTTGTTGTTGTTAAGAGTGCTTCGCCCTGCCTAATGGGAGCGATCACTCTAAGAAACTGCATCAAACTCTTCTAACGGGAGTCAAAGGAAGCAAGCAGTTTCAACAGGTTTGGATCAGAGTGATATAGGTGTTACAAGAGTAGGTTCAATTGAACAGTAGAATAGATGTTTAGTATCGTGGTGGTTCTGCATACGCAGATCAAACAGCTGAGTAATATGATACTGGATCCCATCATAGTACTTACGGAGATGTTTTCTTTTGTCCCTAGGTGACGGGTCTTCATCCAATAGGTGTCGGTTAAGGTAATGAGGTTCATGTCAGTTCTTTAGAAACTGCCTGCTCAACAATTCTGTGTGCTCTCTTAAAGTTGAGCATTTAGGTTTCTTGAAGGAGGTGAGCCTCAGATGGCATAAGATGACATTGCGCATCAACTTTCTCCAGTTCGTCCAGATTGGTGTATCATATCGGCGCAGCTTAGTAAATAACCCGTAACCTAATAGCTTTATTTGTAGCAAACAAAGTTTCTTTATCTCTCCACTAAATGTTGCCGCAAGTGACTTGAGGCTCTGTTGTGTCTCTGTTCCTATACGGCATGATTAACGAAGATGAGGCAGTTGTCAAAAGCCGCACCCAAGATTTTAAGGTGGTTGGCAGTACGCAGAGTTTCACCATCTCAGTGGATGTCTAACTCTTGCCTCATCTGAGCCTTTCATGTCGTCAAAATAGTCACCGTCGATTTAGTCGGAGATGGCGTCAGATTTCGCTCGGTGAAGAAGTTGGAAAGGTCGTTTAGATAACTATTGATCCTCGTACAGAGGCTGTCAATGGAGGGGCCCACGATATATAAATGAAACAAAATGGGGGATACGGTACAACTCTGTAACACCCCCCCTCTAATTCTTTTTGGTTTAACCCTTTCAACACTGACGGGACACATGTGTCCCATCGAGTGCTTTTGTGTTGTTGTTACTATTGGGACATATGTATATTACGGGTGGGACAATGGTTTCCCAGGACATTTTCTCAATTCCTAGAAATAATTTTTTTGAATATGCACGCAGGCACATTACTTGGACCACTAGTAATGACTTTCCATTATTTAACATTTTGTAGCCTTAGAAAAAAAATCCGTATTGAAAGAGTTAAATGCTGACTCTATGAATAATATGAATATAGACGCTTGCCGGTCGTTAAGGTAGTTAGTGATGCACCTCTTTTTGCCGGCAGGGAGCAGTGACTCTTGGGCTTCAAAACTATATTTAAGAGTTCCTGATCATTCGCAACCACTTGTACGTAAGCCTAAAACATCACGGTACACAGTTAACTTTTTTTAAGAATTGGCAGCACTGTCCGCCTTATGCGAAATCATATGACTCAAGCGAACTAAACATCAAAATACAAACGCAGAAAATACACAAAACCAAAACAAACCAAAGAGAGACAGACACTCAGAGCGTCAAAGACGGCTGCATAGCAGATGCTAACTGAGCAGGCGCGCTCACAGCACGCCATAGAGATAATTTATGTGTTTTGTTGCATGTTTGATGTTGTTTTTTTTGGCTTTTTTATACATATGAATTTTTTGTGTATTTCTTTACTTTTTGCAAGAGCACCCGACAATTGAGCGCGTGCCAATTGTCACCATGTCCCCCAATAAGTTAATTGTTGTTGTTGTACAAGAACAATAAAAAAAGCAAGCACAACAAAACATTAAAGGAAATAACTGGTTTCATGGATGCTTGCGGCTTACAGCATGTTCAAGTGAATTGATGGGAGGAGGACGCTTTATATAGTGAGCGGTGTTGGGTGGTCTGCGGGGTCTCAGCGTAAGACTTAATGCCGTTACTTCGCTGCGAAAATCAACCCCCATGGAAAATGTTATGTTCCAAATGCCAATAATGGTAATGACTGGGAAATGTTCCGGCATAGCATCCAGTACGCTAGTGGAAACGAACGGTAAAACTACGCGACCGCGTGAGAAACGACGCTTCGAACGGTAAACGGTTTTATAATAGTGACTTTCAATAGCGGGGTGTGAGTAGCAATCACAAATAAACGCTTGCAACGCATCAAAACTTAATAAATACTAAACAAAAACAACATCCCGAAAGCAACTAAATTTACTAAAAAAAAAAAGTTGCCGGAAAAACAGGCTCTGTGGTTTGTGTATGCTTTTCAGTGGCTGAAAATTCATGCAACGTCTCGACGTCACAACAGTAGTGTACAAGTATGTCTATATGTATACATAAATCAATATGTATGTGTATTTGTATATGTGGGCGTGTGTGAGTGCGTGCTTCCATTCAGTAGCTCATAACGGTATGTTGCGTGGTTTGTTGGGTCGTTGACAGCGACGTTTGCGGCGCTTTGCAGCCGGCTGCACTAAAGCTCCCGGCTTCGTACCGACTGAGCGTATTTGAGCCGTGTGCAGTCAAAGTAATAAATCAGTTCGTTACGGATTATAGCGACGCCAGCGTGGTTGGCGCTTTTGCAACGATTTTCAATAACGTGTTAACGGTGCAAAACGGGTCGTTTGGTATTTTGTTACCATGACAACAAACTTTACATTAAAATATCTGCAATTTTGAAATATTTTCACTGATGTAGGTATTGTGGATATTCAAACAAATCAAAGAACACTCGCGGTAGTAAAATAAATAAATAAATAATTATTTAAAATACAAATTCATTATGTTACTTTAATTACATTTTTCCTAAGTTTGAGTTTTGTTTCAAAACATTTAAATTTTGAAAATACGTGTTTTTTTTTTAAATTTTTCTTGCATATAGTATTTGGGGCTTTCCATGTCAAATCGTCATCTAGTTGGAATCGACATCTTCCGATTTGAATAAATTTCGGTGGGGAGTTTCCTTTTATCATATAACGTAGTTTTGCAATAGAAAAAATAGCATTTTTTTTACGAAAGCTTTGTAAATTCGAAGTTTTCCTTTTTTCGTTTGGTAAAGCTTATTTTTTCAACATTTAAAAAAAAAACTTTGTGCACTTTCACGGGGAAAGCTTAGGTTTATAAAAAAAAGTATTTTAAAAAAAAATTTTTAATTCATAATTTTGGGAGATTTTTAATTTTTCAAAATCGTAAAAGATAAAGTTCGCCATTAAATTTTGACTTACATTTTTTTTTTACTATACCTCTGATATATCTTAAGATATCCTGACATTTTCAGTAGGATAATTTTGTTTTTTGAAAAATAAAAATTTTTAAATTTTTGCCAAAAAAAAAGTTTTGTTAATTTTTGCAACTTTCTAATCGAGTTAAATTAGTTAAACAAAAAATTACTCCATTTCAATAACTGCAAAATTTTTTCAAGATAGTGGAATGTAAAAACAAAAACATACATATTTTAAAAAAAATGTTTTTTTTTTTTCATTTTTAGTTTTACATTCCTAGCATGAGAACAATGTTTCACTGCTCAAAACTGAGTTGTTTTTTGTTTAACTAGTTGAATTCGACTAAAAACATACAAAAAAAAAAAAAATTTTTTTTTGCCCATAATTCAAAAAATCTTATGTTTGAAGAAATAAAAAACAGCCTTCTGAAAATTTCAGAATATCTTTAGATATTTCAGAGGTATAATGCAGAAAAAGTTAAGTAAACATTTTTATGGCGACTTTAATATTTATGATTTTGAAAAACAAAACAAAATTCTAAAATTAGAAATTTTAAATTTAAAATTTTGTTTACCTCTTAGGAAGGCCAACATTTCTTTTTAAATATAGTAATTTTCTAAATATTGAAAAAATCAACTTTAAAAATCAGGAAAAAGCAAAAATTTCAAATTTGCATAACTTAAGTTTTAAAATTTTTTTTCTTTCACAGAACTTTGTTTTATGATAAAAGGAAACTTCACCGCATTTCATACAAATCAGAGGCAGTCGATTCCAACTAATTTTTATTTACTTTTAAAACTCCCGACTATTATGTGGAATTCCTTTTGCAGGGTTAAGCTTTTTTTCATATTTAAATAATAATTTGGGAATCTAAATATTTCTTTTACTTGAAATTATTTAAGTATTTAATTAAATTATTTTTTAACGAAACCGAAGAGCACTTCGGAAGTGTCAAAATAGACATAAATACACATTTTTTGTTTCTCTGTCGATTTTAATTGAATGTAAATTTTCCCAAATATGTTTCAGTTGGTCAATGTTTTTAGCCATTCGAATTGGCGTAGTAACTTAATTATTAAAACATAAAAATTGCAAAAATTAGGAACTGCAAAAATACTCTGGTAATCGAGAAGTGAATGCTACGATAACAAAACAATTATATGACAGTGAGTTTTTGTTATTTTTATAAGAAAAGCTATGGCGGTTGCCTCTAAAATTTTTTCTGTTCAATTAAAAACTTTCAATAATTAATTAAATTATAAAAAAAGTAACCATAGTAATTTTCATAAAAATTGTTATTCTTGGCTTTGAGCTTATTTATAGTCCCAGATAATTCAAAAAAAAGAAAGTTATTTTCGAAATTATAAAAGAAATAGACTATGAGTGAAATTTCAAATTAATAAGCTGTTCTGCTCTAAAAACCGAAAAAGTTAAATGTGATATGAAAGAGTATTAAGCCAATGGTCTCCCATGAAAACAGTAGTGGGAAAGTTTATACACTAAGTTTATTACATTAACATTCCTTAGCATTTGTCACCATACAACCACCGGCTGCACTGATATGAATAAAGTAGCCGCAATAAATCAACTTTTGAGAGTCAAATGACTAAAAACAATAAATAAACAAAGCGAAAAAAAACATAAATAAAACAAAAGTAATTGCAGGAGTGTGCGATATATTGTACACTAAAAAGTTCATAAACAATTAAGTAACTACATAAAAACAACAATAAAGTTGTAGTCTCTAGAAAATATAACAACACAGTAAAACAATTTTCAGCAAATAAAGAGAGCGCACAAAGTGAGCAATTAATATACTATTAAACACTGAGCGCAAAGCGCTATGAGAGTAAATGAGTGGCTGTGCAAATGTATTTGAGTATATGTATGATACATATTTTTTATTGTTAAATTAAAAAAATATATGTGAAAGGAAAATAAAATAGTAAATAAATACAAAAAGGTAAACAAAGTATGAACACGTTGGCTTAAATAAAAGTAAAACATCAAACTAACAAAACGAAACAAACAAAGCAGCCATAAGTTGATAGGAAAAGGACCAACTTAAGCAGTGTTCCAATGGACTAGCCAACTCCATATCACGACCAAAATCTCGACTGAATGATTCGGTTAAATTTTATGAATTTTTTTTTTTGTGCATATACAAGTGCATACACAAAAACACAAAAAACTCAGAAATATAGGAAATAAATACTACTTTAATCAACACAATCGACTAAGAAAATTTCAACTAAGAAAATAAAAAATTGGGATTAGCAAAATGTAGCTGGAAAGTGCGCATGTTTGATTTGTTCATGAATCATATCTTAATCTTTTTTATTGAAATGTCATATCTTTGAATATTAAATTTTCTTATTTGATTGTATTACTTAACTAATAAACCCGGACACGCTTTGCTTCATCTCAGAACTTATAACAGACTGAGTTCGATTTTAATAATTATATCACCGAAACAACGAATTGAGATATGGAACCTAATCACACCGCTTATCGTAGCACTCATTAGCATCCTAGTCCACTTTTTGGTCGATAACTCCGAATTAGGTTGAGGTATTAAAGGAAGAATATCTCAAATTTTAAGTTAGACATCTAGTAAAGCAACGGCGAAAATTCCATTCGCGATCAAACATATAGACATACAAAAAATTCTAAAAACTGTTGCTTTGCATTCTATTGACTTAAAATGGTCTCCTCGTTATTATATGTAGAGATATTATATTTCGCATTGTGTTTTAATAATTAGTGAAATGCTTAACAAAAAAGTAAAATGTAGAGTTTGATTTCAGTTGGAAAATATTGATGGAATTCAAGTCGGAATAGAATATTTTTTCAAATGGAGAAATAAAAATATTTTCATATCAAAAATGTTCCCTTTTGCTGGAAAATGGACTGTTCATCCAATTGACCTCAAGTTAAAAATCAATGTTGGAAATTGGAAAATGGATTTAATGTATTTCCAACAAAAATATTTATTGGTTGATCATAATAAATCATAGACAATTATTCACACTTGAGTAAGCTTTTATAGAATTTTAAATAAAATAAATGCCTTGCTTATGGTTTTTTCCTGCATGGTTTGGTTCGAATGATAAACGTAAATGCGATTACATACCACATACAGTTGTGTTCAATATAAAAGTAGTTGAATTAAATTGGATATCGTTCGACGAAATAAGAAGAAGCTGTGTTTTCATTTTAAATATAGCTAATTCCACAACAGAAACCACATAAAAAAAATTTCAAAGTTTACACAAAGACCAGGAAAGTTAATTTAACTTTTAAAACTTTACATCATATTTTTGTTCCGAATTTTTAGAAAATTTTTAAGCACGCAATTTATAGCTCATTCAATGTACACTTTAGAAGTACCTCAAAACTTCTCCTGAATTATTAGAATTTTCTTTGTCATGGATGTTGGTTATTTTTTTCTATACAAAATAAAGTTTTGGAAGAAATCACTCCACACCCTTAACGAGTAAAATTCTGAAAAGCTAGGAAAATTTTTAAGCAAATTGTTAGTTGCACAATGTTATACTAATTAGTCTACAAAACTGCGTACTCAAAAATTTTCCAGAAATTCTTCCAAAAAATTTTAAGATTTTGATATACATTAAAGGTTAATTTACTTTCCTGACCATTGTCTAAACTTTGAAATTTCTGTTTCGGAATTCGCTTATTTCAAATTTTCTCTAATAAAGAATAATAATAATTAACTAAGAATTATTATCAACTGGTCTTGAGCTCGTTAAACTTACAAAAATATATCAAATGAAAATTATTAAAATCACAGCTTCTTCTTATTTAGTCAAACGATATCCATTTTAATTTCACTGCTATTCTATTGCGCACAGCTATACATATGAATGTTTATGATTTTCCAGTGTGCAAAATTTACACATTCACTTACACGTGAATGCAAGCAAGCATTCAGTTTAAAGTAAACTAAAAAGTTATCAAGTTTAAAACAAATCAAGAGAGCTGCTGCTCAACACCAGTCTGAGCGAAACATATACATATATCAACTTACTTGTGTTTATGTTTTTATCATTAGAGTGCCAAACACAAAAAAGTGTCCAATGCACTTTCTCAGGATCAATACGAGAAACGAAAGTTATAAATATTTTTGTTTATTACTTTATCAAGTCTTGTTGAGCTTGCTACTAAAAATCTTCAGCTAACTCTGTTCCTAGAAGTACTTCTGCTTGAAAGATGCCTTATTAGCCCGGCAGTTGTGCGAACGACTTGATGGAGTCACGTCTGGGTCCAGTTCTTCTCGAATGAATTTGAGGTCACTGGAGTCTAGTCTACTAAGTACATACTTTTAGCTGATGTTGCCAATTGGATGGGAAAGTAATAGTGTTCAGTTTTTCCTAGACCGACCTTAAACTCTAACATTTATATAAGATCAAACATAACCAGCTTATGCAGTGTTGCTAGCTCGATATAGCTTCAGTTATATAAATATATATCATTTTACTTTTTTCCTTTTTTAATGTTTTGGGCAATTTTTCGTTCGCTCACGTGCTTTGATTAATTTTTGATATCAAATATGACAGAAACTACGAGTGCTGCTATGTGTAAAAAGTGCACTTTCAAACTAAACGCCAGTGGTTTTCAAACTGACATTAAACTATGAGCTGTATTAGATTTACGACTCTTATCATGTCTAATCTGTAACATTTTTTCAACTTGTAGACTAAATAAATAATGGTAACAGGCAAAGGCTTAAATTTAGAGGCTTACACGTTGAATCATATTTGGTTCTTTAATATTGTACTGCTGCCCAAGATTATCGGATGGTTTTTGTTGAAAGAAGTACTGACAGTCTAATGTACGCTCATTGCAGCATTATGATCTTCAGACAAAATGTAGTGCATGCGACTCTGGGAGCTTTGACATTTTTGCAATCCTTCACACAAGTTGCTGTTCTACCGGCTCTTACATACTTATGTAAGTGCGTATATTTGTAATTGTGTGTGTTGCGCTTTATTTGCCTTTTTTGCATCGTCTAGACACCTGCAGACCACAATGGCGCTAACGCCAACACAGTCGTTGCTGCGCAATACTCGACACTGCTCACTTGTGCATCAGAAAAAAAAAGAAAAAACAACGGAAAAGTGAACTCGCCTCGCTTTTGCTGGTTTTCTGTTTCTTGTTGATGTGCACTCGATTCACTGCCACAGTTAAAAACCAGGAAGATAGTAGTTTTCTTACTCATAAAAAAAGGCAACTCACTAAAGTTGTCAGCAATAAAAACGACAATAGCAGTAACTAACAATGCGCTAGTATTTCACTCTCTATTTCTTACACAGTTTTACTCTCTGTTTATTTAGGTTTTTGTTTGTTGCGTTTGCAAACAAGGAACCATTTACTCCAATGTACATACATGCATATTCTTCCGAAATTAAAATTTAAAATTTGTGATGTTTTATCTGTGCAAATTGTTTTTGCCGGTTGCAATTTTTGTATTAATTCCAAAAAATTTTAGATATTTGTCAGTTAATTTCATGGTCCACTTGTGTTATAATTTTCTTTCGCGCCTAATGAAAAGAGATTCCGCTTCAGTTTAGGTTGAAAAAAATCAAGATATTTATGTAGAAAGTATCTGTCAATAATATATATAACAAATAATTAGATTTTCAATATTTTTATATAATTTTTTTATTTAAGATTAGAAAACCCGTTCGCGCTTCGCTGCGTCTCAAAATGTATAATAGACTGAGTCCGATTTGACACATTATATCTCCACTTATTGCGGTACTCTATACCACCTTGAGTTTGATGGCAATATTGCGCTATCACATTTTTCGTCATCCTGGTTCACATATTGGTCTATGGCCCCGAAACTGATCGAGTTAACGAAATAAGGGATATCTTAAACTTCAAGTTAGGCATCTGGTAATGCAACGGTAAAAGTTGCATTCACTTTTATTTAGCGGTTTTAAAGTGATACGCGCCCAAACATACAGACAGATAGACAAAAATTATAAAAACTGTCCATTTCGATACTTTGGCCTTAATAATGATACCTCCTATAAATTTTTCACGAATATCTGCAATGCACAGACATCGATCTGTTACAATTTTATTATATGTAGAGATTCACGAGCTCAAGGTGAAGAATAATAATTTTTTTATGAAATTATTTCCGTTATGATTAAAACAAAAATTTTTTTTCATCTTTTGTGAGTTTATTAATTTTTAAAAGTTTTTAATTGAAGAGAAGTGAGGAAAAACTAATGCAAATGTGAAAACTTTTTTTTAAAGAACAATTTCGGAAGCTGCAAGACTTCTTCATCGGATAAGTTTTGGCACCTCTCTGTTAAGCGTTTCCACTGTCATAGGCCGGTTGTTTTCGTTGTGAGGGGGGAGTTTAGCTAACGCCATGGTATAGTGTCCCGAGTTCAGGTAATATCAAAACTAGGTTGAGCTTGCTTTCTCCAAGAAGGGGTAGCCTTCAGAAATGGTCGGTAAGCTCGGCCTCAACCGCCAAGTAGGTACAACGCCCATTCTTATTATTATTATAATTAAAATGAAGTAGGTATAAATTTTTTTTTTTTAATTTTTAAAGCAAGTTTTTCGAATTGGTAGGGAAATCTTAAAATAGAGCATTTCGACAAACACAATTTTTGTGGAGAAAATACGCTTTTATGTTTAAAAGATGTTTCTTCATTATGCCGATATATTTTTTTAGCCCTTCCAACGGGGGGAAACATAAGTCTCAATAATATTATTTATTTACTTGGTTATTCAGAAAGATAGGGACTTTAGCGTTTATATACAATTTTTTTACCTTTAAAAGAAATTCGTATTGAAAGCGTTAATACAACAGTTTCCTGACAGTTGTTTCTAAATAACAGTACCGCTTGATGTAACATGACGAAAGCTGCAAAGCTTCCAGCCTCAACCCAAGTCGTGATAAGTATTCACTGAGTTGGAACGAATAATGTCAAATCGTACAGAAAAAATTTCTCGCGAACTACTCACTCGTCAATTTCACGACATATAGATGCATCACGAATGCTTTAAGTTACAGCTGATTTTCTTTCGGAAACTAAACGAATTATTTATTTTACATGAAAACACAAAAAATCCACTTAAAAACTCTACAAAGAAGATGCAAGCTCATTGCTTCCTTGTCCGAATGTGTCACTTTAAAATTCCTGCTGGAAACCATTTCACTCTAACTCGGGGTTCAGTTTACATTTATTTATTTGATTTTCCACATGTGTCACAGAACATTTTTCTATCTCGGTAAATGACAGCTCCTGACAAAAAACCACCCGACAAAGAGCAACAACATTAGAAATTGGCATTACAAATAAAAAAGCTATCGACAAATTCGTTGGTCACAAACATAAAATGTGCTTTAAAATTGTTGTTATTTATTGACAGTGCCGCCATTGCTGTTGACATCCCCGCTACTGCTCCAGCTGCAGTCCCAGCTGTCTAATTGAGTTTGTCTGGCCGGCTATCGGTCTGTTTGTCGAATTGGGGGTAGCCTTGCCTTATTTAGTATTACGCATCTAACGGTTGTTGCTCTTACCAGCACTGTTGGGAGGTTTTCAGTGGTTATTTATGCAGCATTTAATGTGAATGTTGTTGGTGTAAAGCAGCTTGTTATTGCATCTCAATTTAACCCAATAAGCATTTAAAGAAACTCGGAGTGGAATTGTTAATCGACGTTTATGAAAAATGTTTCATGGACTATTGTGAGATCGTGAGTTATTCCGTATACTTATCTTCCCTATCAAGGCAAAACTGGAATGGCCATTCACATGTGTCGTTTGAAGAAGTGAGCAACTTTCTGAGAAGCTATCTCTATATATAATAAAATTGTAATAGGTTGATGTATGTACATTGCAGATATTCAAGAAGAACTGATGGGAGAAATCTTTGTGGAGCCAAGAGACTCCAAAGCAATAGTTTTTAGAATTTTTGACTGTCTGTCTTTATGTTTGTTAGCGGATCACTCAAAAACAGCGAATTAGAATTAAATGAAAATTTCGCAGTTGCTTTACTTGATATCTAACTTAAAATTTAAGATATCCCTTATTTCTATGGCTTCGACCGGTTTCCGAGTTATCGACGATTATTTGGACCAGGGTGATCCAAAATATGTCAGAAATAATTAT
The DNA here is from genome assembly GCA_949987695.1 of Merzomyia westermanni. Lineage (NCBI taxonomy): Eukaryota > Metazoa > Arthropoda > Insecta > Diptera > Tephritidae > Merzomyia > Merzomyia westermanni. Next base: position 143,467,337 of record OX465291.1, on the reverse strand, counting down.
ATATTAAATTCAAACTCAGTCTATTATACGTTGTTGCTGTTTTTGTTGTAACAATACTACCATTTCCATCAAAGTCTTCGAATGGGAGTCCCAGGAACCGAGCGACCTTAATAAGATTGACCCAGGGCGAGATTGGGCTTAAAAGAAGCGCTGCAGATTACCTACATATATTTTCTCAAGGACGATAATCAAATAAAGTAGAAAATACCAGCGAAACAGATGGAGAAGCAGAACAAAAGAAGGGCCAAAATAACGGAAGCAATAAACAGAAAAAGAAATGGACTAGAAGCAGAAGGCTTCCACGACAGGCTGATTCCAGCATCATGCCACCAAATTTTCAAGCAATGCTTTTCAGCAATAACAACAACAAGAGAACAAGAAGTTATTGAGGAAAAATCTTGTAAAATTTGGCCATGGAGCGTTGATTCTTACTCCAAAGTGAATAAAATTTTTTATTTGACTTTAATTTTATTAACATTTAAATTATTTAATATTTATGAGTAATAAAGTCTATTGGGTGTTTAGTTGTTGCTTTTATATTTTGATTGCTACTATTGCTGTTATTTATGTAAAACTTCAATCGTCAACCCAAAAACCATTCAAGCGCGCCCAAACGCCATAAACAACCCCAAACGATAAATATGATATATAGGTCAGGGGCGTACCGAAGGTGCAAACCGTGTTGCGAGGCCGTTTATGCCACTTTATGGCTTGGACGTCTCGAGGGCCAGTGGAGGGGAGATTTTTACGCGAGCTTCTCTTCCAATTTATGTTTAATTTTTTCCTAAAAATTAACGGGACTTTGCACTAATTTGGGATGATTCATACAAATTGTATGGCACTAACTATTTTAGGCATACATATATATATATATATGTATTTGGACTAGAACCCGTCAAAAAAGAAAGTCTGCCTGTGTTGTTAATACATAGATATAACATCGCGATGGTAGTAGTTTAGTTTGCAAATATAAGTCAAAGATTTGTTGAGTTCGAGGGCAGCTGCCCTATTCGTCCGCTACTGCCTGCGCCCATGATTTCTGCACATAAATTTGTATGTGTGTGCATTTGCGTTAATTTATACGAGCGAATACTTATATGTATGTACTTTCATAAATTTTCTTACTTACGGACATATTTACTACCAAACAAACTCTTTAGACACGTGTAGAGCTTGGAAAAAGAAAATCGGCCAGACATATTTTATAGAGAACTTTATATATACACCTTTACATTACATACATTCCTACAAGTAAGGATACATATACATTTATAAATGAAAAGTCAGTCAGTCGCAGACTGCAGGACGACTCAAATTGCAGACTGCCGGGCTCTTCATCTTCATCACAAGCAAGCTTTAACATAGCTTATGCTTTATATAACCGTATGATGCTGATTGCAAGCTGTTTGTTTGTTTATTTTTCTTTTAAGTTGTTGTTGTTAAAATTCTTGTTGTTTTTGCTGTCTCGTTTGCCACTGGTTTCACGCGCCCCTGCTGCAACACATTTCAAGTGCCATTTTTCTCCGTCGTCGTGGTCTCAACATTGTTGGCCTTCTCTTTGTTTTACTCCGCTGTTTCTGCTGTTCTCCACTTTTCTCTCTACTAAATTTTGTTTGCACTACCCAAGTTCTTTCCATGTTACCGGCATCTGCTGCAAACGCTAAATTCAAACCAGCATCACTGTTGGGGGTTCTACCTTATCATGAATATAGCGTTGAGTTGCGTCAAAACAGACGATGCTTGCACTCACTCAAAGTGGCAACATCTGTCGAGCATTAACTTATGTTGGGAATAGTTGAAAATCCAATAAGCATTTGTTTATGTTGATGAATCATTCTCGAATTCGAATTAAACATCATTTTGAATAGTGGTGTAAAGTCTTAAAATCTTTAAGGTAATATTCGAAATTTTGAGGCTTAAAAAATACTACAAAACCATTTTCATTGCTTATGATCCTAACGGCCAATCTATTGGGATGAAAGAATTAACTCTTTCAACTACTTCATTGGCTGTCAATCGTTAAAGCGGGTTGTATTTCAAACACCAAGACATCTCTTATCATTCAAGACTTGGTCCTTCAAATGGAGTGGGAGCCTCTATTTTCCTCTGCTTAAATGGGTTGGTTCCGAAAAGAACACCTTTGGGTTCGAGAGTCGTAATAAATTCAAATGGCATTTGTTGAACTATGCTGATGTCTGCATACAGCTCAATCTTTTATACTGAACCAATACGTACAGGTCATTACATCTTTGAATAGTCGTTTTTTTTCGAGAACTCTTAAAGCTCTCTGCAGATATTGATCATTATTTTCAGAAAGGCTTGTTTGCGGTATCCAACTATATATGCTCACTTTCTCATTCATTCCGTTGGGTTAAATTTGTTTTCCTTATAAAAAATAAAGCAACATAAAATAAAAAAAAATAAAATAAAATAAAATAAAATAACATAAAATAAAATAAAATAAAATAAAATAAAACACAATAAAATAAAATGAAATAAAATAAAATATAATAAAATAAAATAAAATAAAATAAAGTAAAATAAAATAAGATAAAATAAAATAAAATAAAATAAAATAAAATAAAATAAAATAAAATAAAATTAAGTAAAATAAAATAAAACAAAATAAAATAAAGTTAAATAAAGTAAAATAAAATAAAATCACATAAAATAAAATAAAATAAAATAAAATAAGAAAAATAAAATAAAATAAAAATAAATAAAATAAAATAAAATAAAAAGAAATAAAATATTATAAATTAAATTTAAAAAAATAAAATAAAATAAAATAAAAAAAATAAAATAAGACAAAATAAAATAAAATAACATAAAATAAAATAAAATAAAATAAAATAAAATAAAATAAAATAAAATAAAATAAAATAAAACAAAATAAAATGAAATAAAGTAAAAAAAATATAATAAAAAAAATTAAATAAAAGAAATTTTTTTTGTTAATTAAAAAAAGTCAAATATAAAATAAACGAAAAACAAAATGAAATAAGAAATACGTTGAATGAAAATTTAGCAATTTGTTGGAGGTGAGAATTTTGTATATTGGATTTAATAAAAAAGGAAGAAATCTCTACTCCTTAACTTGATTTAGACATATGCACGTGGATATCTACACATATTCATACATCCACGTGTAATATCGAATCTATAATCATTTTATGCTAAGTATATAAAAGCATATCCGCATTACAAAAATGCGATTTCAGGGCTTTTGAATGAAATTCTAAGATACGACAACGATTATGCATACACCTTTAGGCAAATACTTATACAAGCACATATACGCCTTAAAAAGTAAAATATTGGCATTTGTTGAGTGCAGACGCAACTGAGCACCTCTCATTCATACTTGAAAACAAAGATAAATCGCACCAAAGAAGGGTATTAACCGAATGTTGCTAGACAACCGGCAGACGTGCAAAGATGCCTATAAGCAACACATGCATACCCTGCAGGGGTACACCACACCAGCTAAAAAATATACTAGTTCAAAACTAGAATTTTTAAACAACTTTCAAACCAGACAAAATTTAAAAATTTCTTAAAATACTGTAGTGGAGATTTGAAGAAATTTTGACTTTTTCGACAGCTGCACTCAAACCAGTGACCACTCCCATGTGAGCATTGTTTGAATTATTTTCAGTAACCAGCATTAAACTATGATTCTTTTGGTCTAGTATAAACTAGTTTCAGACTGGTTTGCTTCTGTTCCAAAAGTGACAATTGAATTCTCTGAAAATATTATTTCTTTCATGAAAGCAGGAAGGCAGTTGACTGAAAACTTGACCTTTGATTAATACCAGTTCTGAGATAGTTCTAAAGTAGTTGATTTCACCGCAGGGTACATATCAAATGTGTGTGTGTGCGTGTGTGAAAACTGGCAGGATAGCTAGAAAAGACACGTAAATGAAAATATAAGCACACATTGTACTTGCACATTTGCTATGTAACAAAATTATGTTTTTACCTTCAACATTTCTCTAGTAAGTAAGAAATAACAACAATAAGTAGCGATATAATAACAACCACAAGTGGCGCAAAATGCCAAATTGCTGTTGGATATTATTCCAAACGTATACTCGCTCATCTCCATTAACTGTGATTACGAATTGCTTCTCATCCTTCAGTATTTTGCTAAACACAATCTCGGACCAGAACATAGAAAAAAAAAAATTGCGCGCCCTCTGCAAAACTGATTTATTCGTTACCACACGCACTTGGGCAAAGTTTCCTTTTGTTCGTGTTTGCTTACCGCTGTTAATGTTTTGATTGCTGCAACAATTACGCGCCACACGCGCGTGCTATTCCAACGACACGTTGTCTTTTGTTGTAGGTGCCAGGTGGGCCGCAATAAGAACAAGCAAGTATGGAGGACGCTGTCTACGGTCGTGTGAAAGGCTTAATACCTGCATTGAATCCCACTTAGCTTAAAATAAAAGCAGAAATAACTCAGAAAACCTACAGCACCCCATTGGAAGCAAATATTATTATAAGAGGCATCAAATCTTAGTGCTGCGTAAGAGGTACTTCTATAATTTCCTTGGAAGTTTCACTCATAAAGCTGTTTTATGGAGACAACGATAATTCATGATATTGGAAGAACTCGCACACCCACTTCTTGACCCCTTATCGCCCACTTTCCATTAGTCTCGCATTCTTATTCCAATTCCTATTCCTTATCCTTCACAGCGCCAGCTATTGGACTTCTTAACGACCTTGTGTTATGAAATATTCCTTTGAATCAAGAGAGATATTGTAGAAAGTAGCAGAGCATATTCTCACCCACAGCAGTATCTAACTTTCTATTTGATATCCAATCCCTAAACATATTATAGGTCAACCCCTGGTAGGATGTACACCTCAGAAGCAGTTTCAGATATCGAAAAGCAGATAGATTATAGCAGCAGCATTCATTTGATTCCCATATTGCACAGACACGTTCTAGGTTTACCGGGATTCATATTTTGTTCGATATATCTTTACCCTAGCTAGCTTGTAAGTCAAGGTGCAATCCCTTGAACGTATACAATTTTTTAATTGGTAATGATTATTTTGATTGTTTTTCAAGAAAAAGCAATTATTAATTGTTTACGATTAGAAAAAAAAAATTTTATTAAAAAAAAATTTTAAATAATCAAAAAAAGTTGTTCTGATTACTTTAGATAATTTTTGACTATCTTTGACTTTTTCCCATATTGTTTTTGTGTGATATTTACGTGCTTCTACAACTGAAAAAAACCAAAACTAATCCAAAATAATTCAAAAAAAATTAAAAATAATCAAAAGTAATCAAAACAATTTTAATTTTTTTTTTGATTATTTTTGTTTTTTTTTTTTAATAGTCGTAGAAAATCATGATTTTTTTGGATTGTTTTTTTAATTTATTGGAAAATAATCATTAAAAATTTAAAGTAATGGTAATCAATCATTAAATGGATTCTCAACAAAAAAATTAATGAAACCGGTAACCATTACGATTATTAATCATTATTTAACAGGTGTGATGCCATTATTGGTTCAAGCCAGCAAAACTTTAAAGCCGATTCTACGTATAGAAAGCTTCATAGTCAAAAAAAAACGACTTTGAATTATTGAACCGTGATCACCACATAATTGATGATTACCTGTAAAAGTCTGCAAATACGATAAGCATTTTTATTCATCCCATTGCTTAGGGACAGTGCGTATACGCAACATTCTTTCGTTCGGCTTGTATTAGGGATGCACATATTTTGACAATCACAGGGTTTTCGGGTTTTAATTTTACAATACCGGGATCTTCCGATCAGTGCCGGGAATTAATTCTTCGCTATGGGGTCAGAATTGGTGAAATCAGCACCAAATGTCTTAAATTTTTCGCCATATTTCTAGTTTTTTTTTTGTCATAGGAGTTATAGTGATATGATTTCATTTCATTTCATTTCATTTTCATTTTCAGTCAATGGTTACAAAACCTTACAGACTAGAAATACAAATTTTCTTAAAGATAAAACTTAATATCACTTAAAAATACATTGATTGTAATTTAGCCAAAAATATGGATCTGGACTGAGCAAAATCTAGATCGAGAGTTGTAAAAATTCGATTGAATTCCATAAGCGACCTTGCAATGGGTGCAAACAATAAATAAATAGATCTAAGCGTTTTAACATTAAACGGAAGTTGAGTACGTAGGACCCTTTGGGGTACATTAAAGCCAATTTGCTCGAAAAGGTTAGGACAATTTATCATGCCAGAAATTATAGCATAAACAAACATGAGAGAGTGCATTATGCGCCTTGATTTAAGCGATTTAAAGTTAATTAAAGGCAACGGGCCGAGCTTGATCAAATTTATATTCGGTTCTCTCACGGAAAATGTCTATAGTGCATGAACAAAGCTCATTGCTTTCACGAACTCATACTTATTAAGGTCGGATGAGGCTGAAATCAGTCTCTTTACCCATAAGGCATTGACCCCATATAGAAATACAAGTTTCTTCCAAATATTTAGTTTGAGTTCCCTTTTTTATAACTCATGATACAAAACATATTCACATACACATTTTTTTTGTGGATTTGGCATTATTGGAGTTATGTTTTCAAATAAACTTTTTTTTTATTTTGGTAAGGCACACAGAAGGAAAAAATTTTGTTTTTAATGACTCTTTTAAAAAATTATGAAAAAAATCAAGAAATTGTATACTTCCCATTCATCTATACTGCTATTCACTGTAAGAAGAAATCCTGTGAGTTTGGGTATCCCAAAAAACACGGGATCCCATACTTGGCATCACTAGTTTGCATGTGTTGCATTTCATGCACATATCTACCCAATAGGAAATCTAGCGAATCTAAAGAATATTTTTTTTACCGAGCAAATTTAAAGCAAATTTTTAAAACTATATTTTTTTTGCTGTATTTTCAGTTGCCTTTAAAGGAGATATAAACGAAGTCATCATTGTACTGTCGCATGTGTTTTCTTGAAAGAAAATCTTATGAGTAAATAGAAAAAGTATTCTTATAAATTTCAAAAAGTGTGTATAGTGTTTGTGTTTTAAGTAATTAGTTAAATGGCCAGTGAAGTGTGATTATAATGAGTTGAAATTAGTAGAAGCGCAAGAGTAATATGAAATACAATTTAATGAAGAATCGGAAAGTTGCTAAGCGAAACATTAAACATTACTGAGAAAATCTTTGTGTCGATCTCGAACAATCGAGGAAACATATTTAGACAGGAAATCTTAGTGCAAAAGCTGTCATAAACGGTAAGTTATTTTCTTAAAATACTTGTAAAAATTTGAGATATGTAATTACTTCGTCATTCTAGAGGTCACAGGTTAATTAGATTGTTTAGCTTAACTTTGGTAAGGTAGTCAGAAGCATGCGTGGTTAAATCTAATCAGCTCATCATTCTTATTATTTTGGTTTGCTTATTTTTGGGTCCACCACTTCTTCTTCTTTTCATTTCTATGAACATCGGACCATTTGATGCTTATGGAAGCTAAAAAAAATTCCCGCAGACCTGAATTAGTCGATAAAAAAGCAGTTTCGTAGCTATTAATTTCCGAAAACTGATAAAAACAAGGAGCACCCTAATAAATATAAATACATGCGAATATGTACGCTGATATATGTTAAAAAAAATTTGATATAAATTGCACGTGTTGCTTTATTACTTTAGGGCTGCTACTGATTGATTTATTGTTTTCACTCAGTACCAGAAAAGAGTAAGAACCCACAAAATGAAGGTGAAAAATTAATTATATACAAAAAAATATGGGTACGCAGTGTTCAGGCTTTGTTGCTATAATACCCGAGATCAGTTGATTTCAAGAGGAAGAATCAAAAGCAAATGTTGCCAAATGGAGAAAATTTATGGGGAACCACAATGGCGAGGGTGGCTCCAAAGGGATAAAGTTTCAAGCAATTTAGCAGTAAAATGAAGGGAAGTGAAAATTGTGTAGCTTGATATCCACAAACAAACAAAACGCATATTGATGTGTGTGCACTGTAGCTTAACGAGGGTATAAACAACCCTTAAAAGGTGTTGGAATGTCGGAATTAGAATTGTTTCTATTTTTGGAAAGTGACTATTGAGTGTGGGCAAAGTAAAAAAGAAAATGAAGCTTGCAAATTGAGAGCATTGACATGAACGCTGTTATTTATAAATAAAAACTGTAGATACATTACACACTCTCGTGCTACGTATAAAATCGCAATTTAATCAGCTAAAGACGCCTGAGATGAAATGTTTTGATAATGCATACAATACATGAGAGGTCACGAAATAAGAAAATTACTTAAAATTACAACGCAGAACCGCATGATTAGGGTGTTTCATACTCAGGGAATAGATAGCTAATAATTTGTTTAATCTAACATATCACTTCCTAGTCATATTGCTTTACCTTATTATTCCAACTTGTTTTATAAAACCTCTAACTAAGACGAACATATATTATTTCGTGCGTATAAGTAAATCCATTATACCTATTTAATTGCATAATTTCAATGCTGCTGAAGAAATAATTATACGGCTATTCAGTTAAAAGCACAACAATAAATAAAGAGTTAGTCTTTCCACAATGGGATTTTGTTACAAAAATAAAGTAAATAAAATGGAATAAAATATAATAAAAGCAATCTAATTGTCAGCATTGCCGCTGCGAGGGGATGCCTGTAAATCCCATTGCGACGCAAGTGTAGCAAAAGAAAATGTGAGGCTCGTGAACAAACATCCACTTAAAACCAAAGGAGTATCTCAATAGAAAATGTGTACGTGTGCTAGCTTTCGAGTAATATTTATGCATAGTAAGGGCAGACACCAGAAGCTAAGTGAGGCCAAAATATAGGAAATGTACGCAAGCAGGAATAGAACATTGCAAAAAAATTGTGCGATTAGTCACCGAAGATACGTATCTCGGATACTATTTTATCGGACACAATTGAGCAGTATATACAGTGCCCAGATTTGCAAATTTTAATAAGTGTAAGGATTGAAAAACAAAATTGATGTCTTAATTAAAAAATTGTATAGTTATCAGAATTAATTTTCTTTGGCTCTAGTGCTCTTTTCTTTTTTCCGTCCAAATAAATAATAATAAAAATGTTAAATCGTTAAATATTTGAAATGACTTTTCAATTCAAACTTTCACTTTTTTCCTCTTTTTCCTGCTCTGTGAAGCTAATTTTTTTTTTAATATTTTGGAAACTACTGCATTTAAGAAAAAAAAGAAACAAAATGTTGGCACTTTCAAAGGGGTTACTTGAAGTTATAAAATTAAATTTTTGAAAAAAGAACTCAAAAGTTCTAATTTTTCAAAATTGGTATAAATCAGATCTGTAAAATGTAATTAGTAATTAGTACCCAATAACTCGACGCCCTTTTTAACTGGTACTGATTATTTTAATTGTTTTCAAAAAAAGGCAATTATTAATTGATTACGATTAAAAAAAATTAAAAAATAATCATTATTTCTTAAGATTATTAAAAAAGGTAAAAAAATTTAAAATAATCAAAAAAAAAAAAGTTGTTTTCAAAATTTTCGATTTTTTTTGATAATTTTAAAAATTTTTTTTTAATAATCGTAAAACTCATGATTTTTTTTATTATTTTTTTAATTAATAGGAAAATAATCATTAAAAATTTAAAGTAATGGTAATCAATCAGTAAATGGATTCTCAAGAAAATAATTAATCAAACCAATAATCGTTACGATTAGTAATCATTACTTAACAAGTCTGGTATAAAGTTCGTCATTAAATTTTCGACTCAAATTTTTTTGTATTATAGATCTGACATAACTAAAGATATATTGTTTTTCGTTTGTGTTTTAAAATATGATTTTTTGAATTTTTAATTTCTTATTTTTTCAGCCGCGTAATTTTTTTTTATTTAGAACTAGCTAAAAATACTTTTTAACATTTTTGTTTTTACAAGCCAATAGCAAAAACAAATTTTTAACTAAGTTAAAAAATTTGCTTGGCCAAAATTCTAAAATTTATATTTTTGAAAAAAAAAGAAATACCCTTCTGAAGAATTCGGGGTATGACTTGAAGGAAAAGGTCGATTCCAACTATCTGACGATTGGACTATAATTCGAATTGGCTCGGATACTTAACAGTCTTTTAGCTAAGGGTTTTTTTTTACACTAACAGTACAGTTTACAGTTTTGCAACTTAGCAAACTAAAATTTTGCGCAATAAACTCAATTCAAGTTATTTCCCTAGATCTTGTTGCCCGTCACTCTTTATTTTATGAAAAGGGAGTAGTCTTACGACATACCTGCTACGACTTCTTATACTTAAAGTAAAAATTAACAGTACACTCCATATGGTTGGGTGAAAGTGGGAGGCACCTCGGACGAATCACAGTCGTATGATGATATGTTCCTGAACCACAAATAATGTGTAGGTACTGGTATCCTTTGTATGTCTGTAAATTCACAAACGTAGCCTTAAAATTCACAAACCATAAATAAATATGTATCACGTGTTTGAGAAGCTGCAACCCTTAAATCTCACTGCTCCAAAGTTGGCACAAGAATATATTTTATCCCGTTTAATGGTACTCCAATAAAAAAAAAAAAAAAACAAATCCGCAAGAAAAAATTAGAATGAAACACAAACTTTAAGAAAAACAATTTCCCAAACTGCTTTCGATTATTATTGTTCGAAGTCACAAAACTTTTTTGGAACTTGGGCCAACATGGGTTGTGAGCGCAGACAAAAAAGGAGTGTAGAGTTTTTTAACAGTCATAGTGAGAAATGTTAATTTAGGAACGTTAAATAAAATTGATGACTACAAAGAAAACTCTTGTTCTGTGTAAATAAATTTTTTTGCTCACAAACTCAGTTAAGAGCAACACGCACTACGAAGGTAACTAGTTTAACCCTTTCGCGGACACACGAAATTTAGAAAATGTCCACTCATATTGTGTATGAATGTGTGAGTATGATAACTCCCTCTTTTATACACAATCATTTCAATAGAAAGTTGTATCTTTTGAAATAATAAAAGTTCCAAACTCCTGTATCATGTTATTTTTAGTATCATACGCTTCATTGAGGGCGTTATTACATGTAAGAAGTTTAAAAAAAAGAAAAAAAAATGAGTTGAGAATGCCAAAAATTATCAAAGAATACAACTCAAACCGTGACTAACGTAATCAATTACCCCAGGAAACGTATTTTGATTGATAAAGCGTGGAAATGTTTATTTGAAAATGCCAAGAAAACATAAAAAGTAAGACAATTGAAACATTGAAGAAGTGTTAATTTGCACGCAAAGATGTTATACGTTTGCGGAGTTAGTGCCAGATGGATGTTATATTCCTCGTTGTTGTTTTTGCTAAAGCATCAAAAGTCCTTTTTTTACATAGACTACCTTTATAGTTAACCGCATTCTGGCTTGTTCAGAAAGTTTAGTTCGAAATTGCGGAATCTTGCCAATTATTTAAAAGCACGTCCCGCTGAGCCTCATGACACATACAATTTTGGGAAATACATAAGAGCCCATCTCAGATATCGGACATCCCTTAAGAGAAACCAACCAACAGAAAGCCTTTATAAATCCTTTTAACTGACAAAATGTGCCACAGTCTTCCTAGCAGTTCTTCAATACGAAGTACGAAAATACGGAAATTTAAGAATAGTAAAATAAAAAAATTAAATAAAAACACAAACTCTCACTTAACCATCATCAACATGGCTTTAACAACCGTCACAGTTCCATCAGAAGCTCTCGCTGTTTTCCATTCACTTCCCATTCACGCAAAACAGCAAATCGTTCAAAAAGCACACACAATCATTTATAAACACCAAAAAATGGAAAGTTTGAGCATCCTTTTCGGCTATATTTTTCGCTGACGCGTAGCTCAAAAATGTTCACAAAGGCATTAAAAAGAAAATAAAAATCTATAAAAGGCATAAAAGTTGTCCTTGAATACTTCATTCACCCAAGGTACATGGTACATGGATATATTGTTGGGTGGTCACGATTGTGCTATGTGATTGTATGGGTTTCCGCTTACGTAATACGGTTGTATACAAAAGTGGGATTAGATACCCGGTAGGGTAATCTATGACTGTTCACCAAAATTTCGGGTACCTAACTAGAGCTGCAGTGCTAAAAAGAAACTATAGCGCGTTTCATAACTGTGGCATATTAAAAACTGACATGTTTTAATCACTGGTATGATATCATTTCAATATATATCTCATAAAATTCTTATTTAGGACTAGAAAACCCGGCCACTTTTCGCTGCGTCGAACAACTTATAACAAACTGAGTTAAATTTTAATCATTTTTATATCTCCGAAACCATTTGAGATATGGAACTTAATCACATCGCTTATTGCAGAACTTATTAGCACCTTTCGTTTGATACCCATATTGTGCTAACACATTTTGGGTCACCTTGATCCACTTATTGGTCGATAAAACCGAAGCCGATTGAGTTAATGAAATACGGAATATCTATAGATTTAAGTTAGACGCCTAGTTATGCAATGGGGAAGTTTCATTCAATTCCATTTAGTAGTTTTTGAGTGATGCGCGCACAAACATACAGACAGACAGACAAATATTCTAAAAACTGTTAATTTGGATTCCATTGGCTTAAAAATTATATCTCCTAACATTTTTTCTGAATATCTGCAATGTACAGACCTCAACCTGTAGCAATTTTATTAAATGTAGAGATCATTGCCAACAACCAATTCTAACTTCTATTAGCATTTTTGAGCCTTTTGTTGGAATGGGGAAAGTACTATGAATACTCGCTAAAATCGTCAAAAATTGTTGTGATGGTTAAAGTTTTGTATTAATAGGTAAACCAAAAATTGGATCTTAAACATAATTTTTTTCAAAAACTTAATCTTAGCACTTTTGCCACCTAAACGATTGAAGTTTGGTGGCCTTTAAATGAAAGTTATGACAAACTAGTAGGGGTTCCGAATGCACTAGAAGTGCTACAGATTTTCCTTATAGGGTATGCATATCATATACATACATACGTAAACATAACTCAGCTCCCAAAGTTAGATTGCGCCTTGCTGCTGCTGCTGAAAGAGTGAAATCGAAATTGACTCAAAAAGCTTTTTCAAGCAGTTCATACTCTAAACTTGTACAAGGAAAATGTGCCATCTATCCGTACCAACACACAGAGATGTTTAGCTGCTGTCAAAAATTGTTCAATTCAACAATAAAAGTTGTTAGGAAATTTCCACAATGGCTGACTACGATTGAAGTGGTAGCTTTGTGTGTAAAAAAATTTCGTTCAAACCATTGCTCGCAAATACGGCGAACAAACATAAATTTGGATTGACGGAGCTACTTACACATCGACTTATACAAACGAAAAAATTTTGCAAGCATTTCGCAAGAGAAAAGGCTAATAAAAAACATAGCACTGTGTAAAAAATCATGGATGATGCCATGAGCTAGCTAGATATGAACAGGATTTACCATAAGTCAGCGACCGGCTGAACTTTAAAGTAGAGAAAATGTTCTAGATATAAATGGCTTGAGCTTGACCTGATTTACAAAGAGCAGTTTATCGGGAAGCTTGGATTTTTATTGATAGTTATTTTTAACGTTCTTTAAGAGAATTCTGCTTTTAAACCAGGAATCGGAAATAAAATCTTTGTTTGTATGTATCTTAAATTGGAGCTTGGAGGCTTTTGGAGTACGAATCGTCTTTTTTGTTGGAATCTTCCATCAAGATTTTCTATCGGAAATCCTGAGAAATGGTAGTTTTAATATTGAGGCCAGTTTTTTGGATCTAGGCGACCACGGGATTTTCGGGATTAAATAGCTTTTAAAAAAGTGAAGAAATTGTTTGCAAATCTATCTAATCCTCAAACAAACAGCAAATACATAGGTACATACAATCGCTTATTCCGATAAACGGGGTTTAGGCTATGTATCTTTTAATTAACAGTTTTGCAGACTTTGTACTAATTGGAAGTAAGGATCGGACACTTAACACCGTGATGCGTATTAATGAAAGGTATAAAGTCTTCGGCACAGTCGAAGACAGCCCTTTCCTTACTTGTTTTTTGTAATTTTAAATTAAAAAATGTAAAACCGGCGGTTTCTTGGAAGACGAGAGAGCCAGGCCATGCACCTCATTACCAAATTGTTGTGTTTTCTATTGGCTGGTCTTATAATATCTTAAGGTTTCATACCTTAAAGGTGTTTTTGTGGCCCTGCACTTTGGCGGCAGTCAATGTTACATACATATATGTATGTACAACTCCTGTTGCCAGATGTGCACCTGGTATCTGCTGTGTGGTTGGCCTTCCAACAACCTTCAATAACAAGACGGCATATTTTAAAAATATTTTTCCTAAGGAATTATGGTCTCGTCTCGATGCATATTGTAGCCCCTGCTTACAGCCGAGTTTAGTAGCCAGAGCTACACATTCTGCCGTTCAGTTAAGTAGGTAGTTTTAAGGCAGATTCTTTGAGGCTGCTTTCAAACAAGCACACGCTACTTTATTGTACATAGCCTGCCAAGTTCACGTGCATTGATGTTCGTATTGTGAATTGTGCAGATTACGCATTGATTGTTGTTTAAATGGATTGAGAGTTGCGCCAATAGACCAAATATAAACGCCAATAATGTATATCTTATCAAATGGAAGTAATGTAAAATTTGTAGTTCGATACGCAGTCTCTGATTGTATTATGTCAAGGACATTTACGGTTAATGCACGCTGATGCTGATGCTGATTTTCTTAATACATCAAGTGTTCCTATCAGAGTCTTTTAACATTTTCATTGGATAGATATGGCGTCCTTCATGGCTAATATAAGCCAAAAGCACAACCAGCGCTACGAATTCAAAATATTTACTGCCATAAAGGAGTAAGTAAACTCCTTTGTCAGCGTGTAGCTGCAGAAGAAAGTCATGTTCCCTGGGAGAAGCAAGTCACTTTGCTGATTTTCGGTCTGTATATTTTTATCTTTCATGACCATAAAATCTTACTATAACTTTTGTCTAATTTCGAGACATCGCCTAAAATTGGGTATGCGACCGGCATTACTAATCATTTGTCGGCAGCGGAAGTTCGGGCGCATAGCCCACTTGCAATTATACTCGTATAGCTAGAAACGTAAAATTCCGCATCTTTCGTAGGGGATCACTTGAAGGTAGACTTTACACACATATACATACATTAATTAATGCAAATAAGATTCTTGGCTTCAAGTAGAAATAATTTATCATAATAACTCATAAAAAAAAGTTCGAATGTTTAAAATGTTTGTACAATTTGCATAAATTATCATTAGCTTTACCCAACAACCAATAATTTAAAAAGTACTTAAAATAAATTACGTTTCAAGTAGTTTGGAATGAGGCATAAATCATTTTATTAATGCTATTCTAGGCAATAATAAAAATTGCAATTGCGCCCTAGAGGGAAAGCTTAGCGCTTATCGTAGGTACTCAATATGCATGTCTAATAAGGTTATGATGATATCAGGCCGATGTCTGCACATGATAGATATTCGAGAAAAATGCATAAGTGTAGTCTTTGTTATAGTTATAGAAGCCAAACCATGCTTTTTAAAATTTGTGTTTGTCTGTCTGTATGTGTGTACGCACATCACTCAAAAGTTACAACATATAACTCAATCAAAATTTTAGCGATTTCATGCTAGATGTCTAACTTGCCATTTAAGATCCAATTTATTGCAGTAAAGTATTTTCTTCGCAGCCTCAAAATCTTTTTATACACGTCATCATAATCAGGCGATTATGGTCGTTGTGTATCAAAACACGCCAGTCATCTCTTTTCATCAATAACTGATGGCAATTGGAAACATCAAGGGAGCTCAAGTCATCCTCCACCGGTTTTTCCCCACTCAGTCGAGGCCTCCTCTTTTCTCTACTACCGAATTCGGCTGTCGATAGGACCTTCTGGGCTGGAACTTCTTTGTTCATCATAAAATTACCCAGCCAGCGGAATCTTTAAACATCAATTCGCTGTACTAAGTTCAGTTCCGTCATCCGCCGGATCTTTTGATAGAATTTTCGGCCATTATTTCTATCAGCCAGCATCTTAATCTCCTGACACTCACGCCTTTCGGCCTCATGTTTCCTAGAAAGGCGTCGCCATTTAAGGCTGTATCTAAGCTTTTGAATATTTAAAGCATGTTAGAAGTTCTAGTAATCACAGTTGTAGATACTAGGGACGCCAAATTTTTTTTAATTTTAACAAATCCGAGATTTACGGGATCTGATCTTTCCAACGATTATTATCGAGATCAACCCGATTTCAATTTATTATCTGTGTTCACTTAGGTCTTATTATAGAATATGTTAAAATTGAGTAAAAAAATCTCATATTAAAAAAAAAAATTTACAATTTTAATACTGGGAGCGTAAGACACGCAGTTACTTGTTAGTTACTTTTGGTGACACAATCAACAACAAAGGTCACCGAAAACGAAGATTTTCAAAAAAAATTTAGATATTCAAAAATATTGTATATCAGACCATTTTGATCAATAAATCAAAGTTTCGATATATTTCAAATTCCGAAAGTCCCGCTATTGTGAGAAAGAGATGCCGGAATTTTCGCTACCTTAAAAAGAACGGGACTAACATGGCTAGTAGGCACGTAGGTACTAGCGTGGAAGCAGTCCTTCAACCAAATATACATGCGACTCGTCTTGCAACACCAGCCAGATTTTCCACTCCATTTCATAATTAATTACAGCGGATAGCGCCAAAGCGTAACAAGAGGCGGGGTCATAAGTTGGCAGCTCATTTTGCAAAACCATATCCGTTGAGCCATGGCCGCCAACCTGCCAGACAGACAATGGAGCAGAGACAAAAGCAGCACTGCATATAAATACATCACAGCAGTGACATTCAGTAGCAACATAGTGACAAAGACGGCGGTAACACTGCAGCCAATCTTAACTCATCTGTCATGTGTCAAGCGGGAAAATACTCGCGCCACGCTGCAGTACACACTAACGGTATGCAATGAAATGTTTTCAAGAAAAGAATAAAAATTGAAAACGAAAATTATAATGCGACATGGTGAAGAATTGAACGAAGCCACGGCATCCAAACGACAAGAACAGCCAGTAGGAAAATAGTTGTGAATGCTGTTGACAATAGTTGTTGCTTATGAATGAATGGAGGTGGCTAAAAAACTATAAAGACAAAACAAAAAAAGTTGGATGTAAAGAAATGAAGCAAAAAGGGGGAAAAAAGTTAGCGCTCAACAATTCCTCAGCAAGCACAGAAACTGATAGAATAGAAAAAAAAATGTATGCGAATGGGTGGGGGGCTCCAAAAGAAAATAGTCAGAAGTGGAGTAGCGAAGTGTAGGTAACACCCACAAAGCGACAACACTCTGTCTGTGTCAAGTTTAAATGTTAAGTCATTAACAAAACGAGAAACTGGTGCTTAGCCGTGAGGGGAGGCGTGAAAAAAATGGAAAAATCAAAGCTGTGAAAATATTAGAATTGAAATTAAAGTATTGGAAGGAGGCAAGAAAATGTCGCAAAGCAAAACAAATTATTAATATTGCCAACTTGTTGGCCTGAAATCGATTACTAGATGTGATAGGGCTGGTACTGAGTCATACTTACTATTTTCTATGTTGCCTGTGGCTGTTTTTGTTGATGTCGTAAACCGCCCTTCTATGTCCGTACATTTTTAACTGTTTTTTAAGATCCTTTGATCTTGTAACACCCAAATCGTTCCTGAACATAGACCCAACTGGGACGGCAATGTTCCCTTGCCTACATATCTCCTGAGCTGAGCGAGAAGTCTCCCAGTATAGGCCGCACACAACTAGCAAGCCAGTCTTCAGCTTGATCCTAACGGATGAGAAGAAAAACCAAATGCGAAAATAAAAAAATTTTGCCTTAAGAAAGCTGATCGCCCACAAAATAAATCAGAATTCCATTAGCAGGGGGGGAAAAGAGACAAAAAATTAAAATGCAACTTGTGTGCAATACGGAAATTCTCTGGTGGATAATAAAAATGAATAAACGAAGCTCCATTTATTTAAATGTGAAGCTTTTATACAGCGTCAAAGATGAGCGCAACAGAAAAGTGGCACTATCTGGGCAGTCTTTTCAGCAACAACATTAGCTCAAACTTGCAAAGTACAATGGCCAGACCGCTGCAGGTGTTGCTTTGTATCCTGTGGCGTTGCGGATGCCAACTGCGTACACTTAACGGAGGAAGCGAGCTGCAATTGTTGGCTAACTTAACGGAATAGTTATTTGAAATCTTTTAATAATTTTTTTTCTAAGAAATTGTTTTCTACGCTTTGCAACCACGAAGGGCAGCCTTAAAGTGTTATGTCAAGTATGGTGTATGACAGGTAGCTGTTTGATTTGGCGCAGAAAAGAGAGACAATCAGTTTTTTTTTGGATCTGGGCACTTACACTGTAGTTCTATTCAAAAGAGAATCGGTTCGCTTTCGAGTGATTCGTACTCTTTAAAAAATTTTCGCGTAGAACCCATTCGTTGTTCGAGCTCCATTTTGTTCGCTTCGGATTTGATTTATCCTCCTTTCGATTGCAGAAAATTTCGTATTCCCTATACCAAAATGGTCCAAAATTTAAAAATTCTATTCGATAACAATAAAGCAAATGGAAATCCACAAAAACTTAATTTTTTATGATTTAACGATTATTTTTTTTTTTTGATCAAAAAATTATGTTTATCCCAAAAAGAGTTAAGCAATCGCTGTTGACAGAAAATAATTAAAAAATGTTAAGTAAAAACTTGACAAAATAAAAATATTGAGATTAGTAGTTTTTATATATTTAAAAAAAATTATATTTTACTTAATAAAAATAAAATAAAAGTCTGTGAAGCAGTGATGCCTAATATTATCAAATATCTACTAAAGTAAATTCGAACGAACTACAGAGTGCCGATGTGTATTAGAATAGATTTTTCTTTCGATTAGAATAGCTTTTCGAATAGAAGTACAGAGTAAGGGCCCTGGTCTACGAGGAATCGTAGTCTTCATATTTTAGTTTGTATACAATTTTTCCACAGGAAATGTTTTATTCCAATAATATTTTTACTTTGCTCAATTCTTTTTAATTAAGCGCTAAGAACATAACACTCGCTAACCAACCAATTTCCATACCACCAAATTTTTACACTTTTTAATTTGATTTAAAAAAAAAATCTAGCGAGAAGTGAGCTGTAAGGAATATGCAAAAATTCAGGGAGCTTTCAAACTCTTCCATAATGAATCCAACACTTTTAGCTCCTTAACATGTAAATTATGTAATAAGAGAAAATTGACAAAATCAGACAAATATGTAACTGAAAAACGAAAAGAAAATAATTGTAGACGAACAGGAAACCGACTGCGTAGCAATTAATGAGCCATGCTGTGGCATCTGATTTGCCGCTATGCCACCCCACTGCTTGTGTAAAGGTGGAAGGTGTCTCATTATGCAGTGTACAATCATGTGTGGGGCGAAAGAGAACTGTGCGTCACCTTTGCCTCCGCCAAGTATTGTTGTTTCTTTTGAAGAAGGTATGTTTGCTCCCTTTTCGTTCATTTGACAATTTTATTAATCAATTTTGTGGTATTATCGAGCTCATCAAGCTTGTCGTTCTTCTTATTGTATTGACGCTTTTGTAGTTCTTACTGTTCATGTCAATTCTATCATTGTCAGAGTGTAATTAAATTAAATGCGTGTAGGTCTTTGTGTTTCTCTTATTTAAATAGGGTAGACCCTCAGCATGTCCTGCGTATATTTTTCGTTTGCTTGTTCTGATTGCAGTTCACATCACTTTTTGTTGTTTTTTTGTTAAATTCTCTCTCTAGCTTAATTTCGATTTCTTTTTGTTTGGCATTTTATTCTAGATCTCTTTGTAATTTACTTTTTTTCTGCTTCTCTTTAATGAATCCCTGCTCGCGGAGCTGATGGCCGTAATCAATCAATTTCTGTGTTTCAGTTGTCAAGTAATTCGGCGCTGTTGTCTTTTAGGGGGATTTTCGTGAACTTTTTGTCTTACCTTCCTTAATTTATAGAGAAATGAAATTAATTTTAAACGAAATTTGTAGGTGATTGATTGCATGAATTAGGATTTCCTGCAGCCGAGGGCGGAATAAAAGCAATCGTACATGTTGTTTCTTTTTGTGGTCGTTTTGAACGGCAAAGCATTGCTCGAAGGTTTAGGGGGTCCGGTCTTATCGATGCCGATAGTTCTTTGTCAGATAAAGATTCGGTACTAGCAAATTCTAGTACTAGACCGATTAAACTAAATATTTCTCTCGAATACTCTCTGAGTCGAGTCTTCGGATATAGTCAGCTTCCAGTCTTCTGCGCTATATAGCAGGACGTGAGAAAGAGCTCAAACAAAAGAAGTTGGATTTTGCTATGCATGACATGGAGGTAGTCACCAGAAAATGGTAGTCAAGGTTATGTTTGTCCTTTTTAGTTCTTAACACCTACGGGTCCGTATAGAAGTAATATTTCAGCTTAATTCTATGGCTGTTTCCTACTGAACGTACTTTATTCCTGGCCACTATATTCGCATAGTTCAAAATTAACCGACAGTACTTTTTTTGCTTTTTCATTATTTATTGGCGGTTTGGTTGCGCCGTAGCTCCGTGATAGTCATCCAAAGACCCTGTTTGGTCCTTCTTTATCAAGCTTTTTTTTATGCGATTCAACGTTTTCATAAAAAGACCTTACCATACATAGTTGGTGTAAATTAGCCTCATATAACTATGTCCCGAGTTCTATTGTTCCAACGTGAACACTTCTGTAGATATTTACAATTTAAATTATCATTTGTGTGGGAGCTGCCACGCTCTCTTTTCGCATATTCCACATTTTCTATGAAGCGTTAGAGATTAATCTAATATAACTCCTTCACGAGTTTTATTGTTTTAACATAAACACCGCAAAGATATTTAAATTGAGTTTTTATGTGAGGTGCCACGCCACTTCCTGTTATCATTTAATCGATTCTATTGTGGGAAGTTGAGAGAAACCTCTGATATTAAAAATATGGCGTTGATATCCATATGTATTTTCCGCACCGCGTAATATGAGGGCATGGCGCTCCTCTAAAAAGGTTTAGAGCTAACCAAATTATATACACCATCGAAAAAAATAACTTCCCCCACGCAAAATCCTCAATTTACTCTTATTTTATATGTTTCGAAAAAGTGCTTACAACATTTTAGCAGAAGTGACAACGAAATATGCTACAGCGTCAGTTTAGACTCATACTTCTCACGCACATTTTCAATTTCTATTCACTTAATTGTACATATACCATTTTTGGCTCCCTTACTTAGCACATAAAATGGAAATTAAATTTAATTATACTTGTCGCATGTCACTCCTCATTACAACTGCAACAGCCAGCACAACATGGACTCACTGGAACATTATGGAAAATAAGACCAAATCACAAATCCCTTATCTGCGCTGATGGAAACTACACACAACCGCGTTGTACGCTGAAAAGTGTTTAGTTATTGAAGGTGTCGACATACATTTGCCAAACAATTTCAAAATCAACTAAAGCGAAGTGTTCCTAGAGTGAAGCACTGATGGTAAGCTATTGGTGCGCATGTTGCAGAAAAAGCGAAAAATTGGCACAGGGATGCTCTGCTGCTTTTACGTTTTTGCTATTGCATTGACAGTCTTCTATATCTCTCTCCTGCTTGTTAAGACACTTGCTTTCATTTCATTTGTTATAATTTTGTTCATTCAAATTTAATTAATGTCGTAGACTGCCCGCTTTACTTTTTTTTATGCATTAATTTTATATTATGTTAAATATATAATTAACAAAGTTGTAAAGACGCTGTAAATACTGCTGATAGAGTGAACAAGAAGTGGAACGCGCTAAGCTTTTATGATAAAATCTGATTGCTCTCCACAATTCTAATGAGAATCTCAAAATGCAACAAGTGAATCAGGGAACCCAATATGCATAAATCCAAAATTTCTTCGATGTTTGAGCAATTTCTAATTTGTAAAAAGTTTGATGTCAGTTTGAAAAGCGCTGCAGTTTATTTTGAAAGTGCACGTGCAATTTTTACATATGGCAATACTCGTATTTTCTGTCATTGTGACATAAAAAATGTATCAAAACACGTGAGCGAAAGAAAAATTGCCAACATGTTTGCAAAAACTTAAAAAAGGGAAAGAAATAAAAAGATATATATTTATGTGACAAAAGGTAGTATTTATAATGTTATATTTTGTATTGCACATTGTGTTGTACTAATTAGTGAAAAGCTTAATTTTAGTTGGAAAATATTGATGGAAATCAAGTCGGAATCGAATATTTTTTTAAGTGGAGAAATAAGAATATTTTCATATTAAAAACGTTCCCTTTTTGTTAATAAATGATCTCAAGGTAAAGACCAATATATTTCCAACAAAATTGCTTATTGGAAAACCACATTAGGTATTGTTGTAGATGCTTGTAGCAGATGCAGTTCTTTGCAGGACATGGATCTGATAAATCGGAAAATTGGACTGGGTTGGGTGAAAGATGCAGATCTATGTATTGTACAGCTGCTCGGTTCATGTTTTTCTTGTAATGCCAGGACATTTTCCAGCCTTTTGTTACAATGTGATTAGCTGCTCAGTACCGGAACACTCGTATCCACCATAGCCAGACTGTGGGGAGAACGGTTAATCTGTTTTCGTTTTGTTGGGGTTGGCCAATGTATGTATGCTCTGATAACTAGATAGATTATGCCATAGGAGGGATGAGTTAAGGTTTTGCTTTTGAAACTCAGAACTTACCAGAATTAGCTCTATCAAGGGGCATTGAAATTCTCTCTTTCCAGAAACTGTTTCTTTGAACTGAGTGAAAAATAAGGGCATTCTTTTGACGAATAAAGCTCGTAAGTCTCTCATCATACCTGTCTTGATAGATTGCTCGTCTTTTGGGAAGTCAAAGAAATCGCTTTTTCATAAGCGAGCCCTATAATTGAAAATTCTAAAGTTTTGTTGTTGTTTATATCAGTGCATTGTCATGCCTAATATGGATTCCCTTAGAATCATAAATCTCAATGGTGATCACTATCGAATTTGCATCGAAATAAATTTATAAATTTAAACTAATTTTAAAAGTCCCCCGCTTATACTCATTACCCACAAATATTTTTACATACATATGTTCAAAGTTTACAAAGTATTTAAAATTCCAAAACTGACATGAAATGAAAATCTGCCTCATCTATGGACACCTAAAATAGCTTAAATAACACCACTCACTCCATTGATTTATCGCTGCTAACTTGCAGAATAAAAAGTTAAGTGCTAGCATAGCGATATTAGATGGTACAATATGCCGGCCGACTGACTGAGTATAGCAAAGCTCAAAGGAAAACCACAGGTGTTGCGTAAACAAAACTTTTTTCAATATACTTTGACTTGAGTAGGGATGTAACTGCCAAACAGAAGATGAGGAAGTGTGGCAAGTTGCGATGTTGAGCAAGCGTAGCGCATTTCGCATAATCCTTATTGTTCTTATTGTTGTTGTTGGCGCGTTTGCATATCAATTACAAAATCAATTACGTGAGCACAAACTTTTTGAAAACAAAAACACAAAAAAAAACTCAACAAAAGTGCCAGCTGAGTCGTTTGGGATAGGAGTAGGTGTTCAAGCAATTTAGTAGCGTTGTTTGAGGCCAAAAGTTGGAGGCTGTTGGAATGAAATTGCATTTGTACAAAATTAAAAATGTTTAAAACTCACAATTTGTTAACAGAAACGATAGTGGCTAATAAAAAATTAACACACAAAAAACAAAAAGTACGAAAGTCTAAGTTCGGGTAGAAATGTCCAGATGTAGTTTAGTGAGTACTTTCCAATTCTTTTTATTTAAGCAGGGTATGGTCCCTAGGCGATGTCGCTTATTTTCATTTTGTGTACTCTCCACAGCGGTGATATACCTTGCGCAAAGTTCCGTTATTCTGTCGTGAGCTCTTTATACATCATAAGAGCTTTGATATGCGTAACTAAAGATTCCTTCTGAGGCGGAAGAAGTCGTAAGCAACTTAAATTTTTGAGTTGATCTCTGTTTAGATTATTTTTATTTCAAAAGGTTCCTCGGTCCAGTTACCTCTATATCAAAGGTCTCATGACCATCTACTGGGATGTTTAACCAAAACCGTGTCAGGGAAATGAAATAGCCACTGAAATAGGTCAGCGTGGAGCTTCATTGATATTGCAGGTGCGAGGGATATCTCTGTGCGGCTCCGCGACATACCGCTGAATACGGTAGTCATATTCCACCAATGACTGCATAATGGTAGCACAGCAAAAAACTCTCAGAGAGAGTTGTTACCGTAATAGCAATGCTTCCATGCAGTACACTGCCTTTGCGTTAATACAACAACGCATCAAAAATTGCGCCATTACCCACCTCAAGCTTGAATTGAATACTTTATGCTGCGCAAAATTTTGCATAATTTACGAATAAATTGAGAATGAGTGCAATGAAACACCTAACCAGTCGGCAAATATATTACATACAACTAGAGTTTTCTGACTGCGATCGAGCTAGTTCGAAAAAGCTCAAACATGCACCAACTAAAAATCCAATATTAATCGTGTCAAGAGTTGAAAAAATCTGAATAGAACATTTTTTTTTAATTTGCTGTTTCTGCCCACTAAGCTTCAAACCATGGCCCCTACCATGTGAGTTGAGCACTTATCCACTGTACCCGATGGCGTTTAAACCATCAACACTTAACATGTCTGAACAAGTACTTTTTGGCCTATTTCAAACTACTTCATGACTGGTACATTTCTGGCCGAAGTCTTTCGGTATCTTGTATGAAACAAATAAAAAATATTTGGCTGACTAGTTATGAGGTACTTTGTAACTAGTTAATTTGACGGCAGTGTAACGGCACTCTTGCGCTGCATTTAAATTAAAACAACAAAGATCAACAGCGCTACAGCACCGGAAAATGCTATGGATACTAACAATTTGGTTTACCTTTAAAAACTTACGCTTATGGCACTAACTCACAGGTGTGAGTGATAGAAGCCCTATACCTTTAAGTATTTGAATGGCATGATAAAATTATGAAAAGTGCAAAAAACACAAAAGATGCGAGCAGAGCTAAAGTTTCACCAGAGTTGTGCATAAATTTAAAAATAATTAAACATGTGACGCATCTGGCGTTGCACAAAATGCAGCATGCGATCAAAGAGGGCGAGCGGAAAGAACGGTTTCATCACTACCAAGTTATCTAGGTATCTACCTATAACAGAGGCAGTGTATGTGCAATCATACAACCAGGAGTTGAATAGTTGCACAGACGAGACAACAGCGGTTTTCTGTATTAAAACCCACAATTGCATATCGCTTATAAAGGGTGTTTTTTTAGGGGTATAGAACTTCGAATTGAAATAAAACACAAGAAAATCGTTTAAGGTCCATCAATTTGGCTTTATTGGAAGGATAATTTTATGCCATTAATGTTTAAATATGATTTCGGGCATGTGACCGCCGCGGCTGGCTCGAATAAAGCCAATTCTACAGGTCCAATTTTCAACCACTTTTTCGAGCATATGGGGCCGTATGTCGGCAATAACGCCACGAATGTTGGCTTCCAATTCCCCTAACGTTTCTGGTTTGTTGGTGTAGACGAGCGACTTCACATATCGCCAAAGAAAATAATCCAATGGTGTCAAATCACACGACCTTGGTGGCCAATTGACAGGTCCATTCCCCGAAATTATGCGCTCATCGAATGTTTCCTTCAATAAATCGATTGTGACGTGCGCTGTGTGGCATGTAGCGCCGTCTTGTTGGAACCACAACTCATCCACATTCATGCCATCCAATTCGGGAACAAAATAGTCGGTTATCATGGCTCTATACCGGTCTCCATTAACGGTAGCTGCCTCTCCAGCATTATTGCGGAAGAAGTATGGCCCAATGACTCCACCAGCCCATAGAGCACACCAAACAGTCAGTTTTTGTGGATGTAATGGCGTTTCAAGGGTCTCATGTGGATTCTCTTCACTCCAAATGCGGCAATTTTGCTTGTTGACGTAGCCATTCAACCAAAAATGAGCCTCATCACTGAACAAAATTTTGCGATGAAAATCAGCATCGAAATCAATCTCATTTTCGGCCCATACACCAAAATCACGACGCATTGCATGGTCTCGCGGCTTTAATTCTTGCACAAGCTGGATCTTGTAAGGTCGCAAGCCAAGATCTTTGCGCAAAATCTTCCATAAAGTTGATGGACAAAGCTCCAATTGCTGTGCACGGTGGCGAATCGATTCATTCGGGTCCTCTTCAACACTTTGCTCTACAGCGGCAATTGTTTCTTCGGTGCGCACTGTTCGACGTCTCTGCGGATGCGTATTATCACATAGAGTAAACGTAGTGCGAAAACGATCCATGGTTAACCGAATTAATTGCTCTGATGGACGATTATGTCGACCATAAAATGGACGGAGCTCACGGTAAACTTCGCGAACTGAACCATTATTTTCGAAATAAATTTGCACGATTTGCAAGCGTTGTTCTTTTGTCAACCTGTTCGTGATGAAATGGCAAACCAAACTGAACATAAATGACATTAGAGTTGCCAGATTTGACCACAAAATGCCAGTTTTATCTCTATTCGAAAAACAAACCTGTAAAAAAAACACCCTTTAGAAGAAAAAAGACAAAGGACAGGTGGAAAAAAGTTAAAATTGTTCTCACTAAAGAGGAAAAGTTAGTGTAACTGAGCTGTGAGCTTTTGCAAAAAATTTAGTTATTTTCAATTTATTTTATAAGCTAGGCATGCTGTGAATAGTTAATTTTTTGGTACGGAAAGTATTACAGTTTTTATTTTTTTTAATAATTATTTTCTTATTATTTACTGAAATTTCTTCTCGAAAACTGGCATAATTTTAATTCAAACCCAAATTTATAACTCAAGTTTGCAACTAGATATTTTAAACTTTGTTCAAGTTCTCGCATCCAAAGGTTGTCTGACGGACAAAGCTTTCCCTTTTCCTTCTCAAATCTTTGATATATATTTGTCTCTATCTATTCCGATTTATTTGTGCCGTTACGTGGTACTGTTAAGCGAATAACCTAAGTAAGAGATTAGACCTATTCTCAGATGAGTATAAAAAAATATGTATTGAAAAACGAGCCTCATGTCAGCTCAGCGTACATAAAAGCCTTCATATCCTAGCATGCCCTTCCATGTAGTATGCATTAAGCTCGAAGCATGCCAACAGGAGGAATTCCAGGAATTATACATTCCATATAAAACCTAACCAAAAACTGCAACAAAGAGCTGCGTCAGCGTCTTTTTAGCATATCCTGTGTACTGTACTTTCAGTGCCATAGCTTTTGTGATAATGTAAATGTGTGCTGAGCTACCACTATCAATTTCCTACCTTTTCATTGTAGCTTAACAACAGCAGGTGTTGCAGTTGTAGTGCAAAGTTAAAAATGCACAAAATTAATAAAATTTTGCTCGTGAGACTTTCGTGTATGTAGTTTATATGAGTTATAGGATGCTTTTACTATTAAAGTCGACAGCCGCAACAATTATGTTGTGTCGAGATAGTCAGATATTAATTATGGTTTGTCTCTAAGTTAGATAACATTTTTCAGATATGATGAATGCTAATGGTATGGTTGTACTATAACTACAACAACAACAATTAGAATGCTAATATGGCAGCTCAAAAACAACAAAGCACATGGAAATGACAGATTCTCATCCCATCTGTTATGTTATGTTATGTTATGTTATGTTATGTTATGTTATGTTATGTTATGTTATGTTATGTTATGTTATGTTACGTTATGTTATGCTATATTTTGTTATGTAATTTTATGTATAGTTATGTTATTTTAGGTTATGTTATGTTATGTTATGCTATGACAGTTTGTCTTAGCACAAACCAATACTGAATAAGGCAACATGACCTAATGTAACATGAAAAATAACACAATGATACATATTATAACATTACATCGCATGACTTAATATAGGATGACATAACATATTCTGACAACAGAGAATATCATTGCATTATTTAATATGACCTGACAGAGATCGAGATAACTGCTGATAAGCACCTAAGCGGAGATGGTCCTTATTGTCTCTAAACTTCATTGTCTTCTACAAAAATTTGTTTTGCTTTAAATATCAGAACTTAAAATACCTGCTCGAGTTGAAAGCGTAGTAGAGATGTTTTAGCAATTTGTTGTGCTTTAACAACATTATAATTATCTGACAAATATGTGCACTAATGAAAGTATAATTAAATTTTACTCCACAGGTAATTGCTATTAAGTGCCATGCACATTTTCAAATCAAATACCTTTTTACCATACAACAGCAAAAGGTTCTAGAACGCTGGTCACGTTTAATCGTATCAGCCATCAGCATGTAATTATCTTTTAGGGAAATGAAGGGCGGTGGGTGATTAAGTTAGGCTCGACCTCACCTAACTTAATGATGTTGTTACGGATAAATGTACGTACATATGTATAAATGGTGTGTGGGAGGATAATTTGAAGCAAAGAAGTTTGCATTATTTTCTGGACGTAACATCTTTGGTGACTGTGAAGCACAGCCTTTGAAGGGTAAGTTTTAGGTTTGTGTTTGAAAGTAGCGGACATATTCTTCGAAACCAAACATTGTACTTATTTCTGTAAGATTCAGGGGTAGCTGTTTTACTGATAGGTAGCGTATACTAGAATAAGCTTAAATTAGTATTCTTTTAATTGGTTCATATAATACCAGCAGCCGAACTTACGCTTAGTTGTTTGAAATTGGCCTTAACTAAAGATCTCTCAGACATTTACTTAAATTACTTACTTTACATACTGCCTCTTACCACCATAAAATCTAATTAAAGCTAAAGCACAACATTGGAAAGCACATAAAGACGAAGTAAGCACAAACTTGCTGACATTATTACAAACTCTATGCTGCGAGTAAATAAATTGAATTAGAAATTGTAAGAAAATGATGTTGCGTTGAATTTGAGTCAGTTAATTTATGCTCTTCATATGTCTGCGCCGCAATTTGGTTGTCCTACTTAAATGGAGCACAAGTTTCAACACAGAGAAATGAGAATGACCGAGTTAAGCAAGATATGGCAGACGGGATGAGTCTAGATGGAATGAAAAAACTATTAGCAACTCCGCACCCGCTTCGTCTATGAACCAAATTTGACAAGGGAGGGCGGAAAATCATTTCAATATACCTCAACTTGAACCGCTTTTGTTGGGAACGGTTATGTTGCTTTTTATTGAATGCCTAAGTCCAACACCCCGACTACAGATTGTGGACCCTACATATTTTGTTCTTTACTTAATTCGTTTTTAAAGCTTTTATTTTCGCGCGTCGCTTTCATTCATTCATAAGAGCAGGCAAGCTTTAAGTGTTGCCTCTTTTGGTGCTGCTGCTAAGCGGCTTAAGAGCTGACACGCTATATATACTACGCTGGGCCAAAAAAATAAAATAAAATTTTTGTAATGGTATATTACAAGTCTCTTTTCCCCCTGTTTCTAAATTATTTTTTTTGGACCAGTCTAATATACACATTCATACATACAAACAAAAAAAAGTGTAAGCTTGAGTAAAAGCAAATTTTAAAGCCTGCAGTGTTGAAAATCTTAATTTAAAATTTCTTTGTTTATAATTTCCTAAGATCTTGGGTACGAGTACAAAATGAGACGCTTATAGTGTACAGCTGTCATCGTTAGGGTGCATGTTTGTATTGATGTCTCATTTTAATTTTTTTTTTGTTAACGTCCAGTCACATCTTATTCTGCAAAAAAAAAGGGGTGGACTGAAGTCTATACGACCTACAAAGGACTTCGTTTCATGTGATACATTTTTGTGATATTGGAATACCTTCCCGGATAGAGAATAATTTAAGAAAATCTATGCTTAACTTAAGCCCTGGCTACATTTTCCCTGCAATATAAAACTCTGCGTAGGGGCTGCCAGGCCCTGCCTTGGAAAGCGTATATTTCCCAATTTAGAGAGAAATTTATCGCGCCTAGTTTTCCCCCAAGTTTCGCTTGATTGGAAAATATAGCAGGGGGTTGTAAGGGGCCTGCCTAATTTTTCCACGATTGGGGCAATATGCAATAAACCTATAAAGGTCCTGCTTAGGTTTTTCTACCTTGTGTCTGCTAAGTTTTACCAATCCAGGGACTGCCTAGTTGTTCCTTCATCATTAAATTTAAATGACATTTAATTCAAGTTGTTCAATTTCCGAAAATATTCATTGATTGTAATGGTTCAATGGCTAGAGAAGACGACTGGAATGTGGAGGTGCCGGGACTCGTTGCTGTCTCCGATGCAATGTATTTTTTTTTTAATTTTAATTGCCTTTCAAAAACTAGGCATATATAAATATTACTACCCCGGCCCTGTTTAAAAAAGCTTCAACAAAGTGGCTTTTGCCTGCGTATGCTTTCCTTGGCAGGCGCAAGATTTTAAAAGGGAAACTTTAGCCAGGCCTTGGACAAAATTTATCACATTTCCTGCCGGGGGTCATCATTACCTATTCTTCAACACTGCTTAAAAAGCGCAGTTAGGCTTGCGTTCACTGAAAAGACTTCATAACTAACAGCTCTCAAGTTGGGTAATCATAATTGAAAATTTTTTTTATGAAATAATGTGCGGTTCTCTTGCTCTTGAGTAGACATCTGTGGTCATAAGCAACAACAGCTTAAGTCTACCTAAGAAAAAATGAGATATTTTTGTTTACTCCTCAGAGATCATTCATAATCCATCAAAATATTTTAGCTTTTCTTAAGATATCCGTTGAAAAAGTGAGTTTTGGAAAGAAGATCTGTATTAAATACTTTTCCAGGTTTTCACAAATACTCCACAATGTACGATTACGATATGTCGACTTAAACTATTATTGCTTATAAGCACAGAAATAATTACTTATAAAAGCAAAGGCACAGCCAAGACTGCTTTGTCATTATGATTTTTGACTGCAATATTCTGTCGATATTTGATTGGGCGGGACATGTTGACTGTTGTTTTGATTTCAATTCAGTTTATTAATTGACAAGTGGTGTGGCTCGTTGAATTTGTATCATAATGTGGTACGCTTATTCATGACTATGTCTGCATTCGCGGTGTGTTCAAGCAGCGGATTAAAATGTTGTTTATTGTGCCCGTTATTAAGGTTTGTTTTCGTTGTGGTTAATGTTGTTGTCATTGTTATTTTTATCGAATTCGTTATTGTTATTTTCTAAAGCTAAGTAGTACATAGGCGCTGCGTCTCGAGGACTCATGAGTAACATGTTCGCACCTAAAATGTGAAGATTAACATTGGAATAAACACAATAAACTAGTAAGGAGCGGACTCTCTTCGGCTTTGACAAAGGCTTAATATCGTTCATGATGGAATGATTGAACTAAACTTGGGTTGAGGAAAAAAAAAGTACAATCTGTTAACCCTTTTGTACTAACTTTTAAGTCGCTCAGTAAAAAGAAATTGGTTTTACCTAAGTTCAAAGAGTTTCGCTTAATTATTTAAATTTATTTGCCGTCAAGTTATACTCAAAGATTTCATTATTACTTAAGTTTTCTCTCGCCTATTTTTCACAATAAACCGTAAAAGTTCGTTACGACAAAGCAATTTTTGTTCAACTTTTGGTATTAAAAGTCACGCCCATTCTCAAAAATTTATATTTTTCGAACTTCTTCGCGTACGGACACTTTGAAAGTGAAGTATAATTTAGTTAGTTAGTTTGTCATCCTTTCGAAAATATTTAAATTGGGCGTGGTCTTTGCCCAATTTAGTCCATTTTCCGTTGGAACATTCGCTGTAAAAATACAAATACTTGTACTTATTCTGATACCTTAAACTCTTTTTGACTTATGATTAATTATATTTGTAAAATTTACTTATTCAAAAGTGGGCGGTGCTACGCCCATTGCCAAAAATTTCTAAATAAAAACAATAAGCTGCCCTAGCTTCCACATATACATACAACAAATTTAGTTCTTATAGTTGTATTACGTACTGAATAAGTATGTTGTGGAATGGCCCTTTCAGTATTTGGATTAAAAGTAGATATAGTGCAGCAAATTAAACGCCTATACCTGCTTGAAGGAGTGAACAGTGATGGTCCATTCTTGGAGAAGCTACCCAACACCAATCGATTTTGGCAGAACAGCAAGAGGGAGCAGGCCTCCCATAAGTTCCTTACTTATATGAATTGGCAGGTTCATGTTAGGTATATGACAGCACACACATCATCAGCGATTTATTCTTTAAAACAAAAAATGCTTAACATAATAATATGTATATAAAAAAAGGTGTCGCAAGCAACTAAGTATGTATGAGAGCATCTAGCGACAGCTCAAATTACCTGGAAATAGTTGCAAATGGTAATGGCCCACCGAATAGGCCAACTGTGGCAAGCTGAGAGCAGCAACCTCCATAGTTTTTCTTTCAATGGCTGCTGTTGTCGCCAACTACTTGATGCTTGCTCTAAATACGCAACACTTGACGGGTCTAGTTGTTGTTATTTCTACGGCTGCTGTTGCTAGTCCGTTACCACCTCAACGTTGTGTAATCCGAGACTTCCTCACCTGTACGCACTTGACTTATATTTCAAGCAAATATGTGTTTATAACCAGGAAAGGCACAAACACACTTTCACATATGTTAGATTTCGACCCAATCTCTAGGAATTCATAATATGCAGCCAACTGTTGCAAAATCTTCGCAATGTGGCGCGTTGGCTGGTGTTGTATTACTTTGGCATATTTTCATGTGATGGATGTGAATACAGAAATATGTTTTGTGGAATTCAAAAATGAATGCCAGAAGTATAAGTGTCAGTGGTGGGAACTAAAGCGTAGGCTTTAAAAAATCAAGGGATAGTATATATGAATTAGAGGTGGATGAGTGGCTAAATACTTATTTGCGGTCCTGCGCATTCCGATATGCAATTTTAAAAGACTATTGGAACTACTGTCTTAAAATATTGTCGATAACATTAGCACTATCGCGACTATTGATAGTTTAGAATGGACTATCGGTAGTAGAACTGTTGGATACCAATATAAAAAGAAGTATTGTTTCACTTTTTGTATCAATCGTGCTATCAGTTTGTAGGAAATCATATCACCGCAATAAAATAACTCCCATTAACCATACCAGCGGCCGCCGTGGTGTGAAGGTAGTGTTGCCGGCCTACCACACCGAAGGTCCATGGTTCGAGCCCTGGTACAGGTAACATCAAAAGTGATTTGAAAAAAGTTTTTCAAAACGGGGTCGCCCCTCGGCAGTGGTTTGGCAAACTCTCCGAGTGTATTTCTGCCATGACAGGCTTCTCAGCAAAAATTCGTCTCCTTTGTAGATGCCGTTCGGAGTCGGCAAAAAACTGTAGGTCCCACCAATTTGTAGGGAAAATTCAAATCGGCACACCACAAATTGGAAGAGAAGCTTGGCGCAAAAATCTCTTAGGAGGTTTATGATGATATACCTGTTGTATATCGCGCCATAGAGACATAGAACCATACCATAAATATGAGCTTGCCCAGTTTTAGGCTTTCGAACACCTACATGCTTGCATTTGTAGGATATAAATCGCTGATATGTGTGTACTAATAATTATTACTTCTATCAGCCTCGATAATTTGTGCAGACCTTCCCCATACGTCAATCCTGTACATTTTAAAATTAATACCATTAGTCCCGATAACACACACCTGTGAAATGGGGAAAGGTAAGTATTTTGTTATTATTATGAGTTTAGCACTCACAACACCTACATCAACATATTTATTTTTATAATGTTCAATAATCCATGGCATTTTTTTTATTCCAATTTTGAGCATAGTTGCGGTTGAAGCTGTAAATGTGTATGCTTGCACTTGTTCGATAAGTGTGAACATGGATATAGGTGACTGAGTACTCGTTCAGATGCATCAACCGCAGAGCAACGGCATTTGTTGAAGTGTGAGAAGGAATGTATTATAGGCTGTGAACGGGTTAAAAACTTTATGTCGCGAGAAAAAAGTTATCTTAAACATGGAGTAAAACAAAATTGTATTGCAGTTGTTGTAAAAGTTGTAAAAATGTATGGCCACCCCACCTACTCTGCTATAAAATCTAAGTGGCATCACTGGACTAGGACGTAGTGAAGAGACCACTAGGACGGCTAAAAAATAATGGATTCCCCGACAAATTCTTCAAACATGGTAATGGAGTGTTGATACGATGCATGCAAAAACTCTGATGCGAAATAGCCTCGCAAGGGCACATACCTTCAGTGTGCTCCGTCTTATCCACAAGAACGGCACCGCAGAAGAAGTCAGCTTAATATCGCATTTAAAATTTTATCTAGCATATTGTGCAAAAGACTGAAGCCCAAATTTAATGAGTCTATGTTAAATCCCTACTACTCCATCAATATTCTTATCTCGGACCTCTCACATGCGGTGAATACCGTCTAAACCTGTCGGCGTAGAGGAATTTTCCAAAAGTACGTGAGTCCCTCTAGCTCAGCTTTGATCTGGGTATTGTAATAATTTAAACACTTACTTATCCAAACTGAAACCATATATGCCGAATATTTGCCTGCCATGTGGTTTATCCTTTCAATAAACCAAACATTTTTGATGTGCAAACATCTTTGGGCTCGGTCTAGCAAAGTTACGAGCAACAAAAATAAACATGTGCCTTGTTGTGGATGTTGGTTCTATGCATGCCTGAGTAGTGCCATTTGGCTTAGTATGCGTGTACAGAAATTCTTGCAAAAAATGAACTAATATTAAATAAAAAAAAAATAAAAACAAAAAAAAAATAATTAAATAAAAACAATTTTTTTATTAATTAAAAAAAAAAAAATATAAAAAAAAACAAAAAAAAAAAAATTTTAATAAAATAAAATAAACCAGTTAAATTCCGATTACTTTGGTTAACCTTATTCCATAAAAATTACACTCTTGTGCTCTATAAGTATGCATTAAGATAATAAAAAAAATGTTTAAGATGTGTTTGTTTGTGGCGCTTGACTGCAGACATTTGCATGTTGTAACTATTTTTATGAGCAAATAAGAGCACTAAATAATTAACAAGCGCAACACGTTGCAAAAACTGGTTTAATTACAGGCGACAACTACAAGAGCCGTTTAATGATTGAAAGGCAAAATATGAGCGGTTATGGGAGTGACAATATTTGATAACCATAAAGCTTTTGACTTAGGTTAAAGATAATAAACATTTAATTGATCTTTTAAATAATTTTTAATGAATATTCATAAATTCTAGCGATTTGCGAATGCGCGACATGCATTTAAAATTTGCATAGGTAATCAATCGAAACCAGTGTTGCAGAGCGAGCTTGAAAAATTTGCATAAATTTATAGAAAAAATGGTATCAAAAGTTTGAGAAAAGTTATCTCTAGATATAACAAAACTGTAAGAGGTCAATGTCTGTACATTACAGATATTCAAGAAAAATGTATAGATTATTATTAAGGCAATATATTCCAAATTGACAGCTTTTAGAATTTTTGTTTGTCTGTCTGTATATTTGTGCACGCATCACTCGACATTTGCTGAATAGAATTGAATGCAGCTTTCACCATTGCATTACTGAACGTTTTCTTAAAATTTTAAATACCCCTTTTTTCGATAACTCAAGTGAGTTATCAACCAATATGTGGACCGGGAGGACAGAAAATGTGTGAGCAGAATAAGGGTATCAAACGGAAAGTGCTAATGCGAAACTGAATTCGGGAATATAGTGATTAAAATCGAACTCAGTCCATTATAAGTTCTTAAACGCAGCGAAGTATGGCCGGGTCTCCTAGTATTAAATAAAACTGTAACAAAACGGCAACATTGTTCGATTTTAATAGCACTGTTGTAACAACTCGTTTTATTTACTGTGTGTGACAACAACTTTGCGATATTTCGAATTGATTTAATTTGTCATGTATCACTTAAAGATCAATTTACATCGTCATTAATTAGTATTTTATGTGTTATGGCTGCCGCCAGTGACAATGCTACTTACTATTTACATAAAAACTGGCACTATCTGACAACAAACAAGTTCAAATTGTGCTTACCCAATAAACACTAAGGTAATAATGATATCGTAACGAACTCGCGGCGAATTCGCAAAAGCTGGTTTTCTCTAGGATAACTTCTCGGACTTTATTATTTTTTTTTTAGCGAACAATAAAAGTTTATTTGGTAGTCTAAGCTCTTTAAAGATGATATCGCTACGAAGTCGAGACAGATTCCCAAAGGTAGGGTTTCTTGAGGGTAACTTCTCCGACTTAAAATTATTTTATACACTACGAATCGCCTACGATGCGAAAAATTCAGAATTCTGAAAACGCTAATGATAAGTAACCTGGGAAAGCAGATTAGTTTTTCGCATTTGGTAAATAGGTATGAAACTCATCTCTAAAATAACAATCCTTACTAAGAATGATTTTCCATTGGATTTTTTTGCTGAAAATGTTATTGCTGTTAGTGGTCATACAGACGAATCCCTGTACGGTTTCAAACTTGTTAGCGATAATTGCCTCCACTTATAATCGTTTCTAGATCGCCTTAAAGTGCTACTCTGAACTGCGTAGATAATTGAGAAGTAAAGTAGATACTTTTTCAACGAACAAAAATCATAAAGCGCTTTTTAAATCTAACTGTATTCATCAGCATCTGTTTAAAACAAACTAGAGATCTAAACCCACTTTAGCGAAAGCGATGAAGAGGTCCTTAAGAAATCTGAACATTTATTAAAGCCATATAGGGATTACAGTATTTCTTACTTCCACTTTACCAAACTTACAGGTGTTAATCATTGACAGAATACAATAGTCTAGGTACAGAAACCAGTGAGGACCGTTACTGCTGTAGGATACTCTAAACTTTGGTAACAACAATTGTGTCTACGTAACAGTAACAAAATGAGAGCACGAAGGAATAGCACCTAGCCTTTGCTGCGAATACTCGGACAGCAAACTCTTTGGGGTCCAGCTCTGTTGAAACTGACATTTTGCTAGAACATACGTTGGAAGTGATTGGTTACAATTTCTGTAAAGAACATACACATTAGATAGTGCGAAGTATTGTTACAACAACGGCACCTGAATACATGGTTTACTTTAAAAAAATGTCCTAAAAAGTTTATGTGTACCACTGCACAGAACGCCTATTAAATCTTCTTTAATAGCCCGCAATAAATTAAACAAATTTTTCGATTTTCGAGCTGCCAAATTGCTTTCAATGAATTATAGCTAATATTTTGCCTATCGAAAAATGGCTACAGTCTCGTACTTAGCAAGCAATTTTCATGCCTATTTGCAATTCTTTCCACTTCCTTAACTGCTTACGGCGCGCCATTAATGCTTCCCACGCTTCTGCCCACACCAAGCAAATCGAATATGCTTTAAGTGTCATTCACATTTTTATGAGTTTCAACGCCTACAAAAAAAATGGCGACTATCATAATGGCCCTAAGCAACTGGCTGAGGAAAAAATGCAAAGCGAAAATATTGCAATGTAAGAAGCAGGCGAGCGGTAACTACTATTTTCGGCACTTCCGCTCTAACCATCAGTCATCATTTACCACAGACGCGTCGTGCGGCTTTTCGAATTTCGCATTTTTTATGATTACAAGCACTTGCCTTAAATGCTTCAAGCATTTTGGCCAAACTATGCAATGCAGTACTTATGAATGCTAGGAAATACCAGCAAACAGACGAGAGAAAAAGCTGCGTAGAACTAGTGGTGATTGCCAGATCTCAACAAATATTGTACCCACACTCAATGATTTTACTAAGGCGCATGGAGAGCAATTTTGTGTGGCGGCTAGCAGCGGGAAGGAATGTGCCAAACCCACAAATGTGAACTTTTCAAGAGAAAATGTCACATAAAAATGACTTATCTTCTTGTATTAAGTGGCATTTGTTAGCCACAATAGTACACCGCATTGGGCATTTGGATAGTCAAAAAGGCGAACAGTAGCGGGCACTTGACAGCAGTCACAGTTAATCTTTTGTTTGATGTTCATTTTGTTGTAAGAGATAGTGAATAGTGAACTACATTCTTAGACTTTCTATGCAGGGGTTGCCACTGAAAACTATTTTACAAGACTGCCACCTATTTGAAGTTTACCAAAAGCTTAAGTTAGATATGCAAAAGTTTGATAACCATATTTTTAAGTTAGATGTACACAAGCTTGATATCAATATTGAGTCAAATTTCCACAAAAATATTTCTCTTTAGAGTTGTCATTCAGGGTTGCCAGACAATTATGCTTTTCGTTATCCATTATTATCTGGAAAGCCACTTGTAACATTTTGACCAACTTAAGTGCTGACCATGAGGATGTTTTTATAGAATTGACACCTACTTGAAAAAAAAAATTAAGTGAGATATACCAAGATGGGTATCAAAATAAAAGTATCTTACATCAAATTTCAATAAAAATATTTTTGGATAGGGTTACTACCCAGGGTTGAAACGCAATCAAAATATTTTTATGCTTCTCTTTAGCCATTATTATCTGCAAAGCCAATTGAACCTTTGGGATGAATATTCATAGCTAATATGAAATATTTCCAGGATGTTTTTATAGGGTTGCCACCTATTGGAAATTTAAAAAAATGAGTGGGATATGCCAATATGGATATCAAAGGATAGGTATTTTATATAAAATTTCAACAAAAATATTTCTAGATAGGATTATAACACAAGCAAGCGAATATTAAAAAAAAATGTAATTGTCATGCCATCATTGCAGCAAAATGGTCCTATTACAACCAGGCAAAAAGAGAAATTAGTGATGATGAGTTGCACATCACACAACGTCTACTTCCAACATGCAAATGAAATACGAATAAATAAACAATTTTTAATATGCGACAATAAGCATGATATTTGTTGTTGATAATTTAATTTGTAAACATTGCTTGAGTGTTCTTTTGTTATTGCTGTGCAACAATACTTATTGAGTCAAATGCACCTCAACACATACTACACCCACGACCAATAGTGCCATCGAGCGGCACTCAAAATGGTTGAAGTGCAATAAAATAGTTGTGATGGCATTGTTCGGCGATGACTGAAAAATAAGGCTTGAGAATTGAGAAACGGGTGAATAAAGTGATGGAGAGGATGTGCGTTAACTTTTTTTTGCTATCTCATTACGCTTTACATGCTTGAATATTGAATGGCAGTGAGTGCTTTTGAATGTATTAAATTTTTGCTCACTTTTCATAAACACTCGTACGTTTTGTCGT
This sequence comes from Merzomyia westermanni, assembly GCA_949987695.1. Taxonomy (NCBI): domain Eukaryota; kingdom Metazoa; phylum Arthropoda; class Insecta; order Diptera; family Tephritidae; genus Merzomyia; species Merzomyia westermanni. Next base: position 143,428,058 of record OX465291.1, on the reverse strand, counting down.
GGTGAATTGTATTTGTTAATTCTGTGGATGTACAAATAAATGAGCAGAGTAAAGATCATAACAAATTCCTCTTATGGACCTTTAGACGTTGATATTTCAAGTTTCAATCAAGTGCTGACCACTTAGCTGGTGAGTTATTGCATTAAAGATCAAATTTGGGATTCTATCAAACTTTTATGTTTTTCTAATACCTTTTTATTGGGGTGACTCATAATTTCGGTAACTTTTACTTTTCCTCATGTGCATTTTTCTGTTCAATTTTCCAGAAATATTTCTGAGTAGGGCTGCCACCCAATACTTATATTTATAGTTTTGTAAATCCTCTATTATAAATTTCTTTGAAATTTTATTAAAAAAATGTAAGAACTTATTATTGCAATGTTATCAATTGTTGCTAGAATGTAATTTACATTACTTTTTTCTCTTTAATTGCAGCTTTAAGTCTTTTAAAAGCGCATTACTGCAATTCACATTTACTTCGATAATTTGGTAAGTCAGTTACTTATTAATAATTTTATGAATTATATGTTTTTAATGGACGCGCATAAAATCACTGAATCCTCGGTACACCGCAGAGTATTCGCAATGATTAATTTCACTGGCTGATACACACACACACGCGCATACACATTCAAACCCTGTAGAAAACATCTCTAGTACTGAACTGGTGCGTTTCTGATGCATCCGAAGCCGCTGGTAGTGCGCCCTCAATATCCTTTACATTCAATCAGTTGATAATAATTACTGTTCACTAAAATAAAATAAATTAAATAAAATGAAATAAAATAAAATAAAACCAACAAAAATTGTTGGTACAAAAAAGCAATAAAATAAAATAAAATAAAGTAAAATAAAATAAAATAAAATAAAATAAATAAGATAAAATAAAATAAAATAAAATAAAATAAAATAAAATAAAATAAAATAAAGATAAATTAAATAAAATAAAATAAAATAAAATAAAATAAAATAAAATAAAATAAAATAAAATAAAATAAAATAGAATAAAATAAAACAAAATAAAATAAAATAAATGAAGTAAAACAAAATAAAGTAAAATAAAATAAAGCAAAATAAAATAGAATAAAAACAAATAAAATAAAATAAAACAAAGTAAAGTAAAATAAAATAAAATAAAATATTTTTGTAAGTATAACGAGCTCAAGACCAGTTGATAATAATTCTTAGTTAATTATTATTATTTTTGATTATAGGAAAAATTGAAAGCAACAAACATATACAGGCTATAGTTATAGTACTATTTTCGAGAAACGATTTCTCGTCAGACTCGTGGCTGTTTTCGAAATAGTACTATAACTATAGCCTGTATATGTTTGTTGCTTTCAATTTTTCCTCTAATCAAAAATAATAATAACTAACTAAGAATTATTATCAACTGGTCTTGAGCTCGTTATGCTTACAAAAATATGTAAAATGAACAGACCGTAAAACCAACAACAAAATAAAAATAAAATAAAATAAAATAAAATAAAATAAAATAAAATAAAATAAAATAAAACAAAATAAAATAAAATAAAATAAAAATAAAATAAAATAGAATAAAACAAATAAAATAAAATTAAAAAAAATAAATGAAGTAAACCAAAATAAAGTAAAATAAAATAAAATAAAATAAAATAAAATAAAATAAAATAAAATAAAATAAAATAAAGTAAAATAAAATAAAATAAAATAAAAATAAAATAAAATAGAATAAAACAAATAAATATAAAATAAAATAAAATAAAATAAAATAAAATAAAATAAAATAAAATAAAATAAAATAAAATAAAATTAAATTAAATTAAATAAACAAAGTTTTACGAACATGAAATAAATCTAAAAAAAATAAAAATAAAAAAATTATTTAAACGTTACCAATTATTGGTATGCAAAATATTTTTATACAAAAATTAACAAAGCCGAAGACCACAGCCGGAGTGTCAAAAAAGTTTCTGTGGTGAAGTAGTCTATTAGCTTCCGAAATGGATCTCTAAGAAAAGCTATGGCGGTTGTCTCTAAATTTTCCTTCTCTATTCTAATAAACACTTTTAGTAATTAGTTAAAATATAAAAATGGATTACAAAGTTTTCTAAAATGATACATCTATAAAAATAAAAAAAATAATAATTTTACTCAACTGCCGTTTTTGAAAAAGTAAAAATATATTTACTATCGAACTAGTTCTTATTTGAAGCTAGAAATAAGCTTCCTTGATTACTGAATTCCTTGCAGGGAAATCATTTGTTTCACACACACACAATGCAAATCACCACAAAACACCAACAATTAACTATTCAATTGCACCATTGGCAAATCACCAAATATCCATAAAAGATTAGAAAATTGGTAATGGTTTGTGCTGCAATGAAATGATTAAAAACTTATGCGATTTTTAAATATTTATTTATTTATTACGCGTATAATTGCTTGATCACATGCAACGGCTAACGCTTTTTCCATGACGGGCATATGTTGCGGCAAATTGCAACCAACAAGCACCACAATTTGCTAATTAGCCCATTCAAACTACAGTTAAACATGCAAAATACATTAATATCGCGCTTTTGTCTAATTTCGACAAGGCAAAACTTCTTTCAAGCTGCTCAGTTATTTTTCTATTAATAATTGGCAACATTTGTCATTGCACGTGTGTGTATAATGAAATTGTCCAGGTGCGGGGCTATTAAATGGTCAGAAATGGTCATATGAAAGGATGGTTCCAATACCGGAACCGATAAGATTAAATTAACCGAAACCGAAACGCAAATCGCTAAAAACAACAACAACAACAGCGAAAGCGAAATCGAAGCTGGAACCAAATCGAAACCAAAACCAAAAAAAGGAAATCAGAACAGTTGTTTGAAACAAATCGGTACAACCCCGAAAATTGTAACTAGAACAGAAATTAGTTTTGAATAATATAATCCGATGCGAACCTGAAACCAGAGAATGAGGCGGAATAAATCTTAAATCGAAATTAGTTTTGTAAAATTAAACCGAAACGTTAACCCAAAGCGAAACGCTCTATTTAACCGAAACCCAAAAATTATTAACACTTCGTCCGCTTTCAATGACAATTATTGTATTTGAAGCTAAAATTTCAGCTTCCGTATGTAGTATGCTCTTTAATGTGCCTCAGTATCTATTATTACAACAAATGCGACATGAAAGCAGACAACTTCCATATTGTGGCCAACAACAAGCTGACATCTCTGAAACAAATTGCTCCCCTTTGGCCGACATTGTCCCCATTAGAGCAGTATAGACGTTCACCACTGCAAATATTGTTGTTACCATTAACGGTTGGCCAACAAATTCGCACTCATCATAATTTGTTTTAATTTCATTCGCATTTTTGTAGTTGCTTAGCTTAACCACTCAGTTTTGTACTGTAAATTGGTATGCAGATTTTTTTTGTTGAACTGCTTATGGTTGCATTTCGTTTTGTTATCCGTTGCGAAGGTCATTAAGTACTTACACGAGTGATGCCTCTTTAAGCTCCTTCGCCACTGCCTTCAGTTGGCTTTATGTTAGGCGCTCATACGCATCATTCACAATTAAAACAATAGATATGCACACATACATATGGACGTATGTATGTGTGGTCATCAGGTAAATGTGTTGTGCTTTCATTGACGATATGTACAATAAAAGACAAATAAATTTGCCGGCTTGATTGTTCATAAACTGATCAGTGAGCTTTCATGTTCCTCTAGTAAAGCCTACAAAGCTTAACTTTAATCACTGATGGTATTTTGGCGGTTTACTTGCATGTAGCATTATCAAATATTTAATACGACTAATTCGCTAAGAAAATTAAGTGAAGCGGCCGCACTCAAAGCAAAAACCTGTTGCGGGAAAGATAAAAGTTAAATTGAAAAGCTTTGCTTATTTAAATGGTGATAGCAGATTGACAATGGCTCGTGTTGGACTTTGAAGTTTTGCTGTTGCAAAAAGAAAAAGAGGCACGGTTGTATGTACCTGAATGACTCGGGGTTTAGTCAATGAATGGCTCTTTTTCAGTATATACACAATTAATTCCCACTTCACTCTCAAAAAAGTAATTTTCGGAGCAGCTCGTCTCTGTTGGATTGTTTTCATATCCCAGCCAGATGTTGTTCTTAAGCCCGGATCAAGAGAATGAATCTTTTGTAAAGGATGCTTTCATAAAATTGCTTAAAATGGATCGCCAACAGTGCTTGATCACTTCGAAACGTCAAACTTATATAACGGTTGACAACGGCCGTCCATCACGGATTACGGGAATTCGCTTAGAGCATCTTCGCTGCTATAACTATTCCGTTTCAAGTGCGGTAAGATTAACTAGAGATGCACTAGACGATTGATCTGTCCTCGGCGCGCTTCATACCCGTGATAGAATTTGTCCAAAATTCCACGCTGAACATGATCACTTTTGATATTCCTACCCTCTAGACCGAAAAATAAAAGACCAGCAGAAATGTGTCGAATGCGAAAAGGTTCTGCTATCCCTTATCTGTGATGTTATTGGAAAGCTTTCGTCAAGCGTCAAAGCCGACAAAACTTTGCGATAAGCCATCCGTTTGTTGATAAGTTTGAGCCGGGATATTGTGATTTCAACATCGTCATAGTCGTTATAACATATTACCATATCTCTCGCTATTTATCAATTAGAGCAATGTTGTGGTTATACGGTTTTTTATTGCATTAGCTTACCTAGGGCCTTACCGAGCGTAACATTAAAAATCGCATTTATTCAAATTTTTATTAATCCTAAATTCATTTGCTTTATTATCCAGAAAACCGTGTGATCAGAAGCCGATTAATCAGCAAATTTAAATATTAAGCCATTTTGGAATTGGGCAAACCCACCACTTTTGGAACTCCATCAGTTTATCAATTTAAATTCACCGGTTTATTTGTGAAGGGAAATAATCGAAAAGAAGAGACAGAGTATCTGAAATTGAAATACATTCTTTTTTAAATAAACTAAATTTAATCGAGATCTGATTAAATAGAAGAACTTCCAGATATATAAACATTTGTGTAATCGATTAATAGCACATCCCTACTTTCAAAAATTTTTAGATATGTATCACCATTTATACCTCATGCCTCGTTGGCTAAAACACTTAAGCACCAGTAAAGAAGGTAATTCATGCATTACAGAGTTCATAAAGACGTTCGTGTGTTGGCATTAAAGAGTCAGCAGACTTACTCACATATTCATACGCCTGCTCTCCTCCCCCTACTGCACATAATTCGCTAATATGCTACGTTTATAAATGCAACGATAATCGCTTATGTGCCTGCTCTTTTAAGGACCTCTTTAGATACTTTGGTTGTCTGCTAGCGCTGTCTAACGGTTAGTTCATGAATTTTGAATGACGAAAATGCTGATGATTGTTGCCAATTGACTGCCAACTGCCATTACAATTGCCATTTACTTATGCAACCATAAGCGCGTATCTGCGCGGTGCCCATGCGGAGTTTGTGTGTATTTTAGTTGTTGCCTTGTGATTTTCTCAGTCATCACTGATTGTTGCTCATACGCCCGTCTGGCTTGTTTGGCATTCAAATTTTAAATAGGAGGCATACGGATACATGCCGCAAAAGGCAAATGAGCATAATCGTTTCAACAAATAAAAAAACAGAAAACAAAAGCAATAACAATACGGATTAGATATAACAAAAGAACTTTCCTTGTGTTCATAACAATTGTCTGGAGTAAAATTACCACAAATTTGCAGTAAATTAAAGCCAAGAAAGTTAGTGAGCGGCATAACAAATATTTATTTCAAATAAAGTAAAAGTACCTGGCGATATTTTAGTTTGTTCCAAATACTTATCAGTAAACAAGATGCTAAATGACAGGAATTAAGAAGGAGAGATTGAAATGTAACAAAAAATAAATTTAATACTAGCTAGAAAACCCGACCACGCCCCCGAAACCCTTGAAGTTATCGGATAGGGTGATACCTTAAACTTTAAGTAAGACGTATAGTAAAGTAATGGTCAAAGGTCCATTCAATTGCATTCAGCAGCTTATGAGTGATGAGCGCACAAACATACAGACAGACAGACAAAAATTCTAAAAACTAGATTATATTGGTTTGATCCACCCTATCAATGTTTCTTGAATATCTGCAATGTATAGAAATCGACCTGTTAGAATTTTATTATATGCAGAGATAGGTGGCACCCCTCGTTGTCAACTCTACCTAGAATTTTTTTGTGAGACGTAAAAAGTTACAACAAGTACAATTGCTATGCGGCAACCCTACCAAGAAATAGTTTCGTTTAAAGTGAGTTTAAAATAAATTTCATTTTATACCCACATTGGCATATTTTCAAAAAAAATTTGAAATATATGGCAACCTTGTAAAAAAGTTCTTAGTGCTACTTAAGTAGTAGCTGGAAATATATACATATGTTGAAAAGTTTATACAAATGGTTCAAGCTGATTTTGAGATAAAAACGGATAACATTAGCTAGCAACAGCCTGCCTTTTAACAAATGGGTCACGAGCCAGCTGAGTAAAGTCTGGTTTAAAGTTAGGTGTAACTGGGTTGCGACATCCTTTGGGTAGGTATACTTGTTGCCAGAGGTGATTAAAATCAATATCGATCACGGTTACGGGCTCAACGAAATCGCTACCACTGCAGTCTGGCGAGCACCATAAGGTGCTTGTACGGCAGCGTACCGGATTTATATCTGGCAAAAGATTATTACCATCAGTATAACTCTTTTTGGTCCCTCACATCCCATTCCATTAATGGATGCGTTGACTAAACAGGGCGAAGTACTGCTACAATAATAATAATAATATCCTTTTGGCAGAAGGTTTATTACATTTGATTTACATAATTGAATGGCTTCATTGAGCTCTTTTAAAGCTTCGTGATATGCATTCTGACGCCTCACTCAATGCGTTTAAAATTATTGGGAAATGTTTTTGTATCACAAATCAGTAAAGCAAACTTCAAAGTAACTCTTATTCAAGCCAAACAAAGCTCAGAGTGTGAGGGTTAAACTACAGGGTGGCTGATGAAATTTGCTACATTAAGAAACTCAAATAATTTTTTTTTCAGTGTATGGAATTCATTTTTCTTTTATTCATGTTAAAGCTCATTAAATTTTATTAAATATAGCTTAATTAGTTTTAAAAATAATGGAATTTAAATGCCCCCCCTGCTCGTCGATGCATGTGCGGCATCTTACCAAAAAGTTGTTCATTACTGCTTGGAGAGTTGAGACAGGAATAGCCGCAATTGTTTCTCGAATGGATTACCTTAGTTCATTCAAATTTGTTGGTTTTGCTTTGAAGACTTCCTGTTTGCAATAACCCCACAAGAAAAAGTCAGGTGCCCTGGGTGGCCAACGGAATGTGGAGTTTCTGGATATCAGCTTATTGGGCTATATGAGGAGCTGCACCATCTTGCTGAAACCACACAGAGTTGAAAGAAATTCTCATTCGGCGTAATTCTGGATAGAAAAACTCTCTCAACATGCTCAAGTAACGGTCTCCAGTAACCGTAACGGTGTGACCGTTTTCTTCGTAGAAGTAGGGCCCGACAATGCAGCGTGATGAAACTGCACACCACACTGTGACACGAAGTGGATGCAATTCCGTCTCATGGAGTATCTGTGGGTTGGAAGCACTCCATATTCGACAATTTTGTTTGTTTATGTTGCCGTTTAAATTGAAATGGGCCTCGTCAGACATGAAAAGACAGTTCAACATGTTTCCATCCTCTTCCACCATTTGAAGCATCTTCTGGCAAAATTCCAAGCGAATCGGCAAGTCTGCAGCGTTCAGTTTGTTGGCCATTTGAATTTTATATGGGAATAAGTCCAAATCTTTGTGCATAATTGACTGTAATGACTGTCGGCTTACACCCATTTGAGCAGATAAGCTTCTTGTCGAAACACGTGGATTGTTTTGTATGGCAGCAGCTACAGCAGCGATTGTTTCCTCCTTTCGAACTGAAGGGTTTCGATGGTAAGGTCTTCTGTTGACTGTCCCATGCTCGGCAAAATTGTTTACAAGTCTTATTATGGTCCATCTGCTCGGAGGATTGCCGCCAAACGTGCGTCTATACTCTCTTTGAACCGAAACTACGGACTCCAGTGCGTGATAGCGGCGGACAATCCAAATTCTTGTTTCAGTGTCCCAGTTATCCATTTTTGTTAAATGTAAAAGTCAATCTGCAAAATAAAAAAAAAATTAACCAGATTCATTAAATAGAAAAAAAGTTATTTAATTTTTTTTTGGTAGCGGCTTTCATCAGCCACCCTGTATATTCAGCTTTAACTGTAGTTTGAACTTGAAGTGAAAAACTGAAATTATAGGTCAAGTCGTCTGCTGTCCTGCGTTACGTTGCGTTGTAATTAGATGATAAGAATTGCGTTGTCATACAAAGGATGCGAGAGTCCACTTGTATAGCAGTTGGAATGTAATTTAAAAACGTCTAAGTTACGCCTTTCCCAGTAGAAATGTTTGTAAAGAAATCGTGAAAACCACAAAAGCAATCAAGGTTTTACTTTGTGAAAGAAAATTGAGGTGAAAATAAAAAAAATTAACAGCCACGATTTCTCGTCAGACTAATTCGTATAGTTTTGCTACTTTCAGAGGATCTTGTGGTGAATCGAACCCACTCACTCTTGTTTGTTGCTTTCAATTTTTCCTCTAATCAAAAATAATAATAATTAACCAAGAATTATTATCAACTGGTCTTGAGCTCGTTAAACTTATAAAAGTATGTAAAAATTATCAGACCATAAAACAAACAACAAAAAAGAAACAAATTAAATGAAAAAGCATGTAGAAAACAGGAAAAATACTGGTGTGAAAATAACAAACCCTTAAAGGCGTGAAACGGTACAAATTTGACTAGTATGTATATACATTAGGGTGACCAACAAAAAAATTTTTAAATGTTTAATATTAATTTTTAAAAGTTTTATCGATGATTGCGGATTTATTTTTGGGAAGTTATAAAATGCAATAAATTTTGTAGGTAGGCAATGACAGTATAACCAGTCAGAGCTGTTGGTATTATCCAAAATATGTAATGTTTTTTAATTTCTATAAAAATTTCAATTATACAGTTTTATAGCCTATTAAATTTTAGTACACTAAAACACCAGTTTTATCTGTATAGGAACTTTCGTTGATTTTTAAAGATTTGTTTTTTTCTGCTTGCACTCAAACGGTCACATCGTCCGTTTAGGCCACAGTCTTAAATCCCAATCTCGCTACCTTGTGATAAACTCGTTCATAGTGACTCGCATTTGCAGAGGTGAAAGCACCCCAATTGAGTAGTGCGCCTAAGGAAATATTTCATTATTGCATTGGAGTAACGAACAAATTCTTTTTTATATAAGGAATAAGGCATTGATTGCACATTCATTTGACCTGCCTATTGACCAACTAGATAACTAAGCTAAAATCCTAACAAAAAGCTATTTAACACCCATTGTACAAAGGCAATCAATTAAACTAACACAAGCAACTAACAAGTCAAATGTTTTATTTGGTATATTTTTAATTTCGTCTCAAATTGTTCACTGTGCCCTACTCAATTTACTCCTCAAAGTTATTTTGAATGCCTAACACGCCTCACTACTTTTAAACACTACAAACTTCCAGTTACACAAGGACATATGCACCCAGTGTTGATTTGCAATGTATGCAATCGTTCAATCAATCAGTTAGTCAATCATACGTTCGGTCAAATAAACAATCAATTTCACCAACACTCATACAACTACTCAAAGGCTCCACCATTCAACGAGTGCATTCATCAGCAAATGCACTCAAGCATTCTCACTATTCCTCTATCAATTGGTTACATTATCCCAACCCTCTCCCAGTTAGTAGTCAGGCAGGCAATTGAACTGCGCCAATAGCTTTTGTGCATATTAAATTTGCTTTGGCTTTGAGTTAGATTTTGATCAAAGTGGTTGTTGGGGTGTAAAATGGTAACACCATAGCTATTGCAATGGTTTGCTAAAAATAAAGGATTCGGGTTTTTGATGAATTCTTTAGCTGTGTATTTAAGAGTTGGACGAAATGTAAATAAAATGCAAACGATTTATTAAAGTCTTAATTAATGTCAGGTTATAAACGGAATAGTTCAGTTACTGTGGTGAGCCTTTGTAAGCTTAAGCAAATAAGCTTTTGCAGGACAAACTAGAAACGTGGATTGGTGACTGGTCTGGACAAGATAAAACACCCGATTTTAAATTTATAGTTAGCTAAACTCTGGTTAGGACTATACTCTTCTGTGTAGCACTTTTCTGGTGGAACACACTAAACACGGCAAGCCTTGTTAAAAGGCTATTATCTGTAAATTGCACTGCGCTGGAAGGTACTAGCGGAACATTTGTAACAGCCCAAACCTTGCCTTCGAATGAATGCTCAATTTACTTTAGTCTTCATCGCGGCTAAGGCTACTAAGACTCCAGCATTCTTGGCAGCTGCGATTATATTCCAGGTGGAAAAAACAACTCTGTGGGCCCTTCACTGCCCTCATTACCTCCATAGAGAGCTGTGGCGAAGGAATTAGTTAGGGCAGTGGGCCGGTGAACTGGTTTAGGGGTGGATCAAAGCAGTCAAGGATACAATTAATGGGACTCTTTTCAGCGCTACTACGTTTAGGGAATTCTTCGATATTTACTTGGATACCAAAAAGGTTATTAAAGCTCGGAACTCAATAGTGGTGCGCCCGGGGATGCTCTGTAACTATTTATAATAACCAACCATTTCCTATGCAACTCATGGATTCACGAAATTATTATGCACCGGATGGATTTTAGGGAATCCTGTGTTCCAATACTCACCTGTAATGTGCTCTTGAGCAGATGTGCCACGAGTCAGCTTCATAGGCGCTTAACTGAAATTACTTCTTGGGGGTTACGATTTCCATTTGACAGCCCTTTTTGGCGTACCTTGACTTCTCAGCCGTAAGGTAAAATTTAATGGTTTCGGCTACTTAGCACTCTGCGACAAAGTTTGGTCAACACAGATACTTACATGTAGTCTCATCTCCCATATCCGTACCGTGAACAGTGTGGCCATGGACTTAATCAATAACAGAGCCAAGTTTCACTAGATAACGTTCGCACGACAGTTGAGCGACTTCGCTTAGGTGGTTGCATTCGGCCTTAGGCGATAATTGTTCGTGAAATTATTGACAGTCCTGGCAACACTTCTCTCAACATTTGTTGATAGCTTTTGTCGCTTTTTATATCTTTAATGAGCATGAAATGGTATAATAACTTTGATCCTAGGTTTGTAAATATGAGAACAATAAGATTAGGACCCATCAATAAGTATAATGAAATGATCTGGATGATGAACTGAGTCAGTCTAACCGTCTTTCCTTCCGTCTGTCTTAAAAGTTAGTTATTTAAAACTAGTCTCTCAGTTTTAGAAATATCTGGATAAAATTTGCTTTTAAGCATTTTAAGCCAATATTTGCAGGAAAACTTTAACTAACTGTTAATGGCAGTCGAGTTTTATATATATACATATGTCTGCACATATCACCCACAAGTGCAATTCTTATAATAAAAAAAGTCCAATACTGAAGTGCATTGAACGAAAAACTGCAATCACTGCACCCAGATCTCAGCCAGACGCGAAACTGGTCAGTTACTCAGTCTGTGAGTCAAATGTTAAATGTCCGAAAGAAAATAAAAAAAACTCTGCAGTTGACTAGACAATTTATTTTTTTTGCTTCCCTTTTTTATTAGAAAAATACTTTAGTTAGCAATGATCAATGGTGGTCAGCAGCAGAAAGAAATTCGTCCCTAGGGCTCGTCAGCATTACGTTGCACGAAAAAAGTAAGCGCACATGAGGGCATTTTGGAGTATTTACACAGAAATTCAGCGATTTTCAAATTCTCACACAATGCATACAAAGGTTTAGGTACGTGAAAAATGCAGAATGCGATGTGGTGCTAGATGGTGCCAACACTTTACTATTGCCCCTATTCACTTATTCATTCTTTTAAGGCGCGTCCGAATGTGCCATTTGGCAGCTAGCCTTATGCGCACGTTTACTAAATATTGCTTCAATACATACATATTTTTGTAAGTACACATTTACAGAGTTCAACAAAAGTAATAGGAACGCTGAAGAAGTGATTATTTTAAAGGCTTGTAGCTGATACAAAGTGCCTAGATAAAAGAATAATAAATAAATGATTCTCAGCAAAAATTCCAAAGCAGGAAAAAAGGAAAAAAGTGAAATTTCGAATTAAAAAAAAAAACTATTTTGATTTTTGTTATTAGCAGAACCAGACCAGCTAAATTTGATTAGTAATTAGTAATCAATTAGTTAGAACCCTTTTTTAATTGATAATGATTATTTTGATTGTTTTTCAAGAAAAGGCAATTATGAATTGATTACGATTAGAAAAAATAAAAATAAAAAATAATTAAAAAAAAAATGAAAAATTGGTTTGATTACTTCTGAATTTTTATCTATTACTTTTGAATTTTTTTCAGTATTGTTGATGAGCATCTGATTACAATTTTTTTGATTTTTTTTTAAATGGATTTTCAAGCAAATAATTAATCAACCCGGAATCATTACTATTAGTAATCATTATTTGGCAGGTCTGGTCTAAGCAGACTGGAATTCTGCTTCTACATCAACAACAATAAAACAACCAAATTTTGAGGAAAATTGAGAGGTAGGTGTAAAAAGTTTAAAAGTATGAGGATGAAGGAGGTTTAAAAAAGTTTACGAGGAAAGTGAAGAAGCGAATAATGAGGAATCTAAAGCTGGAGGTAGGTTAAAGTGCTGGAAAGTCAGATTTTGTACAGTGCCACATCTATCGGGCTTACCAATTCGGGGCATCAGGCAATCAGGGCATAGTGCATCTGTTGATGTTGTTTCACCATATTGGCTTATTTAAGTGTACAAAAAAAAATAGCACTGTCCTGGCAAAATTTTTCCTCTGTTCCTCTTATATTGTTTGAACAAGTTTTACGTTATTTTATGTACCTTTCTGGACATTTAAAGTCGTTGTGCAACGTACAAATAAATCTAACTATTTCTAGTTATCGTAACATAGTTTGCAAGTTTTCTTCGATTGCTAGCACTAAAAAAATACAAATATATATACAAACGCATATACTTGCTTGTTCATGCACTTCCGTCATATATATTTATTTATTTTTTTATAACTTCTAACAAATAAATATTTTATTAGAAATTTTGTGTGCGGCCAGCTGTTGCAATCGAAAACATTTTTATTGCCATGCGCGCGTATAGTTTTTGGTTTGGTCAAACAACAAAAAATTGTAGTAAATAAAAATATTCAACTATTAAGTGTTGCTGTGTGTTTCTGGAAAATTTCACATTTAATTAACCTAAAAAAATGGCAATTTTTTCAGCTTAAAACATCATTCGATATTGCACAATTTATTTGGCAAAATATTTTTGCTTCAATGGCGCCATCAGCGGGCTGGCGGATATTTAAAATTTTTAGCACCATTTTTTTTTATTTTTTTACATCAACAAAACCGCTGATATTGCGCTTTAAAAGCAAAAATTGTTCGGAAAAAACTTCTCAAATAATCATCAAGCAATTGTAAATATTGTAAAATGTTCAATTGCTGTGATCACCGATTTTTATGATGGTGAATTTGTTTTTTTTTTCTTCCACAATATACAAGAGCTTGTTATGTGAATAGAGTTTTTGTAAAACTGTCTGCTAATGATTAGACATGTAAATAGCGACAACTTGTAAAGCTTCGAAAAACACGTAATAAATGACACAAACAATTTTTAAACTTTGTAAATAAATTTTCACTTAAAATTTAAAAAACGCCCAACCAAATTCGTATGTATCTTGTGATATATAAATGTGTAATTTGAAACAATTTTACGAACAATCTATAAATCTGGGTCTGATCAAACAAGGCGGCCGCCGTGGTGTCAAGGTAGTGTTGCCGGCCTACCACACCGAAGGTCCATGGTTCGAGCCCTGGTACAGGTAACATCAAAAGTGATTTGAAAAAAGTTTTTCAAAAACGGGGTCGCCCCTCGGCAGTGGTTTGGCAAACTCTCCGAGTGTATTTCTGCCATGACAGGCTTCTCAGCAAAAATTCGTCTCCTTTGTAGATGCCGTTCGGAGTCGGCAAAAAAATTGTAGGTCCCACCAATTTGTAGGGAAAATTCAAATCGGCACACCACAAATTGGAAGAGAAGCTTGGCGCAAAAATCTCTTAGGAGGTTTATGATGATATACCTGTTGTATATCGCGAGAGAATTCCAAATAGTTTTTAGTGGTGATTTTTTTTTTACTTTGATATGATTTTGTACACTAGGGTCAATTATAAATAATTTGGAGCAAAAATTATATGAAAGTAAGAGAAAACTTAATGTGAAAAATCATTTAGCATTGGCAATAATAATAATAAAACTCGATAGAAAGGAGTCTGCTGACAAGGTTTACAGAGCAAATTGTGAGATACCGTAGTTCTTATGATACCATATATAACTTTTCGAAGTGCACTTCAGTGTTCCTCAAAAATTATTCAGAACAGGCAGTTGTATTTCAGAAATAGTGAAATGAATATCATAATAGTCAACCGCAGTTCTGTCAGTAATTCGATAGTTTCCTGTCAAATCGTCATATAGCTGGAATCGACCCCTTCCGATTTAAATAAAATTTGGTGCAAAGTTTCCTTTTATCATTCCACAAATTTCTGAAAAAGAAAAAAATTTTAAATTTTAAAATAAAGATGTTTGGATTTTTTCAAATTTTTTTTTAACTTTATAGTCGAGTTCAGTTAGTTAAAAATGAAATTAAAATTTTTTGTTGCTGGTGGAATGTAAAAAAATACATACTTAAATTTTTTTTTTATTTTTGTTTTCACATTCCACTAGTACCAAAAAAAAATGTTTCACTCATCAAAATTCGGTAACGATGTATTTAGAAAATTTACCTCGACTATGTAAAAGGCTAAAAAAATGAAAAGAATTTTTTTTGAATAGAATTTCAAAATTCATATTTTTGAAAAAACAAAAACTTTCATTCTGAAAATTTCAGAATATTTGTAGATACATATATGAAAGGTATAATATAAAAAAAGTCGAGTCTAAATTTAATGGCAATTAAATTTTATCGATCTTGAAAACTTTTCTGAAAATAAAAAAAATAAAATTTTTTTTTTATGTTTTTAGCAGCAGTTTCAGAAATATTAAAAAAATAAACAAATTTAAAATTTTTTTCTTTGTCAGAATTTCATTTCTTCAACAAAATTTATTCAAGTCGGGAGGGGTTGATTCTAATTATGTGACGATTTGCCATAGAAAGCCCCAGCTGTGTTCTTATGAATCGCATTTTATAACTCTGACGGACAGTTTAAGTGCAGTACAATTAATTATTCTGAAGAACATTTTACGGTGTCTGAAGTACATTTTTCTGTATCTGGAGTAATATTCACCATTTTTTTGAAGTATGATTGATTTTTCTGAATACATGTTATGGTTTCAGAAAAATATTTTATGATTTCTGAAGAAAAAAGGTGCAGACAAAAAAAGAACCTAATTTTTCTCAGTCTTTCTGACATCTCATTTTTTTACATTAATACCTATGCATGATTCTATAATCCTTGCTCCTCTGTGCAAAACTCCTGTATGTATATGTTATCTAATACAAGATGACAAAGTTTTTGTTGGAACAGAGTACGTCAACAGCAGCTGTAACCGCAAGTAAAAAGTAGCAGATGAAGGTAAAACTTTAAAATAACCTTCGCTTTGTCTACTTTGTTTTAAAATTTCCTTATACGCCTACATTCTCAAAGCATACTCAGCAAACTATAAGTACAACATTCTATAATATGTATCACCAGTCTTCCTCTTTCTTAAGTCTTTGGCTCTTTTTCATTGCAATTATATAAGGTAATATGAAAAAAAAACAGCAAAACATTTGCTTTAATTACAGACAGATGAGCCTAGAATTTGTAATATACAAAACTTCAAATCAATTTAATTTTTTGTTTTTTTGTAGGTACTCAGTAGGAAAGCTGAGGTTGCATGTTATTTAGTATTCATTTTGTAGATTAGTTGTGTTGACATTAGGAACCCAATCGGGGTTTTTGTTAATATTTTCGAAAATGGGCATTTAAAGCTAAATGGCAGAAATACTCAAAATCCTTTAATATATTCGAAAAATATTTCTCTATTGTACCGAACTCGTTAATCGATTTAAGGTCCACACCTTTCTTGTCAAAATCTTCAGAACCCTTCATCTTCAGCACAAATAAAAAAAGAAATTTGTTTTTATTCGCCCAGTGCTTTGCTCATAAATATTTATTACTTTCTAGAACAAGCAAACATTCATCACACTGCACATCACTTACTCTTACCTCTTGCTGCCTAAATCATCATCCAACTTCCCACTTTACCTTTTTTCAACTTTGCTTTATATCATTTACGCACAATTTTTGCTCCCTGAAGTCTCCTAGTTTACTATTCAAATTCAACCCTCATGCACGCTTGGTCGCCTTTTAACTTGCCTGCGCCCTCATGGTCCTCACTTGGCGCCCAGTTTAGTTACAACTTTAGTCATCAGTCATGTGTATATTTATGTGTAAATACATACATACTCGTACACACATTATTCCTTGGAGACTTTTCGACTGTGAAAATCATATTTTAAACTTAACAGAAACTTTTCATATTTGTTTTAAATGTGTTGCTTCAGAAGTGATGTAAGCTAGATTATGAGCAAATGAGCGAAGTTACGCCAACTTTGGGAAAACTTTGCAATGTGTTGATAGTGCTTCCGGTAATTTTTTGTAGTACTCACTTACTTTGTGTATCATACTCAGGAGTATTGTCTTTTCATATTCGGAATAACTACATACAAGCACAGCAACAATAAAAGAATTCAAATCATAAAAGTAAGAGCAGCACTGTCTTTGACTGTGTAAGAAGCATTATACTTCTCGGGATTAAAATAATAGGCGTGATATCAAGCGCTACTCCTCCGGACTGTTTAAATGTGGATATCCAGAGTTCATAAAAATATAGCTGCGCCTCATCATACTTAATCCAGTTCACGCACTATGGATCCCTTTCTCATTTAGACATCCAGAAGCTGAACCTTGTTCAGTAATTTCATATTAGTTTTGGACAATCAACTGTCGATTTCCTCTTAAAATTCCAATACACTCGGAATGAACTCACATCAATATTTATCCACATTGCTACACTAGTATCCCTATCACTGCACCTAGCCGGGAGACGATTAAAATTTATTTAAGCCTGGTTCGTTTCTCATTGACACGAAGCCAAATTTGCCTTACGTCTCACATGTTCATTCCTTTAAATCCGCCACAAAGCAGTGCCTGCATGTAGCAATAGGACGAGCAATGTTCACAAACTGGGTTACCTCGTTTAGGTATGTGGAAGTGTTCGCGAGCACCCACCTGATACATAGCGAGCCCAGTTCGTTTACCGACTGCCTGCAATCAATTGCTACCTTCGAGGCAGTATTACCGTCCTGAATTGCTTTCACCGCTTGACTGTAGGAGTATATTGACACGAATGTAGGATGTTTAGATAGTTTGACAGCCTTAAATCCAAGGAAAGCGAAAGATCTAAGCGAAAGATACCGCTTTCCACCCTGCCCTTAAGTTTGCAACCATCCGTGAAGAAAGCTATGTACTCTGGATCTACAGAATAGGTACTATCCCCTTTGTGCCTGTCATGAAATCTTATGTTGTCATGGGAGAAGGTATGAGTGGTGTAGGTTGGTCTTAAATATGAATACAACCACTTCAATCTTACATCCATCCAACGGTCGCTTTCAAGTGAGTAGTCCTCGACGAGGATGTTTGCCAGTCGTTTAGACTAGATCGGCTCCAGTCCCAGAAGCAAGTTGTTCAACGTTAGCATTACTTGATTGGTAAAAATCATCGGTATTTTTAATCAGTGCTGCTTTCGCTTGAGTAGGTAATGGAGACTTAACGACCTCACTCCATGCCCGAATATCGCGCTTTGTAAGTCTCTTAGAGGACATGTCCTGATGAATAGCTCGGAATCATTAACAGTATTGAAGGAAGAGGGGAT
The DNA here is from genome assembly GCA_949987695.1 of Merzomyia westermanni. Lineage (NCBI taxonomy): Eukaryota > Metazoa > Arthropoda > Insecta > Diptera > Tephritidae > Merzomyia > Merzomyia westermanni. The sequence goes on along the minus strand of OX465291.1, from coordinate 143,409,975 downwards.
GGTATTTGAGGTATGGTAGAGAAAAATTCGGTGGCAAATTAGGCGCCCTTCCCGCTAAGCCTGCAGCTAATAGCCAAAGAAATTTTATATTCAACTTTACGAGCTTTAAGCAGATACGAGCATAGTGGAGGAAATTAAAGCCCGCTTAGCTGGCTGCGTCATATTACGTAAATGTCTAAAGATACTTTGCCCTAGAAGTGGAGGCGCCCCTAAGTTGGTAAGAGCAGCTAGTAGATAGTTTGGACTCCCTTCGTGGTTCCGCCTAGCGTCAATTATGTTATCATACTGATTTTTCAGAGGTTTCCGTATTCCTTAACTCAGAGTTATGAGAAAACCTACAGGTGTGTGTAACAACTTGTTAGGCAAAGCATAAAAGCAGTGGCATGCCGTACGTAACTGAGCAAGCAGTAAATAAAAGAATAATGACTTAAATGCATTTGCTATATAATCGCATTTGGCAACAGTGCGCGAAAAGACAAAAGGAGGCAAGGCAACATGCTACAGTTGTGTCGCTATCTTTGCTGTGCCATTTGCGCTACTTCCATTTGGTACGCCATGGCGTATGAGTAATTAGAATTTCGGCATAGACAATTTATGCTTCAGAAGTTTATAAAAATATATATGTATGTAAGCTTTTGATGAACAGGTAAAACGGATTAAGTTCATTGAAGTTGGAGATATATACATACATACATACATACCTATTTGGTATGAGTTCATGTTAATATTTTCACTTACATACATGCTCTTTTCGCCAGCCGCTTTTGCATATTCTTTTCCTCGCCATAATTTATGTAAATTGCAGTTTAAACTTAATACAATTTTAACAAACCACCAACACATTTATGCCACAACAGAATGCTTTTGAAATTGTGAATACATTTTGTAAATGTATATAGTTAATTGCATACAACGTTAAGTTGTACGCTGCGTTTGCAAGGCAAAGCGAAAAACAAAAAAGCAAAACTTGTAAAAGCCAAGGAAATCGCGGCAGATAGTTGACTATCAAAGGCAGTTGAGTTTGTTAAGGGCGTGCTTTGCAATTTCTTGAGAGTGCAGTGAACCCTTTCGTGGTTGTAGCAATTAATGGAGATAATTCACTACAAATATATTACATTAAATATCCTAAGTAGTTGCGTGAACCGAGCCAATTGAACAGGTGAAAGTAATTAAGGTTAAGAGCGGGCAAACGGAAGTAAAAAGTTAGTAAGAATGTCATTGTTATTAGCGGAGTGGTAAATAAGGAAATAAAGTTATATTTTAAGCGGGAAAAATGGGAGACATCTTGAGTTCGCGATTGAGTAGCAAAGTAAACTTAGTAAAATGAAAAAATACTGGATTTGAGAATTAAAGTGGATATTTCCGTGTCAAATTGTTACATAGTTGGAATCGACGCCTTTCAATTTGAATGAAATTTGATGAAGAATTTTCTTTTATAATAAAACGAAGTTCTGCCAAAGCGCAAACTATTTTGTTTTTTTTTTTTCAAGCTATGAAAATTCAAGGTTTTAGGTTTCCTCCTTTTTTTCTATTCAAAATTTATTTTTTCAACATTTCGGAAACGACTGTAGTTAAAGAATTTAACTTTGTCACTTTCAAGTGGGGCACTTAATGTATAAAAAAATAGTTAACAAAAATTTTTTTTTAAATTTTTAAAATTTGAAAATTTTTAATATTTTTACTCAAAAGTGTTTGTACCTCTGATATAAAGCTAAGAATATTCTGAAATTTACCGAAGAGCGTTTTTTTTTTCAAAAATATGATTTTTTTTTTAAGTTTTTCAACTTTCTAGTCAAGTTCAATTAGTTAAACACTAAATTACTCAATTTTGATTACTGAACATTTTTTTTCATGGCAGTAGCATGTAAAAATTAAAATATACTTAGCCTTTTTTTTTACATTTTTAAAAGTGACAAAGTTAATTTTTTTAACGACAGTAGTTTCCGAATTATTGAAAAATTAACAGGAAAAAGGAAGAAAATGTTTAACTTTTGAAAAAAAAAAAATTTTAGTAAAAAATCTTTTTTCTTTAGCAGTACTTTGCTTTATGATAAAAGAAAACTCTTCACAAAATTTTATTCAAATGGGAAGCTGTCGATTACAACTATATGACGATTTGACATGGAAAGACCCAACTTTCTAAAGTTGTGATTTCCTTGCTTGTAAAAGAAAACAAATAAGCAAAAGAAAACGAATAAGTAAAAGAAAACAAATAAGTAAAAGGAAACAAATAAGTAAAAAAAAACAAATAAGTAAAAGAAAACGAATAAGTAAAAAGTAATCTGCCAAATCACTGTTTGCTCATTCTACTTGAAATCGTATTAGAGGCCTACAGTGCTTATGAGTGATATGTAAATAGCACACAAAGGTCAAATGCAAATAAATTGGTCATTGGGGTGTAGAGTATAATCAAAAAAGTAGAATACGAAAAGAAAATCAAAACGAGTTATGAGTTGGGAGGTCAAAATAAGATGATGGAATTTCAGACAAAAAAAAAGCAAGAAATGGAACTGCACTTAAAACGAGCAAATCACAAAATGTTAGGAATTTTATTAATGGTATAAATGCGTACGGTCATACGTATAATTCATACTTATAATATGGGCATCCAACTAAAGGGAAGGTCACATGTTTATTTTTGACCATACCATGTTTCGATATATTTATCGATAACTGAGTTATCGGTAAAAAATTTGTTCGCCCTAGACCTTGAAATTTGAACCCCACTATAGGCCAATTTTTCATATGAACTTTAAAAATTAGTATTAAAAAAAAATTTACTTAAGTTCTATATTAAGAGTCCTTTTTACGCGTAACCCTAAACATTTATCTCGCTGAATAATAAAAAATGGCTTCAGGAGAGCTTTTGTTATTTTGCTTATTTCCTTCGTTTAAGATCTTAACCCAAGTTTGAGGTGAACGACAACGGTTCGAAATCGGTCGGGAAGACTACCCCCCAGTGATGGTGTCTGTTCAAAACAATTCAAAATGCAAGCTTATTGCTGAATATATATATTTGAAGAAAAATGTATGTTAAGAGAATATGTAAGCAAAACTAAACCAACCAAAAAGTTACTTAAAAGAAGAAGCAATGACCACCATTAAGTTGCAAGCAAGCATATATTCAACGCTGTCCAATGGCATGACAAGAAAATAGCTCAGAAAACGCAACGCAAAAAAGTTCGAAAATAAATAAAAAATTACTCGTATTTAATACAGAGCAATGACACTAACACAAAGAATAAAAGGAAGTGGACACATATGCGAAAATGTCCTTGCTAAACTATATAAGTCCGTTATAATATATCTTTCATTGTGTTTAGTTATAAAAACTGACAAGCGGCAATAAATCTTGTAAAGTAATACAAAAGAATGAGTAGCTGCGCTTAAATTAAACTAGTTTCATATGTTAGGGAAGTTGGAAAGCTAAGAGATAAATAAGCAGATGTGGGTGATGGAGGGACTATGGCTGTGAGATTTGGAAAATGGCTAAGCGATTTAGAAAATGATTGAACGGCTCAATAGTGGGAGTGGAATATATTTGTGAATAGAAAAAAATTAAGTTAGAATGAAAAACTAGCTGGAAATGAGAAAGGCGGAATGAACTACTTGCCGCTGATGGAAAAAGTCGTAGATATTTATATATTTATGTGGATGTACTTGTAACACGAACATCAGCAAGGTTAAATTATTGCTAATGACAAGTAAGCACAGATCTGGTTTAGGCTGTGCTGACCAGTTTAAAGTTTATAGCTGAACAATAAGCTGACTGGCTGATTGTCTGGAAAGTAAATAAGAAAACGAAAATCGTTATATTTTTAAAATATGTATATATAAGGCCAATTATTTCATATAAAAAATTTGATGAATTACGTGTTGGTTGGGTTCATCACTACAGCATCGCCGTGATGCTTGATGCTCAGAAAGTCACTGGTTCCTTGCTTTTGTCCCTTCTTCTTTGGAACCAGTGACTTATTTTGACTCAGTAACATTTTTTCTTAAAGTGGCGACTTAATGAAAAAGCCGAATTTTGGGACCTTACGGCTCTTTTGGAAGTACTGACTTTTTTAACTTGTGACTTTTTTCAACCGGGGTCTTTATAAGAAAACAGTGACTTTCTTAAGAACCAGTGACTTTCTTAGGTTGCAATGAGCTTCATAGAAACCAGTGACTTTCTTGGGAAGCAGGTACTAATTTATTACCAGGCCACTTTTTTAGGAACCAGTGACTTTCTTAGGAACTAGTGACTTTCTTAAGAACCAGCGACTTTCTATAGATCGAGTAACATTCTTATCAAGCAGGCACTTTCATAGGAATCAGTGAATTTCTTGAGAGGCAGTCACTTTCTTTGTAAACAGCGATTTTCTACAGAACGAGCAACTTTCTTAGGAACCATTGACATTCTTCATTTTTGAACTTATGACCTTTTTAGGAACCGGGCTATTTTTTGGAACCAATGACTTTCCTGAACCAGTGACTTTCTTTGAAACCCGTGCCTACTTTACTCCCCTGAATTTTTTTTAAACTCCAATTGGTGATTTTTTTTTAATAGTGATTGTTTTGGGACAGATGCCTCTAAATGAATATGAGTACCTTGAATCCTAGCACAACTGGTTATAAAAAGACTAAACTTGTTCGGGTAAAGAAAATTACATATCTTGAATATAGGATTTCATCACAACAAGTATGAATTATGAGCAGAAAGCAAAGCTTTTAGCCACTAGAAATATACTTTTTTGTTTGATAAGATTTTCAGATATATAATATATGCCTTACCATGGATATGAGCCACAACATATGTGAATACCACATTCGTATAATTTATTATGATTTTATATAGTGCGATTCCGAAAAAAAGTGCACAAAAAAAATCCTAGATAAAACGCTTTCAACTCAAAGTCTCTTATGTCCTTCCGCTTTCTTTATTGTTTGTTATGTCAGCATCATTTACTAGGTATTGTATTTGATTGCTTTCAACAAAGTTTACTTTATTTATCACCATCAAAATAAAGTATACGCAATGGCGCTAGACATTACACAACACTCTGCCTCAGATTTTAGCATTTAATATGAAATCCACTAAATTGTTTGCACTAAATGTCTTTTCATTAACATCCAGTGCGTGTGGCAAGCGTGTGACTGATGGAATTGCTGAATGAGTGTGTCAAAAGTTTTTGCTACTTTCTTGCTACTTTCTTACATAAGTTAGAAAGTTATGCAGGCTCATTCATATTTTTTTTCATCTCTCACTTTTCTTCAAATCTTTTTTTTTGCCTTGATTGCAGCAAAGAATTATCTTCTCATTTCGTTTGTAATCTGACATTTTCATTTTATTCATGATTCTAATTTTTCATATTTTTTTCTCTAACGCATTTGTGATTATTGCCTTAACTCCGCCTCTCTTGTGTTATCTAACAGAGTTTTTAGAAAGTATAAATGTCGAATTGTCTAGTGATTTTCCATTTGTCTGCTTTGCAATTTGTTTGCTGATTTTTGTTGAAAAATAAGTTAGAGTATGATTGGAGAAGAATTTACTGCGTTGAAATGAAATTAGTTTGTTGGGTTTAGGACATATTTTTTTTTTTTTAATTTTATTTCAAAAATGTATAGGGCTTTGAAATTTCATACTTACTGTAGTCAAAAGTGTAAACTCTCTGTAACTGGTAATTTTTGTTATATTTGGACTTTGAAAAAAAACTGACGCTGAAGATGGCACAATAAAGAAACCAGCAGAAGAAAATCAACAAAAAAAAAATCGAGTCCTTGGCCTTCGTCTTACTTTTATACAAGGCTCACGGTTTGAGAACCGGATATTTCTTGGAAGCTGTGGGCTGACCTGAAAGGGTGAGCTCTGAATAAGCTTTCCTCTTTTCGCAGCCAGCCGAAACTTGGAAGCATCCAGGGGTTGAAGGCGCGTTAATCTCATGTTGTTATCAAAGATATCGTGGATTGCGTTTCGTTTTTGTTTTATTTAGTTCTAATTATAGCATTCAGAAGCTAGTAGCTATGCAAAGAATGGCCGACTCTTTGCAGGCGTCGTTAGTGGTCTGTCGGTAAACGATCTTTCTAATAATACAAAAATCTTTGAAATCGGCTGAGTCTTTCTGTAGTAATCACAGCTTAAAGGGACCTTTTACAGACATTTTACAAATATTTTTATGTCGCGCCACGCCAACAATTTTCCAAAAATGTATTTCTAAAAATGAGGTTGTGTTTGCATAGGAGCAAAATCTGAGGGAGTGGGTTTAATCATCATATATCTCATTTTTTTTTTAGAAATAAAGTTCGTGTGCGTCACTTACGTGGCTGTTATTGCTCTCCGGCACTTATAGAGTGTGACTTTCGTTGCCCTACTTGAGCTTATGTAGCGTTTTTTAGTCAGAGTATCCTATTACAACATTTGTATATATTGTTCCGAAAAAGTTTCACATCAACTTACCTTTTTTCTACTCCATACTTAGCTTGAACAACCGAGCATAAGTTTAATGCAAATTGTGTTAACAAAATATGCGAAAAACTACTGTGCTTTATTATTTTTTGGTAAGCATTTGTCATTATTGTTATTATTTTTAATATGGAACTGAATTGAAATTACATTGCGCTCTAGTTTCTTGGCATAATTTGTTAAGGATATTTAAATGCATAGAATAAATGAAAAGAAAATGAAACATCGAAACGACTGGAGCTATAGCTACACAGAGAATGGGAATGAGGCAAATTATGCTCAGCACTAATTGCAGGCAATTAATGTGCAACACTTCAAAGCAAAATGCCTCTGGCTATATGAAAAAATGGCCACACACATATAAACATAAACAGGCGACGGAGCAGCTGGTTGTCACCTAACTAATGCTGACCAACAACAAATAGTCACTCGGGTTCATTACGAAGTTATTTGTTCTTGCCTGTGTTGTTTAGTAAGAGGTCAGTGGTTGTAGAGAAAACTAAGAATATGTTGAAGCAATAGGACGACTGGTCATTGAACTGGTTGTGTATGGGTTGTTGTGGTTTTTTCACTCGAGTTCATCTTCTTGTTTTGAAAACATATTTCTAATGTTTTTTTTACAAATTGTTTGCAAACAAAGTGAGGCTATGGCAAGAAATTAAGTGCCGGCCTTAATTTGCTTAGTGGACAATCACATTTGCCATGTTGGCGTTAAAGGAAACAAAAATTCTTCAAAAGCATTCGTAGTTACTTTAATGCATTGTTGTTGGAATAATATTTTTTTGCTTTTATTTCAACTTTTAGACCCACACCTTAAATTCCATAACACAATTGCTCTGGCTATCCTTTTCCGCTTCCGTAAAAAGTATCTGTGGCTAACCACACTTTTAACCCTTTTGCCTTTTTAATTCCTAGCGCCATCTATTTTGTCTTTGGGCTACCATCACAAAAATACCAGCAAAGAGGAATGGCAAACATTGTCATGATGTCAGTTAGTTATGTATTCATTTTATTATTTTGTAAAAGTTAATCAACTATGTATATTCTTCCTCCATTACCAGACAAGGCGGGCATTATCCTGGTCAAAAATTTAATGGCCAATATCTAAAAATGTTTACAGTATCCACTACCAAACCTTTCTTCCCATAATTACGCGCCTCAATCGCAAAGTTTTTTTGTTCTTTTTCTCCCTACTTCTTTTCCTCTCATATCATATAGTCCTCTTTTCCGTCTTTCATCTGCTCTGCCCCTCCCCTTTGCCCAAAATCTTCTTCTTACTCTGTGTCCCTCTTTTACTATTCCTCTGCCTCTGCTTCTCACTCTTTTTTCTTCTTTCGATTTGTATGTTTCGATAAATTTTATTCTATATTTTATTTTTTCTCTTGTAAGTTTGTATATCCCTAATTTTGACTAGTTTTTTTGATTATTATCGATTGTAGTGTTTGGCTAAAATTTTTTTCTCTTATCGACATTCATCGTTCCTAAACGATTTGCATCGATTTTGTCTATTATTATGTTAAACTAAAAATGGGAAGAAAAGTTCAAGAATGATAGATGAAGGTGTAAAAAAAATATATAAGATAACGAAATAATAAAAAGAAAACTATGATAAACATTGGCCTATAGAAATAGCAACAGTTCGAGACAAACAGTATAAATAACATAAATAGCAAGTAAAAACAATAAATGTGCATAGTCGAAGAAACATTTCCAGTAGCCATAGTAGAATAAAAGAAAAAAGGCAAAAGTAAAAACAAATTCAATAACAATAAACTTATTCGTCAGTCAAATTGCCTCAATGTATGCAAAGGAAAAGCAAAATTTTCTCTCAACTACATAAATTAGACACATACATACTAAAATCTATTTAAAAAAAATTTTGCAGAGAAAGGTTAAATGCCAACGCATAAACACATACGTTCATACAAACAAGCATAGCTATACATATCGGTACGATAAGGGTGCACGTAAAGCAGACAGCGAGTCGGCACGGAATTACTTTCACCAGCTGACTGACTAACCAACTCAGTCACTTACTGGCGCTGCGCTGCTCAGTCGCTTGAAGAGTTCGTTGTGCAGTTGTTGAATTGCTATGTGATTGCTGTTTGTTGTTGTTGTTACTTTCTGTATACTTTTTATTTGGAGCTTTTTTCCTCACAAGCACTTGTTAAGGGTTGGAAAAGAAAATTTATTTGTTGCGTATTTATTTACATTCACATCGACATTGTTCCCTGCAAAAAACGGAAATACTCCGTTTCATACTCCATAGAATACTCCTATAGGAGTATCAGAGTACTCCAACACATATCCTCATTCATATAAAAAAGGTGGTCCAATTTACATGGCAATGTCCGGTGATTGGATCACCCAATCCATCTCGGAGTACTCCGTTTCTTTGCTTTTGAATACTCTATAGACCACCTACGTGAGAGTACTCTCAAAATACTCCCATGGGATTACTCTATAGAGTATTCAACAGCAAAGCGAGAGCGGGAGTAGGTGGTCCTCAGAAGAACACATACTCCCATTCTCGCTTTTGTCTAGAGTACTCTATAGAGTAATCTTTTGGCAGCATTTTCAAAGTACTCCAACGTAGGTGCTCTATAGACTATTCAGAAGCAAAGTAAATGGTACTCCGAATAGGATTAGGTGATCCAATCACCGGACATCGCTATGTAAATTGGACCACCTTTTTTATATGAATGAGGATAAGTGTTGGAGTACTCTGATGCTCCAACGTTTTTTACAGGGTTGCAGCAACCCACAAATACACACTCAGACGAGGCGTATGGAAACGCAAATGTGCCGTTAGAAACACGACAATATTAAAGTAGCATGAGCGCCAACCACCCCTCTATTACAAATGTGTAGTTCTGCTTATATGCTGCAGTCAATCGCTTAGCCAACTCTACCGATTTTCAAGTAGTGCAATACTTATAGACATATGTATAACACAGCTCCGCTTTATAAAGCATTTTCCCCCATCAACTGATACACAACTCCAAATCAGTGATGCACAGAAGAGGTTCGTTGCTTTATTAGAATCCCCTCAACCAACAAACAGAGGATAAAAACCCCAAACTGCGTTAATGATAGATATACCCAGTGTTTATAGAAATTTTGTTTCTAGTGGCAGATAAGATAACATTAAATAAAATAAAATAAAATAATTTAATATAACTGATGTATTTAATTAAATAAATAAAATTAAATTTGATTGAAAAAATAAAATAAAATAAAACGAGATAACATAAAATAAAATTTAAAAAATTTAAAACAAAATAAAATTGTGTGAAATAAAATAAAACAAAATTAAGTGAAATAAAATAAAATAAAATAAAATAAAATAAAATAAACCAAAATAAAATAAAATAAATAACTGATGTATTTAATTAAATAAATAAAATTAAATTTAATTGAAAAAATAAAACATAATAAAATTAAATTTAAAAAAATTAAAACAAAATAAAATCAAATAAAATAAAATTAAGTGAAATAGAATAAAATAAAACAAAATAAAATAAGATAAAATAAAATAAAATAAAATAAAATAAAAAAAATAAAATAAAATAATATAAAACAAAATAAAATAATATAAAATAAGTAAATATTAATTAAAATAGAATTAAATGAATTGGGACCGTGCAGAAATTTTTGAGAAGTAAAGTCCTCTCTTTACGAAAGGATATCACTTTTTATAAGCCTCTTATCATAACTGTTCTGTCATGTGGCTTACAATCCATAATGGTGTAAGAATCTTAAAGTATGCGAAATGAAAGTTGCCCGGAAGAATTATAATCACCGAAACAATAATAATGAAGAGCCATACGAGCTTTAGCTTGGCATGAGTAAAGTGTAACGCACTGATTTGAAAAAAGTTTTTCAAAACGGGGTCGCCCCTCGGCAGTGGTTTGGCAAACTCTCCGAGTGTATTTCTGCCATGACAGGCTTCTCAGCAAAAATTCGTCTCCTTTGTAGATGCCGTTCGGAGTCGGCAAAAAACTGTAGGTCCCACCAATTTGTAGGGAAAAATTCAAATCGGCACACCACAAATTGGAAGAGAAGCTTGGCGCAAAAATCTCTTAGAAGGTTTATGATGATATGCCTGTTGTATATCGCGCCATAGAGAGAGAGAGAGTAAATAGGTATGTAATCGGCTTTGTCTACAAAACGGCCATGCTTATGAGAAAGTAAAATTGGTTGTCTCTGATTCTTGAAGGGAAACTGTCTGCAAAGTGTTGGAGCCGTATTGCATTTTGTAATGTGAATTTTCGCCGCTGGATATTGTACTCGTTTACGAAGCTCTGTTCATGATGTGCACCACTGCTCAAAATATGTGCGCCAACGGCGTTGCCAGACGTTCAATGTGCTCGAATACAATAAATAAAAGCAAAAACAAATAACACCTCTGTTAAACGGATTTTGAGGGTTGTCTGGGTAATGAAAATATTTACTTGCGTTGCATTTATCATAGAGGATGTTTTTATGTACATATCGTGTATGTGTGTATGTACACAATTTGTGTTTTCTCTACTTTTCATTTTCCTTTTGTGTTTTCTATCCGTGCTTGTGCTTTTTACCCAATTCGGTTGAATTGACTCGCTCTTTATTGCCGGCATTTGAAATTTATTGTTTCGATACACTTTCTGGTAGATACATGGCCATAATTTTAAATTTATAAAGCCAATATAAATGTAAAACCTAACTCCGGTTCGCATAAGTTGCTAGTGAATAGAAATAAATACACAAAAACTGTGGCATGATAAGTAAAATTTTGATTTTTTTCTATACTATTTATGAAACCAAATCCCAAACTCTTGAAGCAGCCGATCCAATGAATGAATTTCCCTTGTTCGAGTTTTAGAACATACTCCTGGTATTATCAGATACTTAAAGAGGCTGTTGTTTGTTTATCGAGAGAATAATTTGCTACCCAAAGGCTCACTGTAATCTTAATCCAGCAAGCTATAACTCGTATATTTTTTCCGACTTGCACTACTCATTCGGTTTCGTCAGCACATACATTTTTTACCAGCTTTATTTACCATACAGACTTCCTTTGAGATCTTGAAGCCACACTCAAAACTTAAATTTACAAATGTGCTCATACAATATAAAATACTAGAGGGACCGACAGACTTTGTCCTGTCCAGATATAAATTCGCACCATACAAAATGTATGGGAAAATAACATTTTTTTCAGGAATTTTTCGGAAATTTTATTGGGTAATCTCCTATTCTGGTCAGAGAACAATCTAAATTCGTGTCAATCATCCAAATTTGTGCAGGCGTTCTTGAGTTATCAGCGTTGGAACTAACGTCACTTTCTTTTATATATACAGGGTGGCTGATGAATTTTGCTACATTAAGAAACTCAAATAATTTTTTTTTCAGTGTATGGAATTCATTTTTCTTTTATTCATGTTAAAGCTCATTAAATTTTATTAAATATAGCTTAATTAGTTTTAAAAATAATGGAATTTAAATGCCCCCCCTGCTAGTCGATGCATGTGCGGTATCTTACCAAAAAGTTGTTCATTACTGCTTGGAGAGTTGAGACAGGAATAGCCGCAATTGTTTCTCGAATGGATTGCCTTAGTTCATTCAAATTTGTTGGTTTTGCTTTGAAGACTTCCTGTTTGCAATAACCCCACAAGAAAACAGGTGCAGTAAGGTCAGGCGACCTGGTTGGCCAACGGAATGTGGAGTTTCTGGATATCAGCTTATTGGGAAATTTTCGTCGCAATTCTGTCATAACAGGTTGGGCTATATGAGGAGCTGCACCATCTTGCTGAAACCACACAGAGTTGAAAGAAATTCTCATTCGGCGTAATTCTGGATAGAAAAACTCTCTCAACATGCTCAAGTAACGGTCTCCAGTAACCGTAACGGTGTGACCGTTTTCTTCGAAGAAGTAGGGCCCGACAATGCAGCGTGATGAAACTGCACACCACACTGTGACACGAAGTGGATGCAATTCCGTCTCATGGAGTATCTGTGGGTTGGAAGCACTCCATATTCGACAATTTTGTTTGTTTATGTTGCCGTTTAAATCGAAATGGGCCTCGTCAGACATGAAAAGACAGTTCAACATGTTTCCATCCTCTTCCACCATTTGAAGCATCTTCTGGCAAAATTCCAAGCGAATCGGCAAGTCTGCAGCGTTCAGTTTGTTGGCCATTTGAATTTTATGTGGGAATAAGTCCAAATCTTTGTGCATAATTGACTGTAATGACTGTCTGCTTACACCCATTCGAGCAGATAAGCTTCTTGTCGAAACACGTGGATTGTTTTGTATGGCAGCAGCTACAGCAGCGATTGTTTCCTCCGTTCGAACTGAAGGGTTTCGATGGTAAGGTCTTCTGTTGACTGTCCCATGCTCGGCAAAATTGTTTACAAGTCTTATTATGGTCCATCTGCTCGGAGGATTGCCGCCAAACGTGCGCCTATACTCTCTTTGAACCGAAACTACGGACTCCAGTGCGTGATAGCGGCGGACAATCCAAATTCTTGTTTCAGTGTCCCAGTTATCCATTTTTGTTAAATGTAAAAGTCAATCTGCAAAATAAAAAAAAATTTACCAGATTCATTAAATAGAAAAAAAGTTATTAAATTTTTTTTTGGTAGCGGCTTTCATTAGCCACCCTGTATGTGTGTAACACATTTATTCTCAAAGCTGCTCAATTTGTAACAAAGAATTCTCCGCCTAACAACATCTTGCTGAAAAGTTTAAATTGTCAATTGAAAGTGACGAAAAGTTTTTTGATTAATTTTCACCGTTAGATAACTGTACACATGATTCAGTGAAAGAATAGCTACGTCACTGTGCTCTTGCGAATTACTTGATAAAACTCAGAGAGTGTTACTGGTGTAAGGGAAAGTCGAAAGATGCTGAAGGAGGTTAAAAGTTTGTGGTTAAACTAGCTATTGTGTGAGTAAAACTAAGTTGTCTGTCAGGATATACACAGCCAACCAACTGCGCAGCCCTCCGAAGTAGAGGCTACCACTAACGCAATCAGACTCCATAATATCGGTTTTATCAAGTGTATTGTGCAAAATACTGAAGCCCACACTCAACGAACTGATTGTACTTTATGAATGCGACTTAAACTTTTACAGAAAACCCACGAAAGAAGCTTGACTTGCACCACCTTTCCTTTCAGTTAAAGAAGTATTCGATAGCTCGAAGAACTCAAACCTAGTTATCTTTTATAAGGCTGGCACCCAAGGTGTTTCCCAGCATGCTGAAGCTCACTGTATGGACTAAAATAATGCAATGCTCTGCTAAACGCCAACCATCCGTGATGGATGTGCCTTATTGACCCTTGAGGGACTATACTTGACCGAAAGCAGGGTGCTCCACTTGGAAAACACTTCTTAAAGTAAATCTTCTTCGAACAAAACTCTGCCACCCCTCCGCTACGACAATTTATCCTGCTGGAAAGTAGATCTGTAGGCTAAGCTATACAATTTTTGTAGCAGCAACGATCTCAGTTTGGCGTGTTTTGCAATGATCCCGTAGCTTGAACTTACTTTATTTTTGATTGTTGTTGGAGCAAAGCTCGAATTTTTATGTTTGTATTACTTTATTTTTATTTATTTATTTTTCTTAACTTTTTTTAATTTAATTTTATTTAAATTTATTTTTTTATATTAATTTTTATTTAATTTTAATTTAATTAAATTCAATTTAATTTAATTTATTTAGTTTTTTTAACTTTTTTTTATTTAATTTTATTTAAATTTATTTTTTTATATTATTTTTTATTTTATTTTATTTTATTTTAATTTAATTAAATTCAATTTAGTTCAATTTATTTTAATTTAACTAAATTTAGTTTAATTTAATTTAATTTAATTTAATTTAATTTAATTTAATTTAATTTAATTTAATTTAATTTAATTTAATTTAATTTAATTTAGTTTAATTTAATTTAATTTAATTTAATTTAATTTAATTTAATTTAATTTTATTTAATTTTATTTAATTTTATTTAATTTAATTTAATTCCATTTTATTTATTTTTATTTTTTTTAATTTTATTTTATTTATTATTTATTTTAGTTTCTTATTATATTTTATTTAATTTTTATTTTTTTTACATTTTATTCTTTTTTCAATCTCTGAAGATTTTGGTGGCGTAAAAAAACTCAATGGGAAACTAATGATCTAAGCTATGAATAAGAAATACTCTAGATTTTGTAGGCGTCTTGAAAATTTCTAGCATGCAGTTAGTATAGGTAAGCTCGGTAACGCCTAGAAAATATGTGAGCCGCGCTGTAAAGCAAATTATTTTTCTTTTTTTCACACAGGGCTATTTATTTAAGAATCGGTTTATTCGACCCACCTACATAACTATAAACTGTATACGCTTTTTAAATTAATATTAATTTAATAACAAAATAAGAATTGAATAATAATAATTAGCACCTACGAAAATTTACTATGTTCTCGCACTCTCTGTCGACCAACTTTGCCTTGGTTTAACCATTTTCGCGCTCTTTCCGCTACTCGTCGTAAACATTAATCACTCTATCGAGTCGTCAAACTTGCTCCCATTTGCCATTTGCAAAAGAGCCATTTTGCTTATCTAACCAGTTGCTGTTGCAACTCAAATAACAGTTATTCCTGCCGTTGTTGCTATTACAACCATGCTGATGGGGTTGTTAAGTTATTTCTTGAACAATATCCCCAAACAACTTCCCCGTCGTAATTCTCTTCCGCCTCTTCTAGTTCGTTGCTTTTCTGCTTTGCATATTTACTGCTTTTGTCTTTTATCCACTTGGATAGTTTCGCTGTCTGTCTGTGACTCTGTTTGCCACGTTGTTCGTCTGTCTATTTGTCTATCTGTCGACTGCCTGACTCTTGTTGAACTTTACTGCCACAATTCCTCCCTCTTCCGCTTTTGTTATTTCCAACCAAATGAGAACAAAGTCGTTTGTTGTAGTTCGCTGATGTTTGTTATTGCTGTTAATTGTATGTATGTAATGCACAAGTAGGCGGTAGGCAAATTTTTCTTTGGTTTAGTTTTTGTTGTCGTCTTTGTTGTTACTTTTGTTTTTCAAAAGTTCATACATTTTTATGATATTTAACCGTAAGCAACGAGCAAACATCATTGCATTCAATCACATCAAAGCGGTGTCGGTGCGACAAAGCGTAGAAGCTCCAACAATTTATTAATATACGTACGTATGTATGCACATTAGACAGTATAATGAAATTGAAAGTTCGTCGTGTACTGCACAATATGAAACACTACGAAGACATCTACATAAAAATAACAATAATAATAATAATAATTCCTAGCGGATAACCCACCCACATAAGCTTTTTCTTTCTTTTTTTTCATTTTCATAGTTTCGAAATACTATGTGAACACTCACCGAAGTTTAAGGGGAGCGTGGTTAATATGAGCAGTCCTTTGACGGAATTACTTCGGTACACTTCTGTACCAGCACCATCTGATACTGGTCCTACAGCAGCGGCAATGATTTGTTTGATCCCTCGAAATTTGCTTATATGTTCTGCATAAGATATTTCCATATTTCTCAGATTTTAAGCGCCTGTGTACGTGGAATTTTCTGTGACAGTAATTTTTCCGACTGTTTGATTGAGCCTTTTTTCGTACATGGCTCCATCGTTTCTTTTTGATATGGTCTAATGTACTGTTACATATGTACATAAAAAGCGTATTGCAGGTGACAATGGCAACATGCCACCATAGTTGCTTGGTTGTTCAACTGCTATATGCTACTATTATGATAACATTTCAACATTTGTATAGATATGTGTAATTATGTAAAGATATATACAAAGTCTATAAGTATGTTGGTTGAATGCATACCTTCCTTGATTTGTTTATTCTCCCATTTCTATATAGGTTTGTTGGAGACTTCGCCTCTTTTGGTTTTACTTCAATGCTCCAGCTCTCTACCGCTGCCTACAACACCTCTCGAGCTGTACAGCCATCTATCCACTCGCTGGTTATTCTGTATCATCTTCCTCTAGTTTCATCAACGTACTTACCAAGTGCGACGGACAAATTTATGCAAAGCGGCGCTTTTGATTATTTTTCAAGTGTCGGGCTAGCTTCATACATATAAGTAAATATATACAGAAATGTATGCACTTTACTTACAAATAAATATGTAATAAAAATAGACATTAATATATATATCAGAAAAAGCTGCGTTAAATGGCTTTGTCCGTGCAGGGAGCTGCCTTTGATAGAACATTCAAATGGCTGACGGTAATGAATTTTGAGAAATGTGTAGGTAACAAGGTAGCACAGGAAGGATCATAAATCTGCCGGAGAACATATCGCTCAAACACTGAAAGCAATATAACTTCTTCTCTAGATACATGATTTTGAGACAGCAATACTGCTGTGATGATAGACTTAGAGGATAGCGAAATTTCCTTTACTCTTGGTCGACAATAAACTTACCCGGTCTGCAACGCCACTAAGAAGGTCCAATCAACTTGTCGACCTTGGGCTTCGGTCTTCAGGAAATAGTCTTCAGTGGGATACCCTAGCTACATTTTCATATGCAATATCTACCACACTGAAGGCGTTAACTGGCGCGTGAGGCGGATTCGTCTATTTGATGGATTCGGCAGAGCTCAGTTTAAGTAATATGTGATGTCATGAGCTCTTCCGATAATATTTTGCTTTAGAGCTAGTGCATGCATTTTACAAACTCTACATCTCGGTGTTTCAACAGCTGGTGATAAGTTTTTCCCACTATCAGTTAAACAGTGTTACCCCTTCACCCACATTTTCGCTATACAAATTCCGTCAGGCTTAAACCGGCCGTCATCCTACAGTTTTCCTCCTCCTTCCTATGTATGCTCCTACTGCTCGGTTGCATCGTTAGGTCGGCGATTGCCCTAAGAGAACGGGTGCCAGAGCCGGGTAGAAGAAATACCACCTGTCTGTGTCATGCACAGCTTCTCATCTGCACAGTCTGCGTATTTTGCCTGTTCGAAGATAATGGTCCGAGTCGATATTGAACCAACCGAACACCACGACTGCGCATTACCTTCTTCCTCGTCTGCCCCATGTAGTAGACGTTTGAAGGACCATTTGATTTTATGTCTAGTCGTTTCCAAGAGGCGAATTTCAAACTTTATTTTCCGTCCTTGTTTCCAATAATAAAACATGCAAACCCATTTTGAGCGTAATTAGCAGCCATCAGTTGCAGGCGACGGCAAGCTCCAATGTGCCGACCCACTTGAAATTTAAACGATTGGATGCATGCAAAGTATGAGCCGGAATTGGCAGTAAACCCCATGTTTTCATCCACAACCAAAAAAATCTAAAAAAGGCTAACAAGCTCACATGCTGTTGAACACTATTTTTGGCAACCAAACTAGTTTTCTCGTCTTTCCTCCAATCGTCTCCACAGCTATGCTTTTTAACAACACGGCCTGCCATTCATGTCCCGAGGCAAAGTGCTTGTCAGCCAATGTGGCGTTGGATTAGCGCACTACACTTGGCATTCCACTCTTCTATGAATGGGTTTCCTTACTTTTTAGTAATTCCGATATATTTGACCTACTTACCTCTCTTCCACGCAGTTGATTTTCCAACACTTTTTTATTTTTACTTTAATGAGTATGAAATTTTAGCTGATCGCATTAATTATACTCAAACAGTCTGTCAGTATATCCCATAATGGCGTAAAAGCAAAAAATAGTGCACAGTAATTTATGTTAATTACTCAATTACAAAATTTGTATGCAACTTGAAGTGTAAAACGATAACAATAACCAAACAGACGGAAATAACGGATCTAGTGAGACAGAACGTTATATACCCAGTTGTCGATTGCTATAATAATAATGGTTTTACGATATTTTGCTACCAAAAACGTTTAGTTTTGCGCACAATTTCGGATTTGGTTTTTCAAAGTATTTGTTTTTGCAAAATCTTTCGGCCCCACTTTCAATTTCGCTCCGGTTTCGATTTCTGTTTTGCAAATTGCTTCTGTCCAGCTTTTAGTCTCGTTTTGTTTCGGCTTTCAATGCGTATTGGAATTGGTTTTGAATAGTGTTTCGTTCCACTTTTAATTTCGTTTTGGTTTCGTTCCATTTTTAATTTCGTTTTGGTTTCGGTTTCAGTTTGACAAAGTGTTTCGGTTCGAAATTAATTTTCGTTCCGTGTTCGGTTTTGAAAAGTTTTTCGGCTCCACTTTTAGCATTGATCCAGACTTAGGTTTACAAAGTATTTGGGTACCGGCTTAGGCTTTATTCCGTTTTAGCGTCAATTTTACAAAGTTATTCGGTTTCGGATGAACTTTTGGTTGGCTGGCATCTGGCTTACAAAGTTTTTGGATCGGGCTTAAGATTCGCTACAGGCTCGGGCTCACTTTTACAAAGTGTTTCGATTCCGGCTTAACTTTCATCACAGTTTCGATTTCTGTATAGCAAAGTGTTTCGGTTTTACTGTCAGTTGTGTTTCGGTTTCGGGCTCAGGTTTACAAAGTATTTGGGTTCTGGCTTAAGCTTCATTCCGGTTTCGGGCTCAGTTTTACAAAGTGGTTTGTTCCAGTTACGTTTTCTGTATTGAAAATTGTTTCGGTTATGCAAATAAAAGGTTATTTACTATTGGCGACTGGATAATCCATTCAATGAAAAAGAAAAATTTTCCATGTTCACTAGGAGATGTGAAACACATAAATTAGGCGCTAAGTTCAGAACTCCACAACTAACTTCTTGGGATTTCAGACGTTGCATAATTTTACCTCGTCTGATAGTTTCAAAAATGAAGTGGTAAGAGGTATAAGAGTTTAAAGGCTTTCTTCTGATGCTGAAATCATCTTGAGTGCTTTCAACGGCATGCAATGGTGGTCAAGCTCATACTCTTCTGGGGCTAAGTGGTTTGGTGTGACACAGTAGACATTAAAAGTGCTACCAACAAGCTCAAAAAATTGTTCGTGAAATTGGCAAGGTAATAAGAGTACAAAACGTACTCTGGCGAGCTATTATGATAATCTAAGAGAAGTGAATTTAGCTACATAAAGGCGTAAAATGTTTGGCTCCAGGGGTTTGGAAAACTCAGCAACAATGAATACATTGTCTCAGGAGATTATGTTGTTTTAGGTCCAATAAGATGCGAGAGCTTATTTTGCATGCAATTCATACCGCATCTCTCGGCCTAGAGATTATTGCAGCTGGGTATACACAATAAAATTTGAATGTGAATGCCCTAGTAGAATTGGGCGAATGCTAATTATAGTAATGGCAGTAATAGTATCACAAATAATGGAAAGAACCTACCCAGCAAAAAATTGTGTAAGTGATAATAGAAATAAGTAGTGCACGGGCGATGCCTGACTTTGTAAGGAATCTTGCTAGCAACTGAGCTAATGCAAGACACATTTTGTAAGACCTTTACTTAAATGAAACAAAGCCTGATATAAGGTGTAACTCTGTTGGATATGGATACCACACAAACAATTGGGCGAATTACCTCTATTTCTGCACACACCCATTTATTGGGGAGTTTTTTGTTTTTGTATTTCCTTTTGTTTTGCTTTTCTAATAGTCCTACCACGATTATACATTCCAAACACAAATACGGCATAACGCATAAATAAGAAATGTCGATAACATGGAAATGGTGGTAGCAATCTCAAATACTCGGTAGATATGCTAGCAAGCTTTGGGTAAGCGCTTCCTTAAGCACCGCAATATCGACCCCAAGCGACCCCAACTGTTTGTGTAGAAATGCTTATCTAATATTTCTTAGAACATGTATGTATGTATGTGTTTGTCCTTCATATTGTTAGAACTGCCCTCGAGATAAAAATGTTCGACTGTGCGCTTGCCTTAAACTTTAGTCTTCGCATAAGCCTTGAATTATGTGCAGCCCGTTTTGGCATTCCCTGGGGTAGACATAAAGTGCATAAGCATTAATGTACGGTGGTTTGCAGATACCATAACTAAAATTTTTTTATTTGAATTTACTAAACACGATTGCTCTCTTAAACATCTTTGCTACACTGGGACAGTTAAGAAAAAAAAATTTTTTTTTTTTCAATATTTTTTTTACGTTGTGCTAAAAATAAATTAAAGTGATATTAGCATTTAGATTTCATAATATATGCCATTTAATTAAACAAAATAATATATTTTACGGATAATACAACTGATAACAAATAATTGGAAGAGTCCACATAATTGGAAGAGTTCATCTAGCTGCTATTTAGACATAGTTATGGTCACTGTAGTATTTCCATGGTTTACTGATGGTGCTACTTATGCAAAATTAATCTTGAAAATTATAAATTTTTTATTTAAATATTTTCTTATTTCAATTTGTTGAATTTCTTCTTTTTATATCACTCAACCAAAATCAACAAATATACAAACAGCTGACTGGTAAAATAGAGTTTAACCCGGTCATATCGGCCACTTAAGCTTCGTTTAAACTTCGTTCAAAGTTGACTAGAAAACTGAATGATGAGATTAAGCTTAAGCGAGCCTAAGTCGTGAAAGGTAACGTTTTCTTTAATCAATTCAAAGTTACTTGATGTTTTATAGTCGCAGTACCTACCTACCTTTTGTTTCTAAATATTTAAGTAATTCGACGGTAAGTTATTTACTTTTGATTTTTATTTGTTTTATCGTGTCATTTACTTTGCCAACCCTTAAATCACATTTCACTAATTTTTCCTTGTCACAAAATAGTCATTAATCTTCGGCGATGACGAAGGCAAACGCCAAAAGCGGAAGCAGTCGGTTTAATGATGACGAAGCCGAGCAAAAATGGTGGCAATAAAAATGCTTAAAATGAAAAGGAAGAATACGAACCACGGAAAAAAAAGAAAAGCAAATGACTGATTAACATTGGCGTACGCTGAGGTGGCGCTAATGATAAAAGCAACAACAATGCTGCTTTTGCGTGGGCTGCGGTGTGTTTTGTAAGGAAGGGAAAGTGAAATGAGCAGAAAAGTTTTGGGGGCAAACTTAAACGACCGACAATAATGACGCTGATGATAGCATTTTGCGTTTGTGATGTCGGCATATACGACACGCGAAAAAAGCTGTCTAACTCACGAGCCCACCCTTCGAATCTTCTCTTTGCTTTATTTTCTTCCCTCACTACATTTCTCAATAGGTACATGAAGATATTGGGAGTTTAGTGAAAGTGTGCAGGTAACGTTGGCTTTGGACTCTCCTTGAATCAGTGGGCCATTTGTATGACTGGCCTTGAAAAATTACTCAGCTGCACGATAGAACGAAAAAAGAAGAAGGGCATTAGAAATAGTGAAATATGGAAATGTTGAACAAAGTAAGTAAGTGCAAAAGAAAATAAAGGGAAGTTTTTCGTTTGTTTTTGTGCCACGAGTATATGTTTAAACTATGACATTTTCACTCAACATAACAGGAAACAGTCACCCTCAAATATGACAGTGGTTCGTCTGGCCGAATATTTCTTACTTTTTTATATTCAATATCAGGTTCTTTAACCTGCTGCTTAAAGAGAACTTCAAAGTTATTTATAGCTTGGATTATAGCCTCTCTGGTTTAACATAAAATTTGTTTACATGATTTTATTGGAAATGGGTATTTTGTTTGGTTTTATTATTCTAAGTGACTCATTATGATTTTAATATCACTTAGAGGGACATTCATTTGTGCTGTTACACAGTTGGGGCCTCCACCGTCATTTGCTAACAAAGTTGAATATGGCTGGCAACACTTTCTAGGTCGCAGCTCCTGGGCTTTTATTTGATGCACTATACTCATATCTGTTGAAGCTCCTAAAGTTCATCATTTTATTTACTTCGATATTGCAGAACCTGTTAAATTTGGTTAGTAATTAGTAATGAACTAATTAGAAGGATTTTTTAATTGGTAATGATTAATTTAATTGTTTTTAAAGAAAGGGCAATTATTAATTGATTACTATCAGAAAAACAAAAAAATTTACCATATAAAATAACCATATTAAAAAACAGACAAAAATAAATCAAAAAACAATCACAAATAACCAAATATAATCAAAAGTAAGCAAAACAACTTTTTTTGACTATTTTTGATTTTTTAATTATCGTTAAAAATCATGATTATTTGTGATTATTTTTTTTTAATTAATTGGAAAATAATCATTAAAAATTAAAAGTAATGGTAATCAATCAGTTAATGGATTCTCAAGAAAATAATTAATCGATGCGGTAATCATTACGATTAGTAATCATTATTTAACAGGTCTGCGATATTGGCATTTTGGGAAGGATCCAAAATATTTCTGCTTTTCCCTCGAATTATTCAAGTGTCATATTCACAATGTGCTTGTTCATTGTCTAAGCTTGTCCGGATACCGGGTTTTAGAAAGTAAAATCGTCTGTTTGAAGTGAAAATTTAGTTGAAAATTTTAACCACTGATGGTTCAAACTTGGACATCGTATCGTCCTTTTATCAGCATACTTTTTGCCACGCATACTACTAATTACTCTAATAATTATATCGAGTCAAAAGTTAATTTTAATATGGCTAAACCACATTGCCACCACAGGTTCCTACTTCTATGGACCATGGACACTGGAAAACTTTAACGACGATGCAGCTCAACCAATAAGACAATTGTACCCAGTAGTAAAAAATATATCGAACTGAAGAATTAATTTCATTTTTTCTTGTCTCTTTTTATTACTTCTTAAATCATGAATCAATATAGACATTCACAATTTTGACATCATTCCTTGACACAAAACACTCCATGAAGAATTTATTAGGTATTTTTTTTCCTGTGGCTGCTTAAAAGACCATATTTTACTTCCCCATCAGTATTCTGAATATGTAACAAATCCAAATAATAGAATTATCAATTTTGTGTAAATTCTAATGACAATTTAATGACAGCACTAATAGCAAACGCATTAAAGCTCAATTTTTATAATTCAATATTCACGCATTATGAGCTCATTTGTTTCGTTGATAGAGTACAGGGTTGGTTTGTCAAATTATAGGAAATAGAAAAGCGGGCCAATGCATATTAGAAAATCTAATAATATTCGAAACTATATGTGTGCGTCACTAAATTGGAAAGAAATCAAATAAATGTCAAAATATGACAGAGCTGCTAAGTGATTGCCAACTGTATTTATGTAAATAAGTGTATGCATACATATCTAGAAATAAAAAATGGAATGCGTACAGTAAACTATAAATAACTGCAAACATATAATTATATTACAGTGAAACCTCTACTTCCGAATTAAGGGTTATCGCTTATAACCGAATAAAAAATTGGGAAAAAGGCTTAAGCTGTTTTTAGGATCAAATTTCAGTCTTATAAAGGATCCCGTTTTTGGTATACATAAACCCTAATATTCATAAAAAATAAAATTGGTTTATAAAGCTTTTAAAAATTACATTTTCATAGAATTTTTAATTACAAGTCCTTTTTTATTTTTTATGAATAAAGGGGATACTCTTTAGTCTTGTAAAGTTAACTTTCTTTTATATAATCAACATCAGTACATTTGTAGAAAAAGTTTTATAAAGCTCTTATAATTCAAACTTTTTATTGAAATGTTATATTAAAAAGCTTTATAGACCAATTTTATTTTTTATGAATATGGGGGTTAAAATAAACTTCTTATGAAATACAAGAATTTTGATAGGTCATTGAACTTTAGCAGTGAAAAGGAAATGTTTAGAAAAAATCGAGAAAAACTGTTAAAATTTCTTTTTTTAAACTCAAAATGCTTAAAATCCGACTCCCCACCCAACACACTCTTTGAATATATAAACCTTCCCAAACAGCATTCTGAAAACAAAACAGGCTGAATAGTAAAGAATCATTACATATTTCAAATTTTAGTGTTTAGCACCATTCTCAGAGACTTTAAGCTGTAAAAGCTTACTCAAAAAATATAATTTTGAAGGTATGCATGCTAATCTGACTTCTAAACTCAAGAGCAATTGACAAGCACAATGTGTAGTTTAAAGCTACACTACTCAGGGAGAAAAGATTTGTTAAATCTTCATATGGACAGCTGAGGTTAAGATCACCTTATTTCCATGCATTGTTAAAAAAAATTTTTTAAATATTGTGTTTTATCTTCCACTCAGTCGTCGATATGCTTTAAGCGCATATGGGAGAGGTAGTCACTTGTTCTTCTGTTCTACCAAGCGTGTTTCTTTGTGTAAATCGTCGGTGTCTGGTT
The DNA here is from genome assembly GCA_949987695.1 of Merzomyia westermanni. Taxonomy (NCBI): domain Eukaryota; kingdom Metazoa; phylum Arthropoda; class Insecta; order Diptera; family Tephritidae; genus Merzomyia; species Merzomyia westermanni. The sequence goes on along the minus strand of OX465291.1, from coordinate 143,385,347 downwards.
TTGGGAGTTACCACTGTACATTTATTCTAATATGTTGTACATATACATACCGCCAAGTATAGATATATGTACATATGCACAGTGCATGTCAAAACACATAGTGGGGTGGAAATTTGTTTCGGGAGACTTAATAGGGAGCCCACTTAAACTGAAATCAAACGTAAAGCCTAAGCTTACAATTACTTTGTTTACTGTTTACTGAGCATTTTTAGATTAGAGGGAAGTTTTATGGATTTTATTGAATTAATTTTAATGCCACAATAATTGTTTAGCTATAAAATGTGTCAAGTGTGATGGGCGTAGATTAATAAATGTTCAGAGAATTGAGATTTATGAGTATGATTTATTTGAAATGAATCAGGTTTTATGTAATTGGGTTGAACTTAATAAATATATAATTTTTGAATTTAAATAGTATTGAATTTAATACATATTTTAAGCATTTATGTAAAGGTTTTATTCATTGTTAAATAACTGTCGAATATGCTTTTGATTTTAATAGTTTCAACAAAACTTTTGGCCCAAATAGTCCATTACACCCCAAGCGCTCTCTTGTCGACGTTTCCTCAACATTCGGTTAAACATATGTTTCAAGAACAAGCTTATGTGAAAATCTTTTAATTATACCACTTCACGTTCTGCTTCTTTTACTGCTGCTGTTTCCAATCATACAAATAAATAATTTTCTGCTTTCCCTTTAAAGTGATCAATCAAATGCGGGCATGCATAAGTTGATCGATCGCTTCACCGCACTTCAAGTTATACTAAAATTCGTAGAAATGTTTTTTGTTATTGCTTAAAGTGCTTTCTTTATATTCATCTGTAAATAAAGAGTTTAAATGAGTTTCGTATAATTTGTAGATTCTGGTATCCAAACGCATTAAAATAAAATTATTTTAAATATGCGTACAAAGTCTTAAGAGCTTTCGAGATCAAAGCGAAAGCTTATTGGCAATCAAAATTCGATGTTAACAAATGTTTTTTCAATTTGAATTATTAATTATAAATTTTTCCCGAAGTATCGAAATCATTTATTTGTTTTATTTAGGAGATAATATAAAGATTTAGTTAAACCACGGATGTCAATGGGATAATATACCAAGGATTTATCCATATCAGCAAACTTAGTTTAAATACCGACTAGGACTCGGCTGACGATATATCCGTTTGAAGAGATTCGTCACAATACTTGGCAAGGAAATTACCGACTAGACAGGGCGTAAAATATTCAACACAACCTATCCAGTGTTAGTCCGAAATACCTAACTCTATATGTACTATCGTTACTCCCCAAATTGAGGGCAGTCTGAAGGTAGAGATCTTATATCTTCCAGTACAGAGAACGAGCTCAGTTTTATTGGAGTTGACACCCTGCAAAACTCAGTCCATCTCGCCAACGTGTCCATTCGAACATGCAGAATATCATACATAGTATCTGGGAATTTACTCCTGAACAGAACGTCAATTTTATCAGCGTAGGCAATCCCTCAGCCGCCACTGGCTCCAAGTTCCAGCAAGTGCTCGTTTACGACCACAACCCAGAGTAGCGCCGACAGAGCTCCACCTTGTTTCGTAGCACTGTACAAACTTCCCTGGATTGAGGTTCAAGCCCACTCTGTCCTCTAAACCCTTAAATCAAGGGGGAACGTTGTTTAACGCTCAATGAATATCAACAAAGGCGTCCAGTGAAAACTTCTCGTAGTCTACGGAGCCCTTAATATGATTCACTATCGCGTTAAGAACAGTTTAGGTCGATGGGGCATCCTGTGTGCCCCCATCAATAAGGTACAGATCATTCAAAAGCTGCTGCAAGGTTTTTAAAAGAACGACGAGAGACTTACTGGTCTGAAATGCGTGGTCAGCGGATCCAAAAGTAAGGGTTCCCATACATTTTTCTACTTCTGCCATCAGCATTGAGGTCATTGTACTACCTCCAACATCCCATTCTTCACTAGCCCGCCACCTAACAAGCGTCAGACCAAGTGTTCCAACTGTTTGTAGGAGAGGAACAAGTTTGTGATATTCGATTAATTCTCCTAGTAAAATTTTGTTATCGGGCCGGTCTTCACAAGCACCTTTTCGGAGTTGTTCTAAAACATACAGCTTCTCTCGATCTTTGCAATTCGAGCAGTAATGTATTTTTAATTTTCTTCCTTGAGATACTCGAGTGTAAGTTCTCGCCTTTCCCGTTCACTTGTGATGAATTTTCTTTCACTTTTAGATTTTTCTTCGCATATCTTTTGTCCAATCATTTCTCAAGATTTGATTCGCACTCGAAGATAGGTTCCTCTTTTCAACAGCTCAGCAACTTAGTCCTTCAAAAATCCAAATTTAACTGTGTACAACTCAGCTCTTCGTGCACTCCTCTTACACCTAACCGCATTTTATAAACAAAAAGTCGCAGAATATTTGCGCAGGTGAAAAAATCCCAGCTGAAAAACAGCTTTAAAGAAAAGCTTATTTAATATTTTAATATATTTATTTTTTACATAGATTTTTAATTAAAATATGCCGCCCGTCCTATCTAGCATGTGTTTTCATTCAAACATAACTACCCAGATATTTCCTCTTAGTTTCCTCAACAACGCAGTGCAAGTGTTGACACTGTGGTCTGCAGCGGAAGCAGTAAGGTAGGTGCCACCAAAATGCCTGCGGTCACAATGTTTGCATAGGATGGACAAGGAAAGGAGCAACAACTACGTTTCGTGAAATATAGTAAAATAAATGTAAACAAAGCTGGGAAATATTATTTAGAATTCTGCAAAATTTGCAAAGTTCGTTAGAAAAGTACACCAAATAGAGTTATGCAGAATTTTAAATGAAAATGGCACCAACACCAGCAGCATCACCTCACCATTTGCACGAGTTAGCGCTGATATTCTAATCGTATTTATGTAAATTTTGTATTTCTCGCAATCAGAACTGCTGATTTCATTCTTTATAGAGGGCGTTACATTTCGGGAAAACGTATACCACCATGCATTTATGTATGTGTTTGTTTACTAGTGACGTTCGGTTGTGAGCTTTCAAAGAACCGATACTACTTCAGGTTTTGGAAGGTTACTTTACAATAATGTAGGTTACAGCAGCTATTATCGCCCATATTTTACATTTTTACAAATGCATTTTTTGACATATAAAGAAGGGTCTTATTGTGGTAACGCAATTCATTTAGGTATTGTTATTTAGGAACCAAGCCTGTTCTCGTTAATAGATGAAAAAATTATTTAATAAGTACCTATATGTTCTCAGGAACTTTAGACTACAAAGCAACTAACGTGGCAAGCATAAGCACCATGGCTCTCTTAGTCTCAGAAATAACCTACGATTTCACTTAGTCTTAATAAAAGCTATTTTCCGAAGAGACTACAAAACAACTAACGTGGTTCTCTTAGCCTCAGAAATAACCTGCTATTTCACTTAGTCTTAATAAAAATTTTGTGATTGATTTATATATGCCCACGAGATAACGTATTTCCTCAGTCCACCCCGTTACTACTAGTATTTTCTGAGTCAGATTGATGTGCGTTCATTTAAATGATCCTACATAACCTGCAAATAATTCATTAAACAGAGACTACTTAATGGTCCTACGACGGCCAGGTAATATCAAAAGTGATTTCAGAAAGTTTTACCAAAACTGGGTCGCCCCTCGGCAGTGGTTGAGCAAACTCTCCGAGTGTATTTCTGCTTCTTAGAAAAAATTTATCTGCATTTGCAGATGCCGTTCGGAGTCGAGAAAAAGATGTACGAGGTGTGTTCAAAAAGTATCACGAATTTTGTGTTTTTTCAAAAATTATTTATTTATTCATGAATATCTATTTTGTCCCCTTCAAAGTAATCCCCATGAGATATTATACACTTGTGCCAACGGTTTTTCCAATCTTCGAAGCACTTCAAAAAATAATTTTTTTGTATCTTGTTCAGCTCCTCCTTCGATGCCGTCTTTATCTCGTCAAGAGAAGCGTAACGTCGTCCTTTCATGGGCCTCTTCAGTTTAGGGAACAAGAAAAAGTCACAGGGGGCCAGATCTGGGGAGTACGGTGGCTGCGGCATCATTAGTGTGTTGTTTTTGGCCAAAAAGTCGCGCACAAGCAACGATGCGTGAGCAGGGGCGTTATCGTGGTGCAAAAGCCAATTTTTGTTCTTCTTTGCACATCTTCTCGGCCTTCTGAGAATATTTTGTACCACCGATAAACGTTGCTTCGGTCCAAGGTAGCTTCTCCGTATGCCGCAGTCAACATTCGGAATGCATCCGCGCACTTAATTTCGTTTTTCACACAAAATTTGATACAGGTTCTTTGATCCATTTTTTTGAATAGGTAAAAATCGAAGACGATCCAAAACACGTGCAAGCAAAGCAGCTGTCAACAATTAACTGAACATTCAAAATGGCCGAGCTTGTCGGCATAAGTGAGAGACATGAGTACCAACATAACGCCACAAAAAATTCGAAATTCGAATATACGTAACCAGCGAAAATTAAAAATTCGCGATACGTTTTGAACACACCTCGTACGTGTCACCAATTTGTAGGCCAAATTACAAGCAGTACACCAAAAATTGGTAAGGAAGCTCAGCCCTAACCTCCTTGAAGGTATATCGCGTCATATATATATATATAATTTTTTTTTCTAATGAAACTCAATATTTGATCGTCAAGAAAAATTTTTGATCCAGTTGAACTTGTTGTTCATTTCATTCAATTATTTTTGTTGTAGTAACAGGCTTATGCTGAACTAATATCACACCGAGTGATTTCGGTCTTCTCGCAGAACTACAGTGTAGTAACAATTTAGTTTGTGGGGGACATTTCATCTAAAGTCGGAGTGCTAACTTTAATTTAGATCGTGGGATGTACTCCAGTTTTAATATGGTGCGTACATCAGTTACCAGTTCTTCATGTTAATTATTACGGTAGTTAGTTAAGGTCTTAAAACATCCGTCGTATTTCTTGGTTAAGTTATCGATCTATACGAGTATATAGCTACTATTTACTAAAGCTCACACACCAATTTCAATCTTCCTATTGCCGAAAACAACGTTTCCCTTCACACTTCATTTCATGCTATCGCCAGCTATCATCAAAGCTGTCGCTCTCAGGAATTTAAATTTCTCTTTCATGGGCAGTTTTCGCCTCTTAAGCATACATTTTTCAATCTCTAAAGCCTTGATTAACTCCTCTTTCGGTTCAGAGCAACAGAATCCGGTTCTTTGCATTTGGTTTCTGTTTTCTCGGCATCACTAATACTACACACATACATTTATCTGCGCATTCATACATTCACATGCAAAGTGCAAACTATGTGGGTATTTTCATTAGTTTGACAGATTCGTCTCGTTTTGCATATTTGCATTTGTTAATTCTGCAAGTTGTGTTTAGGTTGATGAATTCCGAGAAATTTTAATAATTGAATACCTTTCATGAACAAAAAATGTTATCCAAACTTTGGTCCCAAATTTCTAAGAAGACGACACATAGAGGAATAAACATAACCCGTTCATAAGGAAGGTACGCTAAGTTTCCTTCGATAGTCCGTCTAATTATTTGTCTATTGCTTTGAATGAAAATCAGCTTCTCGCTGTTACAAATATGGAACTTAAATGATTACCCCTTTTGGTTGTCAAGCTGTTATTTATCATTGCTGGCAATATAGGACGATTAACACATTTAAAGTCGCTACAACTTGATGTTTCCACAAAGACGTTAACCCAAAAGATTTTTAGCTTAAATTCATGAAAGGTATAAAGCTTGTTGTATTTGGCGTTAGCACTGAAGTTTTAAGCTCACAATCAATTTAATTCTTTATGAAATTGCTAAAGTACTAGGCGACAAATCCACCACCTAAGAATAACATGAAACGCTGATTACCAAAAGCCTTGTCGGACCTGGAACACCTACCAAATGTTTGTAAAGTGTAAGGATATGAAATGTGTTCTATTAAGCCGCAGTCTTTCGATAGCGCGAAAGTGGATTTACCACTATGACGTAATTTCTAAAATTGGGGTTGCTCTCGAGGCGTACGTTACCAACCTATACGTCCGACAAGGTGATTTTGTATAGTGGTTCTAAGGACGATAATATGAGCAGTTTAATTCAACCGTTCTAGCATTATCTTTTTCAAGGAAATGATATAGGTAGGGTACACTGATAATGTTGATTTTACTTTCCTAGTAGTATCGTCTTAAATTCTGACTTTTATGCACTAGATTGAGAACCTAAACAAGTATGATAAACGTACTACACAAAGCACTTGCTGCCATTGAAGAGGACGTCAACATTTGTCACTCTTAACAACTGCAGATTTCAGACAGCGAAAGACTTAGTCTATTTGGCAACCACGGTTAATTACGAAAACAATGCTAGCCTGGAGATCCAAAGTCTTCTCTCGACGAACAAAAATATAAACCATATACCTGAGCACTGGTTTCTTTAGGCTCATAATAGCTGGAAACGATTGCTGTTTCGAAGAGACGATTGCTGCTCTGGAAGTACATCGAATTAGTTAAGTACTCAGTGGGTATACGGCTCATGCCCCGGAGAAGAGACTTGAGGGGTGAAAGAAACGGTTGATCACCTGCTGCTGTAGCGGAATGAAATTTCTAGGAAATCCATTTTTAAAAGCACCTCGAAACTCATGTATATTAAGCATTTGGACCGATTCAAATATTTTAACTCAACAGTATGGGTAGAGACGGATGGGATCCGCACCGTGTGCAGGAATCCTATTGTGAGCAATTGCCAATTACAGGTTTATCTACAAGCTATGGCATCAAAATCGAGCTATCCATACTAACCATCCATCCACCAACGCGCTTAAGAGCACATTAAATGAAGAAAGAAAAATAAGGTAAAGGGGTAGTCGTTTGGATTTTATAACATGAATTGGATGAAATTAAAAAATTTTGCTGGTCAAAACGTTACGTTGGCAATTTGAGAACTCGATTCAAAGCCGAAGAAACTAGTTATGCATCAAACACGTCTTGGTATACTCACAATTCACCACATTAACTGCTTGTCAATCAAATGCCAGTCCGGCGAGAAGTATTGATTGATTTATTAATCAACCGAAAAACAATCCAACAGAACAGAAGCACGCAAAAGTACTTGACATATTTAAATATTTTCATGTTAAATTACTCAAGTGTTTAAGTAATGGGGAAAGATTGATTTCTTTTAAATCTGCTTTACATGTCTTTCGAACATTTTCTCTTAAGCAATTCCACTGCACAACATTAAAAATTGGAGTCCCACATATGAATGCCTAATGAAAATAATCAATAAAAGAGCTTTCAATGTTTTGGCTATTGGCATAATGGCGTAACGACAGAAATAACAATAATAACTCAAGCGTATGAGGTAAGACGTAGCATATGCTTGTAAGTTGAGACGAAACAAGCATAAAAAGATTGATCGTTTGAAAGAGGCAAAACAACAAACAGTGTGGGAGTATTGGCCACTCTAGCATCTGTTTAGTTGGTTTACAAAAAAGTTTTTGGATATTAAAATACAAACTTACGTCTGCGAAGTCATTTCAACGGAGAAAACGTGACTTCCGTTCGAATGGGACGAAGAAGTGATGGATTATAAATTGATTGACTTGTGGCTGGAAACACTTTTGGTACTTTGGTTGGCTGAGTTCGTTCTGCATACAGAAAACAGAGTTGGGTTTGGTTGATGTAAGTATATCAAGCTTTGATTGGGTATTGCGATCCTAGAAGATAATGGATTGAGAAACTGAAAGACTGATGAATGTTTTCGTTGGCCTACTTGTATATCGGTTAGCCTTTTATAAGCCACTCGTCGCAAAAATCGAAAACCGAAACTAATAACATCTAGAGAAAGTTTCGAGTCTGCCAGAATATCGCACTCGGGACTGCTAAGTAGCGCAATGAGGAACTGAAGTGGCAGTTCCTGCTCAGTTGTCACAAACTCAGATATCCAAGCAGCCAACTGCGCCGTTCTACTCAGGCAGTATATCAGAGAACTAGCACCTTAACAAGCAACCAACTAAACTGGGTCAAAGGGGATATAATGGTGCAGTGGTATTAGCGCATTTCCCTGATACCAGTCGCATACCCTTACTCATGCGCCACAACTTATCACCAAGGGCAATGCATGTAGAAGTTTACATCTTCTATATTCATTTTAGCATACTGTCTTTCATAACCAAGCAATTTCTTTTATCGATTTCCCCTGAGACACCTTGGCTCAACTAACTTCCTTTCACCTTTATACTTTGCCTTACTAACTTGCTTGTTCACTTAATCAATTTAGTTGCAACAGTCTTGCAAAACAAATAAAATAAATTAAAATAAAATAAAAATTCCACAGCAATACCCGCACGAGTAAGAAAGCAATAACAATTTGGCGCTTGTAAAAATGAGCGTTGCATGCAACTGAACGCACGTGTTCGACGCTAACTCAACTGGCGTCATTTAATTAAAACGCACGCGCCACTTATGAGTACTTAAACATGAAACAGAGAAGTGCAGAAGTTCAGAATTACTCCAAGATTTCAGCGATGACATTCTAGACCCATCCCAGCTACAAGTATTGAGAAATCATACTAAGATAAAGCGGTTTCAAACAATTTATTTGACAGGCTGATTTTGAGAAGTGTGCTGATATAAGCTTATTTCGAAACCGCAGTCCAAATAGCGTGAAACTCTAATATGCCATCGATAAAGTAAAGGTTTTGTAGTATTATACTCTAAAATAACTGGATAAGGATTGAAAGTGGATAAGGTTTGAGAGAGTGGGTTAGGAGTGGGAGTACAAGTGTGAATGGTAGGGGGAGATGGAGAGGTAGAGATACGTGGTAATTTAGGAAAAAGTGCAATAGATTAAAAAATCTAAAAATTTAGTTTACTGTGATAAAATAATAGGAGCATAACATATGTCGAGTCCTTTCAGATTCAAATGATTTAAGGGAAAACTTAAGCATTACCGTATGCATTGGTCGGATGTGAAACTGCTAAAGAAATATAATAAGCTCGCACACACCCAAAATTGTTTGAGTAAATTTCAAGCGAACCTTAAGAGCTCGAAATGAGCGCATATAGGACTCTTTCCTCCGAGTGTTTCCTTGCGTTATGACTTTATAAAACAATCCCAAACAGTCATAAAATGCACGTATTTGAGTGGTTTTTTCTCGATTAAGAAAACTAGTTTGATGGGGATATGAATGGTCATTTATAAAAGAGCTCTCAGTATTATGTATAAAATAATATTTTTTTACTGATACATTGTGCTGATTAAGAGCTCTCAACCCAGTTTATAACATAATCTTTTTTAAATGATATTTTGTATGCTCTTAAGCCAGAGCATAAACTATTCTCGGCAAACTATTTTTTCTTAATCTTTTTCTTTCCTTTGGTTGCAATTTCTTTTTATTTCCTCTTCTGTCTTATTCTTCTGTTTTTATAATATTTTTTCTTTTTTTCTAAATCTTTAATTTTTGCCTTTTTACTTGAAAATTCCATGTTCCTTTTTCTTATTGAAAAAAAATCAAAAAAATATATACCATACTTAAATCTATATAATAAAAGTAATATACGAGAAAAAACTCATATTAGAGTTCAGATTTAAGAACGCTTCGAAGCTGGTTAACTGGGAAGAACAAAAATCTGTAGAATAATTTTATATTTGAGGAAGATATGGACTGCTACAAGTATCTTTAATTTCGCTTAATTCCCAAAAAAAAGTTGCTTAGTGCTGTTATATCACAGAAGATCTAATGCGAATAGACAAAAAAATATTAAGTGGCACCTAAGAAATTCGTTATGGCAGTGTACTTCCACAATTAAAAACAAGTAAGGAAAGGGCTGTCTTCGACTGTGCCGAAGACTTTATACCTTTCGTGAATACGCATCACGGTTTTAAGTGTCCGATCCTTACTCACAATTAGTAAAAACTCTGCAAAACTGATAATTTAAAGATACATAGCTCAAACCCCATTTATCGAAACTTTCGATTGTATGGAAGCTATGCGGTGTGTTGCTCCGATCTTGCCAATTCCGACGAATGATTAATATCATGCAAAATGGCGGCTCCATAACAAATTTCATCAAGATATCTCAAAAACTGAGAGACTAGTTTGCGTACAAACAGACAGACGGACATGGCTTAATCGACTCAGCTCATCGCCCTGATCATTTCGGTATACTTATTGCTGGGTCTATCTCTTCTTCTTCTCATACATACAAACATCGGATCAAAGTTTATAATACCATTTCATATTCATGAATGGTATAAAAATATACTCATCGCGATCTCTGGTATTTATGTATGTATATGCACTCGGCCTCTAAGTATTGAATTGTACTGGTTGCCATTGACGCTGGCTGTTATTGTGGTTGGTTGTTGAGCCAAATTGCAGTGACGCCAGCAGTCAATTTAACAGCACTTTCCACCCCAACACGCACACACATTCACACACTCTCATCATTATGAGTTGTTGGTACCCGCAGCACATCGTCAACACACATGTTGACGAGACGTCGTTATAATAACAAGCAAGCAAGCAACAACAATAAAAACTACAACTATTGCTGCTGCTGCTGTTGTGCCGTTTGGCTGTTGCACATAATAAACAGTCATAAACGAGAATTTATTTTTATGCACTTTTAATAGACTCAACAAAAACAACAACAACAACGATAGAACGAATAGTGTACATTACTCGCTGTTCACTAATGCGTTGCTGAGATATGAATGTGTTGTTGTTGTTTGACTCAGTCAACCTTTCACACGTCTCAATCATAACACAGCTTAAGTGACAGCCAGCGGACATGCGAGGGTGTAGAAGGGCAACAAAGTGACGTTAGAGGTGGCAGCAGTGAGTCATTCAGTTGCATTATCATAATGGTTGAAAAGATTTCTGTACGTTTTTGTCATTTTGTTGAAGTCTGGATTTGGATTGTAAATTTTGTTTAGGATAGGCGCGTGACTTGTTAGCGACAGCTGAGTTGTGAAAATTTGCGTAAAGAAGGAATAAAATAAAATAATTTCAAGCGATGATTAGAAGTTATTTTATTCGGAACTCTTGTCCAAATTTACACCAGCTTCGGAACAAGTGACGATAGAAAAGTGTTCCTAACTTTCCACAAAATAGGCGAGGTTGAAAATCAAGCGCATGGAAAATTTCAATTTGATTTTGGTATCTGGTCATTCTTATTTTTTCTAATCCAATAGTCACATCATTTGTTATCTATCCATAGTGACCGGTCCCACATTTGTGCTTTAAAGAGAAAGTTTACAAAATCAGAGCTCTTGAATGCTTGTCATGATAGTCGCCGAGGAACGTCGCCTTATAGGGTTTAAAGCATTTTTTGTGATTGTTGGTATGCATATTCCGGATTCGTAGATTGCTTGGAAAATATTCGTGCTATCAGCAGCTCTTAATTGCGTTAAACACTGAAGCTGATCACTTCCACCAAATTATTTTATTGCTGGCGGGACCGAATTCTCCGTGGTACCCTCTATGGAATGGTTAGAATGGTGCAAGCAAGCCTTTTCGCTCGGATGCCCTGTTGCCTATTTGTAGGCTATTAGCCGATTTTTTTTCGTAAGCACTTAGCGACTTCTGAATAATATAACAAAATAAATTTTTATTTAATTTTAAATTTTCTTTAAAAGTTAAATGTGCACTTGTCGCTTTTAAGATAGTAACTTAAATTGAGAGCACTTATAGGTTTTCTTTTTGCTTTCAATTCAAATTTTGCATCGAAATCACGACTTTCAACTTTTTATAAAAATATTAATTTTGATTCTCTAAAACCGTTTCATATACTTTCGATCCCAGTAGCGACTAGTATTTCAGTTTCTATTTCGGTTCAGTCTCGGTTCCGACCTCGCCCTCGGTTTCAATTTCTGTCGATTTCAGTATAAGTACCGTCTTCGTTCTCAAATCCGGCTTCAACAACGCTGCGGGGCTTAGAATATGCCCGAGGTAGACATACCGGTCGTAAGAGGGGACTAATATGCACAAAGGTAATGACGTGCAACTCGATGGTTGATCTACGGATATGATGCCTCTCACCACTCATTACCCATCTTATCCTTCCTTAAGGAAGGAGGGGTGACATGACCTAGAAGGTTCCACTGGTCATACCAAATCGCTACGACGACAATCGGGCAGTACCCCAAGGGAGTACCGGAACGTACCGGATTCATATCCGGCCAAGACCTGTCAGTTCGACAGCACTCCCCAAAACCTTTGGGGACGGTTTTTGTCGTTACAACAACGACAACAGGTCGGCTTCCATCTAAATTCCGTCTTCGATTTCAATCACAGTTTTGGCTTGGCTTGGGGTTTCAGTTTCTTTTGCAATTCTTTTCCACCTTGGATTTCAATCTCAATTTCGCCTTAGTTTGGCTTTCTTTTTATTCAAAATAAATCGACTTCATTTACAATCTTACTTTGTATGAAGTAATGCATATATATTTAAGCTTTTTGGCTGGTCTCTTGAAATAAGAATTTTTTTTTAGCCTAAGAGTCCTCAAAAGAATATTTACAAAATCTTCTAGTACATTAAATTATTTGATATAAAATTTTGAAAGCTCCAAAAGCATATGCATAGTTAGAAAAATTATTATTTTCAACCTCCTGCTGCTAATGGGCATACGCATTAATTTTAACCTCTAACCCCAAGCACTTAACTGCTGATAATAACGGAAGCTTAACGTAAAAAATATATGCCAGCTGCATAGGAATACACTTGTAACATAGTTGGCAACATAGCCCAGAGAGAACAGCATGGACAGTTGTTGTAACAAAAAATTAATAAATTAACTTCCTCAGAACATAAATCATTCAGCTGCTTTGCGACTCTCATAACTGCCTAGCCTACCATACCACAGCGAACCAAGCAGATACTCGTATAACAGTTATACGAACAATTGACAACAACATACCTTCTACTACAACAACAACTGTAAATGCAAAGGAAACAAAAGCGTACAAAAAATATTTCGAAACCACTGCGAGAAATCCCACAGCATTTGCCCACAAAAATGCTTGCGGTAAAATGTGAAAAATTTCCTACAACTCACCACAGCTTAGTGCGCCTAAAAGCAGGCGAATATTAACAATTCAAACAAATCTACTAGTTGTAAATTACTTTAAAACTAGTATAAACGACATGAGCAACTAGACTGCTAGTATTTTTGACATCGGTATGTCCTACAAAATAAAAAGAGAAAAGAAAATAACCGATATACCGATTTTCTTACTTTGGGTAACCAAACCCTACTTTCTACTCCGAAATTTTACATTTTTTTTTTGGTACAGGTTAGGTTTTTTGAGACCTGTTTGAGATGGGTTGTGAAATTCGTGCTATAAAGTAGTATTTTTTCTAAGTAGTTTCGTGTTTCACTGCAACTATTATGCAACATGCAACTCAAACACACAGTGGCACGACAGTAGTTTAAGTATTCTCCATCATTTCTGCTCTGTACTGCTAGTAAGCCCATATGCCTTTTTGCTGGTCTTTCTTGCCTCTTGCTTTATACTCTTCGGTAGGTGTAACATCGTCTGCCTGAGTTCTTAATATGCTCATAATTTTTACTTTGCATAATTTAATATCCGCTTCCTGATTTAAAACAGGAACACACACAGACAGTCTCGTATGTAGCTGAAATAAATTTTTTTTTAAATTTATTCTTTTTCCTTTTTTGATTTATTTTTTGCTTAAAACATAGCAAAGATATATGCAAAACTCTGCCGCATGGATCCTGAAACCTCAGGAATATGAAGTTATTGCTTGCTACTCTATTTGTTTAGTTTACTTTAAAAGCGGTTCTTCCTCTTCTGCATCCTTGCGTCGTTTTTAGTTTCTCTCGTTCATACTCCTCTTATACGGCGTCACTTTTATTTATTTAGCAATAGATTTATGATACGCTTTGTTGAATTTATACTATCGTCAACGATATAACGATAATCTTAAACTGAAAGATATGTCTGTGAAATATTCTAAGATTTTGCAAATTCAGCAGAGTTATATCGTTCATAACATCACAAAGTAAACCCATTTTAACAAGCATCAGTTCCTTCCCCTTATCATTTTCATGACTTTTTTAAATTTCCACACGTTCCATTAATTACAAAACTTCCTTGTTGTAATAACCAAATAAATGACCGTAAAATACATTTAACAAGCCTCAAAATGGCTACTCGCCCATCATTAAACTTAGATGGTGAACTTAAGCAGAAATTTTACGACTGTTTACTTTTTTAAAATTCAGCTAATTACCTACAAATAATAAATAATAACGTGATTGAAAAAACGATTCAACCAAATAAAGGTAAACGTGAATGTAACAAATATGGGGAGAGTGTCATGCACATGTCATTTCGTTCGACGTTATACTTAAAATGTCTCAACAAAAAAAAAAGCAATCACCAAATATAACTAAAAAGGAGGCTAATGCTGGACGCCGTTTAACTTTATTACTATTTTTGTTCAAAACATGTTTTGAATAATTGACCAATCTTACAGTGCAAGGAATCGAATTTTTAATTAAACGTACAATTTTATCAGCACGTTTTCAATATTTCGGTGGCAGCACCCGCCATGGTTTTTATTTTGGTAGTGTCATATTTGTTTGTTGTTGCTTTTAAAATTTTGGGTTTTGGCTAAGCTGTCAGTGAAGCGTCAAAAATTTAAGTTGGCGGTACCAGCATGAACAGATCGACATAGATGTAGCTTAAAGTAAAACGTTAAATTATTGGTTGGGTAACCAGTAAAACACTCCGAAAGTTAAGGCGAGTGTAGGCGAAGTCATAGTCGATACAATATTGTGACCATCTTCATATTACTACAGAGAACTTCTAATGTGCTGCCACCTGTTCAAATTAAGTATTAATTAGTATCTACACATAGAATACATTTTTATTAAAAGTGAGTGCAAACTATACTCTACGCCGTTATTTCCGTATAGAAAATTTCCAAATGCGTCCCATTTCCCCATACAAATCGCATTTCCCAAATGACTGATTTCATCGAATTTGCTCGCATTTGGGCCTCAACAACATAACATTTTTGTGGAAGGCATTACGTTTGAAGTTTCGCCTTAAGGAAATGTCAAACAAAATGCAAATGAGCTAATGTAGATGGGTTTGAAATGACTCATTTGAATTTTCCAAATGCAGTGCAGTGTAAGTGTAGTATTACGGTCTCATCTAAATTTGTAGATTTCGGAAAATAGGTTCCGCTGCTGTTTCTTTATTTTACTTTCATTTTCTTTCTTTATACATAACTAATACAGTCCTAATTTTCCGTTTCTTTAATTTTTCTGTTTTTAGTTTAATTTTATTTTATTTGTCTTCATTAAAGTTAATTTTTTAATCTTTTTTTATTTTATATAATTTTATTCCATATTTTTTTTATAATATTTTATTTTTTTCATTTTATTTTATTTTATTTTATTTTGTTTTATTTTATTTTATTTTATTTTATTTTATTTTATTTTGTTTTATTTTATTTTATTTCATTTTATTTTCTTTTACATTATTTTATTTTATTTAATTTTTTTTTTATTTGAAGAAATTTTTTTTTTTTTATTATTTTTTTTTTTTTGTTTTATTTTATTTTTTTTCTTTATTTTATTTTGTTTTATTTTATATTATTTTATTTTATTTTATTTTATTTTATTTTATTTTATTTTATTTTATTTTATTTTATTTTATTTTATTTTGTTTTATTTTATTTTATTTTAGTTTATTGGCAGGGGTAATTCTTCGCCGGATTTCACGCAATTACACAATATAAAAAAAATTTAATTATTTTACACCATGTTGCGCTGTCAGTCATGTTCACTGTAATAAGATTACTCATTAAAAACCTTTACTTGGACATGGACATTAACAATGTGCTGCTCGAACGCCAACTAAAACAGCAATAACAATAAAGGCCAATATTCGCCCAAAACACTCACAATTTTTTTGTACCGAAATTTTATTGCCGATTTCTTATCGCATATATTCGATTGACTTCAATATGATTGCTTGTAATTGATGTAAAGATTGTACTTTTGTGTTGGCACTGTCATTGTTTGCGCAGTTTTTTTTTTAGTTTTATAACTTTTACGCGCAATAAATTTATAATTTAATTGGGTAGTTAATATACACAAAAACTCTTTATTGTCTTTTTATTGAAATACTTCTTTGTTTTGAATTTTTAAAAATGTGTAACATTATTTTTACATTAAGGCAGTGGCACCCACGATTCGGACGCTTCTAGTACTAAGTCGTGTCTATCTTTGTGCTCTTAGGCCCGGTTTTTCAGTACAAGTTTAACTCAATTTGTCAGTTAAACTAAGCTTAAACTTGTTGCGCAGTTTTTCAGTCAACTTTAAACGAAGTTTAAACGTAGTTTAAGCGGTCAATTCGGCAGGGTTAAACTCTAGTTAACCTGTCAGCTGTTTTGCATATTTGATGGTTTTGGTTGTGAAACAATAAGCTGAACGCAATTAAGAAAGGACGATATTTTTATATTTAATTAAATACTGGATATATCATCTGACGAAAGTGATTATAGTGATGCAGAAATTGGCGAAATGCTAACTATTACAATACTGAGGAGAAGCAATGGCGTTGAATATGTATACAAATATTATCTGTTGCGGTATCTAGATAAAGAAAAAACCAATGTTGCCGTATAAAAAGCAAATATTAAAAGCGGCCTTAAACCGACACTGAAAAACCGCTCTGCAGTTTAACTGGAGTTTAAATTTATGCCGAGTTTAAGCAAACTTAGTTTAAACTGAGCTTAACCAAGGACTGAAAAACCGGGCCTTAGTCAAACTTCTCAGCTTGACAAATAAATAACAACCTAATGTGCTTATGTTTAATTCAATATATCTTTGTTTATATTTTATAGAAATTTCTTTGTCACTTATGAAGCAACCGGTTTTTAATCAAATCTTAATTTTTGTCATTCGCTTACCGTTTATTATGTTTTTTCCATATTCATTGTTGTTATTTATTGCTTTACGTTTCATTCGATATTTTATGGGGTTAAGTTATTTGCTAACACCTTTTGGTAGCGTCTAGAAATGGCAAATAAACCCACATGTATAGCTTTTCAAATTTATTTTCATGTTTCAAACTAGCAATTGTATGCTTAATATAACTTTATAGCTTTATATGTTGACACAAATTAGCGTTGTCGCGTTTTCGACGTAAAATTTATGGAGATATAAACATACAATTTTTTTTTTTAATTTTTCGTCACCACTAAGGCCCGGTTTTTCAGTCCTTGGTTAAGCTCAGTTTAAACTAAGTTTGCTTAAACTCGGCATAAATTTAAACTCCAGTTAAACTGCAGAGCGGTTTTTCAGTGTGAGTTTAAGGCCGCTTTTAATATTTGCTTTTTATACGGCAACATTGGTTTTTTCTTTATCTAGATACGGCAACAGATAATATTCGTATACATATTCAACGCCATTGCTTCTCCTCAGTATTGTAATAGTTAGCATTTCGCCAATTTCTGCATCACTATAATCACTTTCGTCAGATGATATATCCAGTATTTAATTAAATATGAAAATATCGTCCTTTCTTAATTGCGTTCAGCTTATTGTTTCACAACCAAAAGCATCAAATATGCAAAACAGCTGACAGGTTAACTAGAGGTTAACCCTGCCGAATTGACCGCTTAAACTACGTTTAAACTTCGTTTAAAGTTGACTGAAAAACTGCGTAACAAGTTTAAGCTTAGTTTAACTGACAAATTGAGTTAAACTTGTACTGAAAAACCGGGCCTAAGT
Organism: Merzomyia westermanni; assembly: GCA_949987695.1. Lineage (NCBI taxonomy): Eukaryota > Metazoa > Arthropoda > Insecta > Diptera > Tephritidae > Merzomyia > Merzomyia westermanni. Next base: position 143,367,574 of record OX465291.1, on the reverse strand, counting down.
GTTAGTGGCACATAATCATTTATTAACCCTAGAAAGCTAACCTTCGCTCACTCCCTATAAAACCTAACCATTCGTCGATTCGACGAACATTATTTAAAATACTTAGTTCTAATATAGTTATTTAATTTTTCGTTTAATTTTTTGTATGTGTACCAGTTTTTAATCCTCAAAATAAATGATTTTTTTATTATTTTGGAACAATTCAGATATATTTTTTTAGTCAAAAGCAGTCTTAAAAAGAGAAAGAAAATTTTCAATAGCGTATTCGTCGAAACGTCGAAGTTTACATGTCTAGGGTTAAAGACTTTCATGGTCAGTTAACGAAAATGAGCTTTGAATTAATTAAGTGCTATTAGAAGAAAAATAGTGAGATCATTAAACATACAAAACTGCAAATAAAGTAGCTATTTAGTATAAATTTTCATTAATAATAATAATACTAACTGTTATTATAAATTAACATAATCTGCTGAATTCACAAAATTCTTTCTACTTATATTTTCAGAGAAACATGACAGGATCATATCATTCGTAGATTACTTAGGTGAGTACGGTTACATTTTATTTGTTCTGTTCGAGCTTTCGCTTTTATCAATTACTTTTGGGAATTCCTGTTTCTTTACGTATCACACAAAGTACATCACGTTCTTTAGCTATATCTAGACACGATCTAAACTTGCGGTGCATTCGAAAACTGAACATAGCTGCGTGGAACTCCTCAAAGGTTATATAAAAATTTGAAACGAAGCTCTTGTTATATGTAAAAGATATGAATTATACAACTTATTGAGTTACACAGAGATCGGGTTTCATATTTTGTTACCATTTTATTGGATAATTTTCCTGTTTGTACTTCTATATACAAAACAAAGAACATATAAATTAAACCTTTTCCTCGAATTTCAATTAACTTCCCAATAAGACGAGGCTTGAAACTTTGAACATATTTAAAACCTAATATTGGTGCACCGCTAATTGGCGGAAATCGCGGAATTTTAAAAATTGGGTCGAAATTTTGGATTTTGAGAACAAATTTTAAGGAACTTCGCTTTAAGGTAGAGGCTTGAAACTTTATACTTAACTTATTATTTTTTAGGTATGTAACATCTATTTCAAAAATAAAATAATTAAAACATAAAACGTGACATTTAGAAACAAATGTAATCTTGTTCTCGAATCATGGTTAACTTCGCGGTGATCTAGAGATCTTAAAGTAAGAAGGTAGTTCAGAACTCAGAAGCTCTGCTATCGATATTTCAGCAACTTTCCGATGAGCTAGAGACTTGAAACATGGTAAACAATTCAGAGCCTGGTAGCAATGCAGCAAGTTATGAAAACATTTTCGCCAGGTGGAGCACATATCGAAATATTTAGAAAACTTGTAGGAAGTGGGGAATTGAAAGATAAACTTTCTTGTAAGCTAGACACTCAAAAGTTGGATTACAGTTCAGAACGATAGCGCAATGATCGAAATATTTAGCAAATTCATGCAAACCGCGTGGAGTTCTTAGATAGACTTTTAAGTAACTTCTCGATGACTTGGACTATATAAATATATATATATATATGGTGAGAAATGCAGGCTTTGTTTAAGGACAAATTTAAAAATAATTTTTTTTGAACATATTATTCCTTTTTCGGCTCGTATTTATCGATCATTGTTAGATTATTTCACAAAAAATCGATGTTCACAATTAACAAAATTCTGCCTCAAAGCCGGCTATCAGGGGAATTCACAATTGAGTACTTTGAGATCTCGAATATAAGCAAACCTACACAACTTTATGGAAAACCACTTTTGTTGAATTTTTCTATTGAATTTTTTTTTTGGAATTAATTAAATTATCATGAAAACGTTGAAAAAGGGTTAAAGATAATTAAGCGACAAAAATCCATATCTAATTATAAACGAAATATCACTACACATTTTTTCGAAATTGAGGGGCAAACACACTAGCTAATGCGAGCTCACAAGCAAAGGCGTACTGTGATAAATTTCAGTTAGGCCCGGTTTTTCAGTACAAGTTTAACTCAATTTGTCAGTTAAACTAAGCTTAAACTTGTTACGCAGTTTTACAGTCAACTTTAAACGAAGTTTAAACGTAGTTTAAGCGGTCAATTCGGCAGGGTTAAACTCTAGTTAACCTGTCAGCTGTTTTGCATATTTGATGCTTTTGGTTGTGAAACAATAAGCTGAACGCAATTAAGAAAGGACGATATTTTTATATTTAATTAAATACTGGATATATCATCTGACGAAAGTGATTATAGTGATGCAGAAATTGGCGAAATGCTAACTATTACAATACTGAGGAGAAGCTATCGCGTTGAATATGTATACAAATATTATCTGTTGCCGTATCTAGATAAAGAAAAAACCAATGTTGCCGTATAAAAAGCAAATATTAAAAGCGGCCTTAAACTCACACTGAAAAACCGCTCTGTAGTTTAACTGGAGTTTAAATTTATGCCGAGTTTAAGCAAACTTAGTTTAAACTGAGCTTAACCAAGGACTGAAAAACCGGGCCTTAAATTGCTCACTATACCGTCTCTGTTATTTTTATTTAATGATAACTATCTTATAACTTTAAACGAGTTATTCTTGTATATTTGTATATCCAATACTATCTCAGAAACGACTTAACCGATTTGGAAGAAATTTGGTATATGGGTAGTATCCTTTGTTCTAAGATTTTCTATTTTGCTGTTGCCACTAGGGGTGGTTCACAGGGTTGCCACCTATATCAATTTTTTTTTAAATGTTAAGATATATATGGGAATATGGGTATCAAATGAAAGGTATTTTAGGCCGTATACCAACGAAAGTATTTTCGAGTAGGGTTGCCACCTGACCGCATTTTATTTATTCCTTCAGATATCGACCACTATCTCGGGAACGGCTAAACCGATTTCGATGAAATTTGGTAGATGGATAGTATGCTTCCTTCTAAGATTTTCTACTTGGATGTTGCCGCTAAAGGAAACTTAGAGGGTTGCCACCTTTCCGATTTTTTTTTAAATATTAAGCAATTTATGGCAATATGGGTATCAAACGGAAGATATTTGAGGCCGTATACCAACCAGAATATTTTTAAGTAGGATTACCACCTAGGGTTGCCACCGAGCAAGACTCGGTCACCCAGGTACTTATAATTTTATGCAAGTAGGTAACAGAAATACTTAGTTGGCATCTAAAACTTTGAGCTATTGTAGGGTTAGCATTTTGGTAAAAATATTTAAGAAAAGACATGTAGTGATCGAAATATTAAATAATAAGCAGGTTTACCGCACAGTACGTGTAATATTTTTTATGTCTCCTACAATCATACTTAGGAGGAGTTGCGTTCATTAGCTTGCGGGTAGAATTTTACCTTAGCTGGGATATTCAACGAAAGTCAGTCGCGCCACTCAGACAACAACAAATTATTACAAAATCCTTTCAAGGTTAAATCTAAATTGAAACAACACTGAAATAATTCCCTTCATTACAATTCTCATCAAGTTTTATTGTACACAAATAATATAAAAAGCCTACTTTTATAGCCACAGAATGTTGTAGAAAATATTAAAATTAAAGTTGGTCTCGTAAACTACACATAAATCAAAATTGGCGCCCAAGGCAAAGCGCCGAACTAAAAGCTTTAAATAGTGAATGTCTGCGATAGGGCGCGTCACAGTAAAACACCAGCTATTTTCAATTTAGTATTATCTTCAGGGAACCATTTACAGAAGGCGCTTTATGAGCAGCGAAAGCTGGTGTAGCAACAGTGGCAGCTAATAAAAGCGTCTCATCACCACCAGCGCGCTCGACCCACAAATCAAACGGCATTAAAACGTGCCACATTTTATTGCCTCACCAAATATACGTTGTGCGACTACACAAACACATTGAATGGCGACATTGACATTTTATTTGTTTAAATTATTTGTATATAGCAATAAATAGGTTAAAGTTGAATGTGAACTATGCATTATGAAAGCAAGAAAATACAAATTTAAAATCATAGCAAATTAATTGATTTTGATTTCTTTTAACTGTGGTCAAGTGTATGTGTATCCAGAGACATTATTCCAAAAGTACAGTTTATAAATTAAATGCTGATTTTCGAACAGAGTCGAAAATAAGAACACTTCCACCACTAACTACCACAACAGAGATAGCGACGACTACACGCATGCATGTAAACACGAGAAAAAGAGATAGCACGAGTGTTTATGGCCTTTCGAGAACACGAAAAGCGAACAAGCTAGAAATTTCTAGGTCAGGAAGGACCAGTTTATTCTCAAGTGTTGTACAGTGAACTGATTGTATAGTTACCTAAGTCGTGAATTTGTATTGCGGTTATTACTAGTAAATAAAACTAACTATTTGTATGTTTATTCGATTTTATGGCGATCGAAAACAGAAGGAAATAATCGAGGATTCATCGAATTCGTCCAAATATTGTTTATGTCATTCCTTGACTTAAAGTATTACTACGGATGGAGAGTACAATACGATTGTAGATAAATACCCAGTTTCTTTAATAATCAAGTTATTTAGATTATAATTAATCAAAATGTGATTAATCGGAAAATTGACCGATTTGTTTAATCGGCCTTGATTATTCACGAATAAATTATCTCGTCAAAAACCGATTAAGCAATTAATCCCACATCTCTAAGTTGCCTACATTAATTTCAAACATTCGTTTCAAACTTTCAACCAGCTGAAAACTAAATATGAGCTTACAATTATCGAATGTATGTATGTACATTATCCTCCCACTCAAATCTTATCGAAAATATCATGTCAGCACACTAAGACAAAATCTTGTTTCAGAGCAGAATGTACCTTGAATAGTATTTAAGTATGTACGGCGGAGGCACTTCAATAAATTTTCCGGTTGATATTTTTTCAAACTCTTTGCCGTACCAATTTACACAAATTAATGTTGATGTTTTTTTTTTTTTTTTTTTTTTTTTTTTGACATTCACATCTTTCTGACGACCACATAAAATACTCAATTTCATTAGAGAAATTAAACGTAGCTCAAGCATAAAATGAACAACTTAACACCCGCTTAAGTTTTCCACTTTTTTAAGTTTTGCTTTTTCTCTCTTCTATCTTAGCACCAACAAGCAGAGCATATTTGCATTGTCTTCAGCATGCTAAAGTTCCTATGTATGTGTGAATATTGCATGCAACAGTGCACATTTCTCTTTCTCTGTTTGCTCAAACATTTTCCTTTACTGGCTTTCAATTTTTTTGCATTGATTGCGTTCCATTACTTTTCTAGATGTTCCCAAATTTATGAATTTCGTAGTTTATTGAATTTAAGAGTTTTACCAAACCTTCTAGCGTATGTTTACTATTTCCTATTGATTAAACATCCCAAAATCGCTTCAGATCAGGATGTACCCTAAATAGGTATCGGTATGGCCCTTATAACTAATCTGAGAATTTGAGAAAAAATTCTGGGACCACATACAGCTTGGCAGCTGATTCGATGACACCACGATACATCCTCCCGCTGTACAAAATATTGGAGAATCCTCAGGAAAAGAGAAACAAGCAACATCTTTTTTGATCATCATTTAAAAACAGATTTGGATAGCTCAGATAGGAGCCTATATGCTGATATGTCTTTATGCGAGATTCGATGACTTTTTTGATATGGATTCATTGTTGTAGCTCTGAAATTGGAAAAACACTCTTAGATCCCGACTTTGAGATATAAAAACATTATTGCTGACTATAGTGTTTAAAGAAGAAACGTTAAAAGACATGAGTTCTCTGGTTTTAGGCCACAATATTTGCAACACCGTGGGTCGAGGCTTTAACTTTGCTACAGCGGTATTGTTGGTGTCTGCCCGAAGGTTAAATGATTAAAGGCAGTCCTTTTGCGAAATTAATTCACCTTATCCCTGCACTAGCTCGACTAAGACCAGAACATACTTACTGCCTGATAAATACGTACTGTTGCGAGTAATCAGACCAGACTCGAAAGTTCGTCGGTTTTAAAGAAGCTACTTCAGCTGCAAAAGGAGTGGTACCAGAAGGTAGGAAGGTTAGTACGGCAGCATGCCTGATGTGTATCCGACAAGTTAGCTTCCACGACCGTAAAACTCCGCTAAACTTACGGGGAACTGGCCTGACTAAAAATTTATGGAAAACTGGTTCAAGAAACCACACTAAATTAGAAAACAGAATAATTCTCACTCATTCGATTAAATTTTTGTAATTTTCTTTAATCGCTTCGTAATGGGTAAAACAACAAACGAACGCAGCAAGCAACTTTTTAGCAAAGTTTAGTGAATATTCAACACTACTTCGCATTTCCTTGCAGATTTTCCAATTACCATAACGAAAATAACTAAGCTCCATAGTTTAATGCCACACTATCAACATCCAAGCACCAACAATTTAGCACTCGCACCTCTCATCTACGCTTCATTTATGCTGGCGCTTTTTTCCTCCAATCGTTTTTCTTTTCTTTCACAATTTTTTCTAATTGTCGCATGAAATTTAAGCTGATAGGCTTAACGTGCCACGTTGAATGTAATTAATGGTTTGTATGCGGAGATATGGTAAATTGTGTGAGAGCTTGGGTGCAGTGTAGTCACCGTTTTACTAGCTAGCCAGCCAGACATTTCCTGCAGCCCAACTTCATTTCATCCAAAATAAGTAGGTCGAAGTGTGAATGAGAAACTGCTAGCGCCGAAAATATAGGCGGGTTAGCCGACACTGTTGAAGGGTCATGAGCTGAGATTTTAATGAAGCTATTACGTTATATTTTTTTACTATTTATTTTCGCGTGAAGTTTTTTGCAAGTGTAAAGTTTGTCGCAGACACTTTTAATCTTTTTAAAATGCATTTATGAAATATGGGAAATATTTACTTATTACTTTTTTAGAGTGTCGGCTTGTGCGAGATTGCAATTTAGCATGCATTTGGTGTGGCATGGCAAGTGCTTACTGCAGTGCCAAAAACAATGTTGTGTTACATTTGTTTGTACAAGAGAGATGGCCCAGTATGCATAAATCCCACTTTTTTTCGATGTTTGAGAAATGTCAAAATTTTTTAAGTAATTTCCGATATGTTTCTCCACTTGGGGTTGAACATTTTTTCTTTTTGAAAGTTTGATTACAGTTTCAAACCCATTTGAGTTTATTTCGAAAGTGCTTTTAAAATTTTTACACATGGCAACACTCGTATTTTCTGTCATACTGACATCAGAAATTAATTAAAACACGTGAGCGAACGACAAATTGCCAAAATATTTGTCAAAACATTATAAAAAGAAAAGAAATAAAAATAATTTAATATTTAATATAGATAATATGATATTATGTTTATTTTATTTTGCATTGTGTTTTAATAATTATTAAAATACCTAACAAAAGGGTAAAATGTGGAGTTTGATTTCAGTAAGAAAATATTGATTGAATTTAAGTCGGAAACCAATATATTTTCAAGTGGACAAACAGGAAAATTTTCATATCAAAAATGCTCCATTTTGCTGAAGAATGGACTGTATCTAGAGTTAAAAATAAATGTTGGAAATTCAAAAACGAATTTGAGCTCAAATGTATTTAAAACAAAAATGCTTATTAGGGGCGTCAGCTGCTTGCAACATCCCATTTCACTGCACCTTGGACTACTTTTTGCTCTGCTGAACTTTGGAGAAGATACGATTTTATATACTAGGTTTTCCATCCGATGATAGTGGGGATTTAGCACAAACTACTGCCGCCTAATTGTCTGCTGTAGTAATCTCATCTGCGCTGTCCACATCGTAGATTAGGCGGAGTGGGCTTAATCGTTGATAACGACACTCTAGGCGGTGCTGTGGATCCAGAAAGTAATTTTTTTGAAGCAGAACTTATCAGAATTGGCACCTGAGGCCACTATTGAACGATCGATGTTATAAACTATGATGGGGTATCGATCTTCGATATGCACAAGGAAAAATTAAAACTTTCTTAATTTAGATGTGGGTTTTCTGAATTTCTGTGATGCTAGGGGCTAGACTGCCGAAGCGTTTCTTCGCCTTTTTAAATAAGTTATATAATTCGATTGTATTCGATTAGAGGTCAAATTATTTATTGAACATATGCAGTTGAATATAAAGGTTAACAGCAAAATTATTGTAAAAGCTTTTGTGATGGAATTTCAGCCACTGTACGAACTCTAGTATAACTAACGACATATCACAAATACGCATTAGATACTTTAATTTATTAGGCAATAAAACTTTATAAGCTCTTTTTGTCGTTAAACACCCTACCTCAAAACTTTTTTGGTAAGTTCGCACAGTTCTTTGTACACTCGGCGGGAGATCCATAAAATCGCAGTCAACCATTTAACTTACATCTGTAAGTTTATGCCAGGGCAAATAACAAGGACTACCGAAATTCCGGTATTGTTGAGATATTTCGTGCTTGCACGCCCTAGAAAATACATACCCATAAAAACTTAATACCACAATTGCAAATTTCCAAAGCAAAAATGCGTCATGCGACTCTTATACACACACGCCAAAAAACAAAAAAAAAAACAAAAAAAAAACTTTGTGTCCCAAAAAATCTCTTTGTTCATACCAGAACTAGGAAAAAATGTAAATCAAACACACATGCTACTTGGATAGCCTCAGGCGACAATACCAAAGTGGATTAAATGCCAGCTGAGATAGTGAAACAGTATGATAAGCGTTTAAATATGGAAAAAAGTGAACAAGTAAAATTATCCACAAGTAAGGACAAGGCTGCCTATGTCTACGCTGTAAATTGTATGCCTGTAAGGACTATGCAAAAATGTGGTGACTTACATAATTACTCCCTTAATCAGCGTAATAGAGTTGCAGCAGCCCAAAGAAAACTAACTTGACAGAAAACTAGATACCGTTAAAGTTAGTGTTACGAGTTCTATATAACAAGGACCTCCTATCTTTGTGAGTTTTTCAAAAACTCTTGTTTGGCTTATACTTATAAAATAACCTGCAAAATAGATATGTACGCAGTAATTTTCTCAGAATATCTTAAGTGATTAGTATGGAATGAAGGAAGTATGATAATAAAGAAAGTGATAAAATATGGAAACCCCTCTGTTGGGAAATGTTACATCGTGGAGACTGGTTGTTCGACCCGTATACTTAAAATATGGCGTCAAAGTAGGCAATCGCTATGAGGATGCCATATAATTGGAAGCGATCGTTCGTATTTTCTAGTTTATCATTGAGCATGGCTGCGCATCTGTGATATATTGCCCAGCGTACCATTACACCCCATTACATTATTATACGTATTGGTTGTTTTTTATTCGTCATTTCGATGTCAGATAAATTTATTTATGTTTGCCTAAAAAAACGTTTGAATTGAAAACAGAAAAAAATATAAATAATCAAGCAGAAGAAATTATAAAAAAATAATTTTCTCATTTCATTCATAAGTCGTTAAATGCTTACGAAAAAAATTGCTTAATATATAGCTAACGACACAGGGTAAATGAATATATTACAAAATAAGAAACAGTAAGCTCAGTTTATATATGAACACAAGCAATTTCGTGGGATAGGGCATGTCACAGGCCATTAAACGCATTACAAACTGAAGCGCGTGTTGTGTATTAAAATGATTAAAATGTAACTTTGTGAGACGATTTATATCGTTAAGCCAAAAACAGCAAGGTCACCAAAAGATTTACATAAATCTTAGTGGGTGTGTAAAATAGCGAATATCAAGGAATCGCATGTGTGGTTAAAGGTTAAGGGCTGTGCATAAAAATGAAAGGAAAATGAATAAATGGAAAATTAAATAAATTAAATGATTGCGTAAACAAAGCTTAGATTGGCGTATTTGGGTTGATGTATTTAACAGTTATACTCGTACAACTGAAATGAAATCATGCTAAGGATAAATGGTTAAGAAAGTTTTTCAGAGGCTTTAAACAAACTTAAATATTGGCTTTAATTATTCGACTAGCTTTGTGAATACAATTTGTTTGTTGGACTTCGTAAATGTTAAGTAAAAACTAACGCAGTGCTGGATACTAAAATTTCGAAGGTTATTAATTTGACGGCAGCTTATATATGTTAAATTTACTGGACGATTTTGAGCATCTACGTTACCCAATTTGCATAATTCCATCTTTTTTCGATGTTTGAGAAATGCTCAAATTTTCAAAGTGATTTCCAACATGTTTCTCCAGGTTTGAGAACCATCGCGGCTCATTTTTAAAGTACACATGCAATTTTAACAGATGGCAGTACCCGTATTTTCTGTCACATCTGACATTAAAAATTAAGAAAAATGCGTGAGCGAACGAAAAATTTCCAACATGTTTGGCAAAAAATTCAAAAACGGAAAGAAATAAAAAGATATATATTTATGTGACAAAAGGTAATATTGATAATATTATAGTATGTTTATTTTACTGTGCATTGTGTTTGAATAATTAGTGAAATGCCTAAAAAAAAAAGTAAAATATGACGTTTGATTTCCGTTGGAAAAAATTTATGGAATTCAAGTCGTAGTCCGATATTTTTTTAAAGTGGAGAAGTAAGAATATTCTCATACCAAAAATGTTCAGTTCTGCTGCAGAATGGACTGTTTGTCCGATTGATCTCAAAGTAAAAACCAATGTTGGATATTGGAAAACGGATTTGATCTTAAATGACATTCAAATGTATGTCCAACAACAAAAAGTACAATTATACTACAATACCTTTATAGCAATGAAAGTTATTGCTATAAAACTTGCAAAACTAAAGCTGCCCGCGATCTGATAGATAAACTCAAGGACGAATAGGTGGATTAATTTCGGCAGTAACTACAATGTTTTTTTCAGTTGCGGGTAATTGTATCAGTAGGGAGTAGGAAATCTATAGCGACTACCTTTTTTCATGCAACTTAACCTTAAAAACCTTAAAATAAATAAAATAGAATAATATACTAAATGTAAACAAAATGATGATGTGTTGCACTTAAACTACTTAATTCTAGATTGCACTTATTTCTATTCTATTGTATAAGTATATGGACTTATACATGCATGCATGCTTGTATGTTATATGAAGTGGCATCTGCTTGAATGACCCAGTTTTTCTTGCGATTTTAATTTAATCTGCAACACAATATATAAAGTAGACCTATATTACTTACAAACATACATACATACATATATAAACAGAATGTAAATATTTATGCATTTTGCTTTGTCTATAAATATGTATATCAGCAATTTTGCATTTAATAAACAATAAGTAATTAATGCGGTCAACACATTAACCCATTGTCTCAAGGTGGCTGCATATATGCTTTGCAGTAAACAGCCGAACTAGTCAGGAAATGCTTTAGTTCATTAACTAGAATTTGGTGGGATTACTCAAAATAGTTCATGTTAAAAAATATTGATTAAGGCCTAAAAATTATTACAGTGGCGGTTATGCATATGGTACACCTGACATGGCTCGTCACCGAACTAGCACTTACCTATAACCTGTTTATGATTGTGTGTACAGATTTATAAGACGCTTAAAGTAAATTTTTATTAAAAAAAATATTACAATTCAAATTTTAATATATAAAATCACTTTTCAAATTATCAACTAGTTGGGCTATCAGTATAAAACTAGTAGCTTTGACTGCAGGATGGCTGCCTACAACATGTAAGTTGGTCTACTCTTTGTTTCTACTCGTAGAAGTTGGAAATGTTGTTATTTAATTTTTTTAACACGTATTTTCTCCCATTCTTGAATGCACCTAATAAAGTTAACATTAATTGGAGCATAACCTCCTCGAAAAATCCTTCATTCTTCATTAGTGCTAGTTCAAAACAAAAAGAAGGGCCAAGGCATACTTCACCTATTTTCGCCAGCTCAGTTGATCTTGCTCCGCTGCTAAAATCGGGCGTGGATATAAAAAAAAATTACTTACTTTCAGCTTCAAATCCTTTATACTCTCTAGATAGAACTGGGGCGTGGAACTTATCTTTAACAGTGTATTTGTGCACTGGCTGAAGGATGGATGGAAGATGTATGTCTAGACAGTGATTTCTATCAGGAGTTCAATAGAAGCTAAATATTTAAGTTGCCCGATTATTTTAGTGTGTTTCTATATTATTAAGGATACGATGGATGGGATAATATCTAGTGCCATTTAGGTTATAGAAGTCACTATTCCGATCCCCAAAGTGTATTGAACCTGCTGAGATTAACATTGGTATAGTGGAGTTTGGTACGCCTGATCTTACTACCGATCACCTCGAACTGTTTTAGCATAAGTAGTATCTGCGTGGAGGACTGTAGGAAGTTCATTTTTTCGCTGAGCAATTCTGGTGTGGTCCTGAATGATGTGCATGAAGTCATCTCAGCAAAAGCTAGGCAGATATTATCTGTTGTAGGGTAGAGAGATGCTTTTGTCAAACATTGGATGGCTGGCCACTTCATAATAGGTGTTCAGTGCTAATCAACGTATTAGAAATCTTTTAATTTTATAGCTGATTATAGGTGAAATCAATAAGTCACTTCATGCTTAGTTGTTAAGTGTGGCTGGGATAAGCTACGGTTTCTTCGATCTCCGGAAGACTTATGCAAGCTCGAGGTAAGTCCTATCGGGAATGAGTTTGTCTTCCAGTTCTAAGAGAGTCTGTCATTTCGAATTTGCGTCCTTTCCGAGACAGGAACTTGATGAATACATCATGGTGTGCTAATCGTTACAAACTCCCGCAGGGCTATATTTTGCTTCCATTCTATGAAACAAGCAGATGGCTGCATCCTTTAAGTTTGTATCTATTTATTGGAGGTATTCCGGCCTAAGTAGTCACCATCAGTTCGCAAAAAATCTATTGCGAAGTTTTCAGTAATAAATCAACAAAACCTCCGTACCCCACGTCCCAGTGTATGGTTTTCTCCAACGACAAACACGTGCCTGTTTCACTTACCAAATACAAAGATGCTCTAGCACTAATTTAGATGAAGTCCGTCTATTATTACAGTTGTAGATCAGAGGAACTCTTCATATCAAAAGCATATAAGCCGCTTGTGAACGTCCTTATCTAAGGCTTCCAAGCCACTTACTCCAAAAAAAGTTAGCTGCTTGACTCCACCATACAATTGTACTTTAATAACCAGCATTATATAACTTAATCATTACTTCGGCTGCTGGTTAATCTGCTAGAAACGATCGCCAAAGTCTTGTCAAGTAATAATATGCATTTATTTTGCTTGCCAATATGCATTTAGCGATTCCAAGCAAAAGCGTTGTGCACAAGCCAGAGTTAATCAAGCGAGCTCTTCTCCATATTATTCTTCATTGTTGTCTTTCCTTTTGCATAGTAGATATTTATTGTGTTGTACATTGCATTGCTATTTGTTGGAATTGTACAAATAAATTTTGCGGTCATATTCGCAACTCCACCTACTGTTGATGGGCTAACGTCTAGCTTCATCATGTCGAACAGTGAATGCCGTAAGTGTTGCCATTGCAAATAAGCATCAATGTGCATGGATTTAAGTATGGACCATACAAATATATATTTATGAGTGCCATTGTATCACTGATTGGACAAATAGTCAGACAAGGTGGCTGCTGCTATTATCGTTGGCGAGCTCTCCATGCTCACTAGCTACGGTCTATCTTTAGTCAATCGGTAGTTGTTGGGGAAATTTGTTGCCTTCCAGCTGCCGGCATGCATTGGTGTTGTTTGTATGTTAAGTGGAGTATCTACTGCGCTGAACAATTGAGTGGAGGCATTTGAGCGCATAAGTATTGGCATGCAAATAAATTATCATTGAGTGCGGATATATGAAGTGGATATTGAAGATGGTCAGAAATTTATTTCAAGTACAAGTTGAGTTTCGTTGTGTCCAATTCTTTTCCTCTGCACTCTTACCCAGTCGTATATACTGTATAAAAAGGGCGTATAGAAGAGGGAAGGGAGTGAGGCGAATTCTGTACCTTAAACTCAGCAGTGTCTTGCATTACTATTATTTGATTCTATAAGAGTTATCTTATGTCCAGAGTTAAAAGGGCCTATGCGATGAACTGGTCTAGTGGACCTTTTTGGACAATTATTGTATTGGTAAGAGGCTATGCTTAAAAGTATAAGGGATGACTATGGCTGAAACGACTTGGTCCCTGACAATGCGGAATGTTGGTCCGACAGTGATAGTAGGTAAAACTTTCGCAGCATGTTTTTTTTTTGTTAAAGTAACGAAAATAACCTTAATGGTTTTTAAAGGTGCTGAGGGAATGACAGTTCTGCGCTGGATATAAATCAGGTACAAGGACCAGGGTCATATTTGGTGTGACTAAGCAGAACCTTCTAGGCTATCTAAACCCACCACTTTCGCATTCCTTAAGAAACGTTGAGTAGCCAGCGCCTGATAAAAAAAGTTGCAGGGGAACTCAATCATCCCAGGGAGTTGTCAGTTATCCTGGCTCTACCTCGAATGGAATATTGTAATAGTTTGAACTCGTACTTATCTTAACTAAATCCCGAAATACCAAATGTATTCCAGGCATTCTTAAGATACAGGCTGTCTTTTGAGCTCCTTAACCGAGAAGACTTATAGCAGCAGAAGAGATTGTTGCCAATCCAACCCGATAAGGCAGCCCGAGCTATTGCTAAAGGAAGAGCAACAAATTGATTCCTTATAATCTCATCTCTATCATTTCTGTCCTTATTCGCCTCGACATCGTTTCGAAAAGTACGTAATACCTTGCGTAGATCTCAGCCTCTGTAACGAAGCTCTGCCAACAGAGTATTTTCACTACAGCCGGTTACACGTGCCAGATTGATTCGTGTTTGTGCTTCCATTAATTGACAATCCGAATAAGCGGCCGCCGTGGTGTGAAGGTAGTGTTGCCGGCCTACCACACCGAAGGTCCATGGTTCGAGCCCTGGTACAGGTAACATCAAAAGTGATTTGAAAAAAGTTTTTCAAAACGGGGTCGCCCCTCGGCAGTGGTTTGGCAAACTCTCCGAGTGTATTTCTGCCATGACAGGCTTCTCAGCAAAAAATTCGTCTCCTTTGTAGATGCCGTTCGGAGTCGGCAAAAAACTGTAGGTCCCACCAATTTGTAGGGAAAATTCAAATCGGCACACCACAAATTGGAAGAGAAGCTTGGCGCAAAAATCTCTTAGGAGGTTTATGATGATATACCTGTTGTATATCGCGCCATAGAGAGAGAATAAGCAGGATAAACTACTGTCAGGCTTTGCAAAGATTAGTTTCTCAAGATGCCGAAACTTGGACACAGAATGCAATCCCTGCATACTCACTGCTGACCATAGATGCAAATTGATGCAAGCTTTGAATGTCTATTTTCAAAGAGCTTGACTTTCTTCTTAACCTAAATATCTCCTTCAGTTCTTGATAGAATGCAACTATTTACTCGAATGCTCTTTTGTGTAGTAAATGTTAAGCCCAAATGTGACAATTCCTAAAGGAGTCCTTGACAATGCCAGTGTAATTATAGTGGCCAGTCACAGTATTCACTTTATACCTAGCTTAAAGCATTTACCTTGCCACTTTCTTTTCCATCGCAACATGCTCTCAACCACAACGGTCAATCGCATTTCTTTCACTCGCTGCTTGGCAGCCAAAAAGCCCTGAGGCCTATTTTAAGCAGCTCACTTGATTTCCGTTTGCATTCGCGACTTCGCTGTGGTGCCAATCAACTTTTCATTTACTTAGCCTTTCATCTTCTGTTGGAGCTCATAGTGCTTTTCATGGTTTGTAACGGTATCCGTGTGTTGTATGCACAACTGGTTTAATCTTACTAGCTTCTCAGCTCCTTTGCTGTTTAACTCGATCCAACAAAAATGTCGTACTCATTTGGTTGTCAGTCATCTTTCGTTTACTCATCGTTATTACAGTTCGTCATCGGCTGCATCATCAATGTAATCTTCTTAGCAATCTACACTTGAAAAGGAATTCTTAAGTTACTTACCCACAAAAAGAGATGAGTGGGAATAAAGGATTATGGAAGGTATTCTTTGTACGAGTAAGTGTCGGTAGATTTCGGTGAAAAGTCGATTGCCTCAAGTGTACGTAAATCAGAAATAAATTCCGACAGTAGTCTAGTTTCCAAAGCGCCACAAAGGATGGTGAAGTGTAACTCGATCGATAATCTTATCTACCAACATACATTCAGGACCGAGTTTAGAAGAATTTGGCTTTTTTCCAAAGAAGAACAGCAATCACAAAATCGATTAAAGTCAAAACGATTGTTAATTCACAACCCTACTTTTTTTCGGAATGCTTCTTTCTTTACCGTATCATCAGTTTTTCGAGGACGCTGGCATCCAATTACAAGTTATTCGATTGACTGCTTCGGATATATGCTTCAACGGTTCATATATTTTACAGAGTTTTCAAAGAACAGGTTTGAGTAGTAAAGTTCCAATATCGCCCTGTACTCGATACTTGAACTCAATTAAATTTAATCGATACAAAAAAAGTATCCAGAATTAGATTTTGTGGTGTAAAATTTTTTACCGAAAGCAAAACTCTTATTTTTTCTGCCTCACAAAACCGATACGTACCTGGTTCAAGTACCGTGACAGTGATTTTATAAGCGTTTTGCAAAACGGCAGTATTCAGAAACCCAAAAATGGTCAAATGTAGGTAAATCTTTAAAAAAAAAAATGTGGATGGAATTATCAGTGCAAAAGTTTCAGAACATATACTGACCTGCGACTTCGATACTGATCCTTTCTTACTTGTACTTGGACCAGGTAAGCGACTACAAATAAACTCGGTATTCGAGTATATACTAGTACTTACTCGTACCAGAGTTGCGAACTCATTGGCGGTCAGTCGTGATTGCAGCTTTTCCACGTAAAGCTTTTTCTAGGGATTCCCTAGATCATGCGCACATCTAAAACATAGGAAGCATGCCTTTGGCTTTCTTAACATGGCTTATTTGGACATAGGTATTTAGTTTGGTTTCTGATTATAAATTTACTTTTAACAAACCCATGAAGTCAGTGATATTATCCAATTGGAAAACGGCATATCATATGTACCTGTATTGATAGTAATAGTAGTGAAATTAAATTGCACATCGTTCGACAAAATAAGCAGAAGCTGTGTTTTTAATCATTTTAATTTAAAATATACCAAATTCCATAACAGAAACCAAATAAAAATAATTTTGAAAGTTTACACAAAGTTAAGGAAAGTTAATTAAACTTTTTAAAAATTTACATAAAAATTTTTGATATTTTTGGGCAGAATTTTCAGAAAATATTTGAGTACGCAGTTTTATAGCTCATTCAATTTTAGGATCAAAATGTGCAAGTTAAAACCATGTCAAAATTTCCTTGAATTTTTAGAATTTTTTTCATGAAAGAAACTTTAATTTTCTATTGGAAAAAATACCAAACATAAGTGACAAACAAAATTCTAAAAAATTCATGGTAGATTTTGAGGTAGTTTGAGCTTGCACACTATTATGCTAAAGCTGAATAAGCTATAAACCTGCGTACTCAAAAATTTTCTAAAAATTTTGCCCAAAAATATTGAAATTTTTATGTAAATTTTTAAAAGTTTAATTAACTTTCCTGAACTTTGTGTAAACTTTGGAATTTCATTTTATGTGGTTTCTGTTATGGAATTCGCTATATTTTAAATGAAAATTATTAAAAATACAGCTTTTTCTTATTTCGTTGAACGACATGCAATTTAATTTCACTACTATTATTGTGAGCACAACTGTACATAGAAATAATGTTATATATCTAAATTTTATATACAGATACATACATATATACGTCTGTAAATGCATTAGGCTTAACTCAACAGTTCGGTAGCTCTATTAAGGAGGCATCAAATGGAAAATTTCTACTGAAAGGTACTCAGAATAATGCAATATAAGCACTAAAGGCACTTTGTCGCTGACAAAGACGTAGTATCGAGAAGCGTAAAAAATAAAAAATCAGCTTTGCTAAAATGATTGATAAATTGTTCTATTGCAAGAGACAGCAGCGATATTTGTTACCTTATGACCGTTGGCGGAAACAAAAGCTAATATTGTGAGCTACGAGTACTTGTGCTACTACTAAAGTAAAGATCAAGTTAGCTATCATGCATGCAGCAGAAATTCCTCATAAATATGGCAAGTGTTTGAGTAATGTTGCAGGAGAAGAAAAATGGATTTACACAGCACAAATTTGCAAACAGAAAATCAGTAAAGTAAACAAAGATAAAATTGAAGCGCCACGAAGCGCGCCATACGACGATATAAAGTAGGCACATTGTGGTAGCAAGCGGGAGCATAAAAAGAAAAACTCAGAAAAGATGATAAGTGATGATAGATACTGGAATGAGACATAAACATTGACATAAGTATGCACATAAAAATATACAAGCATACGGTTTAGATGCACAAAAAAATAAACACATTTGCAAGATGGAGTTTAGTGTGAGCCACTACACTGCCAGAAAAATATTGGCCCAAAAATGAAATGTAATTGACACTCTTTACTTATTTGGAAGCCAAAGATTCCATTCTTAACCCTCTAACCGGCAGGACCGCCTTTAGGTGGTATTAAGTTAGCAGATATAACCCGCATACCTCTACTTTTCTTCTATAATTATTGACACATAATCTACGCCAAATATTTTATCTATGTCGTAACCTTGATTTGATAGCTTTTAGTGGTGGCAGAATTACGTTATAACCCAATAAGCAAAATACGTTTACTATAAGCTTACGATAAACTTACTCTAGCAAGCTTTTCATTTGGAAAGCGTTTACTATAATCATTGTTAAACGTTTGCAAAAAAATTTCGAATCAACAAAAGTGATCCCTTTTTAAACAATTGCGATTGAGGTTTAGAAAACAATTTTTTAATAACGTTTTATTCAAAGTAGAGTAAGTGTTTGTTGAAAACTGATTGATAAAACTCCAATTTAGGCAATAAATTAGTATAATTGGTATAATTATTTTAAAAATTCAAAAAAATATTCGGCGCTAGCTTTTTTATCAATTTGTGGCGTGCTGCTTCCAATTTTTTATACAAATTGGCGGGAGCTACTGGTTTTCGCCGAATCTGGACGTCGTCTGTAAAGCAAAGCAGAAGAATTTTGATGAATGGCAAAAATACCTTCGAACACCGTTTTGAAAAACTTGTTCAAGCCATGTTACCTATCCCAGGACTCGAACCTTGGGCGTTTCGATGTGGTAGACCAGCAACACTACCTCTACACCACGTCGTCCATATAATAAAGTTCATATAAATCAAGTAGGTAAATTATTTAGCCTTATTTTTGAAATCTGCCAAACTGTTCGCCTCGCAGAAAGTTCACCTCAAGTTAATTGCCCAAAGCTACCATACAATTGTGAAAACATATTTCAACGTTTGTAAAATTTTTTTGTTACAAACTCGTTTGGAAAACATTGATTTCAACGTTTGGAAAATATAGTTTAATAAACTAGCTTACTTCATTGTTTGTTGGGAATCATTCTTGTTTAAAAATTGAGTGCAATTTATAAAAAAATTTGCTTTGACCGGAGTGTTTTAGCACTACAAAAAAGTGAAAAAAAGTGATAAAAAGGATTTCTGTAGTAAAAAACAAAATTGTTGGTAAGTGAAATAGTTGTTAAGGATTAGAAGTTATGAAGACGTTGTGGATTTATAATTAAATTTATAGAATTAGTGGCCAAAAATCGTAATCCGGCAAAAGGTGGAGTGGGCAATTAACAGGCAAGTTCGGCTAGAGGCGGGGTAAACCGGTACAAGTTTTGTAATTTTCAACAAAAATTGGCCTGTTAGAGGGTTAAAATCAAAACTTTACAATGAAGATGGCTGAATTGGACTTTCTACAAATCTCTTATTATCGTCTAGTCTAATTATAGTTTATTCAAACTATTGATTATTCTTTGATTTGCTTTGTCTACATTTTATGCTCGAGCATACTGAGATGACTTACAAAATTTTACTGGCTTTCTCTAAGTGTAGCTTCACATAGGAAGTTCAACGAATTAAGGGCTATAAAACGAACTGAAGGTGAAGATTTTTGAATGTGTCAAAACCTTGTATTGACAGAAGTGACAAATTGAAAGATTATAAAATAAATTGAACTCGGCAGGCAAGAAGAAATGTGGTATATTTATTGGAGAAAATGTGTATAGATATATGAAGCTTGATTTCTAATAGAATTTGAAAACACAGTTAATTGAATTCTCACGTGATTAGAATGCAAGGAATAAAGCTTATTGAACTTACAGTAAACGAGCTGAGTAAAATTTGTAACAAAGTTAGTTTGTGGAGTAAATCTTGCACATACAAGTTGCAAAAATATTCAGAATTTTTTGTATTGCGGACCATAAATTTCGAGGGAAAAACAACAACAATGAAACACAACCGAAAGGTTTGCCAAGACTTAACATTAGCGTTCTGTTACTAGTCAATATTTCAGGTGAATGGTACTGCGTTCATATCCGACAAAAGACTGTCACTACACTCATAAAAAACTTCGGTTTGCACCCCGGCTTTATCTTCGGGATTTGTAGTAAAATAAAATAGAACAATACAATTTACACCGCTCAGCTACTCGCCCTCCATACCCCCAATACCTAGATTAATGCACTACCTAGAAATGGATACAGATCTAACTCAAGATAGCCGTTGAGTGGGAGCTGTTTTAACCAGATGTCAAAACCTTGGTCGCCTACAAAATTTCAATATCTGATATAGGTCCACAACCACTTACTAATTTATTATTTTTTTAATTAAAAGCTCAGCTTGAAAGTCGTTAGCATCTTTCAAACATCAAATATTTTAGTTAAACAAAATACAGTTAAGCCATTAATCACGGTCCCTAGGAAACCAAAACTTGAAAATGAGTTCATACCATAAATTGTTTATTTAGTAAACGTAGTGTAGCGCATATGACAGAGCAATTTAACATAAAAATAGAAATAAATCAATAAACATGTAAATCAATTAAAGGAAAATCTGCATAAAAATGGAAAGGAATCTGACGCCTCGTCGCAGAAGCATTCTTCTTCCTTGTCTTCCACAGTCAAAATGCATCAAAGCGCACACAAAGAAAACACGATCTCAATACCTACTAACTCCAAAGTCATTTAACAATATTTATTTATGTTAATTTCTATTTTCATGTAAAATTTGAAAACCCATCAAAATTTGTAGGCAAAAAAAAAAAACAACAAAAAATGTAGTAAAAGCACAACGTCGCCATTTGAGGAGGCGAGCCACACTATCGACAGCAAGAAACGAGAGAAAATGAAGTCAACAATGTTGTTGTTGCATGGAGCAATCTACGTTTTGAGTATTCATATATGATTAACGTTGCATATATTTAAAGAAACATTGAAGTCCACTAATGTGACTACCCATAGCACCCACACCTTTAACATAGAAGTTGCTGCTAGCGCTAATGAAGCGGCAGCTGTTTGCTAGATTTTTAATTTTTTTTTTTTTTACTCTTTCTTGGCTCGAATGCATGAAATCCGTACTGCAGGTTTCTTGGAAAAATACTAAAGCAACAATAGTAAAATCAACATTAAATAAACACATATTTTATACATACACTCAGTTACGTAATTATAAATCCAGTACAACAAAATTGATAAGCAACTTTAAAAAAAGAAATATGGCAAAATGTTGTTTCATGATTTTTACTCACTTAGGACTTCCTAAATATAGATATGAACTAATGTAATCACTCCCCTCCTTATATCTCGATTCCCCTTACTCATTCCCGCTTCTTCCTTTTCCGTTAGCTAAACACATTCCTTTTTGATTAATATTATTTTTCTTATTCTTATTCATCTACCTATACATATTTTATTTCCTATTCCAGTTAGTCTTCTCTGGCTCTCTCTCCGCCGCCCTTTCTTCCTGTCCCTCTCCCTCCTTTTCATCATATAGTTTATCTTTACACCAGATAGTTCAATAGTAGCAAAGATATAATGAACTTTGCTTGTTCCTATTCCAATTCCTTATACCCCACAAATCGACCGCTGAGAAGATCTTCCTATTTCAAAATATTTTTGAAAAAAACCCTGCTTCAAAATCTTTTCCAAAAACGCCCTATTTCAGAATTTGGTCGAAGAAAGTGTTTCAAGAACGCCCTGTATGAGTTAATGAGTATGTTGTTGTTCTGAAAAATAGTTTGATCTTCTATTCAGCCGTCCATATATCCGAATGCCACTATTGGGAAATAAATAGATTCATAGGAAAGTCGAATTGAAGCCTTATATACCCAGAAACCTTTTTATCTTCAACCATTAACTTTTTAAAAACTGCCACTTTAAAAGCGCCCCATCCGAGAATTTTTTTTCAATAACGCCATATTTCAGAACGGTTCTTAAAACAAAAGTGATCTTCGGGTAATTTTAGTCGAAGTCAAAGTTTTATTATGCAGGGTTTAATTTGAAACATATTTGATCTCGTGAGAGACAGAAAGTACTCTACAAAAGTATCTCGCTTCAGTACAAGGATGAAAGAAAGGAAAGAGAACACAACTTTTGGCACCCTTGGCCAACCGCAAAAAGATGTATATGCTTCTAGAAATGTTTAGCCAAAGTTTGGGATTTTTTTGTACCAAGTTTTTGTGTCCGAACTTGGATGAACGAGAAATCAAAGCCGAAGTTTGTTCGTTCTTTACAGAAAGTACTCTACAAAAGTTCGTTCTTTACTGCAAATGTTTATTGGGTATGAGCTCGTAGACTGCATGGAAAGCCGGAGTACACTGTTTTTTCTGCGGTTGTTCACCTTATGTCCCACAAATTTCCCCTGATTGGAATAATATAACTTCTTAGAAAGCTTTTCTCTGTATAAATAGGTTTAATAATAATAATATAATAGCATTATAAAACGCCTCAGCAGGATAACTTCTCTTCAGCACACGATATCACTATGGGTTAGAAGTCGATAAATCTTTTTATGAACTGTACTTTCGAACTGTCCTAGGGCGTAGCAGGGTTTTAGTTCACCAAAAGAGGACTTAAGTTGTCATATGGTTACTCAGTTCGAAGTATCGTTCTGGAAAGTATAATTTGCCCTTGTTTCTAGACTGATATTTCGTCATCGAAACTGTGCTGCTTTGAAGTTGCGATTCTGTTCAAAACAAAATGAAGGATTCCTACTATGCTGGTTTTTATACGAAAAGAGAGACAAATTAACTTAGGAAACTATGGATTTATGTTCTGGATTCATAGTTATGCAACGGATTGTAAAAAAAAAATAACAACAAATGAGTTTAGAAATTAACCCTTCGATGACTTCCGCAAGCTCATTTGTTTAGCAGCAAAATATCAAATCAACGCAAATACATAAATCTATACATGCATGCATACAGAGCTCTGTATTTGTGGGCGGATAGGCTAAGCAAAGTGTATCTAACCTATGGCACGGAACGGGGACTCACCAACCCATGTGATGCACAAGAATTACTTGAAATTCACTGCAAACCAAATGTACAGTACGCACATAAAGTATGTATTCATTGAACGTAGACCGGGTTATTTAGTTGTTGTTGGTTAGTGGCCGAGGCTGTGGCAAAAAACAACAGACGAGATTTGTTAAGTGCGACCAAAGTCGGTTAGGCGTAAGAAAACGTAATGCACGAAGTATTTTTTTCGCTTGAAACTTGGGGCATTTGATGCATTTTTGAAGTCCTTTATAAGCATTTGGAAATTTATTCAGTTCGTGTCATAAAAATCATAAACCCATATCGACTACTGAATGGAAGATCACCATATTTCAAACTATTTTTAACGAATGCCGGGATTGTTTTCAAAAACACCATATTCCTACCTTAAGCGTTTTTCAAACTACTTCTTAAATATCGTGTTTTTGAAAAAAGTTCTGAAAGAGGACATAAGTGAAAAAATTTTAGATAATTTTGAGCACTATAGACACTCCCCAAAGTGAAGATAACGTATGAAAAGGAAAGAAAAGAGAGTGAAGCATTGTGTGAAACTTAAGGAATCTTTTAAACTAGAAAGGAAAAAAAATTAAATCGAACAATAATTCAAAGATCTTAAGATGTAGGACCTTAGCCTCTCGGATGTAATCAGTTTAAAGAAGCCTACACGGCTAAAAATTGTAGGCTAAATTTAAAACTTTTTTGGGTTGCATATATATCCAAACCCAATTTGGTTTAGAATTTAAATTATGCCAGTTTTCGAGAAAATGAGCGTGAAGAAAAGAGTTAAAAGATTTTAAACCAGAAATGTCTTAACAATTAAAAAAAAACATAAAAAAAACATTTGTATCAGTTGCCAGGACTCGAACCGCCGCTTCCTCATCAGAGTCGTCTGCTCTAACCACTGAGCTACGGCGCACACAAAATTGTAAAAAGCAAAATTCATTGAGTTGAAAAAACCTTCAGAAATAAATAAACGGAAATTTGAAAACTTTGAGACGTTTTTTTCAGTAAAGTTTTAAATCTATACCGCAAGAAATTTAAAATTGGTGCAGGTAATTGGAAGGTTTGGAACTTATTTCATAAAAGTTTAAAAAATTGTTAAAATTTAGGCTCAAGTTTTTAACCATGTAGTTAACGCCCGCTGCTTCTTTGTTGTTGTTTTTTTTATAGATATTCATACCTCGTAATAGTGTGTTTCGTTGTCTTCTTTACCCTGTTGTCTGCTTTCTGCGTTCAAGAGTTCAGATAGGTGGTCTCTCCATTTATATTTGCCGATTTTCTGATAAAGTTCACTAATGCTTTTCCCTCCATCTAGTAACTGAAGCTCAAGCCGGTAAGCTTCGCTCTTCAACTCAAGTAGCATTCATAAAGTCTGCCGTTGATGGCAGCGTTCTTTCCTGTTGTGGCAACTCACGATTCTTAGCTGTACCAGAAGGTGCCCCCGAGATATCTATACCTAGTCTTAATCAATCTGGCAGTCTATAAGTATCCGCAATAAATAACGGCGGCCTATTTTTACACACACTGTATCCGTATAAGTACACCTATGATGGAATTGCCTCTTCGAGTTATGCGAAGCCTTTACGTACTGCTATGTTATGCCTGTGCTCCTTATGAATACGGACTTATTATGTGCATACTTGCATTCATTGCATGCTGTTTTTGAGTCGTTTGTCTGTTGCACTCAAAAAATCAACACTGAAACTGCAACTTCAACGACTGTGATTTGTTTATTTATTTATATTTATTTTCCAGTCAATATAAACGTCGTGAATATTTTGTGTAAACAACTGGGGCAAAAGGTATTTACATGCAAACAAGAACAAAATGAGCAGCCAACGTACGGAATACTAAATAGTAAAAAAGAGAAGTAAATAAATAAAATACAAATACTCATATATCTAGAAGCCTTGTTTTAGTTGTTGTTGTTGTTGATGTAGTCTCAACCAGCCAGTCAGTAAAAATAAAAAAAACAAAAAAACTTCTTTTGTGTTTATTGTATGCCTTGAATTGAATGAACTGCATCAAATTTTATTGCTTTCGAAATTTACAGCACACTTGAAATCAAAATAAACAAAATAACACTTATACACTTTTTGGTAATACAAAAACAAACTAACTATACTCATGTCCAGAGTGCAGAAAATCAATGGGCCTTTGAATTTTTCACTTAAAAATATTTTCGAAACTGAAGAGGATACGCAGCAGATGTACTTAGAGACAGGATGGAAAACAAAAACTATGAAATAGCAAGTCATTCAATACTTTGAATACTGAGTAGTGATGGAAAACTATAGCAAGTTGGTGTTTTTTTTTTTTTTGTCTACTAATTGCTACCTCAGTCTTGTCTAGTCGACGCATCTACTCACGGATGTGTATAGCCTTTGGTCAGGTAAAAGCCAAGTCACTGCTCTACGTAGACCAGACTGTGGTTTGGAAGTACTTACCAATCATGATACTGTTTCCTACGTAATCTAAGCGCAAATATTGTCTCCTGACTCTTCATAATCTTGTACAAATACGTGACCATTCCCAGTTTCTCTTCCTTATCAGAGCATAGATTAATCTGATATAATTAAGATTTCCCGCTATCTAACGAAATCTTCGCATAAATTTTTTCATTAGACTTATCGTTAATTTTACTTTTGAAAATTCATAAGACGTTCTTAACCCCTTCTAACCATCCACTTGAGTGCTCATGACTCGGCTCCACGTTGTGAGCTCAAATTTTTCCCTTCTGGCCTTCCGGCTTTGCAGAGTAAATGGGGAGTACTAGCGTTTTAAGCCCAAAACACTTTTTGCTAGAATCACTCTTCAATGAAGTAAATTGATTTGCACGTCTTAGCTGAACCAATTTACATCAGCGGGCATATGGAAGTTTAAAAGCTTTCAAATTATGAATACCTTATTCTTGCCTTTTTCGATGGATAGACTGGCTTAGACTGACTTCCAGCTCTGTACAAAAATTATGATACCTCGTCTGGAAAATGTGGTCGAATTTCTGCCTTTCGTCAAGCGGGCATAAAGCGTGTCCTACATGAACTTCCATTTTTTACCTAGAATAGAGTGGCATGAGAGCAGCCATGTAGCTCGCTGTGGCATTCAAAAAGCTGTAACATTTCGCTTGTTTGATTTTAGAGCCACGTAGTCCGTTGTGGCGAGAACAACTTGTGCTGTATTATTTTACCCAGCTTCTATCATTACTGCCATTTCGCAATGTTAACTACCCAACTGCAAAACTTCCTGCTTAGTCCAAATAAATAATCTCTCTGCATCTTACAAGTATATCTCAATATCTGATTACCGTCTCCTAGATCTCACTTCTGCTTAGCTGACTTATGCCTAAATGTGATTTGCCTAATTTTATCTGCAAAAGAAAAATTTTAAAACTGATTACATTACTTAGTTTATTCCATGATTTTGTCTCACCACACAAAAAATGGCTTAATATCCTTGAGAAGTATACAAAATCCACTTAAATTAATTGCAAAAAGGTGTTTATGCTGCTGTCTTCCTCTTAAGTATACACAGTGTAAATTCAAATAAACCCAAATTAAACAACGTAAACGCGTAGCACCTTTCACTGCTTAGCATCTTTTCGCTGCATCCTGAGTGTCCTGCCAAGCATCAACGAGCTTACGACAGCTTTTGCGTTTTATCTTTCTTGATGCTTTTTTTTTTCTTTCCTTTTATTTTTTTTTTTCTATGTGACTTTGCTGATTGCAATTTCGCCAAAGTAAAGCAAAACCGACGAAGCAAACAAAATATACGGCTTCCTACCAAATGCTCGTAATTTGTATGAATACTCCAACTGTTTCTTAGGCGTTAAAAGCAACGCCGCCTTCTTTGACTGCTCCAGGCGACATCAGTCATTTGTAGCTTTGGGGAGCTGGTAGAATCAAATAAAATAGAATATCATATGGTGTTTGGCTAAGTAAACAAACTGCTTTGGGATATGAAAAATGCTGAACTTGTACGAAAGTAATTTGTGCAGAAATTAAAAAAAAAAATTGCTGTAAAAAAGTTAAAAAATTAAGTAAACACTAAAAAGTTAAAACAAATTGAAAAGTAGAAGCATGCGGATAAAGCTGCGAGTAGAAGAGGAATTAGCAACAAAGCGCTCAACTGGAAAAAAGTGTATGAATAGCAGTGGTATACCCAACTCTTGTTTCAGAAAATTCGCATTTTTTAAACAGACTAAATTTCTTATTTATGCGGTAGACTTTTTTCTGCCGGGAAACTAGCTTGTTAAGATTCGAAAAGTTATACTCTCTTCCATAATAAACTGTCGTCTCTTTTCCTCGCTTCTTCGTTTTCTTTTTCTTCCCTCTTTTTCCGCCCATTAAAATTTTACTTTTAGATTTTTTCTACTATTTTCCCGTTATAATTTCTACTTTTTTCTCTGCTTAACCTGTGATTATTCCATTTGCTCTTCCGATTTCTGTCCCGATTTCTAGTTCTACTTTTTTCTACACCACTCTATCTTCCACTACCTATCTCTCTCTTCTATCTCTTCTTCTTATAAACTTCTTCGCCTTCACCTCTTTTATCTTCTTTTTTCTCTTACTTAATCACTGTATATCTTGCATGCATAGATCTTTTGATATATAGCATCTCTTGAGATATAGGACACACACATTGGATCTCTTGACACAGAAGATATATTGATATTTAGAATCTCCTGATACAGAGAATCTCTTGATATATGGGATCTATTGATATGATCCCATAATAAATAGGACTCCAACTCTGTTTCTATAAAAAACTAGAAGACCTGTTTCTCGTACTTTGAACAATTTTAGCATTTCCAATATAGATCGCTCTCATTCCTGTCTCATATCGGTTAAGACCTTTTTCTTTTTTCATCCGCACGCTTTCCTCTTCTCATCATAGTTTTCTTTCGACTCCTATTGATATTATTTTTCCACTTTCTTTACCCTTTCCTTTTGCCCTGAAACAAAGAGCTATAAAGGGATTGCCAGACTTATTTTAAATGTGCAGAAGCATGTATTAGCAAGACTTCCTCATATTCCGCCATCCTCAGTGTTTACTGCCGTTCTTCACAACAACACTGAGGATGGCGGAATGCCGAAACCGTTTTTTTACAAAACCAAATTTGACAATGGATGACAGAAAATCGTTCCAATATACATCAAGTGTACACCCTGCCGGAACATCAACAAAGCAAAATGAATAAATATTGGGGAAAGTTTGGGTAAGTGAGTAGCTTCATATCAGCTGAAGCTGATTAAAAATAAAAATCTGCGAAATTTCAGACTCAGAGCAGAAAAGGATAAAAACGCCTTAGCAAAGGCTCATGTGTCCTTTATACACTTGTATACTTTTACATCTATACGTACATATATACATACATATGTACATAGGAAGTTCATGCCCGACATCAAACGGTGACATGCCGACACACCACCCACATCCTTTCATTAATGTGTTCACAATATCCTATTTTGCTTACTTATGAACGTCTTTCCGGCAACTCTCCTCATCTCTTCAATTTCCTCTTGTTTGCTTCTTTGTTTGTTTGTTTATCGAGCAACCACAAAAATACATTCACGCGCAAAAACCATTAAAATTCATGAAATGTCACCGTTGAGTATATAAATATCGATAGGACGACATATGAATATGCAGAGCTTATCTGACTTGCACAAAAACTTCCTTAAAGGCCTTCGGATAATGGTTGTCTTTTCCCCTACAGCCCAATCGAAACAAATTTATTGATAATTGTTTATTGATATATGAAGATCCATCGAAGAGACGTGCAAATTTGAAAAGCAATAAAAAAGAGTCATATAGGTAAATATGTACATATATATGTATATATATCGACATTAGGGTGCCCCTTATTTTTCCACTTTTTCTCATACAGTAAGTCGCCCCTGGAAATATTTGTGAGGTCATGAAAACTTGTCTTCCAAAAAATTTATCATTTTTAAAGCGAAAATTTTGAATCAAAGCACGAATTCGCAACATTTTTCAGCAAAATTTTCTGAAAAACGAGATCACAAGTTCAATTAATATATATATATTAAATATATTTTAAATACTCTTATTAAGACTTGAAGTAAAACTGAATAGCGAAGAGTATGAGCGCTAGATATAACGAGCTAAACCATGGACCAAACATTTTTTGATTTTATCCCTGAAAAATATTATTACAATTTCTGTCATCCCAGGAGTTCCAGGATCAAAATCCTGACTACAATTAACTTTTCTCCCATTCTGAAAACAGGCCGATAATGACTTAAAAATTCGAATTTTTATTTCTGCCAGCAATAAAATTTGTCTTTCCCGAGATATTTTTTAAGGACAGAATAAAAGTCCTTCTCAATAACTAGCAAACCCGGTAATCTTAATGAAATAAATTTGACATCGATTAATAATTTATATTAGCGATTGGTTAGTTACTGAGGATTTTTATGCTTTCCTTAAAAAATATTTTGTCAAAGATAGCTTTTATTGCTGGCAGAGAAAAAATAAAAGACCGGGTGAACCTATTTTTTTTTGTCTAAATAAAATAAAGTTCCAGAAAAAAAATTTTATAAAAGGAAAAAGAGTCCCGGTTCCTGAGCCAAACATTGACCCTTATAGGACTTTTTGAGATTTATGGAATAATAAAAATTATAAAAATTAAAATAATTGTTTGAGTGGGAGAGGGGAAGAAACATTTATGGTGTTAGATAAAAAAATGTTTCTTGAAAATCGCCAGAATTTACTTGTCTTTGCCAACTCCGAACGTTTAAGGATTTTTGTGTAAAAAAGAAAAATTTATAGGGTAGTCCAGAATTTTAGGTCATCAACAATTTATCTACATACCTAAAATAAGGCACATCCTAATGCACGTACATAAATGTATATGTGTGTACAAAGGCACACAAGACAATTGGAGGTATACTTAGAAGATTAAGGGCAAATTGAAAACCTAAAATGGCGAATAAATTTTAGTAATAACATTTTCAAAACAGTGCATATGCAAACATAAATAAAGTAAATTTTTAATTTTTGCTAAAGTGCTATCGAGATACATGGGACTCATGTTGTTGTTGTTGTAACGACAAAAACATGGACTCATCGTGGTCCTTAATTGGAAATTAACGACCTACGCATGCCAGTCATCCCTTTTTTTAGCTAGAAATGGCTCCCACTGGGAGCACAAAGGCAGACCAAGTAATCTCCAACCTCTGGTTCTCTTCTAACGAAAATCCTGCAATAGCCAGCAGAGTCGTTAGACTTGTATGCTCGCACAGCTCGTAGCTTGTTTCGATACTCCTTGTTTTTATAACGTAAAGGAAAATCTGTCTAAGGAAGAAGTTTTATCTTGAACTTTTCAAGGGCGTCGCATCTGCTTTGGGCACTGTCTATGATTCCGGGGCAGGTACGATATGACTTATAGACCGTATTCTTATTTGGTCGAGAGCGCTTTACTGTTTACTTGCCTATTCAGCCCACAATACCAACTGTTGCAATTAGGTTCGGGAGTTTAGACTGAATCCAAGCCACCTTAGTAAAATTTGAAGAAAAATCAACAGATACTTACTAAGGCGCGTTTATTAAGGTCAATGTCATCAATATCATCACCACGCTCCAGAAATTCTAGAATTAGCTCCTCCAGCAACAATCTAAAGAAATCGCATGAATTTGTGTAGGTAGTCGAAACGATTTGCCAATCGAATTTCTTATGAATTGATCCCAAGTTGCTGCATACTTTTCCTGCATTCTTCGTGCAGTAGTCCGTCGTGGGAACTCTTTTCAAGGGATTAAATTCTTGTCTAGCACTTGCTGGCTTTGGCACTATCTGGAAGCAGATTTCCATCCCTGTTCTAATGCATATATCGTAGATACGCTACTAATTGAAGTTTAGCAGATTGGAAAGTACAAAAATCCCTTGTGTCTTTACAACCTCATGAAGCTCTGTGAGTGTCGTATGCAAATCATGTTCTTCTGCCCTCGCTTTGATTAACACGGAAGCTGACTTTATGTTTCCACTCTAAAAATCCTAGCAGGTTGACTCTGAAATGTCACTTCAAATGTGTGTTCATATTCGCAGATATTGTGCATACCCTGTAAGAAAATCAATAACTTTCTCATAGCAAACTAGCGAAGCAGTCCCAAAGAAAGGTAGTCTAAAAATAAACACATTCTATTACGTGTTCATAGTCAGAACTAGGAAGGCAAAAGCGGGTTCTCAAAGACATCCACACCGAGCTCTCAGAACGATCTATGAACCCCGTCAATAACATTGACCGCCTTAAATATCTGAAGAAGGGAGCGTCCTTCCCACGGATACTGGAGTAACTCTGGCTTATTTTCGATCTGGATATTGTAACTCTGTATGCCGTATGTACCCTCAAGACACCTCTTCATCTCTTGAAATCTACTCTTTTAATATCAATTTGCTTGCACGCACTTTGGTTAGAAGAATCTGATAAGGATTTTCAGAAAGATCGTGCTCATTAGGCAGGTCAAAGCATTGTTGATAACCACAACAACAAGTAACCTGAAAACCTTCAGAACGGCAACCGGTTGAGAGCGAGTACTCCAGTAATCTACTGGGGCCCAATTGCCACCGCCAATGACATTTTCATGTAAAAGTGGATAGATAAATGTAATATCATATTGAAAAGAAATAAAGAGGAAAAGAATATAAAATCTAGAAGTAATAGGGTCTCGAATTGTACGCCAATTTAGCACTGCATATTTTCCCTGCAGGGTATGTCCCAACTCGATTGCATATGCGAGGCAGCCATACCCAAGCTGGTATGAGCACACACACTCTTATGTGTATTGACACGAACATTTAAAATCGTGCTGATGAAGAAAGGCTCGAAGCAATAGGGAACTGTGGTTAAAATCCTTTAAAAGGATTTTCACAATTTTCGTGTTGACAAACAGCGGCGTGATGCCACTTTTGTGTGCGTGCATGCATTTCCCAATGAGGCAACAGAAAACACAAAATGGCTGAGTGTAGATGACATTACAGAGAGACCGCCTGCAGAATGAAAAAAGGATGGGAGCGGGATGAGCAGCAACAACATGAAACAAAGATCACGCAGATGGCGGAAGCACAAAACTCAAAAAGCGATTTGAAGCTGAAAGTGAAGTGTTGGCGATGCAGGTGGAAGATGGCGGGTGTCACTAAAGCTTTACAGGCCGCACTTAGCGGTACTTGCCGATAAAAACAAACGAACAAACAAACGGAAAAGGCGGCAAGTATACAGTGGGCTATGGAAGAAACAGCTCATAGAGATAGAGTTGAAACAACAAAAAAAGGAACAAAAACAATCACAACAACAATTGTTTGTTTTGGTGACAATGGCTGGCCGATCTGATTTTGTGCCGTAGATTTTGGACGGCTCGAACGTGACTTGAATATAAAGCATTAAAAGCAAAGCCAATAACAACAACCAAAGCAGAAGAGTAAATAAAAGCAAGAGCAATGATAATGCGTTTACGATATCCTAGAAAGTAGCGCAGCTGTAAAATTGAAACAACAACAACCAAACAGTACTGCCTTGAAAGCTTCTGCTCTTCTCCCTTTTGCTCAGAGCTCCAAATGCTACCATCCAAATAAAGGAAACCTCTTTCCAATAAAAAAGGACAACAATAATAAAGCGCTTTAAACATAACAACAATAAGTGGAAGAAATGGATCTAAAAGCTTTAGCAGTTTAACATTTAGAAAGTGAGAACAAAATAAAAAGCTATGAAATGTTTAGAACTGTTTGCGTATAAAGGGATTCGAGAAACCATGGGGGAAAGAGGCGAGCAAAAGTGTACTCTTATACTTAAGAGTTGCAAGTATACGCACAAAGTCAATATTATAGAGGTAAATGTGGCTATAATTGTTAAACATGGTCCGCCAACTATCGGGGGCAAAAAGTGCTGCGATTTTGTGCAGAATAATTGGAGCAGAAAGTGTTAGAAGCAAACGAAAAGGAAAATTTTCTGGTGTAAAAGAAAACAGATTAAAATTGTTTTATTTTTCTTTTAAACAAGCAAGTTAAAAAATTGTCAAAGAGACTTAGAGTTGTAAATTGTTAGTTTGAAAAAAGTTATTGAATTCATGATTGGGTTTCTGTGCCAGCCTACTTACTGTGGGTTGGAGTTGAAACCGCCTAAAGCGAGCTCATTTAATGCCAAAAAACGTTGTCTCGGTTTGCGGAAACTCCATAATTTCACATAAGAACAACCACAATTTAAGAGGATATTAAATTAAATAATTCAGCCTCGTAACAGGTGGAGTTTAGGGCGTTGGATTTTAGGCAACTTGGTGAAACATTGAACATTAAATACTTTGAGAGATTGTCACAATGATAATGATGAACTGATGAACTTACCTTTAATGTCCGAAAAAAGATCGAATGGTATAACGTATATGGCATGCGAACATGCAACAGATAAAAAATTTCACTTGGTATAAAATGTGATAATTAATAAAATAAAATAAATTTTTTTTAAAGCTATGACAATTCAAAATTTCAGTTTTTTCTTTTTTTTCGTGTCTTGTAAAGAAAAATTTTTTTTTTAATATTTCAGAAACTACTGTATTAAAAAAAAACTTTCAAAGGGGAACTTAGGTACTACATAAAAAAAAATATTTTGAAATACAAATTTTAGATATTAGAAAATTTTTTAATTTTTAAAATCGTTCAAATTTAACTTTGGACTAAGATTTTTTTGCGTATATCTTTGATGTACCTAAAGATATCCTGAAATTTTTGGAAGTATGCCTTTTTACAAAATATGAATTTTTCAAATTTTGGCCAAAATTTAATTTTTTTAAATTTTTTTAACTTTCTACTCGAGCTCAATTAAATAAACACAAAATTACACAATTTTGATAACTGAAATTTTTTTATTCGTGCTAGTAGAATTGAAAAAAAAACATGTAAAACTTTTTTTTTATATTCTTGTTTCTACATTGCATCAACACGTTATAAAATTTTTAGGGATCAAAATTGGGTAATTTTGTGTGTAGCTAATTGAATTCGACTAGAAAGTCAAAAAATAAAAAAAAATTTTAAAGAAAAATTCAAAAATTTTTATTTTTCAAAAAAAAACACCATTCAGAAAATTTCACGATTTAGATATAGCAGTGCTATAATACGAAAAAATGTGAGTTTCAAATTAAATGGCGAGCTTCAATGTTTTTCGATTTTGAAAAATTAAAAATTTTCTAATATTAGAATTTCAAAATGTTTTTTTTTTTTTTCAAAATATTTCTTTTTCATACTATAAATATCCAATTTGAAATTACCAACGCTTATTTTTTTAATACAGTAGCTTGCAAAATATTGAAAAATTCAACTTTATAAAACAAGAAAAAATAATAGTGAAATTTTTTTATTTATTTATTTTTTTCCAGAACTTAAAAAAAACTATTTTTTTAATTGCTTTCTTTAGCAGAACTTCGTTTTATGATAAAATGAAACTTCTCACCAAATGTCATTCAAACCGGAGGGCCGATTCCACCTATCCAACGACTTGACATGAAGATACCCTGTTACTATTTAAAAATCCACCGTTCGACTCTGCTCAAACAAACAGTATGATACAATTTGTAAATAATATTCTATAAATTAAAATTTCAATCTGTTCTGCACATCACTGTGCCTTCATGTGTTCAATTCATAAGTTTTTCTCACCTCACGCCTATCACTTTTGGAATCAAAACAAATTTAATTTCAAATATTGTTGACCTGCAACCGATCAAAGAGTCTGGAATAATTGAGATGAATGAATTACGGTGCATGCCTGTATGTGTCCCTATACCACCCACCAAAACATTGAATGCATTTATAAACGAAAAACTACAGCAAAGACGTTGTGGCTGTTAAATGGCCAATAATTCTATCAACACATTGCAACAAAATAAAGCACCAGCTGAGGGAGAAAGTAAATAATAGAGAAAGACGAGAAAGAAAAATCAATATGGCTGTGTGTAATTGCTATGTATGAAAGTGTATAGTACATAGGGAGGTTTATGTTTTGTTTTTGTATAGCACATTCACAGTAGGATGTTGACCATTCACTGCATCGACGGTTTGTGCTATGGATTCGTATACAGAAAGTATCGGGGCTACGACTAAACCGAATTAGCTGATGATGTGTATGAAATAATTTTACTCTGTGCAAACAATTTGCTCCATTTCGCTTTGCAATTATTTTACTGCTGCATAAGTATGTTTATTGCTGATACGACTTGAGCTGCTACTAGGAAATTCTATTCGGTAATTCAATACTCACACTGCTTAAATTGAGTGTAATTCAGTGGAAGAGTGAAGGTAATGAGGACATGTTTCCGTTATTTATTGGTTTAAAGCGTGCTATAAACAGCTTTTTAATAATTTCATTTTAAATATCGAATTTTCTTTCGATTACGACTCCGAATAGAGAGTACTTTTTAGCAAATATAAAGAGAACCGAAACAGTTGTATGTAATATGTTTAATAGTTATGGGTGCTTTTTTCATCTATCATGTATCGGAGACCATTACTACAGGTTGACAAGAACTATGTAAACGGATGTTACTTTGTTATGTTTATGGTTTCAAATCAGCACGAATTGCTAATTACTTGACAGACCATAACTGGTTTGTTATGAGTTTTTTCTGCACTATCGCCTAAACATATAAACTGTGGGTGACCCTTAATTATTACTTACAACTTTAGAAGCGGCTCAACCCATAAAATTTGGTCACTGATGATGCTTTGCCGCTGATAATGTTGAAACTCTTCGCAGTCAAGCTCAGTCACCTACACATATCCCAATTTAATCCTTCATGAACATTTGAATTGCTACAAAAAACATTTTATGTCCCAAAAACTGGCTGATTTGTCGTTTTTTTTCTTCTGAAGATATACTGACTTTCTTACTTTAAAGATATTGCTTATGTTGTATTCAAATCACCTTGGGTCTTTCTACGAAAAAAAGAATCTGATAAAAAACATTTTAACAAGTTTAATTGCTAGCACTTTTAGAATCCTTTTCAATCCAACTAACCTACGAAATTATTAAATTGTAAAATAAACTAACCTCAATCAACGTTGCTTTGTGTACTCTCTAATTTTATTTTGTACGGTTAATGTCGCATAAAGAGATCAAATTAATGTCACAAATTGCCAAAGTGAAGTAAATAATAATAAAACAAGTGAGGAATTCCAAGTTATAATGGCAGCTAAGCATTATATACCTAGTTGTGAGATATTGCCATCCGCCTTTACACACCGAACTTGTAATCACTCTCAAAACCAATTCCGCCGTTGTGCCATCTTCAGTGTGTTTTTTTGTTTGTTGTAAAATCATGCCCAACGAAATCAAAAACGCATTACTTTGCTAACCAGATGCTAACCAGATTCCCCACAGTTCATAATTAGGCTACCGGTAGCCTGCAAAATTTCCAAAGGTCCTACCATCCAAACGTTAGATATTCGCATCATTTATACCTTTACAATATGCCGCTAGGCGTACAAAACTAATGTGTTCTACAGGTTATCTAGGCCCAGTTGAGTATAATGAATTAGAGACAAAATATTTCGCTTTATGCTAACTCAGTAGTCCTTTAGTAAAAAAAAAAAACTTAAAAAACTCAATTTATTTACATTTTGGCCATCAACGAACATTAATGGAATACTCATTTAATTCATGTTTCCGTAGTAAAACTTAAATTACAAAATTGGCTTAGGAATAAATACCGTGTGGAAGTATGGTTAAACAACAGAAAGTTCTGCTCAAGCTTTTTTTTTTTTGAATGATTGTTCGAATATTAGACTGGTTAAACAAACATTTTTTTTTATTACATTGCTAATATTTTCGGATTGGCGAAAAACCCGCTCCAAAAATATTAGCAAATGCTTAAATAAAGTTGTATTGTATAAAAAACACCGCCTCTATTTTAAGTCCTTCGCTGTCCGCTCATTTCCTTACGATATTTTAGATTCTTGCAAAGTATTTCTAAGTAACTTGACGCTTGAAACTTGGAACAAAGTTAAGAACCCCCTGACAATGCAATATACGCGAAAAATACGTTAGGTGGCGCACTAATCGAGCTATTTAGGAAATTGAAATTGGTAATCTTGTGATCGAATTTTAACTAACTTGCCGTCTACCCATGGGCTTAAAACTTAGCAACTAATTCAGGACATGATGACAACGCAATAACTACAAATTCCTGAAAATGGGGGTGGAATATTGCGATCGATTTTTAAATAAATTCCTGGTGGGCTAGAGACTTCAAACTTTCATATTTCAAAACCCGGTGACAATGCAACATTTAATTGAAAATCGAGATTAGGGATCTTGTGATCAAATTTTTGCTGGCTTCCCGACAACTTATGGACTCGAAACTTGGCCAGTAGTTCCGGACACGATAACAACACAATTTGTAGAAAACGACGAGCTGATCAAGAAAACTATTTGTATATATAGTGAATAACTTCTGAAAATATATCTTTATAAAAAATTGTTGAGACAGTTTTTTTAACTAATTCAATTCCTTTAAGAATCTATATTTGTATTATTTCTATATGGGTTTTTGTGTTTTTGACTAATTTCCTTGGAATCAAATCACACAAATATTTAATTTACTTAACAAAATTTTTTTTCGGTCTAGTCTAATGCTTGTATTCTAATACTTTTCTATCCTTTTGACATTATTTTCTACGTAATTTACTACAGTTTTTTTAAATGAGTATTTTATATTTTCTCTCTTCACAGTTGCTGGCTTCATCATAAAAATCGTTCCGCCCATTTCAACTTGAGAGTGCATTTATTGGATTTATTTGCTTCGTCAATTTGCTTTCTTTTGTCCTGTACTGTTTGCTGCAAAAGCTTAATCAAAACGTTGCTAAGATAAGTTTACACGCTTCGTTTTTTAATTTTTCAAATCAAGACAAAACCAATTAATTTTGACCATTTTTCTACCCTTTTCTAAATCACTTCATCATATCTTGCCTTAAACTTTAAGGCTGCCTAATTTTTCTAGCATAAACGCCTACAAACTTTCCGACATGCAAAATTTATTAAATTTGCATTATAAAGAGATAACAAATTAGGGTGTAGATAGTGATAGCTTAATTGCCAGCTCACTGAATTGTTTAGTTAAGTACTCATCTTAGATTTTTAGCTACCGACTACTGATTTTATTTTTGACTGCTACTTTCCACCACTTTCTACAGTCGAAAATTCGCTTTCCCTTTCAAAATGTTCAAGCTATTTCTTTACGGCACCAAAAAACCCCTACAGCCCCAGCAAAATTTGTTTTTTTTTTGTTTCATTCTTTCGCTTTTACCGTTGCTCACATTCCTCTGCGCTCATTCATTTCCGCTTAATAAACTACATAATTAAACTGACTAAATGGGATTAAAGGCTTTATCTGGCACATACTCATAAAGCTGAAACTGAAACTGAAAGTGCAAGTAAAAGTATTTGTAAGTCAGAAGTTGTATACTTTTGGTTTTAATTAATTTTTGTTTTCATCAGAAAATGATTGTATTAAGCAAAGTTTACTCTGCAGCGCGATGATAATAAAATTTGGTTCTCGCTTACTGAGACGTTGCACACCAGCATTAGCTGCCAAGTTTTATTTTTGCATATACTCTTTTATACATATAAAACAAAAATAAAACACACAAATTTATAAAATTTATAAAAGTTTAGAATGTGGCCTACCAAGTTAAAAATAAAAGCTCGCCAGTGCGTATACGTAATCTCAATAGAATTCTAGATTAAAATGCGTTTTTTTACAAACACACATCTGTCGCCTTTTAGTGGGAAAATATAATAATCCTCACAGACGAAATTCATTACCTAAAATATTTGTATCAAAGCAAAACCTACTGAGAA
This sequence comes from Merzomyia westermanni, assembly GCA_949987695.1. Taxonomy (NCBI): domain Eukaryota; kingdom Metazoa; phylum Arthropoda; class Insecta; order Diptera; family Tephritidae; genus Merzomyia; species Merzomyia westermanni. Next base: position 143,328,320 of record OX465291.1, on the reverse strand, counting down.
GTGGAGAAACCCCGCTAGTGTGAGAAAATTCTTTTGCGAAATCCTGTCCCATTGTATTATATTAGCGATTTTAATATTTTCATCTATTATTTATATAATTAATATGTTAAATATAGTTTAAAATTTAAACATAATATCATATACAAATAAGTAATAAAATAAAGAATAAAAATTTTAAAAAATAATTTAATATATAAATAACTATTTTTACACTGTTCCAAAATATACAATTAAACAATTAACTGTTTTTAAAGTTTTTTTTTTGTTGTTGGTTTTATGGTCTGTTCATTTTTACATATTATTGTAAGTTTACCGAGCTCAAGACCGGTTGATAATAATTCTTAGTTAATTATTATTATTTTTGTTTGTTGCTTTCAATTTTGCCTCTTATCAAAAATAATAATAATTAACTAAGAATTATTATCAACTGGTCTTGAGCTCGTTAAACTTACAAAAAAAAGTTTTTGTTTTTTTTGTTAAAAAATTTCAGAATTTTGCCTAATTTTTTCAAAATAGTTAATACTTGATTCTACATTTTATAATTATAATTAGTTTTTTATTCAAATTTGTAACCATAATATAGGGAGGGGACTACATAGTAAGTGCACTGACAAACCTCAAACTTCTTACTCGCACTAGCACCTTCCGAACATATGGGAGTTTAAGCATTGTTAGATGGCGCTGATACTCAGTTTTGTTTTAATGGATTTGATCAATGAATCGGATAAAGAGAAACGAGGGAAAGCTATTTTATTATTAAGATCGTTGAAACTCTTATAAAAGTGTAAGCAAAGCAATCCCATTCAATTGCGGTTATGTGGAGGGCATTTTCATCATAGGTTGCTCCATCGTTCCCTCTGCTCCCCGAAGATTTCGTCGACTATCTCGTGGAGTAGATGGACTTTCAAAGGCCTTTTTAGCCGTTGTTCGGAGCAGAGTCGATTATGCTGTAGGGGTATTAAATTGGAGAGGAACGACGACAGTCTTTGTTTCACCAGAAGAAGTCATGAGGAGGCCATGGACATCAGACACACTATCCTTTAAGCGAATCAACCAAATGTGCTTTTACCAGAGGCCGCGCAGCTGGCAACTACCAAAAGCAAACAGTTCAGCATGCCTGCCCTCTTGAGCATGAGTAGAGTGGGCTTTCAGTAATGTTCGAAGATGCCATCTAAGATCGTGTTATTGAAGACGCTTTCATCAACTAGGCACGGTCCACTCTGTAGCAGAATGATAACTGATATCCACAGGTGAAAAAAGCCACTTTCGGACCTTTACGAAACTGTTAAAACCTTAAGAAGATTCCTCGAGGTTACCACTTTTCTCACTTTTAAGCGTTGACTGTGTTTAGAAATATTTTTAAAGCAACTGAGCCGGAGATACGTTAAAACTATGAGTGACTAAAAACTCCTAAACCTCTTTTACCAGCTACCCCATTTAAATTCACCACTGCGTTATGAACACTGCGAAACCACTTCGAAAATATGACGCTATAAACTGGACCGAGTAGGGGCAAAATACTTTCCGTTTCATGCTCAAGGGAGGTATAAAAATAACGAGTTAGCGAATAAGCGGCCCTAAATTTCATGGAGTCGTCTTTTAACGTTTTGTACATTTAGTTCAATTAAACAAGTTTAATAATTTTTTAATCAGAAGTGAATATTGCTTTTTGATAAATAATTGATTACTTCATGTATCTGCTATTTGTAGGAGCTGAGATCTTAACACGAATTCATGTAGGCAGACACCTTTTTAAACAAAATCATTCCACTCATATTAATACAATGTACAAACTTATATACAAAGTTAGATATACAATACTTTGAACAATATCATAAATCTAAATAATTTTGTTACTCTTTTTAAACACTCGAAAGTCAACAAGCGCGAGTTTATTGCAGGCGAAAAGAAAAAATTGTTTGTTGTTGAGCAACACATAACAGGCTAATTGCGGACAACAGCAATGGTGCGGAAGTACATATGTATGTAAATATGTTTGTTTGTATGTACACATGTACCATGATTATATCGGCAATTCAATGTATTTATTTATAAGAAATTCACATAAATCAATGCACACTTGAAAAGATAAGCAATAAGCAATAACGTAAACAGCAAAAATACTCAAGAATTTTTCTTATATGAGTAGGTATTAAGAAAAGCAAAAAACAAAATCAGTCCAAGTCGATGTTGATATTGCACAAGCTGAGTTATACGCTCATATGTATATATGTAGGGCAAGTGAGACAGTCAACGGGCATCGCAAATTAAGCAGACAGTTCTGTTGGCTCTCATCATTATACCCAGCTGTTCTGATTTATAACTTTGTTCATGCGTCCTTCTACAGAGTTGAACACGATACCTTAACGCTGTCATTTGCTCAATATTTCGGCCTGTAGATTTGTATCTAAAAAAGCTTTATAAAAACAATTAGATAACTATAAGAAACAAATATTTTCCCACTTATTTCCAGATTTTATGAACGTAACGAAATAGCGTGGATACTATATAAGTTTATTATTTTTTCCTTTTATTTATTAAAATGGAGCTCTTAAAACTTATTTATTATTATTAGTTTTTTTTTTTGTGTAACTTAAAGTTATTACGAAAAATTTTATTAAAGATTTAAATATTTGATGGAAGTTAATTTGTCAGGCAAAGGCAGGGCCTTTATGTTCGATAGCAGAAATTTCGAAACAGAAAAAAAAATTAATTTTTGCTTAAGTTTGGAAAAGACCACATACAAATTTTAGAATTTAGGTTGTTGAAATAATAAAGGAACTGGGTAAAAGGCATATTAAAGTTCCGGAAAATCAGAGAAATTGCTTGGCGACAACACCCATTTGAAACTCCAATTATAGCTGGGTATTTATTGTACGGTTTAGTTTTTGTTTTTGATTGTTCTTGTAGCCTTTTGCTTTTAAATTTATTTGTTACGCTGCCAAAGTGGAGCTAGCAAAAACATAAGATCGCTTATCGCAGAAAACTGCATGGCCTCTACTCAAAAAGTAAAGATTTTTGAACCAAAAACCGAGCAAACTGTCCATAATCTGCCTGTTTGAATTTGTAATAACTAAAGTTTCCTTAGAACTACTGTTTAGGCTCTGCATAGTTCTTGGGGACCCACTTGGAAACTTTGGAACCACGTATTCTCCACTTCTGTATGGTTTTCTTTTTAAGAAAAAAAAACTTGCATTTTCACGCACAATTCTGGCCGTACTTATTTTTTATTTTATTTAATCAAATCAAAACGTTTTCCGCGCATCAATTCTGATTTTCCCGCAGACATAATTGTATTGTTAAACTTTTGGTTTTGTTAAGAACCACACGCCTTTACAACTGAACTAAAAGTTGGCAATTGACCTGTGTGAAAATTTTTTCCCGCTTAAAAGCCAATGCCAAAGTCATTAAACACACATGAACACTTAACCGCATGCTTCCTTTAGGATGGCTTCTCGATCTCGTAAAAACATTCGAAAAAAATTTTCATATGTATATGAAAATAAACTGTTTTAAGGTTATATATTTTAAGCACTTGGCACATTCTCCAGAATCTCTATCATTACTTTAATTCCAAGAGATTTTAGAGTAGAAAGTCTTAAGACTAATATATCACATGCGCTGTGCTAATTCCAATTGCTATTTATGGAATCACCCACGTTGGTATAAAACAGGCTAAGCGCCAAGCACTAAAATTCCATGCATCAGTTCGGCATTTTCAGGGTAGAGTTTATACTGGACCATTTCACTCTCCGTCAGTCTAGACATTCATAAAATTATGATACTTTAATAAATTTAAATTTTTCTGCCAGCTTCATAAAAAACGATTTCAGTACCAGAGTTTTTGAATGTCCGCTAACTGATCAATTTACCCTACTTATGTATATCTGTACACCAGCACTGCATGAATATTGTACATTTATTGGAAGTACAATAAAATTAAAACGAAAAGTATATTAATAAATTATTCCAATGCATTAGCTTTTATATGTTAAAGTATAAATAAATCACTTAATATGAGGTCAGTTTATGCATACAAAATGTTTAATATAACAAAAATAAAAATTATTAAGGCTCATATTTCAAAAACTTTTTAGAATGGTTAGCAAACAAGTTTTGTCTGCATATTGCCTTCATCCTCGTTTGCTCCTTTAACAGAAATGCAATAATGTTTGAGCGATGAATTCCGCGTATATCAGTAGAGTCACCAGACAAATTGCTCATAGCGGTGATTTCACTTACTAGAAAACCCATACGGTATATCAACCAGGGTTCGGAAACATTCACTCTCGTTTGTTCACATTCACGAATGATAATGAAAAAAAATCCATTTCGTTTTTCCCAAGAGTACGTAAGAAAATGTGTGTTGTTATTCCTTCTCGAATGTACTCAAAAGTCAATGTAGGTGCTTACTTAAATGAAGTTCGATACCACCGCGAACATTCATCTTTGTTTTTCATCTTCATAAATGAGTGCATATATTATGTGGAATATTCGCAGAAAATTGGTGGTAAATTTGAAATTTTGATTATTTCACGCAATATGGATATCAAACAAGGACTACCCACTAGGGTGTCAAACGGGTTGGTTTTATTTCAGAACATATTTAAGATCCTCTCAGGATAACCTCAGGATAGTTTCGAGACCATTTCGAGATTGTTTTAAGAACTCAGCTAAAGAGCTGATTGTAGTTAGTCTGATATTTTGAAAAGTAGTAGAAAACTTAAACAACAGATGTCTCTCGATATTAATCTGAAGAAGCCAAATTAATGTTTTGCGCGTTATTATAATTACTTAGCTGGTCTAAAAATCCTTAGCTGTTTTATTTGAAGTTCTAGCGCTTCTGTTGAGATTGGGGAATAGATTTTAAGACTACCAAAATTTTAGTCACATACCAGAATTTAGGCTGACCTCTGTGTAAACTTTTCGTCTATTTTTTAGTTAAGAACGCCAAGATTTACATGACTCAAACCACAGTAATGTCAATATTTTCACTGCACTCAGTTTCATATTTTGTGTAGTCAAACTGTCATCTCCTTATCTATCGGTTGTATCTCAATATTTAGCAGCACTTATCAGCACCTTGTCTTGATTTGTAGCGGTTTACCTGACATACTCCTGCTTCCTTTTTATATCAAAAGTTCGTTTAATATGTCACACACATAATCGTGTGTACGACTAGCCCCACTCTCTCTCCCCTGTGTTGATGGACTGTTTGACTGGTTAAACAGCTGCCATCATACATCACATTCATTTAAACGCTCACAAAATTTATGGTATATTGCGATAATGTTGACAGTTAGTTGGGTCGATTGATCGAACAACTCATAGCTACGCAATGCATTGTCAATAATGTCGGTGGAGTTATCGAGTTATTCATGTAGGTGTGTATGCTATATAACAATCGTTTGACAGACAACTCGCCTAAAACTGTCAACGGGCGCAAAACAAACAGACGGGTAGCCAGCAAGAAGCAACATTTATTATTTAACAAATGGAGTTGCTGTATTTTGATAGGCGGGAAGTCCAAAATGCTATTAAATGTTTACTCACACGATTACCTTTGGTTGGACTCTTGAGTTCTTTCATTCCCTAAACCACTGCGATGAAAGTGTGAGCAAGCAAAACTTGGAGATAATTTGATTGCCTCGAAATTTTGTGTTTACTTTGTGTTATTTGATTTCGAGCTAGTTTTTGTCAGATTAACAAATTAGATTAAGATTGTAAAATGTGGGGAGAAATATTTCAAATATGAGTGTATTTATATATGTGTGTGGATATGCAGGTGTTGGAAGTGTGTTTGCCTACAATTTTGATTGACATCGACAGCAATTATGTTGATCCTACCATGGGATCGCTCTAAATATGGTAAGGAGTTGATTTATTTATGGTTCCAGAAAACGTCTACTTAGTTTGTACTAAATATTTCAACCCTAACAAGAACTCCGCTTTACTAAAGTTGATAAAACCTGCAAAATTTTCCATGCTGAAAAATTAATTTATATACTCTCTCCTGAAGAAAATTATCTCTTTAGATATATTTCATTTAATATGGATCTTTGTTTAGCGCCTAGTTAGGCTTAAGTATTGAAGACACATTATTGCCTATTTACTGGGAATACATCATATTATCTATAAGGTAAAGAACTCGACTGTTTTAATTGGGCTTGCATAGGGAAATCTACGTAAAGCCATTCATGTTCCAGGGCATGTCTAGTGTTTCCCTGACAGACCTACTTTTTAAAAAGACAGAGCTTATTTTAAAATAAAACTATATTTTCTTTCTTGAACATACAATAAAATCTTTTATGAACTGTCTTAGAATTTGGTCTTAAAGACCGTAAACATACATATAAAAACAAAAAAAAATTGTGTGATCAAATACCAACCCCTGGCTTAAACTAAGGATTTCATTTTTATTTTAGGCGATAAAGTTATTGCCAAACCGGTTCGAAGTATTAGGAAAAAGCCTTTACTAAATTCTTTACCTTAACTATAATTACTCTTAGGTAAATCATTTTTTTCAGCTAAGACGAATTTTCAATAAATTATGGCTATATGAGTTCCTCTTTATATTTGTTCTTGAATTTAATAAGGCTAATCGAAATAAATATTTATTAAACCTTTCATAAAGTCAACATATCAACAACTTTTTAAGCGTTTAATGATTTAATCGTTTCTGTACGTTGAAGTTTTACTTAAACACAAAGGGTCGATGGTTGAGTCAAAGGATGATTGGAGATCTTGCTTGATCATAAAATATAAACAAATTGCCGTCTTGTTGATATCTTGCGCTTGAAATCAAAATATTATTTTACTTGTAAGGTACAAATGTATGTACAAACATATATACATAAGTAGGTATTTATTAATAAAGAAAAATTGAAGAAGAAGTACCTACGGAGATTTTTCAAAAGCCAAAAGGGAAAATTATTAAGAAAAAAGATCAGCACACACGATCAATAGTAAGTGTCAATTGAACACTCTTCAATAAATATGTACAAACATATTTTCTGGTACATCTGCGTTATGTGCATACATACTTATTTACATACATATGTACAAAATGTTCAACAGAAAATATTGCCTTTTTGTTCAAATACCCAACGACAAAACACCCTGCTGTTTCACAGTAAATATTTGTATTTTACACTGCAAGTAATTTAAGCCGGCCAAGAAAATACAGATAAGAAACATTAATAATGTCTTTACTTTCAATCCAGTCGCGCTGTGAAGTCAATGTCCATTCATTAACTCAACTCGCAATGCAACAAACCAAGGATGAGCGCAAGCGCAAAATGTTACCTGTTGACCCATGCAATTGCTATGTGCCTAAACAAGAAAAAAGAAACGAGGGTGATATCATAACGAGTAGAAGGCAGCTTTGCGAAAAAGGTTTGCTCGAATGTTGAAACGTTCATCTCGCTTTTTCTCTCCAATTTCCTCTTCATATTTTACTCCTTATTTTCCTTTGGCCCTACTACATTTCCCACTTTTCACCACCTTTTTTTCGATGGCATCGACCCATGCTCATTTGAGCAATCCAATTCGTGAATAAGGTATCCGAGGATTTAGTAGATGAAAAACAGGTCCAGTGCTATTAGTACCCTCCTGCAGTTTGGTATTTTCTGGCTGAGACCGCAATTTATCTGAGCGTTTATCGCCTCCGCGCGGTGATTGTACTGCGCACTTTATGGAACCCATTCTGTTGTACGCCTGGCCCGAGGTTGAAAGTTTAATATGAGAGGGAAACGGATTTTGCCGATCTAAACAGTCTTTTGTTGAATAGGGATCCGATACTAGCAAATTCTGCTACCAACTCGAATCTCGCGCGGTCATCTCAACTTAGAGGTAACAGTGTCATCTAACGTAAAGGAAAGTAAAAAATTAATATTGACATACTTACTTTAGATTTCGAGGAAGATTGTCCATTCTTTCGTATTTCATGAATCTCAGCTATTAAAGAACAACATTTTTCTACGTCCCACCGAGCGCAACAGTGGCCGAGGCCGATATCAAAATGGTACGCAGTAGTAGGACTATTTTCGAATAATATTCGAATAAATACTATTAGAATAAACAAATAAAAATATTCGTTTCAAAAAATTCGAATAATATTTATTAGAATAATTTGTCCGTTTATTCGAATAGTACTATCGCATGGTATTATTCGAATGGTGGTATTCGAATAGTTGTATTGACATGCGAGAGATGTCGGATGCGAAATTCACTGTCTGTATCGCTTGCTGCCATGTATTGAATAAAAGTATAAATTATTCGAATAAATATTATTCGAATGTTGTATAATCTTAGAATAAATGTATTTTTTTTTCGATTAATTTTTATTAGAATAGTGCCATCCCTAGTACCCAGTGAATGTTGCGTGCAACTTGATAGTTACAGACGAAAAAGATGTGTAATTGAAATTGAATACACACAAAACTGCAGTTAAATAAATCACAAACCACTACCAGACAAATAACAAAAGTAAAAGAATTATGTTTTAAACGAACAAAGAAAAGAAATAAGAAGAAAAATTCAAACATGTCACAATATTATCGCCTTTGCCCATCGCTCGCTCGCGACACTTGAAGCTAAAGATTTTTTTTTTTTTTTAATGCTCAACTTAAGGATTGTTATTAAGTCTTTTATATACACAAATGCCACACAGACTCCAAAAAAGAAACACGGTTAAAAGAAATGATAAACCACAAAAATGGAATGAAAAATATTGAAGTTCAAGTTGTCAATGAAAGCTGAGTTGATCCATGGCCAGGGGCTTTGCTGCATCGCCAGCGAGTGTGGTTTCGCCGAGCATGCTGTTGTGGTTTGGATATGTAAGTAAAGTAAAAGTATTTATTTTGCTTAAGAACTTTTAATTTTTATTACCTTTATATAAAATCGAGTATAATGAAAACTATCAGAATTTTGTGGTAATAATTAAAATAACAACCGTTCGTCTCAATACTCAAACACATTACATTGCATTAGGGTGTCCTTTTCTTAATTGGTTTTGGTGGTTCAAATAAATTGCACCATTTATTTGGAAATTGCTAAAGAGTGTACATCAGTCCTATGAGTATCCATACTAACTGGAAGCTTTTTTATTTCTATAATAATTTAACGAATTTCTTTCATAAGTTGACTCCTAGGAAATTGCACATTCAGGATAGTTTTACAAAAGTGTCAGCTGCATTGCCAGTCCTTCGCAGGTTACGGATCCAGTACACTCCTGTATTACTCCCTTCTGCTAGTAGCTCGACTGCTGCGAGAACGTTTTTTTTTTACCGCGTCGAGTTTCCGATTCTTGTCTGTTCTTCAAAAGATGTCTGTAGTTAAGAGTGCTGCCTAATTTAAGCTAAGGAAGCGATTGAGATCTGAGTCCACTTTTTACTGAAACAACTTTTCCATACTATTAGGAAGTCGGGATATTTCTCCACTTGATGGTGATAGAAAACGATTTCTTCAGTGTTCAGAATCGCTTAAACTTACAATAAAATCTGCTTTCAGAAAAAATTATGAAAAGCCTTTAACTTTATAGATTTTACGTACATTTTGAATTCTGTAAGGTTGAAAAATTTTACTAAATTTAGCCAGCAGCTTTTACCGTCGCCACGGCGATATGTGAACTAGGAAATACTCTTAATGTATTTCTTCTTTTACCATGCCTTAGCAGATATCGGTCCGTAGGCCTTAAACACTGACGACTTCATATATGGCTTTATTTTTTAAAAATACTGACTTTTTGGAGTGCTCATGGCGGAACTTTAAATTCGTATCCAATCAACTTGAGGTTACATATTTGGTAGGCTTATGGGTAAACTAATGTTCCAGAAGGTTGTCTTTTACAATATCGAAGTAATGAAACATTAGTTATTGAAACATTACACTTACATAAGTCTTCAAAGATAACCAGATATCATTTTCCTGGTTTATCAAACGGTTCGCTCCAAAAGGGCAAATAATCATTTGAGTACTTTATTTAAATCGTCTACACATTTTTATACCTTTCATGAACATGAAGTGCTATTATAACTTTGGTCCGATATTTGTAAGTATGAAAAGAAGAAGAATAAGTATACCGAACTGACAAGGGCGATGAGCTGAGTCGATATAGCCATGTCTGTCTGTCTGTTTGAACGCAAACTTTTCCCTCAGTTTTAGAGATATCTCCACTTTGTAATATATAAATCATTTGCAGGAACCAATAAAATCGGACCAATACAACGCATAGCTCCCCTACAATCGATTGTTCCGATAAATGGGGTTTGGGCTATAACTATTGCAATTTAATAGCGAGGAACACAAAATTTGGCAGCTACAGTACTTATTACATATAAATGTACATATATGTCGTATAGCCCCCATACAAGAAATTTTTTCGATAAACGGAGTTATGTATCTTTAAATTGGGCTATGTATTTTTAAATTAAGAGGGTAAGACCGTAAAATTTTGGTGGAGTTTGTACTTATTGTAAGTATTATTGGAAGGTATAAAGCCTTCGGCACAGCCGAGGAAACCGCTTTCCTTACTTGTTTCATTTCTTTTTATTTTGTTAGTTGTTTTGCCTTTTGTGTGTGGGTGCCCATAGGTTAAGTGTACAGGCAGGAATATAATAGGCAACAAAAGAAAAAGGGTCCCAGTGAAATTTGAGCACACGCAGCACAACACAGATCGTACCAATAAAACTTATGTGCTTTTGTATCTTAACAACGTGTGTGGTTGAGAATATTTTGATCATAAGCATTTAATAAATTATGCAGTCAAGAGATAAGGAAAACATAATAACTTGTACAACAACAAACAAACAACTATGCCAACTACGTTCTGTTCAGATCAGAGAAGTTTTGTTTTATTAATTTTTTTTTTTTTATATTTTTTTTTTTTTTGAGAAAAAATCAGCTGTAATTTTTAATCTTTTCGAGGACATTTTCTGGAAATATAATTCGAAAATGAGATTAATGCCAAAACAATAATTCAGATTTCATGATTTTAGATACCGTTCAGAGAGAGAATAAAACAGGTAGGTATCTCCAATTCGTTTCAAAATTTTAAAGTAGCACATAATTTTCTAGCTCTGATGTTCTCAGGATCGCTAATAACTATCTCAATATTTCTGGGAACAACATTAGACATGAAAGATTGAATACTTTCACCGATAAACCCTCTTTTTGGTCAGTATAACACTGCGATCAGAGAATAGTATTGCCAAATATTATACGGCGCCCTCACAACTATTGTCTGTGATTGAATTTAAGGATTCCTTCAAAGTGATTATAAATTGAATATCTAAACTTGTAGTCGTAAACTTGTGTACTCCTATTGAAACAGTAATGTTTTGGGAGCAACAAATACTTCCATTCTCTTTATACGTAACTGTACTTTCGTATATTATAACCAAAAATTGTGATTATATAATTGCAAAAATAATACATACTACCTCCACGGCTTTTTGATGCGAAAATTCGAACAAATAAGTACGAAAAGATCAAAATTATTTGATGTATATTTTTACGGCATTTTAGCTAACTGCATTGATTACTTAAAACTTGTTTCAATAGAATTACCAAAAGACTAAAAATACTAACTTCTTCCAATCTCAACTTTACGCTTAAGTACTCTGAGAAAGCATAGGGATGCATGTAGTCAGTTACCACTGTAATCGACTTTTGTGGTGAATTACTGTATGACACCGTCAACGAGGCGTCTACTCTTTGCCATTGGCTTTTACGCGCAAAAAAAATCAGTAGCGATTCTCAGCTGAACATGTCAGCAGCTCTTATAACCAATTATTGCCCAATAAATCCAACTTACTATAGACATTTAAAATGTGCTTGACATTGAAAGTCCACCAGTCGCCTTAGAACTACTGAGAGTGTGGAAATTCACCACTATCTTTATGTAACCAGGAATTCACCACTCTTTGTATGGTTTCAAACCCTCCAACTTGGTTCGCAAGAACCACACAGTTATTGGTGAATTCGAAAAAGCTCATTTCCAGCTCGTTTTCCAGTTTTCAGTTCTGTGAAATTTTATCACGATAAACTGCTCCTGGTTTGGAGTCCTTCTTTAGAAGAACTGCTATTTGATATTCCACAAATATTGATCACACAGATTTTCCGAGAAAAGTAGCCATTGATGGAGTCCTAAAGTTATATGCGGCCAAATTATTTGTCATTTGAATTTCTTCTAGCGGAAATCAACAACGGCCTCTTCACTCATCCTGCTTGTAGATATAGATATATACGAGTATATCCGTGTATGTATATTTCGGTGCACTGCTTTAAATTCGATTTAAGCACATTCGTTAGATTCCCCATTTTTCTTTTCTACGCTAGCAAAATTTTTAATTTATTTTCCTGGTTTTGCGATTTTGTTGTAACTTGTCGCGTGCAGCCATTTTACTTTTACTTCCTTTTTTGGTGGAAGATATACAGATGTGTGTGTGCAAACATGTGCACCGATTTAAACTTATATACTTCGTAAAAACCGTAGCACTGAGAAACAATTGCATGGAACAAGAAATCCAACGCGGAAGGTTTTTTGTTGACTTTTGTCTGTCTTGAGTTCATTTGCATGGCCGGGCGCAATGTTTTAACGACGTGACTCGCATTTTCGATTGGATTTCGATTCTCTTTTTTTTCTTCATAGTATTTACCATTTCCTTCTTGTCTGGTGGTTTCAAAAATTAAAAAAAAAAATGTATTAATTTGCTTCTGTTTGAGGCACCCAACTTTAATTTGTTTTCGATTGATCCCTTTCTACGCTTAAACAGTTGTGTAATCGTTTAACGAAAGCATAAAAAGCTTCTTTTTTTTCGAAACAATTTCTGCATTAATGAAATTTAAAATTTTTGGAAATTCAAATATGTATGTACAGGGTGTTTTTTTTACAGGTTTGTTTTTCGAATAGAGATAAAGCTGGCATTTTGTGGTCAAATCTGGCAACTCTAATGTCATTTATGTTCAGTTTGGTTTGCCATTTCATCATGAACAGGTTGACAAAAGAACAACGCTTGCAAATCGTGCAAATTTATTTCGAAAATAATGGTTCAGTTCGCGAAGTTTACCGTGAGCTCCGTCCATTTTATGGTCGACATAATCGTCCATCAGAGCAATTAATTCGGTTAACCATGGATCGTTTTCGCACTACGTTTACTCTATGTGATAATACGCATCCGCAGAGACGTCGAACAGTGCGCACCGAAGAAACAATTGCCGCTGTAGAGCAAAGTGTTGAAGAGGACCCGAATGAATCGATTCGCCACCGTGCACAGCAATTGGAGCTTTGTCCATCAACTTTATGGAAGATTTTGCGCAAAGATCTTGGCTTGCGACCTTACAAGATCCAGCTTGAGCAAGAATTAAAGCCGCGAGACCATGCAATGCGTCGTGATTTTGGTGTATGGGCCGAAAATGAGATTGATTTCGATGCTGATTTTCATCGCATAATTTTGTTCAGTGATGAGGCTCATTTTTGGTTGAATGGCTACGTCAACAAGCAAAATTGCCGCATTTGGAGTGAAGAGAATCCACATGAGACCCTTGAAACGCCATTACATCCACAAAAACTGACTGTTTGGTGTGCTCTATGGGCTGGTGGAGTCATTGGGCCATACTTCTTCCGCAATAATGCTGAAGAGGCAGCTACCGTTAATGGAGACCGGTATAGAGCCATGATAACCGACTATTTTGTTCCCGAATTGGATGGCATGAATGTGGATGAGTTGTGGTTCCAACAAGACGGCGCTACATGCCACACAGCGCACGTCACAATCGATTTATTGAAGGAAACATTCGATGAGCGCATAATTTCGCGGAATGGACCTGTCAATTGGCCACCAAGGTCGTGTGATTTGACACCATTGGATTATTTTCTTTGGGGATATGTGAAGTCGCTCGTCTACACCAACAAACCAGAAACGTTAGGGGAATTGGAAGCCAACATTCGTGGCGTTATTGCCGACATACGGCCCCATATGCTCGAAAAAGTGGTTGAAAATTGGACCTGTAGAATTGGCTTTATTCGAGCCAGCCGCGGCGGCCACATGCCCGAAATCATATTTAAACATTAATGGCATAAAATTATCCTTCCAATAAAGCCAAATTGATGGACCTTAAAACGATTTTCTTGTGTTTTATTTCAATTCAAAGTTCTATACCCCTGAAAAAAACACCCTATATTAAAAACAAAAGAAACATTTTTTGTGGCTTTTCTAAGCTCACTGTAGCCTGTGTCTCATGATTCAACAACTTGTAATTGAATCATGCCTGTGTCTATCAACAAAAAAAATGTTCAAACCTTTTGACGTGAACACAACCCATGATACCTGACTGCTTACTTTCAGTTCAGCCAGCTGACTACCCTTTATTTACTTTCTGCATGCGACGAATTACGTAGTATTTTTTTTACTTTTTGATACTAAACACCGTACCTACATCAGATTTCCTTGTGACAAAGTTTTTTTGAATTTTTTCTTCTTTTATCGCTTTGTCGTCTGCAGAGTTCTTAGATTTTTTTTTGCAAAATTTATTAACACCTTTTCACCAAAGAAGATGTGTAAGGTGAACAGAACTTTTGGCCAAATAGGCGGAGAAATTATTTGCATTGTAAGCAGAGTTTAGACGCCTGCAAATAAAGCCTACCTGCTAAATATTTCCTAAAATAGTTATTCTACTCTATGAGAGAGAGGAATCAATAACAGATTCTCTTTGCAAATACCCCGGTTGCTACTAAAATAATAAATGTGGAATTTTTGATTGTTTGCCCAAATTTATTTATTACTTTTAATAGGTAATAAGACCAAACAGTGTGGTTACAAATTCGTTCGACATGAGCTTATCAAGAGCCAGTACTTCTGTTATAAAATAACTATCTACTTTTGACAAATACTAGAAGCTTTTAACAACTCAACGATATTCCTGATTGCTCCTCAACATGACAGTTTTTTGGGAGCTATTGGGATCTGCGGGACTACTTGGTTCTTTTCGGTATAATTCCGGAATAGTTTTAGAGATAATTTTAGAATTTTTACATGATCTTTACGGAATTGTCTGAGGGATTATTCTCAGGGTCATTTCTGGACATTTTCGGCATTCGAAGAGCGATAGGACTTACGATCGCCCCTATATTATCATGAATCTTTGCTATCTATTTCCTAGACAACTGGTTGTCTAGAATCATTCCAAGACAATTTTTATGTTTTAATGATTCGTCCCTCCTAGATTAGCTTTAAATCAATTCGGCACTCTCTTATCAGTAAACCTAGACTAGATTCGCCTTTTTTGCGTTGGCAGTAGACCCGACATCCAAGAATGCTCATCGCGAAATGCCCGATCCATCATTTAATTATTTATTTGCAGGCATTTTCCATTTATGTGTATACGAGTATATGTATGTAAACTACTTATCTACTTTGAACCATTCTGTGAGCACAACATTGCCTTGCTTTTCATCTCTCACACTCAATAACTGTCGATATACGGAAAATGGTCCTCAAAAAAAAAATTTTGTAAAAAAGACCCACCGCAGACGCGTCAAACATCAATTCATTCGCACCTCCTTGAACTCAATTATTCAACAAACACGACGAGTAAAACCAAATACTATTTATCAACTCCCTAATTTCCTTTATATAAAGCACAACTTCTCACCTTACAAATAAAATATTTATTTTCCCTTTAAATGCAATTTTGTAGCAATAATGGCTTCTTTGTTTCTTACTTCGTTCTTTGCTTTTTTTTTTTTTTGTAAATCGTCTCAAATATCTACTTTTGACAATCTCATTTTTCTCATTTTTGTTTTAATTCAATTTCTTGTTCCAACCATCTGTTTTTTCTTGTGCTCATCACACATGCCTATGTTTCTTATTGCTCTATTTCTTTTCTTTTTAACTGAGCTCTATCAAACAATAGAAAGAGTGTCACTCGAATATCCGCTTTCTAAAATTTTCAAATGAATTACTCCGTTGTCCTTGTTGTGACTTAAATTTCATTTGTGAGATTTATTTAGGTACAGCTGTGTATGTGTATTTGTTGTGTTGCTCAGTACAAGGTTCTTTTGACAATTTTTTTAATGTGCAAAAATCTCATTTAACAGCTGTCTGTAAATTGTCAAAATAAATGCGGGCACATTAAGATATCCTTAGAAATATATATTTATATATGAACTACAGAGAACGGCAGTAGTGTCTTTTTTTTTTTTTTTTTTTTTTTTTTGTAGTGCTAATCAAATATGTTGGTCTGTCTAATAAATATAGAGTTTAAAAATATACTACTAGGATAAGGCAGAACTAATATCCTACACAAAAGTAGTACCGGCACT
Organism: Merzomyia westermanni; assembly: GCA_949987695.1. Classification (NCBI taxonomy): domain Eukaryota; kingdom Metazoa; phylum Arthropoda; class Insecta; order Diptera; family Tephritidae; genus Merzomyia; species Merzomyia westermanni. The sequence continues at coordinate 143,311,996 of OX465291.1, read as the reverse complement.
ATCTTCAACTGAGGTGAATAAAGTAATAATGGACTTTAAACGTTGTCAAATTTCCTTTCTAACAGAAATATCTCTCACAAATATCTGTGGGCCGAAGTCAGCATTTTTTTACGTTTTACATTGGAAGGCTTTTAATAAAAAAATTCTGATTCGAACGATATATTTTGAACAAACAATAATAGTAATCTTAAAGCTGTAATTTAAATACCTAAGACAGATTTTTGGAAACTTCGTAAAAATTATTCTATAATAAAACTAATTCGTCTAGATTTTTGCATTAAAATCATGTATACCTTTTCCACGTCCAGTTTAAACCTTTATGACGACTAAGCCATTTAGCATTTCTTCGGCGGCCGAGTACAGAAAAAAGATTTGTGACGTACCAAGGTGGAAGAGAGCGCTCCGCAGTGCACGTAACGTCAGGTGATGTTACATACATTTTTAGTAAATGTAAAACGATTGGGAAGAGTTGAATTTGCCACTAATTTAGAGCTGCCAGGGCACTTGTTGATGACATTCCGCATCCTCTTTTCTTCACTGCCTTTATTCATTAAGTCATTTTTATAAAAATGCCTTCCGGGGGTGTCAGAACACCTACAACCACTCTACTAAAAATGTCCCTGAGCATATGTGACAAATGCGTTCAATTTAGACCTTGATTTAAAAGAGTGCGACAAACTTTATTATTGTGTTTATGAACACAGCCATTTTAAATGTAGTTAAATAAGATTCTAGAGCTTTCTTCTGCCATTATAATAGAAAGAAGAAAACCTATGATCGAAATAAAAGTAAAGCAATCGATGCATCGATATTACATCGAGTTTCCTTGTAGTACTAGTAGACAACTCGAAGGTTAATACTCGCTAAAAATAAAAGTAGGGATATTAAGCTGTCATCACTTCTGGATTGATATGGTTCTGAGTGTCCCTAATTAGCACAGAATCCCTTAAAAAGAGTAAAACCAAAACCAAACAAGCCTAAAGGCAATGAACCTAAAAGTCGAATGTACCCCAATTAACCCTACATTATTTGAATATAGCAATCAATTTAAATTCCCATCATTAACTCCAAAGATATCTCATCATGGAGTGAAATTATTAAATTAATGTTCTACTCAGGAGGGATAATTATTAAGCCAATAGAATCTAAAGCAACAATTTGTAGTATACTTTCCTATAGGTTTGAAACCTGATGCATGGAATTGTATTACTTGGTGAAAACCTACCACAATCTGGGTATCAAATGAAAGTTGATATGCGTGTTGCAATAATCGATGTGATTACTTTCAATTTCTCAGCTGGTTTCGAATATATAGTGATTAAAATCGAACTCCGTATGTTATAAGTTCAGGTATGATCGGGTTTTCTAGTCAAAAATTTATCTCTCCTTTAAATTCTTCAACTGATTGGTATCAAATTTCCAAGATATGCTTGTCTGATTTAATAGATCAGTAGAAATTTGGATGCGGGCTAGTTCCAAACCAGAAAATTAGAGGCGTGTGGTATCATAATGGAATTCTCAGTATTCGGCGGTAGTTCAGACTTCTACCAACCCGAAAGAAAATACGAAAGGTAGTAAGTAAATAATAGGGCTTGTACGTGCTGCACAGTTGTTGCATACTACTGCAGTTCTCTGTTCTCGAATAAATATCCAAGCACACACAAGCAAACAAACAAATATTATAAATATTACCTGCAATACAATTAGCGCAATACAAAGAAAAGAAAAATGTCTTCGCAAGCCAACAGGAAATTATAACTATTTCAGTAATTGCAGTTTTTGTTTGCAGGAAATTGTATTTGTTTTTCTAATCGATTTGAACGCATAATTATGAGCGCGACAAATTTTAAAATGTCCTTTTGCCCTTTATCGCTTGTGGAGTGTGTTGCAAATGCGTAAAAACGTAAAATAGAAAAGCGGAAAAATGTTCAGGATGATTGATATGTGAATTGATGGATTAGTGTGTTGATTGAAAGGTGTGAACGGCTGTCGCTGACATTTAAAAAAATTGCAATACATCAATGTGAAAAGAGGGTTAAGCCGGTATAGCATTAGGGTTGCATAAGAACATTTCTCGGTGATTACTTTAAACAATAAAAAAGATTACTAATGATCGAATAGGCATTGCTAGTAGACCGCGCAACCTATTTGGCTTAGCATGAATAGCTCTTGCAGCTCGACAAAAAATGGCGAAATTTTTAAACAAGTCCTTTGAGTAAAACTTATATGACTCTTATGAGTTCTAAACTACTAAACTAAAAATGTTCTTCTTTGCTTTTAATATAAAAATAAAGTTAGCTGAAGTTATACACAAATTGCATAAAAACTTACTTCGAGCATACTAAAATTACGTCTTAGTAAGAGTAAAATGTACTAATTAGTAAATTTTCAAATTTTTGGAAATTTAATAAACCTACTACGACACTAGTAAACTTTTAACTTTGTCGACCAACCAATCAAGAAGTTAAAAATTCGAAAACCACATATTGTGGCTATCTTTATGTAAATATTCAAATTATAAAACATGCAAATTATGCAATACTGTTCTGTGGCAGCAAAATTACTGCACAATATTGCCTGTCAATTCTAGTAATACAATCTACAAACATATGTTTAGCTACTGTAAGCTAACGATGGCACTATCGATATTATCGATTATGTAGCACTACGCAACAATCAGCGCCTCAGTAGGGCCTATTGGTAGTATGCGCATTACATGTTTTATTAATTTTGAGACTATAATTTTCCGTTTCAATATTTTAATTTTAGAGTCGTGTAATTCTGTATTGTAAAGTGTATGCACACCTAAAAAAAGTTCAATAAATTTGGAAACTTTGTGTTAATGACGAAATGAAATAAATAGTTTCTTAGTCCATAAAATTTATAAAAAGGTAATTTTATTTCCATTTTGATAAATTTTTTCAAATGTTTTCTGTAAAAGAAAAACTGAAGTGGTCTTTGACCTTTTGCTTGTACATATGCCTGATATATCAAAATATTTTTCGAACATTTCCCACTTTATATTAGGGCTCTAAATATTCGGTTAGTCGATGAACCCAGCTATTCAAATACAACGTTAGTCGACTAATATAAATAAACCAGGAACCGCAAATAATGATTATTTTTATGTTTTAATCATGCTTGAGTATTATTTTATTTTTCGTAATAAAACTCAAAGTATCATATATCCTGAACAATGCCGAATTTCGGCTTTGAAATTTGAATTAACCAACTTCTTAAATTATTGAAAATTCTACTTTAAGTAGAGGAAAGGAGTATTTAATAGTGGAAGTGGGTATTTATGAAATCGAAATGAAAGGACTCATACTTTCATACCCTTTTTTCACCATTTATAGTAGAATTTTCAATAAATTGTCTTGGGGATCATCCACTTCAGATCAAGAGGAGTGAACGCCTAAATTTTTGAGTTGAAATTTCCCATAGTTCAGAATATATGACGCTTTGATTTTTATTATAAAAAATAAAAAAATACTCAAGAATGAGTAAAAAATAAAAATCATCATTAGTTGCGGTCCTTGAAATAAACTACTCGATTAACCGCACACTTACGACTTTGGGTTAACAGCATATTCTCGGTAGTCGATTATAATGAACAGGAACATGACTATGTTTATGTTTTACTTTTCCTTTCGTGGCAGTTCATTCTTTGATTTCCCTGTGTTGACTACATTTTTAATATTCTTGCAAAAATCATGAATGTGCAAATATTGGGATTTTAAGTAAATAGGCTCAATGGATTAACCATAGACTTTCTATGTTTTACAAAAATCCCTACTAACACGTGAAGATACCAGGTTCTGTGGGATCCTGTGAGCTATATATTCATAAAGGGATATGTTACTGTTTTTACTTTTTCGCACTTAGCTCTTTTGTTTTTTGTTAAACTTGTACTTTGTTTGCACTGGGCCCGAATCGTCATAGTCGTTAACGAGCTCACAATCGTACGATCAAGCATTACGTCAATCGACTAGCGAGTGAAGAATATCGGATTATTACAACAGAAAGTGAACGCATCGTCAGTCAGTTTTTCTATCGATTTATTCCTTCTTCTTTTTCAGTTTTGGAAGTTGCAATAGGCTTTTAAATGTCAAAATAAGGTTGTCAGAGATAAAATTAATGTGTAAAAAGACAATGTTGGTTTATTTAAGCTCAAGTGAGAGTGAAAACAATGAGAGAGATAAAAGAAAACCACTGGCGCTATCAAATAATGCGTAAGTCCGGTATATGCATATGTATACATTGAACAATCAACATCTGTGTTTATATTTTGCAGTTTTATTAAACGATTTCGGATGAACAAGGAGGCGTTCAATTATGACCTCACTAAAATTAATTTAAAGTGTCATGACACTAAATCGCTGCGTTCAATCCTGCAATTAGCTGCAACTCTTTCGCTCCTTGCGAGTGGCGGATATCAACACACTATTTGCAGTGATTATTTCATTGAATTGTGCCAGAGCACCTTATTCAAGTTGACATCCGCAGTACTGCTTGAAATGGAACCAAAATGGTGTCCGAACTTTAAACGTTTCGAGCCGGATGACTCGCAAAGATGTAAAGATTGGTTTGTGAAAATACATAGAACTCCTGGAGGTAAATTCAAATTAACATATATGTATATGTGTAATTTTTTGGCCAAATCGGGATGTTCGCTCATAAATTTTGCCATTATGTCCTTTTGCGTTAAACTAAGTTTATTACAGTTTGTCCTTTATCAAAAAAGATACTTAAAATAATAAACATACAAATATAATTTTAATATGCTTACATTTTTAAATATTTGCTTTTTGCTTCAATTTGTTGCGCCTTCGATTGACAATTTGTGACAATTCGAACGAACGAGTACGTTCATCTACTCGTTCACGTTAGTTATCATCACGTTTTCTGATAAATTTTTACGCTGACAGCTGTCATAACCCAATATTAACATTTGTACGTAGCGAGTTGCTTGTTCACGTCTGTCACTATTCGGGCCCTTTTTGCTATTTAAAAGCATGTTATCGATACTATCGATGATAGATGCAAAACAACCGCTATCTATCGATAGTAGCTACGAGCGATCATTTGCGTACTTTACCATGCACCATGCCTAGTTGATTGCCTGAGGAGCTGCTGGTTACCATATTGATTAGTTGATTGGAACGTCTATATGCCTAGATGTGACACGCTTCTACATCTGACAGGATTTCAGTATGGCATACGTGTTGGTGATATCCTACCCAAACACATAAACACATAGATGTGGAGCTACAGCATTTCAAAATGCAATAAATTTCTGCATTTTAGCTTAAACGCAATCAGAAATATAAACATTGACACTCTCAAATATATACCATTAGCAATAGAGTCTAATTAGGAAAACCTATATGTAAACATGCATTGATTTACATTGAGGTGTTTCACAAAACATAACAAAAAACTGTTTTTCCAGCCTATCACCTTTGGCATACTTGCACGGATGCTCGATTTACAGAGATTTACTTTACTCTGATACAAATTTGATGAAGCAATGTATTAAACGCTTATGTTTCGACCTTGATGTTTCCAATGAATATGAGTCACAGTATGTAACTAACCAAATTCCAAATGCCCCTTTAAATTAGCTCAGCTAAAAACCAGTCTAATGTCCTAACATACATATACAGTTTTGTTCAATATAATAGTAGTGGAATTAAATTGGAATCGTTCGAGGAAATTAAAAGAAGCTGTGTTTTTAATAATTTTCACACATAAAAAGAAGTTTCAAAGTTTATACAAAGTTCAGGAAAGTTAATCAAAAGTTTGAAAAATGTATATCAACATTGCAATATTTTTGGGCGGAATTTTTAGAAAAATTTTGACTACCCAGTTTTTAGCACAATAATGTGCAAGTTAAAAGTACGTAATTTTTTGAAATTTTTTTTGTCACGGATTTTGGGTATTTTTTTCCATACAAAATAAATTTTTCTTTATACGTTTTATGGAAGAAATCACTCAACAACCTTGACGAAAAAAATTCTGAGAATTCACGGAAATTTAGGAGCGAGTTCTAACTTGCACAATGTTGATGAAAATTGATTCGTCTACAAAACTGCGCACTCACAAGTTGTCTAGAAATTTTGTCAAAAAATTTTAAGATTTTGATAGCGATTTTTTAAAGTTTAATTAAATTTCCTGAACTTTATGTAAACTTTAAAATTTCTTTCTATGTGATGTCTGTTATGGAATTCGCTTTATTTTGAATAAAAATGATTAAAATCACAGCTTTTTCTTATTTCGCATGATATCTATTTTAATTTGACTACTATTATATCGAACACAGCTGTATGTGGGTACGTATGTAGTTAATTCATTACAAACTAAGTTACCCGATTTAAGCTAAATGCCATGTCTTTGTTTGTGCTCTAAACAATACCACCTACAAATTTTCCCATTAGCTGCAGTTAGTATGAGTTATTGTAGTAAACAATTTCTGTATTAATGAAATGCAACAAAAATATGTTGTACAATTACAAATCACCATATTTAGTTGCAAATTTATTTACCAAAAAACCATAAAAGCCATTAACGACAAATTGTTGCCAATAAATAGTAAAATTTCTGTAATAAACAAACCAATTAGACGCATTAAATTGGAAAATTGATGTCTAAAATAAATTGGTTATAGAAAATTGCAATTACATGCTTAGATACATACTTACGTGCATACAATAAAAATAGCAAAATCCATTCAATTGTAAGTAGAACAAGTGTGCTTTATAAGTTTGTATTTAGTTTTTGTTATTTGATGGAAATTGAGTGTCTGCGGTTGGCTTGCAAAAAACCTAAGCGATTTTGAGTACAAAATTTGTGGTGAATACCTATTTCAAGCTAATTACTTTCGCATCAATTAAAAGTTTCACATCCTGGCTCTTATTTTCCTGGCCTTAGGTAGGTAGGCGAGCTTGATTTTGGGCTCCCCAATGCTCAGCCTATAAGCGAGGTCTTGCCGTTTTGCGGTGAACAGTGACGCGTAGCCACTACATACACACCTAAATTAATTAAGACTATCTTCTTCCCAATGAACAACTTATTTTTTGGGAAACCTTGATTATCTAACCACCCAATCTTCAATTTAGGCTTGGTAGTGACAGCGTTAATTAACCAAACGTACAAAAGAGTACCAATTCTAAAGAAACTTCGGCGAGTGAATTTGTCGCTACTCCAACAAAAAAGACCAGCAAAGCTATCCAGATTCTCCATTTCGATACCAGTTTCAGCACCATTTCGAGATTTTTTCCAAGACATTTTGGCATTGTTTACAGTTCATAATTATTTTGGGATCATATCGGGACCATTTCGAAATTTTTTCGGCATCGAAAGCAAAAATTGCCTTTTGTTGTTGTTGTCGTGGTAACGACAAGAAGGTTTTGGGGAGTGTTGTCGAATTAACAGTCCTTGGCCGGAGTAATGAGAGGTGAGAGCCATCATATCCGTAGATCAACCAGCGAGTTGCACGTCATTACCTCGCACTTGATGCTATTTCATAAACTTTTCGGTATTGGTTTGAGAATGTAACAATTCGATAATAATTTCGATAACATTTATGGATTTTGTTCAGAATAATTTCGAGACAATATGAAGAATCTAATCACTTGGAGGCCGTTCTATTTTTATTGTATTCGGGATCGTTTGGAGACGCACGTAATTCATTTCGGTATAATTTCGAAATTGTTTTGGGAATCGTTGCTAGATTGTTTCGATATTACATAATTGTCTTCGGATAATTGCTTCCTGGATAATTTCGAATTATGTTCTGTACTATTTTGTGGCCATTTCATAACGTTATCAAAATTGTTTGCGAGGCCACTTCTAGTTTTTATTCAGAATCAAAAGACCATTTAAGGATCAATTATAGAAAATGTCTGGATTGGGTTCAATGTAATTTGTAGACCATTTACGAATAGTTTTCGGAATTATTTCTAAATCATATGGGGCCATTTCGGGATGGTTTTGAGTTCGTGACTATTGATGATTTCGAAATTTGTTACAGTGTCGAAAGCAAAGTCCACATGCGCTTATGGTCTTTTTATAAACTTTCGGTTGGTTTCGGAATGTAACAGTTCCGTGATAATTTCGGGAGCATTGCTTGATTTTATTCAGAATAATTTCGAGATAATTTAAGACCTCTTATCACTTGTGGACCGTTTTGTTTTTCATTGTATTCAGGATAATTTAGAGACATTTCGTATTTCATTTCGGAACCATTTAAAATTTCCTTCCTGTATGATTTCGATATTTTGTTCTATATTATTTTGTGACCATTTCATTCGGCATCACTCGGAGATCAATTCGGGATTGGTTTCAGAATAATTTGGAGACGATTTTCGAAATATTTTCGGGATTATTTTTAGCAAACTCAATTTGTACTGTCACAGTTTATGCTTTACGCCCACAAATTGAAAATTGGTTTTTCTTTTGCCCTCTTTAAACGCACTCAAAATCCATTTATCGCCAATCAAAATATTTTTCAAAATTTATTTCACTACGGAAACGGTTTCATTTCCTGCGGCAAGTGTTTGCAGTAGTGAATCACAAAAATAAGAAATAAGAATCAACATAAGCTAAAAGCTACACTCCAAAAAAAAACAACTGTAAAACAACGAGTTCTGCGGTGACTTGCTATTTGGCATGTAATTGACACATGCGCAGAAACTCTACATCCGTTTTGCGGCTTTTACCCTCCATGGCGCGCATATTTAATAGAAGGCGAAATTGAAAATCGAAAAATTGCTGCAAAATATGGAAAAATCAGCAACAAATATTAGAATTGGAAAAATATATTTACTTACTTGCATTCACGCTCACACCCACACAACTGTACAAACACAAAATCTTATTTTCATTTCAAGCATTCCCATTCCTAAAGAGTTCATGCCAAATGAGATTGCTCGAATATGTATTTTCACGCAATTGGCAATTTGTTAACGGTTGTGGTGGAGTTGTTGCACAGCCTCATTGCTTATGGATTTTGTTGATTTTTCAATTTGCTTGTAGAACAATAAAATTGTCGTCAACATTGCCATAGAGTCAGTCGGCATGTTCACTTCGATTCAATCTTATTTACGTAAACCACAGAATCGATTTCCTGCTTGACGGCAGTCATCGTCTTTGCGGTTAAGTGGTGGGCCAATTTTTCCATCCCATTTACTTTGTTGTTCCTAAGAAATATGGAGGCTTGCTGACGCAGTACTAAGTTAAAGTGGTTGCAGTAATAGCTAACAGTTCGACTGTGCCTAACAACTCATAGCACTCTCTAAGTTGCACAAATTTATCTAAGTATCGATGTACCATATAAGGCTGTGCCATTTCTAGATAATATTTTACATCTTATGGAGAGTACGCTTCCCACTTTATATCATTAAAGACTTAGTGGTGCACCAATTCATCCTCCACCTGATCTTTTATATGAGCTTCCCAACGTAAAATGTACAGACATTGGCCTCTTCCAATTCCATAATATGTTTAAAAAAAATCTGAGCCAGCTGTTATTGCCACCACTGTATACCACAGGATATAAAATATTTCCTGGCGGTGAAATGGAACTTAAAAAAAAAGGTGCAGCGGTTTTCGAGCGATGCGCATATAAACATGAAGACAGATCGAGAAAAATTCTAAAAACACTTATTTGTTAATGTATTACTTCAACATCCTTTACGTATAGAATAACAATTCATTAAATGTAACGATGAGAGTTTAGATTTTTAGCTTTAAAATAATTTCGCTCACAAGTGTCACACCCTAATGTGCCTACATTAAATGCAAATGTAGTAAATGGCAAATTGCACTCGCCAATAAAAACTTGTTAATCGTAAAAGTTGATGAATGATTTGTGTTATTTTTTATTTGTTGTTTGTTGGCAGTAAATTGAAATTATTGACGCCTCTTGTTGGCGTTTAGGATTGCCGTCGTAAGCGGTTAGACACTCGTAATTTTATAATGTGATATTAGTTTTTCTTCTGTTTTTTATCCTAAACACTTAAAATTTGATTGGTACACTTGATGTATGGTGAATACTATCAATTGAAAATAATAGCAATTTGTTGTTGATTGAAAATGAAGTATGCATCTAGCGCTATTGTTTGAAAAGCAATCAAGAATTGGAAAATAATGGAACTGGTTTTGATTGAAGGCAAATAGTTTTTGCATATTTACAATAGATTTGAATGGAGAAAGAAAACATTTTCAATCAATTGGGTTTTTCTACTTATCAATGTCCCACAACATTAGTATTGTTTAACGGACAAAGCAGACGATCGACAGGAATGACGCCTTTGACATTTCATCATCAATATCCTGCCTGTCCATCTTATTAGCTGCCAAAAATAAACAAATCGAGGCTCGCTAGAAAGCTCGAAGTGATCACATCATCATCGCTTTTACGACACTTAGGCTAGTGCTCTAAACGACAAGCGACTCAGCAAGCTGTGGTCCCATACTTGCAAATCAGTACTACATCACCTGAAGGAAAGCGTCTCCTCTTTTATGTGATCTAATGAACGCAATGTTACCACCGGTCCGCAGAATAAGTTCCAGAGTGTTTAGGCTTGCTTCTAGCAATTGTTAATGGCAGTTGAGATTATGCTACGCGTGTCGTATCTGTTGTCATCAGTTGTGGATATGAGATGTAGATGGATACTTTTCCGGCAACTTAAGAGCAATACTGTTGTATTCCAAAGATCCAGACAACATCAGTAGATTTTATAGGAGTGACGGGATTACAGTTGCTTCTGATTTTGGGGTGGAATGCGATGGATTTAACATGGATAATTAGACTAGACAGGCTGGTAGTCCGATTATGGCGTAATGAGAAAGATGTAAGCTTAACAAGTTTGAGAAAGAGAAACAGAGCAAAATAAAATCCGGTAGAAAAAATAAAATAAAATAAAATAAAATAAAATAAAATAAAATAAAACAAAAAAAAAAAAAAATAAAATTAAATTAAGTTAAATAAAATTAAGTTAAATTAAATTGGATTAGATAAAATAAAATAAGATAAAATAAAATAAAACAAAATAAAATAAAATAAACTATGGTAAAATAAAATAAAATAAAATAAAGTGCAATAAAATAAAATAAAGTGAAATAAAATAAAATAAAATAAAATAAAAAAAAACAAAATAAAATAAAAAAGAATAAAATAAAATTAGATTAAATTAAATAAAATTAAGTTAAGTTAAATTGAATTGAATTAGATAAAATAAAAAAAAAAAATTTAATAAAATTAAATTAAATTAAATTAAATTAAATTAAATTAAATTAAATTAAATTAAATTAAATTAAATTAAATTAAATTAAATTAAATTAAATTAAATTAAATTAAATTAAATAAAATTAAATTAAATTAAATTAAATTAAATTAAATTAAATAAAATAAAATAAAACAAAAAAAATTTTATTAAATTAAATTAAGTTAAATAAAATTAAGTTAAATTAAATTGGATTAGATAAAATAAAATAAAATAAAATAAAATAAAATAAAATAAAATAAAATAAAATAAAATAAAATAAAATAAAATAAAATAAAATAAAGTAAAATAAAATAAAATAAAACAAAATAAAATAAAATAAACTATGGTAAAATAAAATAAAATAAAGTGCAATAAAATAAAATAAAGTAACATAAAGTAAAATATAATGAATTAACAAAAAATAATATAAAAAAAATAAAATAAAATAAAAAAAGAATAAACTCAACTAAAAGAAAAACAAAGGAAAAGGATTAAAAAAGATAATATTAAGAATAAAGAATAGTAAAGAAATAACATGTTTTGTTAAATATAGTTGAATATGAAGGTTAAAAGTAAAATTATTAAGGCCGACTTTCTGGTTGAATTTCCACGACTCCTTATAATTCTTCACGTCTAACTTAGTAAATACACATATAGAGTATAAAAATTTTGTTTTCAACGAATGTCATCAGAATAATGCATAATTTGTATTTTCTTTCCATTTCAGGTCAAACGTATTTAGTGGACTACAACGTGGTGAGTAGCTAACAATTATGATTATTTATTTTACTAGTCAGCTTAAATTTGAAAATATTTTAATAAATGGTTGACCAATTCTTCATTAATCCAGCGAATAAAAAACTTGTTTTGAGGCGAACTCTTCCGAAACCGCTTGCCCGATTTTTATGAAGTTTTATGCTTATGTATATTTGGTATATATTTTCAATGCTATATCGGGCCCACACACTCGACACTGCGTTGCTTAGTACTTATGAAGGCATAGACAAATGCGGTACAATAACTTCCATTGACCATTTTAATAACGATTAACAGCAGCACTGCAAGAAATCAGCTCGTTAATTTGCAATCATTAACTATTGCCTTGAACTAAACTTGCTCGAACAAAGTTTTAATTGAAAAGTAGCCCGTTAAAAAGCAATTAATTGAAAATCAGAATACATATGTAAGCATGTTTTTATGTAGGTAAATATGTACTTCCATCTGCTGTGTAGGACCATTTGAGCGCCTGCGCTCAAACCACACAAACTTGCCACAAATGATTATAAATTTTCTGCTGCTTACGCAAAGAAGTGTGAATTAAATGTGCGAATTGATTTCGTTTTAGAGGTTCTTTGAGTTCAATTGGATGTTAAAAAAAAAACACAAAAAATAAATAACTAAGAACAAGGATTTTACGATGAGAAGTGAGAAAATAAAAGTGCTTGAAAATGGCGGCAGCGCAAAAGTCAATTGGCGCAACTTTTCGATTTGTTGCACAACATCAAAGGCGTCATTTTTATTGGCTTTTTACAGCAGCGCCGTTTGTATGTAGTTGCGTTGTGAAGTGTACGAGGTAAAATTTGCTATTAAAATCAACAAAGTAAAATCAGCCATACACCCCACTCTCTACGCCGAGCTGTTGGTATAAGAATGCTTGGAAGTGGAATTGACTACCTCACAACAGTCGGCATCTTATCAATGGTACCGCCGAATAGCACACTCCCAGTAGCTATTTCCAATTCATTCAACTTTGTGGGCGCAGCAGGGTAGTAAATATCTGCTGTAAGAGCGCGCTGATTTTCGATTGAGATTTATTGCTTTTCCCGATGAGCTGTAAGCATCTTTCTTCTTTACTTTCCTACTTTTGTCCTGGTCTTGAATATTTCAATTTCATTACTTGATATTTGTCCTTATTTCCAAGGCTAATGAAATTTTTCTTTGTGCCCTCTGGGTCTATTTTATACACATCTGTGGTTTGTAATAGTGTAAAGAAATCGAAATAAGCAGTCACTCCAATAGAAATCGTTTGAGAAAGCAGTGTAGAAGTCGCTTTCATAGATTATAGCCAGGATTTTTTTTCAACGGCTCTGAGTTTGATTTTATACTCAATTCAAAATTTAAAACTTTTTGGACGATTTTGAAGTTCAACCCAAATTTGTTTTAAAATTTGACTATTCTAGTTTTCGAAAAGAAAAAATGAATTTGGCGAAAATGGTTTTAACTTTAAACCAAAAATGTCCTAACAATAATAAACAAGGTAGTAGTGGAAAGGTTTTTAGCCGACGTTTTGAATCTAACTAAAATGTGTAGTAAATAGAAAGGTTTAGAATTTTCTACAAAAAATTTAAAAAAAAAGTATCTATAGTGATTTTATGAATTTAAACCAAAATTTTTAACAGTGTACAAGTTCAATTTTTTCATAAACATAAAAACCCGATAAGCACAATGTTGTGGTAAAACCAAATAAGCGAAGTAAGCATTAGGGATTTATCACAGCACTGTGCCCAACTATGTTTCATCCAAACTATAACATTTTTGTGAATATTATCTTACTCCTTTTGCTATTTATTCTAGGTGCAATCCCGCACAACCAGTTATCCTTTTTCAATAAAGAAATAAGCAATATTTATGTACATATGTACGTATCCTTTCATTTTCAAACAGCCCATCGGCTCCAGTCATCCTATTTAAGAGTTGCTCCATCTTTTACTAGCTACTTTCTTAATTCTCTAGCGCATACGCTGGCTTTGTGCTTTGATTGAAATTTATTGAGTGCAAAAAAGAAAGGGTTACAGTAAATCTCAGTAAAAATATTTTGCGGCGTTGCGCATTGCCCAACTCTGTCCTGCCGGCTTGCTGTGGTGCACGCGGGAATTCTCATTGATTTGTGGCATACTCGTGTGCAATTCTTTATTGAAATCACTGCAATTCACTATCTTTGATTTCTTTATTATTAGTTTTTGTTTTTGCACACATATATTAACATAATATTTATTTCCTTTTCCATTTAGTCAATTTCTTTTGACAGTTCCAAATCGATATTATGAGAATTTACTGCCTTTTAAGTGATTTAGTGCTAAAACATAATTCCGTGGACTGGTGCATGACGTTTCGGAACAAATACTTAAGCGTAAACTGACAAATAAATTGGTAGTTAAAAATAGGGGCAATAGAATGACGTAGATGGAAGAGCAATCAATTTTCCAAGGGGCTTATTGCAATGTTAATAACTAAAATACGAGGTTTTGGGATTTTCGAAGATAGCCCTTTTGAATTTATTATCCTTAGAAAGTTTTTGTTGTCAATTAATTGGTCTTCACACTTAAATTACAGGGCCACTTCCAGATGACATTGTTCATAGAAAAAATTGTCTCGCCCTTGGCGGTACAGTTCCAATGAGCTATTTATGTAAAAATGTAAAGTATATGCTCTTTCCATGATACCAGACCAGTTAAATTTGATAATCAAAGGAAATTATTAATTGATTACGTTTAGAAAAAATCAAAAATAATCAAAATCAAAAATAATAAAAAAAGTTGTTCTGATTACCTTTGGTTATTTTTGATAACTTTTTTTTTTTAATTTCTTTTGATTTTTTTTTATCTTTTTTTTTTTTTGATTTTTTTTTTGATAATTACAATTACAATAAGAAAAATTTTAAAATAATCAAAACAAATCAAAAATAATTAAAAAAAAAGTTGTTTTGATTACTTTTAGTTACTTTTGATTACTTTTTTTTAGTTTATTTTGATTTTTTTGATTTTTTTTTATCTTTTTTTTTTTTTTTGATTTTTTTTTTTTGATAATTACAATTCTATCTCTATGGCGCGATATACAGCAGGTATATCATCATAAGCCTCCTAAGAGATTTTTGCGCCAAGCTTCTCTTCCAATTTGTGGTGTGCCGATTTGAATTTTCCCTACAAATTGGTGGGACCTACAGTTTTTTGCCGACTCCGAACGGCATCTACAAAGGAGACGAATTTTTGCTGAGAAGCCTGTCATGGCAGAAATACACTCGGAGAGTTTGCCAAACCACTGCCGAGGGGCGACCCCGTTTTGAAAAACTTTTTCAAATCACTTTTGATGTTACCTGTACCAGGGCTCGAACCATGGACCTTCGGTGTGGTAGGCCGGCAACACTACCTTCACACCACGGCGGCCGCCAATTAATTTATTTTTAATTTCTTTTGATTTTTTTGATCTTTTTTTTTTTTGATTTTTTTTTTTGATAATTACAATTACAATTAGAAAAATTTTTAAATAATCAAAAGAAATCAAAAATAATTAAAAAAAAGTTTTGATTACTTTTGATAATTTTTTTTTTGATTTTTTTTAATCTTTTTTTTTTTGATTATTTTTGATTTTTTCAGTATTGTTGATGTGTACTCGTATCTTTATGTGCTTCCAAACAATACTGAAGAAATCAAAAATAATCAAATAAAATTAAAAGTAATCAAAACATTTTTTTTTAATATCTTTAATTATTTTTTGTTTGTTTTTTTTTTTTAATAAATGTAAAAAAATTATGATTTTTCCATTTACCAACTGGTCGCCAAGGTACTTTAATAGCTCAATAGTCAATTCATCAACAACCAGGCAACCTGGTCATAGTCAGGTGGGAAACATTTATTTTATAATCTTCGACTGTACGCTGGCGCAAGTGAGAGCTCCCTTTGCAATATACGTAATCGCTGGACTTCGGTCACCAACTCGAAGACTCACTCGCTGGTAGTTGGTAGTTCAAGCTCTACATTGTAACGACAAACATTTGGTATTTCTGGGCTCAGTCTGGATAGATAAGAGTTTAATATGCTATAGTATCCAGATCGAAGTTGGGCCAGTCAAACTCTTGTCTCCCTCGAAAGTTGGCGTTCCTCTTCACCCTCTTCATACATATAGAACCGAAATTATATAAACTTTGTTTTCTAATGAGAAAATTGTTTCCTTGTGATTCATAGTGAGTAACTCCTGTGGTACAAGCTTCCATAAGGGGATAACAATTGCCGCTCTTCTTTAGAAAAGGCCCCAAAGGCCCCTCTATAGACAGGAAAAGAAATCGGATAAGAATTTTTGAAAATAAAATTTGTGATGTTGAAGGGCGTGAGTACAAAAAGGTAGAGCTATATGCTAGAAGACCTTTTAGTAATTAATCTCTAATCGTTAACCCCTCCTCAACCCTTGCCATTTAAATGGATTTACACACAACCAAACCAAAAGTTGTAACTTCCAAAAAAAAAAAACAAAAAACTCACTGCAGTGTCTTGCAAGAGTCTCGCTGTCACCAAAACTTTCATGAAATTTAAAGCTGATGCAATAACAACAAACCCAATACCAAATCTAGTAGCTGAAAAACTAGCCATTTATTCTTGAATAAGCAAAGATAAACTATGTAAATGCATTTACTCTTCGCAGTAATAAATTCAACAGCTAAAGCTTCTTCGTTGCAGTTTGACATAATCCCCAACTTTGGTGATACTCGTATCAACGCAGTCAACGCCATGGCTTGGTTACATTTCGGTTTAAATTTCTTAGACCATCGTTCTTCTGCGCATCTTAAATCTTTTCTTTCCCCCATAAATATATTCTACTTTGTGCTGCCAAAAGTTATTTTTGCAAAATTTTCTACAATTCATTCAACATCAAAGCGCAGAGCAAACCGATTTACATAGTTTAAGGGTTAGAATGAGTTCCCCTTCCACTTCTTAGCTGAATAGAAATTGCATAACTTTTGCTGTGCTGCGATTTTTGTGTTAAAATGTTGTTGTTGTGTCTATCTCTTTAGAGAGTTGGCATCGTGCGCAAAAGAAATTATTACATTTATTTGCTTGTTTTTATGTTGAAATCTTTGTCAAGAGTTTATTTAGTAGTTGTGTAGTTGTTACTATTACTTCCTAACTATTGTTCTGGACAATTTTGTCTGACAAATATAGGGAAATTGTATTTTTCAAGAATGAAAAGCGTATTGTGAATGACACCAGAAAAAGTTTAATAACCGAAAGTGAAGTTGTTGAAAGTTTTGATGTTGCAATAACTACATTGAGTGATAGACTAAACTAATCTGATAGAATTCTGGTTGTAAACTAGTGTTATCTTACTATCAAGAAACTAGACCGAGAAGAAACAAATTTGTATAAACAAAAACTCAAAACTAAATATAATAATGAAGTGTTCCGAATTACGGCACCACGGCTTGAACCAATGACGTCTCGAATGCACGCCAACTACAGCGGAGTCACGAAGCGCCCAAAGTCGTTGACACTTTCAAAGGGAGTACTCAGAGGTAAAAAAAAATTATAAATTTTTCAAAATCGTTAAAATTAAAGTGCGCCACTAAATTTAGGACTCAAATTTTCTTGTATTATACCCCTGATATAGCTAAGGATATAATGAAATTATCAGAGGGATATTTTTTTTTTTGTTTTTTTTTACATATAATTCTGTGAATTTTGGGCAAATAATAGTTTTCATTTATTTATGTTTCGAGAAGATTTTACTGAACACTGAAACATTGTTCTCATGCTAACTAGTGAAATGTAAAAACAAAAACTAATTTAACATATTTTTGTTTTTACATTCCACTGCACTTAACAAATTTTTCAGTAAATAAAATTGAGTTATTTTGTGTTTAACTAATTGAACTCCACTATAGAAAGTTAAAAAATTTAAAAAAAAAAAATGTCGGCCAAATGCCTAATTTTAAAAAAAAAACTTCTGAAAATAGCAGGATATCTTTAGATATAAAAGAGGTATCAAACAAAACAATTTGAGTCCAAAATTTAATGGTGAACTTAAATTTTTAAAATTTTTAAAAGTTAAAAATGTATAAATATTAGATATTTAAACCAGACCTGTTAAATAATGATTACTAGTCATAATGATTACCGGTTTGATTAATTGCTTTCCTGAGAATTCATTTAATGATTAATTACCAATTCTATCAATTTTTAATGATTGTTTTCCAATTAAAAAAATAATCAAAAAAAAATCATGATTTTTTACGATTATTAAAAAAATCAATAATAATCAAAAAAAAAGTTACTTTGTTTATTTTTGATTTTTTTGCTTTTTGTGAATATTTTTGTCTTTTTCAGTATTTTTGTAGAAGCACATAACAATATTGAAAAAAAAAATCAAACATTATCAAAAAAAATTCAAAAAACCAAAAAAATATAACAAAAATAATCAAAAGTAAGCAAAAGAACTTTTTTTGGATTATTTTGTTTTTTAATTTTTTTTTTTTTGGATTTTTTTTTTATTTTTTTTTATATATAAATTTTTTTTTTCTAATCGTAATCATTTTCTTGAAAAACAATTGAAACAATCATTACCAATTAAAAAAGCCGTCTAATTAATTGATTAATAATTACTAATCAAATTTAAGAGATCTTATTTAGATAGATTTTTAAAAAAATTTTTTTTAAACCTCCAAATTCCCCCTACGAAAGAGCCAAAGCTTTTTTTTTTTTTCACTGCAGTAGCTTCCAAAACATTGAAAAAATAAACTTTACAAAACAAAACGCAGAACTTTGTTTTATGATAAAAGGAGACTCCCCAACAAAATTCATTCACATAGAAAGAGGTGATTCCAACTATCTGACGATTTTACATGTAAAGACCCATATCGGAAAAACAATGCCTACGAATTTATAACAGCTGTGCAATAGTTTGCCAAGAGTTTTTTTCACTGCTGGATATTTAAGTGCATATACAAAATAATACATATTTTTTTGCATTGTTGTTGGTACAATGACAGTACGATTTTTACTACCTCCTTTTTATTGACTACTACAACTTCGTAGTTTTCGCTTCATTTTCATTTGCAACTTCCTGTATTTCTTCGCTTGTTTCGTGAATATGTAAGTATGTACATATATACTCTGAATAAATCCTTTGTGGGTTATTGGTAACTATTGGTGCCACAGTTGTTTTGCAACAAACTAAAAGTGCTTTTAACTAATGAGTACTGATAATAAAAAAGCCGATTGTGCGAAACTTTAAGCTATGTTCTCGTTTATTTGTTTTCTATTTTTGAAAGGATGGGTTCACATATGACGTTATCAGAGCAAATACGTCTAGCATGTTAGTCAAGGACCAGTAAACTGATTCATTACGACTGCTCGTTGTCCACAATGCTCTGAGGTTTTGCTGTGAGGGGTCATATAAAGTAGTACTAAAGGTTCGATTCCGGACTCTTAGACTCTAAAAAATCACTCTTCCACTGATCAATCATATTGAAAACTCAAGTTATTCGAGATGGCGAGGGAAAGATAGAGGGATAGAATGAGGAAGATTAAGGGAGTTACAATATGAATATTAATTGGGCATAGAAATTGGAAATTTTGGGAACGTAAACAGAGGAAAGTTCTAGTTCTATGAGAATTTAAAAAAAAAATTTGGTGCATAAGTTTTTTAAATTTTTTGGTAAATTCATCTGAGGCATTCCTTTCTGAAAAATGTTTATTAATCATGTGTGAACAGTAGGACTGTACCTCCTTACTCGTATGTGGCTATAATTTATGTTTGTATGTAGGTACCAATTCCTAAGCTATTTTTGAAAATGACCACTTTCATCACAAACCTTTGACTTGGCTCTATATTCAGCAAAACTTTGTTGCTGTTACGTTATGGTTGCTGTTGAATTGTTGTAGCTGTCAACAACTAATTGAGCCAAATTTTCAATATAGTGCATGGTCATAAATTAAAATTGCTCTCAATGTCACAGAGATATGAGTTGACATACAATTAGCCTGCAGTGAAACAACCAAACTAATCGAAGAATAACTAGTTTCCGACTATATTTGAACTAGTCTAAAAAGTTACGAACTGTGTAGCTCTAACACCGTCTTTCGGAGACTGGCTTGTAATTTTAATTCCGAGTAATATCTGTTGTGTCCTACAAAATTTTGAATTTGTAATTAATAAAGCAGAGCTTCTTTTTCGGACTAGTTTGATTTTTGCATGCTGTGAACTGGTATTTTCTGTAACTAGTTTGGTTTTGCTTATCGACTTTCCAATTTGAATGCAACTTCAGCAACTGTATAATGCATGTCTTGAACATCTACAATATGCACTTCCTCACCAACTCAGAGATATTTATGAGCTTGCATTCGGATAAGGCGACAAATGTCGGAAATTGCCTATAGAAATAAAGCAGAATATTGTTAGGGCGTTGAAAATCTAACAGTAACAAAAACAACAACAACAATACGAAATAAATAGATAAAGCGGTTTATGTAGGCCGCGGATTGCGGACTCAAACAAAAAACTGTCTTGCATGTTGCTGTCAATTTACGATGCAATAAATTTCAATATACAAGCCACTCACACGCCAAACGACGTGCCAAAAAAATATTAATAAATAACAAATCTACATACAAACAAGCACACACACTCACGCCTTCGAAAGCAATCGGCACTCTGAGCTAACGCGCTTTATTATTGCTTTATAAAATACAACAACAATAGCAGCTAGTCAATGTAGTGAACCAGCTAGCCGGCTAGGCGTACAACTGATTTTAACCCTCCTCACACCACCCGCTCCGCTTAGCAGCCTGCATCGCACACATGCTGCGACTCACTTCCAGCAAGTTGAGCTTGCGCATTCTTATTCAATTATCTATGCGGGTTATCTGTGTTGAAGAAAAGGTTATCAGCAAAGGGTTGTTGTGACTTCGTTTAGGTGTCCAATCAAGCGTTGCTTTCTCAATGTTGGCTTGCAGTTTTACTGTTGTTGCTGCTGTTGTCGCTGTTAGTTGAACGTATCTCCGTTTGTCTGTCACTGACGGAGGTGGTTGCCTGGCTATACGCTTAAACGCTTGATCTCATTTTTCTATCCGGTAGTGACGGCAACATTTTTAGTTACTTGGGCTACTATTTGAGGTAGTTGTTGTAAATTAGCAAACATAGTAATTCGAAGCCGAGAATGTTTTTACTTGAGTTTCATGTTTAGATGTTTATCTACAAGTCAGATGCCTACCAGTATCTACGGATATGACCAATCCTTAGACGCAATGGAACCCTACTCTCGCGCAAACGATTTGTTTGGCCCCCTTCCGAAATCGGGTTGTGGACTTCTGTCTTCCTTAAGCCACCCCTGATCAGCTGGGAGTGTATTACACCAAAAAAACTTTTCTTAGCTAACCCATGTTGAATAGGTGAGGAGATTCTGGGCGTAAGTCAGCTGGCTCGATCGCAGGTGAAAGCAACTGCGAAAGCGATGTGTAGTGAGATTTATTTATTAAGTATCTCTAGAACTTCCACTGTTGCTGCAAGTATTTTACCGTAAACTGAAGTATTACTAACTCGAAAAAGCTTCTAATCGATGTCCTGAGCAACTGAATGTTTCAAAGGTCTTGAAATATAGCAACACTGCTGTTTTAAGACTTTGTTCCGTTGAATGGGTGAACCAGAAATACTTCTGTTACTCTGGGAGCGTTGTTATTTTGGGAATTCAGTGAATACAGCTAGACTTGGGCGACGTGTCGACCCCGAATTTCACAAATGGAACGGTCTGTCGTATCCCCAGTCGAATTCTCTTGCATTTGTTTAATTCCTTTCAAAACTTCATAGACATATTCCTTGATTGACTAAAATGCCTTGAAAAAAATCCACGATGGATAAGTCGGCCAGCTTATTACGAAGATCATTTGTACCCCAAAAGGTACGAATCGGTAAAATATTCTTTAGAGCTTTCAAGATAGGCTGTCGACAAAAATATCTAAGGCAACCCCAGTTAATTTATGCGTATTTACTTATCCAAATGCATTACACATCGGATTCAAAGAACGGCCGCATCTCAGCAATGTTATTCGCTCGGCGGTGAATTTTTAAAACACAAAGAAAAATGTTGCTTACACAAGTGATGTTTGACTTATTGTTGTTATTTATAATTATTATCATATATACAAACAGTTGCTACTCTATACAACAACAACTACTACTACTACTACTGTTTTACTGTTTTCCCCCTTTTTTAATTTGTCACCACCGCTCTTATCATTATTTCATATTTATTACAATTTTATTCCCTTTTTGAAGCTATTTTTATTGCGTTTGCCAGTTTTACGATGTGTTGTGACGCACTTATTGTATTGCTGTACTTCGCACCCTTTTGCTCTAATGTTACTATGTTTTCCACACATAAATCCCTGCTATGTACCATTAACGTATATAAGTGCTTAAGTGTGAAATTAAAATCTTATATACTGCGATGCGTAGACCACTATTTGTGCAACGCATTCAACGCAAATTTTATTATTCGACAATTTGTGGCAACTTATTACTTTAGAAATAGGATGACGCTGACTACCTGAGTGACTATAAAATGTATCGATTTGAAACCCTGCTTACGAAGTACAAACATATAGGGTGATTCATCTTGTAATTCTTTTTTAACTCAAATTTCCCATGTGTAAAATAAAATCAATAAAAATTAATTAAAAAACTAAAACAAAATAAATTAAAATTAAATTAAATAAAAAAATTTAATTGAAATACAATAAAATAGAATAAAATAAAATTAAAAAAAAAAATGAAATGATATGAAATAAAATAGAATAAAATAAATAAAATAAAATAAAATGAAATAAAATAAAATAACAAAATAGGACAAAATGAAGGAAAACATGAAAAAAATTAAACAAAATAAAATAAAAAATATAAAACTAAATTAAATTAAATTAAATTAAATAAAATTAAAAAAAAACATAATAAAATAAAATGAAACAAAACAAAATTTAGAAAAATTAAATTAAAGTAAATAAACTAAATTAAAGTAAAATTATAAAAAAATAAATTAAATTAAATAAAACAACGTAAAATAACATAAAATGAAATAGAATAAAATAAAATAAAATAAAAAAAAAATAAAATAAAAAAAAAAATAAAATAAAATAAAATAAAATAAAATAAAATAAAACAAAATAAAATAAAATAAAATAAACCAAAATAAAATGAAATAAAATAAAATGAAGTAAAAGGAAATAGAATAAAATAAAATAAAAAAAAATGAAATGATATGAAATAAAATAGAATAAAATAAATAAAATAAAATAAAATGAAATAAAATAAAATGAAATGAACTAAAATAACAAAATAGGACAAAATGAAGGAAAACATGAAAAAAAATTAAACAAAATAAAATAAAAATATAAAACTAAATTAAATTAAATTAAATTAAATTAAATTAAAAAAAACATAATAAAATAAAATGAAACAAAACAAAATTTAGAAAAATTAAATTAAATTAAATAAACTAAATTAAAGTAAAATTATAAAAAAATAAAACAACGTAAAATAACATAAAATGAAATAGAATAAAACAAAATAAAATAAAATAAAATAAAATAAATCAAAATAAAATGAAATAATATAAAATAAAGTAAAATGAAATAAAATAAAATAAAATGAAATGATATGAAATAAAACAATAAATTATAATAACATAAAATAAAATAATTTTGTTGTTGGTTTTACGGTCTGTTCATTTTACATATTTTTGTAAGTATAACGAGCTCAAGACCAGTTGATAACAATTTTTAGTTAATTATTATTATTTTTCCTCTAATCAAAAATAATAATAATTAACTAAAAATTATTATCAACTGGTCTTGAGCTCGTTATACTTACTAAAATAAAATAAAATAAAATAAAATAAAATAAAATAAAATAAAATAAAATAAAACAAATAAAATAAACAAAAATAAAATTAAATAAAATGATATGAAATAAAATAGTAAAAGAGAATAAAATAAAATAAAATAAAATAAAATAATTAAAATAAATAAAATAAAGAAAATAAATAAAATAAATAAAATAAAATTAAATTAAAATAAAATAACAAAATAGGACAAAATGAAGGAAAATAAAATAAAGTAGAAGAAATAAATAAAACAAAATAAAATAAAAAATGTAAAATAAAATTTAAAAAAATTAAATTAAATTAAATTAAATTAAATTAAATTAAAAATTAAAGTAAGTTATATTAAATTAAATTAAATTAAAAAAATAAAATAACATAAAATATAATATAATTTAATATAAAACAATTTTGAGGCTATACAATTAACTTTGAGCTTATTCAAACTTTTTTCTTTGAAAAAATTCTATATGGAGCACCCTTTACCCACATATACACATACATGCAAAAGTCAATTGAAATATGCCGACATAACTAGACCTATTAGCTTTGTGAGAATTTATGGCCAATAAACTGATTTGTAGTCAAATAAAAATATTGGTCAGGTTCTTTTTTTTTTTGCTTCTTGTGTTTTGTTCTGCTTACTGAACTGAAGTTATTTATTATAAATACCATAGAAAAATTTGGGTTGACTAATATAGTAATATCTAAGAATGTAAGTTGATATGCGGTCTATACCCATTACTTATAAAGTCATGAAGAGCGCCAACTTGATAGCTTCATTTTGCATTGGGCTTGCAAGAAATAAGAAGATTACTTGTGCAAAGCTTTTTATTGACAGATGTTCTCTCGGGGGTAAGGATCGTATTAGATAAAAATAATATAAAAATAAAAATAAATAATATATAATAAATAAGCACATAATTAAGTTTCGATGAGTCTCCAATATAAACTTCTGGCAGAAAATATGAGCTATCTAGTTTGCCTCCTCCTTGAGTCTGTAGATTTGATGGCGTCTGTAAGAGCTACAACCTATAATGATGCCAATATTGTTAATTTTCCGTTTATAAATCCAAGCTAATAAGTTAAACCTAGACACTTCAAATTATTGCCGAAAAGTTTATTATAACGTATGGAAAAATTCGCACGCACACCAAAATAAATATGACCACGTCAGCTCGAAAGAAAAATGTCATACAAACCGGTAACATCGCCAATAACACACTAAGAAGCCATTTGCGTCAACAACACCAGACGTCAAAACACCAATCCCCGGTTTGAAGCAACAACGGAAGCAATGCGAAGGCTATGCCGAGAGCAGTGAAAATGCTACAAACAGAAGGCTGTGCAACGTACAAAGGAATAACAGCAACAACCATCTACTTATTGCAGTTAACTGCAAAGACATTATTGCCAACATCAACACACGCACTGTTGCAGTAATATGAGCGATCAGCAAAACTAGCAAGAGGTGTTGTTGCCACCTTCGTTTGTCAGGTTGTCAGTTGCCACATCCGCGAACACACAATATTTACCCCACAGAGTTGGAAAGAGGCCTACTCCACAGAGTTTTTCTGTTGTCACGAAAAATGTGCGGGTAACTTCATTTTTATTGGCGTCTGCTGCTAGGGTTTTTGTTGCTGCATCAATGCCTGCTTAGCTGATACACCCATTCCTGGTTTGTCATCACGATCTCCTAACGGAAGACGCAGGAAACTTGCAGAGCTTTTTTCCCCTACACTAAGGAATAAATAATTTGTAACGTACGTGAACATTCCACACGCGGTTCAAACATACATTAGGACGTCTGGGGATAATAAGTACACAGAGAAAAGTTGAGCCGACGTAAGCATATCTGTAGTAGTGGCACATTATGAACTGTGACTAGCAAGGTCTGAAACCGCAGTAAATAAAATCCTTTCTGATGGATCCAAAAACCGGATTTAAATTAATCGAAACTCGACTATAAAAGATAAACATTGGAAACTGAACTCTTCATACAATCAATGTTCCCCAGACTTCTAGTTGTAGTTGATAGAAGCAAGGTGAGACGAGAGGTTAGGTCAGGCTAATATTCGGGATTTCAAAGTTTGCAATTCTTCAACAGTTTAGACTAGAAAAAGTATTCGAATAGATCTACTTCGGAAGCAGGTATCAAAGAACTTCTGGAACCGGTTGCTAACCACTTGACCATCAGGCTGATTTGTCTGCTAATGCCTCCTTTTCTATTATTGTTGGCTATTTTTATTATAAACACAATTGAAAGCGCTACTCCAAAGCTATTATATCAATAAGTGAGGATCTCTCTTGCCCTATATGAATTTTTTACTAAAGGGTGGTTTTTTTAGGGGTATAGAACTTCGAATTGGAATAAAACACAAGAAAATCGTTTTAAGGTCCATCAATTTGGCTTTATTGGAAGGATAATTTTATGCCATTAATGTTTAAATATGATTTCGGGCATGTGGCCGCCGCGGCTGGCTCGAATAAAGCCAATTCTACAGGTCCAATTTTCAACCACTTTTTCGAGCATATGGGGCCGTATGTCGGCAATAACGCCACGAATGTTGGCTTCCAATTCCCCTAACGTTTCTGGTTTGTTGGTGTAGACGAGCGACTTCACATATCCCCAAAGAAAATAATCCAATGGTGTCAAATCACACGACCTTGGTGGCCAATTGACAGGTCCATTCCGCGAAATTATGCGCTCATCGAATGTTTCCTTCAATAAATCGATTGTGACGTGCGCTGTGTGGCATGTAGCGCCGTCTTGTTGGAACCACAACTCATCCACATTCATGCCATCCAATTCGGGAACAAAATAGTCGGTTATCATGGCTCTATACCGGTCTCCATTAACGGTAGCTGCCTCTCCAGCATTATTGCGGAAGAAGTATGGCCCAATGACTCCACCAGCCCATAGAGCACACCAAACAGTCAGTTTTTGTGGATGTAATGGCGTTTCAAGGGTCTCATGTGGATTCTCTTCACTCCAAATGCGCCAATTTTGCTTGTTGACGTAGCCATTCAACCAAAAATGAGCCTCATCACTGAACAAAATTTTGCGATGAAAATCAGCATCGAAATCAATCTCATTTTCGGCCCATACACCAAAATCACGACGCATTGCATGGTCTCGCGGCTTTAATTCTTGCACAAGCTGGATCTTGTAAGGTCGCAAGCCAAGATCTTTGCGCAAAATCTTCCATAAAGTTGATGGACAAAGCTCCAATTGCTGTGCACGGTGGCGAATCGATTCATTCGGGTCCTCTTCAACACTTTGCTCTACAGCGGCAATTGTTTCTTCGGTGCGCACTGTTCGACGTCTCTGCGGATGCGTATTATCACATAGAGTAAACGTAGTGCGAAAACGATCCATGGTTAACCGAATTAATTGCTCTGATGGACGATTATGTCGACCATAAAATGGACGGAGCTCACGGTAAACTTCGCGAACTGAACCATTATTTTCGAAATAAATTTGCACGATTTGCAAGCGTTGTTCTTTTGTCAACCTGTTCATGATGAAATGGCAAACCAAACTGAACATAAATGACATTAGAGTTGCCAGATTTGACCACAAAATGCCAGTTTTATCTCTATTCGAAAAACAAACCTGTAAAAAAAACACCCTGTACATCCCGGTGTTTTGTGGATTGGTACTAAGTTACTAAAACCTAGATATTTGGAGTCTAGAAATACTATTTGAATAAACTAATAAATATATTCCTTACAAAAAATTCGAATAGTATTTATTCGAATAATTTATCCGTTAATTCGCATAGTATTATTCGAATAGTATTATTCGAATTGTGGTATTCGAATAGTATTATTCGAATTATGGTATTCGAATAGTTTTATTCGAATTATGGTATTCGAATAGTTTTATTCGAATTATGGTATTCGAATAGTTGTAATGAAATGCTAGAGATGTCGGAAGCGAAATTCACTGCCTTCAGCGCTTGTACCTATGAGCATGCATTCACGTTTTGTATGTATGTATGTATGTTTGCGTGTACAAATATGTGCATAAGCTGTAGTGATATTTGTGTAACTATTCGAATAATTTTTATTCGAATAGTCCCATGCATAGTCGGAACCTTCAATCAAGTTTTTCAAGAATTCAATCCTCCTCCGATCTTTCTAATTTCTTGGGATCTAAATTTGTGGTTCAGTATTGCATTTCCACCTGCCACCTTTAAGTCGTCCTCTTTATGGTTAAAATTACGTCAATATACAGAAATATCATGGCATACTTTCATTATTTTCTCAAAAGTATCACATATTCAAAGTTTTAAATTACTGGCAAAATATCGTATGGGAAATATAAAACGAGTCGTAAAGTACAAGTTCAATCTATTTTAATAGCTTCATTTATTCCAAAGCAAATATTTTTAAGATACTAACATACCCAATCGTAGTGTATTTTCATCTACAGTCAATCTATTGTGACGCAAACAAAAGTAACAACAAATCACGATAGCAACTTTGTAGTTGCAATAACCACAATCTATATAATAGCATGTATAATATAATAACATGTATAATACAATATATTGACAGATTACGATTGACATTGTATTTAGTCATCCAAAAATAGCATTTTTAAGTATGTACATATGTATGTATATATCACTGTATAACTTCGCAACAGCGTGTCACCTTGCTCTCCGGGTGACTGATGGCTTGCTGTGATAATTCAATTACATTGAAGATTCGCAAGCTGGAATTCCCCGCAGCGCTGTGTTTTGACAGAAAAAGAGAGCTAAATTTAAACAAAGACTTTCTTGGAAGTTGACAATACGTAGACGGGGTTTTGGAAGTAACGCAAAAGTATAATTGCTAAGTTTCAGTGGACTCATGTACTGTTTAAATGAATTGAAATTGAATTTTAAAATAAAAATTTTATGTTTCTGTTGTTTTTAGCTACAAAGTCACTAAAAACCACAATAACAACAACAAAATCAATTCCGAAGGGTTAGAGTGTTTTCGAAAGTGGCAGTGCTTTGTCGGATATGAACCCGGTACGCTCCGGTACTCCTTGCGGTACATGCCCGGAGGTGTAAGGAGCGATTTGGTGAGACCAGCAGCACCTTCTAGGTCATGTCATCCCTCATTCAGAGGTGAAAAGCATCATATCAGTAGATCAATCATCAATTTGCACGACATTACCCTTTTAGTCGCCTCTTACGGCTGGCATACCTTACCGCGCGTATATGCTAAGCCCCTAACCTGTTGGGAATATTAAAATATAAAATATTTGAAAATAGTTTTTACAACTAAATTTGAAAAAAGTCTAGTTTAGCCCATTATGCAAGAAACTTTATATTATTTGAAGAAATAGTATCGAGCAGTACAAACTACATATCGTAGAATATCAGCACGGTTAGTTCTAGCTAAATCGATTTAAAAATCGTGCCTACTTTCAGCTTTCATTGCTTCAGTCAAACTCCGAAATTTTGGTTAAAGTATATATTTTGGGAAGAAGGAGAGAGCTGCAATACCCAGAAACTACTTGTTTCTCGTAATAAGCTCAAATCTTGTCTGTAAGAAGGAAAAAAATCAGCATTTTTCATTTTAACTTTTCAACAGGGGAAGAGCTATGATATTTGTCTACCTAAGGCTTATTCTAGAAGGGATCTGGTAGGTATACTTTAATTCCCACCATCAACTCGTCACTGAAAATGTTTTTTTTTTTACTTACATATTTTACTACTCAATTTAGACTTGCCCCTAGATTACCCTACTACACAAATTCGCATTCCGCATTCCAGCTGCATTGCATTTCTCAAATAATCAAGTTAAATAATCGCTGCATTTTGAAGTCAATTATAAATATTTCAACACCAATTTATATTTCCACACCTACCATACGAACTATAACCGCTGCCCTTCGTCGTTTCCTTTTTGCTCAACTCATGCGCATAGTTCCTTCATCACCTTCCTTGCCACTGCACTTGAAAATTGCCTTGTAGGTACTACAACCAACTCTAACTCCAACAACAACAGTAACATATCCCAACACCATTACCAATCAACAGCGCCAACATCAATATTCAATGTTCAGTTCATTAGCTTCAAGCATACGAACAACAAACACAAAGGCGCCGAAAAACAATGAGAATCAATGCATTTAACCGAACGGAACAATTTTGCACCTCAGCCTCCTTTTGGAATTTTTGTTTATTTTACAAAATTGTATATCACCTGGGGCCAACTTGGCCAGCAACAAGCAACAGGCATTGAGCATGCAATATATCGTGTAGGTTTGCGCGACAATCAACCAGTGAGCACCACAAAAAGCCAACGAGCTAGCAACATATTGAAAAGTATCTGCTAAATGAGCGAGACCGTTGGGGTCAGACCGCAAACCAGCCAGCCACCTTGTTGCAGAAGGTGCGATCGGTGCTTGTTTATGTGAGATAACGAAACCAGCATGAAAATGTGAACGATGCTGAGAAGACGAAAAGCAACGAATTGATGAAAAAAAAACAGGCATTCGTTTGGGACACCCTGTGGCGTGCAACACGTCTGATTGTGCTGTGATGCATAGCGATATACGGGGGCGAACAAAAGTAATGGGATTACCGAAAGTTTTTGAAAAGAGTTGCTAAGCAGAAATTAAATATTGGGCTTATACAACACAAATGTGTATTATAGGAGAAGAAAAAAATCGAGAGAAAGGTTCTTCAAACGACTTTGAAATACATTTAAAGCCTATAGAAGTACTGTATGTAGTCTTATGTAGATTTTTAGTCTCAAGTCGATACCGGTACCGCTCACTCTCTATTAGTTCATTGTTATTCGAAAGGAAGACCTGTTTCAAGTCATAAGTGTTCCAGTACTCAGAATCAACTGTCCAGAGAACATACTGGTTTTGTTGTGTTACTTAGCTATGCTCAGTTGGCTTGTCAGATTGTAATCAAGCTTTTCAATAGTTCCCGATCAAAGAAAAGAAGAGTTATGTCAACCATTTTAGAGCAATATTCCGCCAGTCCTTAACAGCAGAACCTTGTACATATACCGCGCTCTACATTGTGCCATCTTAGGTGGCTCTTCTAAGCTTTATACGAAAATTTTTAGTTTGTTACAGTATCCTGAACAAATTCTTGCGATTGTGGCGCTATTCTTTCTAAGAAAAGCTTGCTCTTATTCTGAAAAATCGTGCTTAGAGTAATGAGGATCATAGTCAGATCAAGCCCGTTTGTGCCGTTTAATGATTTTGAAGGCTTCTTTATCCCAATACGCCTGCTGCAGGTCATTCAAGCTCAAAATAGTATATCTTCCAAATATATTTTGATCCGTTAATGGATGTCGTTTTTTTATCTTATCGATCCATTTTTGTGAGCTTTTAATACGAGACCGATTTCTTTTAACCGGTGTTTAGAATCTATAATATTTTATCTCTATAAATCTCTGGGTAATAGCGGATATATTTCATCTTCGTCTATTCATATAACATAGGTTGACCATCGCAACCACTGTATCTCTATCTACACTGTCGACACCGCTCACAGCTCCGCATAAGCTCCAAAGATTTTCTCTCAAATACCGCAAGGAAAATCTGACTTGATACTATATCAATCATATATCAAGACGTGTGCGGTGAGAGAGCATAATTTTTGTTCATCGAGAGCGGAGTTTACTTATCAATTGCGTGCAAGTTCTAGGCTGACATTATTTGCAGCATTATAGATGGTTCCATGGCCCAAACTAATACGTAAAAAAAAAAATATTCGACAACTACCTCTCTTTTCGACTCACCTTCGCATGTTAGTCCTTAGACCTATTTGAATTATACCTCAATAAGGATCACGCTTGAAGTTCAAGTGAAGCATTCCATCTGATCTCGATTGGCATTAATTTCGACTTTGCCCTTAAAAATTGCGGTTCGTGTTTTTAAACCACTTTTGATATTGAAATATCTCTGAATATCAAACCTACCTTAGAAATTACTCCGGATAAATTACCTTAACTTCCTTAAAAAGTATGTTATTCTAGTAAGTATCAAATGTCCAAGTACTTTTGACGGAATCTGTATATATACTACATACATACGCGTAATATTTGGTAGGTCGTGCTATTAAATGTTGAAGTCACTAACTTGCCATCGTCGTAGGTGCACAATGCACTAACAAACACAAAAATATACAAAACACCACATACAACATACCCTGGCAATGGGTGTATTGAACTCGTTGAGTTTGTAACGAGCTAACAAGCCTACAATGATCGTACCGGAGAGAGTGCCATGAACAGGCAGAGCAAAAGATTGAAAGAGCAACGCAAGGTAAACCACAAATAAGCCACAAAACGGCGTGGCAAAAGTCAAAACGTGAGTTACGCAGACTCAAAACCGGCAAAGAAGCTACATAGTCATGCACATATCTAGCTATATATGCTTATGTATAGGTTGGTGCGATCCACACAGACAGAAGATCTTTTGCTCCCTACTTGTTATTTCACTGCTTCTTCATTCTATACAAGCCATGTAGATATATTATGCTAACAAGACTGAGCTGGATTGGTTAAGCACTTTTTTAGTTTCTTCGGCTTATTCATTGCTTCCACTTTTCAGTTTGTTTTCCTATCAGCGATGCTTAGATTGAGCTCGTTTTCATAGCCGTTGGCGTTATCTGGTAACAACGTGTTACGAATTACTTTTAACAAGACCCTTAAAAAGATAAAATGAACGAGCAACGTAACAGAAGGTGAAATAAAGTATAATGTTTTGATAGAGAACAACATAGTAATGGATAAGAAAATGGGGAGATCCGTGCGTGAATTTCGATGTATGTGTGGCGCATGCACAGGAGAGTGCTGAGTATGCGTCTATCTAAATGCTAGCATTTGTGAGAAAAATTAGTATGAATGAGAGTTGTTGGACTCAAGAATGTTTAGCTACTTTTGTGCCATGATTGGATACCATAAGTACTAGCTAATTTTGAGTTTCCGAAAATTGGTAAGACTATGAGATAACTCGCTAACGTGCGTTGTTATGAAGTTGAAGGTTTCTGTTTATTATTTGAATTTTTTCTAATTTAGAGTAAAGTTTTATGTATATTCTTCTACTAGCCGGTCACTCTCTCTATTTTTTACCTCTTTCTCAACACATTTATATTTTGCTATTCCATTTCAATTACTACCTTCGTTGCCTGTTTATTGTTTTTCAGTTCGCTCTCAATTATGTTAAGGGCGCCCGCTTTTAGATATGGATAACGATATTCTAATTACTATTATGATAAATGATGTTGAAATTCTTTTATAAGGTTTTTTACGTTTTATTCTTTGCGTAGGCACCGTGTAATTTTACGTTTTTGACCTTTTTTTGAGTAGCTGATGAGCATATGTCTAGTCAATGTCATTTCAAACCTCGTAGTTAAGTACATATTTTGAAATTAATACCTATTGTGCTTGTCTTTTATATAATATAAGATATGTAGATATAATTAAAATTGGGATAATTAATGAAACCTTTCGAAACTGATACAAGTGCGGAGAGATAAGATAATTAATCTTCTTCCTGCAACTCAGCGTTTGACCTTTGAGACTTTTTTAATAACATCCTTCTCTACTTTCACTTGATCTGCTACTACTAAGAGATCCTCGTTAAAAAAGCAGGCGTCAAAAGGATAGCAAAACTAAGAAGTCTGAAGATCAGTAATTTTCAATAAACATTTACAAATCCATCCACGCGGTTTTCACCCCCTCGTTTCTATACAAATATGCAAAATGAGTAAAAAAAAATATACAGACATAGCATATAACAGAAAATCCATTATGATCAACTACTGACTGTCAGATGGCGGGGATCGCTCTTAGATATTATAAAGTGAATAAAAATATGAGTTTAGCTGACAGTAAAGCTAGCGTTCTGTTAGCTTAATGGTTAACAGAGCGCGCCAAAAATTTCTCTGATGAAGAAGTCTATCAGCTATAAAAGATATAGTGGTTGTCGCTAAAATTTCCTTCTCTATTCAATTAAAAACTTTTAATAAATTCTGCCCGCTCATATTTATATTGTCTGGTCTTCCACCTAAAAAAATACTATCCCACGATCCTTGGAACTAAGCTTTCTACCCCCATACGAGCGCATACAGTTATGAGTAGTTTCGACCATATGCATGAGTATCTACATAGATCACACCACCATTGAGTCCCTTCCCTTTCTCTTTAGCTCATAACGCAAGCAAATCAAGAGCAACCAAGCAAAGCAAAAACTAATGATGAGGCGGCAATGCAATTTCAATTGCAATTCCAACCGAAGCAAGCAGACACAAGTCAGCTATTAGCAGACCACGCAACCAAATCAAACAATCAGCGGGAAGCTACAACATGTATAAATTACTAAATATGAATATATGTATGTATGTTTGCATTCAAGTACGTAAGAAATTTCTTGCAAGGGATTGCATATGCATATATATGTAGGTACATTAGGCCGGTTCTTATAATGTAAGAAGTGCTCTTTTCAGCCTCAAGTTCTCAAGGGGCAATAACTAAAGCTGTCAAAGGATAGTGCTGATTGTAAGCAGTTTTAAATAAATTCCTTCGCCCAATACATTTGTTATACCCGACTATAAGAAGATTGATCTAGTATTGATCCTATTTGGATACGATTAAAATGTTTCGCAGTGCGCTGAGCAGGGAATGAAAATATTGATCTCCATTTTCGGTATGTAATATCTAAAACCGTCACATTACACCATCAAGTTCGAGATCCAATTGGAGATAGATAACTCATTTTCCACAGGGATAAGAGTCAATTATCATATGCTAGTATCATTAAAATTTAAATATATGGGAGATATATGTAAAACGAATACAGAACATGACAACTTAATGCAGAGAAAATTACCCACGCCTACGAAATCCATTTTCGTAAAAACTTAACAAAAAATAAAGCCCAAAGAAATTTTGCGTTTAGAGTTTAAATTTCTTAAGATTACCCAAAACTATCTGCAGCTCACTTATTCGGTTGTTGTTGTAGTAGCTGTTATCTGTGTAGTTGTTGCTGCTCAATACTTCTTTGGCTAAGGCGTACTCAGTGTACTCTCCATAAAACATTATTTCAACGTTCCTACAGCTCTTTGTAGAATATCCTGCTGACTAGTAAATTCTGGTGGTACAAAAACACGAGTTGGTTGGCATGGATGAAACCCCATCTGCCGTTCCTAACTTAATTATGATGACACAATTTAAAGCTGTGTGCTCTAGATTAGACTACGTATTATTGTTTTTCCATGTACCAAGTTTCAATGTTATAGCTTACCCGCAAGTTACTTAAAAAAAGTTTCCAAATTGTAAAAATAAATTAAAATTTTTTTGTCACGAAGTGCTGAACTACGTTCCAAGTTTCCAGTGTCTAGCTAAACGGGAAGTTACCTAAAAAGACTTTGCAGACAAACAAGTAACGGACTTAATATAAAGGCAGTAAAATAGAAAGTCTTTCTCAACACATGAACTAACTCGTGTATTTCTATTTTAGGAAATGCTGTATTTATTTCAATTCAAAATTTTCTTGCAACATTTAAGGACCCACCTAATGTGCATGCATATGAATGTAAATATATAAATATATTGGCATGCAGCATATATTTAAGAGCTGCATATGCATCACAAATTAAAAACACGCGCTCACTTTCGTACTTTATTACTTGCGTTTTTCTTTTCTTTCTACTCATGTTTGATACATAGCAACAACAACAAAACTAGATTTTTAGAAAACTATGGCAATGTTATCAGAAAAAGCAATTTGTTGAATAAACCCGCTCACCTGATTAGCGTACAACAGCATACGCCTTTAAGTGAGTGTCAAAATAGAGAAATAAAAATGCAAAACACTGTCAACGTTGTATGACATTTGCGTAGCTGTGACAGATTTACGAGTTGTGTGTTGCGTGAAATGTCAGTGTAAGGATTCAAGGATTAGGATTACATTGTCTCTCTTTCTCTCGTATATGCTAGGTTGGCAAAGTTGGCTTGTTAAATAGTTTTTGCTGTGCATAGGTGACTGTGGGGTGAAAATGAACTTGTGGCCGATTACCCTGCAAAAAACGGAAATACTCCGTTTCATACTCCATAGAATACTCCTATAGGAGTATCAGAGTACTCCAACACTTATCCTCATTCATATAAAAAAGGTGGTCCAATTTACATGGCAATGTCCGGTGATTGGATCACCTAATCCATCTCGGAGTACTCCGTTTCTTTGCTTTTGAATACTCTATAGACCACCTACGTTAGAGTACTCTCAAAATACTCCCATGGGATTACTCTAAAGAGTATTCAACAGCAAAGCGAGAGCGGGAGTAGGTGGTCCTCAGAAGAACACATACTCCCATTCTCGCTTTTGTCTAGAGTACTCTATAGAGTAATCTTTTGGCAGCATTTTCAAAGTACTCCAACGTAGGTGCTCTATAGACTATTCAGAAGCAAAGTAAATGGTACTCCGAATAGGATTAGGTGATCCAATCACCGGACATCGCTATGTAAATTGGACCACCTTTTTTATATGAATGAGGATAAGTGTTGGAGTACTCTGATGCTCCAACGTTTTTTACAGGGTAGTTGCGCATGTGTACGTATGCAAGTGTGTGAGTGCGTTTGTATGTAAATTAAATGTACAAACACGTGCTGCGCTTTTTAGGAGATAAAAAAACCACTTGAGTGTTAAAAATGTTTACAGCCATTATTACGCATATTGCTGCATTTAATTATACACCCTTAACTCGTTAGTTTGGAAAGACAATCAAACCTTTTTCTTATGAAAAAAATTGCCAAGTTAATGGCTCATTCATCAGAAAACGGTTAGCAATGCTTATCATTGAGGGTATGTGGTTTCCTTCGTGTGACCAAACTCATTCTCTAGTCTTATATATAATTTTATGCTGATCAGGATCGAGCAAAGAATGCAGCAGATGGTGCAAGGGTTAGGCTATAAGACCGTGGAAAACTATAAATTCAATATTCTCGTCTAAATATATTCACAAGCGTATAGTTCTCTGGATATAGTGTACTGGATTTGACTTAGAAGGATATTTACCCCAATAATTTTGCACTTCTCAGGAAAGGAAGGCTATCATTACACGGTGACATTCAACATTGAGCAGTGATCGTATTGACTGGCGGAGCAAGTAGAAGATTCGAAATTCTGCAAAAATGCTCGACACCAGCTTCTATGACTGTATGGTTATCACAAGAGTGCAGTCGCCAGGTAAAACCGCAACATATGTAGCTAAGATTCGTCTGTCAAACTTGAAGATAGTATAAGAAGTGGATAAAGCATAGTCTCCATAGTGTGGTACTGGGCTCTATGAGAGTTCAAACTTCCTTCCTACAACTTAACTAAGTAGCATCATTGCACTACACAAGAACTAACAACCTGCTGCCTATTATCTCACGAAAAATATCTTAAAAAACAGAACAGGACGACTATGGAAATGTAGAACCAAGAACGAACGCGCCAGAAATAAATTGACACTGGGGAGGGCGCATTGTCGAAACCGGTTTTACTAAAACCCAAATTGACAAGGGATAATTTAAGTAATTTCGTGTTATACGCTTATGACACTAGTGAGTAAAGAATATAAGATTTCAGTTAGTTACAATATTTTAATTTGATAAGCAAAAAACTTAAAAAACGTACCCATATAAAACTGATATGAAAAAATAAAAAAATATATACCTTTTTATAAAGTATTATGGCTGAAATGGACGAACATAATGACTTTAGAAATGCATGCAGATATACATATGTAGACACGAAGTTGTGAAGGGGATCTTAAAACTGTTCCATGGTGACTTACTATCTAGAAAGCTTACAAAAAACAAACCAAAAATATCATACGTAACAGTAAATAAAATTATCGCATGCGACCAAACACAGCGCAACCAAACATACTTTACATTCGTCTACGAGCGAGAACCATACATACACCGGTCTCACCACACCGACTCACCCCACATTGAGCATGGCACACACATTCAATGCTCTCAATAGCAATGCTTACCGTGTAAATTAATTAAGGAAAAGTATATTTTGCTCTCTGCTAAACCAAACAAACGCTAGCAAATGTTTATGTCAGGCCAGGTATATTTGTGTATAGCTTTATTTCCTATTGATATTTGTAGCTAAAAGATACTCAATGTGTGTCCAAAAGAGAAATAGAGTATCTCGCATGTCATCAACAAACAGTGCATTACTCATAATTCATCTCTTAAATATCGGTGCTCACCCTCCGGCATTTTCCAAACATTTTACGTATGTATGTAGGTATGTTTTGTATAATTTTTGGTACTATCCCTGAATCATTTCAAACATCTCGGCTATGTGTGATTTGTTTTTAGCTTACTTCTTTCTTTCTCAAAGTACAGGGTGTGCTCACACACTATTTTGTAGATGGGTGTGCGATTGTGTGAAAGGTCTTATGAAAGGGGTTGGTTAAGGGGGTTTTAGCCCGAAATGCGGACACAACAATGTGTAGTTATGTAGAGCTTTATTTTTAGATCTAGAAAATTATTAATAATATTTTGCTCCAGGTTGTCCAAGCTCTCATTGGTTTTTTATGATTTAAAGAAACGAATAAACTAGGTATTGTAAAAGCTCATTAAATATAAGTCTAAGAATATGCAAGTCTATACCGCGCCGTAACTTCTGCTTACTCCGAATTAGAAAAATAAACGGAGAAAATGAGATTGGTGGTGAACGAGGGCAAAACGAAGTACCTTCTGCCATCATGCAAAGAGTCAGCGCATTCGCGCCTTGGCAACCAAGCCACAGTTGGCAGCAATATTTTCGAAATAGTAAAGGACTTCGTTTACCTGGGAACCAGCATTAACACCAACAATAATATTAGCCTAGAAATCCGACGAAGAATTACTCTTGCAAACAAATGCTACTTCGGACTGAGTAGGCAATTGAAAAGTAAAGTCCTCTCTCGACGAACGAAAATAACACTCTACAAGTCACTCATCGCACCCGTCCTGATACATGGTGCAGAAGCGTGGACATAACAACATCTGATGAGGCGGCTCTGGGAGTATTCGAGAGAAAGGTTCTTCGAAAGATTTGTGGGCCTCTACGCGTTGGCGACGGCGAGTACCGAAAAAGATTTAATGATGAGCTGTATGAACTTTACGCAGAGGCCGACATTGTTCAGAAGGTATTCTTATCGGCACCCGCCGGTGGAAGCAGAGGAAGAGGGAGACCACCACTCCGATGGAAGGACAAATTGGAGACCGCTTTGCGATCCCGCGGTGTTTCCAATTGGCGCCAGTTGGCGCAACGAGGAAACAACTGGCGAGCTATGTTGGACGGTCAAAATTGCCTGGGCGGTTAGATGACCATTTAAAGAAAAGAAGAATATGCAAGTTTTCGCGACTGAAAAGAGAATTTGGTTTTTATTAACTTACGAAATCTTTCACCACTTGGTCCTTCCAGCGGGGTGGTTGCCTCACTATTCCTATACTTCCGCATTAGTATGCTGATAAGTGTACCTTCTGAGTAGGATTTTATTTTTTTCAATTTTACCGAAGTACGACTTCAGCAGCAGAGAAAGGAAGGACCTCGGATGACTTCAGGTTCTATGGTGTCTCCATTTGGTGTGAGTTAGCGCTACATTGCTCAGAAATTACTTTTGTTCTCAAGTCCCTATTCCGTGCGGGTAGCATTTTTTGCAAGAGTAATCGTTCGTTGAATCTTCTGCGCTTCCAGCTCGTTAGCCACCATATTCCATTTTCCCAAGTTCTTTCTCTTATATGGAGTTGATGCCAATTCTGCTTCCAAGAATTCGCGAATTCTGGCTATAGAGCGACATTTGACGATGGTCCAGCCCTGTAAAATCACTCTACGAGGTGTGTTCAAAAAGTATCGAGAATTTTGAATTTTCGCTGGTTACGTACATTCGAATTTCGAATTTTTTGTGGCGTTATGTTGGTACTCATGTCTCTCACTTATGCCGACAAGCTCGGCCATTTTGAATGTTCAGTTAATTGTTGACAGCTGCTTTGCTTGCACGTGTTATGGATCGTCTTCGATTTTTACCTATTTTTTTACCAAAATTGCTCAATTGTGACCAAAAACAGCATCGCATGAACATTGCTAATGAGATGTTAAACTCTGTCCGCGACGACCCAAATTTGCTCCAGAGGGTCATAACTGGTGACGAATCGTGGGTTTATGGTTATGACGTGGAAACCAAAGCTCAATCATCTCAATGGAAGCTGCCGCACGAACCAAGACCGAAAAAAGCGCGCCAAGTTCGGTCGAATGTGAAAGTTTTGCTGACAGTTTTCTTCGATTGCAGGGGCGTGGTGCATCATGAGTTCTTGCCACAGGGAAGAACGGTCAATAAGGAATATTACCTGCAAGTTATGCGCAATTTGCGCGAAGCAATCCGCCAGAAACACCCGGATTTGTGGAAGAACAAAAATTAGCTTTTGCACCACGATAACGCCCCTGCTCACGCATCGTTGCTTGTGCGCGACTTTTTGGCCAAAAACAACACACTAATGATGCCGCAGCCACCGTATTCCCCAGATCTGGCCCCCTGTGACTTTTTCTTGTTCCCTAAACTGAAGAGGCCCATGAAAGGACGACGTTACGCTTCTCTTGACGAGATAAAGACGGCATCGAAGGAGGAGCTGAACAAGATACAAAAAAATGATTTTTTGAAGTGCTTCGAAGATTGGAAAAACCGTTGGCACAAGTGTATAATATCTCATGGGGATTACTTTGAAGGGGACAAAATAGATATTCATGAATAAATAAATAATTTTTGAAAAAACTCAAAATTCGCGATACTTTTTGAACACACCTCGTATAACCTTTTAATGGAACTCAAATATTCTACTAGCGCTGCTAAATTAACTTCCTTCAGTTCGTAGCCCCTCGAAACAAAATTTTTCCACTACCTTGAGTGTGCTTGTTTTCAAAAACAACAACCGGTTAGTGAGAGTCAAAACAAAATTAAATTGGGGGAGCGACACCAGCAGACCAGAGCTGGAATACAACAATATGCGCAACAACAATAGTGTCATGAGCACTACCACTACACACTACTACCATGAGGCAACACAAGTAAAAAATAAACAATTTTGTCGATGTTTTGTTGTGCATTGCTCGTTTCTGGCTCTACCCAACTTTGCCCACTTTAACTGCGGGCCACTTTAATTCAGTTCATTTCTGGTGATCGTGTCGTTTGGTTGACTTGGAAAAACGCAACGGAAATTGTTAGCGTGTCATGTTTCTTGTACTAACGATTGCGAACAAGTTCAAAATAATTGCTAGTGACAATTAAAACTTTGCTGGTTTGTTATAACTTTCAGTACAAACATATATAACTAATTATAAACACGTGAAACTTTGCTTGTATAAACTATTTTTGTTTTGCACTCCACCTCTTCATTCCACGCTCACAGCAAAAAGTGTTGTTTTTCGGCGCAACTTGCAAAATTCTCAAAACAACCAATCACTCTCCGTTGGTCCGGTTTTTCACGGTATGCGCGAGTACGCATACATATAGCTCCGTTAAACGTGTCGATGTTATTGTTGTCATATCGTTACGACTTGTT
Organism: Merzomyia westermanni; assembly: GCA_949987695.1. NCBI lineage: Eukaryota > Metazoa > Arthropoda > Insecta > Diptera > Tephritidae > Merzomyia > Merzomyia westermanni. Next base: position 143,270,512 of record OX465291.1, on the reverse strand, counting down.
TTCAATAATTTATTTTCCATGCAAAAATCGGTTATGCTTTGTTATAATTAGTGGAAAATAAGTGCAATAAGAAACGAAACGAAAAAAGGTACTAAGCAAAAACAAAGAGCTTGTAAATTAGCGCAGAAAAAATTGAGCGAATTTTTCCTTGCTGCGAAAAGGCAACAATAAAACTTGAATAAGAAAAAAGAAAAAAAAACTGAAGAGAAAAAAGTGTTTTGAAATAATGCAAAAAAATTTAGCGAAAAACAATGGAAATTAAAAAGTGCTAGAAAAAATATTTAGAAAACTCAACAACAAAAAGCATATCTGCACTAATTATTTAGAGACAAGAAATACAAATTATCTTTTAGAAACGTAACATATTTACCTGTTTCAAATTATTGTGAAAAGCTGCGAGTGTTCGCTTATAATGCGAATGGCGCCAATAAATGCAGCAATGCAGGTAGCAAGGGCTCAAACTGAGCGCTAAATGAGTGAAACCGTTGCTTGGCAGAAATGAAAAAATATCAGTGAAAAATATTTCAAATGCTTCGAAATGATCACTAAACCTATAAAATGAAGAAATCGAGCGCATTGAAAAACAAATAATAACTCGTTAAAAATATGAATAAAGAAGATACAGAAAAAAATAAAATTAAAGAAACATATAACCGAAGTAGTCTCCTAAAATAATATAACGAAATTATCATAGAAACGATCAACGAACGCGTTGAACTGCTTCAATTTTCTTACTCAAAAATTGTTTGTCAGTCTACCGGATTTAACTAATTCCTTACTCAACTCTGTTCCACTACTCACTTTGGATACATTTTTATTCAACTGCTGTTAGTACTGTGATTCTTTTAGTGCCAAATTTATGAAAATTTATTACTTCTTAAAAAAAATATTTCAAAAAGCAGCCAGTTTTGGATAACACATTGCTAAAAATGAAAGGTATGCAATATAGATATATAATTTCAAAACTAAGGTACATTAAAAAGTTTATAAAAATTACCCAATTTTTGGATAGCCTCGCAAAACTGAATAATATTAAGCTTCTCAAATATTTAGATTGAACAGAATGGATATAGTGAGACTGGATTCTCGACCTGATCTTCGCACATTTCTCAGTTTTTTCGACATATTTTTTGGTTAATTCTTGGGTTGAAGCATCTAAACGGCGCAAACTCGGGTCGAACTGAACTCGACACCTAACATGAACAGAAATATTCAGGTCTTACTACTTTTTGTGCCAGAGTTATGCCATTTTAAAAGTTCATAATCGGATAAAAACGCAGTTCGTTCGTGTGCAAAGGCTATCAGATACTAGCTTGACTGAAGTTCAAATAATTTTATTTTTTTGATCCCTTAGAAGCTTTTTCATTACGGCCTTCCTAACAGAAATCGGGATCCCCATGTCCTTTGTAAAGTCATAGAAAATTACTTGTCTATGGAAACCACTGCCAGTTTCTTAATACTTCCATTAGTAGAGTAGAGACTAATGGCATTTTCGGCAATGGAGGCACCGACTAGACATTGCGAACTAGTGTTACAGCAACTCCAGAGTGTTACAGCAACGCCCCCAAAGATTTCCACTTTTGTCTCAATGATTGGACGCCACTGGCTGCTTCAAATCATTCCAATTTTCATTTTCTTATTATATAGATCCTAGGCCTTCTTGAAAGTAAACTGAAACCATCGCTTAACCACAGTATCTTCAACATTGCACATAAACCACAATCAGAGTCAAAATATACCTACTTCACTTCGTCGATCGGCTCAACCATTGTGTATCTTGGTAGTTAAAAAAAATAAAAATGCAGACACCAAAAAATATGAGATTACTTGCAATATTTTTATGTAATCGAAACTCCAAGATGACTTAGAGAATATTAAGGAATAAAGTCAGTAAGACAAAAAATTATGAGCTGTGAAAAAATCTCAACCCAGAATTATGAATTTAATATTTTACCACAACTTGTTTTTTTTTCAAATTAGTTTGAATGGCGAAACATGATATTTTGACGCAAATGAGCGCATATAATAGAAAACAAAACAAAAATAAAATAATGGACAATAAATATTCTTTTTTGTAAAAACGAAGCTGTAAAAGATACGATGTGAATACGTATATAAGTGCAACACTTTTAGGACACATATGTATGCACTTAGTATGTATTTATATATAGCTACTAGGCACTTTTATGCTTATATGTTTGTTTGTATGTAAATATCTATCTTCCACAACAAATTTTATTTTTCCAGCAAATTGCTTGTTGTCACCATTCCCAGTCATATTCGTTGTCTGTTTACATAGTTTCAAATTTTCGAGTTTTTGGCTCATTGTTTTTACCCCTGTTCATTGACACACATGTGCACCAAGGCATCTTGTGGCAAGATTTTGACTTCACAGTTGTGTCCATATATAGCACAGTCTGAAGTTAATATAAAACAGGAAGTAAGTTTCTCAATAGCTACTTTGTTCAGCTTGATGGATTGTTGTTGCTTTAACTGCAAAAAACACTCAAAGCAGGGGTAGTAGACTGTAACCAGGCCTGTTAAATAATGATAATCATGATTACTAATGGTAATGCTTACCGGTTTGATTAATTATTTTCCAATAAATTTAAAAAATTATCGAAAAAAATCATGATTATTACGATTATTAAAAAATATCCAAAATAATTAAAAAAAAGTTTTTTTCAAATACTTTTAATTATTTTTTATATTTTTTTTTTTATATTATTTTTTACTTATTTTTGATTTTTCCAGAATTAGTTTAGAAGCACATAAATATACATATCAGCAATACTGAAAAAAATCTAAAATAATCAAACAATAATCAAAGCATTAAAAATAATCAATAAGTAGTAATCAAAACAACTTTTTTTTGATTATTTTAAATTTTTTCAGATTTGTTTTAAATTTTTTCTAATCGTAATAAATTAATAATTGCCTTTTCTTGCAAAAGAATTAAAAAAAATCATTCCCAATTAAAAAACCTTCAAACCCATCAAAGCGGCTGCTAAAAGCTCTCACCTCGAGTTTTTTTGTTTTCCGAAGAAAAAAAAGCAGATTGAAATATAAAAAAACATCATATCCGTACAACAGTCACGCGTTCCAATTCTTACCGGTCCCTTACATTGATAAGGTGTTTACCATGTAATTTACTGAAAGTGGTTTTTTTTTTTGTGATATGAAAATGCATGGCTCACACAGTTTCATAAGCCTTACCGTGTAAATTAAAGGGTTATTCTGCAATGCCCCATCCCCTTTTTAAAGGATTCGGTTGCATTCAGCCAATAATATGATATAGTGGGCCACTTCTCTCGGTTCCAAAATACATCGGCTTTCAGCTAGATATCCCAAACATTGAGGCGCTATCGTGCTTTCAAAGGGACAGACAGACATACTAACAGACTAAGATTGTCGGTCTAATAACTTTTCTCTGTTAATTACAAACAGAAGACCAAAGTTAGTACAAAATTGTATATTTATGAAAATCATAATGAAAGAAGTAATTCCCAATACGACTAGAAATTGATTCGATTATGTAAACTCTATAAACGTGTTAAACCCAAACTCAATTCCAGAGAAAAATATGGTGACAAGAAAAAACAAAAACTACTACTTATACTTATCGTGTTTTTTTTTTTGCTCCAATCTGATTTTGCTGATTAATTTTATAGATGTTTTTGTTGTTTTTTTTTTGTTGTTGTTTACTGTTTAGTGGCTCATCAGTAGTTGTCAAAAACAAAATATTTATTACTTTTCACTTACGGTTGCTGTTTGTGTTGCTATTTTTGATATAAATTACGCAAGTTAACACTCACTTATGTTATCTACAGCAGTATGTTTCCCGCTTTTTATTACAAACTTCTCCGCAGGTGTGTGTATTGCTCACTTATCAATGGAAGCATAGGGTGATTCGTTGAAACATTTTTATTGTAAAAGTTTTATTAGAAGAAACAAAACCGACTCTCACAGTGGTTGAGAACCGATATTTGTAAAAAACTTACCCATATTCCACAATCACTACACCTGGACCCTTACTCTGTAGTTCTATTCGAAACGCTGTTCTACTCGAAAGCGAAAGCAAAAAAGCGAATCTAATACACATCGGCACTCTGTGGTTCGTTCGAATTTACTTTCGAAGACATTCGTTAATAGTAGGCATCATTGTATCACAAATTTCAAACGCAAATCAATATAAAAAGCACACTGCATAGATCTTAAGTGCAGTATTATACAGCGCTGCTTGATTGCCACGCGTGCGGTCACAGGTTCGAATGTAGGTCCTAACATAGCTAATTTTTATTTTCTTATCTTTTTTTATGAACAAAATTATTTTTTTTTAATTTCTAAAGACTTCTAATCAAAATTTTTTTTTAAGTTTTCCAATTTTTTACCTTCTTCAATTGTTTTCGGTCGACAGCGATTGCTTTAATTTATTCTGCGACATAAATGATTTCTTGATGAAAAAAACCACTAAAATATATTTTTGTGTATTTCCGTTAGCTAAATTGTAGTCGAATCGAATTTTCTAACTTTCGACCATTTTGGCAATTGTTTTCGACATAGCGAGTACCAAGTTTTCTACAATCGAAAGGGGGATATATCAAATCCGAAGGAAACAGAATGGAACTCGAACGCCGAATGGGCTCTACTCGAAAATTTTTTACAAAGTACGAATCACCCGTAAGCGAACAAATTGTCTTTCGAATAGAACTACTGGGTAAGAGCGATGTTCTCTAAAAATTTGCCATCAGTTGGCAACTCCAAAATATGAATGCTATCTACCTATAGATTATTAGATATATATATGTATGTAGTATATCATTTCTTTTCGTATATTTTGTTTATACAACTAAAATTTGTTAGCATTCGACAGGCCGCCGTCGATGATTGCGATAAACATTGAACCGCTCATTGACAGATTGCGTACCTGCTTGCCACTCGTTTTACCGTCGCTAAACGTATATAATTTTTGGTGTATTGATGACGGCCGTATGTATTCATTTGATAAGATAAAAAAATATTTTTTTTTGCTTATCGTTGTTTACTGATAATGCAGACTTGTCTGATTTTGATACATTTTCATGTTGGAATCTATACTTATTTATGGACTTCATTAAGTGGCATGTAAATTATTTACACGAATTAAGTCATTCCCTTTGAAGAGACTTAGTTGTGACGTTGCATACAGAAATTCTTACAAAAACTAGGTGAAAGTTAGTCACAGAAATGCCACCTCGTTCATATTTATATTGTCGCTCTTGAATGTCAAAACATTTTGTGTATAGGGATGCTACTGTGTATGAGTCTATCAATGGTTTGATGCTATTGGCACATGCAGAAAACAACAATCAGACTAGTCTCTTAACATATCCAATATCCTACCTCATCTTAGCGAAGGCAGCGTAGACGTGTTGTAAAGTGACCTCTCTGTAATCCTAGATATTTTCTGCTGTACCATTTGCTCAAAAACATCACATACCTAGCAACCCCTCTGAGATTAATGGCATCAAGAGTCATATTTAATACTAAGAGAACTATTCACAAAGTTTCTGAAAGTAGCTGTGCTTCACGAAGTAGGGAGTTAGCTGCAAGGCCAGATCGCTCTCCACTTGGTCTATCCAACGGCATGTGGCCTCCCTCTTCCTCTTCTTCCATAGGTGGGTTGTGACAAGAACACCTTCCTGGCCGGAGCATCTTCTTCCATTCGCATCACATGGCCAAGCCAAATTACTCGCTACGTTTTAATTCGTTGGGCTAGGTCGATGTCTGTGTAGAACTCATACAACTCCATTTCAGGGTTCTGAGAAAAAAGTCGTTCATATGTAACTCTAAATGCCAGGGCACCAAAAAGGAAGGCAAGCCGATGCCAACGCCTTTTCAATAGTAAATCGTCTCAATCACTAACTCTACTTCAGTAAATCATACATTCATAACATTCTCAATGATCGACAAACAAAGTTAAAGAAAATTATTAATTGGAAGTCCAGATAATTTTCCTATTAAAGACATTTATGTTCACACCTTGCTGTCAATCACATTTGGATCACCTAACATTTAAGCACTTTCGCACCCTATTTAGCTATCTTTGTGCCGCATTCAGCAATCTGCCTTCCTATTGTAATTTATTGTGCCTCTACAGTTAATTTACACATAACTCACATACCAAATCATGCAGCTGGGCCACACCAAACAGTCCTCGCTAAACTTGGCTTTGAGCACTCAATTTGGCCAACAGGCGGTCGTTCGCATTGCAATACACCTCAGCTCCTTACCTAGTTTAGCAAGACCGAAGTGGTTGCTGCCTTGGCGGTGGCAAGAACCATAAATAATGAGACTATTTTTGCTTACTTACATAGTCAGCACCAAATCGAAATGCTAGTTAGAACTCACCTACTCGTTGAGCAAATAAAGGCAGGAAATATTTAGTTACAAATAAATAAATACTTCGTATATGAAGCAAACATTCTTGTGAGACAACCTGGGCGTGATCGTCAAGTTGATCGTTTGGCCAACAAGGTCAGGGCTCGTTAAAATTTCACTACCCGCACGGACACAGTTGTCTCATCGCCATCCATACGCGAAGACGAGTAATTTACTTTTTCACCTTTTACTTTTCTCATATTCGTTTGCCTTTTAATTCCTTTCCATTGAAAAAACGTCAACATTTTCCGCGCTGCATGCACTTTTTCCTTAGCGGTTGATGTTGGGCATGTATCGCCGCAGGACGCATATTAAGTAATTGGAAAATGTTGCTGTGTGCTTAGAAGAGCCAGAACTGAAGGCAGCTTATGTGGTATGTATGTATGTGTGCATGCATAAATGTCGCCAAGACTCTCCGACAAATGTTAGTTACACTAGTCACCATGAAATCTTTTCCAATGACAGCAAACCATTAAAAGTCAGAAATTTGTATCATAACTAAGACTATCCTTGAAAATTACAATAAAAATTTAAAATATTTAGCCTAGGCTTTTTCATTCGATAGCCAAGAAACTCAGAGTTTCGAAAACCGGACCAAGCAGATTAGTATCCGACCAGGGACTATAATTTCAGTAAATCGGTTAAGATTTTTCTGACGGCGGCTGGTGGTAGTTTTGCTGGCCTAGCGAATCCCAAGTCCTAGGTTCAAGCGGGGCAGCTAACATCCAAATGCTAGGAAAAAGTTTTTTCAAAACAGGTTCGCAACTCGGCAATGGTGAGCAATACGTCAAGTGTATTTCTGCCAAGAAAAAGGGTCTCAGATGCCCTTGAGAGTCGGCATAAAACATGTAGGTTCAGCAAATTTGTAGCAAGTATTAGAAACAGCACACCACAAATTGGTTGAGAAGCTCTGCCTTAATCTTCCTGAGCTATATTGCTCCAAATTATTATAATTAAAACAAAAATATTCACGCCCTAAGCCAGACCGACAAGTCTAAAAAACTAAAAAAAAATCGTTAACCTTCTTTATTGTCACTGTTGGTTTAATGAGAACTTTGAAATCTCCCAAAATCTCACAGTTATCTCGTTTGGACTGTTGTCTTTGTTACTTATTTGTAACGACAAGACATTTCCCTAATTTTTATTGGAGTATTGCCTTTGTAGGCAAAACTTTGTCGGTTATAGATCGGGTACTCTACGGTACTAGCGTCTTTTAGTTTCAGTCCGACTGTAGGGGGAGCGATTTGTTTGTACTCAGTCGAAACAAAAAGTCTCGAATTTTAGTCGCCTCACGCTGAGGAACTCGGGCGTTCTCGTTAGGGATCTAAATTGTTGGTTGCTCTTGCCTGCTCCTCCAACGATAAACTCTGAATTGGCCACAACTTTTTCCATGCATAGATTTTAGCACTTTAATAATGCAAGACGGACTGGTTCGCAACCAAAATATCCTTCTATATCCCAAAGTAAAGTAGTTATCCATCGCAGTTTTTCAACTCAGTAAAGGAGGTTCTTCCATGCACCTGACCTACTGTTACACAAGAGTTTCGACTGGATCTTTCCGCTCTTAAATGACCACATTGTTCGTGAGTTGTTGTTGTTGTTTTTAACAGTTCTTCGCCCTGCCTAATGGGCAAGATCACTCTAAATTATCATCAAGCTCTTCTAACTGAAGTCCGGGGAAACGCGCAGTTTCAACTGGGCTGGACCAGAGTGATATTGGTGTTAGAAGAGTAGGTTCAGTTGAACAGGAAAAGAGATGATTGTTGTCATGAGAGGGCATACCACATGCAGGCGAGTGTTTGGTATGGTGGGGTTCAGTCTGTATAAGTAAGAGTTTAACCTATTACAATATCCAGAGCGAAGTTGTGCTAGCATGACTCTAGTCTCCCTCGGGAGTACACGCTTCTCTTCAGCTAATACGGGTGGTTGAATGTCAATAACGGGATTCACATGCCGAGATTTGATTTATTCGTGAGTCGTCTTCGATACCTGCCGTCGGTAACACATAAAGGTCCATAATTCATGCAGATATCAGAACGAACATGTTCAAAGAGATATGCGTTAGTGTAGAGATGCTTCTATTTTGTTTAGTCAGTACGAGTTAGCATATTTTACAAAAGTAATCCTGAGGTGGCTTACCTGCTTATATTGCTTCTTCAAGCGGGATGCATGACACGTTGATTTGTTCAGACTGGGGTAAGTCATTTCATCACACAATTGTGCACTCTCAAATTACATAGATTTCTCCTTCGGTAGCGACTGTTTTAAGCATCGCTTGTGCCTCGTTCAAGAGTCTAGACCACTACAATTTCATTTCAGAAGGGATGTCTCTTAACTCCAAATGCAGCATGTCGGAATTGTTCCTTAACTCTTGTAAAACAGTGTCACCATACACACACGCAAGTGAATGCATGTTGTGGTCGATTAACCGATGAAAAATACAGGTAATCTACACGATCAGTAAATTCAATTTAACATGAATTTTGGGTGACAAACTTATATGCATACATATTGTGGTAGTTGTATACTTTTTCTAGAAATCGGTATTTAAAAATCAACAACAAAATAATACAATTTGTGGCTTGGTTGCAAAGAAATACCAACAAATAGAGAGTCATAAATTATGCGTAACATGACACCTTTGGCTTGTTAGGTCTGCTGCAAAGCAACGGCTAATAAATATAGCAGTCTAGCATATTTATATACTAACATAATTGTACGTATGTACATATATACTAAGCAATGTATATCTATAAATTCGACGCTATGTCTGCTTGTATGCATGGGGTGACACTTGAGCGCCAACTTAAAGTATTAAAACAACAGGTTTTTGATCCTACGCCCAGCCAGCTCGCAAAGACAGGTCAACCACGACAATCCCAGCAGTGTAATCAAATTAAATTTATTAAAAAGTTTTCTTGGAGTTAATAATTCCTTTTCAATTTTAGTGCTCAAGCCATTGCTGATGGGTTCCACATTAGTGTACAGAGAAGCCTCTAATAAAGGACTGAGTTGACCTAACTGTATGGTTGCTTTCGTGTACATCTAAGCGAGTTCTAACTGTAAATATGTGTGTTTTTATCAAAGCTACTTAAGTAATTGAATATCTGAAATACCAAGACTACGCAGAAATCTTGCAAAGCATCTGTGTTGGTACCTTTTTATACACATTTTCTTAATTTTTTTTATGGATTCTTTATCGCCATAAAAACTTCTATTATTTACTTAAGTTGTGAGGCGTTTTAAATTTCCAATAACAACATTTGTATGTGAAGTTTGAGAAAGCTTAATTTGTTTATATTTTATGGGATTTAATGGAATATCTCTGCCAAGATCACTGTTTGAATAATTTTGGTTTCGTTATCTTGAGTGTTTTCATAGAGTTTTTTATAGGCAAATAAATGAAACTTTTTTCATAAAGGCATTATTATTTTTAACATCTTGGGAACCTATTTAATGTTTACCTTAGGTCCAGAATTCTGGAACATAAGCATCCGAAGTGAATTAGCTCATGCTTCATCTATAAGAAAAATCCCAGGTGGTCGAGGTATTCTTGTTTTTGATATCCGTCCGAGAATAGATCCCATGTACTTATTTTGGGGAAAAGCTTCCCTGATGACGCTGAATTTAAACACCGATGTGTGAACAACAAGACTTATGTTCCCGCGAACCAGGATCTAGCTTTTCATTAGAAAGAATTGAAACTAGGCATTCGATAAAGTACACTGAATCTCGGTAAAATTGTTGTTTCCTAGCGCCTTCTTTAAGGAAAGTAAAATATTGTTATATGCATGGAGGGCGGAGATATTTTGATGAAGCAGCCACACGAAGCCAAAGAACTACAGGCCAGTTTATCTGAACAAAACCCAAACCTCTAAGCACCCTGGGATGCCGTATTTAAAAAAAAAAAAAGGTTTAATGGTGGCCAAATCAACTTCGGAGTCATGTCATGGTCCTATAGAATCTGTAATTGAGACGCAAGCAGAACGTGGCTTTTCAGCCAAAGAAACAGAGGCTTATGTCAGCCTTATTGACTAACTTCGAAGTACTGCCGGAGTGGCGGTCCCATAATTGGAATCAAAACCTGCTCGTTCTGTTGCTAGGCAGAATTGGCATGAAAACTATTTGATTTTTGGAATTTCAACGTTATCGCTTAAGTCAGCGACAAGCTAGGGAAGTGTGACCGTACCGCTCGGAGATACTCTGTGGGCATTTTCGCTATACAATCAGCAGCTATGTACAGATATAGTAAAATCTTTTTAAGGATTCTAACTACAGACAGTTAGAGGCTTGGAATTACCCGCCGTAAAGTATTTCTGTCCAAAGAGAAAAATAAAATCTAAGAAGTTTAGGATGGGTGAAACAAATCGCCAGTACAGTTTGCTCTAATGAGTCCTTGATTAAACAGTTCAGTATCTCAACCATTTCCTGGTGTCCATTTGAGCTTACAAATACTCTACCCAGATTAAACATTACCTATTTTGTCTAGATCGGAAAGGTAACGACTCTAATATGAATTCAGAGTTTTTGAGTGTATTGAGATTATGGAGTCCCCGTTAAAGTTGATTGAGTGGTATTACGTTGGCAATTTTCATACTTCTCAAAACTCGATATCCAGTTTCATTTTTAGAATTTGCATGTCATGCGCCAAACGATCAATATTCACAAATACCTGAAACGTGTACTCAAAATATATTGACAATGCAATCTGCAATAACCACCAGCCTAATATATAAATACTACTCAACTACGTAATCCCACAACAGCGTTGGGTGCTTTCCACACTACCGACTCTTGCGCCCCACCAGCCTCATCCAACACTCACACTCGTCGCTCTCCCGCATGGCTAGCTGGTATGTCCACATATTATTAATCTGTCGCATCACCTCAGGAGGTGTTCAATCGTATGCGAAAATTTGTATGCATCGCCTCGCCAATGCCATGAAAAATAAATATCAATTTACATATGAGCAAGACAAACAAACAAGGGATAAAAAAATTATAAAATAAGTGCAAAATTTACAACAACAAGTCAAACTATATGATTAAGCATCATACAACGTCCAAGAAGATCGATCGTTTATATTGTTTGGTGCCAAGCCAAACAAGTAACCAGCAAGCCAAGCCAACAAGCAGGCGGAGCAAGCAACAAAAACAAAACTAGCAGCAACAGACTGAATGACTTGAATAAAAAATTCAAAAAATTGCTTAGTCTTGTCACTTGGCGTGGCGCAGCACGTGTGCAACAGCAACAAGGCACATGCGAATAAACTAGGATCAGGCTGATTGCAAAGACTCTGAACGGCGGTCGTGCAGTGCGGCAGACAACGACATGATCATGCTTTGTCTATATATTTTACCAACAAATACCAATTGCTGCCTGCTGTGTGCAGCAAAAATACATTTGTATCACTATACTTACATCCGATCGTGCTCTCTTGGGCAGGCGTGGTTGTGAGTTAGCCCAACAATGAGAACGCAAGACAGGCAATGACTTTGCAAACAGCTGAACACCCGCAGTGCACACCAACTTCTCGGAAGATTGCCCATATATTCGTATTTGTACAAGCCAAGTCATAAATGCAAAGATATCTTATTGTATGAATTTTGTTTTCGCTAAAAGAAAAAATAACCTAAAACCCAACAGTACAGATTTCTCGTAAAGCATAATCATGAACAGGTGATCGCCTCCACAAGCACGAAATTGGGCAAAACAATGGATTATGGAAGTAAAAAGTCAAAAATTTTGTGCACACACTCTTTTGTGTCTTGTTTGTGTGTGTTTTCATGCTCTGCATTTTTTGTTTACGAGTACCTGCGTCTTTGCGGCTCATAAGCCGGCTAAGGTAGACGATAATGATAATATATTAGGGTGGGGATAAAAAAAAATGTATTTGCTTTTTCGTTTAGCATGCAGAACAAATAAGATAGAGCTTGTACGTCATAAAATAACATAAAAAAATTGTACTCAACATTTTGAAGTATTCGACTAAATAAATAATTCATCAAATTGGGTAGCTTCAACAAAAAAAAAATATTTTTGTTAGGTATTCTAGAATATGAAGGGTGTTTCTTAGGAAGCCAGTAGAAAGTCAAAAATCTAAAAAAAAAATGCATACTAGTTTTGTGATTTAATTAAAAAATAAAAAATTTAAGAGGAATAAAACTAAAGAGGAATAAAAAAATTACGGACCACAATTTTTGGATGTTTTCAAAAAAAAAAATTCCATTGCAGCTATAGTTTATTTATTCAAATAACGAGTGCGGTCAAAATGTTGAGTAAAAAGTTTTTTTTTGTTTCTTTTTTAATAAAGCATGCTGCCTAAAAAATTTATTAAGTCAACCAGACCTGTTAAATTTGATTAGTAATTAGTAATCAATTAATTAGACTGCTTTTTTAATTGGTAATGATTATTTTAATTGTTTTTCAAGAAAATCAAATAATAATTAATTTAAAATAAATTAGAAAAAACCAAAAAAAAATAACAAAAAAAACCATGAATAATCAAAAATAATCAAAAAAAGTTGTTTTGATTACTTTTGATAATATAAATTTTTTTTTTTTTTTAATTTTTTCAGTATTGTTGATGTGTATATTTATGCGCTTCTACAACAACACTGAAAAAAACAAAAATAACCAAAAATCAAAAATAACCAAAAGTAATCAAAACAACTTTTTTTTTGATTATTTTTGATTTTTTTAATAAACGTAAAAAATCATGATTTTTTTAAATATTTTTTTTTAATTAATTGCAAAATAATCAATAAAAATTTAAAGTAATTGCTAATCAATCATTAAGTGGACTTTCAAGAAAGTAATTAATCAAACCGGTAATCATTACGATCAGTAATCATTATTTAACGGGTCTCAATTAAACCCACCCTATTATACATACATACATACCTACACGTAAACCGAAGAGATAATTGTGTCTAAGCCACTAAATAGCTGTCTTCCGTCTGGCTGTCTTTCGATCTTTCATGAGCGCATCGTCTCTTTGTATTAATTCCGTTTGGCGCTACTAGCAAACTCTTGCACTCTCTTACACTTTGTCATCAATATTCGCTTTTGTTTTGGCTAAGCTAGTTATCGCTTCCACTCACATCTCCTGTTCATTCATATCCTACATTTCTACGTTGATTTTGTGCCAACTCTTTTGAATACTTTACTCTGTCTAGACTTTAGACGTCTATTGTTTCTCAACTTTTTACAGCCGTCTGACGCTCTGTATTAACTACTTAGCTCATATTTTAAAATCAGCTCGTAAATTATATTTTTATTAGAATAGCGGCTATCTAATTTTTGATATTTCTGCTTTTACGTTGCTTCCGTTTACTTTATTTCACTGTTAGCTAAGTTTTAACCAACGCCCGTCATCATTTGTCCTGCTCGTTATGTTTTTGTTTCGTTGGGTATTTTTGCATTTTTTCCCCTTTTATTACTCTTCATATTTTTATTGCTTTTTTCCCTTTATTACTTTTTGTTGTTTCCGCATTTTTACCCCTTTTTTTGCATAATCCACATGCTTTCGTCGCAAAGCAATAAATTTCTCGACTTCTTGACTAGCTGCCAACTTGCATAGCTTGCTGTCATTTTCCCTTACGTTTTGCCTTTTTTACTACTTCACTTTTTAAATTTGTTACTCGTAGCATTTTGCAATTCTCCGCGTGTTGGAATACTGATGTGTCAATGTCAATGCTGCAATGAGCTTTGTTGGCAGGATAATCACTTGCAGCTATTGATTTTCGATATTTTTCTTACTTGCTGGAGCTCTTTTTCTTTGATTAATTCGCGGCATATTTGCTACATTCCTTTACGAATCTTTAATGGTGCTTGCAGTGTATCTCCAACTCGTTTGTTGGCTTAATTTATTTATATGCAACCACCGTTTCTAGATTTATTGACACTATTGACAGTTAAGTTGTCATTTGGCGTTGATTCGAGTTGAGTTGTCAAAGTAGTGGCGGCGTTGCTACGCGAAACATGATTACTTTGCGATTAAGAACACATTTAAAAAAATCGGAAATAATTACGAAACGTTGTTTATTTTTAATATTTGGATGTTTTCCGGTCAGTTATGTGATTATTTAAATTTTTGATTTAGGCTCTTTTGACCATTAGTTTTGAAGTGAAAATAAAAGATAGTATTCCACTTTTCCAACCCAACGTTTCGCTAGACTTCCTAGCTTCATCAGGGGTGATACAGTATGTTTTCTTAAAATCTAAAAACTAAAGATAGTAGTAGATAGGAAGTCTAGCGAAACGTTGGGTTGGAAAAGTTGTTTATTTTTCTTGAGCCCAACTCGCCTAAAAAGTTATCGCTTGAAAAAGTTAAGAATACTTTTCTTCTTCGAAAATAGTAGCTAATAAGAAAAGGAGCGCGATGCAATGTCAGTTATTTCTCTATCACTTACGATTTTCTAATTTCATTTTTCTTATTTCTATTTGCATTACTCTACACATCTCTCTCACAATTTCTATCTTTCTCCCATAGAAGGCTGAAAATATTGGTGCTAACATAACTTTTAATAAACAAATATCAATTCACTAGAATTACCTTCATATGTTTTTCTGCTAGTTTTCAACGTATAATTGTATATCTTTGAATTATTTGTTGTTTATGATAGTACGCGCGCTTGATTTGCCGGCAAGTCGTCATCATAAATCATAAAAAGTGTGCTATGAACAACCCAGTCAACATTAAAACAAGTCCCCTTTAACTTTTCATGTATATACTTTCAGAATATTTTTAGATATATCAGAGGCATAATACAAAAAAAATTGTACTCCAAAATTTAGTGGCGAATTAAAGAAATTTTTCTATTGAAAAATCTAAAATTTTTCAAAAATTATAAATTAAAATTTTTTTTTTTTTTTTTTTTGATACCTGTGATAGTCCTAAATTTGGTGGTGAATTCAAGAAATTTTGCCATTTTGGAAAATCTAAATTTTTTTCAAAATTAGAATGGTATAGGTATACTCGTATTATCACATAATTGGAATTTTAAATTTTATGTTGTAATATGTTTAAATTAACTTTTTTACATTCTCGTTTTTACATTCCAATAGCATGAGAATAATATTTCAGCGCTCAAAATTAAGCTAGTTTGTGCTTAACTATTTGAATTATACGAGAAAGGTAAAAAAATTTAGAAACAAAATTTTTGACCAAAATTCCAAAAATTATATATTTCAAAAAACAAAAAAACGTTCTTCTAAAAATTTCAGAATATTTTTAGATATGTCATAGGTATAATACAAACAAATCCATAATTTTCCAAAATTAGAAATTTAAAATTTTAGTTTTTTAAATATTTGTTTTTATACCTGAGTTTTTAGTTAGTTATATCATATTAGCTGTCGCGATGTGCCAGGAGACTATGACCGATTTTGTTCGAAGGTTGTAGAGTACGTTCAAATCCTCCCTTATTTCAACAATCAATTATAAACTAAGAAAAAAGGTTTGCTGGGTTGCACTTGCTGTCTATCTAGTTATGTATAGCCGTAAAATCATAGCTGTTTTGACAGCGCCATTACTGCCGCTACTATCACGGCCACCGCTTTTAGATAGAAGCAATAATTTTATTGTATTTATTTATGAGATTGCGCTGCTCCAAAACTCATACGCACTTGCACACAAAATGTTTCAAATCTAACACACATGCAACCAAACGTATCTCCACTCTACATAGTCAATCAATATCATGTGTTGCTTCAAGAAAATGAATCGTTACGAATATAAATTTACGAGTATACGTTGGTAGGTGCTTACAGTTACTGTTTTGCAGCTCATTTAATTTTGAGCAATAAATAAAAATTATACCAAGAATAGAATGAATATCCCAACACACATTTTCTTGCAATCGCAATTTGAATAATGATTTGAGAAATAACATTTGATTTCAAATAACCCTTAATATCGGATTTTCACTAATTCTCACATATCGAAGTAGCCTTTTCAAATGCTTCCGAAGTGCTGCACCATTTGTGCAGGCTTTGAGAATACTTAAATTCTCAAATGATAAAACACGCAGCAAATAAAATTAAGAACTAATTTTTACTCAAAGCTTTTGAAAACTTTTTCTCTGTGGTTTATTGTATGATATCCATGCGTTCGAGCGCTTCTCAATGCGCTACCAGCATGCTCATCAATTCCTCATCGATATCTACAGTCAATAATTTCTTGTCTCACAAAAAATTCTATATCTAGTAAATGATTACATATCATTTATGTAGTAGCTATGTGTATGTTTATGTTGTAGAAATATATATATAGGTTTGTTTCATCGATTTGTTTTGGCTCGTAATCAACAGCAGCAACAGCAGTTATTGTTCTGATTGAACGTTGGCGGCATGTTGGAGCAACGACAATGCTGTACTATGGGACATACGACTTTGTTGCACGCGAAAATATCTTAGTTTCTTATACTTTCTTAACCCGAATAGTGCGGAAATAGTTTTGTTTTTATTTTAATTATTTTGGTCCATATAATGCATAAACATAAATTTTTTTAAATGAAAAAAACCAAATATTTCTAATACAAGAAAAAAATCCAGCAATTAACACCGATTTTTAAAACTTAAAATGTGTACAAAGTTCTACTAAAATTATACTTTCGTATTTCTGAATTAAAATATGTATATCAAAATTTTTGTTTAAGAGATTTCGAAACACATTCTTGATTTTTTAAAAATGAGCACAAACTTTGAAAAAAACATTATATACGACTTTTAAACTAGAATTCGAAGAAAAAAAATATTGAAATTTCAACATCATATTTGGAACTACAAATACTAATTTATTCATTCATTAATGGCGCTAAGCTGATATTTTGTGACGGAGGCGGCCATGTGCTTTTCATTGGAAGTGGGTTTTACCTGATGGCTATTAAGCAAAGTGCGCACAGAGACAACCACAAACTTGCACAGAAATTAGGGGATAAGGCAGGACAAAGTACTGTTACAACAACAACAATACAAGAAATATAACTATGCAGAAAAACTGAAACTGCACTTTTTGTCTATCTTATATGGTTTCTGATTTTTTCGGCCACGAAATGAAGTTTACTGACCCACAGTGCATCTACTATATTCCTACAAATGTAACATTGGAAACATTGCGATCGCAATTGGAGCTAGTACACGATTTATATTTGTTGTTAGATACATTTTTATATACTGCCATGTACAGCCACGTGCTTAGATTTTTTTCTCTTTTTTTGACTGCCCTCCATAGCTTTTGCTTTGTGTATTTTCTTTGTACTTGCAACTACACGACTACTCACCAAATCCACATGCGCCTACAACTAGCGTCTAACTTTGCTCCAATAAATTCTTCAACACCTACACAAATATTTCGCATCCGTTCACCTTCAGCTCATATTTCTTTACTAGATCATCGCTTTGTATGTATGTGTGTATGTGGAATTATGCACTTAGTTCGTTACGTTGTGTACTACTCCTCCTTCACACTTTTCTTCACGATAGCAATGCATAACTTTCATACTTCATGTCGTATGTGTACTCGCATTGCCTTGCAACCTAGGCTGCTGTTTACGAATTCCATTCGATTTTGTCTCATAAATACGGATAAGAGTTACATATTCATAAGTCATCATTGTGACAAACGCTGCAGTTGGTTTGCTTGCATATCTTCTCACGTTGGCATTCCAATAAAATATTCCAAGTTGATTGAATTACTTGAATTCAGCAGAAATACAGTTGTAGACATGCTAACTATTGAAACAAGGCAGAAGAATAATTTTCACAGGGTATTGAATTTGTTATTATTACTTTTATATGATGTCAACTGAGCCACAATGGTATGGCGAATTGTGTGGGAGCGCTGAAGTGACAGAAAGACACAAGTGAAGAATGTAGAAATTTGAAACTGAGACGGAGGTCCAATTGAGAATAACTCTGGACAACAAGCTTTACTAAAAGTGCTTCTCCACATTAGATTTATTGACTCTTGAAGCATTCAAGAAAAAGTTCTTTGGACTATAAGCTTAAGCAGCCTATTTTGGCCCTGGGAAAACATGTGATAAATTTTGCCTAGAGCCTGGCCTGCGAATATTTTTACGAGTATATGTACATAAACAGTATTAGCTTTTAATGCCCCACATTTGCACAATAAAACGCTTACTACGATTACGGATTTATGTGTTTTGGTGTGTTGGTGTGTTGGTGTCTTCTGTAGACGGCATAATAACTTATGTTAGGTCTATTCGTTGCCACAACAACAACAAACAAGTCTATTCGTAAACAGAACATCTCGTATCTGCTCCGACAACACCTACTACCTGCATAAGCGTACTTACACCGCAACTGCCTCTAGTTGTATCCCAACAAGCATACCTGTAGGTGATATTAAAAACACTTAAAATAAACTTGTAATAGTAAGCGATATGTAAGCGTTTTATGAAAATTTGTATTGAAAGTGTAGAAAACAGTTTACTTTAAACTGTCAAACGAGTACTAATTATTTGAAGGTTTAAAGTAAACTTTTTTCTACACTTTCAGTACGAATTTTCGTAAAACATTTAACTTTAAAATTCAAATGCAAATTTTTACAAAAGAATCAAGAAAAAAGCTGTTTGCCAAATTTCTAAAGCTTAAAATAAGTATTTCAAATTCTTTCACCTGAAAATTCCGTCAAACAAGTTATATTCAATAAAATTGTAGCATTTACAGCCAGTTTCACGAAACAATTTAAATAAAAAATATTTTTTTCGCGATCAGATTTCATATAAAATTCAAGTAAGAAAATTATTTTTCTTAAAATTTTTTTGATAATAATATATTGTATAGCAAGGTTTAGAGAACAAATTTATAAAAAGTTTTCTTTTACAATTTAGTTTTATAACTTTGTACCCTTTCGATTATAAAAAGCTTGCTTTTAAACATTTTGTAAACGAAAAATCAGCTCTTTGTCGCATAATGTTTATCTTAGTTTAAAAATTCGCTTTAGTTTGTTAAATTCTTTTGTTGAGTACGTGTTTCGAAACTTTTGAGTATAACCTTTCGAAGCGATTCCGTTTCATACATATCTAAGATTAGACCTGTTAAATAATAATTACTAAATGTAATGATTCCAGGTTTGATTAATTATTTTCTTGAGAATTCATTTAATGATTCATTACCAATTACTTGCAATTCTTAATGATTAATTTCCAATTAATTTAAAAAATAATCAAAAAGAATCATGCTTTAATTGTTTTTCAAGAAAGAACTATTAATTGATTACGATTAGAAGAAATCAAAAACAAAAATTTTAAAATAATCAAAAAGATTTTTTTTTTTGATAATTTTTTATTTTTTTTTTTTGATTATTTTCGATTTTTTCCAATATTATTGTAGAAGCACATTAATATTCCCATCAACACTACTGAAAAAAAATATATATATTAAAAAAAAATTTTAAAAATATAAAAAAAAAGTAATTAAAACAACTTTTTTTCGATAATTTTTTATTTTTTTGATTATTTTTTTATTTTTTTGGTTTTTTATAATCGTAATTAATTAATAATTGCCTTTTGTTGAAAAACAATTAAGATAATCATTACCAATTAAATGAGTAAAAACAATGGAACTGGCACCCTCATACAGATTCGTTTATTCAACTGTATCTAAATTTAGTTATACATACATATTTACAAACAATAAAATTAAGGGAATGTGTAAACTAAACAATGTACGTACACTGCAGAAAAAACAACAAGCATTAAAGGAAGTTGAGAACTTGGTCTGTAGTACCGAATACGAACTAGTAGCAATCGTAACTAGAAATTCAATAGCTGCAAGTTTTGCAAGGCATTTTTAATTGTATATGGAATTTCAAATTGTTCCCGCTCGCAATCAACTTTGGTCTAGCTCGGAACCAAAGTAATACAACCATTAAAAGGATTAAATTAGAACTGAAGAATTCTAAACGAGTTCGCAAATAGAAAAAGATAACGCAAGAGAGGCCATGCTAGTGCATCAGTGCAGAACTAAGAATTTCCCTACAGGGAATGTATTGTATAACTTGTCGCTTGTTTTCAGTTTGGTGTTAATTGCATTTAAAGAGCTGATGAATTCGTTATTTATTTGTTGTCTCGTGTTTTTGGTTATGCTTCTGCTAGTTCGACTGAACTCTCATAATTTTATTTGTTAAGCAATTAGTTACATGAATAAATATAAATATGTGAACAAAAATTTATTGTTTTTTTTTTTGATTTTTCACATAAATTAGAAAATATTTGTTTGTTGTTAAATTTAGTTTAACATTTTAAAAACGATCTAAAAGGTGGATATGTCACGCTTATTACTTAGCTAAAAGACACCTTGTTTTGGTGAGATTTATGGCGTGCCATCTTCCGTGCCTTGGCATCATTACTGAGCTAAAATATGTTCCTTCTTTTGAAAATTTCATCCAACTAAAGTTGAATTGTTTAACAGGAACAACTCTCTTTCATCCTTTGTCGATTTTTATGAGGAGACAACCTAGTTTTGAAGGTGTGCCATCTTCAGCGTGCTTGCTTAGTTACTAGCACAAAATATGAAGCTTTCTCACTTTATGAAATTCCATCTCACTAAAGTTTAAATACTTCAATTTGTGGAAATGAGTTTATCTTTCCTTGTAGATTTTATTTTGTTGACATTTCTGTCTCGGTTCTGTGCCATCTTCAGCGTCTTCACTTCACTACTTAGCGCTGTTTCTAACACTTTCAACTAAATGATTTTCCAAATTTTATTAATAATAAAATATTGTCCACTACTTCATACATATGTCATAATCTATTCCACTCGTATATTATTCCTTAAACGAAAAACTTTCTGATTTGAAAGTTTTATGTGTAAAATAGTTTTATATGTGTATTTACCTACTGTCAGTTCGTTTGAAAATACAGCAAACAAATTACTTTACAATTCATTACTCGTTTAATGAACTTTGAAGACAAATAAATCTTTGTGAGTCAAATTTATTTCGATGTTACCAGCGAATTGCTGTACCTCATCTCCATATTTACATATCTCCATGACATCGATTCCTCAATCATTATTTTACTAGCTGCATTTTTTATGTTAACAAATCCATTCGCTATTTCTCTTGATACTCCTATATCGCATTGTGTTTTTGGCAAATGATTAATAATTTCAATTTACTTGATTAATTTCAAACAACATTCAAACCATCATTTAATATTTGAGATGTGCTAAGTTCCTAAGCTTATGTGGCTAGCTTTTTTGTTGTTTTTTTTTTTTTTTGGTTACTCAACGGTTGGAGTGACTGATTGTTGAGTTGGTTATTTTGCTGTTCATCCAGGTGCTGGTTTGTGTGGTTGTTTCGATGGTTAGCTCGTGTAGTCGCAGTAGGGGCTTAATGATTGTTGGTTTCACAAAAACAAATTCTTGTTTACCATTGATGAGCGTTAACATTTTTTGGTGGTTCTATTTAATCTTGTATCGTTAGTTTCGCTTTTTGCTCTTTGTTGAACTTTTCTCTTTTGATTTTTGAAAGCATCATTTCAGTCAATCAATCCTTACAAGTAAACAACTATGCTGTTGTAATTCATCAAAATCTTCATGTTTGATTTATTTTGTTTGTACTCACATATTTAATAATCTATCATTCTGCTGTTGTAATGGATATGGATGTTGAATTGCATGTTAAAATCTTCATGGTGGTATCTAACTTAAATAAGTTTCTTAAACATTAGCTTTGTCTACCTGCATCTACGTTCGTAAGCAAAATTTCGCTATCAGAGTCATCAAGATAGTCCTGCTTGGGTTTGAACATTGGTTATTCTCATGTTACCTTTTTTCTTTTTATAATTTTTTTTATTTCTTGACATTGCTGCTCATCATCAATTTGTTTACTTACAAACCGATTTTTTCTCATGCAGCAGAGCTTTACGGAACAGTTTTGTTTTTTTGCTTTAGACGTCTTTGGCACAATTTGTACTTGCGGACCATTAATTGTCTTAAACAAGTAGTTTCTGATCATTTGTGGCATACGACAGCTCTCTAACCAGATTTGATTTACGTTATGGTGGGCCAAACATCAAGTTGACATGATTACAGCGTTACATTTTTCTGTAGATTCTTGTTTTTGCTTTTTTCCTTTATAATTCGGTACTTTTATAATTTCCCTTGCTTGCAGTATTTTGGTATTTGTAGACTGCTTTATTAACTCCTGCCTCATATGTACAATATACATATATGTATGTATATATAGTGGGTAAGCCATTTGAACTGTTAGCACTGATTTTCTGTAGAAGAATTTCAATAATTCGATACGGGTCCAAAAGAATATTAGGGGCCTTACCATTCTTTTAATATTGGAGTTGTGAGGCGCTTTGCATTACTTAAACAGTTGAAGTATCAAGCTCACAACGCATAGTTAACCTATTATATATGATATGAAGGCCAATTATAAGAGTCACTAACGGTCAAACATTCGTGTTTTCTTCCTATGCCGTACCAAAAAAATTTTGTTTTAAAAGACTTTAGTTGACCATAGTGTTTAAGTGAGCGTAATACATTATTTCTAAAAACAACACATTAATGCATTCTTCGTTTTTTGCGACACAAATTTGCACACCCTTTATTTATGTTCTTCATTATCATCGGACATTTCCTCCATTCGTTTACGTTTGTTTGTTTTGACTTAACAAATTGGCTGGTGGCCTGCTTGCTCATTTAGGCCAGCGTTTATTTACGCGACCTGCTTTGACTGCCACAATGATGCTCCAATTGACTTGGTTAACTAATATCTTGCTGCCATGGCAAACAGCCTTGTTATTGACTCCAAAGTAATCATTTAATATTTGTTGTTCCTGTGATGATTTTGTACCGGCTCTCCTCTCCCTCTTTATCACCACTTCAGCAAATTGCTAGCTTATTGATTACAGCTTGCGCGTTCATTAAACAACGCGGCGCTGTTTTGTATCCCATTTAGTTTTAGCTGGCAGCTAAATAAGTTACATGATTATAGAAATGTTTGTATGTTTATGAATATGTAGGTATGTATGCACATACATTACCTCGTTGGTGTCGTTCTACCAATCCATTAACTACGTCAAAATACACATAAAAAATTAATAACCATTCGTACATACATACATATCTATTCACATACCTTTTATTACAACAATAATTTAAGTGTGTATGCATGTCTTGTGTACCTGCTGTGCACTGAGTTTTTTTTTTGTAGTTTCTCAACTCCCTCACTCAAAATCACCATCTTTATCACTGAGCAGCTTTAACAATCCTACGCCAACCTTAACATCATTGTATTCATCATTGATATCAACTAGCTTGCATACATTTCAAAGTAGGCACAGTATGTCCTCGATATAAGCAACCTAGAAATTTGGGCAGTTGTATTGGTTGAGGTTGTTGTAATAATCGAATAAAGGAGCTATCTTCATTCATATCTACCGATATTTTCAACTTTATAAGAGTTGTTATTTCATTTACCTCCAGACAGTGTTACAAACAACAACAAAAAAAAGCAAACATATTTTCATGTTCAGGTATATCAGATAGGCACAATAAGTTATGTTGATAAAGCTAAACCCGTCCCCAGGTTATACGACGTTATCTCCCATCTGGCATAGACGAGGTTGCTCTGAATATACAATAAACGGATCCGCTGAGTTAGACTGGCCACTTCACCATTCCATCTGACTTCAACTAAATAAGTTACAGTTCAACTATTCATAAGAAAGTTCACCAAGTAACTACGCCAGATAAGCTTACTCAGCTAAGCGACTGAGTGATTTATAGGACAAGTAATTGAGTTCGACAAAAATGTCAGGGAGTTTAAACATATTCCCGTCTGGTTGAAAACTCAACGACAGTTCAGGTCTTGTACAAAGGGTTGGTCTGTTTCCAACCAGAACCATTCATTGACTATTTTCAGCTACTTGGTAGACAGTTTAGCATTGACCTTTATAGCCTTGCTATACTCATTTCTACTATTCGAACGCTTGTCAAGTGCTGGACAACCTACGCCTTAGCCTTCACAAATCATTTGACATGACAGCTTCCTTTAAAATGCTCCCCTAAACGAATCCATCCACTCTGTTCCCTTATCGAGTCTCTTTTTTATAGGGGGCTTACTGTTGTCGAGCCGTAGTAGGCATCCCATTATGGCTTCTTTATTATCATTTGTTGTATAGCTTGCAAGCGCTGTTGTGATTTTAGTTCTTTCAAAGTTATTTACAATTTTGGTACAATTTTCTGTGCATCACACATACTTACACAGATACATGTATCAGTATCTTTTTAGTTATGCTGGCGTCTATTTGTTTAGAAAATGAAAAATGACAAAAGATTAGACACAAAAAATAGTCAGCAACATCATCAACTTTGTATGATGTTGCCGCCACATCTGCTGCTAACGGTTATTGTTGCTGCTTTTTTATAGTTTCGATTTTCTTTCATTATCTTTTATGATTTTTGTATTTTGTTTCTTTTTCTTTTTTTTGGATTAATATTTTTTCAGAAAAGGCTTAGGGCAGGTGCTGAAACTGTGGAAATGTTTACAAACGAAATATTTTAGCTTTGAGACACAAGAAAACTTAGCAGAATTACCGATATTTATGATTTTTTGGCACTTTTTGTTTAATGTTTTTGTGGGTAATTTATGCTGCCACATTTCGAAGAGCGAGTATTAGGTGTTAGTTATTAATTTCGAAGTTAGGGTAAGCAATTATAAGTGATAGCAAATGTTACGATTACGGTCAAAGACACTGTTCGGGGCCCATGCATAGTCAGATTTTCGGTCACTCTCACGTGGCGGTTAAGGTCACTGTTTCCAGTTGCTTTCACGGATCCATTCATAGCCATTGTTATGGTCACTTTAACTGTTCAGTTCATAGTCACTGTTCCAGTCATTGTGCAGTTCATGTACATTGTTTCAATCACTATCTGGAGTTCGTGCATAGTCATTTTTCCAGTCCCTTTAACGTTCAGTTCATAGCGACTGATTCGTTCACTTTCATGGTATGGTTCGTATTTACTGTTTCGCTCACTTGCATAATTCAGTTTTTAGCCATTCTTATTTTCTTGCATCTTCTTTTACTTTCCTCTGAGTTAACTTTTCCTTGTTGCTTTTTATTTTCCTATTCACCTTGCTTTTCAGTCCACTTTCTCTTTACTTTTGTTGTTTAATATTGTGTTTCTCCGTTTTGCTCATTTGGTTTATATATTATGGATATGCCAAATCATATCGATAAGTGCTTGTTAGAACTTCAGTACTAGTAAAATTTTAGTCCGAATAGTAGCACCCAAACCGATATTGCTTTTATTGATATATTTCAAACTTAAACATAGCCTGTAGTTATAAAGATTTGGCATTCATTTTATTTATGAGAACTGTGGTCTAGACATGATCACAAGATATTAAATTTCTCCACGACTTTGTTTGTATAAGCATGGTCATGCGTTTGAATCTAAATAAATGTCCTCATCCAACTTTTTCGTTTGCTTACCATACATGGCCTATCAATATACAACATCATCCTAAAAAGTACACATGAAATCCTTCATTTATTTGTTTACCCAAGAGCACACGCTATCGGCGATCACGAGCCATAATATAAGATTGTGTACACACAAGTTGCTTATTCCGTTTTCTTCTTCACTTGTCCACGTATACTCTTTCCATCTTCAATTTAATCAATTCACAAAAAATCTTCGAAACATGATTCTTAAGAATCGACTTCATTAATTTTCACCCATACGTAGCAGTGCTGATGAGCTTGAACGCTTACAGAGCGCATCAATTCCAATTAAATATGCCAAGGAGCATCACCAAAATCAACGTATACAACAACAACATCAGCAATTAAACAAAAAATTAAATGGAAACTTAAACAAATAAAATCGAAGGAAGTTTGTTTTAACCAAAATCAAAGAAGTAGTAAACGGTACGATCTTGCAGTGTAGTGCACAGATCCCCACAACTGCTGCATGTAGCCTAATGAACTTGAAGATATCAATCTGCTGTTGCCATGTATGCGTGCGCAGTTTTTATGTGTGCATTTTGTAGCAGCAAATGTTTCCAAAACCTAAATATTGCAGCTTGTCGCAAATAGCGCAATGTGGGATATTTTTAAGAAATTTGTCTGAAAATCAAATATCTCGAAAATTATTAGAACTACACCAGGTTATCAAAACTAGTTTTTTCGCACTAAAAAAATATAAAAACAAATAACATAGATAAATAAAATATAATAATTTGCAAGATAAAAAAATGTGTAATACTATAATGAATTTCAAATTCAAGCATTGAAACATTCTTTTGAAAAACATAAGTTATACCTATGGAAATTGTCATTGGAGCAGTGTCCAGCTTCTCATCATACACCTTCTCGAACAGTGCGATGCGAACGCTATTTTAACGTTTTCGTGTTAATAATTTATTTGTATCAAGATTTTCAAACTCATACAAAGTTTTGAATTCTTCTTACAATAAAATTTTTTTTAAATATTTTTCAGTACCAATTAAAAAAATGTTCAACGAGTGATTTTATATTGACAAATACCTGTGCTTAAAAACATTTTTTTAATATCCTCTTCCACTTCCAAACATTGCCGAGATATTTGATTTTGACAAAAGTTACTTCCACATGGCCCATGGTGCACTGACAGCAAAAATTATTGGAACAGTACTAGATTTTAAGTTTTATTCTCTGAATAAGAAGAGACAACACCTAATTACATACATACATACATATCACACAATGTAAAATTTCTTTGTTTATTTAAATATCCCATTTGGTTCATTAAAAAAATGTCAAGTTATTTAAATATCCAATAAAAGGGCTATAAACGAAAATCTGTTAACGAGCCAATATTAATACGCTGCCTAAAAAAACTGTGGAAAGTTAAAATAAAACACGAAAAAAACTATAAAGAAATCTGTGCCATATTTTATAGTTTTCATGAGTGTTAATGTAAAGGTAATAAAACACAAAATTTTCACGTTATTTCCTTTATACGATTCTTGAATTATTTGAATTGTTGCAACATTCAAGCAGTAAAATCTTAAACTTCTAAATATAAGTGTATATTTTATGTAGATGTAAGCAATTGGCTACAAAGCGGATGCTGGTGTTCCCTAGCTATAACTTTACCGCAGGGGTGGTTCGAAAAAACTGACGAAAAGAAGATACATACAAATATATAATTCCAATAAGCAGTTTTGTTGGGAACATATTTGAATCTCATTTTTTCAATTTCAAACATTGATTTTTAATTTGAGATCAATTGGAGAAACAGTGCATTCTCCAGCAAAAGGGAACATTTTTGATTTGAAAATATTCTTATTAATCCACTTGAATAAGTATTAGATTCCGACTTGAATTCCATAAGTATTTTCCAACTAAAATCAAACTTCACATTTTAATTTTTTATTAGGCATTCACTAATTATAATTATAAATACTATCGTTTCTCACATGAATATATATATTTTTTTTTCTTTCCTTTTTAATGTTTTGCCAATTTTTCATTCACTCAAATGTTTTGATTAATTTTTGATGTCGGATGTTGCAGAAAATACGAGTGCTGCCATCTATTAAATTGCATTAGTATTTTCAAAATGAACCCAAATGGTTTTCAAACAGAAATCAAACTTTGGAATAAAGTTTTCAACCGCAATTATGCTTGATGAGAATTATATTTCCCTAAATTTCAGCAATCAGTCTAAAATATATGTTTTAGTATCAGACGTATTAAATTTGATTATTAATTAGTAACCAATTAATTAGACGGCTTTTTTAATTGGAAATTATTATTTTAATTGTTTTTCAAAAAATAATCAAAACCAATCAAAACCAATCAAAAAAATCAAAAATAATCAAAAAAGTGGTTTTGATTACTTTTGATTATTTTAGATTTATTTTTTTTTATTATTTTTGATCATTTTTTTTTCAGTATTGTTATAGAAGCACATAAGTACACACATCAACACTGAAAAAAATCAAAAATAGTAATAAAAAAAATCAAAAAAAAAATTTAAATAATCAAAAGTAATCAAAACAACTTTTTTTGATTATTTTTGATTTTTTTAATAATTATAAAATAATCATTAAAAATTGAAAGTAATTGGTAATCAATCAATCAATGGATTCTCAAGGAAGTAATTAATCAAAACGGTAATCATTAGGATTAGTTATCATAATTTAACAGGTCTGGTTGGTATATTCTGCTACATACGAGGTCTGTAATTTATTGGGCGTCTTGCTCTGCTCCACAGAAGTAATATTGATTAAGAAATTAGCTAAGTGTCAAATACATTCTTGACATTGTTCACAATTCGCGCTATTTTTTTTACCCCCCCATCACACATAAATTTATGCGCTTACTCGCTGAAGTAGCACATTAATTTAAATTAACCGCAACAAAATTGTAAAAAATTTCAATTAAC
The DNA here is from genome assembly GCA_949987695.1 of Merzomyia westermanni. Taxonomy (NCBI): domain Eukaryota; kingdom Metazoa; phylum Arthropoda; class Insecta; order Diptera; family Tephritidae; genus Merzomyia; species Merzomyia westermanni. The sequence goes on along the minus strand of OX465291.1, from coordinate 143,241,669 downwards.
ACAGAAAAAAGCAGCTCCAACCCAATGAGATGGTTGACTATAAAAAACATGCAGCTGTGAGTATGCAGGCGGGCGCCCGTAGTAAGTTGGCATGGTATTTTGAGTAAAACTTATCAGACGAAAACGTTTTTGTTGTGCATTTGTGTTGCAGCAATGAGCACAGCATGGTATACCAGAGCCAATTTTTCGGTTGCTGCATATGTTTTACGTTTGCTTGCAAGAAGCAGCAGCAGCAACAACGAGCAAAGTAGGCTCGACACGGTTTTGTTGTTGGTTAATTTTTGTACTCTAACAGGCAGATGTTAGTGTTAATTTTTTTTTTTTTAAATATTTTTTTAAATGTTATTTACACACTTGTATGGTATTTTTTTTACTTGCACCGCTCTTCTCGCTCACATACCATTTCCTTTCGCTGTCGACTTTTTTATTTATTTGTTTTTGTTAACTTGAGTTCACTTTTACGGCAGCAGCATGTGGCCTACAATAACAACTCCAGTAATTTCGAACTTCTTTCAATTCTGGACTTGTTGCAGCAACAGCAACAACAACAACAACTGTATACTCATTGCTCAGTAATTTTTATACCAAGTTGCGCTTAGAACGAGCGTATTGTATATCAATTCAAAATTTTAATTAAAGAAGTCGGCCCAGTATATCAGCTGTTTTGCTCTAACAAAGATTTCGAAGCTAATTTTGTAAATTTTATAGAAAAATCAGTCTGATGCAAATCAATTTTATAGTAATACTTTGCAATGGTTTTATGACACTATCTGGGAAAAGTAACACAAACTCTGAATGTAGATCCAGACTCATATAGAAGTAAATATGTTGTGAACTAATATAGTAAAATTTCAATAATTTTGTTGTTCTAACTACTCTTTTGGATGCTCCTAATAATGTGTCGTTTTAGAGCTGACTAGAAGCTTGAAATGTTTTTTAAAAACAGACGCGGGACGATAGAGAATAAGGAACATTTATTTCCTTAAAATGTGCACCATATTTTCTCGAATTGCAATTTCCTTTGCTACATACTTAATCACTCATTCGATACACAATAACCAAAGATGAGCAAGGAAAAGTCGAACTAAATAAGGCACCAAATGGTTCAATACCTCAAGGGACCAAATTCCCCTTTTTACTCTCTATAGTCTTAAAAAAATAAAAAAATAAGCGCATTCTTCGTTCGTTCCAGAGTACAAATTGTTAAAGTTTTCAGCTAATATTTTTCTAGAACATTTAACCCTCTAACTACCTCCATAATGCTATTAATTTGACTATCCAGAAAAAGGCAGCAAAACGATAATTTAGAGTAAAAATATTCCCCAATAGTATTCGTCATGGAATTTTACTATATATCTTATATCTTATCATATGGAACTTGCCCTTTAGGTCGGTCAAACCCAAAAATATTCAAATTAAACTACAAAATTGGATCAACTCTCTTAAAACAACTAGATCTATAGGAGGCGTATAACCACCAAAGAGAATTAAAGTTCGTGCTTCCCTAGGAACATGCCACAGAGCAATTTAGTAATACACCGGCTGTTAGATCTGCTACTCATCTGCAAAATCAACGTAATATTAATGATGTCACAAAATCACACAACTAGGTATAGGTTTCAACCGAACTTAGACTTCCTTTTATTTTCCCCTTAAAATATGTATTGTTTCTTTATTGTACGCATCTTCATCACCACCAACGGCAAGTATTTGAAATACAGCATCACAAAAACTACGAGAAGAACAACACAAACATAAGGAAAAAACAAACAAGCAACCATATATTTATTTTCTTTATAAACATACAGACTGCACCTAAGCAAAACACAAAAAAAAGAAGAGAGTTTCGTATTGAAACATAATTAATTTCTGTTTGTTTTTCGTATTGCGCGTCCTGCTTCCTTCTGCGTTCTGCTGTTGCAACGTGGTACAGACCGAATGTGGGGAGCAGCAATTGGAGCTGACCAACCTGCTCATCGGCTCATCAACATCAACATTGCCTTGCTTGACGCGCTGCCTTTTTTTCAGTGAATTTCTTTTATATGTTTTTTTTTTGTTGCAATTCACAGATGCAAAATTTATGCGTTGTGCGTTCATACATATTCATTATATTGAGGCGGCTGTTTCGAAACCACTGTCATCTCCATTGTCTGTTGCATTTAAATTAACCAAGAAATTACGCATACAAATAAGGAAACCACGGCAACACAGTTGCAAAGTGGAATAAGGACACATAAATAAGTAAATAAATAAAATAAAAAAAATTAAACATTGAGGAAATACGTTTGTTGGGCAGTAGGGCTTCACTTGTTTTTTTGCTCAAGCTGTGTCCTGTAAATAAAAAAAAGCTCGCTCATTCAGTGTAGCTCACTTGTTTGCCCATTGTTGTTGTTGTTGTCAAAAGGCTCATAAATTTGCAACACTCATAAATTAAACATTTAAAAGTAAACGCCAGAAGACCCATACAAAAGCAAACAAAATTTATAATTTTGTATATAAATAAATATTTACCTGCCTACATTCCTTTTGCCGTTGTCATCGAAAGTATCCATTAGTTGCGCCAATAGCCTACAAGGAATTGCCAATAAATCTTCTATAAATGCATAAATTATATAAAATTAGTTGTTGATTGTCGTGTTGTTTGCTTTATGGTTGCTCTTAACTTAGAATATAAAAACTTTTAGCGAGCCAATACTGCAACATGTCCTTGCAATACCACTCCACTACTTGCGCGCTGCGCTACTGCTGTTTCGTGTTTTCTTTTATTTGAAGTTTGGTCGTTTGCAGGTCATAAATATTTTATAACTTTTTTCCTGGTTTGATTGCTATTTCCATCCCCTCTTTATAATTTTTAGTAACTTTATTGTGCAATTAATTAATTTACCAATTTTATCACCAAACATTTTTTATACTCGTATTTTCTTCGAAATCGAAATTTGTTTTATGTACCATCCAGAAACACTCAAAAACACTTAAAGATCCCAACTTTTAGTCTAGTGACATGTTCCAACTTAGCCAGTTAGTACGCATCTGTAAAGAATTATGGTCAAATTGCACATAATATACCCAAGGTAGGCTACATCAAAAATGTTTCAGAAACATTTTTCAAGACAGTTGTATTCTATTTGCCATAAACAATTCATCTGCCTATCACTTGACGTTCCTAAATATTCCTAACACATCTACGTAAATCGCCCCAAACAACTTAAGAGATTTTCCATGCTATTTTTTGTATAATCTGCCTCTCTATAGGTATCTTTTCGAACGTATTAATATATACAACCTTGCTCATCGTAGTGAAATACTCGGCATCACATTTATGATTAAATTATTAAACGAGTATCTAGCCTAGTTTTACTGAGCGTAGTCAACTTTAACGAACTTTCTCGGCCATTAACACATTTTAAAATTTCTTTCCTGGAACAGTGTAGAACCAGCTTTCAATTTAAGGATAATTTGTGTTTGTGTGTAAACTCTAACTCTTATTTTATTTCTGTCTCGATTTTCAGCACTAGGACTCTAAACTATTCTGCCTTGATCAATAATAACTGTAGTATTCATAGGTATATTCTTTATAATTTAAATGTTTCTTTTTCTTCTATCCTTAGCTGATGAGTTTTACGGGCCGATCTGTGTATTTAATTAATTCTAATTTCTACTACTTATCGATAAAAGGCTTAGTTAAAGCTATTTTGGCTCATATGTCAGAGGCTCTCACTCTTGCGAGTTTTCTAAACAGCACATGTTTTTGGTTGATCGCTGTTTAGTTCTAGATGTTCGATGTAACACCATCACATTAAGATATCCAAATAATTACCCACATATTCATAAAAATTAAAAATTATTCAAAATTTGTATGGCAATGTCATTTTAAAAAGCTTTATAACCAATTTTATTTTTTATGCATATGGGGGTTACATACATATATCACTTAACGGCACTAACCCTTTCTTTAACTATCAGTGATAGTCCTTACTTTTAATTATCTTTCATTTCAGTTAAGACCGAGAGTAGATTGTGATTCGCAGCAACTAAACTGCTACAAAAGCTTGAGCGTAAAATCGATCGTCTGTGTTTCATATGGTCGCTAATAAATAATAATAAATCACCTGACTACATGTAAGGTGCGACCCTAAAATTGCCGTGTTGCTTGATTGAAACTTTATTTCCTTTTCGGTGTATGTATGTTTTTTAAATTTTTTTATGGCTCAAAATTTATTATCCTATTTAATGAGAATTTCATTTGATTTTATGGGCAAAAATTGAAAGCTAAAATTAAAGAAATAAAGGGTACGTTATCAAACAAATACACAGATATTTAACTTTTTTAAGCATTCAAATCGTTGAACGCTTCTTTTATAGTCGATTTGATCATAAATTTGGAAATACATTAGTATTTGATGTTTTGAGTTTTTTAATTTGCTTTTCGTTTTTATTTTACCATGTTTACGTACAAGCCTGTAGCATACAGCAGTTATGCGCATTTGAGCTGTATAGGGTTGCTCGTCTCTCGTAGAGGGTACGTGTATGCAAGCCAACCTGAGCGTGCTCACAACGAATCAGAGTTCAGTTAGATTTCTAGCAGTAAACAATTAATGATAAAGCTTAGTATTCACATCAAACGAAAAGGGAAAGGTTTATTTAGAAAACGCTAACGAAACTGCTACAGTTGTCTAAAGTCGTTTTTATACCTTTCATGAACATGAAATGGTATTATAAGTTTGGTTCGATGTTTGACAGTATGAGAAGAAGAAGAGTTAGACCCGCCAATAAGCATGCCGAAATGATCAGGGCGATGAGCTGAGTCGATTTAGCCATGTCCGTCTGTCTGTTTGTACGCAAACTAAACCCTCAATTTTTGAGATATCTTGATGAAATTTGGTATGAAGCCGCCATTTTGCATAAGATTCATCATTCGTCGGAATCAGCAAGATCGGAGCAATACAACTCATAGCTCCCATACAGTCGATAGTTTCGATAAAGGGGTTTTGGGCTATAAATTTTGCAATTAAAAAGCTAGGAACGTAAAACTTTGCAGGTTTGGTACTTATTATACATGTAATGTGTGTAGTGAAAATCATCCAGATCGGACCTATATAACATAAAGCTCTGTATACTGTATAATTCGCCCTTAAAGAAATGAAAGTATTTATGACCATCTTGGGGTAATTGAGCAATTCTAAACGTGCAGAGTTCGTACTTTAAGGCAACTGAAGCAGTTCTTCTGCATTTCTTAAACGAAAAAGAAAATCTACTGATTACAACGAATTCCAGCTACTAGCGCTCCTAATTTAATGTTGTTGTGTGATTTAGAAATGAGCTGCGGTATAACAAATAAATAAATAAAATAAAAATCTCAATTGACTGCATTTTTCTTAGATTTTTCAAAATATGTGTATGGAAAAGATTTGAAAAAGTAAGGGTAAGAAGGTCGGGTGGGAACAGTACCATTTTTCTGTCAGGACTCAGTCGTCCACATCTGTTAGCGAAAAACAAAAGCCAATTTTAAATTTTCCTGTCTATTACTATTTCACACGTGCAACTATCTATATCCAAATACATATGTGCTTACTGTTTGGGGTATCTGCCACCGCCAACGTTGTGCATCACTGAGGTACATACATACATTCACATATGTGCAAATTGATTTCTACGGAATCGACTGCTATAAATATTCCCCTACACAGTTAATTCTACATACCATACAATTTATGAAAATGTTAAGAAAAATTAAAAATAAGTTTAAAAAATATAAATTCTGCGAATTCATTTGATTTTTGCAGTAGCGGCATTAAATTTATTTTTTTGGGGACAATAGAAAAATACTAATTTTGTTTTTTTTTTAAATACTATCTGCAACACACAATAAATCAAAACCATAAACCCAAATGACAGATTTTGTGGGTGAGACAATTTTTTAAATTTAATTAATAGCAGCTTGTTTGCTAAATACCACTTGATTTGCAATCGTTATAGACTGTGATTCATTGCTTATTGTTAACAAAAAAAATTAAAAAATTATGTTTCGTTGAATTGAGATCTCAATGTTGCTCGCAAGGATGATGTCAAATGCTGGGAAATATTTTTTTAAAACAAAATTCGTATCATTAATCAATTATTTGAGCTGATAAATTTACTTTGCTTTGTATGATAAAAAAAATTTTAAAATAAAAATCCAAAACTTTCAAAAACGTTTGACATACTGTGTAGCATCAAAAGCTTCTTAGAAGCGATGATGCTTCTTGTTGCTTATCTCTAATTTTAAACTTCCCCAAACACTATCTCTACATAATTATTTATCATACCACGATGTATTAAAGTACGAATACTTGACTGTATTGACAAATTCTTACGAAACGTGTAATGTAATTAAAACGTCAAAACATCAAAGTTCCCGCCGACTCAGCATTTAATTTCGTGATGTTATTATTTGAGCTTAACTAGTTTGACGAAATAATATCTTGCTGGAACAGTTCAAAACATACTAGTTAGCTTATCAATCCCAAACTGGATTGTAAAACGAAGTGTTGGAGTAATGAAAAGAGTTGCTAGATGAATATAAACGCAGCGGTAGTCGATTAGAATAAATGCCCCTTATCTGGGCACCCAAACTGTTCGCCAAGAAATACTGAGGTATATCGACATGGTTATAGGCTAAAGCCCATTTGAAAGCTCATGTAGATATCGATCAAAATGTCGGCAAGGTATTAACATACCTCCTAATACAGGGTGGATTCGCTGTTGCCATAAAACTTTCGTAGGTTCTTGGGATCGTAAACCCCTTTGGATGGGTTACTATTAAGTTGTGTGTGATAAGTGACAACGGTGAGTCCAGAAATCGCGATAATCCACAAGGAATATGTAGGAGGTGGATGTATACAGAGATGCAAAGGGCCAGGGTTAGATAGAAAGAGAGCGAGAAAGAATGAGATCGAAATCTAGAAATCAAAACATAACTATTGACAACTGTTGCACGGAAAATATTTTATTTTTAATTGCAAGCAAGAAAGTTATCAAGTAGAACAACATCTTCCGGACCTGTTAGCACTCAAATTAAGCATCAAGCGATAATCACAAAATTTTAAAATACTGCAAAAGCGCTGATAACATTTTTTTTTTGGTTATGACTACAAAAGTATTAAAAGCCTTTATGCTCCAAAATTTTGCAAAACTTTACTACTTTAAGTATCAAGTATTAATATATTAATAGGAATGTTTTCTTTGCAACTAAGATTTTTTACCACAAAAACGCTCATTACTATTTACCTTTAACTTCTGTGCAGCATCAACTTGAGAATTTTTCTCATTGCTCTAAAGTCTCGAGAAACATTTATTTTCATCAACTTGTCGCCGTCATTTTACTTGCAGCTACGTTTTTATTACACTTCCACCTACTTTTAGTTTAACTTTACTTATAGCACGAAAACTTTAGTCACAACTACGCTAAGTTATCATAATAAATATAAATTTTACTTACCTATATCTGTTTACATCAGGGAAACACTTGGCTGGGCTGGTTGGGATGAAGTACTTTTTGTTACCTTTCTTCACGCAGTTTAGTTTATCTCTTCTTTGCTCATACAATCTTGTTATTATTTATGTAGTATTCACTTGCAATATTCCGTATCTGCTTAATTAATTTTTTAGCTTCAAGTCGTTTTTATGTTGCAGTTTTATTATTTTCTTCTCTCCGCTAAATTAATCAAACAAAGAAAAGCGGCGACAATAGCCGCCCACAAGATGACAATTTCTATGTAGTATTTTCTCAACGCAACACACTACCAGTCATCAGCCATTTGCATATATGGTCGGGTTATAGGTTTAGTAAGAGGCTGGCACATATATCTTTTATAACTGCTAAATCCTAAGTGGAAGATTATTAATAAAATTAAATTCAGGAAGAAATATACGCAAAGTCCCGAGACCCCTTTAAATACTCTAATATTTGATATTTGATAAGAAAAAATATCATAACAAGTAGGCGAGTAGTACGCTGTATCAACATAGTTTCTAGCTAGACACTACCAACAATTATCACCCGCTCTTGTTTAACCTTTTTAAATTTTTTAGAAGTTTTCCAGCTGTAAATTTTTCAATTCCAAGCAGAGGCCATCTTTTTTGAACTTTTCGAATTTTTCAAAATACAAATTTTTAAAACTCTAACACAGAGACGATATCAGACCTGTTAAATTTGAAAAGTTATTAGTAATCAATTAATTAGACGGCTTTTTTAATTGGTTTTGATTATTTTTATTGTTTTTCAAGAAAAGATAATTACTAACTGATTACGATTCGAAAAATTCAAAAAAATAAAAAATAAAAAAATATCACAAACCGTTGTTTTAATTACTTTTGATTATTTTTTATTTTTTTTTTTTATTTCTAACTATTTTTGATTTTTTCCAGTATTGTTGTCGGAGCACATAAATATACACATCAAATCAAAAATAATCAAAAGTAATTAAAACTACTTTTTTTTGATTATTTTTGAACTTTTTTAATCATAAAAAGTTATAATTTTTTTGATAATTTTTTTCATTTAATTGAAACATAATCATTAAATATTTAGAATAAAGTAAGGATTCGCAAGAAAATAATCAATCAAACCTGTTCTTATTACAATTAATAATCATTATTTAACAGGTCTAGACAATATAAAATTCTATAAAGAAGAATTCCCCAAAAATATCTCCGAAAATGAATCGAATTTTGAAAAATCCGCTTAATGACATATTTCTAAAGGTCTAGCCTTTCGACTTACAGTGAATGATGTTCATTGAGTTCATGGTTCAACAAGTGGATTAGCTTTCCTTACTCCCACACAACCACAATCGAAAAAGCTTACCCAACAAACACAAAAACGACAATGATACCGTCTGGAATTCGAATTTTTTGTCGAAGTTAATTTTTACGATTTATGTCGAATTAAACGAGATTTCGCGAAAGTGGGTTTTCTCGAGGATAATTTCTCGGAATTAAATTTTTGTTTACCGAAAAGAACACCCATCCGAAAAAGAGATAATACCTCTAATAATAAGTGACTCACCTCAATTCGCATTCACCGATCTATTACCGCAAAGTATCGCCACGTAGAGGAATCAAATTCGCGAATCCGTTGTACTTATTGAGTATTTTGAGAATATCAAGTAGTTGAGACAAACGAAAAACGAATCCATTTTATTAAGGTGCGGTCACCTTTTCGCAGATTTTCCCATCTAATTTTTATTTTCTTTTTTGTTTTGTATTTTCAATTTATTATAAAAACTTGAACTACTTGTGTACTTACTCAAAAAGGCACATATTTGTATACTGTCGTTTGCGCGCTTAATTAAAAATTCATAATTTTAGTGCGGTTATATTTGAGTCAACGGTCCATAATGAGATGCCACTGGTACATTTAAAAAGCAGCTTTCAAGCTTCCTTATTTACTTCACTTCCTTCCTGCCTTGTTCTTTAATCTATCCCCTCCTTATCATAGATACATATTTTATTTGCCTTTTGTATATCATTATTTCTTATCTTTAGCATTTCAATTAAAATTTTGTTTTAAAATTTATTGCATTGCTCTTCTACCAATTCAATGTTGCTCTTATTTATTCATAATTTGTTTAATTCGTTTTTCTTTGCTATTTACTTTGTTGTTGTTAGCATTTGTGAAGTAAAGTAATTATTTTCCATGTTTAATTAATAATTAAAATGTAAATGTTTACCTAAATTAATGGAGTGCGTTGAATAAACGTTGTTGCAAGTAGATCATTGGTAAATATGGAGAGGGTTAGGTGTGAGTAAGACAAGAGATTTCCAGATGTATAATAAGTTAGCTGATAAAAACGCTACTTATTTGTGAACGTATTCTAAGTTCTAAATTTAAATAAAAAATTAATTGGAACAATCTTCTCGTTAAATATGTAGGTACTCAGTATACGCATGAATATTTCCTTGAAGAGATAAACTTTGTAAGATTAAAAAATGTTTTAAAACATTGGTAACGATGGATAACAAAGAAATATTGTCCTAGAACACTTAAATTCATAAATACTCCACAGCTGTGAAAATAAGCAACTTCCTATTACGAAAACTTCATTACTAGATATGCTTCTTCTTCTAAAATACTTAAGGTAATATCCCCAATGGCATCAATGCCACTATTTTGGAAACAATAGATCTTTGAAATTACTGATTGTCTCAGAAATTTTCTACCAAATGAATATCTATCTTAAAGTACTGATGGGTAGCAAAAATGACGTATGGAAATTATATAATTACACGTCATGAAGGTTCAAGAGTTCAAAAAAAGTACCCGCCGCAGTCGGGTTTACTATCAGAATCGAGCAATTGGGAAAGCAGGTACAACGGGACCTACCAAAAAAAGCAACTGTAATAAATTATGAACTTAAGAAGGAGATAAAGATATATTACCCTCACCTCTGCCAGATGGTCGAAAAAGCGTACTCGCAGAAATCTGAATCGCTTTCACTGTAGTGCTGAGGCTCGACAATCAAAGTGATGAATGGACTCTCCTTCCTAGTCATCTTGACAGCTTCTGCATAGGGAACTTGTTGATATACGCCATCGTCGAGGGGATTTTTTTACTTTGAGAAGGAAGACAATCCTTTTTCTATCTAAATATGGTCATATAGACCTTAATACTTCGCAATCATCCCGGTTGGTCCATAGTAATATCTTTGTCTTATGGCTGTCAACGAAGATATTGGTCGCTGTTACTATATTCTCGCGCATCAATCCAGTGGCCCTTTCTGTGGCATAGATTTCCGCTTGGCAGACACTGCACAAGTCAAAGAGTCCATATAACTTCTTGGCTTGCAAATATTCAGAGTATAGTCCTATTTCATTTTCTATTTATGAGCCGTACGTGTAGATTGTAATCTGTCTACCAGTGACTAAACCTTTTAGATCACTCTTGACTTCGTTTAGTCCCTTTGTCATGTCATCTAGTATCGTTGCGTGTCGATAGTGAGAGCTCATTTTGGGAGCTCATCTGGATCTACCCTAGACATGTTTGTTCCGGTTTAGTTGGAGTGAATTTCCTTTTCTCTGAAAACTATTCCTTTTCTTTTGAAATATTGGGCCTTTCTCACTTAGAGAGTCCGGAATTTATAATAAATTTAAGCATTAAAATTAGGTTTCAGAAATTTCCTAGTATTACTTAAGTTCACCTAAAACACTAACTTCTAATGATGATGATAATGATGATGAAAAACACTTACTAATAAATGTATTCTCTATTCTTGCTCTTGCAGATCTGTAAAACTTAAAAAACTAAATGCAGCAACATAATTAAACCGTAAACAACAAAAAAATGGAATTAGAAGTGGTAAGTCAAAGAATCAATTTAAAATCTAGAATTCAATTAACAAGCTTACTAGTCATTAACATTTTAAGAGTAAAGTTAAAATAGCATAAAACTTAACATACAAGAATACACCACTTAACGAAAGATAAACTTGTTATTTGAAAAAGGCTTGAAATCACATTTGAGTTTTAACGTAAAATGAAATACAACTAACTATAAATTTAACACATTTCAAGTTAAACGGCCAGAACTAATTAAATTATGGATGCACGGTAGACGGCTTTTGATTTAGGCGCATATTGGGGTGTTCGGTAATGAAATTTTTTTCATACCGAATTTTGAGTTAATCGTAATATGAATGAGCAGCAACGCTACGGATCATAATTTGTACCTATCGGCACATTATTTTGCCAGGCCTTCGCGGAGTTAGAAAAAGCAGATAAAATATGACTTAGCCTAGCTTAAAAACTGTCAGCCGCAACTAAAATTAAGCATAATTCAGCTCCAAAAATCAAAACAATCAACCTAATACTTAAGCACATTTTTATACCAGTGAATATTATCAAAGCTCCTTTAACACAATACATGCAAAGATTCAAACCATCATTTACTCAAATAATTCCCATTTACATTGCACCAGACTAGAGTGGATTTAGTGGTTTTTTTTATTCCAATTCCATTTACATTTCCACACTTTTTCCCATTTCTAAATTCAACTTGAAATTTGTATGTAGTCTTTCTTAAGGCGGCACACATAAAATAAAAGCTTGTTGTGACTACTCTTGACCCTGAACACCTAACGCAACATATGAGAAATCCAATTTTTCAATGCCAGACAGCAAGGCAGTTAAAGTGATCCACTCATCAACTCGACCACAGCATCGAGACATTATTCCGCAATTGAGTTGGTCCAGCAGCGACAAGGCGCAACTACGAACCAAGCAGATAGTCAAGCTTACAATGCACAGTGGTGCGCAATTCGATAAATTTGCAACAAAAGTGCGGGGCAGATTCTACGCAGCTGGCTGAACTGTTGAAGACTCGTTACACTAAATTTCACATTGGAAACATTCAAAAGATTTTCGATTTCCGATTCAGGGTAACCCATTTCCTTCGGTGGAACCCTTACTAGACCAGCCTCGTATTAGGCGAAACCAAATATGAATTCTCTTTATTGAGTAGAGTTAGTCTTGTCGAAAATGTTTAATTCTCGAAGATAAATGTTACTATTAATGGAAAAAGTAGCTCGTCCGGTAGCGTAGCAAAATTCAATCAGATTTTGGTGGTCAATATTTAGTCGTTTGTAGGTGTAACTCTTGCTATAAAAAGGAAGCACTTCAGCAAAAACAACACCACTGTGCATTTATCTTATAAAGCTCGCTCGACTACTCCATTTGTTATTGCCATCATTCCGTTCGTTTCCTTTACATTTGCTGCTTTTTTATAGGTAAATCTCTCTTCCCCCTACACTACCACTTCTGTGCAATACCGCTTTGCATGGCAACACACAAATTCAAGCTTTTGTTGTGTTAACCTAAGTATGCAGCTCCATTGGTTTGAACGACTCGTGCTGCTGCTCTTACTGAATTTGCCTACCAGCGACTTGTTGCCCATTGTTAGCACTTTGCTTTGACTTTGAGCAAACTGAAGTTCAAGCTTCCTTAGCTTTTTACTGTACGCCATAGCTTAACTTGAGAATTTTATTTTTCGAACGCTTGTTGATGAAACGAAAATTGCATAAAACCGCAATCCTTTATTTTAGAATTTGTTATTTTTATTTTGTAAAATTTTTTTTCATTTTTCTATTTTCGTTTCATTACATTTTGTTTTGGTATCACATTTTATTTCCTCTTCCCTAATTTTTTATACCTTTCTTCAATCATTTGCATATACAGCTATTTTGTCTCCGCTCCACGTCACTCGCTTACTCCATCCATTGTCAGTTAGTTGTTAGGATTCCCTCTTAGCCAACACAAACAACATTTGGACTACCTGCTTGTCACATTGCGCCGTTGTCTCGCCTTCTTCGTCTTATTCCTTGCTTACCGATTAGCGCTTTACAACCTTGCAAACGTGCCACATCTAGACAGCCAACCAGCCAGGCAGCTAACTCTCAACACTTTGGTACTCGTTGCGCTTCAGCACTTTAACTTTAACGAGCTGTTGACTTCTTTCTTCAAAAAAAAATTGCATGTTCTTCCTGCTGCTGTCATGCAGCGTTGCGCGCTATCTTTCTTTGCACATACAATACGACTTCACTATAACTCCCCAGCCTCATACTTGGCTGCAGCTGTTTGTTAGCCAACTTTTCTGTTCATTCTTATTTTGCTAGTTTTGTTCAAGGTCTTTTCTTCTTTCAACTTTTATTATATTACAATTTTTTTATTTTACCAAACCTGCTTGTTGTACAGGGTGGCTGATGAATTTTGCTACATTAAGAAACTTAAATAATTTTTTTTCAGTGTATGGAATTCATTTTTCTTTTATTCATTAAATTTATTAAATATAGCTTAATTAGTTTTAAAAATAATGGAATTTAAATTCCCCCCCTGCTCGTCGATGCATGTGCGGCATCTTACCAAAAAGTTGTTCATTACTGCTTGGAGAGTTGAGACAGGAATAGCCGCAATTGTTTCTCGAATGGATTGCCTTAGTTCATTCAAATTTGTTGGTTTTGCTTTGAAGACTTCCTGTTTGCAATAACCCCACAAGAAAAAGTCAGGTGCAGTAAGGTCAGGCGACCTGGGTGGCCAACGGAATGTGGAGTATCTGGATATCAGCTTATTGGGAAATTTTCGTCGCAATTCTGTCATAACAGGTTGGGCTATATGAGGAGCTGCACCATCTTGCTGAAACCACACAGAGTTGAAAGAAATTCTAATTCGGCGTAATTCTGGATAGAAAAACTCTCTCAACATGCTCAAGTAACGGTCTCCAGTAACCGTAACGGTGTGACCGTTTTCTTCGAAGAAGTAGGGCCCGACAATGCAGCGTGATGAAACTGCACACCACACTGTGACACGAAGTGGATGCAATTCCGTCTCATGGAGTATCTGTGGGTTGGAAGCACTCCATATTCGACAATTTTGTTTGTTTATGTTGCCGTTTAAATCGAAATGGGCCTCGTCAGACATGAAAAGACAGTTCAACATGTTTCCATCCTCTTCCACCATTTGAAGCATCTTCTGGCAAAATTCCAAGCGAATCGGCAAGTCTGCAGCGTTCAGTTTGTTGGCCATTTGAATTTTATATGGGAATAAGTCCAAATCTTTGTGCATAATTGACTGTAATGACTGTCTGCTTACACCCATTTGAGCAGATAAGCTTCTTGTCGAAACACGTGGATTGTTTTGTATGGCAGCAGCTACAGCAGCGATTGTTTCCTCCGTTCGAACTGAAGAGTTTCGATGGTAAGGTCTTCTGTTGACTGTCCCATGCTCGGCAAAATTGTTTACAAGTCTTATTATGGTCCATCTGCTCGGAGGATTGCCGCCAAACGTGCGCCTATACTCTCTTTGAACCGAAACTACGGACTCCAGTGCGTGATAGCGGCGGACAATCCAAATTCTTGTTTCAGTGTCCCAGTTATCCATTTTTGTTAAATGTAAAAGTCAATCTGCAAAATAAAAAAAAAATTAACCAGATTCATTAAATAGAAAAAAAGTTATTTAATTGTTTTTTGGTAGCGGCTTACATTAGCCACCCTGTATGTTGTAGTACTCTCATTCCAACTGTTTTCTTGTACGCTGCTCGTCTCTTGAATCTTGTTATTGAGTCTTTTATTCTCTTTATAGTTTCGAGGCTTCTTTTATCTGCTCGCATGCTTCTTGAAATAATTTCTGTTCCTTTAGTTTGAATGCATCATGCTGCAGGTATCAAGTGTTTGTCGTTTTGTATGCTTTTAGTCGTTTAAGTCTAGTTAGCATCTTTGTGAATCACCCTCAACGTTGTATCTGGTTCCTGCTCTTGTTAAGTGCGGCTCGTTTAGTGTTTTTGTTATGTCTGATTGCCTGTATTGAGATAAGCATGCACGACATGTAAATTCATATGAATTTAAATTTTCAATGATACAAAACTATACAATTTTAAATGTATTGAAGTGCAGCCAAATACATAAATAATTTAGTACGAGTGCGCACTCTTTCGAATCTTTCCATATTATATGTGCCCTCTAAAGAACCGTCTAAGGTTTTTGGGTATAATGACGGCAACAACGTGTCGTTTGGCAAGGGTTGAGCTTTAAAAAGCTTTAGATCGAACTTTTGTTGCTGAAATTATATTTGTTCGCAATTCAAATGCATACCGACGGCTGAGTGGAAGATCAGGCTATTTCAAAATATTTTTCAAAAAACGCAGAATTTGTTTCGATAACACCCTACCAAAATTTTTATTTTTTTGTTTTTTATTTTTATTATTTTTTTTCAATAACGTCCTATTTCAAAATTTTATTCAAAAACGCCATATCCCAGCTGAAATATATATTGAATTTTCACTAAATAAGTCGTTTTGAAATATCATTCAGAGATAGGTTGTTCTTGAACCACATTTTTAAATATAGCGTGTTTGAAAAATATTTTGAAATAGGGTGTTGTTAAACTCAGCCGCCATTTTGTTATTTTTTTAAAACTTAAAGAAACTTTTTATAAATAAAAAAATTATAAAAATTAAATTTGCATGCACTGGTTTCTTCACCCCTGCACACAGTATTTCACAGCCGAAAATCACACCTAATCCTTGTATTCAGGCAGTGAAAAGTGTGATAGAACTTAGTGTTTGAAAAGGCCCTGAATAATCAAGCTATTCACCTTTATAAAGCAGATTTCGAACGTCAAGTGGGGAATATGGCCCAGCGCATTGGCGCATCCTTCTTCCTTGTTTGATAGTATTATTTAGACCAACAATTTTTGTACCTAGAGATCACTTTCTTCCTTCATAAAAGACGCTAAATATGAATCTGCCTTTAATAAGGTATTATTTGTTCTCTGAATAAATTTTTTTTTTTCAGTTGAATCTTCGAAGATATGTTAACAAATACCTTACCCCATTTTATTATATCGAACGTGCCCATTACTTATTTTCTGAAGCAAATAAATTAATTTTTCTTCAAATATATTTCAATTAAAATATTTCTTTCGCCACAAATATCAGAATAGCACAAATTTTATTACAACATTTATACACGTTTATTTTAAAATTTTGAAATATTTCAATAAATTATTTGTGCATACATACATACAAACAAAACTATACTAATGGTTCGAAAATCCAAATTTACACCAGCATATTTAAAAATTATAGCCACAGCATCTAAATATCTAATGGAATCGGAATGTCCCGCTGCGTTTTTTAAAGAAAAATTGTAGCTAGCAATAGAGGAGGCGTTTGTAAATGCAATGTAAACTCCACTTATCCTGCAATCAAACAACTACTTGGTCACTTTGCAACTAGTATTATCTGTCTCTAATAAAACTAGTCCGAAAAAGAAACAAAAGTACCAATAAAAATTCAAATTATTAAGTCGATTGACATAATTGAAAAATTGCTTCTTTTAAATTTTCTGTTTCAGGTTACATGGTTCAGAAGACACGACCTTTTCCATGTAAACCGAATACTTATACTTAATATTTTCTTTACCTATCTTGAGCTATTTTAAAAGTAGTATATGTATTTCTGTCGGAAATCTTCCAATCAATCTCATAGGTCATTGCGGCATTAAAACTGCGAGTAGCTTATACAGGGTGTTTTTTTTACAGGTTTGTTTTTCGAATAGAGATAAAACTGGCATTTTGTGGTCAAATCTAACAACTCTAATGTCATTTATGTTCAGTTTGGTTTGCCATTTCATCATGAACAGGTTGACAAAAGAACAACGCTTGCAAATCGTGCAAATTTATTTCGAAAATAATGGTTCAGTACGCGAAGTTTACCGTGAGCTCCGTCCATTTTATGGTCGACATAATCGTCCATCAGAGCAATTAATTCGGTTAACCATGGATCGTTTTCGCACTACGTTTACTCTATGTGATAATACGCATCCGCAGAGACGTCGAACAGTGCGCACCGAAGAAACAATTGCCGCTGTAGAGCAAAGTGTTGAAGAGGACCCGAATGAATCGATTCGCCACCGTGCACAGCAATTGGAGCTTTGTCCATCAACTTTATGGAAGATTTTGCGCAAAGATCTTGGCTTGCGACCTTACAAGATCCAGCTTGTGCAAGAATTAAAGCCGCGAGACCATGCAATGCGTCGTGATTTTGGTGTATGGGCCGAAAATGAGATTGATTTCGATGCTGATTTTCATCGCAAAATTTTGTTCAGTGATGAGGCTCATTTTTGGTTGAATGGCTACGTCAACAAGCAAAATTGCCGCATTTGGAGTGAAGAGAATCCACATGAGACCCTTGAAACGCCATTACATCCACAAAAACTGACTGTTTGGTGTGCTCTATGGGCTGGTGGAGTCATTGGGCCATACTTCTTCCGCAATAATGCTGGAGAGGCAGCTACCGTTAATGGAGACCGGTATAGAGCCATGATAACCGACTATTTTGTTCCCGAATTGGATGGCATGAATGTGGATGAGTTGTGGTTCCAACAAGACGGCGCTACATGCCACACAGCGCACGTCACAATCGATTTATTGAAGGAAACATTCGATGAGCGCATAATTTCGCGGAATGGACCTGTCAATTGGCCACCAAGGTCGTGTGATTTGACACCATTGGATTCTTTTCTTTGGGGATATGTGAAGTCGCTCGTCTACACCAACAAACCAGAAACGTTAGGGGAATTGGAAGCCAACATTCGTGGCGTTATTGCCGACATACGGCCCCATATGCTCGAAAAAGTGGTTGAAAATTGGACCTGTAGAATTGGCTTTATTCGAGCCAGCCGCGGCGACCACATGCCCGAAATCATATTTAAACATTAATGGCATAAAATTATCCTTCCAATAAAGCCAAATTGATGGACCTTAAAACGATTTTCTTGTGTTTTATTTCAATTCGAAGTTCTATACCCCTAAAAAAAACACCCTTTATGAAAAGGCAGTTGGTTGAATTGCCTTTAGATTCATACGAGGTTCAATCCCGTATTTTTCTGACTAAACCTAGTAAAACTGTCAAAAACTACATATTCGCTAAGAGCGAGAGAGTAACACTAAAAAGTACAGCTTTGATTTCAAGTGAAAATTTTAACACCTGTCAACTTCACTATTAATGTCAAAGTTTTTTAAAAATGTCACAATAGCAGTGTTTTCACTTGTTTTATTATTTTCCGATACACAACTTCTGCATTTAGCTTTCTGTTGTTTGCAATCGTTCTGTCAAAACAGCTGATCGTTTGGCAGAGTAATCTAACGTCTAAATAAAACCTGAAACTTCAAACTGAGAGAGAACTTTATTTACTCTCTTTTTTCTGCTCAATCAGAGAATAGAGTACGGGATTGACTTCTATAAAACTCTGCGTATTTCTAATTACTGCTGACTACTTATGACTCGTAAGGAATCACTACTATTGGTTATGCACTATTATACAACTAGTCTGAATATTGACTGCATGGTACATACACACATTCTTACTAAATAGTATTCATTTTGTCTTCGATATTAGCCATTTCGTTAATGCTCATCGTGTTTTGCTTTTTTCAAAAAATGTTTGCCTATTTTTGAATACTTTAAATTTTCCAAACAGTGGCATGCCTCAGCAGTCGTACGTGAAAATAAACAAAACTTTGCTTGCTAAAGTCAATGGCAACAGAAACAGCGCAGAAACAGCACACCACCACCCGTTGTGACATTAGGCCATTTTGGGCGGTTTGTTGTTTTTGTGTTGTTTCTTTCAACTAAGTAATAGGTACTCTGTTGAAATAGTCGCTAGCAAGTGGCGGGTGGTTAAATGCGATTTCTACTTACTTGCTTGAGATATTTTGTAATTTGTGTGTCTACATACTCGTTGCCCCGCGCACTGTAGTTTGAAGAGAAATTGTTCACGTCGAGCGCTGTATGCTCACACACGGATGTTGGTTTAGAATAAACGAATACTCGTACACAAAATTGTTTTAGCAGATGACAGATTGAAAGGGTCACGTTCGAGCTGCACGCACTCGATAGTGAATGCGCAATGCCAAATTGGAAATTTAATGAGTGGCAAAGTTCAGCACCGAATGTGAGCTATACATGTACGTAAGTAATACATTTGGCTAACGAAATCGATGTACTAAAGAAGCAAGATAATATTTGTGAATAATAAATGAAATCCGCTATAATTTTCTTAACAGTTTGATAAGCATAATTGAGTTGTGAATAACACCGAGTCTCTTATAAAATTGATTAAAGCGTTATCCATACTAAAGAGTAATGAAAACCTTGTCTCTCACAAAGGAACTATGAATATCAAATAAACAAACTAACTATGGGCGCGACTATCGATAACTTGCGCACTCTATGTTGGAGTTTTTAAAACTATGCATGCATTCTCCGTACTCCGATCTATTATCACACAAATTTTCATGACTTTCAAAATTAATTGCATTTTTGAAAACCCAAACAGCCAAAGTCATACATACTACTTACTTAGTAAAATTGATTGTAAAAATTTCATTTTAATCTCAGAGTCCCGTTTTCAGGTGACGATTTTAGCAAACATTCTAAAAATGAAAAAAAAAATTTAATATATATATTATCCCTTAACCTTTAAAAAAAAGTTATTTTTACAAAAAAATGTTTCACATCTTGTTTTAGGCCAAGAATCTGGACTTACATTTTTTCTATATTAAGTTCGGCATTTTTGACAAATTTCCCAAGTTAAAACGTGTACTCAAAAAACCATACCATTACTCGGAAACGGCTCCCCTGACAAAAATCTTATCCCAGAACTTTTTTGTGTAGTTTTTAAATGATACATAGAACTCAAAACATTAACACTAATATCTGACATTTTACAGATTTTTTTTTGGCATTCTTAAAAATAATATATATCAATAAAATTAAAAAAAAAACTTTTTATAAAATTCTGTTTCGACAAATTTGTGAATGTATATAACAGACCTGTTAAATAATACTTACTAATCGTAATGATTACCGTTTTAATTTATTCATTTTCTTGAGAATCCATTTAATGCTTGAATTCCAATTACTTTCAGTTTTTAATAATTATTTTCCAATTTATGAAAAAAATAATCAAAAAAATAATGATTTTTTACGATTATTAAAAAAAAAAATTAAAAATAATCAAAAAATTGCTTTGATTACTTTTAAGTATTTTTGATTTTTCAGTATTTTTGTAGAAGCACATAAATATACACATCAACAATACTGAAAAAAATAAAAAAAAAGTAAAAAAAATAAAAAGTAATTAAAACAATTTTTTTTTTAATTATTTTTTATTATTTATTTTTTTTGATTATTTTTGATTTTTTTTTTTAATTTTTCTAATCAATTAATAATTGATTTTTTTTTGAAAACAATTTAAATAAACATTACCAATTAAAAAATCCGTCTAAATAATTGATTACTAATTACCAATCAAATTTAACAGGTGGTGGTGTATACATTTAGCTACATTTATGACCTTATTATTGACGCCTTTTTAAAATGTTTCTACCTATATTCGTGAGCCTAAAAGTAGACTTAGTAACATAGTTCATGTAATTTTTATAAAGCCGACAGAGTTTCTCATTCTTTCTCAACCACAAACTGTCACGCAAAGTCAAAATCATAGCTCACACTATTCTCTATATACTCTGTTTCTTTTTGTACTTTTCGTCACCTAAACATTTACGAGACTATTATTTCAGCCTCAACTTTAAGTAGGCGTAAAAATTCATTTAAACTTTAACATGCAGATGTCGAAACTTCTTTTTATGGTCTATCAATAGGCGCAAGAACGTATAATTTATTTTGCTGTATGCATGTTGTCAGTGTGCACTGTTAAAATTGCACGCATACACACACACATTTGCAGTTAAAGCTTAAATGATTTCCTGCCTTGGTTGCATATTGATTTTTACATGCTTGTTGCGCTCCGTACTGCAAGTCACAATTGAAATTGCAATTAAAATTGTTACACCGCAGACAGTCAGCACGTAAAGCAAAAACAAAACGTTAGCAACAACGATAATAACAAAAAATTGCAAATAAAAAAGTTGAAAAAATCTAAAATTTTGCAAGTTTCATATACTAACATACTGTCTCTGTCCCTTCTCTTAGGCGCAACTCCTTACTTTTTTATGTATTTTTAATAGTTTTTTTTCTTCCTCACACCATATGTCATATCCCTTTATTGCCACTCGCACATAGCACCACACACACTCACACTCAATTGCTCTTTGATATTGTCTTTGAGCATTAGTTATTATTTGCATGTTGATTTGTTCGTTTGCCGTTGTTAGTACTGTAATTTCGTGCTAGTTTCACGTGCCTGCTTTTTTGTTTGCTACATTTTTATTAACTTGCCACCCAGTAACTGAATCCTGCTTCAGTTCATTCTGTCCCATTACTACGTTGTCATAGTACATTGACAGCCTCTTATTGCTTTTTCATGACCATTTTTATCAATTTCACTTTACACACTTTTTTGGTGTGCTCAATTGTGTCGTGCGTTTTTGTTTAAAGATCCGTGTAGCTACAGAATAATAATAAACTTTGACACGTTTTATGGCGGTCGTTATGTTTTAGTAATGATACGGTGACGTTATGGGCTTGCGTGCATTCATTTCGTCTTAGCCAACGGTACTGTTATTTCATTTAAAAAGAAAGTTGTAAAATAGGTAATTATATATATTTATTTTTAATTACTTTCTAATTGCAGTATAACTATTTTGTTCCAAATACTGAAGTCTAGGGTTTTGCTATTAAAAAGAGAAGCAATGAGATTTGAGTTAGAAAATAAATTCAGTTTTAACAACAAAACACAAAGCACCAACTTAACTCAGTAGTACTAGCCCTTCTTTATCCCTACGCACTTAGCAACACTTAAATCAAAGATTATTTGAGAAAAACAATTTTTTTTTTTATTTGAAATTTTGTCTGAAAATAACTTTTGTACTTGTTACTAGCAACCAAAGTGATAGGCGCTTGTAACTTCGGCTGTTTTTTATTTGTCATTCGATGCTAGATGCTTGATAAGCAAGCAGAAAAAATTATAAGCGCATACAATTTTGGCTGCTATCCCTTAAGAGACAAGTTCACCTTTGATTTTTAAAGGAAATTTTTAATTTTGAAGAAAAAAAGTAATTTTGTTATTTTATTCACAAACCGCTTAGTGCATACGAAAAAAAACCAGTTTGATATGCTTGCTTAATTTTTTGTTGCTTTTAATTCAAAAAACTTGTTTAGGTCAGCAGTAAATATTTTATCTAGCATTCTGTAGTAACGAATAAAAACGCTTAATATTTATGGGCGAAAACCAATTTCATCACAAAATTTAGAATCATTAATTGAGTAGCAATACAGTTTAAGATATTAAGGGTATTCGCTAATTCTTGTAAACGGTACGCGAATTGTAAGTCACAACAACAAAACAAACGCATACTGTGTCTTTCAAAATTATGCTAGACATGCCCCTTTAACATTAGTTATCACAGATCTGATAGGTGTACCTAGTTTACTGCTGATGTGCAGGCCTTTGAAGGATTTTAATCGTGATCGTACTGGTTTTTATCGGAATATCGTGGGAACTGATCTAAAGGTCTTAACCCGATGGAGGAAATGATAAATCACAGAATTTCATCAAAATATGTCTTTCGTACTTGAAAATTTAAAGTTGCCTTAAGCTGCTTAGCTAATTTATATGTTCAACTGTCCAATTATAGCGCAAGCGTTAACAATTTCGTAATTAATGTTTAAATTATGTGACTTGGATTTCGATAAGTTTAAATGAGTTGTAGGAGTGTACGTGTCAGAAATGGTAAATGATATTTAAAGCAACTACTAAAAATATTTGTTAAATTATTGAAAGAATCAGAAGACGAAGAAAATATGTTTTGCATTTAAAAGTAAATTAAAAATAAAAATATAACCAAGCCTATATTTAGATTTATACATACATGGCTAAAACGCAAGAGTTTAAATATTAATAAACTTGTTATTTAAAAAGCAATGCGGCGTCGCGAATCTATTGCGATAGCAAAATTCGTATAATAAAAGCGCATTGAAGCAAAAGTAAACTCTATCCGAATTTATTTGGTTATTCTGACACGGCGTTTTGCCCAATTAGCTCCTAAGAAAAAATTTATTTTGTTCATCTGCATATTGAAAACAAAAAATCACTTTTCGACTTAAATTTCTTAATGTGTAATTTATATATATATTTGATGGAGAATTGCAAAACAAGTATTCTAATCATTTATGAATAATAGCCAATTTATGCGCTATAAATTATGTCTAAACTGGCTATTTTTGCTGCTTATGAATATTGGTAGCCAGTTAAATTGAACGTTCACACTAACAATGTCAGGCATAATCTTTGTACCAAACACCTGTTATATAAAATTTAAATTTATGTTTTGGCTCTTCAAGAAATTTAACAAAATTTAGGTATTAAAATGTGTTGTATTGATTTTTATTATCTCTGGCGCTGACGACCACTACTTTTTGCTATGTTTTAAAAGCAACCATAGATCTTTACTTTGAAATTTTTAATAGCTTTTAAATTTTGTTCACTATTCGTTTTTTTTTTCTTCTTCTTTTTTTCTGATGCAAAATACAACAATAGGTATGCAAATTTTGTGAATGTCGATTTTGCCAAAAGTGTCGTTGTAAATTGCCCCATTCGCCAAAAAACACGATAATGGACGACTATTTTAAAGAATGTTAATTATAATTTGACTTTTGCATTGGATAGATGGAATTTTAATGAAGTTTGGTTTTTTCCATTATTCAATTATTCGTTTATTTAAATAATAATGTAAGCGCCAATTAGACAAGTATAGCATTTTTATTTGATGTGTAAAGTTTTTGTTTTTAGAGACTTGTACACTCATCACCCTGAAGCAAAAAATTTACTTTTTTCAACGGATTTATACAAGCACATTAGTCCCATTTGAAAATGATTCGCCATTTATAAAAGGAATATTGGAGAGTTTTAATATCCGGCGTCCTTTTTTACATACACACGCAGAAATTAATTGAGTGCAGAAGATTGGTTCTTCTTGATTTTGAATTGTGTAGGTATCTCCCAAAAAGTAGTAGAATTCTCAAAAACAAAATACATGCCGAAATTCGATGTGTCTCTCAGTTCATTAACATAAAATATCCTTTATAATTCTTTTTCCTCATTTATCACGTATGTCTACATGTAACTACATTTTCAGTAGGGAAACGCCAACAATTTCTTGGTTTTTTACTCACTTGTAGATAGGAGGTTAACGCAAAAATGGGACGATTTCTCAATATTTTAATTGACTTTTTTTCAAAAACATTTCAAAGAATGCACTTAAAAGTATAAAAAAAAAAAATAAACGAAAAGCTTAGCAACCAAAACTTTCAATACAAGTCTCAGTAAAAGTAAAAAAAAAAAAATAGAAAACCCATTAAAATCCATTAAATAAAAACTTGAAAACAAAAACAATGTTGAAACCAACCAGAGTCAATGAATAAATACATCATATGGCCTTTTATGTTGTTGCTGCATTGCGCAGACATTTGTTTTGTATAAGTTCCAAAACACAAAATGTCATAAAATAGAAATACAAACAAATGTCGGTAGAACAGTCTTACCAGCAGCCCACACAGTGCAGCGAAAGAACAGAAGAGACAAATGATTGGAAGTGCAGGCGAGAGGCTAGGTAAGGTGAAACAATATAAACCAAAGGCCGTCTGGTATGTGGTAGATATATTTACATCTTGAAGTACGTGCATACATAAATACATACAAATATGTATGTTTATGTGACTCTTAGAATCGCTGGGTGGGCGTAGCCATGAACCTTTTGGATGTAGTTTTGACAAGCGATATGATATATATTACATTAAAACACTTTAATATATATTCATACATACTTAGGGTGTTTCGGCTATATAAAAGAATCGAGATAAACATAGAACATACAATTTATCGGTATCAGAAAATATATACATACATCGATGAAGTCATGGCCCCTTTTCCACAGCTTACCTTTACTCCGCTCAGTTTAAGAGCGTGCCCTACTTGGCTAAAAGATTAAGTTAAAAGTTTAAACTGTACAGGCAATTTTTTAAACTTTTTTATAGTAAATTTTAATTTTAATGCGAACATCTCTGGCTTGAAACTAAGCCTGATTGATAGCACTAGTTTTCTTGAGAACCAGAATAGATGTCAAAATATGACTCACACCTGGGAAAATCGAAGAGCAAGTTGCCACCTAATTACGAGTAATAAATATTCATTTGCTTGAATAAACAAAATTTCAGTTCAAAATAATATTTCTAAAAAATTTAAAAAAAGGTGGCCATCTTTTCGAAAAATTTATTTCATTCCAGAATTTGAAGTTTTGTGTTATACTAGAGAGAGCTTACAAATGTTTATGGTTGAAAGGCAATAATTTTTAACAAATTGTCCAAAGTGCGCTCTGGTTTCTTGAAAAAGTTCTTCCTCAGGCAATACACGCGCGTATTATATGTGAATATGTTTAACTAATAGTATTTATTTGAAATTTAACGGTCCCCAGGCTTTCCAGGGTTTAATTTCGCAAAGCTGTGATACCGGGCCTAGTACCGGGATTTGGGTAATTGCTATTCTCCAATAGTTTAGATTGAATAAAGTGAAGAAATTGTTATCGAAACTATCTGAGCGTCAGACATATGATAAATAATTGGATTTTTAATTTATATCATTAATAAGAAAGCAAAACCACATGCTACCTAAATATATTTCTTCTAAAATTTTGAATTTTTGAAACATATTTTTCGATTTTTGAAAAGATATTTTTTATAAAATTTTTAAAATTAATTTTTACTTCGGAAAACATCTGCATTTTAAGAAGCAAATCCCGAGAATTACGGTACCTTTAGAAAGCATGGCATCCATGGATCTGCATTCCTAGTACGTATATTTATAACTCAAAGAACTTTTTTATGAAAAATATCATAAAAATTCCAGCAGGAAATTTACTCACACAAACAATTGTATACATATATACATACATGTGTATTCAAAAATACCTACCCACATGTATGAAAAACTCTTATATTCAAAAGAAAATCAAATGGTGTAAATTACGACCGAAATTATTTGTTATTGGCCTAGCAGACTAGCAGACGACAGAGAACATAAATTCATTGAGAGTAAGAATAGGGTAGAAAACATGTTGAAAAAAAGAAAAGTTGTGCAGCAAAAACACAAGTAAGCATATAATAATATTAAACAAAGAAAATCTTTGGAAAAATATATAGCTGAAAACAAAACTGCTCCAGCTAAAGCACATTTAAGGCTACAAAAGAGCTTCAACAATAAAGCAGCGAAGGAAAATTCAAAGTCAATGGAGCACTAAATCACTAAACTGATATATAGAGGTAGTAAAGGAAACGGAAAAGCACACCTACATATACACACACACACACCTAGGTAATAACTTACGTGGCGCTGTCGAAAGTAAAATTGGCTGGAGCTTGTAAATATTTTTGTTGACAACAAATGATACTTTTCTTTGTTGCTACACGCATATATTGGTAGCGCTACGCGTCGAATTAGTTGCTTAATTTTAATTTCTTAATTTTTTTTTTTTGTGATTTCCATAAACTATAATTGTTTTTGTTACTTGTTTAATTGCCTGCTTTATGCGCTGTTGAAATGTAATATTTCAACACGCCCATTAAAATCATAAATTAATTGCAGACTCACCCTAACGCATTTCCCGTGACGCATTGTTTCTCTTTGTAGACGAATCTAACTATATCACAGGAAAAAAAAATTAAATCATTCGATTAACCATAAACTATAAAAAATTAAACGATTTGTGGAGCATGAACAATTTAGTAGCAGCAGCACACAGCGATTTCTCAAGTGTGTATTTTTGCTTAATTTTCACACATTGTTCGTACATCAACACCAATTTGTGTGTGAATGCAATTAATTAATTGAAGCTATAATACAAAAGCTAAGCAAGTGGGCAAAGTAAATAAATAAAATTTTATAAAAAAGCTAAAAATCTAATAAAACATCGACTGCAAAGAGATCTTAGGTGTCCTAAAAGAGCAACACTAACCAACAGTCAATGAAGGAAAGTAAGTGCTGCCCAGATTTTATATTTTATTAAATATTTGCTCGTTCCAAAAATGTATGACTCCCATATGGAAGCAGGTTAGAGGTTTTAGAAAATTTTGTTTATTGGACAAATATTAATAGCTAATAAATTTATGGAGTTTTTTATAAATGAAGTAGTATGCATATTTTTATTTCATAATAAATTAATCATTTTTATTTTTTAATGAAAAATAACATAAAAAGCACTTAGTTGCATTTGAGAAATAAAATTTGGGATTTAAGCTTAACAATTCTCAAATATGAAAAATCAATGTTAGGGTTTTAGAGAAAAATTTTGCGCAATGAACGAAATTGTTTATTGGGTACACAAGAATAATAGATTCAGCGATATGTACAAACTTGAATACGTATTCGCAGTAGTATCTACCACAACATACATTAAATAATGTAAAAAATGCGATATACATAATGGAGATAAATAAATACTAACAGTTGTTACTATAAAATGGAGTTTTGCTTTATTTGAAATTAGTGACGTTCGACATGGCGTATGAGTGATATATCAATGACAGGTTGACAAACTAGCAAACCGCAAGTGAAAGTAACAGGTAAATGTCTGTACATTGCAGATATTTAAAAATAGATGGAAGGGATCATTATTAAGTCGATAGGAGCCAAATCAACTGTTTTTAGAATTTTTGTTTGTCTGTCTGTATATTTGTTCACGCATCACTCGAAAACTGCTGAATGGTATAGAATACCGTTTCTACCGTTGCATTAGTAGATGTTTAACTTAAAATTTAAGATATAATTTTTTCCGATGGTTCAAACAGTTTAGGAGATATCGACCGATGTGTGCACCAAGGTGACCCAAAATGTGTTAGTACAATGTGGGTATCAATGAAAGGTGACAATAAGTGCTGCAACAACCGATGTAATTAATATCCAAATCATATCTGGTATGGGATATAATGATTAAAATCGGTCGCAGTCTATTATTAGTTCTGCGACGCAGCGAAACGGGCCTTGCTGACTAGTTTTTAATAAAAAGTTTCTGGCACTGGAAAATGGGGTGTGGAATCTCTCAAGCTGGAATTGTCATTTCTCCGCAACCATTTTAACTTCATTACCATAATTAGGTAAAGATACATTTACATTATTCAAGCTAGAGTTTTCATTGCTTATGCCTCCGCAAGCAAATAAGATTAATTACCGTTATACGGTACAGATAAATGTACTGATGATAACAAACTTTTATAAAAAGTGGCTGAGATTGGAAAATGGTGTGTGGTATCCCCTATCCAACTTGAATTTTCATTTCTTATATCTCTGGAGCTACATTACCGTGAATCGGTACAGATAGCTATTTTTTAATGATATAATACTTTGCACCAACCCTCAAAGGTGTTGAAAAAGATTTACAGTGGTGTCGATTTGGTACTGCGGTGACTCAGAACAACAAAATAGCATAAGATATACTTATTGAAGTACGAAGTTAATATAAAAACAGCAGTTTAGAAATATAGAAATCAAAGTCTTCCGAAAAATGAAAACCACGACAGCAACAAAATATTCATAGACAATCGTTAATAGCCTTTTTAAATGTTGTTTATTTTTTCCCAAAGTGACACATGCAACCATTGCAGGAAATCGTTCTACCGATTTTAATAGCAATTTGATTGCATTTTTAATGGCTTGAACTGAAATCGAGTACACAATTTTTATGAGGTTCCACATTAAAAGTGACACGTCATAAGGCGTTATAAAATCACATAAAAACCAACGCGCTCGTGTGGCTTAAAAATCGAATACATACATGTTTACAAAAAAAACTAGTTGAAACAGCTTATAAACACAAGAACATTTGGTCTTGTACATATGTATATCAACACAAATATTTATGTCTGCTAGTGTATTTCAACAAATTGGCGTCAAATAGCATATTATGCGGCTGGCAAAGGTCAGGGTTCTCTAACAATCGTAAAATTCACACATCGAAAGCAATAAAAAAATGTTTTACTTCTTGTAATAAGGGAGGTACAATAAAACACTGCATATGGTGCACACATTGAAATGGAGGGGAGAAATAGTGAAACAGTAGTGAAAGCGGTGCATTGGGCTGTCGAGCACTGAGCTTTTGTGAACTTTCCCAATGTGGCTTTACTCGCCCTTCGAACTTTTCTGTCACAAAATCTATTAGTAAATTAATTTCACGAGTATATAATTGAAACTAGCATTATTTGCAGTATCAAGGAGAAAATTTGTTTTATATTTTGAGATAAGGCTCCAGGAATACATCTGTGGAAAACCCGTTCAATTCCATGTAAGAGTTATTTAGTGATGCGCATACAAACATACAACCTGAGAGACAGTGGTAAAAAAAGTTGTTCCTTTGTCTTTTGTGCCTCTTATTGAGACTTCTTTCATGAATTCTTAAGAATTTTAATATGTATGCCTTTTTAAGTTTCACTATATGTATATAAATTTGTTAAACACACTCTTTTTGTCCCCTTTGAGCGGCATAAATTCTAAACTGAAGTTAAACGATATTTTAAACTTTAAGTTGAACATCTGTAAATACATTGGTGAAAATTTCTTTCAATTATATGCAGCAGTTTCTCAGTGATGCGCAAACAAACATACAGACAAACTGACAAAATTTCCAAAAACTGTAGTTTTGGGTTCTATTACTTCAATAAAAACCTCCGGTTGCAGTTTTTTTTCAATATTTCTATCTCCAATGTACAGACAAAGAACTGTTGTAAAATTATTTTATTTAAAGTTGTTCTATTTAATTCTCTCTCTTAACATATATACATATGTACACTCGATGTGATTTTATAACGCTTTAATTTTTTAATATTTCTAAATGACTTTCGCTGTTTTACGTTTAAACAATAAAAGATTAGTTTGTGCACAAACAGCAAAAAAAAGGCCTTTGAATCACCTTCAACTCATCGATAAAAATGATGGATTATTTTGATTTCAGATAAACGTTCTCAACACGCTTACAAACATATGTACAAATATCAACTTAAAGGCCATCAGCTGATAGTTTATCATCCTCAAGTAGTTTGCTCCAATTTACGAGTATATTACTGGACTATGTGTATTAGTAATGTAGTAGTAAATCACTGAATTTATTACTTTGAAAATACGCACGAAGCTTTTGTTAACTACTTCGGTCATCAACTGAGCTTATCAATTTAATGCGGCTCTTTTGTATATGCTCATATGTGCATATTTTGATAATTTTGTATGTTTTGCTCGTTTTACACTTCGGTCGTGGTTGGGTGAATCTAGCACTTCATTACTATTTTATGGACAACTGTAGACGAGTTTGAGAGTACGTCAATTTAAATAATTCCGGCAATTTCTTTCAACTTATTAATACAGATATATTTTAATTAAAATTAAACACATTTTTTTTAGTATTTAATGTACATTCCAACTCTTATTTGTATAATTATATTTATTATTTTTATATCTATTTCACTTTCTCTTTTGTCTGTTTTGCTTTTCTCTGTAAGAATTGGTAGCGGTGGCAACTTTTTTTAATAGAAAGCATGACAAGTCATATTTTGTCAATATTTTGTCATCAGATTTTTATGTTAGTTAAGGTGGGACGTGTACGTACTGTGAAAATCTCATTTCATTATTATTAACTTTACTTAATTTTTTTTATTTTGTGTCGTTTCATTTTTATTTTATTTTATATTTTTTATATTTTGATACATTTTATAATTAAATTTTAAAATTTTTGGTTTATTTAATTTAATTAAGTGTTATTGTTTTTTAATGTTTTTTACTGTCTTTTTTTTTCATATTTTATTAAAAAAAAGTTTTATTTTGTTTTTTAACTTTATTCTATATTAATTTTTATTTTATTTTCTTTTATTTTATTATATTTTTTTCCATTATTTTATTTTATTTTAATTAATTTTTTTTTCTTCTTTATTTAATTTTTTTAATTTTATTTAATTTTAGATTTTTTTATTTTATTTTGTTTTATTTTATTTTATTTTATTTTATTTAATTTTATCTTATTTTATTTTAATTAATTATATTTTTTTTTGTCTTTATTTTATTTTTTTAATTTTATTTAATTTTAAATTTTTTTATTTTATTTTGTTTTATTTTATTTGATTTTGTTTTATTTTATTTTATTTTATTTTATTTTATTTTACGTGGTTAAATTTTTTTATTTAATGCCTCTTTGATTTTATTTTTCTTTTGCTTTCTGAGTTTATTTTTAAATTTGTTTTATTCGTTTTTGTTTTTTGTTCACAACACAATAATTTGAGGCACGAATTTCTCATTTTTGTTACGTGATAGCTAGAAATCTTCAAGCAACAAAAAATAAATACACAACATACATGAGTACGTATATTTTCATGTACATCAGAACACATGTTGATAGAACTAAGCTTGTTAGACTAGTAATTCGTATATTTACAACAGGGAGCATTGTACTGTGGGGTAGCATATATATTTTTGTGACCAAAATTGAACAAAGGCCCAAAAGTGCGATAAAGTCAAAATTTCGATTTTGTTTGAAAACCTCCGGAGTATAAAGTGAAGGTAATAGAACCAAAAACGTTCACATAAATTTTGATACAAACTCTTGGGTCATTAACACCATTTTTTCACCTTCACCTCAACATACTGGACCCAGCTGGCGGAGTACGAAGTATCTTCTGCAAACCCAAAAACCAGAATCCATTTTGATTAGGTTAAAGGTGTCTTGGAACATATTATAAATTGCCAAACTCAACAGGATCCTCTTAGCTTGACCTGAAGGTCACTCAGAGGGGAAATGGAAGTATTTCCAGTTTAAGCTCCAAGAAAATATTCTTCCGTATTCTTATCGATTCAAGAAAAAACCAGCTCTTTCAAGTAGTGGTCCTGTAGGACAAAACTTGAGGTTCTATCACCTTTCGACTCCCAAAATTAGTCATCAAATCAAGTCGCTTCGCCCATAGTACACTGCCTGAGATGCAACATATGACCACTACCACAAATGCGCTTGTGGCTTTCCCTGTAAAAAACGTTGGAGCATCAGAGTACTCCAACACTTATCCTCATTCATATAAAAAAGGTGGTCCAATTTACATGGCAATGTCTGGTGATTGGATCACCTAATCCTATTCGGAGTACCATTTACTTTGCTTCTGAATAGTCTATAGAGCACCTACGTTGGAGGACTTTGAAAATGCTGCCAAAAGATTACTCTATAGAGTATTCTAGACAAAAGCGAGAAGGGAGTATGTGTTCTTTTGAGGACCACCTACTCCCGCTCTCGCTTTGCTGTTGAATACTCTATAGAGTAATCCCATGGGAGTTCTTTGAGAGTACTCTCACGTAGGTGGTCTATAGAGTATTCAAAAGCAAAGAAACGGAGTACTCCGAGATGGATTAGGTGATCCAATCACCGGACATTGCCATGTAAATTGGACCACCTTTTTTTATGAATGAGGATATGTATTGGAGTACTCTGATACTCCTTTAGGAGTATTCTATGGAGTATGAAACGGAGTATTTCCGTTTTTTGCAGGGTTAGCTTCATATGAGCGTGTGTGTGTGCACGCAAAGCAATTTTTACACAGCTTTGTGCAAATATAGAACAACTTCGGGAAGCTGTGTTAACGGGCTGCCGCTATAAAGGCCACAATGCATGGCGGCTCGCCACGCAGCTAACAACTTCAGCTATGGGTGCTTGGCAGTCTGCAATTTGTTGTGTTGCTGTGCTTTACTTTATTTTGCTTTACCTTCTTGCTTTGTATTTCAGATTTTATTTTCATTTGTTGCCTTGCTTTTTATATATCCGTTTTTACAATTTTTATATTATTCCACAGACACGCACACACACACACGCACGGTCTCAAATTGCCATAACTGCTTACACGTTAGTATTTTATTTTTGTTGCTTTTTTTCATTTTTTATTTCCTTTTCCGTATCGTGTGTGTTGCCTTTTATCAACTACCTTTACCGCAATATACAAGCACAGGCCGGTATGCATTATACTTATTTGTTGTTGCTGCAACTTCATCTTCAGCTTAAAATATGTTGCATGTGCTCTCTGCAAATCGCTTTTACACTATGTTGTTTGTACATGTTTGTTGTTGTTTTCATTGTTTGCCACTGCTGATGTTTATTTATTGTAGCGCAGCCAATTGTGAATGCCAGCAACAACGTCATAAAACCAACAATTCCTATAAGCTTGCATACAACGTATGGTACACTAATAACAACGGCAACACAAAACATGGCAGTACGCAATAGACTGGGACAAAAAAAATTATTTTATGAATTTTTCATGCGAGTTTTCAGACAGAGAACTGTCATTGTTAGTCTTGTTTTTCAAGAATATGTATTTATCTTTTTTGTTTGATATTTTCTGTTCGCGTAACGGCCTGCCTAATTTTATCTCAGTTTATTTTATTTTACTTTATCTTATTTTATTTTACATATTTTTGTAAGTATAACGAGCTCAAGCCACGATTTCTCGTCAGAAATAGAACTACAACTATAGCCTGTATATGTTTGTGGCTGTCAATTTTTCCTCTAATCAAAAATAATAATAATTAGCTAAAAATTATTGTCAACTGGTCTTGAGCTCGTTAAACTTACAAAAATATGTAAAAATGAACAGACCATAAAACCAACAACAAAAATAAAATTTTATTTATTTTTATTTTATTTTGTTGTTATTTTTTGTTGTTATTTTATTTTATTTCATTTTATTACATTTTATTTTTTTTTTTTTTTTGTTTTATTTACTTTTATTTTATTTTACTTCATTTTATTTTATTTCATTTTATTTTTTTTATTTCATTTTATTCTATTTTATTTTCTCCCATTTTTTTACGGGGTATTTGATTTCCTGCAACTAAATTTC
The DNA here is from genome assembly GCA_949987695.1 of Merzomyia westermanni. Lineage (NCBI taxonomy): Eukaryota > Metazoa > Arthropoda > Insecta > Diptera > Tephritidae > Merzomyia > Merzomyia westermanni. Next base: position 143,207,273 of record OX465291.1, on the reverse strand, counting down.
TACTACATCTGTTTGACAGTTTTAAATAAATTAGATCAGTGCCAAAAATCTTAAAATATCAATGATAGACATCTAAGTACTGATATCAAGTATTGAAACTTTTAATAATAAAATTATAATTAAAACAATGCTCTTTTGGCCAGTCTAATGCGCATTATAACGATGTGCTGCAATAACTGCAAAAGTACTCCAGCAGCAACAGTTCCGGCAGTCAGCATGTGCAGTAAAGGCTTGTGCAACCGTAAAAGTCTCAACAGCAGCAATTTTCACCCATCATCAGCAATCAATGAACTTGTTTAGAATTTAATTTTTGTTCTTGTTTGCTTGACGGCCGTTAGCGCTGTTGCTTGCTCCTTTACCGATACATTGCACTTTTTAGACACAGATTTTTTTCTAGTTGCAGCGATCGACTTTGTCGGTTTTTTTCTTTCTGATATATCGTAGTTTTTGCGCTATATCCCAACAGAAAATCGTGGAAGTCAAACTATTTACTTAGTAAAAGAAAGAAAGAATTAGATTAAAAACTGATATCCAAATCATTAATCGAATCTTATACATAAATAACCTTTTTATCTAAATTTATTTTTAATAAATTTTTCTAAAATTAGGTTTAAGAATATTATCACGTTTTGCTTTAGTCCTTGAGAAACCATATTTTTGAACTTTATAACCCGGTTACTCTCTTTCGTTCAGCACTAATATGGAGTTCTCTTCCCCTAAAATTTTGTACTGGGTTGACCAGAATTTTATTTTTTTTTTTTTGCTTTGGAGTTCTTCACTACACAGCATTATATGATCTCGATTTCTTTCCAGCCGTCTTGGCCACATTCTTCTTTATGAACCTCTAGTTTAAATTTTGCGGTGTAAACACGAACACTCATACTGTACAGTTCGAACTGATCCAAAAACTTGTTTGGACTGTGGTTAATACATTCGTAAAATTATAGTGTGCTGTCATTATTCGACGGCACAGTATATCAGTGTGAACAGTACATTAGTATGTCAACGTCAGTCAATTGATTTAAGGATTGACAGTCGATAGGGAATTGCTAATGTGTTGTATTGAGGGAATTAGTTGACTTGTCGGTTTTAAATGTTTGTTGCTGTTAATACATTTTTGGCAAGTTAAAAATAAAAATAATTTAATGAATTTTAAAAAATAAAATTAAATCAGTTTAAATAAATGAAAGGTTATGCAAATTCCTTAAGGCTGAGTTAAACCAACAAGCTTTTATTGCCATCAAGTTTTTTAAGTTAAACTTATTAAGGGGATTCATATAACCTTATAACTGCCCTCTAAAGCGTATAAACGTATAATTGTATCAAGTATATGTCACTTTTCATACAAGTTTTCGAGCTTTATATGGTTTATAATCCTTACGGTGCTTTTTTAAGCTTATATGAATCCCCCTTTTAATTTAGTTGAAATCTATTTAATTGAGCAGAAGTTAAGTAAACCTAAATTAAGCTAAATTAAGTTGAGTTAACAAAGCCAATTTAAAACAAATTACCTTAAGGAAATTGAATTTTAGCTAAGTTGACTTAAATTCAGTCAAGTAAATTCAAACTGATTTGAAATTTTAGTCAAATTCACTTAGGTTAAGTAGAGTTCCATAATTTTTGTTCACTTAAACACTTCAACAATCGAAACCGGCTAAAGAAACCCTTTTGGCACACTCTAATGTATATTAACTATTCATTTATGGGGTAAACAAATTTTCACACTTTAAAAGTATGTATGTATCAATATTCTAATACAAGCAAAATGTTGTAAAAAATATATTACATATCCAACAACTGTTTCTAACACCCCACTTATTATCTACTGTACTTTTACCATTCTCCCTAGGGCTACTTAAAGTACGTTAAACTTATTTTATGACGTCATTAAAATTATTCACAGTTTCCGTATTTTTACGATGTTTTGAAGTGGTCAATATGGTTACTCGTATTCATTCATTCACTTGAATATTTATTTAGATATAAAAATTAATCGAGCCGTTACAATTCACTACACTCATAGCTCTATGCTGGTTATTGCTGGTTAAATATCGTTTGTTATAACTTGACCACACTTTTGTTTATTTGCCACAGCAAAATTTTTTAGGACTCGATTATTTTATGACATTAAAACAAAGCCGCAAGCAAACAAAACTTTGCACCAAATGTAATGTATTAACAGAAAATTCCTTAGGGTGGTTCGAAATTATTTAATAAAAAAAAAATTTTATCGAATGAGGGAAATCACTTGATATCACATCAGAATATCAACAAAATTCCTCCATACTAAGAACGTGTATGTGCTCATGCTCTAGTCACGGTAATCCATGCTGTTTTCTTCTTTTTTCGTGAGCGATAGTATCTCAATCGGAGAGGAGTCTCATCGGTCATGTCACAGCACCGAGAGACTGCCTGATGATATGTGACGCCGCTCGTATAACAAAGTATGAGCTCTTCACTGTCAAATCGCAGAAAATGTCATCGTTGAACCCCTAGAACATAACTTAAAGGAGATCAAAATGCCTGAGTATATCACTCTCCCGTTTTGCCTATCATAATTTGCAATTTATTGTTGACCTTTACGGACATTTCGGCACGTCTTTCCATAAGCTAAAATTCATAATTTCTTACAAACAAGGTATTTGTGAGCTAGCGCGAAAATCTATGTGGAGTCTTAATTTGTAGGTTCACAAAAAAATATCTGCATACAAATAAGGCCCACCCTAATATATATCCATAGTGTACTATGTGGCGAGCAGCTAGTACAAAAATTAATGTTGCGTGATAATAAACTTCAGAAAACACGTCTGCTAACATTTTTAATCCTTTTTTGACGTCTCCGAATGTCCCACAATTATACGTACTTAGGGATGAGCGGTAGATGTCATAAAATTCAATGACAGCTAAGTACAATAATAAATAATAGCTAGAAGAATATTGTTGTTGCCTGGAGAAGAAAATTTTGTGTAATAAAATTTCTTATTACTCAATGCCAATTGAATGTGAATGAATACACAAGTGGCATATGAAGTGAGGGTGAACAATTTGTCGTGCCGCGATTTTTATAGTCCACTTTAATAGTTTCTCTTTTCCTTGGCTTCATATTTCTTAAAGCTTTTTATTGTAATTAAATAGCGCCTACAATCTTGTGGAGCACTGTAAGTGAGTACACTGAGCCTAAAACTTAACTGCGCCTTCACATCATTACTGCTGGATTATTTAAAGTAAAGAAGCGTACTAAAAATATAAAATTGGAAAAAGCATTATTCCTATTATTTAGCATTTTTATAACTTTGGTAATATTTCCTTTAGTACTTTAATTCGAGTGGGTGTATTTATAGTTGACATTTCAATAATTAAAATTAAATGAGTATTCTGCAGCCATTAAGGCAAGCATTCTTCTCCAATTAGAGTTTACAAAAAATTGCGCAAGAATATAAATCACAAGAACCCTGTACCATTGAGTTGGCAATGAAAAAAAGTGACAGCGCAAGATGTGACAGCAAAAAATGTGCTTATTAATTAAAGTCGCACTACAAGTGGTGGGGGACCAAAAGAAAATCATGCGCTTCAAGTACAACTCTGCAAGAAATTATTCGAATTGTCACAACAAACCCGTGGGATATCTACAAGTGAGATTTGTTGTTATCAACTACCGCTGACATTGCTGCTAACAACGGTAATTAATGATATTATTTTTTTTGGAGACTTCTTGCAATGTAGGTAATATTTCCGTTTGAGTAATTTCTTTTTTTTTTGTATAAAAATGTAACGTTTTAATTAATGCATTTTTTTGTTCCTCATTGAATGCTAAAGCATTTTTAAATTTTTTGGCAGCGCAAAAAACAAACAATACGAATAGCTATATTAAAATTGAATTTGTGAGAGAAGAATATTCGATAATAATAATAGTAAACGTAATTAAAATAATAATAATTCGTAGCGATATACCTACGAGGAAATTAAGCCGATCTTCTCTTACAATTGTGTGGTGTGTTCCAAATGTTTCATAAAAACTAGTGGGACCTACATTTTATTTGCCGACTCCGAGCTGCATCTGAGGTAGATGAATTTTTGCTGACAAGCTTTTTCATATCAGAAATACACTCGAAGGGATGCCGACTATTGCCGATGGACGACCGCGTTTTGAAAAACATTTTCTAAACATTTTGGTGTTACCTGTTCCGGCAACTGGAACCTATCACCATCAGAGTGCTAGGTCGGTACACTACTAACACCACCGTGTCCACAAAACCATAGTTAATTTATCGGAGTAGTACTATTCTATACTTAAATACTGCAGTTTCAAAGGGCGTGAGTATCTAACAACCACTTTTCTTGAAGCAATTCTTTTTCGAAGAGATGGGTGCATCTACTTAGAATTAAGCATAAAATTTATTAAAAAAGTTTGAATAAAAAAATTCGCCCATATGCACGTTGACAATGGTTGTTATTAGCAAAGTTCGCTAAGCAGCCAACAACAATAAATACAATCCATTTTTTGCTTATGGTTGCGCCACCACTACCAAGGTCTCTAACGACCGCCAAAAAAATACAAACTTGTCAGTGCGTTAAAAGTGTGAATACGCAGAATTAGTGCTGTTTGCTCTTTTTGGCATCGCATCTTGTCAATGTGTGTGTACGCACGTGGAAACCCATCAAAAAAATTGTACATTTATATATGGCTTATCTCATTTGATGAAAGGGCTTATAACATGCGACTTGGATGGAAGACATTGAAAGCTATGTACGAATCTTTTGTGGGGCGTGGCTGAAAAAATTAAAAACAATTATTGGTTGATTATCTTTACGGTGCACTTCATTATTGAATTTTCAAATTAGTTTTGCTTCAGTTAAATATGTTATACTCGAATTACTGTTTCAAAGCTATACTCCGCTTTTAAATTAATTGCATTTGTTGTTTAATTTTATTGAATATGTTTGCCTTCACTTTAGAAATGTGAAAATTTTTGATATTTGAGAAGAAACTAAAAAATTTTCAAATATCAGAGATAGAGTCTAAAATAATTACAAAGTAATTTTGTAGGATTTGCAGCGAACTTAAATTACATTGATTAATGATTTGTCAATCTTAATTTAGATATTATATAATATAAGCCCGGCTAAACATTTTTAAAAGCCCAAATAATTAAGCAATAATTTAGTTTGATAAAAATTAAGGTATTTGTGACAAAAATGTACAGTCAGAAAAAGCAACTTCCCAACTTTGGCTTGTTTGCTGGCAGTGAGTAACAGAGCTAAAGTTGGAAACTTAGAACCAAAATAAACATGTTTTTCTAAAAAATGTTTTATTTTCTTATCAAAATAGTTAGTTTTTTGTCAATTCGGATTTATAGTTCTTTTTTTTTTTTTTTTTTTTTTTGAGAGCAAACAATAAAATTAAAGCACACCTTTCAAATAAAATATTCTTCTACTGCTGTAAGAGTAAGGAAGCAACTTTAGTTGAGAGATAAGCCCATGTATAAAGGGTGTACACTCTTTGAGATACAACCGCATGTATTAGAATAAAAACTCATGTACATTTAGGATTACTTAAGGACCTACTTTTTTATTGTTTGAGTATTAAAGTATATTATAAAACTTACACTGCTGCCGTACTCGTTATATCTTACACCACTTTCTGCTGGGTATGTGCACAAATACTTATACATAACTACACTGCTTTACTTTTTTCCTTACCATGTCGTGTTGTGTCAAAAGGAAAATCGTAAATTTAATTTTATTTCCATGTTTTGCCACATTTGACATTTGTAATTCTATGCGGCAAAATTATGGTTGTCATGCAGCCAGTTTGAGAAGGTGATGTTGCTGCAAAGGCTATTGTAAAGCTTTATATGTTTTTGTCACACATTTACCCGCCTATACATTTGCAATATCAACTAAATTAAGGGTTCGTTGCGCGGAAATGAATGACAGGCATAAAAAGTAAAAATGTAGGAGGGCATTAGCAGCTATACACTTGCGTATGAACACATAAATATGTATGTGCATACATATGTAAGTAAATATGTTCGAAGAAATCAGAAAAAAACGGAAATCATTTACAGTACGTTGGACAGACAAAATCACCAAGAAATGTTACATTAAAGTGAGTTTTGTGGTGTCATTTAGAATGCAAAAAATTGTGCGGCACAGAGGCAAGGGTGCATTATTCGGCAGGAAAAAAGTGGTGAAGGTTTTTGTATTTTTTTTTTGTCAGCAGCATATAAAGCATGGTAATGTGTTTGATTAATGGCGACTTAAGTGAAGTTCTTACCATTTCCTACTTTTTGTATACCGTTTATACGCATATTTTGTTGGCTTATCAACCTTGAATGTTCGTAGCTTTCTTTCTAATCTAAATATACTACGATATATACTTAGTATACTTATATACGTATATATACTCGTATACTTAGAATATGGACCATGAACTAATTTTTGCTTTTAATTTCTTTTTACTTTTAGCACCGTAGATGTCTATGGCTATTGGATTTAATGAAATAAAGGTGGATTCCAAAATAAAGGTAAACATAATTTTCAAGATTTTTTAAAGCTTGGTGCTATGCGACTTCAGCTGATGTGCCAACTAAACAATTTTTTATTGCCATGCACTTTGCCAAATATACTTCTTCAACCTACTTACTACTTTCTCTAACAAATAAATTAATAAAGGTTTTTCATTTTCGCATTACCACACTTAAACTTTAACCCAGCTTTGAAACAAAAGCTTTCGAAATCATCTCTTTTGCTTTGAAGTCTATTTCACAACAGTCAAACGTACTCTGGCACAAGGTTCATTAAACTCATTGATTGCACATTATTTGTATACTTTGCCAGGATGAGCATATTTGCTTGTGCTTTACTAACGTTTGTGCTTTTTTCCCTTTGTTTCCGTTTGATAGAACTTTCAACCATGTAATTATGTATGTCAGACCCTACAGGGAAATCAGGAACCAGCTACGGAAACTTCCGGTGCAAAACTAGGCGCATTTAAATTAGTTTAACTAGATTTTCAGCAGTTAAAAAGTGCAAGAGTTACTGTGACACGACACTTCTTCTCCTTAGTGTATATGTATATAAAATAATAATCCGAATTTTGTATGAGAAAAACAGCCAATCTACTGCGCCGCTTTCCCTTCATTAACTTTTAAATTTACACATACCTGCCGCAGAAGGATATAGGCGTATTTTTAAAGTTAACTGTCAAAAAAGAAAAAGGAAAATAAAAAGAAAGAGAAAAAGAAAATGGAAAAAAGATAAAAATAAAAACATAAACAAAATAAAAAGTAAAAGAAAAAAAAGTAAAGGAAAAAGAATAAGAAAGGGAAAGAAAAAGAGAAAAAAAAAGAAAAAAGGGAAAAGGGAAAAGATAAAGAAAATGAAAGAGAAAAAAAGTAGAAGACAAATAAAAAATGGGGTAAAGATAAAGATAAAGAAAAAGAGAAAAAAAAATTTAAAAAAATTAAAATAAAAAGAGGTGGAGTAAAGACAGAGTCAGAGAAAAAGGCCAAGAAATGAATAGGAGAAGAAAAAAATAAGATGAGGGAAAGTAAGGAGAAGGTTAAGGGGAAAGGTAAGGAAAAAATAAAGGGGAATAGATTGATCAAGAAGTAGAGGAAAAAGTAGGAAAAGGGGAATAATTAAAGGAAGAGAAATGGAGTCAAAAAGTACTATGTAAGAGATGAGAAGGGGTGGTAGAATTATTGTTCGTGTAGTACAACGTCTGAAGGGTCTGCTATTTGTCAGAAAAACTTTCGTAACAATTTTTAAACTAATGTATCTAAACTTTTGAATTCGAAAAAAAGCGCAAAATCAAATTAATATTAACAATAAAACAACTAGAAGTGAACTGTCAAATCCCACACAAGTTGCCATTTCCACACCCTGGGGCATGTTGATTTTAAATTTGTATTAGTAAGAGCGCACGAGTTTAGAATTCGAGATTTTCCCTACAGGGTACGTATTACTTTGCTGTTATCACATTGCAACTAAAAATATATCTACACATCTACTTCTGTATTTAAAAGCGTAGGATATGCAAGATGTGTGCTTTAACATTACAAATGCATTTCATGTGTAACTACTTTATTGCCGTAAAAGTTTTTTTTTTTTTCGAAAATTCATACGCCAAAGCCACGGAAAAGGTCCTTTATAGTGCATAAAATATGTGCACTCCTTCTGTTTTTGTAAAATTACAAAAGCACTCGTTTGTAGCATTTTTAAAGCAAAGTCAACGTATTGAAAAATCATTAATTAATGAAGCAGAGTAAAAGCAAACGGAAAATAGTAGTAATATATAATAATGAGCTTTGAAGTGGTTGGTAAAAGAGGGCATAACCTATGTACTGAAGGCAGGATAGCAAAATAAATAAAAAAAAGCACATTCTACGGAGCTTATTTGCACGCTACAACTACAAAGTTTACATCACAAAAAAAAAACTTTCATTCGATACATAAATTAAACGTGCTACATATTAATTAAGTTAAAATAAGTCAAAAGATATTTTTCAAAACTTTTAGTTATACAGAAATATGCCCTACAAAAGTAAAGCCTAACCTGGTAGTGGTAGTTGGCATGAATCATGGCTAGAAATAACTACTTGAATACTCTTACAAAGCAATGCGAAAAATCACAAATAGCAAATATATGTATAACTATGGCATTCATCTTGCAACATACCACAAAGCAAGTGCCAAGGCATTAACTGCTTCTTTCCGCATGCAATGTCAAAGCAAATGAGAAAAAACGAAGCGGTAATTGAGAATAAATTGTAGCAACTTCAGAAGTGATTGCAGAGTGCAAAGTAGTATTCCAGCGTACTATGGGAACTGGAAACTTGAGCCTGTGGTCAGTTGCAAAAATCTTTGAAGTGATAAATATGATCTGATGCAGTAATAACGGCATAAATTTTTGTTGTCTGGCAGTAGCAGTACCTGGGATATTGATCTTAGCTAGGAATTTTTCAAGGTTACCGTATAATTTGTTCTAGATACTCACGAGTGCTGGCTTTAGCTTTCATGAGTGCCGAAATTCGAAAGGGCTTTAAATCCTCCGAATAGTTCCCAGATAGATTCACAGTCCATAATTCGGGTCTGTATTCAAAAAGGTAAGAAGGTAACAGTATCTTTACTTTTGTATCTAAAGAATGATTTAACTCTCAGTCTTGTTGCTAGGGGTACCAATTGGAATACAAAACAAAGACGAACAGAAATCCAAAGAAGAGTTATTTGTGGGAGCAAAATTCAAGCTAACGGAGAATGGGTTCTCTGGAACCATCTATGTTGCAGCTCGGCATATAATCTGTGCTTTTTATGTGTATTTTTAGTTTACGAATTTTAAAATAAATAAATAAATATTTGGCGCGATATATCTCAAGGAGGTCAAAGCCGAGCTTTTCTACCAATTTGAAGTGTGCTGCTTCTAATATTTCCTACAAATTGGCGTGACCTAGAGTTTTTTGTCGACTACGAACGGCATCTGGAAAGCTTATGAATTTCGACTGAGAAGCCTTCCATGGCAGAAATACACTCGCAGAGTTTGCCGAACCACTGCCACTGGAAAAGCTTCTAACCACTTTTTAATGTTACTTGTCCCACTGCTCCAACCTTGGACCTTCGGTATGGTAGGCTAGCACGGCCTCTTCACAAGCAAGCAAAAAAATACTTAATTGCTTCCCTTATTTTTTTATCTGGCAATAGCATACAAAATGATGTGACTTTTAGCCAGAAAAGCATATTGGCTGTCCCATAGTGCAAAGCTTGCTTTGCAACAACATCAAAGAACACTGCTGCCTTCTCAGTAATCAGCAAACAGTTAACTCACAAGGACCATTCCGCTTTTGTTTTGTTTCCTACCTCGTTACCGCTCTCCTAGTCGCTTCTTTGGCTCCCTCTTTTGCATATTTTTACTCTCCTTTTCCTGTGCTTACACTCACCATACATACGTGCGAGCAGTTTGCCACCACAATCTAAAAAAAATATTTATATAATATTAATACCTGCCAGCTCCTCAATTCAATGAACTGCAACATTTGTAAAGTTGGCCTTACAAGTCACAAGCTTATGCTCAGAGAGTACTAATGAGCGTCATACAAATGCATAAAACGCATTGAGCGCATTAAAGCGGTATTTAAATGTCAAAAGTTTTTAACATTTGAACTCGCGAAAATCGCTTGCTGAGCTTTTCCTTTTTCTTTCCCAAAAAAAATCCATAGTTCGCGCTTTAAAGTTTGTCAAACAGAAAATACTCAAACGAAATACCAGCTGTGCAATCCAAATCGGCTTGGGCTCTACTTTACCGTTGGCGGCAATGAATGAATGAATGAAAGCTGCAACTTGATGGCACTTTGAATTTTCCATTGTTCTGTTTGTTTGCTCTGATGGCCCGCTTGTACGTGTATTTTGCTTTTGCTCAGTACGAGTTTTCGCTTTTGTGTTCGTAAGGTCAGAGAACTTATTTGTATGCAGTCGGTATTCGTTTAAACTCGAAAAACTTCGCCATTTTCGCTTTTCACCGAACAACCGCAGGTCTGCAACAAAAAAGGGAGCAGTGTTAAAAAGCTTAGAGTGACTAAGTAAACAGCAGGAACAAATGAAGGGCATAGGCGAGCATTTCAAATATGGTTATAAATTCTGAATGTGGAGTATAATAATATGAAGATTTAAGGTTTATTTTTCGCACGACGACGTTATATAGTGAGTCGTGTATTTGACTTGCTCCCGAATGTGACTGGTTCGATTCCCGAGGCAGGTAAAAACAGCTATGAAAATATTTTAAAAGAAATTTTTTTACTCGAAGACGATTTAACAGTCGGTAGTTGCCAGCTAATTTCTTGATTTTATTTGAAAGCGGTATTGTTGCTGGTACAAGGTTCCACAAAAGTGGTTTGAACAGGCTTTTTCGAGCCTCGGAAATGGTTTGGCAAACTCTCCGATTGTATTTCTGCCATGGAAGGAAATCTAAATTCGCCATATCTTTGCAACTATTTGTACCAGCGTTTAATATTTGGTTGAAGTCGTTCAATATGAAGGAATCGCAGTGGGAAAGGGCAAGAAGATCGAGAAGAGATTGATAGTTAGGTGAAGATACAGTGGCGGAGGTAGAGGCAGAGAGGGCAGGAGAAGAGAGATAGGAAGAAAAAAATATTTTGAAAAGGGTGAGGATTGCAAGGGGTTAGCAAAAATGAGCGGTATTATGAAAAGGAGATTCAGAATAAGCGTGCCCATTAGGTCAGGGCGAAGAACTTTTAATAACAACAACAACAACATGGTTTCGCTAGTAATTTCTAAATATGCTCTTGTTGGTATTTAAGTTGTCTGAACATCATATTACTTTAAAAGCGAAATAGTCTACTAGAAACTCTGAAGCACTGTATTATCGCTCTACTGGTACTAGCTCTTTTCAGCCTGTGCTGAGAGAGATCTGCCTTGATTGAAGTAACTCTTGTTGTGCTGTTGGTGGCACCCTATTACAACTACAGATTCATTAATGGATTCATTACTGAGTTAACAGCCCCTGGTCCGATAAAAAGCCACCCATTCCGATACGTAGACCTAGCTTTGATGGGAATGAGTGAATACAAAGGTTGTTTTACTCAGTAATATCTTAAGGCTTGACCACTTTAGCCTTTGGCTCGTGGATTTTAGTCGTCTCTTACGTCAGGCATTCCTTAATCTTCTACTGCCAGCACTTATGTGTACATTGCTGAGTAATTTTTTTATTGTTTCACCTTTGAGCTTCACCACCAACATACATCACTTGATTTCACTCCGAAGTTGACTAAAAGGTTAGCAGCTTCCTCTAAGTTCTACCACAGTCGATAATTGCCACCCGCAGCCGAAAGCACCGAGTTGCATTCCCCAGGGTTGTATAAAACTATTTGTATTTACTCGTACACCCCAAGCGTCTTCTTGCCGAGGTTGTGCTGCTACGCGCAATGAATTGTAAAGTTTGTTCGGCGGTCACTGTCGTAGTCTAGAACAATTCGTGGTTTTGTAACTTTGAACTTTTATTGTTTTGCAATAGCAACGCAATCACAAGCTGCCATACGCCAATTGCTTTACGCGGTTTTCTATGGCACCCTACCACATTTCGACAGCCACACCCACACTTATCCTTCTTGCTGCAATGCCATTTGTATTGCAACCACGCGCTTGTACAGAGGTTAGGTGTGTTTGTAATGAAGAAGAAGCAAATCCTCCAAAAAACAAAAATAATTTTATTCCTCTGTGTGTAATTGTTTTTGTGCTGCGTTGTCTGCACGTCTGTGCCATGTTTATTTGTGTTTTTGTTTTGTTTATGTGGCATGTGGTACATGCAATTTATTTGTGGATGCATGTATGTATTGTTGCGGCTATTTACCTTCGTAAACGCCGATTTATTTATGCATGTTTTTCTTCTTTCACTGACCACTGTGCAAACGAAAACGAAACCTCTCCATATCCCCATCATTTCATGTGCGCGAGTGGAGTAGTGTTTGCATGTGCCTCATGGTGGCAGTGTTTACATGGCGCAAGGTGGTATCGTCATTGCATGCCCTGGGTTTGGTGTATTTTTTTTTTGTTTTCCTTTTTTGCCAAACAATTGCTGTTCAAGTTTTGATTTCAATTTGATTGAATTTCAATAAAACTTTTCCGCGCAATCATACAATGAAGAGAAGAAGTAACAAAAAAACAGACACAACATTTAATACCACAACATAATTGATAAATTTAAGAGAGGTAAAGGAGAGGATGGCAGCTGGCCACATTTTTACCAACATCGAAGTAAATCAGTCCATTCACGTTAGGAGATGTTACGTAGATAATGTATTTTCCGTCCTTGTGCTCTTACAATCTCTTTTAAGAAATCTACCCTGGTTAGCATCCTTAAAGCGCCATCGCTAGGACAGGAAAGTTAAGAAACTTCCAACAAAAGTATGGAAGACTTTAAATTTATACTAGACAAACAAAATGTAGCGGCCATAGAAGAACTGAAAAAACCAGCAAGGAAAACGAAAGCTGAGTCATAGCTATCATTCTGCTCCTCAATCATCTGAGTCAAGCCTCTGATGTGACAACACTGAATAACTTTTTTCCGAAAGGACAATAAAATGACTTGGGGGAACTAGTTAAATCGATAATAGACAGGCAAAAGCTAAGCTTTCCAATTTACACTTCCTCTGCATACAAAATAAAAAGTCCACGAGTACATCACTCCGGCGATGCTCCAAAGGTTCCCTGGCTGGGATGGGTCTATAGAGCAAATATCATTCTCAACTACATTCTACGTAGATAATAATATATCCACAAGCCTGAAATTTTTTATGAAAACTAGAAAAAAAAATTGGAAATCTCTATTACCTCATTAATTACGGGGTCAAACTTTTCTAAAGTAAAATATTTCTAAAGTCATGCCTTTCTAAAACGGCAAGTCAACTGAAAGTCACCCTCATGAACTTATTTTCCACCATAAAAACATCTTTTCTCTATAAAGAATACTCTAGCAGACTTTCTAGACATAGAAAACATAAAAAATGCCTTTAACTATACCAAAATCAACCCTTCCCTGTTTTCTGTAGATTGACGTACTGAACGAATGAGCCCTTAATTTGTGTATGCTGGGATGGCTCACTTAAGCTCCCGTTAGGGATGGCTCACTTAAGCACCCGTTACTGTTGTAGTAGCAGTACTTCGCCCTGCTTATTGGTATTACATCCACTTCTGGAGACATATTAAACAGAGCGATACTGGATTGACAGCCCTCGTTGGTGTAAACCCATGTGTCATTCCGGTAAGTAGACCCAGCTGTCTTGTCAGTCGCCATCTCTTTCTGAAAATGAGGGGTTTTCAGTACTTTGTTTCCTAAATATCCTGGTAAGACATTGAAGAACTTCAAAAAAAACATTTTCACAATCGAAAACCTTTTATTTACCAACGAAATACCCCACCTCAATTACATAGTGGACTTGCCGCCATTCTACTCTACAATAACTTCTCACAATCTACTGCGACCTGCTACTTCATATTATTTTCCTGTTACTACTTCGATTTCCTCAAAACCTCATTATGGTCGCTACATGCTACTCAAGCAAAAACTTGACAACATTTGTTGTTGGTAGCATTTGTTTTAACCTGCTTCAGTTGCCCACTTAACTATGCATATGCTAGACGCTCTCCTACTTATTCATGTACAACTGTATGTATGTATGTACATAAGAGCTTGCGTTTCTTAACAACTATTTACATAATTAATACAAACGCTTATCGACGTTGAGGACGATGATGACTATGGCACTAAGGTATCTAAGTCAGTGAACAGTTCGAAAAACGAGCTAACGTTTGCTATGCGTCTGCAGCAGTGCCAACTTACGGTAAGACATTATAAGCAAACCAACAACAAGAAAATAGAGTCGGTACGATGGGAACTTTTTAAATCGATGAGCTTTCTAAAAGATGCAATATCGCTGAAGTAATAACAATTGACAATTATAAGGGCAACAATGGCAGCCTCTAGAGTGTAGCAGTTGGGTTTTCGACTACGGAGGTCCCATTACTACGGCAACCTTTTCGAAGTACCGGAATTACTACGGGTTTAATGGACCACTTCTTATTTAATAGAACATTACTGTCGTAGTTCGCCCACAATATATCCGGATAAAAGTAATAGAATTTACTTGTGCGCTTCCCCATTCCGTAGGACGTGCGTATAGGGTATGTGACTGTAGGCAAGGTAATAAACTTACCAAACTTTAACGATACATCTTTTAACCAGTGTTGGTTTCCTTGAGGGGTGACAAAAACAACAGCCCAGGGTTTAGAGGACAGTCCTTAGCTGGATATGGATCCGATACTACCACCTTCTGGTACCAACGAAACTTCTGGTCGTGGAGTTTAGGTTCCTCTTACTGCAGAAATACCCAACCGCGAGTACATTTCAAATCCCTAAACCTTTGCCTTCCTGGAGTATTCGAGATAACAATTTTTCAGAAGATGTATTAACCTATGCCTGAATAAGTTACAAGCCTTTGAGTGGTATAGAAAATGTAATGATAGCGTTGATTTGACACTGGATATGTCATAGGAACAAGTAAAGGTATTCGGCTCCGAAAGTAGTACCCGTAACAAGTTACTAATAGTCTCTATTTTTTCTTCCAGTACTGTACATATACATATGTCACCTTCTGCTGTGCCTAAGCAAACATAGAGCAAATGCAATCTCAAGTGATCTTGGCGACATTCATTCATCGAATGGGTGTTGGTTATGCTGAGACACAGCAGCAAGAAACAACAACGCGCTATTATCAGGATTGGTCATCGTCTGCAACATGGCCGCCTGCTGTGATTATGCGTGCAACTATGATTTGCTGCACATCTAAAGACTTGTTTGTTTGAATGTATTTAGTTACCCTGTAGGAAAAATTTCCATTTCTGAACTGGTGCGCTTCTAGTGGAATTCGTAGCGACATCTAGTTCGTCTTCGATAATTCCCTACTATTAAGATATTCTTCTCTTCAGATCTAGAAAGATAAGACTCCTTATTTTGATAATTCCGAACCAGCACAAAATTTTAGACATTTTAAGCAGTTATTTTTTTATAAAGTAAAAACTCAAAATTGTAAACATATTTTTGTTTTAAAATTTCACTAGCACGAAAAAAGTGTATAGTGATCAAAATTTTGTAATTTTGTGTTTAAATAATTGAACTCGTCTAGAAAGTTGAAAAAATTAAAGAAAAATGTTGGCTAAAATTAAAAATTCATATTTTTGAAAACACAAAAACCGCTCTGCTGAAAATTTCAGAGCATTTTTAAGTATAAATAAATAAAAGAAATAAATTTTTTTTTAAGCAGTATTTACAGGAATATTGCAAAAATCAACTTTACAATTTAGGTAAAAAAAGGGGAAAAAATTAAATTTCAAATTTGCATAACTTTTAAAAAAAAATATTTTTTTTTCTTTGGTAAAACTTTGTTTTATGATAAAATGAAACTTCCCATCAAATTTCTTCCAATTCGTTTGGGGTCGATTCCAACCATCTGACGATTTTACTTCTAGGCACCCTACGTAATAATCATTTTAATGGTTTCTTCTTAAGGATATTTGTTGTAAAATATATAACTCCCAAATTCATCAAAAAAAAAAAGTTTTTACAAATTTTGTTTGGAAAACTATTTTATTTTTTATGAATATGATATTAAATGTTTGCCGTTAAAAAATCTAGTTACTTTCTAACTAGTTCTTTTTGGCACTCTAGTTCCTAATCAGAAATTTGTGTCAGTAGTTACTGAGTTCCCTACAGGGTATGTATGAGGTATTTATGTGGTCGGTGGTTGATAGGCAAACATGCTAACTGCCTAACTATTGCTACTGTACCTGCAATTGTTTAAGGAATGTGTTCTTATGCTTCGCGGGCTAGCTGCTTTTATTATTTTTTGTTCCGACCCACTCGTTTTTTTTTTAATTCATTTACATATTTTCTCTGTGTTGCCCTTTGTAATGCATTATATTTGTGTTGTGTAAGCCTACCGCACGTTTTACAAGTCTTTAGCAAACAATTGCGCTGATCATCAACAACAATCGATCGTGGCTATGATATTGCAGCATTTTTTTTTGTTATTGTGCATAAGCAAACGAACAATAACCATCTTCGCTATGATTTTAGTATTTGAGTTGGTCTTGCATATTGGTATATTATTTCTAGTAATGGCAGTTCATGGTATTTTTAATGCTCGTTGTTTCAGTTAAGTGCTTAAATAACGCTTTGAGTAGCGAGCTCTTGACGAACCTTTTGAAAAATTTGGCTCATTTGACTTTGCAATTCATGGTTTACTTAAGTTGGGTACTTCAAGCAGCTGCATTATTTATATATATGTTTGCTCGCTGTTGTAATGGCCTTAAGATGCCCGATCAAGTTTGGAGTTGAGCGTCGTGATTATGATCAGTTGCTATTAATATAATTCATGTATTTTTCGAAATTGGGCTAAGATAATAAAAACGAGCACTATTTCAAAAATATGGATTTTAATTTGTGGTAGAAATGATAGCAGTAATTGAGAAGTTATTGAAACTCAAATGTCGATTTCCAAAGTTTTCGTTAAAGTCTTTCTTATCTTTAACTTTTTTAATTCCTAAAGGAAAGGTAAAATCTTAGCGAAGAGGTTAAATCCCAACGAACATCTTTTTATATTAGTTGATAACTGCGCACTTAAATAATTTCACCACATTCGTTTCTAAACCACTCATGGAGCATTTAATTTTTCGATTGCTGCATTTTTCATTTCGATTCAATCAAAAGTAAAATTTACTAAAATCTGTTGGAAGCCACCACTCCCATACCAGCTTTGAAAACATTTTACACTTGAGGCACTCATGTTTCGTCCACTAAACCAGGTTTTTCCTCTTATCGTTTGAAGCAACGCCTCGTCAACTATGGATTGCATTACAAATTAAATAAACATGATTACCAGAAATATTTTTTTTTCCTTCTATGTACTATCTCCCCAAAAACCCAAAGACGTACATTCAATGCTGTCTGCATGCACTGGTCAATTGCTGGACGATGCTGACTTTCCGGTAATTTGGCTCGATTGTTATTTTGTTTGCTTGTTGGCTGGTTTGTTGTTGACAATTGCAAACTCCTGACAGTTAACGCCTTTTCCTTGCAACGCTGCCGGGCTTACTTACTTGATAAACACGGGTCAGGTAAAAGGAGAAGAGAAAGAGAAAGAAAGACAAAACGCTTTAATGCGAGGCAGCTATTGTTGGTGCCTGGACTGTAAGAAAGAAAAAAAAAATACAAAAAGCTTAAGCACTAGTACTTCATTATAAATAATAACAAATCGCAAAGAGGTGCATACGCATATATTTACATGTATACAGAAATGTATTTACTTTGCTGCAACCAGGGGCGTTGGAGGCGACAGCAATGAGAGGGCATTAGAACTCTTTTGAACCCTCCACAACATAACGTACTTTTTCACAAATAAATAAGTTTTTAAATACAAATTTCACAAAGCTCTAGCTACACACGAAAGATTACATTACACAAAAATTTTCAGTATTTGTTGTATTTTCACATCCTGATTACGGGAATGTTTAATTTTTTGGGGGTCACGTCGAAATATTTTTCATTGCCTTGAAAGCTTTTGAGCTATGTGCTATATGTTGAATATAAAAATTCATATATAGAAAATTAAAAAAAAAAAAAGGAATTGCCGAGCGATGACGTTTTTATATTAAAAAAATATTGTATATGATGTAATGATATGATGTGATAATATGATGTGATAATATGATGTAATGATATGATGTGATGATGTGATATGACTTAACGTTGTCGAATGAAAGTATTTGGTATTATTATTAAAATTATTGATATTCAATATAAGATAAACGAATTTTTAGTTCTTCAGTGTACTTATTAAGTCAAATGTAAAGCCAGCAATGGTGAAACTGCATTGAGCTCTGCTCAGGTGATCGCTGATACCCTACAACGTAGTACAAAAGTGTGAGGTACCATGGAACACTAAGGTATCGTTACTCAAACCTATAAGTTTAACCACTCTGTTGCATAAGAAAGGTTAAAATAAAGGCTAAATGTAGGTGGTCATCCATGTAGATAAGATATGAAGTATCACAGAGTCGGTCCCTAAAAACATTTTTACGAAGTTGGAGCTTCAAACAAATTATCTTGAATTTTCCTAACAAAATTCTCAGCTAAGGATTGAAACTGCTATTTTGTAACCCGAATTCAAAAACTTTCGTTGCGAAAAGAATTTCTGAACCCTAACACGTGTTTCGTTTTCAATATAATATTAGCTGATCTCTCAAACGTTGTGGAAGAAGGGTGTTGGTTGGCACAATTGAATATTTTCTCAAAAACTATGAAAGATATGAACAAAATTCCAAAAGCCTTGCGTCATTGCGATCTTTAAGTAAACCAACGTTCTTTTTTTCAGTGCAAAGTTGTGTGTTAAAAAAAAGGTGAGCATCATATAGCTTAAATGACGGATTAGAATTCTTCGATTAGCAAAAAAACTGTTTGTTTGGCAAATTGAATACCCTGCACCCAAAAATGTATTCGCTGCTCCCCTGCTTGCAACAAAACGGTTAATACATCGCAACCAGCAATGTTGCAAGATGATGCACATTCCACATTTACTCTTTAGCTGTTTGTTCAGCAGCTGTTAGCTGTTCAACTGCCTTACGCTTACTACTTAAAGTTGCTGACTTAACTACTACTCTATTGTAGATCTTGAAAAATACTAATTTATGTGCATATTGAGTCGCTTTTTACCATGGCACCAAATTAAAAAAAAAAAAGTTTATTTATGTTTACTGAGCATCGAATATCGCATATATTTTTTGAAGTCAGCAACTAGCATTTGCTCGCGTTCTATTGGACTTTTTTTACACAACATTGCACATGAATAAAATATTGTATAAGTAAACAGCAAGCAATGGCTAGACTAACAGTGCTACATTCGTAGTGCCCAAATCCTAATGAAATGCGATTCAACACTTCAACGAGCAATGACAAGTCAAAGTCAAACTTCTATACCGATTTTTGTCATACTCGCAAAGTGATGCTGTGCAAACACTACATATCTAGAAATTTCCACTCTAATTTCAATCGAGCTTCAACAACGGCAACATCATCATCAGCGACAACAAACCAGGCAGTGCGCAGGCTGCTGGAATAACAATCTCCTTGGGATTTGTCTGGAAAAGGCAAGACAAATATTTTTACTGTAGTGTTTTCTTTAAATTCTATGTAGTTGTATGCCCATGACGATTTCACTTTATAATATCAGCAAAGCCATCACCAGCACAATCATCATTTCCTACTCCAATTCCAATTTTGTTTGCTGTTTCGCTATTTTTCTTTGGAAACATGACTCATCCTTATATTGTAAACACATTTCCAAGTGGTCCATGTTTACTTAGTACTATCGTTGTACTTTTTTTTATTCGAAATCTAAATCAAGTGGTCACAGTCTGCAGCATCACCAAGAGTGCCAGACTGCACACTTTGCTATTTACAATGTTCTTAAGTCACACTAACAAAGAGTTGCATGTCACTGAAATGGGCAGATTTACTCGCTAGGATTTCATTTCTTGACAAGTGTGTGTAATGAAAAAATTATTTGGTATCTCATTAAGCTGGTTAAGTTTAGCTGTTATATACTTTTGTTCACGTATTTTGTTGTTTTAATGTAGCTACAATTTTTAATTTTTTTTATATCGTTTTATTGATTTTGTAGTTATTCTTGTGCTTTTTCATGTTCGAATACTTCACTTTACCCGCAAAAGAAACATTAAGCAATTAGAAGTAAATTTAAATAAAAAACTGTTGCGCTGAAAGTATTTACCTTTTGTCAACAGTGCTGACCAATCGCTTTTAGAACTTAAGCTGGCAGCACTAAACAAACATTGTGACAAAGTGGGGGTTTTTCGAAGTACGTACAAACAGTTACAAAAAATAACAATAAACATTCCGGTTTTACCTAAAGTTGGGACATAAGCTTCGTCGATTCGACGAATACGCTATTGAAAATTGTCTGTCTCTTTTTAAGACTGTCTTTCTACAAGACTTAAAAAAATATATCTGAACTGTTCCAAATTATTAAAAAAAGATTTTATTTCGAGGATAAAAAACTGGTACACATATGCGTAGAATAAATCAAACCAAAAATTAAATAACTATATTAGAAATAAGTATTTTAAAGAATGTTCGTCGAATCGACGAGTGAGCGAAGGTTAGCTTTCTAGGGTTAGATCTCAAACTTTTGTTTCATAATTGCAAATCAACCCAGAAGTACTTGGTATGAAAGAAATCATTTAGAGGTTTGGCACACGAATGGTTCAAAACTGCATGATAGGGAAACGAAAGTTGGTATCTATAGACGGTACTTCAGAAAATCAATACTGGTCCACTAACTTTTAGTCGAAAATCCATGCAATAGAAGTTTGCGGTAGTGAGTGCCTTCCAAGTTGTTTATCGTCGAGGCTGATACACATGGTGTCGGACAGTCACGTGGTCCTCCATGCCTTGCAGTCTAACTCAGCTACTTCATGAGGATGAATGCATTATAGTACTTAATTTGTGGTCCTTTAATTTTTTTCATCAGTTCTTCGACTATAATTTAATCGATTTTGGGTATTAGATTAAAAAAAATTAAGTAGATAAAAAAAAAATATTTTTTAATTTTTTTAGTCTTCATGTGATACTCAGAATTTTGACTCCTTCGCGATAATTCGGACAGTCTCCAATCGCGTTATGGTGATGCGCCATTAATCGATCACATTGATTTACATAAGCTTGATGGGATCAGCTATTTCATATGAATACAGCTATGTCACTATTGACTGAGCTTTCAGCCATTATACGAGTGGTGAAACGTTTGCTAGTAATTAATTTGACTACAGGGTACGTACTTAAGTCATGAAGTGCCAACAAATGTTATTAATTAAAATGTCATTCAAATTTAACAAAGTTGAGTCAACAGGAATGTCATTTGTGGGCAAACGAAATTGAAAAACTTTTCAAAACACATGCATACCAACCCCTCTCAGTCTTAGATAATCACACATACCCTTAATTCGAGCGTCTGCTTTGCCCTTAAGTTTCAAATATGTATGTACACACATCCCAAGGTTTTGCAGCTAAACACTTTCATGGACTTGACACAGCTGAGCTGCAGCATACAGGGAGAAGTTCAACTGACATTGGAAGCAACATAAAACAAGTAAGGAAAGGGCTGTCTTCGACTGAGCCGAAGACTTTATACCTTTCATGAATACGCATGACAGTTTTAAGTGTCCGATCCTTACTTACAATTAGTACAAACTCTGCAAAACTGTTAATTTAATGATACATAGCCCAAACCCCATTTATCGGAACAATCGATTGTATGGGAGCTATATGTTATGTTGGTCCGTACTGGGTGATTTTCACTACACACATTACATATATAATAAGTATCAAACTTGCAAAATTTTACGTTCCTAGCTTTCTAATTGCAACATTTATAGCCCAAAATCCATTTATCGAAATTATCGATTGTATGGAAGCTATGCGTTGTATTGTTCCGATCTTGCTGATTCCGACAAATGATTAATCTCATACAAAATGGCGGCTCCATACCAAATTCCATCAAGATATCTCAAATGGAGGGACTAGTTTGCGTACAAACAAACAGACGGACATGGCTAAATCGACTCAGCTCATCGCCCTGATCATTTCGGTATACTTATTGGTGGGTCTATCTCTTATTCTTCTCATACTTACAAACATCGGTCCAAAGTTATAATACCATTTCATGTTCATGAAAGGTATAAAAATCTCTTGCAACTGAAGCAAATCTAGGAATTAGGCATGGTTTTATTTAAAGCAACAACAAGCTTACCGCTCACACACCCAATAAAACCTAAGCCTATTGAGGACGTAAGTTGCTTTTGTTACCAAAAAAATTTCAAATTTTTGGGTCGCATTTGAAAGGCACAACTTTGCACCCTACAAGTTAATTTCTGCTGGCTTACTCAGCATTTACTTTTGTTCACTTCAATGTGCTTTTGTTTCTAAAATTTTAGTTTTTTTTAATTTACTTGACACACTCTGTCTAGTTCTTCACTCTCTCCCTCACACGTCATCCGCTCTCAATTCGCATGTGCAGCATTTCACTTTTGAGGGAGATTTGCGCAATGTATCGTAACAGATTTGAAAGTGTCAACTGGGCAAAATGTGCACAATTGCTGTCACTGCTACTTAGTTGTCATTCCTTTGTTCACCCCTGATGTTGCCTCACAAGCGCGCCCTGCTTCTTAATTCTTTGCTAATTTTTCGCTCCATTCAACGCTTACTATATGCTATTGTTGTTTAGGTGAATGGAGAACAGCTGGCACTGTTAACTGATCCCCGGGTTTTGTCCTTACTACGGCCTTTTAATCCTTTTACATACCAGTTATCGAAATAAATGCCTTATCCAAAGTCACTTTAACTTAAACTGGGGTGACCATGTGCGGAGATGATGACGGCTACGGAATTCAAGCGAGTTGTTCAGTCTAGAACATGGACTATCCAATATAAAGAATGTGACTGTATAGGTACTAAGTACTGTTACTAATGAAGTTTCTTTTCGTGTTACCCTCTCAAATTTTATCTCTTGACTAGGTAACCTGGCGCTCTGCAAAATGGCTGATTTTGTAGATAGTGGCGTCCTGTTCAATCATAACAAGATATCTTTTTAGGGAGAGAGCTGAGAATAACAAACAGGATAAAACTTTTTCTTGAAAATAAAAAGCCATAAAACAACAACGTCGGGGCATGAACTAATTGCCGTCCCTTTGAGCGTCAAGCCTAAAATACATACATATGTAGCTGTCAAAAATCCTCATGCCCATAAAATTTGTATGAATCATCCTCAACAAGCGCGCCGCTATCGCTGAGCAATTGGAATTTTCAATTTTAACGACGTGACGCTAGAAGCACAAGATAAATGTGAGAGAGACCTGGCGCACGCCGCTACGTTGAGGCGCTCTAATTTAGGGACGGCGGTAAGTTCTCGGCCTACCGCAAACAGTTTACAGCCGTAATTTCCCCGACTCCATCGTCGAATAAATAAAGTATCCTACTTTTGTCATACCCAAAACTCTACATGAAAGCGAAACAAGCTTCTTGTACTGACTCTGACAGTCGAATAACTGAGATAAAGAAAGCAGCTTCATCCCACAGTACCGCACCTGCTGAGTAGACTTAATTTCGGAACCGAACGTAAATATTTTGAATTTTTCAAACATTTCCACCAGGGATCTCGATTGCAAAAAATGTAATCCCGCATCTGAAGGTTACCAGTAGCGCAATTACCAGTTCAGCCAAAGTAATTTAAAAATTAACGAATACTATTATTTATGTATAACTGTCATAATACCTACAACTATCATTCATCTGCGGTCTAGCCACCTCTAAACTGGTCCAGCGCTCAAGTGTGCATTTATATACTTATGCCACACTTTTTAAAAGTCCCACCATAATATGAAATTAATACTTGAAACAAGATTTTTATTTTTTTATTTTTAGGTTGTCAATTTATACAAGTACATAAACATAACAGCGTTGTAGTTTGTTCACATTTTTTCGGTAGGGGAGAGAGACGTCTTCTCTGGCCAATTTTGGTACTCAGTAGTGTCAGATACCTTCACTATTTAGCTTAAGTGACAGGTATAGGCAAAAAGAAACTTACTTATTATATCCTAAAAATCTGTTATGGGGGGCCAAACCCCTTTTCACTTCTGGTAAATTTGCATTTGTCATTCAGGATAAAAAAATCTTGTGTTTTACAATAACTTTAAATTTGCTAACTTATTTTTGGAATTGCCTGTTTTTATTATTTTTTTATGTTACGCTCCTGTCAATATTTTTTTATGAAATATTATACTCGCATACCTACTGCATATGTATGTGTGTATGTACAAGTAGGCCTATTTTTTCCAATACAAGCAGACAACTAATGCAACCTTCCCAATAAGCATTTTTGTTGCAAAAACGTTTGAATCTCATTTCATATCAAATCCGTATTCCAATTTTCATCATTGATTTTTAACCTGAGAACAATTTGGGAAACAGTCCAAACTCCAGCAAAAGGCAACATTTTTGATATGAAAATGTTCTTATTTCTCTACTTAAAAAACTATTGGATTCCGACTTTAATTCCATTAATATTATCCAACCTAAACCAAACTTCACATTTTAATTTTTTATTACGCTTTTCACTAATTATTAAAAACAATGCGCATATAATATAATATTATAAAAACTAACTTTTATCATACAAATATTTATCTTTTTATTTCTTTCCACTTTTTAATGTTTTTGCAAAAAAAATTTTCATTTTTCGTTCGCCCACGTGGTTTGATTAATTTTTGATGTCAGCTATGACAGAAAATACGAGTGCTGCCATTTGCAAAAATTGCAGATACACATGCAATATGAGCTCCAATGGTTTTCAAACTGTAATCAAACTTTGGAAAAAAATTTTTCAACCTCAATGAAGAAACATGTTGGAATACACTTTGCAAATTTTGACATTTCTCAAACATGGAAAAAAATTTGGATTTATGCATATTGGGTTGATAGATATCAAGCACCACTATTTTCTAACCACCATATTCATAAAAATTAAAAAGCTTTAATTCAAAAATTTGTATGGAAATGTCATTTTAACTGCCCTATTCTGGGGCAGCTTGTCATCATGACTACTGACAATTGTTGACCAGTTCCACTTGTTCCTATAATTTTCAATAGTCATTGCAGCTGTTACCACCTCGGTTGTAGATAACAAGCAGGCAATTTTATTTCTTATGAATATGAGGGTAAGACTTTCTGCATAGCTGTTACCACCTAGAATTACCACCTTATCCTATTCATATTTATGCATATTTATGTTAAAGACTTGAAACATTTGTTTGAAATGTTGTATATAGGTTATCGGTTACAATCTAAGCTCTCTTACCTAGGTGTTGCCACTTCGGTTGTTTTTACCAAGTTACCAATTGTCTGAATTTTTTTAATCGCATAAAATATGTCAACATAGGTATCGAAATTCAGGGGTTCCCACTAACATCTAATATATATATATTTTTTTATATATGTATGTGAACTATGAATCGTACTATATTTCTCAAAACCTACCGTTCCCTCCCGTACTTCAGTCGTAGTAAGTACATTCTGTGGCACATTGTCATATTGTCAACACACTTACTGTGTTAGCTGTCAAACTGTAAAGTGAACAATTTTCTTAATTTAGTTTCTTCCAATCAACGCAAATACAGCGCCAATGACTAAGAAAACAAGTACACAAGTAAAATTAAAGATGTAGCAAACTCATGCAGGAAATAGACTTTCAGCTCTCACACTACAAACTACCACAATAATCCCGCTGCCTCTACACTCATTTGCACCCTCTTTAGAAGTCACCTTACATCAAATCACCAGTATTTCATCATTATTAGGGTGGGTTGAAAAATAAAATTGTTTTTTTTGCTCAAAATTGGGGTAGAATTTGAAGAAACAAATTTTCCGTTTGAACGGTTGTTGTGGTCCTGTTTAGTCGGCATGTTCACTCCTGGATGCCGAGTAAATATGGTTATACTGAATTAACAATCCTTGGTTGTGTTAAACCCAAGTCACTTCGATACGCAGACCTGGCTATCTTTGAAACATTTTTTCATTTATTTAGAAATCGAGTCGGACAGTTCCAAATGCTGAGTAACAAATTAAAATTTTTTTTTTTTTTTTGACAAATGCAAATCTACGAAGTATGAAAAAAACAATTTTTTTTTAACCCACCCTAATCGTTATGCGTAAAAGTATATATGTATGTATGCTATACTAGTGTAAATGCAGCCGTTTGTGACTGTCAAATTTAATAAAAATCACTGATTTTGATTGATGTGACAAAACTGAGCAGCGGCAGTGGTAGCATCATCTGGTCCAGTTTAGAGCTAAATTCGTGTTGATGTGTTTATATGTATGTGCATATCTATTGACTTAAGCTTAAGTGTCACTTTGTCACATGCGCCCAGCACATTCTACTCCTTGTTTTTATTCACGCTTGGGTCTTTGTTTAAAATATGCGCACATATGGCAACCCCATGGCATCAAGGGGTTAAATGCAGAACTGCCTTTACCAATGTCATAAGCTCGTCACACGCATTCAGTGTGATCGCATAGCTCAACGTAGTTTGCGCGCCATACCATGAAAGCGTGTCTCTCCTTGCCAGAAAGCCAGTGTGCTTTTGAATTGAAACAAATGAAGTGGAAGCAAGAAAAATCATTTGCAGTGCGAGCGTGGTTGTGTATGTCACGGTCTATGCGGATAGTTAATAGGTTTTTGTTGATTTAGGATCAATTGGTTTTCGTGCTCGACAGCCTCTGGGAGTGTTGGCCCTAGCATCACCAAATTAAAACTAATCGTTTGCGGTTACAAATAAAACAAAGAATTGTTTACCTAAGTTTCTAAGCACTTACCCCTGCTCTTGCGTATGGCATATTTATTAATATTTTATTTTTCTTTCTCCTCTTTCTCATTGCAGTTATCCCTTATTTATTATCCGAAGCAGACTTGACAACGTGCTGCGCCTGCGGCTCTAGGCTTGAGTTCAGCTATACACCCAAAACACGCATTTTCAGTCGACTGCGGTCCTTGGTAGGCTGCTGAAGCTTTGCGACACAGTAGAGCTCTTATTTTCACCAGCTGTTGAAATTCACGCACAGCTTTACACAACTTTCTCATCTGAGAAGCGTACGAGTAAAAATAATAAACACAACAAATATACAACAATCATCATGGCTCGCAAAACGACGCATAGACGCCATATAGCGCGACGGCATACGCTAGCGTTGCACAGCTCCCTTTTTGTACTCAGCATCGTACTCCTGCTACACACACACAGCTGCCATGCGGATGGCATACAACATTTGTCGGATAGTGGTGGAGGCATGGGCATGGGTGGCATGGGCCCACACTCGTTGGATGTCAGTCCTGCGCCTGGCTATGGTTTACCCGCAATACCAAAAGATCCGAATTCGCGCTGTGAAGAGATCACGATACCAATGTGTCGCGGCATCGGTTATAACATGACATCTTTCCCCAATGAAATGAATCATGAAACACAAGACGAAGCGGGTCTGGAAGTGCATCAATTTTGGCCGCTTGTAGAGATCAAATGTTCACCCGATTTGAAATTCTTCCTGTGTTCGATGTATACGCCCATTTGTTTGGAAGACTATCACAAACCGCTGCCAGTTTGTCGTTCTGTTTGTGAGCGCGCGCGCGCTGGCTGTGCACCCATTATGCAACAATACAGCTTCCAATGGCCAGAACGTATGGCTTGTGAACACTTACCGCTGCATGGTGATCCTGAGAATTTGTGTATGGAACAGCCATCGTATACGGAGGCGGGCAGTGGTAGCTCAACAGGCAGCGGTTCAGGCGGTGGCAGTAGTGGTGGCGGCGGTGGCGGTGGTAATAAACGTAAGCAGTCTGGTTCGGGTGGTTCGACTTCACAGAAATGCAAAGGCAAAAATTCAAAAAACTGCCAAAATTCCCTAGGAGAAAGAACAAACGCAAAGGACTGCACGTGCACGTGTCAAAAGCCACTCCTACTCCTGGGGAAGGAAGCGCTGATGCAGCCATCACACATGCACTACCCATGGTACATGAATTCAACTGTACAAAGAATCGCCGGCGTTCAAAATTGCGCGATTCCATGCAAGGGCCCATTCTTCACAAACGACGAAAAGGAGTTCGCCGGCATATGGATCGCGCTGTGGTCAGGCCTTTGCTTCTGCAGCACGCTCATGACCCTAACCACGTTCATCATCGACACCGAAAGGTTTAAGTATCCCGAGCGGCCGATTGTCTTTCTTTCTGCTTGCTATTTTATGGTAGCTGTGGGATATTTGTCGAAAAATTTTCTACAAAATGAGGAGATCGCATGTGATGGGCGTTACTTGAAGGAGAGCTCAACAGGACCACACTCTTGTACTATGGTTTTTTTGCTCACGTATTTCTTCGGCATGGCATCATCGATTTGGTGGGTGGTACTAAGCTTCACATGGTTCTTGGCTGCAGGTCTTAAATGGGGCAATGAGGCCATCACCAAACACTCGCAATATTTTCATTTAGCCGCCTGGCTCATACCCACAGTGCAATCAGTGGCCGTATTGCTACTCTCAGCAGTAGATGGTGATCCCATACTTGGCATATGTTATGTTGGCAACTTGAATCCCGATCATTTGAAAACGTTCGTGCTGGCACCGCTTTTTGTATACCTCGTCATTGGCACCACCTTCCTTATGGCCGGTTTCGTTTCACTTTTCCGCATACGTTCAGTAATCAAACAACAAGGTGGCGTCGGCGCCGGCGTTAAGGCGGATAAATTAGAAAAACTAATGATACGTATTGGTATCTTTTCCGTCCTTTACACCGTCCCCGCAACCATCGTAATCGGATGCTACCTGTATGAGGCCGCATTCTTTGAAGACTGGATCAAAGTGCTCGCATGTCCATGTGCCACGGCAAAAGGTTTTGGCAAGAAACCATTATATTCGGTGTTAATGCTCAAATACTTTATGGCATTGGCAGTTGGTATTACATCGGGCGTTTGGATTTGGTCTGGTAAGACGTTGGAAAGTTGGCGTCGCTTTTGGCGTCGACTCTTCGGCGCACCCGATCGCACCGGCGCCAATCAAGCGCTCATTAAACCGCGACCGCCAATACCACATCCGTATGCGGGCTCTGGCATGGGTATGCCTGTTGGTTCGGCAGCTGGTTCGCTACTCGCTACACCATATACACAAGCGGGTGGCGCATCGGTAGCCTCCACCAGTCATCACCATTTACACCATCATGTTCTTAAGCAACCTGCTGCCAGTCATGTATGACATGGAGAGTCAGGTGGAGCTTCGACCATGGGTGGTGGCGGCGGCGGCGGCAGTACAATTGGCGGTGGTAGTATGCTGGGCGGACACGGTACTCTGATGAGCACAGCGGGTATGAGCAATAGTACGGTTGGCGGCGGTGGTGGTGTTGGTGTTGGGGCTCCTCCTGGCAGTATGTTGCACGGTGGCGGTGGCGGTGGCATCGGCGTCGGTACGCCTGGTAATATGAGTATGCCTGGTCATTATGTCAATAACGGTAATAATGGCGGTGGTGGGCAAATGGGTGGCAATGGCGGCGGCGTTGGTGGTGGGGGAAATGGACAAATGGATTCACGCGCAGTATCCGTAGTTGTTACGTTGCCTGGAGGGCCAGGCGCGCAACATCCCGGGCAAGCGCTGAGCGATTATGGTCCTATATAGTTAATGGTACGACCAGATACAACGCATTGGGTGTCCACAAGTAGTTTCTCGCAATTGTAAAGGAGCGCAACCATAGGTTTAAGAGAGCGTGAGTGTAAAACGTAAAGTGAGTAATATTTAAAGTAAGCGCGTGTTGTAAGTGTTGTAGAAGAATAGCTGTCAAATATTAGTTTAGTGCATAAGTATGAAGTGTAAGCGCTTACACGTGACGCTCTCTGGCCAACGCTGCGCGCTCATTTGCAGTGTTGCATTTTGTAAAGTTTATGCATTTTTGAGCTTTAAAGCTGTTTAAAAGTTAAAAGCATGTAATTAAACGTTGTAAAAAAAAAACACAAAAAAAAGTCGCCATTAAACATTTTTCTAAATATATATAAAAATATCTAGAAAAATGTTTATAATTTATAGTTGTATAATAAAATATTTTTTAAATCGTGAAAGTTTAATTTAGTAGGAAGATGAAGTTAAGTAATAAATTCTAAGCAATCTAAACTACATAATTCTAGTCCATTTTCATTGAAAAAAAAAGTTATAAATAAAAAAAAAATATTTTAATGAAAAAATTTAAGTGAACACTTTTCAACAACAAAGCACAATTTCAAAACAATAACAACTAAACGAAATAAGAAAGTAGTCAATAGCTATTAATACAAACAAAAAACGTTTTTGCTAGACTTTTTTTCTTTTTAATATAATATATGGAAAAATATGTAAAGTAAAAAATAACAATAGTGCTTAATGTATTAAAAAGTTATTAAAACGTAAAATGCGATACGATAAAGCGCATACAACGCGCGTTAACAATTTTTCTATAAAATTTACTTTTAAAATTTTTTTTTTAAAGTTATATACATATTCACATTTTTCTTATTTGTTTTCCATACTCTCCACTCAAATAGACTGATTTAAAATAATGATTAAAAAATATATATAAAATTAAATATTTTCCACTGAAAATGCGAACTAAATAATTAATATTGAGCGGTAAGCGACTCACTCAACAAAACAAAAATTTAAAAGGCCTTTAAGTCATTTAAATATTATTTTGTTTTTGTTTTTATTAGGCGAAAACACACTCGAATTAAAGGTCTTTTCAATTTTTATATGTTTTTCGAAAGTGCGAAATAGAATATTTTAAGGTCCGGTTTCAGCTGAGAACATAAGTCTAGAACGATATGCGAGACCGGGTATAAATGTATGAAACAGCGGAAAGTAAAAAAAAAATAAAAGCCTTAAATACACAGGTAAAAAATACATCAAAGAGCTGGTCCATTCCCTCGCCATCAGGGTCGCGCTAAATTGCTACTGCCAAAAAGCCAACGCCATATTGCATTACGAAAACAACAGCAACAATAACAATATAACGAACACGAAGTAAAACTGCTATAAAAGTGCTAAAAGAAATATATATAATAGTTCGATTATTATCGGCTAATCGATTATTATAAATAAAAGGTTGACAGAAAGCAAAAGTAAAAAGTGGAATTCAATGCATTTCGGTATTGTAACAGGGATGTGCGAGTAATCGATTAAACACTTTTTAATTAATAATTTTTCTGATTAATCAAGCACTTGAAGCTGGGGATTATTAGTATTATGATTTCCTGAATAATCAAATTAATTGGAATATAATTACCATATAATCAAAATATAATTACCATATGATCAAAATATGATGAATAATGTGATTGATCAATCGACAGTAATTATCCTCTTTTTAATTAATTATCAAATTTATTTTAAATGTGGACTTCGATGAATGCCACATCCCTGTACTGAAATAATTGCTATACCAAATAAACTAAATATCTAGAAGGTGTGTACACAACACACTGCTTGGATCCAACAGGCGTCTTCGTATTGCATCTCTTCTGCTAGGATTGACAAACGAGTTGCAATCCGCAGGCGGTATGCGTGGGTTTCTAGCATTTCTGGAAATGTGTTGGAAATGTTTTAAATAACCACCGGGTGTCCAGTTTCAATTGTATGCTCTGTTTGTAAAAATATAAATCAAGTTGTGGAAATCCTATGAAAGCATTTATAAAATACATATATTTCCATAATATTGTTTAATATGTAGACGGCTGAATGAGAAGAGACAAACCCTATCTCAGAACGAATTTCAAAAACGCCCTATCTTAAAAAAAATCCAATACAATTTTATCTCAGTTAAGGCTGTTTTGAAACAAATACTGAAATCGGGCTTTCTTCCCAGGCAGACTTCGATGTGTTATACATATGTCAATTAGACTGGGCATTAAAAAAGTAATTTTTTCCAGCGCACCCAAAAAAAATGTTTTTTATTGAAATACGTTAGAGAGCAAAAAATGATATTTAAATTAAATCAAAACAGCGTCCTCACTTTTTCAAAAAGGTATTGGTTAAAATTTATTTTCTAACAACCAGTCTAATATACATATTTTGCGTTTTCTTTGTAAAAATATGCAATGCAAAAATGTTCAAGAAGCAAAATCAAGCATCTAACAACTCTAAAAGAAAAATGCTGTCTAAAGTTAAAATAAAAGTCAAAATCACAATAAAAAAATTATTAATAAACAAATTTAATATGCCAACGAATTAAAACCAGAACGAGCATTAAATATCCAACTGTAAATACTACTTATAAGTTAAACATACATAATTTGTAGCCATAAAATATGTGTACGTATGTTAGCGTTTATGACAGCTATAAAAATTTGTTTCATTAAAGTTTCAATTTGTATACGTAATCATTAGACTGGACGTAAAATTTTTTTTCTACGTATTTTTCTAGCAACTGGGTCTGATGATGGCGGAAAAAATCACCAGCCCACCTAGAACCCTTCCTTTTGTTTAAAAAAATCTAAACGTATAGGCTAGACGAAGCCCTTTGCGTGGATGAAATAAAGCTTTTTGCCTACTTTTCAAAGCTCATCTTTCTAAACAAAAAAATTATGTTAAAAATCACGAAGCAAAATTTCTTAAATTTTCTAGTTGCCATAATTTTTTCATAACTCTTTGAAGATAACACTTCATTTTATATTGAATTTCGTATAAAACTTAATTAAGTTAACGAAACGTTATTTAAATTATATCTAGGCATTCAAAACAAATATTACGTTTATTATTAATTCCTTATTTTATAAGTGAATAAAAGAATTTCCTACTTATTTTCGTAAGCTTACCTGCTAACAAAACAAAAATATTTATAGGTTCTTATTTAATATTTTAGTATATATATGAAATCTGTAAAAAGTTCCATTTAAGTTAAAAATAAGTTTCATGTTTTTCATGTGTGTTATTGAACTAAATTTACCAACTACTTGAGTAAGCAAAAAATATTATTTTGTAGCAATTTGCAATGCATGCAGAAATATGTTAAATTATGTATTATTTAAACTATTGGATGTAGAAATGAAATTAATTTTGCTTAAAAGAAATACTATCACTTCAATTATTTTGTCGCACTTTTGGCAGCGTAAACGGAGCTTTTCTACATTCAAAGCTTCATATAAGCGATTTGTATACATGAAAGCTGTCTTCAGTTTTCCCTCTTTTTAAAGCTTTATGAACATATTTTTCACTTCATCATTTTTGCTATTTTTCTATTTGAAATCTTTCCTTATGTTGAAATTAAGTTTAAGTAAATTTATTATAAATTATACTGTGCACTTTATTTAATACTTTATCTTTAACTATTTTATAATTTTATGATTATTGTTTTTTATTTTAAATAACTATATTAATAAAAACAAACGAAGAATAATTATTTTCAAAATATAATTTATGTGTTTTTTTTTTAACTTGTGTGTATATTTGTTTATAATTTTTTTATTTGGAGATGTGATTCTACTTTACAAAGGCAACAAAGAAGCATCACTTTGACGCCGATTACACGACGAGTATTATCACTCAGAAAATAGTTGATATATTATCAATCATTAGCAACAACGGCACCCGTCCCCTTTCCTTGTCGCTATCCCGCGTCGCTAGAGCAATCAACTCAAGCTCGCCTTGCTTAACACACTTAAACCGTGGAAACCTCCGAAAGCTGAAATCGAAAAAACATTTTTTACAGAGGCATTTCACTCCATCACTGCCGGTTACAATTTCCGGACTAGTCGATAAAATGTTCTTCGTGAGATTTTGAATAAGCTACTGCGAAAAACCAATTATAAAATGTATGGTTAAAAGACTGTTATAAGTATCGGATATCGATAATCAATCGCCCACAACCAGAACTAGCCATAAACTATCCGAAATAGAACTAGTTGACAACTAGGCAAAGCGGAGCTATCTCAGAACTGTCGGAATGGGAACAGGAACGAGATGCCAATTAATACACTGGGCGGCCATTGCTATCGCCTATGAAAAAGCCGCGTAAAATTAGACAGTTGAAAGCTTTGCTTGGGCATTGACCTAGAATTAGCGTGTCATATTTAGCTCTGGGATAGTCCTGGCCTAGCCCAATTTTCTGCCGGAAATGAATAGGGTTGTTATTTCAGTGTAACCCTGTCTAAGTCGTAGTAAGTAGCATCAGTTTCTAGTGTGGACAATATTGATCAATCTTAGTTCTTATCTGAAACTATTATCGATATTTAGAGAATCGGGTATACTTTCGATATTAATGCGTAGCGTATATATAAACCGAGTACCAAGTCGATATTTTGTGTAGCTGACCCATATAAGGGCCCTAAGTATAAGAAATAAATCGATATATTTTCTTGAATCCATGCAAAGAACATCAATAGTTCTAGATGCATTTAAGGACACACCTTGATTGACAAATACCTTTTCTGATATTTTGGGGGCAGTGTGGATGGAAAAATTAGAAGCAGCACACCACACATGAGAAGGTAATCTCTACGGAGGTATACATATATCGCGCCCATTATTTATTTATTTATACATACATCGTATGTATATTTAGCAAATTTTCAGAAATTTATTCAAATTAGTTGCTATAAAGAAGCCGACTTTGTTCCTTAGCAAGGTTTAGAGATGTTTGGCCACATTAATTTCTTTTGTTTGCATAATTGAAAAACTGGGATAGCAGCGGAATGTATCGTATAGGCGATGACGGCTATAAAAAAACATCGATGCATCGATTATTTATACTCATAGAACCGTTACTTCGATACTATTGCATCAATTTTTGCATGCCTGGTTGCAATTAAAATTACAACAACAACGAAGTCGGATGGAAGAAATTATATTCATCTTGAGACGCGTTTACTTTCAGAAGTCTTGGTGGGATTATCCGATGATGTTGTTGAAAACCATTTGTTAAGTCAAGTAGTGCGGATCAAAATCATAGTTTTATATTGTTTTTACTTGTTGCTTGTTAAATTGTTATTATTATTTCACATATTTTTCAATACGTTTTTGAATTCTCTTCGTATTTTACATTTCTTTTACGAACAAATCACTTACAAATGCGTATCATTAGAACTACAGGTAACAATTTATTTGGTAAGCTTTATGGGAATTAAAATAATTATGAAACCCCAAATAAACAAACATACATATTTAATTAGCCAATTTTTGTAACAAGTAAAATGTGTAAAATTTGTATTCAAATCACAAAAAATATTATTGACGGAGTCACGATTGTCGAGTGTCGAACAAGTGAATTATGGGCCCTTTCCAGAAGACATCTTTAAACAGCTAAGTTTTAGTAGTCAAATGAAAAAAGAGATGATATTATAGCAATAGATTACTATACCAGCTGATATCCCACAAAATAACTGTTTAAAAATGTCTCGACACTGAGGGCGACAGTCACTTCTAGTCTAAACTCGACAACTGTGATAAGCGTAAATATTGTGTTAATTCAATTTTCATTAAACATACTAGGCTTTGTATATCTTTGCATATTATCAAGTATAAATAAAAGTTTTAATTAGCGGTTAGTCTTCAGTGTGCTTAAGCTAATTTACAAAACACAAACCCTCCTCATATAATCAAAAACTAAGCGAAACAAAAAAGTGTGAATAAATAAATTAGTAAGGGTTATGTCATGTTTAGTAGTGAAAATAATATAAAATAAGAAATGATTGTTTGTAGTTATTAGAAATATATAATTTGTTAATTGCAAATTATTTATTAGCATACCTTAATCATTTTTAATAATTTTTTTGCATTTGAGAGAGGTAATTGGAGCAGACAGTGCTGGGAGCATTTGTTTACCTATGTGAATTTTCAAGAAGTAGGATTATTTCAAGGATTTACTAATATGTAAATCATTTCACGCCTTGTTATCAAACATGGAACTATCGTGTTTCGAAAACTTCTATCTTAAGAGTTTCTAAATTTCTTATTTATAATTGCAAGCTAAAGCTCTATGATATGGTTTCTCAAGCAAGTAAAACCGAACAAGTTCTTTTAACGAAAAGGTACTGGTACGGTCTTTATTGCATACGTACCTCGGCCAGTTGTTAGCGCCAAGCGCATTGCCGAAGTCCTTGTAAAGTTCACTAATGCTCATATCTCTATTAAGATATGAGTTTTAAGGTCTTATTGCCAAGATGTATCAAGCCGAAGTCACTTTGGTTTCAAATCCAAAAGCTAGCACAGCAAGCCAACCCCCAGTAAATGTGAGACAAGTTACAGGGAGACACGAATTTGATGGTTTCGTATACATTTATTTGACTTCATTTTGAAATAATTATTTTCGAAGTTTTTAAAACTATTCATTAATCCAGCTTTCATAAACAACTAGTTCAAGCTTTCATTGAGCTTAAGAATTGTAAAAGAATGTAGGCATCAACATTCCGGGATAACAAATGCCAGTAAAAGCGCTAGCATCAAACTTTTAAATACCCTCATCATCTGCTTTTAAAACAAATGAACATACATACAAATATTAGAATAGTTATATTAAATAAATATTTGCAAATGTATGATTACATATGATACATACATTTATATATATTACAAGCTTGATATAACGCAACAAATATACGTAATTAAAAAGATGCTGTTTGAATAAAACTTAATAAATATTATTTAAAAATATGTATGTATATAAGTAAGAAAATTGATAAAAACGAAAACAGGAATACATTTTATTGCAACAAAAAACAAAATAAAAAAAGCATTTATAAAATACTAAGAAGAATATACATACGTAACTTGTATATAGGACAGTTTTAAAGTATTATTGATATTTTAGAAAACTTACTTTAAGTAAAACTATTTTGAAATGTATACAAGCCAGTAAAATAACAAAAAACATAATACCTAATAAGAGTATTTAATAAGAAATGTTAAAGAAAAAAGCGAAATTGTAAATTTATAGTTTAATGTGAAACCGATTACTCGCTGATAAGGAAAATACACGTGACAACGTAATGGGATGGGAAAATTATGAGAATACAAATGCTGGCTAGACGTAGTTTTAAGTGAGAAATTGTGAAGTTGAGTGAGCTGTGGTGATATTCTAAAACTTTTTAGCGACGTATAATGGTAAGCGATATCGCAAGAACTTGAAAATACCAATAAGTTTTCAAAAAATAGTAGTGAATATGAGATTAACTGTCATTGATTAAAAACGTTAATCGAAACTTGCACTTTTCAAAGAATGATCATTTAAATCAAGCAAAAGTACTTTTGAAACTCAGCAAATTGGTTTTAAAAATGTGCTTTGAAAGTAAAATGTTCAGAAGAGTGATGTTATTCACTTTCCTGCTTATGTTACACCTCCTCGTGTTAGCCCCCAAGACAGAATTTTATCAGTATACCAACCATAGCTGTTTGGGCACATGTTGTTCGGCCCCTTTTTTTTTAAATGTCCCACATATATTTCTCGCCAGCTTTGCGACTATTATCGGATAGTAATGTCATCTCAGAGATGTAGTTGGATCGACAAATCATGAAAAACAGCAAAAATACAATATGTGTCGCTTAGCTATGATATCGAGGTCACAAACTTGTTGAAGAATATCACCACAGACGTCTCTCGCAAGTGAAGTGTTAACAAAAATAAATACTTTTGCGGAAACAAAAACTTAAATTAAGTGAAACAAAAACTACACCAAAAATTTTATTATCTGGTTTCGCAGATTTTAAGCATTTATATTCAATTCAAACATGTATACGATTTAGCATTGTTTATTTGCGGTTTAAAAATTAAGAAAACAAATTGAATAGTAAAACGAATTAAATATTATCAAAAACGAAAGAGATTATTTAGAGAAAGAAGTTAAGTGAATGTTAAATGTTCCGGCAGGCATTTTAATTTGTTCGAAAAAAGTCGACGGAAAACCTTTACGTTTGAGAGAAATACGAAAAAAAAAAAACAGTGGACAAAGTTATAAAATCAGTAGGTATGGCCAAGAGGTAAGGTTATTAAATAAGTAAATAACTATAAAGTAGTTGTGAAATGTATTTTGTGAATTTTAATTATTTAAACTAAAAACTATACAAAATAAATTAAAAAATAATTTAAACAAGGATTAGGCAAGTTTCATTTATTTAAAAATATGATTTTCAAATATATTTAAGCAACAAAAAACAATGGCAATAGAAACATATACGTACGATAGTGAAAACGCAACAACAGAAGAGATAATTAACCACTTTATTTTTAATTACACTGTGCGACAGCGTTTTCGAGGGCGGAATCCATACCCATTGCTAAATCCTTCAAATGTTTTTGGGATCCTAGATCTATGTTTTTCTATGGCCACTTGAAGTTTAAAAATTTGTTTGCCCAACTCTTTGAAGAATAAGTGGAAAAAGGGTTACAGTTCATATCGGAAAGAAATAGGCTGTTGGGGCATATTTACATATATGTATATTACGATATGACGACACATAATTTTATGCCACAATTTTACCCCTTTATCTCTTCCGCGTAAGGGTCAGTTTTTCTCCGTACTTGAGAGTTACAATAAAATGGCATCTTGGTGTTGGCTATAGAGTAACAATTTGAAATATTCGGCAGAAGTTTACGCTTCGGGTGCTCTCAAAGGACGTGAAAGATTACAGAAAATTGCAATAAGATTTAGATAAAGCGGCATTTTAGTGATCGCTACATAGCTACGGGCTCTCTCAGATCAGCAGAGAAAGCCTCAGTTTTTTGGTTAGCATCGAATGCTACAAAACCAGATGTAAGTTTTAGACGTATTGGTCGGTAGGTAAGTGGAAGAACTTTTTTTTACGGTATGTGATATGTCACAAGCTCTTCGCAGACAGATTCTGCACGAGAGTAAGCCTAGCGAAACTTTATTCCGAGTATTTTTCTTTACTGTCATTTTACTCAGACTATAGATAACGATCTCTAACGATCGCTTCGGTTTGAATTTTAACATTTTTCCAATTATTTTCGAAGCGCTCAAAAAAAAACAATTTTTATATTTTGTATGCTATTATATGGGTTTTTCGCCTTCATTTATAATTAAACCGCTGCCAGACAAATAGCCTGATATTGTCGCACAGTGTCTCAGAACCAAACATAAGCCGTTGTAGTGGAAAAAGAAACAACAAGAAAGTTAAAAACAACAGTTAATAGTAAACAATAAAGGTAAAACCAGAGCAAAAAAAGTTTGTAAATTACAAAAACGAAAACTAATAAAATTATAATAATATTAAAAGCCTCCGCCATGCTTGAAGTCATAAAATGCAGCAACAAGGGAGTGCCGAAATGTAGGCAACAAATGAATTGATATTTTCGTCGCTGTCAAGTTGCTTGTTTTATCACTTCAATTGAGAAGTGCACGAAATAGTACACAACCAAGCACACACTAACAGAAATAAATTAATAAAATGTCGATAAACAATATTCTATACGTATTGAGAGCCTCAATTTGAGACAATGGAAAAGCTATTATAAAACCAAAAACAAAAACACAACTCAAATAACAAAGAATTAAGGATTAATTACAACTTTATTGAAAAAAAGGATAAAAATTTTAAAAATGAATAAAAAAAAGTATTCAACATTGTGGTTTAGTCTAATATTTTTTTAGGAAGTTTCAACCATTTCTGCCAACAAAACCAAAAAGTTCGTAAAGATGCCCAACTGATGCTTTTATCCCTATGTATCTTGGGTTTCATAAAACGAAATCACGACCACGTCAAACTTTGAAAACCCGCTATAATATATTTCTAATAACTTTTTCTGCTTATTCCCACCAGAACCCACGCGGCAATCCCTTGCACATTTCTGGTAGTAGTTGCAATATCTAATGCCCGGTGAGAAAAAGTAACGCATTAATTTAGGTAGGGGCATTGGAACACGTTTTTGTTTTCTCCTGCAAAAACTCGTACGACGGATCCCTGAAGAGAGTGATCAAACGTTGGATATTACAATACTATTCCGATTTTGTTGTTGTTGTTGTGGTAACGACACTATTCCGATTTTAATTTGTGTAGCCTATTTATAGGTGTTGAAAGTAAACTTGTCCGACCGTAAGGGAACAAAGAGAATCTGTCCGACACTACCCGTTCAGTCAAATTAAAACAAAAATCTAAGCCGGAACAGAAACGTGGCCATCGTTTTTTTTTATGAGTATAAGAGTTGATTGATTATAACTATAGAAACTAATTTCCTTGACCTTTGTAAAGTTCAAAAGGCGATCTGCTCTCTTAAGCAGCTACTTCTGCTTAATAGTATTTGCAAAGATCAGTGAACCTAAATGTTTGAAAAATAACAATAATTTGGAGTGACACATCTCTGAGAAGATTAAGGCCCCCCTCTCTTCGAAGTTGCAGGGTGTTAAACTTTTTATGATGACTGGGAACATCTTCTTCTAAGGGTGGTAAAATTTTCTCCAAGAAAAACACCATTAGGGTTGCTGCCCACTGCCGAGTACCGACCAGATTTTGAAAACATTTTGCTGTTATCTGTCCCCGCACTTAAATTTGTTTGATAACTCTTAAGCAGCTCCCATGGTGCTTGACTCCAGACTTCAGCTGTATCCACTCATTCCTATAAGGGGTTTTAATAGACCGCACTCTCTCAACTAAATTCAAGCCTTTAGAGTATACTGGAGTCTTCAGAGTCTGTGCAAAACTTGGTGATAGTTTCTCTAATTCTCATTGATAGCCAAGGAGCTTAATATGTTTTTATTCACACGAAAACATTTTACAAGCAGGTTTTTTGGAGTGCGAAAAAAACTTTATCTCTCAGTCTAATGTACATACACACGCACGCGTGTACATATGTTCTTTCTATGAGCTTCCTATAATACATTTTTCAATATTAGTAAATTCCATAACTAATGCTTGTCATTACAACCGCAATAACTCAAACAGACTCAGGGCAAACAATTGCCAGTGCAATAGAATTAAAAGC
Source organism: Merzomyia westermanni (assembly GCA_949987695.1). Lineage (NCBI taxonomy): Eukaryota > Metazoa > Arthropoda > Insecta > Diptera > Tephritidae > Merzomyia > Merzomyia westermanni. The sequence continues at coordinate 143,166,153 of OX465291.1, read as the reverse complement.
ACCAAAACCAAATGTTGCTGTTGGGAGAAGGACCGCAAACACCAATCACCGACGTATGCACAAGGTGGCGCAAAAGTTGTTAAAAATTGCAGTCGTTGCTCTATACCGTTCTTATTTGGCTTAGAGGTAAAAGCGTGAAACAACCAAATACAATTTTTATATATTTTATCGAATTAAATTAAGTCTTAATCTTAACTTATGTGGACTTAAGACTTTTTGCCCTATCATGAATTTTGTACCCTCCTTCCTTCACCGTCTAAACAATTTGGTCGGCTTGTGTAAGGAAAATTGTTATTGTTTTGCCTTACCATTTTTTGGGAATTGGGTGCACATGAAATTTTTGTTACTTCCATTTATAAATTTCAGTATCTCTATATATATAAAAGAATGTGACGTTAGTTCCAACGCTCATAACTCAAGAACGCCTGCAACGATTTGGATGATTGACACTAATATAGATTGTTCTCTGACCAGAATAGGAGAATACCTAATAAAATTTCTGAAAAAATTTCTGAAAAAAAATGTATGGTGCGAATTTTTATAATTTTTTTGTTGTTAGAAAAGCTCAATAATGGATCGATCGATGGTGAAGTGGAATTGTGTGTGTGTGAAATAGGTACATCTATAGGGATAGGGATAGGAATGGGGATAGGGATAGGGATAGTGAGATAATAATAGGGATAGGAAAAGCCAATATTTCTAGATCCATTCAGGTAAATATCTGGGCAAGACAAAGTCTGCCAGTCCCTCTAGTATTATATAGATTTAATTTATGTAAGTAGTGCTCCAAAAAATGTAGCCTTTTGGAACACCCTGTATTAACTAGACAGCATAAATTTCAGTAGACAGCGAACCAACTTTTCAAGTGTTGAACTGCTACAGAGTGAAGTGTTGTTACGCGACGGCTGCAGTTGACTGGAGTAAAGTGGCTGTATGGATGCTTGTGTAGCACAACAACAATAGTAGCTACATCAATCGCAGAAACCATTTCGCTAACGTTTTGTAAATCAAGCTTAAGGTAAGCTCATCTTAGTAAACAATGTTATACGAATGAATTTTGATGCTTCATCCCAAGTCTTATTATGGCCACCCGCCGGTGAAGCAGAGAAAGATTGAGACATCCAAGAGTTAGAAGGAAAATGTGGGGAACAAGTTGATATCCCTTGGTGTTTCCACGACAGCTGTCATAGCAAGAAACGACTAGTGAGCTTTTTTGGACGGTCAAAACTATTTGATTAGTTTAAGGAAGTGATTTTGAATAAAGAGTGCATTTTTAATTTTTTATGTAATCATTTTTGATAAGAAATTAATAACTATAGAACAGTTTCCTTTGGCGCTAGTCGGGACGATCACTCAGGGCGCGTTTTGACTTCCATTCATTATTTCCTTTGTGATATTTTGGAAATACCACTGCATTATTTTCCGAGGACTCCTCTCAATTAATATTTTACTTCATCAATTGCCCTTTTCATGCGGATCTTTCTGTAGCACACTGCGATCTATAGGTTAATTTGCCCCTGGTATAGAGTTTACAATAGCACCAACAATAACAATCTCAAAACTGAGCCTCATTGAAAATCAAACCAACAACAATAATAACGTCGATAAAATCAGAAGCGTCAACAACGCGACATTTTTATATTGGCCACCTAATATCACCAAGGTGTGCTCGTAAGCCACTGTCACAGCTTCGCAACACAATCCCTTTGCTGGCAACAGCAGAACAAGTGAACCGCCTATCAGCTTTTGATGCTCAAGCAAGAACATGCAACACATGAGGACTAACAACAACATGAAGAGCAATGACAACACCCGAAACGAAAAGACAAACGTCCAAGCTATAACCAATTTCATTTGAACATGAGAAACAAACGAGAATCGTGGCAATCAGTCGCGCAAGTACATGATGAGCTCACTGCATCTTCATGTTAAATAAAGGCCAACATGCAACGAACTATAAAAACAACAAAACAAGTTGAGGCAACACAACAAGGATTACAAAGAGCCAAATGCTGAAGTACAAGCACAGTCGCATCCACGCAACTTTGCAAGTCCTCTGACTCAGTGAACTACCCAGCTACGGTTTGTACTAGTAGCTGCATGTATTTAGCTTAACCGCTTTATCATACATCTGCTCCTAGCAGCCTACTTATCTTGGCAACGCAGTACATCTTCGATGTAGTGTTTACGTAGTTGCAGTTGGGCATGGCAACGTAAAGGCAGTAAAATCAATTAGAATTATTGGCCGTTTTCACCTCGTGGCAATGTGTAGTGCGACATGCAACCACGCGAAAATAGCCAAGGTGGTTCGAGCATCAAGAAAATAAATTACGTTGCTGATTGAAATTGGTAGAGGGGGTCAATGTCGTAGGTACATGAATTGATGAAGTGCTTTCCGAAATGTTTTTTATCTTTATATGCAAACGCTCTCTGTCTTCCCGACTGTAGGCATATAGAAAATGGATTCGGACCCTCCGCCACTTGGAGCTACCAGTCGCCTTAGAATCTACCTCACTAACAGAATTCACTTTCAATAACAGATTGACACAATTTTGTTAGTTGAAGCGACCTCTGCTGCAAGAACTAATAAAGTTTACAGGCTAGTCGCCTGCCTAATATTGTCCTAAGGTTCAAGAGAATCACATCGCCTAGTGAAAAGAGCAAGTTGAATTTTCATTTAATGCCCGGAATGGTGCCTTTTATGATTTTAAAAACCTAAAACTAAAACTGGAACATTATTTTGCATCTGTCATTCATTTCTACATTCATTCATTTGTACTACAAAACTTTTTACACTTATACTTTTTATCAAGACCGAACTGTCTTCTTTTTTTTTAAACTGTGTAATGCTCGCTTTAGTGTCATTAACGATCAGTTCTAATATAAAACAGGATAAAACATTACTATTTCTACTTAAAAACTTTTAAAATACTATTTTTCCATGAAAAATTGTACCACAGCGTCATCTATCGTAAGTTTTATGTAAAAATAAACATCAAAAATGAATTCCTTGCCCCAAAAAACATTAATTTAGCCACTATTTTGTAACCAATTGCTTCATTTTATCAAGTTTTCCTCACTTAACCCCTATACATAGGGTTAAAAACTTTAAACTCAAATAAAAAAAAACCAGACCTATAGGCCAAAAACCTGGTATGAGGTTTTGATACGAGAGGGATAGAGCTTCCAATTTTGTGGGTTTCATCAATTACTAAGAGATGAACCCTCATTTTGTTGTACAGTGTAATCCTTGTTGAAAAGAAAATTGTCTCCAAAAAACTTAGAATTGTTCATTAAATAACAATGCCTGTAACCTCTTTTTCGTTTCCTGCTCTCAATTTCAGCGAAAAATCCAGATCGATTATCTCATCATCTACAGAAAAGTCAGACTGTTCTATATTAAAAGAATTTCTAGTATCCATGTTTCTCTATATGCTTACATATAATAATAGGTAGACTAGGTTTTTTTCAATCTTTGCTTGTAAGACTTCCAACTTACATATGCAAGCGCCTACGAACTTAGGTTGCAAAAACATCTGATTGGCTCGATCGTCACTTTTATACTAAAAAATTCGAGACTTTGACAGCTATGAAAATTTTTCATAAGAAATAATATTCATAGCTTCCTATCTTCAAATTATAGAATCACTTATCGTTTTCACTCTGTCAGCAGTTTAAGAAATCTCTGGAAATTACAGCTTGTCATGCATTTTTCTGAAGCTAGCAGGTTTTCTTTTTAGAAAAGTTGAACAATAAACACCCTTTTAAATCAAAAAAATACCGGGGTACCAAAATTCCGAGATTCGTAGCTCTAGCTGACACTGAGCTCATATAAGTTCAAATACTAGATTAATCTAAAAAAAAAATTCCATAGGACTGGCGGCAAGCAAACCTTTTTATGAGTACACTAGCGTGGGTGCACAAGCGATGGACAATGATCTTAATGTCAACCATGAAACCAATGCATGCTCACGATCACAAAGGAGCCAACATGATCATGCTGAACAGAGAGTCGTGTACAAGTTATCAGCATGACGACATCGCCACTTTATCGGCAACTTGTTTAGGTGTATTTTGCAACTACGAAAGAGAAACTGATTGAATTGTTAAGATAAAACTAACTAAAATCACGCAATGTACGCTATGTTTTTAACGAAAAATAAAATCATTTAACAAGTTTTATTTTATACAACTAAAAATAAATTGATAATAAATACTTATTTGAGGGATTCACTACTTAAAATGGGTTTACATACAGTAGGGTGGGTAAAATTTCGACGGCTAAGTGGAAGATCACCCGGTTTGAAAATACTTTTGAAGAACGCCTTATAAAGGGTGTTTTTTTAGGGGTATAGAACTTCGAATTGAAATAAAACACAAGAAAATCGTTTTAAGGTCCATCAATTTGGCTTTATTGGAAGGATAATTTTATGCCATTAATGTTTAAATATGATTTCGGGCATGTGGTCGCCGCGGCTGGCTCGAATAAAGCCAATTCTACAGGTCCAATTTTCAACCACTTTTTCGAGCATATGGGGCCGTATATCGGCAATAACGCCACGAATGTTGGCTTCCAATTCCCCTAACGTTTCTGGTTTGTTGGTGTAGACGAGCGACTTCACATATCCCCAAAGAAAATAATCCAATGGTGTCAAATCACACGACCTTGGTGGCCAATTGACAGGTCCATTCCGCGAAATTATGCGCTCATCGAATGTTTCCTTCAATAAATCGATTGTGACGTGCGCTGTGTGGCATGTAGCGCCGTCTTGTTGGAACCACAACTCATCCACATTCATGCCATCCAATTCGGGAACAAAATAGTCGGTTATCATGGCTCTATACCGGTCTCCATTAACGGTAGCTGCCTCTCCAGCATTATTGCGGAAGAAGTATGGCCCAATGACTCCACCAGCCCATAGAGCACACCAAACAGTCAGTTTTTGTGGATGTAATGGCGTTTCAAGGGTCTCATGTGGATTCTCTTCACTCCAAATGCGGCAATTTTGCTTGTTGACGTAGCCATTCAACCAAAAATGAGCCTCATCACTGAACAAAATTTTGCGATGAAAATCAGCATCGAAATCAACCTCATTTTCGGCCCATACACCAAAATCACGACGCATTGCATGGTCTCGCGGCTTTAATTCTTGCACAAGCTGGATCTTGTAAGGTCGCAAGCCAAGATCTTTGCGCAAAATCTTCCATAAAGTTGATGGACAAAGCTCCAATTGCTGTGCACGGTGGCGAATCGATTCATTCGGGTCCTCTTCAACACTTTGCTCTACAGCGGTAATTGTTTCTTCGGTGCGCACTGTTCGACGTCTTTGCGGATGCGTATTATCACATAGAGTAAACGTAGTGCGAAAACGATCCATGGTTAACCGAATTAATTGCTCTGATGGACGATTATGTCGACCATAAAATGGACGGAGCTCACGGTAAACTTCGCGAACTGAACCATTATTTTCGAAATAAATTTGCACGATTTGCAAGCGTTGTTCTTTTGTCAACCTGTTCATGATGAAATGGCAAACCAAACTGAACATAAATGACATTAGAGTTGCCAGATTTGACCACAAAATGCCAGTTTTATCTCTATTCGAAAAACAAACCTGTAAAAAAAACACCCTGTATCAGAATTTTTTCTTAATCATACTATTTCAGAATTTGGTTGAAGAAATTCGTATCTACGAAGAATGTTCTATCTCATATTTCGTTCAAAAACGCCATATCCCAGCTAAAAATATATTACATTTTCGTTGAGATGGGTACATTTTTGAAAATAATTCTGAGATAGGGCCTTGTTAAACCAAATCCTGAAATAGAGCTTTATTGAAAAAAAAAAACTGAGAAAGGGCGTTTTCCAAACAAATTCTGAGATAAGTCGTTTTTGAAAAATATTTTGTAACAGGATGATAGTACACTCAGCTGCTGATTTATACTTCATAACATTTGAGGTGGCCTACTAGTCTTTTACATAAATAATTTATCAAATTGGGTAGCTTCCAAAGGAAAAAAATGTAAAAGTGTTCTACAAGGTGGCGCAAAAGTAATCCTCCTATCAAAAAATGCTATAAATTTTGCGATTGGCCCCTAAAGTCAGTTCTGTTTTGACATTTGTGTAGTAAACACATGCGAAATACACGTTAATAAACAATGTTACGCTACACTGCTCCAGAACGCGGAACATTGCTGACTATTTATTTGACCAATAATCGGTCGGTGAAAAACGGTTACTGCGCAAAAGTAATCCTCCTATCAGAAAATGCTATAAATTTTGCGACTGGCCCCTAAAGTTAGTTCTGTTTTGACATTTGTGTAGTAAACACATGCGAAATACACGTTAATAAACAATTTTACGCTACACTGCTCCAGAACGCGGAATATTGCTGACTATTTATTTGACCAATAATCGGTCGGGGCCAAACGGTTACTGTGAATGGTGAGCGCTACAGAGCAATGATCAACGAGTTCTTTTTGCCGCAACTTGATGAATTGGGATTGGAAAACATGTGGTTCCAACAATACGGTGCAACAGCACACACTGCACGTGCCACAACCGATATGCTGAACATCGGAAGCTTACTTTTGCGCCACCTTGTATGTATATTCTGTAGCGTCTCCCCACGGAAGCTAACAAAAAAGTCAGAAGTTAAAAAAATAGTTTTCGTATTATTAAAATAAATAAATAATTGACGCGATATATACCTCCTGAGGAAATTAAGGCCGAGCTTCTCCATCAATTTGAGGTGTGCTGCTTCTAATTTTTCTTACAAACTGGCGGGACCTACAGTTGTTTGCCGTTTCCGAACGGCATCTGCAAATGAATTTTTGCTGAGAAGCCTTCCATGGCATTAATACACTCGGAGTGTTCGGTAAACCGCTGTCGAGAGGTGACCTCGTTTTAGAAAAACTTTTTCAAAACACTTTTAATGTTACCTGTACCAGGGCTCGAACCATGCACATTCGGTGTGGTAATCCAGCAATTAAGTAAAAATTCAAAATTCAAATTTAAATGCACATTTCATTTGTATTAGAATGAAAGTGGATAAAAAAAAACTTTTTAAAAGTTTTTGAATGTTTTTTTTTTTTTAAACTACCCTAGTTTACATTTAGTAAATAAATTATACTTAATGTTTTTTGAAGTTTAGTGCATTTCATATCTAAAGCATACCCAAATTTACATGTTTTAATCAATTCCATATTTTTTTATATAGTTTTTACTTAAGTATTGTGTAAATCTGTACTGTGAGCTTAGGGAAGATCTTAAAACAGTTTAGCTTAGAAAATTTTTCAAATACTAGCATGATGAATTATATATTAGAAGTTTTAAAAATCGAGTTGAATTTTCAGAATTTTTTGCTTCAGTCACTTTCCCTGGCGTATAAAAATAAGTTGCTTTCATAATTTATATAAAGAAAAGCGCTTTAACAACAATTCAAAAAAATCAGGACTATTTTTAAAAGTTTTAAGATGAATACTTTGTTGCACTAAAATTTGATGAGCGACCAAACTGTATTTTCGGTTTACTATTTTAAAATATATATGTCGTTTTATAACTGTAGCACACTCGGAATTGGCATGTTTTAACCATTCAAATATACGTATTTAATACCATTTGAATTTTTATATTTTGCTCATATTTTTCTCACTTAAGAGTCATTAAATTCGTATTCTAAATTCTGCTAACATCTTTATGAAGTAACTTTTTGCGAGTGCTATAGTTATGAAACGCACTATAACTTTATGTTACTCCTATTTAAAACAACGCAATAATCACCTATACATCAAACATGTAGCATTGAATTTTCATTTCCTTTCAATCAGATCACAATCATTTATAAATAAACCAAAAAATTAATTTAACTTAAACTTAAAACTACCCTTTTAAATCAACCAAATTGTCTATTAGACACCTCACTACTACCTCGGTCACAGTTACAATCTGAACTTTCGATTCGTGCGTCTTTGGTTGTCAATATACGTACACCTTCAGCGAATTTCGGGAAACCATTCATTGTCTCCTTTAACGTCGTCATCATAACTGGCAAATACATGAAAAAATCCTTCACATGGGCAAATATCGTATTGTAGTCTATTGGCATGTTACTGTTACCATAATTGTTGCGCAAATAATGTCCCGCCCCAAGATTACCACCGCCCCCACCAGCAGTACCAGTGTCGTTGTAATCAATATCATTGGAATGCATAGGCGCTGCATGCAGCAATCGGAAGTGCGCTAGTAAAATTTTAAAATTAGAATTATTTAAGTACTTTTAATTTCTGCTGATTAACCGTAACTGAAGTACTCACTAAGCGAAAGTAGCACTATACTCGTAGTTGTAAATATTTGACACTTCATGTTAATTATGTTAAGGTCACTGAAATCCACTGCTGCACTTGATTTGTGTACGATATTCTTATTGCAGTTAATACAACTGTTGTTTTCACAGAAATGAACCTCGCTTTGCTGCATTTGGCTTCTTATAAAGTTTTCCGCGTTTTTTGCTAAATTTGCATTTTTACTACCAAGTATTGCTGTAATAGTACCTTTCTACTGAATAGGGTGCCTAAATATGAAACATTGAAAATTAAGAAAATTTAAAACCGATACGTTAGACAAAATCACTTTATCGTCACAGGAAATGCAAGCGAATTAACCCTTTCGGACCTGTTGGGGCACGTGCGTCCCAGCAAAAGGGTTTCTTATAACTAAACTGATTTTTCCATTAAAACTCTTTAAAAACTATCCCATCTTATATATTGAGACTTAGGCAACGGTTCTGTGTTTTTTGTGCTAGAAAGGTTAACATAAGGGTCCCAGTTGGCTTCTTGGAAGTTTTCTGGTACACGGACACACGGTTGGAGCGACGTCATTAACCACGCTGTATTAGGAATTTCTTCTTATTGTTGACTATACCAGTACGCACTATGGGGCATTATGAGAAAAATCGGGTATTGGTCAAAATTTCAAACTGATGAGAGAATAATTGTTTTCTCAAAAAAATATTGATATTTGTAGGGTTAAAATAAAAAGCGCCAGAACTTTGATGGTGTTTAAAGTGAACATTTCTTTTTTGTCCCATACTCTTTTATACGTATTCGATTTCATCATCTCAAGATCTATACTGTTGCTGAACTACCGAATCACTTTTAACTCGATTTAACGGAGCGCGGCCGAAGACGCCGTTAAATTATATAATACATACATTAGCTTATTATTTTTTGTTAAGATTGCATAACCTAGCATTTTTGAAATATTTTGTGCCTCTGATATTTTTATTTTCACTATTTTTGTACATACGTACAGGCATACATACATACATCTAAAAAAAAAGTAACTGGTGACTTGCGGTCTCACATGCCAAGTTTTGTTATATGAATATATTTTTAGCTCACTATGAGTACAGCAGCGCTGATTTAGTGGGGCAGGTCATTTAAAAATACTTCCAAAAAATTTTACTACAACAATTAAAAAAGTCTAAGCTGGTGTGAAACCCAACTTTATATACCTAGTAGTGACCTATTTTGGTATCCCAATTAACGCAGGTTTATCTTAATAGTTTTCAGTTCCAAATATATACCTAGTTGTATATAATCAATAAAAGCCCATTTATATGAAGGTAATGAAAATTCAAAAAAGAGCCGTAAACCTCCTCGTAGTTATATTCGAGCCAAACGAATGTTATTGTGAGTATTAAAAAAAACCGAAATCACTTAGCTTTTTATTTTTAAATTGCACTTATTTTACTCCTAAAGAAAATCTTTAAGCCTATAAACAAACTTTGTATGTTCCTAATATTCAATGTTTGTGTGACAAAAAATTCAATGAATAAATTACTTCCTATAGTCAATTTAGCCTAAATTTTTGTTGTCAGCTTTAGTACATGATTATACTTAAATATCAATTCATCGTCATACCATTACCGCTTAACCATTTCAATTTTGGAAATTTTCTAAATTTGCGTTTTCATCGCGTCTATCACACCCCGCCAGTCAGCACAATTCACTAGTCCAAAGCATCTGTATCCTCATCAGTGGGGATAATCTCGAGTGACAGTGATTGATGTTTACGAAATTTGAGTGATACATTGCTCGATGGCCCTCACCCTTTTCATTAATGAATGCTGCGCCCACAGCTTACAGCTTTCAATTCATCACATGGGAAATGACAATAGAAAATAAGCAAAATCAAACAAGCTTAAGATCCAGCTGTGAAATTGCAATTTTTTAAATAAGTCAAATATTTTTTTTATCTTTCTTTGCAGTTGTTCAAAATTTAAATGTAAGTAGTTAATATTTATTAAAAACTTTGCGTTACGTGTATTTATTATTTATACGCTTTTTCATATTTTTTTAATTCTTCTACATGTGCTTTCAACCATTTTTAAACGATCAGCTTTTAAAACATAGCCGCGAAAAATGTTGTAATTAAAATACCTTTTGAGAATTAAAGAGCGTTATTAGAAATTGATAATAGACAGTTGAAAATAAGCAAACTATATTTGTGTAAACAGATTGTAATTTTTTATATTATAGGAAAATAATGTATAAAGCCACGTGCGTATTCCTTTAAGATAATAATAATCATTGTTTTGTGATAAAACTATAAAGTCCAGTTGGTACAGTGCGTATATCTTGGCTTGAGGTTAGATCTAGTTCAGTGCGCTCAAAGTCCTTAAATGTGGTAAGTCATGGGGCTAATAACCACGGTTTCAATTCAACCAATTATTTTGGAAGGCATTAACCGCGTCCTAATTGAATAGGGACGCTTGTAAACACCTTTTAATGTAATAATATTATTTTTCATTAATTTCATTTTCAAATGACGCGTTCTCATTTTCAAAAAATATGTTCGCACTTTCATGTGACGCTTTCCCATTTTATTTATTTTATTCTCAATTACCAATAAGGATATTGAAATTATAATTGATGACTTTTATTCACAATCAACAAATCTTATTTTAATATAATACTTTCTCAATTCAAAGTAACTATTCTCATTAACAAATAAACATTTATCATTTACAATTGATAAAATCTCATTTTTAAGTGACGCGTTCTCAGGCAGGTTGGAATCATGTAGTATGGAACTAAGACTATGTACACACTATAGCATAAAGCGTGTGTTTTCGTATAGAACACTTCACAAAACAAGTGAGTTCATACCTGTGATGCTTATTTTCACGTAACAACTATCTAACAACCCTTTGGGACTATTTAATTCAATTGAAGGATAGCAAAAATATGAATTATTGTATAAAGTATTATACTCTAGTGTTTCTGTTATACCTTTTTTTAATATTGGAGGAGTTATCAATAGAAAAGGGGCTGCGTTAGATTTTTCACATCGGTCTAAGAAAACGAACGCGTTACGTATGCACGTTTTATAACGCGTTATATCACTAGCAGTGTTTTGGCAGGAAAAGAAAAATTACATATCAGTGACAGTATGTTTTTCAACTATTATCGATCAAATTTAGAGCCGACATTGATTGGAAATGGTTTTCGGTGCTGTTTTGGTATAGAACGGGTAGTTTTTATCAGGTTTTCGGCGACAAACACAGGTTTTGCCTCGAAAATGGGAATAAGCTCCAAAACACGATAGTGTGTGCATTGTATAAGCTCCTGAACCATAATTATCCGTCACAAAAATTCTGTAAAATAATTTCTAAGTATGTCACTGCAAACAGTTTCGCGGCTTTGCTTCACTTGTTACGCAATGTAATGCTTAAATTTTAATAGTTGAATCTCTTTCGAAATATTTATTACATTTGTCCCATAGAAAAATAAGCAACACCAAATTGAAGTGATGCTTTTGATTAATGTTGACAAAGAATGTTGACAACTGTTTGTCATTTGGGCTCCAATCATACCAGAAGTTTGAAGTGTCCCTCTTGAGATTCTCAGCTGTTTACTTGTGAATGATTGAGTAATGTTTTAAGTAAATAACATACAAATGCCAACTGTGTATCGTTAGTAATTACGCAACACTTTATATGATTGAGCTATCAAATCCCCCTTGATGGGGAACTTAATTTCGCTAAAGCGTTGGTTATAAATGATTTGTGCAGTGACAGACTCAATGAGGTGCCTGTTGTATTTGAGTGTGTTCAAAGTGTTATGAAGTAGTTTTACTTAAAAATTACTTATTGGGTATCATTTAATAAAATGTGAGTTCTCGACTAGACTTGTTTAGTTTTTTTTTTAAACCAAGCATGATGAATTTTCAAAAGCTATGAGTAACGAGGTAAAGGGGGCGGAAAGAGTTATAGGTGGGCTTTTGATAAGTCTGTGACCTTTTGAATTGTGCAATCAGTAGTTTTAAATTCAACAGTGTTCACCTCAACTACTATCTTTTGGACAAGCTGCGCTATTTAGTTTGTGTTTAACAACCATTAAGAGCCGAAAAACTCATGAGTTTTAAAAATATGTAAAAAAAAAAAAATTCTTTTGTTTCCTGATAAGTATTAATTTCTGCATAAAACAAACATCAGCGAAACCAAGCAATGTCTTGCTAACTACTGTGGGGACTCTGCTCCATCAGTTTTAATTACTAAGAGTGGATTTTTTAAGGAAGCAAGACACTGTGCGCCATGGGGAAAACGCCTAAATTGGAATACGAACTGCTCCCCCATATTCTCAAGATTAAGCCCCTTTCGATTATTTTTTGCTTCCTGTTGTAAAAAATTACGAAAACGTTGTAATAAAAGTATCAGGTCAAAGCAGATCATGCTAAAAAAAAAATTATATCAAGTGGATACAGCCATTTTGCAAATATTTACTGTCATATATTGCAGCATCTTCTGAAAAATCCATGTTTTTCTACAAGGTGGCGCAAAAGTAAGCTTCCGATGTTCAGCATATCGGTTGTGGCACGTGCAGTGTGTGCTGTTGCACCGTCTTGTTGGAACCACATGTTTTCCAATCCCAATTCATCAAGTTGCGGCAAAAAGAACTCGTTGATCATTGCTCTGTAGCGCTCACCATTCACAGTAACCGTTTGGCCCCGACCGATTATTGGTCAAATAAATAGTCAGCAATATTCCGCGTTCTGGAGCAGTGTAGCGTAACATTGTTTATTAACGTGTATTTCGCATGTGTTTACTACACAAATGTCAAAACAGAACTGACTTTAGGGGCCAATCGCAAAATGTATAGCATTTTCTGATAGGAGGATAACTTTTGCGCCACCCTGTATATAGTGATATGTACCTTGTATTTATTTTTAGAAGGTTGAATAGCGTGGAGCGGTCTGACTAGCTGAGAATGGCTAAACTATCACCGGCACCATCCGTACACAGTAATGTAGCATGCCTCCTATATAGCAAATATCTTGAAAGACGCTTCCTGAATCCGGGAGGCTCATGTCTTCCCGGAACTCGGCCTTAAACACTCCCAAACATCGCCTACATCTACAACAATTTCTTCATTATTTTATTTCACCAGAACTTATTTGTTTTTTGCACTACATTTAGATTTGTGGATTTACGGGCACATTATGTAAAACGCAACGTGACTAAACAAGTAATTTCTTCTTGTTTTAAGAAAACTTCTTTTATATAACGGTGTTCGCTGTCAAAAAATGGGAGTTGCTATGTGAATTTGATTGGTATTACATACGTGTGAAAGTGAGTGACTTCGACGCAAAGTGTCTCCGTGACTGACATAATCAACCCCTTACCGATCAATAAAATGATTTCATTTTGTAAACTTAAGGAAACGATTTGAGGTGCTGAACCGACATGTTTAATATCTACAAATCTACCTACTAACATTCCTTTTGTATATACATGCATACATAATCACAGATAAACTTATAACTATATGTTTATTCTTGTTTTTTTCACCTGACGGAGATTCTAGTGGTAGCAAAATCCTTAAATTTGGTGAACAACAGGTATAATGGTCCACCAAGTATTCGTTAATCCTTTCTAAGCTGCCACTGTATTGTGCGAATCTTATCACTTTTGTTTATTTCAACCGTTCGGTGTTTATATCCTAACACACATGTAAACAATGGCGTAGTCAGGGTTTCGGGATGGGAGGATCAGCCAAATTTTCTGCATAACATTATAGTGAGCAAACATCAGAAGGTGGCTACTTAGTGTGGCTACACCGACATAATTGGTTCAAGGACTTGCTCCGGAATCCGTCAGTAGATCAATCATATGTGGCAAAGACGGACAACCCAAAACAAAGAAAGTTGGTCGTCCCAAAAGACCGACATTAATTTGCAAACCAACATCCTCTCCGTAAGGTATCTATTTCGGGAAACAACTTTTTCGAGAAGTCAATTCAAATCTGCTGCTCTAAAACCCCGATTCTGTACTTAAGTATTATACTTAACGCTTAGATTTTTGGTAACTGGAAGTTAAGTGGTTATTTCCCCTCTCTGATTCCACTTTTCTCGACCTCGTTGAGCCACTGCCTGTTATCATGTCATGCACGTACGTTTAGAAGTAATGACTGGTAGCTGTCAGAATTTAAGTTAATCTCAGTAAATTGTTTATATTCTTAGGAATCGTATTTCAACTATTCATCCTATTTTATTATTATGACTTTGCATGTCCACGACTCTACATACAAACATACATACATCTTCAACTGATTATTGTGTTTTCTGTTGAGAATGACAATTCCAAATCACAGAAAGAGGCTGGGTTTATCCTCACAAATTCATGCCATTGGACTTTTTGTCAATATTTTCATACAAATTTGGTAAATGCTTATTATTTCTAAAATCTTCTAGCGTTTTATGCGAAATAGGAATCAGTGAGGGTTTAGACAAATGCTGAAGAAGACTTGTGAAAATACCAGCTCTGTTGGAATTGGGAAGGACCGATCCAAGCTTAGAGAATTGAGTGGCTCTGTCGCTGCGATCCAGGGAAGAGGACAAACTACACGTCGTTATTTCCCTGTAAGACTCGACTATCAGAGGCATAGTAATTCGGTGGAGGGAGGCAACTGTCAGAGTTTTTGATGGGTCGTTCATGACAGAAAGAAAAACACAAGAAAGGATAGTACAAGTTGTATAATTTTCTAACAATTTCTTTAGCGTCTTTTACACGGATCGTCTAATATTAGCGTTATTTAGCACCTAACAATTTCAGATAATAAGTAAAATTTTAATTCGATCTAAACTTAACAAAAATATTTGCCAATCCCTACCAAAAAATGTCGGCTAATACAAAGTTATATAGACCCAAGCACAAATTTAATTAATTTGTATTGTTTAACGTATATTTGAGAGACCAATTTACACTGCGGCTCTTTGTGATCGGCTGCGTAATGCCCATGCTTGCTTGGATAACCCACTATATGAACTTTATATTTTATAGTAAACAAAACAGTTTTTATTAATTTTAATATGCCCCCACCTTAAAGCTAGTAAACCTTTCTGTAATGTTATATATGTGACTTTTTTTATCACAAAAATGCAGTAATCGTACAAACTTAACACGCTTGCGCAAACAAGCGATGCAACAGTTAATTCTTACAGTTTTCCTAACCGTTTACTTTATTTGTTTTTCAGTAATTTTTTTACTTCTTTATCAGCCAGCTATAGCTTGAAAATTTTACTAGAGGCGCTAAAAGATGCCTTTTTTCAACTTTCCGCCGTTTCTTCGTAAATATTTGTACAACCAAACACCCTCAACGCAACTATCGCTTACCTTTTACAATGAAAGTAAACAAAGAAATTTTTCAGCAAACATTTGGAAGCTGCTTAAGCGGTTGTTGCAAGACAATAGTGCAGCACACAAATACGACTTCTTATTTGATAAAAAAAGAAAGAAAAACAGGAATCGCCTTAACATAACCAACAGTAGTCAACAACAATTTGTCGTATTTCTTTGAAAATATTTTAAATTTATTTGTTTGCTTTGTGATCTATTTATTCTACTGTGCGTTAAGCTGTAGTTCGAAGTGTATACCCAATTGTGTTAGTTATATTGGAAGAGGAACATATAGAACCCTAGCTATTTAAGCGTTTACTCCCACATTCATTAAAACTAAAAAATTTTTATAAAGCTCTTATAATTCAAAATTGATATGGAAATGTAATTTTAAAACGCTTTATAAACCTTCCAAGGCTCTGGCGTGGAGAGCGTAGGTTTCCCAATGTACGCGTAATTTATCGTATAGTTTGCCAGGGGCCTGCCTAGTTTTTTCACGATTGTTCAATTTGTGGCTAATATGCCACAAAACCTATAAAGGTCCTGTCTAGTTTTTTATAGCTTGTGCCTGCTTAGTTTTTCCAATCCAGGACAGACCTAGTGTTTCCACGATTATTAAATATATGTGCATTAAATTCCAGTTGTTCAATTGCCGAAAAGATTCCATTGATGGTAATGGCTTAATGCAAATAGAAGACTATTGCGAGGTCGATTTGGGTTACTCTGCTTAAAGCGGCCGCTGAAGGAGCTTTCTTCTTTTAAATCCCTCCTCTTCCGAAATAAAACGTGTTATTCAAAGTGGAGTCTTGAGATCATCTCGGGCAAGTTCTCTTTTGCAATATACTGATTTTCATTATTGGCAGCGTATAAACCGGTCTATATCTATCTATGACTTGTTTAGGTCTACACACAATTGGGTATATGCATGAAGCTCAGTGGTAATTGCACCTACCTATGCACGGTTTTATATACTGTTTTTTTCTTCAAATATTCCACTTCTGAATTTATACCATCGCCCGCTTAGGTGTCTCCTAATAAAAGGGCATGTGAATTTTTACTATATTTTTGGTTTTTATTTATCCGCCTTTGTTTTCCATTATCTGCTCTGGTGCACGGGTGACCATATTCAAGGAGATTACAGAAGGAAAACAATGTACGTCTGCCCTTTGCCACTTCGGTTACAGCGAATTCTTATGCGTTTAAATTCCAATGTTTGTTTTAGGTTTTTTTTTAATATTTGTTTCACTTTAGCAACTTTTATGCAACAAAAAAATGTCTTTACTGCTTTCATATGCCGCGCGCGGTATATCAAAGGCTTTGATTATGAAATTTAATTAAATCTGTGGTACAGTTAGAAAAAAAGCCAAAGTGGCACTGCTTGCCTACAAAGAAATGCTATTAACTTCATTTTGTAGTTATTCTAACTTTATATTATGTACCGGACAACCTCATCCATCTTTGTCACATTAAAATGTAATTTGGCTGCCTAACTGATACATATTTACATTTGTATCTCAATCATATCCTTTGCCTGACCTTATGTTGCTTTTATGAAAATTCAATTAAAACAAACACATCCATTCATACCTCCTCGAAAAACTTATGGATATACTGTACGTACGTCCAGATTTTTTAGGTGAAGTAAATTTGAAATTAAAAAACGTAGATTAGGCAATATTGGGATACAAGTGGTTATTGTTAGACATACCCTAATCTGCTCGTATTAGCTACTTGCTACAATGACACTTCTTTTACAGCGAATTTCGTTCTGACAATCTTTTTTGACGCAAATAATGTATTTTTAATATCACTCTCACCCTATTTGTGAAATCAAATAATCCAAGCAATCAATCTTTCAACGTCTGAAAATCTGCAATAAGTTGCTGATAAGCTAAAATTAGCGAATATTTGCAGTGTTTTTTTTCAGCAAAACTTAGCTTGACAGTGACAGCCCTTTTCTCTTAGAGATTCTGAGTTTACCGACTATCTGTTGATGTTTTTGAGAGCCTGTCGATGCACAAGAATTGCCTGCTCAACATTTAAGTATGCTCTTGAACACCGCGAATTTTCGCCTCGCTCCACCATTTACATGCACCGGTGTCATAAAGAGACACCCTGTGGGAGTTCTGAGTGCCGTGTTCTGACAAGCCTGCAACCTCCTCCAGTATGTGTTCGAAAGGTACTATCCTCTAAGAAACAAAATTTTTTTCAGGAAAGTCCCACTAGTAAATAAAAGAGGTATGGACCTTTGATGCAACCACAAAACACTTTGAGCTTAACTCGACCGAACCTTTTACCGAGGTGGCCGAAGATTACCTCAATCTTCTTAAGCTAAAGAAAGGCCATACAGATTTCAACATCCCTCCAGTTAACTGGTTTGGTTTACTAGGAAATACTGAAGCAAACTGATCTGCACCAACGAGCGTTCTAGTATGCTCTATAAAGGCACAATTGCAGCGAGCTCTGGGATGGGCTATACTTGATAGTGGCACATTGAAAGAGATTCCTTGCAGGCTACGAACTGAAATACGCAACAGCACACCAAAAGTTAGTCATGTAAGAGAGAACAAAGTATACGTGGTAATTATGATGATTACCTCCCGTCTCTTTAAATCTGTGGTAAAGTCCTATGCTACTGCTTTGGCTCTATCATGGGTTTACTTGGAAATTTTATCAATCTCAAAAAAACACCATTATTCTTAAGTCTTATAAATTTAAATTACTGATATTTATTTGATCGATTTTGATTGAATAAATCATCGACGTTTCTCCGCAAAACTCCATTATCCAAGAAATTTAGCGCCTGCTCCTTGGCATCATCGTCTAATACCATTTCGGGCCAGTATTCCATGCTTGTTGTTGCTCTCATTTTACGATATGACTCGGCTATATTTTCATCCAGCATACGATCCACAATGTTGGCCTGTTCTAGCATATGACGAGTTTTGTGCTCCTCAATCTTGCTATCACGTGGCTGTTCCGTTATAACACTGCTCAAGCGTTGATTTGTTTTGAAATCGGAAGTCACGTCGTTCCCTTCAGCCCTCACACCTTGAACGCCTCCAACTTGCTCACCATCATGCTCGCTTAGAAACTGTACCACCTTTTCACGCTGCTCTCCCATTTTACATAGCGCACAACGCTTTTCCATTAGACGCGCCTTCAACTGTTCCAATGATATACGCTCCTGTGTAATCATCATGCGCTCTTGTGACAGATTCACTTCTCTCTCACCTAATTCACGCATGCGCTGTTGCAAATGTTGTATTTTCATTTGAAAATTTTGCTCGGCTGCACGTGCTCTCTGTTGCGCCTCTTGTGATTTATGTTCAGCCATACGGAATGCGAGTGTTTCTTGTTGTAACTCATCTTCTCTGGCGCGTAAAGTATTCTCCTTATCAATCAGTTCACGTTTATGTTGCTCTAGCTGACGCAGTGATTTGTGATAGCGTTCACGTTCTGCATCCGCTTGACGCGCAGCATCTTGTGCTACTTTCATAACGGCTTCCATCTCAAGACGTTGCTTCTCCACATCATGATCGGAATGAAGTTGACGTTCCGTTTCAATTTTACTACGTTCTAAATATATGCGTGCTCGCTCTTCCTGCAATTCCACGGCTGCCCGTTGCGACTCGGCTAACTGTTGCTCCTTCAGATCGGCCAGACGTTTTTCATCGCGCGTAATTTGTTCGCGTGAAAACTCTTTTTCTTTTTCAAAGGCCGCCTTTTCAGCTTCCAGTGACGCCATGCGCTGGCGTAGTTGCCAATTCTCTTCGGCTGAGTCTTTGGATAGCTTATTCAGCTGTTGCTCCAAACTACTAACAAGCATCATTAGACGTTTTTTTTCTTCATCAGCGGACTCTTCATTTAACTTCAAACGTTTTTCGGCATCTTCGAGTCGCCTTTCACGCGCTTCCAACTTTTTTTCTTTTTCTTTATGAAGCAAATCAAGCCGCGATTGTACATCATCACGCAAGCCCTGCAAATCGCCGCTCAAATTCTCAAGATTGCTTGAAGCAGCTTTAAGTATTTGCATGTATGAGCCATTTTCTTGCAACGCAGCAAATTCAAGCATTTTCGATTGTCGTACATTCTCCAACATGCGACGATGCTCTTCTTTTAACATCTCCAAATTATCCTCGTGTGATTTCTTCACCTTGCGCAAATCATCTTCTTGGTCTTGCTTCAACGTACTGGCATCAGTTTCGTAATCAGATTTTAATTTTTGCTTTTCATTCTCCAGCGATTCGAACTTTTGTGTGTAGTGCTTGGTAAGCTCGTCGACTTCAGCTCTAAGACGCGTCTCAATCGATTGCGCTTGATGTTCGACCACTTCCAGCTGCTTTTTGTAGGAGCGTTCAATCAATTCAATCTCACTCTCATAGTTGACCTTTTGATTTGCCACCAGCTCTTCTAAACGCAACTTCTCCAATTCCAAACGCTTTAAATCAGCTTCCAATTTTACCGTTTCCAACATAACATTTTGTGGGGAGTTCGGTCTACTTCGACTATGGCTGCGACTATGGCCACGCAAACTTATCTTACCGTCTTCCGATTTATCCGGGGTACCACCCGGTGAACCCGTTCGCTCACCTCGATCTTCGTGCGCTTGCGTTGCCGGTGGAAGCGACAAGGGCGCTAGCATTGCCGGTTGAGACATTAAAAGTTGTATGTGTGTATTTATTCGCTGCTGCTGCATCTTTATATGCTCTTCCATTTGTTGTTGGCGTTGTAGCTGTTGCTGCATTAGCGCCTGAAACTGCCGTTCCTGTTGTTGTAGTAGTGCTTCTTGCTTGCGCTGCATGTCCATTAGGACGCGTTCCTGATTTTTCATTTTTGCAGTCAAGGTCAGTTGAGATTCCTGCTGCTGGAAGGCTGCGTATGCATTTTTCATTTCCATTTGATGTGTGTTCAGGAGAAATATATTTTGTGCTGTGCTGTTACCAGGTGCTACAGCAGGCATATGCTGTGGTGAGTTTTCTTGTAGTTCCAGCTGTTGTGTACCCGGTACTTCTTCGACCACGTTATCTGGTCCTTTTAAAATTTCAACATTTTCCCTATCTGTACTTAGACTTGTTGTATTCGTAGTTGTCATAAAATGTTTCACTGTGCGTTGTGGCGAATCTGCTGAAGTTTCGTTTTTGCTTGGCATTTCCGGATCTGCGCTCAAACCAAGCCAGTCGGCGGTAGTGCCACGTTTTCTTGTGTTCGGCGTTGACATGCCCGAAATAGAAATATCTTTTTCTCTTTCCTTAACTTGTGTCCCAAACAGGCCAAGTGGATCAGTGGTCATTGCATTTGAAGCACTCGAGCTTCGCCGCCCAGTAGATGTTTTGGGACGTTGTTGTGTTAGCGGCACATTGGAGGTTTCAGTGGTAGTGTCTGTGGATTGTCGTGATATTACAGGCCTATCTGTGTCACGACGACCAGTTGCCGGCAGCGCAGTCGTAGGTCTTCTTGTCTCGCTGACACTTGAGCTGGCAAACAAATCGTCCAATAAATTTAGCTTGCTACTCGCTTTCGGTTTTTGTGGATCGAAACCCAAATCGTCATCATCGTCTTCGGGTAATAGTTTAGGTTTAGTTAACTGTTGGTTCGCTGGGCGTGTAGTACTGGCTATATTTGTTGTTGTTGATGGCGATGGTTGGCGTGCTTTTGGTACGGGCTGAGTTTTGGCTGTTTCACTTTTCTCTTTTATACCAAATAAATCATCCAATTTGGTTGTAGTTTTGTTCATGTTATGAGTGGGTCGTTTTCCAGCTGGATTTTCGAAAAAGCCGTCGTTTTCGAGACTATTATCGCTTAGTAAATCTGCTAATGGATCTTCCCCGAAATTCATTGCGGTCAGCAGTAGACGATTGTTAGCGAAATTGGTTCACGCTGACTACAAGAAAAACTGTTTATTAAAAAAATTGTATGCCGAAAAATTATTAAAAATAAAGAACAAAATTTTAATTTTTCGTGAGAAAATTTGAATGAATTTGCAAGTTGAAGTCCGGTTGGAGAGGTCAAACAAATCGTTAACACAATTGGCGAGCTAGTACCAAAAGTATCTAGTACCTTCGGGGGTGTTGCGGGTCGTCACTTTCCTTACCTATCATTGTCTGCAACATCTTCTACAGTCTAGATAGGTAAGAGTTTAATCTGTTACAAGGAAAGTGCGTCTCCTGTCTCCCTCGGAAGTTCGCGTTCCTGTTTGAAAACAGGTGTTGCTTGTTGCTATAATACGGCATTCACCCTCCGAGAATTAAAAAACGAACTTACCGACTCTGTGTGGTTTTGTTGAGGGCACCTTTGGAATCAATCATGATGTTTACGGGGATGTATCCTTACTTGTCTGGGAGGAGCCTCTTTTTCAAGCAGGTGCTTGTTGGGATGTTGCGTTTTGCGGTTTGGTCATTATGCTACGACTCTCCTTCGCTTGCTGGTTTACCAGACTTAAGTAGGGGGACCGCCTTTGCCTGCTTCCATTTTTCGGGAACGAATTGAATTGAAGACAGCATTTAAGTATTTTACCCCCTCATCGCGTAAATGTTTTAACATAAGCATGGAAATATGGTTAACTTTACCTTTGTCAACCATATTTGCTTTAAGCTCCCAAAGGCATACTCCAATCTGGCGTTCCTCCGTAGATACGCTAAAGACTTCAAGGATCCCTACACGAGAAAAGCCCTTTATATTTCTTTAGTCCGCTCTAAACTCGAATACGCCTCCATTATCTGGAATCCTATCTATATCTCCCACTCTGCCAGAATTTAAAGGGTCCAGAGAAAATTTGTCCGGTTTGCCTTACATCCCCTTAATTTTGAGGACCCGATCCCTTCATACCGCGCATGCTGTTTGCTTATTAATCTGCAATCACTCGATTCTAGGAGAAGTGTCCATTTGCTTATGTTTGTCTATGACATCATAGCTGGTACTTTAGACTGTCCAGGCCTGCCTGAAATGGTATCATTTAATGTGCCTCACAGGTGCCTACGGTCATTTCTACCTTTTTACTTGCCTGCTCTCAGAGCGAACTATTATTATTTTAATCCAATTTTTCGTGCCCTATTTGAATTCAATAAGCTCTCAAAGAGTCTAAATATTGATTTTTCTCTATCTAGAGATATATTCAAGTCTACTATTGAATTAAGCTTTTTATGAAACATATTTTTATTACTTAGTTTTTAATATTTCTTTGTATATAGTCTGTAAGGTGAAAATCATAGACTGAATAAATAAATAAAATAAATAGATATACCGTCTGGATCTATATATTTGGAGCCTTTAGACTTCCGGATGGCCTCCTCAACCTATGTGGCGGTGATGGCAATAGACGCATGACCGTCTATGCGCTTCTCTGGTGGCGCGTCTTATATCCTTATCAGCCACAGGATGCAGTACATATTATCGGCAAAAAGCGCTCGCGCATTTCTTAGTTTTCGACTGAACCTTGTCGCCGAGGGCGATAGAGATTTTATCGTTAGGTTTCGTAGAATCGCTTGGCGCGTTTACTGATCCACCAGCTGTCTGAATTCCGCATTGAGGTCTTTGATTTGAGTATCCGCAGCGCCGAAGCGACGCACATGATCACGCTCATTTGCAAAGGCCGCAGCCTATGCGTTGAAATTCATGCGGAACGCTTGTTGCTCTTCTTGTACATCAGTCGGGGTTGGGAAGACCAGCGACGGAGACAGTTTTGTTGAAGTTGACATAGATTAGGTTTTCTGTGGTGACAGAGTCGGCTGGGCGATCTATAGAGAGAATACTAGGTAATGATCCTAGGCATTCTGTATAAATCCACTGCTAAATCCGCACGAAGGTTAATTGGATAAAACAAATAATTACCCGAGCCGATGCTAACAAAGGGCGGCTCATATCTGACGGTATTTCCTTAAGACAACCAAAGGGACTAAATAGACAATATGCAGGCAAACTTACCAATGAAATTAATTGTTTGTTACCGCACAGTACGTAAACGCTGCATTCTTTAATTAATAAATTTATTATACTTCCTATCAAATATGTTTGCGGAACTAAAAAATATGACGTTAGAATTGTTTGCAAGTTACCGTTTCCTAGCAACGTTTGAGTGCAACTGTATCAGTGTAGTTAGTAACTGAACGTATCCATTTTATATGTTAACATGCAGCAACAGTGGCTCCCAAACATACCATATCAGCTGTTTACTTTGCAAAAAAAAATAGAAAAGTGGAATTACGAGATCAATTCTAGCTGTTGAAATAGTTTTATTTAACAATCTATAATTTTACCCTACATGTTACGTACACTAAGAAAATTGCGAACAGAATGCTCACGCGCAAACCGTTTCCGTGTCCAATCAACAAGGGCAGGTGGTGATGCCGGCGAGACAGCAAAGAAGCAGCGGCTCAAATCAACACTATACTATCTGACGGCTGGTGGAATTTTTGTTGCAGGTACCAGTTATGCCGCCGTACCACTTTATCGTATGTTTTGTCAGGTCAGTACATCTCAGGCAATATTAATATAATCATAATTCAATTTATTGGCACTTATATAGGCCTACAGTTATGGTGGCACAACTGTCCAGGGGCATGATGCTGATAAAGTAGAAACAATGCAAAAGATTGAAGATCGGATATTAAGTATACGTTTTAATGCAGATATCGCGGCATCAATGCGTTGGAATTTTAAACCACAGCAATATGAAATCAAAGTTGTGCCAGGTGAAACAGCGTTGGCATTCTATACGGCGCGTAATCCCACAGATAGACCAGTTATAGGGATTAGCACCTACAACGTCCTTCCATTTGAGGCTGGCGCATATTTCAATAAAATACAGTGTTTTTGCTTCGAGGAGCAACAACTAAACCCACACGAAGAGGTAGCTAAATAATTTTTATATTAAGAAATACCCAAGCTAATATATTTTACTTCCACTTCAGGTCGATATGCCAGTATTCTTCTACATAGACCCTGAATTTGTAAAAGATCCGAAGTTGGAAAATGTCGATACAATAACGTTATCGTATACATTTTTTGAATCTAGGGAGGGCTTAAAGCTACAAATGCCCAACTATGTCAGACGACATGTGGCGTGAATTTATTTAGCATATTAGGGTAAATAAACCATATTACTAGTTTTAGAATTATTAAGTTGCCTTGAACTGTTTTCTTGTAAATAAAATACGTGTGTAACTGTAAAGCTTAGTATGAGGTGACTAGCCGTAAGAGGACAATAGAATTGATGGTGATGGTTATTGTCTCTCGAAAGCAGAAACTTGTAAAGAAACGAAACTCCGTTTCTGCGGTTATTGTTCCCAGAAACACATAAATATAGAAACATAATTAGAGACCGAATGACTGGAACCGTAAGTAAAGTGTAACGAAACTCTAAGTTGCAAAACTGCCAGAACCCTAAGCTGTAACGAAACACGGCACAGAAACGAAACCTGAAACGCTACCTCTGTAACAAAACATCTGTGTAGAATCAAAAATAGGAAATGTTTCTCGTTATCAAAACTGTATTGAAAACTAAGGTATAGAAACAATACTAGTAGCGTTTCTTGCGTACCGAAACTGTAACGAAACAGAAACAAAACCCTATGGGGTTTCTGCTAGTAAGTTGTTTATAATTATGTATATATACATATGCAATTTTTATTTAACCATATTTTCTACTCATTTTGAAGCAAAAAATCCGTCGTCTCGCTCTAAAGAAGTGTTAAAAATTTTAAAAGTAACTTACTTTTCCAATTTGTTTAAATCGTGTCGGGCTAAAATAGCCAGCAAGAAACTCCAAGAAGAACAACTACCACTTGAATAACTTTTTGGCATTTGACAGTGCTGTAAGTACGAAATAAACGATTTACCAGGCACTCTTGCTACAAAACTGTATCAGGCAACGTGTGTCAGAGAAACTCATCTCATGGAAAATGATACTGTATTATCATGTGTGTACCTGGTTCCACGATTCTCATTACTGCTGACAGCATCGTCATATAGACACAGCACTGAACACATTGGTGAATCTCTGGGATAAAAACAAGCAAATTCGAAGATACCATTACCTCTCACTATGAACGACACCGCAGCGCTGCATCAACACCCACACCTACTCCAACTAGTAAGTCGGACTCTGGGACAATTTCGCAATACCAAAGCCTAGCATTCATGAAAGTGTTAAATGCCGCCATGGCACAACGCACCGCTTCTCTGCATGAACTCTGTATAGGACAATTACTGATTGACATCACTACCACCAGAGGTTAATATACTACTTTGGTGGGAAGCTCAAAAAATATGCACCCACAGCTGTATCAATTGGCAAAAATGGTAAATGGTGCAGCTGCAACTGAAGTTAGCATGGAACGGCTCTTCTCGGGAGTGCACTACATATATTCGTCACTCAAAACAAACATGAAATCAAGTATATTGAATGATATATTACTTTTCAGGTGCAATAACAACATGCAGCAAAAATAGATCTAGAAGCGGTGAAAAACGTAAGTCTAAGATTTCAATATCCAGAGAAAAGGATATCAAACCCCCGAAAGCGTTCTGCACTGCTTCGACGTTTCATAAAAATGAGGATCAAGACATTGCAATACAACAAACTTTTTATGAATTAACATTGGACAAAGAAATTTCTAATGATAATTATAATTAATTATTAATGTAAATTTTTCACAATCCGTTGCGCTATGTATGTAAATGAAATAAAATTTTTATTTTCTATCACCATCGCCAGTTTCTTTATACAAATCAAGCAAAATATGTACTTTTTCCCCCTCTCCGCCTAGCCTCTCCTCTGGTGAAACACTGTACATTTACTGCATGTCACTATTATTATTTGGATTTCGTTTCTGAGGTTTCATTTTGGTTACAGTTTGGTTACTGAGGTTTCGTTACTAGTTTTGTTTCTACACCTATCGTTTCTGTTACAGCTCTGTTATTGTGATCAAGTCTGTAGGTAGTTTCGGTACAGGTTTTATTTCTGCTGGAACCGTTCCTGGAAAATTGTACCTAGTTTTGTTACAAAGGAGTATTTTGTTGTTGTTATGGTAACGACAAAAACATTCCCCGAATCGCGGTAGCGATTTGGTATAACCAGTGCAATCTTCTAGGTCATGGGACTTGAAAGTAATCCGGTACTCTGTAATACAAATACATTGTGGCATCTCGAGCATACTCTAACCCGCAGTTTTAGGACTTCAAACGCCCATGAAACACGCAGACGTACACATTGTTTTTTTTTTATTTTGTTAGACCCCTGCAGTAAAACTATTTCGTTCCTAATTTGTGAATTTTCAACCAACTGCATTTTATGTGCTCTGCGCTTAAGACAACTTAATACAACCCTGCTAAGCTGAAAATTTTCCTGCCACTGTATTTTATGTGTTCTTTGAGCATTGCTCTCTGATGAACGGGTTACAACAACAATTGCACAACGCTTGGATTTGTTTATGATAAGAAACGTCATGTTTTTTGTGTATCTGTATGCTATTTCAGATTGGTGTCACTTGCTGGAAGTAAATTAATGCCGCGTCCGCCGAATAATTAAACATTAAAATAGATTATAAACGAAACAGCTCATATTTCGCTTCAGAACGTTCGGTACTGTCGTGAGTGAACATACGCATATGGATTAAAGTTATTATAGCTCTTGAAATTCATAAAAAAAATCACATTAAAACTTTATTGCGCTAGTAGTAAAGATGCGCAAATTTGCAATTTATGCTTTGCTATTTGGGCTGTGCGCCTGTTACTGTAGCGCTGTTGCGCCACCGGAAACCACAAAGTCGGTACCGAGTCTAGACGACCTGCACTCAATGTTGCCGGCGGATTTAGAAGATGAGCCACCCACCGTTGTGATAGCTCTTCTAGTGAGAAATAAAGCACATATCCTTCCATTATTTCTTACATATTTGGAGCGACTCAACTATCCAAAACAGCAAATTGCCTTATGGTATGTATACTACATTCTTTCTGTAAGATGAATCTAATGATGTGCTAGTATGTATTATATATGCACGATTATGTATATGTGTTATCGCACTTCCTAGTACCGGGTGATAAGTCACATTTGTTTTCCATCTATAGGATACGTTCGGATCACAATAGCGACGCAAGCACAGAAATTCTACAGCTATGGCTTAATCACACTGCGGACTCGTATCATAGCGTTGATTTTGTGCATGACGACATTGTGCAACGTCATCAAAATGAAAGTACCTCTAATGATTGGCCTGCTGAACGTTTTCATCACCTCATACGTTTAAAAGAAACAGGGCTAATGTATGCTAAGCAGATTTGGGCTGATTACTTATTTGTAATTATGAATACATGCAAAATTTACCATGCTAGTAAAAATTTATATATATCTGTTTTTTGGATTCCCTCCATATGCAGTTCCTTGATGCTGATGTATTACTTACACATCCTGATACCCTAACACACTTAACCAGTCTACACTTACCAATTGTTGCACCAATGTTACTCTCCGAAGGTCTCTATTCAAATTTTTGGTGTGGTATGACTGGCGATTATTATTACCAGCGTACAGAGGAATATAGGGAAATCTATAATGTGAACAAAGAGGGTGTTTTCCCAGTACCAATGGTTCATACCGCTGTGCTGATAAGAATGAAGTATCAGGGTGCTCGTTATCTCACATTTGATCGTGAGCGTCTGATAGAACAACAGCAAAATGAGGTTGATTGGTCTGAACATGAAGGTTTAAAAGCATGTCGCCCCTACGATGGACCAGTTGATGATATTATTGTTTTTGCTGTATCGGCGAATTGTTCACGCATTCCATTATTTGTTAGCAATAAATTGCCTTATGGCTATCTTATGCAACCACTGGAGCCCAACGATGGTATGGATCAAGATTTGCAGCAAATAGTTAATTTACGTGCCAACATTGTACATGATCAAGATGAAGTGGCACCGGTGAATGACTATTTTGAGCAGTACAATCGCTATCCAAATAAGTACGTATGATTAAAATTTAGATGAGATAATTAAAAGTGCTTTCGAGTACTCTCTGAGGATACAAACAGTTTTGTATTGTACATTTTTCGAATACATTTTAGAACCAAACTTACTCTAGACCACATTTATATGATTAATCTGGAGAGACGTCCAGAGCGACGTACGAAAATGGAAAGGCTCTTCGACGAAATTGGACTAGATGTTGAACATTTTCCCGCTGTCGATGGAAAGTAAATACCAAGTAGACATGGATTTATTAGTTTCAACCAATTTATTAAACAAAATGTAAACTATTTTCAGAAATTTAAACACGGAAGTTCTGCAAGAGATGGGCATCAAGTTTCTACCAGGCTATGAAGATCCTTATCATGGCCGTCAAATGACAATGGGTGAAGTTGGCTGCTTTCTGAGTCACTATCGTATATGGGAAAAGATCGTTGAACGCCAACAAAATGAAGTGCTGGTGTTAGAGGATGACGTGCGTTTCCAGCCCTACTTTAAAGATAGTGCAATACGTGTGCTCTCACAAATACGCAGTGTTGTGGAGTATGATTTGCTGTGAGTGAAAAAATTTGCGATTTCTAAAACTGTTCTAATGCTTTCTTATCAATATATGCAGTTACTTTGGTCGCAAGCGTTTAAAGGAGGAGAAGGAACCATGGGTCCAAGGCGCTGAAAATCTTGTTCACGCTGGTTACTCCTACTGGACATTGGGATATGTTATAACACTACAAGGTGCGCGCAAACTGCTCGCGGCAAAACCATTGGAGAAAATGTTGCCCGTTGATGAGTTCTTACCCATTATGTTTAACCGCCATCCGAATGCGACTTGGAGGTCGTACTTTAACAAACGCGATTTGTTAGCATTTAGTGCTGCACCTTTAATTATTTTTCCAACACATTATACCGGTGAAATGGGTTATATTTCAGACACCGAAGACTCTATGGTAACTGCAGCCACCAATGGTGATGGTAACGCGCAGTTGAAGAGCGATCGAGAATTGGAATTTCCAGTAGCTTTGGAATCCCAAGCAGCTGTAAGGCCATCAGAAGATCAAATACTAGTAGACTTGGCCGATAATAGCGACAGTGGTAAATTCCATCAAGATCTTTATTTGTCAAAGAGTCATGAGGATTTGTAACTGCTTGATGCTAAACTATAAAATAAGATTTTTTTTCTATTATTATTGCCCCAGTACTTGCCATTTCTTTATACGAAATGTATATTATTATACGTGCATATGCACCGCAAACTTAATGCATAAATATCTACATTAATATGTTTGTATGCATATCCTATTGATGTGCCTTACTAGCCGTAAACGGTGTTTTGTAATTCTTATATATAGACGCAAATGTAATTTATATATACTTATTAATACTCATTGTAGTATCATATACTAACTCGAATTTCTGCCATAATTTGCGTCATCAAAGTACTGCTTATACTTTTAAATTATGTTTAAAGGTGAACTGCGAACGAAGGAACAAGTTATATCTAAGCACGAATCGAATAATATACACATGGGCTTAAAAAATACAAATAATGCGCATAAATTTTGAAATTAAGTTGCGAAAATCATTAAAATTTCGTGCGTGTATGGTCATCCACTTTTTGCGTGGTTGTATGGTTCTTATGCACATTAACAAGCCATAAAAGATTTTTCTAAAAAATTTTGTAAAATACTTACTTGTCAAGGATGTAAACGTCCATACGTTTGTATGAAAATTCAATACTTAGTATGAGTAATTTTTTCAAAATTTTTATTTTGCGACAACACTTTTATCCATGCACGTCTTTTAACATAAGCAATCGAAGTAAGAGCAAATAAAAATACGGTCGACATTTTGATAAACCACTATAAATGATCCAACGGGTTTATTGTCGTTATGTTATCTCTGATTTACCAGTGGAGCCTTAACCAAAAATATATGAATTTCATAGTTTCTTAAGTTGTTTTCCTTTTTATAACTGAATGATAAGTAAGTGTTTCCAGACGACTCTATTTTTAATATGTCTCTTAACTATGTAAGGTATGTTTTTTCAAAAAAGTGTCATTTATTCGTTAATCGCCAAAGTAATTGTATGCCAAAAATTATACGCACAAAACTTCAATAATAGTTCGAAGAACTTAATAATAAATGTTTAATAAAAATTAACAGTCCTATTAATTTGACCTCGTCAGATAGCGCTCAAGTCGTTCTCAAGAAGGCCGGTACAAAGTTGGTCTGATTTATCATATAATAAAAAGTAACAAAAACAGCTGAAAATAATCTGAATAGCTCATAGGAATTATAAAGTTGAAATCGCCCACAATTATTCTGAACATGTATAACCAGATGACTGACCATGCAGAAAAAAAGAGGGGCACGCTGCCATGGCAGATGTTTGTAAAGCCATCTTGATGTCTAAATCTTTCGAATCCAAAGGTACACACCAGACCTGTAAAAAGTAAGTACAAGTACCAGTACCTCCATACTTTGAAGATATAAGTACGAGTACAAGTACTTCAGTATTCCAGCTGAAATATATTGTACGTATACATGAAGCAGGCGTGCCGTATGTATGAATTATGGTCCATATTTTGGTTTATTTCTCTGAAAATGCTGACTCACATAGGACTCATAACAACTTCTTGTAAAAACGCTCATCAACACCTTTCATTATATGAACACTTAATAATATTAACCTGGTCCAAATATTTTTAGATATCTCAAGAACCTTTCCAAACGGGTATATTTGTTTAGCCTATAACCATGTTGAGCTCATACAAAATCTACATATCTACACCTTTCAGTTGATACCCATATCGTATAAACACCTTCTGTGGTCACAGCTGGTCCACATTTTCACCGATATCTCCAGAACACCGGTATCTTTTTGAAATTGTTTATGCTGTAAACCATGCGGTGCCCACACAGAGCATGTATTCCCAGTTGCAATAAAGTCAGCCCGTTTGGCCACAAGCCGCTAACCAAAAAAAGGGTACTTCATTGCAGTCACCTCATAACTGTCAGAAATTTCCAACTGAGGAAAAATGAGGTGAGCAAATTTTCAATGGTGTACAAATATTTTCCATTTTGGTATGCAAAGGTAAATTTTGACATTTGAAAAGTTTTACATATGTTTTTTTTATTTTTTGTGTTAAAATATATTTTAGCGTTTAATAACGCGTTGACATATATATTCATTTAAAATAATATTTGACAATCCGATTCCTGTACCTGTACACATTCGTAGTTGTCAAATTATTGCCGTTGGCCCATGAACTAGGGAAAATTCTGATGTTCATATTCACCACGATAAATGTCAGCATTTTTCTTCGCTCTGTTAAAATGGTTAAAACTTATATTTTTGAAAAATTTAGCACAGGGCCTCATGCCACATATAAAGAAACAGGGTTCCTGCTCCTAAACATATTTCATATTTTTTATAAATTTTTCGCATTTAATATTTTTTCAGTGTTTAAAAATACATATGTTTGTGCGTTGTCAAAATTTGCCAAGAGCTACATAAAATTCTGGCATTCATATTCACTATGATAAATGTGCAAACTTTCCTTCGCTGTGATTTGACACAGGGCCTTTAATACTGTACGACACAGGCATGTTTCACTGATCATATACCATTATAAGTAGTCTTGATTCTAATTATTCTACATACACCTTAATCGGAATCAGAAACATGAAGCAGTTTTGAGTTGCGCTATTCAAGAAAGTCTCTAAAATACTTACATAGTTTCAATAAGACTAATGAAGGGTCAATCTAATTCAATATTTTTTAATTGTTCAGATCTTTAATTAACGCACCTTTCTACCTATATGTATTTACTTTTTACAGCCTGTCAACATTATTTAATTGCAATTCTTATAATATTCATTAATCTACAATAATAAAATGTGACAGTTTTGGGGTCCGCTTTTATTTTATAGCTAGAATTTAAACTGCCGATTCATAGACGCCACTTATAGACACAATTGTATGCATTTACATGCGAGAAAAACGTGCAATGAATTAATAGAAAAGAAACTTAGCATTAATTATAGAACATATTAATATCGTATTTCATTTCGTTTGCCGCAAATCAGCACTCACGTCATGGCTCGCCATTTTTAAAGCTAAATAGAAAAAAGATTTTAAGAAAATGTGTTTACTATAATTAGCATGACTAGAAATTATTCATAATTTTGTAATTTAATTTATATACAATAAAATATTTTAAATGTAGTTTAAACTCGTTGTAGTTGTTGCTATTATAACTGCATCGACATCATGCATGATCTTGTCAATGCTGTCACATCTACTTGGCATTGACTTTGAACGCTGCACCATACGCTAATGCTGCGAGTGAATGCACTTTGCGAGAGGTAAGAAAAACGATAAATGTTTTATGTAAACAAAAACAAATAAAAACAGCTTAACTGTAAAGCCAAAGGTGCCCATTGCAAATGCATTTGGAAAAAGCCTACAAAATAGCAGACAAGTGGGAAAATCTATATTGTGATGAAACTCAGCATTATATACCCAGTTGTGGGTTGCATACAGCATATAGGAAAATTTATTTTACAATGCAAATCGATTCGCCCATCAAAACTTTCTCTAGTTTAAAAGCTCACAAAATGCTAGCGAACGACCTAGCCGCACCGAAGTCCACTCTTCACGAACAAAGCCATACATCATACCTGTATGATATATGACTCTAAATCAGGGAGACAATGTAGAAAAGGATGGTTTGGCTCTTGAAGTATTCGAGATAAAATTCTCCGCAAGGATTATGGTCACAGTACACCGAAATAAAGCCCCAAGGCTCCGCTGGCTGGAAAAGAAAAGGTGGGCAGAAAAACGTGAGTACGACGACCTTTGTAGCGATTCCACCTGTTTTGTGTTGTGAAGTACTCCTGGGCTCAGGGAGTACAACCAGCATACCGCGCCTGCCGACAAGACTATTTAATTCGAGTTTTTGCAATATACCTTAAATTTATCTTAGTTAGATTGTCTACTAGTGCAATTGGGTATAAAAAAGAATGCATATACTAAGAGCTCATTTAAAACAGCATACAAATCCTCAGACATTTAAGTACTGTTGTAGTAGTAAATTTCAAAAGACTTAAGGGCCGAACTCATCAAGCTCACAACTACAATCTAATCTCTGCCTTTTTATTATTATTTATTATAGTTCATGGCATTAGCAATAACTCGTAGAATCTGGTGTCCATTTCACTGACATAGTGATTGCATGTTCTGGGCACATCGGCTTATAGTCGCAGAGGGATTTCAATATTACATTGAGTGAGATGACGGTGCGCATCAATCGTACCACCAAAGCATTGGCGAGTAATACCCTACCAGCTAGAAAATATGTTTCTTATAGCGAGGGCAGCAGATAGCCCGCCTGCATCTACTTGTACTTCTGTGCAGGAAATGTTAGATAAATGTAGCACGGCCGTTATATTTACACTAGAAAATCCACTTCTAGACATTCATTTGTAGTCTCACGCGAGCTCTCTTTTTAAGGTCTTAAAAGTATAACACAAAGCAACTCTATCTCCACTTTCCTTGGATTTCAATAAACGGGAAAATGCAAGTAAAGACATTACGCCCGGTGGACGATTATTCCTAATCTTCAGATTTTTCCTTGACATTATCATCGTCCAAAACCGGGATCATCCTGTTCACTATCCAAAAAGCAGTTGAAAGCAGTCTCCTATTCAAGACACATGCAGACGCGACGTTTATCGCAGTTCGCAGCAAAAACGAGAAAATCTGGAAATGGGTGTCAATTAAAGCGACATGTTATGAAGTTCAATGTAAATATTTATTTATAAGCGAAATCTCATTAGATATTATTAAATTAAGATACAAATCTTTAATAGTTTTTGTTTGATATTGGACGTGTTGCAAATTATGTAAATATGAATAATTAAAACCTTGTTGATTATCTACTTAAATGAACATAAATGTAACTATCGATTATTATTGAACTTGACCAATTTTTACAAATGCCGGTAGTCAATGCAAACAACAAATACAACAACGGTGTATTTTTTTTGTACCTGTAAGTGGTCATGATGCATTTTAAGCACAGTAACAACTGTAAACAAATAGTACTATGAGCGTTGCCAAATGAATTGGTGGTTTAACAAAAAATCAAAGCTGCAAATAAACGTCCATAGCCATAACGCCATAGTCAAAAGAGCCCTGTCAATGGTGACATAGTCAAATCCGCATAAGAGCCCCGTTAATGGTGACATAGCCATATCCATATAAAACAGCTGTTCCAACCAACCTTATAGAAATCAATGCAATTGATTAATGGTGCCATACCATAACCCTAACGCCATTACCATACCTTAGCCAACGAATTGGTTTTTTGTTTTCTGCCATATCCTTAACCACTAATTTTTTGAGCTTGTAATTTTAATAACTCTGTGGTTCTTTTATGTTTCATCTTCGATGCATTTTGATTAAATGAGCTATTAGTTCTGTAAATCATTAGCAATTTTTTGCATTTTCTTATTTTAAATATAATTGCCATCTTGTTTAGGTTAAGGCACCATTAACCGATGACAATAGATATGGTTAACTATACGGCATGGTTATGACTATGGATTTATGGATAAGTAAGTTAATGTTAATAATAAAAAAGGTTTATAAATTAATAAAATTTTTTTAATAGAAATCTATGAAATTCCTAATTAAAGCTTGATAGGAAAAATATCCATTTTGATTTTTAGTCTTCACTTATGGCAGCGCTCAACACAAGTGATTTGTAATTCCTACGATTTTGAATTTGAGAGCCTTAAAAAAAATATATTTGTTTTTCTAAATAAACAAGCACGCACATGCAGTATGTATTTGCATTTGCAAACTCACCAAAAAATATCACCTGATATAAGGCTTTCTTCCTCTCGTACCTAAAAAAGTAATGTGCATAACTTTGGACTATAAGGACTTCTAAAAGGATTTCTAGTCTACATATTTTTCAATTGAAGCAAGCATGGCTACATACACAGCTTTTCCATACGTGCTTTGGAATTAGTAGTGGTGTCTGTCTGTTTTGAGCTGATTTTTTTTTTATATTCTTTTTAATTTTTTGAAATTATTTTTTACGGCTCCCAACGCAGCTTGAGCAGACCTATCGATCGATCCAATATTTGTAAAATTGTATGCAGATTCACCAAAAGTCCAAATATAAGCACCAAGCTGCGCTATCACCATATGACTTATTCTCTGCTGGGGATCTTCTATTTACATTGCTTAACTTAGTACTTTGTTACTAAACTTAATGTTGCCTTGCTGCATTTGCTCAACTTGAACTAACTTACTCACCCTGCAACTAAATAAAACTCGTTGATTCGCGTATGCGGTAGTTATTTAATGCAGGGGAAGGCCAGTCTATAGCGCTTTAAGCTGCCTATTTTATTGACTCACAAACTTTAATAGCATGCTTGTAATACTTGCATAAAAAATGTGATAAAATGATAGATGAGGTAATAGATGAGTGCATCTAGAGTTATGTCAACAGCGTCGCAGAAAACGCAGATCTTCAATTAGCTTAATTAATTTCGTAAGTTAAAATTGGATCAAACTGGGTTAAAAATGTGGTTAATCTCAATTATTCCAGCCCTTTTCAATGTTTTGATTCATCAATTAGTTTAGTTGCTAGCGTGTCAATTGCATTACATAAATATGCTAAATTTGTCCTTCCTGTTTTTCACAAATTAAGTAACCTCCCTGCGAGCTAAAGGTGGACACGCCAAATTTTTCGTGCATTTCTTGATTATTTTTACAGTCAATCAATTACGTTTAAGAAAGACTTTGCACATTTTTATTCCAAATTTAAGTACCTGCTCATTATTTTTTCTTTATAACTAATATGTTTTGAGGCCCTATACATACATGGGAGTTCTTGTAAAATATTACATTTTTTTCATTTTAAGTTCCACTTTGATATATGTTAATGTACAAAGAATTGTGTCATTTTAAAGAGGAGAGAAGGGCGGGTTCATCCGATTTCGTTCAGTAACAAAATTTCATTGCTACAACTACATATATACAAGGTGGCGCAAAAGTAATCCTCCTATCAGTTCTGTTTTGACATTTGTGTAGTAAACACATGCGAAATAGACGTTAATAAACAATGTTACGCTACACTGCTCCAGAACGCGGAATATTGCTGACTATTTATTTGACCAATAATCGGTCGGTGAAAAACGGTTACTGCGCAAAAGTAATCCTCCTATCAGAAAATGCTATAAATTTTGCGATTGGCCCCTAAAGTCAGTTCTGTTTTGACATTTGTGTAGTAAACACATGCGAAATACACGTTAATAAACAATGTTACGCTACACTGCTCCAGAACGCGGAATATTGCTGACTATTTATTTGACCAATAATCGGTCGGGGCCAAACGGTTACTGGGAATGGTGAGCGCTACAGAGCAATGATCAACGAGTTCTTTTTGCCGCAACTTGATGAATTGGGATTGGAAAACATGTGGTTCCAACAAGACGGTGCAACAGCACACACTGCACGTGCCACAACCGATATTCTGAACATCGGAAGCTTACTTTTGCGCCACCTTGTATTTTCTCAAGCTATCCAAAGTAGTGAGAGACGAACTGACAAGCTGACGGACATGAATATATTTATTTAGGGATCTATCTCAAATTGCTTGCACAGTTACAATCAACCATTACGCTAACAAACTTAATAAACTTTGATAAGCACAACTGAATATAAAAATAACTATGATACTCACATTCGTTGCGAGCCCCGTCATGTCAGAGAAATAAATACATTTGTCCATTAAGATTAATTACTATTATTATTTATTTATATGCTTACATACTTCACATTTATCACTTTCATAATTTACTTGAATAAATACAATATCAATTTCTTATTAACGCCTCTAAATATGAGCACATATTACAAATATTTTTCGCATATTTTTTTAATTATACGAGTATAATAACACATAAATCATTAATACTAATTACATATATCACTGCGTTACAAAAACGAGCTTTAGTTCTGTCCTATGGGCCAAATAAAAAATTCTGACGTGTACATGAAAATCGCCGATACACGTGTATTTTTATTTTTTCTCCCCTTTCCGAAAAAGTATATTTGGTTCATAGGACAGAATGTGTGTAACGCTGTGTATGTATATCTATTATCACAGTTTTGAAAAGCACGAAGTTTCTTCGATTTAAGAAAACAAAGTATTTCACTTATAAGCCAAAGATCAACTTTATCACACTTGAAAATCTTGGTGACTATTGATGCGTGTCATCAGATAAGGCTGTTCCTCAGTTGGGCAATGGAATACCTTGAAAAGTGTAGGCTCTGTCATTGTAGTTTTTTCACCGTCCGCTTCTAACATATTATTCCAGAGATAATTGGCACCTGATAAAAATTTAATTTAGCGTTATAAAAATGAGCAAAGTACACCGCATTTAGAAAGATAACTTACTAATTGCATGGCCACGCTGACTCAAATGGAAGCAATCCTCCGATAGGAATTTGAACTTAAGTGTGTCGTCACTTGTAGGGAAGAATTCTTCAAACAATGTAAACGGTTGAATGTTGATAGTGAATGTCTAATATATATATATATGTATGAAAAACAAATTATGTATAATATGCTCTTATTACATTCACTGATTTAACGAAATAATTAATATAATTAATATAGAGGCAAATTATGAAAACTCTTCTAGTGTAAATTTATTAATAATACCAAATTGTGCTCTCACTTCAATGACTGGTAGTATATCTGTTTAGTAATGTATTCGGTAATTGACAATAGTGGCTCTGCTTTATAAAGTAGTAACTTGTTTAGATACTCACTATAGTCTCAATGGTGGAATTGTAAAGATGATATGGGCAATTAAATAAAAACTTGAAAAAGTCGCCAAAAATGCTTTAGCAAATGAAGTCACAACGAAGGTTCGTCTACCGATTGTGTTTTGAAATTTAAGCTGGGGCCGAACCACGACATACATATGTTCCGTGTTCGTAAACCGTTTTTTAAGTCACAATAACTTTGCAATTGTCCAACTTTTTAAAAGAGTAATAATGCAAAATTGAACCGAACGGTACTTTCAGCCAATTGCTCACGTATACCGTCAATCCGCATTATGGGCTTAGAGCTATTGTGATTTAAGCATTCGCTTTCGATCACGGAACGTATAAGGAAATCGACCCCTGGTTCAGTTTTCGAGAAAATAGAGACGAGAAATGTCGTACCATACAAATAAAGAAAAATCTCAAATGTTGGTTAAGAATGATTTTCTCTTTCGAGGACAAGAAGGAATCATCAAGAAAATCACTTTTTAACGCACTTAGACAACATTTTTTAAACTACTCACCTCCGTATTGAACTCATCTCTACTTGCTACCTCTTTGTCCTTCGCAACCCAATTTTTCATCAAGTTCTTCATTCGGGATACATGCTGCTTGGGTTTACCTACTAGACAAGGGCATTCGAATGCCAAAGTGGTGCGACAAATGGGCGTTTTTGTGCTCAGATCAACCAGAAAATCCAATATCGGCGATGGAACAACATTTAACATAAGACGTGGCACATTATCACGTAAATACCGGTATGTTTTAACCATACTCTCCTCATGTCTTTTGATCGCATCCTCC
Organism: Merzomyia westermanni; assembly: GCA_949987695.1. Classification (NCBI taxonomy): domain Eukaryota; kingdom Metazoa; phylum Arthropoda; class Insecta; order Diptera; family Tephritidae; genus Merzomyia; species Merzomyia westermanni. Next base: position 143,126,856 of record OX465291.1, on the reverse strand, counting down.
GGACGTGGCAAGAAGCAAACGTCCGAACAAAAATCATTGTTACCTATAAGCAAGGTCACAATCTTCCAATCTGAAGTCATATTCACTTTGGGATCACGTGACAAACGTTTAACTAAAATATGCGCCTCATATGGAATATCACGCGACATGGCACCCAACTCGGCAACATTGAATCTGAGAGTAGAGCGTGGAAAGAGAAAAATAAAAAGATAAAAAAGGAAAATATTGAATAAGGTGAAAATAGAAGCTTTTCGATATACACATAGGTTGTTGTAATATCAAATAACTTACTTTGAACTGCGATCCGTTGAAAGCCCATCCCTCAACGAGTATCCATATAAGTTTGGATTAAACTCTTTCAGTATATTTGGTAACGTCAAATATTGCCGCCAATTGCCTTGTCCACCAATACTCCACACCATACCACGATTCTCTACAGTAATGTGCAATAAAGTAGTTGCAAAAATTCCATTGCCGGCAGTCAACGAATCACCCATTGCACCTATAATATCTATATCCCCGGGACGTAAACGATGCACCGAAGTGGGGCGTGTTTCACTGCGCTTTCCAGGTCCATTCAAAGTATCGCAAAAGTTAACTAACGAACGCGCACGGGTATTGAGGTTTTGTGTTTTCTAAAGCAAGTAAGTGAATTACACACATTCAAGTTTTTCACCAAATCTATATTAACTTACACCCATATCGCGCACAAGCTGTCGATTATAGGCATTATCGCCAGATCGTCCAGCTAAGTTCAACCCCAATAAACGTAGCGGCCTATACAAATCACGAAATGTAATATCCAATGGGGTGCGTTGCGCCAGCAGTGGGTGCGCGATATTGTAAATTAAGGCAAAGAGAAGCAGATAGTACCGTGTTGGTCTATGAAACATGTCGGGGTGGCGATTGGGACAAGCTGTAAGTAACAAAAGAAATATATAATTATAAGAACGGTGTGATCAGTAAGCCAAAAAAATCGAAGCTACAATATCAATATCTTTAAAATTTTGAGTCATCCGCGCTTAACCATCTAGACGTTTTTAGGCTTTTCCAACAAATTTTTTTGTCATGTAAATTATTAGAGCAGATAGTTAAAAGGTCGAATCAAAGCCCTACATACTTCTATTGTTTTATTTATGTCTAGAGTGATCAATAAGTTAGAAAAACATCAAAATAGTTTGCATATAGTTAACAATGCACACTTGTATGAATGTAGTTACATATATTTAGATAAATAAATATATATCAATAGCTCATTAAATAAAATATTTAAAAAGATCCGCGCAACAAGTTAAACGGCGAACTGAATTATACTAATTATGCTAATACTAACTTTAAAGTTCAATATCCTCTCAAATATAACTTAATAATCTGAAACTAGCAATAAATTATTATAATAACAGCATACATAGTAACGCAGATATTAATGATGCCAGTCCTAGTCGGTTTATTTTAATTTGATACAAATTCTATTAGCTTGTCTACCTACTGCTTTTGAATGTCATATGATAAACAATGGAGATCTAAAGTTTTCTCTTGGTGTTCGGATGTTTCTAGATATTTCAATATTCAACAAAAGGTTCCAATGAAATATTTAAATAGAGTTTTAAATTTTGATAATATAGGAACCAAAAATTATCAAGTGATAAGGCAGGCCATCATCACGCAGCAATTATTTTAAGTGCAATGATCAGCAATCAGTTTTTTATTTAATGAATATTTACTGCTAATGGAAACTGCCCATCTATGATATGTAGTTCATATACTAAATGTGTTCCATTTTTAATGTTTCTACTCTTGTTTCGTGTTTCTACCTACTTGCGCTTAAAATATTCATTACGTTGTTGTACCAAATATGTTTACCATGATAATTATCAGCTGATTTTATTTTTATTTATTGGCAAACGGCGGTTAATAGGTTCTGCATACTAATGCTCAAATTTTTGAAATTAATATGTAATATTAATATAATTCTGGACACTTTTGATACACTTTTGACATGTGTACTCGTATTTATTTATAATGCCGGTCAACTGCCATCTTTTAAAATACTACTTCAAAAGTTTGAACAAACTGCGTCATTTAGTTTGTGATTGATAGCATTTAAAACTAAACTCGAAAAAAGTGAATACAAGCATGATTAAGCATCAAGGAAATTCTTGTTTGTATTCGTTAATATTATGAGACGCTACCCAATCAGTTTCAATGGCTAAAATTTAGGTTACTAAGTTAGTTTTTGGACGTACGAGCCGCAGGTCCTAGCGAAGGAAACAAATTATGTTCCATCTTGCCAATGCACGATGGCATCCGAGAACAAATTCATAAATTGGGTTACGAACTGCTGCTTTAGCCGCTGCAATAGTCCACACTTAACCCAGTCTGATTATTCTCTATTTTCAAACCTGTAGATATGAAAATATCTATTATATTTTTTGGGGCATGAAAATTTTAAACCCATAATAAATACCTCTTTTTTAAGCTATAAATGGTTTTGTGAGTAAAAATCACAGCTCTAGCATAACTCTCTATCAGCGAAAAGCTCGCATTTTTAAAAGATTCTCTCTCGATTTCTCCCCAAGAGAAACTTCTATTTCAAAATATATATTCTTTAGCTAGAGAACTTAATAAATCTTTTATTTGAGATTAATAATTAATAAATCTCCAATAAAAACCTTTATTTCTTAATTTCACCGATAAATATTTTTTTCTTGATACTAAAAATATCTCTCAGTTTGGATTTCTATTGGGCTAAATTGAATATTATTTATTTTGAAGCTCTGATAAATATACCTTGGAGTTAAATGTGGAGGAAACTATGCTTGAAATAGTCAATGAACAAATTATGGCTGTGTTCGGTGATAAAACTTGCAAAGAAGTATCAGTAAAGTGAGAATGACGTAAAACTCTCTCGAAACGCAAAAATTAAAAAGTTTCCGCCGAACAGGAATCAGTAAAAACTTGCAAGCAAAACAGCTGTTGCTTTGTTGATTGGTTAATAGCTAAGTTTTTGTTGTTGCTTTCCTATGTCACGATCAGCTGTTTTTCACTTGCAAGTTTTACTGAGTGAAATTCTTCCAGCAGAAACCTGCAACTCTCTCTCCCTATGAAATTTCAAAATGCGCTCTCTCTCTGCAAATGTTTTGTGTCACCGAATACTTTTCAGTAAAAACTTTATAAAATTTTTCAAAATTTTATTCTCACCGAACACAGCTTATATTTCACCTAATTATCGGTTTTGTTTACTTTTTTTCTTGAGTATAAAAACTTGAAACATGAAACAAACCTGCAAACAAACGAATGCGAGTCGGTTTAAATTTTTTGACTCAATTAATTTGTTTAATATTTTAAACTTTTTATGTGCAATTTATGTCTAAATCTGCTAAAGATTTTGCTTAGCTTTACTTCTTTTTTTTTATTACTAAGGCAGCATTAGAAAAATTAAGTTGCATACTACCAGTAGGGGTAGAAATTCCGGCTTTTGTTTTTTTAATACATTTAGTATGCTTATTATTATTTAAAAATATTTATTAACAAAAATAATTTTCTATTAATATGCAATTCATCCGTTACTAAGACATCATTCACCAATTATTCTATTATATATTTTTAAAGTTTGCTACTCTCATCACTTCCTCAATTAATCACTAAAAACCAGTTATAATGGGGAAACAAATTAGCAGGATTTCAGTCTATTTGAAAAGAACTAACACGTATTGCGAATTTTTTTGTGTCTTACTAACTTTAAATAACTAATTGTTTATCCATCAATATAATTAAGAAAAAAAAAAGAAAAAAGCTTGTATGCTTACGAAACCATTAGCTTAATATGATTTAAGGTGGCAATTTCACAGGAACTTAATAATAACCGATTTTTATTCGTTAGCTCTTAGCAAGATATAAATAAAACAACAATTCGAGTTTTTTTTTCAAAATTTTAGATTTCCTTCAAGTGGTATGAACAACTATGCAGACAGTGTCAAGCTGAGTGGAAGAAGGCGAATATAATTCTCGTTCAAGGCGTGCCAGCATTTTCCCTTTGGACTACCTAATCGCTGCAATATTTTCTAATTCAAAGTTCCTGCTATCCTTAAGGTTGTTAGTGCTCTTGCTGTAGCACATGTTGTAGTGCGCTCTACCTAATTGGTAGAGATAGGAAGGAATATATAGATTTTGTAGGGGAAAAAATCTCAGGCCTACCCTACCGTGTTAGAGGAAATATGGCGTTTCTATGTGAGGTCAGTTATCGAAACCCCTGGATGATTGACATTTCTCTCCATTACCGCAAACTTTTTCACAGTAAGCATCATATCGACCCCGGTCATGAAAACAACCCTGGTAAAACTGTAGCATCGATCTTTTGACCTGGCTGGGTACTTGTTAACGGAACTGGATTAGTTTCATGCTTGGAAATGGATTTCCTACAAAAAAACTCAACCCTCACACAAAATCAAATCAAATATGATTATTATTTCATACCGGTGAAATACCAAGCTAGTGGGAAAATTGGAATTTACAACTAGAATCTTCTAACAGAAATAAAACTAGACCGACCAAAGGCAAAATTGCTACCATTTAAATTTCGAAGTTTTGGAGAATACTGGAGTTTACATAGTTGGAAATATGCCAATAGAGCTTCTTACTAGAATTTAGTGCTTTCACACTTAGGGGCTTGAACGTATGAGCTGTGCTCGCAGTACTTAATCACTATGGGCAGCACTAAACATATTTTTACTGTTTTAAACTAGTTTTAGACTACTGTATTTCTGGCTAAAATTTGACAACTGCTATCTAGTAGGAGATCCCTGTACTAAATACCACATTTTTCTGTAGTATCAAGTAGGCTTGGGATTCATACTAGTTGTGTGATAATTTGCAACTAGTTGGTTTGCGCGCAGGATGCTGGTAAAATCCTTTCACATACACTTTATAAAACGAAAGACTTAGGACACGAACTCACCTTTACACTGGAACTGAAACTTAGAGGAGTCTAATCACTTCTAGTTAAAAACAAAATATTGGTAATAAATATTTTAGTTTTTAAATAACAAATTGTATTTGGGTGATATTAAAGCTTTTCTAGCACATTTATTCAAATAAATTAAAAGAATTTTACTTTCACTTTTCGTATTTCTTTGTGTTACTTTATCACACAGTTTTTTTTTTTTACTTGCATAAGCGCTTTTTTTTTTTTTTTTAGAATGTTGTTGTATGTTATTTTTTATATACTTCGCAAAAATCTCCCAGCAAACAAGCATACAAATTTACACTTTTCAGCACATACAAAATATAAACAAATAAATTAGTACATTCATTTAAATTAACATTTCTCTTTTAGCGCAATAATATACAATTTTGCAAGTCAGCAAATGTGTTCGCACGCGCAACTTGTCACATTCAGAATCAGAATCTGACTGTGCATTAAAAATTCTTATTACGATTATTTTATATCAAATGCTACATACAAACAACAAAACATTCTGCTTGTGATAACTCATATACGTCACAAACCGTACAGGAGTAAGAGAAAAAGGTTTACGACAACGTAAAAGTACAAAACATTCGTAGAATGCGAAGAAGTTCCAACAGCAGATATGTATGCTACGAATAGAATCAAAACTAACTGATACAGAAGTAAAAATGGAAACAGAATCGCACAGGTAATTGCCGGTATGATTGCTAGGCAATAATTTTGCACACAAACAAATCCGGAAAGCAAAAAAAAACTCAAATCCTCGCTTTGAATTCCACTCAATTAGCATTTTATGTGGAGAATGCTGGTTCACTTATAAGATTATCATATGGAAGCACGTTATGACTACCGGCACTCGTCGACCGGCTAGGCGGACAGTCAGACAATTAAGATGCCATCCATCACAACAAAGGGGTGTAACTGGCGAAGTTATCCACTCGCAAGCTGCACAAAGCCAACGTGAAGTGTTTATAAATAGACATCTGCGGCAGCGCGTCACATTATCGTCCGACTGATATCAAAATCAGTGAATCAAGCAAAACAGATACATCACTGTATCAGAATTCGACCAAGGGTTTAGAGTTCTGGTGTCGTTATTGTGTGCACAACTAGCATTAAGGTGGGCGTAAACAAAGTTAAATCGAAATTTTTAGCTGCAAGCTATTTACAGGATTGTTTTATATTAAAATAATACGTGTTCCTTTGGAAAATCAGAACCTATTTAGAGAAGCTACTTTCCTTTGTTTTGCCGCTGTGACACGGTTCTATAATTGAGAGAATTTAACACATAGCCTTCGTTCTGATTTTGTAACGATAGACCCAACTAGGATTAAGTCGGTAGCATAGTATTGCGGAGTGAAGAAAGGGGAGAGATTCCAGATATAAACAATCTTCGTCCCTGTCATCATTATTAAATATCCACCAGCATGCGAAAACATGTTTATTCTTATGTGTTCTATATATAAAGATAGACCTATGGCAATAGATTGCTAAAGAAACCATCCAATTCCGCAGACAGAAATTAAAAGAGTTGCTATTATGTACAGGGATGAACCTGGCATAGCATGCGAAAACATGTTTATTCTTATGTGTTCTATATATAAAGATAGACCTATGGCAATAGATTGCTAAAGAAACCATCCAATTCCGCAGACAGAAATTAAAAGAGTTGCTATTATGTACAGGGATGAACACATAGCCTTCGTTCTGATTTTGTAACGATAGACCCAACTAGGATTAAGTCGGTAGCATAGTATTGCGGAGTGAAGAAAGGGGAGAGATTCCAGATGTAAACAATCTTCGTCCCTGTCATCATTATTAAATATCCACCAGCATGCGAAAACATGTTTATTCTTATGTGTTCTATATATAAAGATAGACCTATGGCAATAGATTGCTAAAGAAACCATCCAATTCCGCAGACAGAAATTAAAAGAGTTGCTATTATGTACAGGGATGAACCTGGCTCAATTACATATAAGTGTATAAAAAATAAATTGAGCCCGCCTCTATTGCCAACACTGTGGAAATAAAATATTTATGTGTGGCAAAATGTACCCTCAACTTTAAACTGGATATTTAGCCATATGTCCGCGAAAATGGCATCCAGTTCTAGAATATCATGCTTCAGAAATGAAAAGATATCGGATGATATAACTCTCCCTGGTTTAGCTTGTTTCCAAATTTTCATTAGCATGCAGATTGAGGATATTCGCTATAAGGCTTACGTCCTTGATCAAAAAATGTTCCAACATAGATCGGGAAGAATGCGTTAAGGGGTATAGCCGTCCTACTTCTATTGTAGAAAGGGTAAAGGGATATCTATTGTCTTCCTTTGATGAGACGCTTTGTCTAACCGTTTTGTTGTTCTAGCAGTATAGCAGTATAAAGTGACGGATTTGTTAATCTGACTTGACTGTCCCTCTTCGAGGTAAACATATTTCCTTATACCTTATGTCTACGAAGTTATGTTTTGCTTTTTAAACATTTCAAAATTTGTTTGCTGAATTAACTTGGATACATATGTATGTACCAAATTTTTACAACTGAGTCAAGTAACAAATCACCATATCCGAAAATATTTTTAGAAATGCATGTCATGCGATTTTATCGATTTTGAGTATCAATCCATTCAAGTTGCAATTGGAATCACAGATTTCTGTCTTTTCCAAGTAAAACTGCTAAACACTGGAACAATTAAAGACCTATTGAGGCCACCCTAATGATCCAGTCACATTATTCCAGTCGTATACCATTTCTGGTGAATTGTAAGTTTAATTTGTGGGAAGCACGTACATGCTCCTGGAATTTATATAATAAATATCTTCACTGGTTAATTTTCTCACTAAATCTATCTATATCATTTGTACATCTTATATGGAAACATACTCTTATTCGGTTCAGTGTTTATAGTACGTTTTAGGCTTTTATTTCTATAAATCGTAGGCATACGTTTTTAGCTGTTGCTGTTTCAGTCTATTTTACATATCATTACGCTCTTGCCGGAAACTATTATATGTTTCAGATTTTTGAAAAGCAGGTTCAAGGGCCACTTTCATAAAGGCCGGTTAAGTCTAATCGGCGATCAATTTGACAGCTAACCGTACAAAATACATCAATTAAACTCCGGTTAGCAGTTACCGGCTTTTATGAAAGCGGCCCTAAGAGTTTGTTGCTTTGGAAAATAATTTTCGCTCATTGAGGTAACTTCAATTGCAAATATCGTGGTGTCCGTGTACCGTGTACTCGTGGTACTCGGGATTTTAGTCAAACAAAGAACATTCATTGAATAATCACATGAATGTATTTACTCAAAAATGTTAAATTAGCAAATTCATTCTTCTGCCAAATGAGTGGCTATATGATTAAGTGTATGTATGTATATTAGAGTGCGCCTCATTTGTTTGAAGACAATTTTTTGGTAACCTACAAAACCGGCCTCCACCTAGAAATGTTAAGTTGTAAACGCCAGATCTTGGAACTTTAGACTTATAAATTTCATGCACCGCGCCGTAACCTCTACTTACTCCAAACTAGAAAAATAATCGGAAAAATGGGATTGGTGGTGATCGAGGCCAAAACTAAGTACATGCTGTCATCAACCAAGCAGTCAGCGCATTTGAGCTTTGGCAGTCATAATTTCGAAATAGGAATAGACTTCGTTTAGTACCAGCATTAACACCAACATTAATGTCAGCCTAGAAATCCAACGAAAAATCACTCTTGCAAACAAGTTCTACTTCGGACTGAGTAGGCAATTGAGAAGTAAAGTCCTCTCTCGAAGAACGAAAATAACACTCCATAAGTCAGTCATCGCAACCGTCCTGCTATATGGTGCAGACACTAACAGCATCTGATCAGGCGGCTCTGGGAGTATATACATTTACGCGTTGTCGACGGCGACTACCGAAGAAGATTTAATGGCGAGCTGTATAAGCTATATGCAGACACCAACAAATTAAACCGCAGCGGCTTCGTTGGCTAGGACATGTTGTGCGAATGAATGAAGATGAGCATCTTCCATACCCAGAAGGTATTTTTATCGGCACCTGCAGGTGGTAACTGAGGAAGAGGGTGAACACCACTCCGGAAGGGTCAAGTGAGAAAACGACTGGCGAGCTATGTTGGATGGCCAAAATCGTTTAGACGGTTAAGCGCCATTTAAAGAAGAAGAAGGAGAAATTTCATGCTTAGGCTTATGTCTTATTATCTTTGAAGAGACAGCGAACCAACATTTAATTTTTTCAGATCCAAAGTTTTGTTATTTACTTGCCTATGTAACGTCCAAACCCTAATATTATGCCTGGTTACTTTCCTCTTTTTGTTGACAAAAGCTTTTCACAAACATTTGTATTTATCAAGATGATCCATTTTAAAAATTGCATCGAAATAATTGTTTAATAAAATAATAAAAAAAATTGTTCGGAAAATTAAAAACTTTTCAAAAAACTAAAAAATATTTTTTGGTTGTTAGTGAAATAACTTTCGTTTTAAGTTGAAAAAAAAACTTTTTAAAAATCCAATTATTCAATATATATTTAATGGTCAGACATATTTTCTCAGACACTTTCTTTAGTTATTTCAACCACGGCTTTTGAAGAAAAGCGAATACTCGGATCCCTTTACTAATATCATTATCACGGGATTGTAAAATCGGATGATAAAAGGCTCGGGATTGTTAAAATCCAAATAATTAGTACCTATCATATTTTAAATCGCTCTAAATCTTTCCTGCAAATTACTGGATTTTCGATACCGAAAGAGCCTGGATCCTTAGTACAATAATTACAAAATTTTTACTCGCATATGTGAGATTCACATTTGAACTGCAGAAGCTAACATCATCAGCAACATCTTTATCGTAATTCCGATAATTCCATTTTCTTTACACGCTCATATCAACCTACAATTTACATTCACAATTTATTTCATAAATTACGTGAGTAAAGATGTTTACGCAGCAAAATTTCACACAAAACCACAAAATGCAAATTAATAACAGCGCGAAATCACTACATATATGTATGTACATATGTATGTATATAAATATACGTCGTGTATCATTTTCAGACTAAAAGGCGGCGTACTCACTCACGTTACATAAATACATGTGTTAAAATAATTAAACCTCCTACTATGGGCTTTCGGTGTCATTGTGCGTTGCCTGCGGCAAGTTGTTAACAACTTTTTACTACTTATCAAATGAATTTTAACTCATTGACGGAATTTGTCAACCGGACAAGAGATGATACCACCAGCACTCTAAAATACATATGTACTTATATGTATACATATGTATGCATGTAAAGTATATTTATTTGTTCGTGCTTAAGTTGGTATACAAAATTAACAGACGCTGACGCGCGCCAATACTCAACAGATTATTTCCTTACACATACTTAATATGTTTCCAAAATGGGCAATTGATGTTAATTTCAAATACATTTCAATTTAGTTTTTAATACGGAACACACTGGAGAAATTCTGTATCTAATGTGTTACATTGCAAGCGACAGGGCGTATGAGTAACATCTAGAGATGTCAATCCCTAAATCCGGTGCATTTTTTGTGCACCGAATATACCAGGATTTTTTTCTTATAACCCCTTGATATTCGGAATTGGAGTATGTTACTAGAACGAAATATCTGTTATTTATTTATGTATGAAATTATTTTGGGTGTAGTTTTTAGTCGCCTCTATCTATCTCGGGCATAGTTTAAGCCCCTGACCGCAGGGATGATATGTTGATAAAATAATGTGTATACTTTACTGCGCCCACTTAAAGTGTATTTTTTTCTTTTTTGTAATTATATCAATAATGGTACAATCTATGGAAAAATTGCCTGCTACCGTTTGTAACAAAATTTTCCATGTCCAAATGTCTATACAGTATTTTTTGTAAAAGTGATGGTTCTCGAGCTGGAAACCCTTTTTATCTGTGCATAATATCAAAAGTATGCAAACAAGAATCCCATTTCGACTGGACTAATAATATCCCTACAGTACCTAATATTTACAAGTACTTATAAAAGATTTTTGATGTGTGAACATCTTTGGGCTCGGTAGGTGTTGTCCAGAAAACGCAGGCGTCGCTTCTTACAGGATTAAATTACTTATAGTTGCCTATATAAACACCACATTTGAGTCTAATGAAAATGCTTAAATTTGTCAAAATTGTTGCCCAAAATGATTCCCACCGTTGCTACTCATATAGAATAATTATCGGCTCATCGAAGATTTATTATGAACGGGAATTCGTAAATTAAGTGCTGTAAAAATGTTTTAAAAAGGTTTAAGAAAATTTATTAATTTGTCTGAGAAGGGTTAGTGTTAGATTAAATCCGCTAGGTGGCTCTATTTCTACCATAAAAATCTGACCCCGGATAACCTAAGAACTTGATTTATCCCAACCGCTTCTAGTTTTTCTTAATTGCTTTGGCAATTTTGGCTGTATCGTTTAAAATCACGTTAGCCATCCCCTTAGCTAAAAACGACGGCAACTGGTTGCGCAAATGGGAAGCCAGGTCAATTGGGTGGGTTCCTTCCCGTGCATCTGGCTACCAAGGTGTCGATGTTCTTGGTACTACCATTAATTTTCATGCGCAGCGTTGACATATTTTTTGCCATCGATACGAAAATTGCAGTTTAGAAGTTGCAAAATTCCACTGCAGTAAACGTATATTGCGTGATCTGCATTCGTCTAGATAGGTCTTGACGCAAATCAGAATTTTGAAAGACTGCACAAACTGAGCTAGCGCAGGAAAAGAAACATGTGCTCTAATTGTATTAAAAAAGTAAGTGCGGCTTTCCCTTTTGCTTTTTTTAAATAAGAGATGATACCGCTACCCCTACACAAATTTATGGTAACCATATGTTTCATTCTCAGCAAATACAGGTGAACTGAGTAAGAATCACCACACACGAAGAAAAAGCATGCGGGCATGCGTAAAAATCTAAATTCTTTTGATTTTAGCACATTTCTCTGTGCAAATAGCACAACCACGACATACACCACACAAATCCTTGTACAAATCAGTCATTGTGGCAAGTAATATTGTGTGATGTATTTGGCATCTAACCCGCAGGGGTTAATTTATGAAAAATCGATTCTGTATACTGCGACTAGTCGATTTCTGGTTTTAGTCGACCAAAACGGGCATTTCTGTTATCTCTATTTTTTCGTCTGTCAAAACAATTGTTGTTGTTCTACGGTGTGTCTTATCTACCGGCATTTGTGTGCAATTTGTGAACTGCTTTTAATTTCATATTTCCATTATGAATATTTAATATACTTAAAACGCTGTTTAATGAATAAACCAATGTAAGCTTTGGGTACATGTGATAAACAGGCGATACAAAATTAAGTATAAAAGGTGTCTTCAGAGAAAAACAGCATCTGCATAAGTATCGTTTGACATAAAAGTACAAAGGAGTGGAGTGATGGCATGAATCAAACAGTACCTATGTGATTTGTGGAGTGAGGGAATATTAGAACCACAGAAAGTGTGAGGGAGAATAGATTTTTCATAGAAAACCACAGTCCCAATTAGTTACCAGGTATGTAAGTAATAAAATACATGAACGTCTTATTTTCTAATAAATATCTCAAATTCTTCCAAAATAAAGACACCACAACATACTTCTTGCTTGTGCAAGGACAGCGATTGCAAAACAGGGAAAACAAAAAATAAAATGACTTCCGTGATCAAGTATATGTCACTATTGACGACGTGTTCAGTGTTTGCAGCATTAATTTCCATTGTTTGGCAAGCATTTCTCTCTCTAAAACAATTAAACAAAGTAACTACTATACTTACTGGACTTTTGGCTATAGAAAGTAGTTACAAAAAGCCACTTCAGCCGCACAAAGTCGCTGTAGGCTATGGCGCTTGTACAGACTTATTGGTGCACGCAAACGAATTTCTCAACTACACTGAAGACGTGATAAATGGAATTGGACCTGAATTCACAGTTGATGAGGTGAATGATAAAACAGAATTATTGCAAACATTTGCTTATTATTTTCAAAATGGGGCAGCGGCTGAGTGAGTAAAACTTGATTTCTTCTATTCCTTATATTATTGGCATTATTTTATTGATAATTCTGTAGGCGTATCATGCCCAACACAAAACTTTTCCGAGAACTTATACAAACAGCGAAGATACGTCATCGTGACGGCATACAATGGTTCCTTGGTGGCAATGCTCCACTAATGGCCGCTCGTTTTCATATGGAAGGCGCTAATGTGCTGCTTGGAGCTCGTATGTCTCACAAGTGAGTGGTTTTTTAATTTTTTACTGAAACATGTAACATAACTATATAATTTATACAAATTTTTGTTTTGCAGACTACGCCGCCTAGTTCCTGCAGAGGTTAAAATTGCTGGGGAACAAATAGCTGAAGATGATATTCATCTTATATTAGAATACAAAACTGGTGATACTTGGGGACCGATAAAAACTCCACGTGCGAATCGGTATATTCTCCATAACGATCAAAATAATCCTCATTTGAATTCAGTTGAACATTTTGGCACAGCATTACAAAGTTTTCGGCCACGTTTGCTGGTCGTTAGCGGTTTGCAAATGATGGATAGCTATAAGTTTGAAACAGGCGTACGCGAAGCAAGGCTAGAAAAAGTTAAAGAGCAGATCAGTTCGCAGGCATTCACAACGTTGCAACATTTTGAAATGGCAAGTTATGTAGAAATAAAGTTATTGTTCTTGTTGCGCCAGTATATAATGCCCTATGTGGATTCAATGGGTATGAATGAACAGGAATTGGAAAATCTATGTCAAACGTTGACATATGGACGCACCACATTAGCTACAGATTGGAATCCTCGCGTTGCTACAACATTGGATCAAATGCGTTCGGTTTTTAAAATTTTGGCTAGAGATTATTTTAGGAATACCACAAAATTGAAGCGAAGACGTCTATTGTCACGTATACATGTGCATACATTGGCTTATCAGGCACTATTAACTATACAAGATTCAAAATGGCAACGAACACAATTAGCAGCGGCTAAAGCTGCACTTACTGCACATCGGCATGTTTGTCAAACGGATATGGTAAGATATTAAATAACCGGTTAATTTCGTAAATTCAATAAACCGTTCTCTCTTTTTGTAGATTAACCCCGAAGCTGCTTCACTGATTCTGGATGAAAGTTTTGCTACCAGCGCAGAGAACAAAGACACTGCTAGTCGCATTCAACTAAATCCTCAACAACCTGTACCATGTTGGAATGAGACTATTGTTGTGGATGATAAAAAAACTGTTCCTATAGAAATTTGTGTAGCACCAGTACCAGTATGCCGTATCGCTAAGAAAACCGCAGGAGCCGGCGATAATATCTCAGCAGCAGCATTATCACAGCAGCTTTAAATGAAACAAATCATGACCTATCCAAACAGTTGCCGCAATCCAGAGTGACCTTACAAAATATTTGGATCCTGTGACCTGTAGTATTGAAAGCGAAAATTATTGAGAAAGCGAAAGCAATTCTTTCGCAATCGTTAACTGACAAACCTAACACCAGTTTATCAATTGTTCCTTTAATTTAGTATAGGTCATCGTGAATGAAAAAAAAAATATAATCGAATATCCCATTACAAATATCCTCTAAATCGTTGTTCACTGACATTCCTAGATTATACTTTAGATATCTTACTTAGTATTCTGATAAATATGTTTTTGTTTTAGCAAATTTTAGGCCAAATTTTAACGAAAAAACGTCGGCAAATCAATGAGTAGAAAAAAATGTGTATGTACCTATGTACATCGAATTGCCGAAGCCCAATCTCTTGTTATCATTATTTAATTTAATGATCATAATGCACTTAATGTTACAACTTAAATGCTCAATAATATTACAGATACTTGCCTGACATTCCCATGTACTTTTTCAATTTAAAATAAACAAAAGCGTTTGTAAGTTAAATACTACGTATATAAACTTTTATTTCTTCTCCTTACTACATTTTCACAACACTTGCCTCATATGGGCAACTCTTAATAGCTAAGAAAAGATGAACTAAATAAAACACATATATATCTCTACAATCAATTCAACATAGCACACTAAAGACCCGGCATAACGTACGCAATATTGTCCAGAGTCGCTGCAAGATTCTCACTCAGCTGTGGTTTTCGTTCCAAGCCTGGTATGCGTGTTGTAAGACATAGAAGAGGACCTAGCGAGCAAAGCAAACTGTCCAGCAGCACAGAGAGACTACCCGATACGGCAATTTGTCCTTCATGTTCTTTCAAGCGCTCACCTATGATAGTTAAGCTCTCGCCAAGTAATTTTAAATGAGCTGCCGTATCAATGGGTTCAATATTTGGCTGTATCGTCTTTTTGTTGTGCGAATTTGATGTATGTGAGGTGGAGGATGTTACGTGTGTTACATTGTTGCTTGTTGTGATATTGCTACTACTTAACGCATGCGCTGAAATATTGTTACCATAAATACCGCCTACTCGATTGTGACTATTGTTTCGTCTACGTTTTGCTATTACGCCTGTTGTTGGCGATTCACCCGATTCAGAAATAGAATTTCCGCGCGGTTTTGTTTTCGTTGATATTATTGTTTTAATCGACTGTGGTGACAGGGGCGACTGTTGTCTTTCTTCTGCTAATTTTTTAGTGCGACTTGTAGTGGGTTTAAAGTACGTCATGTAGGGATTTGCAGGTGTCTGGGTTACACGTTCTCGTGACTTGGCTTTTGTAGCTTGAATTTTCGCTTTACGACGCCATGAGTCTTTCTCTTTATTGGAAACGTTTGCCCATAGTTCGCCTAGGCGCTTCGCCGAATTTGAGAAATCTTCAAAGGAAATAAATTATTGGTAAACAAATAATTTAAATGAATAAAAATTACCTAAATCTTGTCCCTTGCTAAATTTTCCCGATTTACGCATTTCACGAGCCCACATGCTATACGCTGTATAACGTGTCTTGCCCTTATCCTTACGTTCAACCTTGCCAGTCACAACACGCCCATCTTTTAGCACTCTGCGTTTGTTCGCTTTTTCTGTCATGTATAAACTTTGGCGCACTTTTGATTCCGGATTACCATTGTTGTCTGTAGCTTCACTATCAACAATGCCTGCTACTAGCTCTTTTATATCTTCATCAGAATCACCTGGTGGGGTATTGAGATCATCAAAATGTTCACTATCTGTTTCATTATCCGAAATATCGTCGTGCATATCATTATCATCTTCAGCTAAATCACTAATATCACCACCTAGTCCACTACCACTGGTTAAGCGTGGTTTACGTCCTGGTCGCCCGACTCCGCCACCCAAATTACCTCTTCCACGGACATTACCGTTACGCGTAGGTGGTTTTGCCGCCCTTTTCAGTTTCTTCTCCACTTCATCTGGTGACTGAAAGTCGAGTAGTTTGGATGATTTCTTGCGTACGCGTCCACTGCGGGACACTCCAGTGACCTGAAAATCTTTCGAAAGTAATTCAAATTAGCACATGGAAAACGATAACAAAAACCAGCTCCTATCCTTACCTTTGCCCAGAACGGAGTTTTGTGGTGTTTCCATTGTAATTTGAGCCAAAATTTCGTTTTTTGAGTTTTTCTAATTTGTTTTTGTTTTAAATTCGTTGCGTTGTATGAAGAAAATTTCAAGCAGAAAGGGTGTGAGAAAAAGCCAAATTAGCAGAGTTGCATTGTAAACGTACTATATAAGAGCTTTATACAATCGCTTACGATATATTGCAAGGTTTATGGACTAGTATGGCACATATCGTTCTTGAATGTACTTTTGATAAGTAGAGCGCTTTCATACGAGAAAGTTGTTGAATTCAATTTTGCTTGTGTTCCCAAGAGCAACTGTTAAGTAAAAAACAGCATACAAGGGAGACAAACAGCCAGTAAGAAATATTAAAACGAACCTTCCTTTGCCAATGTCGCGCCACGAAAGAGCGTTGCACGAAAATACGGATCGATATTTTTTTGGAAGCCAACGTATTTAAGTTACCTCCGTCATTTAGCGGAATTTTCGTTTTCTCCAGGTGTGTCAGTCTACAAGAGAAGTGACTCAATTAATATGTAATTTGAACGGAAAACCTTGATGAAAACATATTCACAGGCTGCTTTCAAAGTTTCTGTTACATTATTACTAAATTTTATTTTCACAACAAAGGTGTAAGCAAAAGTCAGTAATATGACAAAGAGAATTGAATAAATAAATGAATTTCTTTTTTGCGGATTCACAAAGGATTTTAAGAAATTTTTGTTTAAAATATTCATAACTATCGCATCAACTGAAAATTATAGCTACTCTGAGGTTGATGGAACTAAAATGTATAATTTGTATGATTGCTCTTTTCTGTTTAGTTTCCATAGTTATTGGGTACAACCCCAAATAATATAAAATATCCGATTTGGCCTATAATGCATTCGAATTGTTGTTGATAAGTCTTTGAGTACCAAACGGCAAACGATACCAGGGGCCTAATATACACATTCAGATACAGCATATTTCGGTTATAAACAACAACAAAAGGACTCCAGCTGCCTGCGGGTTAGTGGTTCAGAATATGCCCGAGGTAGGCATACCTGTCGTAAGAGCCGACTAATATGCACAATGGTAATGACGTGTTTCTCGATCGTTGAACTACGGATATGATGTCTCTCACCTCCTTACTAAAGGAGGGCTGTCAGGACCTAGAAAGTTGCACTGGTCATACCAAATCGCTACCACACAGTCGGGCTGAACCGCAATGGAGTATCGGAGCGTACCGGGTTCACATCCGGCAAAGGACTGTCATTTGTGACAATACGCTTCAAAACCTTAGGGGAGTGTTTTTTTCATTAGAAACAACAACAACTAAAACAGGAACTCCACTGATAATAAATGTATACTTTGTAGAACATTAAGACGGTGTTCTGAGCAAGGATACTGTGTCACGAAGCTGTTGTTGTTGTTGTAATGACAAAAACACTCCCCGAAGGTTTTGGGGAGTGCTGTCGAACTGACAGTCCTTGGCCGGATTTGAATCCGGTACGCTACGGCACTCCCTTGCGGTACTGCCCGGCTGTCGTGGTAGCGATTTGGTATGACCAGTAGAACCTTCTAGGTCATGTCACCCCTCCTTCCGTAAGAAGGAGAGATGGGTAATGAGAGCTGAGAGGCATCATATCCTTAGATGAACCATCGAGTTGCACGTCATTACCTCGATCCATATTAGTCCCCTCTTCTGACCGGTATGCCTACCTCGGGCATATTCTAAACCCGTAACCCGAAGGGGCTGAGTCACGAAGCTGATGTTGGATAGATTAAGGGCTATTTTTTTATTAAACGACGTTGTGATAGTGCAAAAATTATGTTGAAAATCAGCAGAGTTGAACAAGAAATAAACAGATATCGATAAGCCTGCGCTACCTTATCATATTCGTTATATATTTGTGATCAGAAACGCCTTCCATAAACAAATTTTTATATACCCGTGCGAGTCCAATCTAAAAATTTTGATTTACATTTTATGCACAAATTTCTAAATGGTAAGATTATGAGCCCACTGCTGGTTATATCATAATATAGAAACTTGATGTTTTGGACTATCTGTTGCAACCCTACGGTGAGTAGAATACAAAAGTTTGATAGAATAATTGGCGCTTTACCGTAGTTTGTATGACAACAATAGAAAAAGTGGAAAGTTAAGGCCAATTTCGGTTTTATTTGTAAAGAAATATAGTTTTCGAGAATAATTTCTAAACAATTTAATTTTATTATTATTAAGTAATTCCTGAATGTAATAACAGCTAGTTGCTATAATAAATTTGTGAGGATGACAACAGCAACTACGCCGCAGCAGCTGCAGCAGCAGCATTTACAACAGCAATTACGTATTGCGCTCTCAGAAATACCCAGCCGAATGGAAGCATTGCGTTTTGTAGGTGGAGGAGCTACAACACCTACAGCAGCACCAATTCTTCGTAGTCCCAACGAGCCAACACCAGCAACAATATACAATACACCACATCTTTTAGATAACACTACAAATGTAGCACTATCGCAGGATAGTATTATATCGCCAATGCCATCACCAGATGAAATGATAATACGTCAAAGGGGGCGGCGTCGCTTCAATACAGCTGCGCCAGAAGATGCAGGTGTTACACCATTGCGTATGCCTTTTCAACGTACACCAACGAAAGTGCCACTCAGTACCAGCATGATATTGCGAAGCTCGCCGCGTAAACGTCTAACAATGGGCAGTACACCACCAGCACCAGATCCACCAGTAATGCCTTCACCAACAAAAGCCAAACAACAGTTATGGCCAGCTGGAGTGCCACAGGTAAAAAAGATGCGATTTGGTTGCGGCGAAGAAGAAGGCGATAAACCAATAGCACAATTGAATAAGGAAACACCATTGCCAATGTTGTTGCAAGGTATGTCGCACCAACAACTAATTGGACTAATTGTTGACGAATTGGTTGCCGGTGACATTCGTATGGAAGAGCATTTGCGTACATGTTTGCCTATGCCAGATATAAAGTGAGTATAATACTATTTTATATTTGGAATATCTGCTAAAAATTTTAATTATTTTATTAGTCCAATGGAAGAGGAGTTGCTGCATGCCAAACGTCAAATATTTCGTTCATTGCCTACTTCACGTCTTTGTAAGAAAACTGATAGCAGCGCTTATTCACGTGCTGCTCTGCATCTTGCAGAATTTAAGCGTCTACTTAACACACATACAAAACAGTTGTATGATTCTGGAAATTGGGATGCTTTATTGGACTATGTTACCATGGCTTGGCCTATTGTACGCGCAACACCACATTGGGATAGCGCTACGCACAATGTCGTTCGGCGTCAGTGTTTTAAATTGTTAGCATGCCATTGTATTGCAGCTTTGAAAAATGGGGGGACACATTTGGGCACATTGCGCTTGCACGAGATTGACCGAAGCATACGCGAATGGACGCGCGATTATGAAGATGTGCAATCATGCCAGAGTGCACTGAACAAAGCTATAGCTAAAGGACGAGCAACGCTATAGTATTTTCCTACGAAGTATTTTTAAAGTTATTGATATTAGGATGGATTTTTAAAGGTGAAGACTTCAAGGCGCTTCCGCATCCTCCGAATACTTTGCCATAAGCATGATAATTTTATTTTAAGTATATATTTGTTGCTAAGTAATATCGAATATATTAAGCCTCAACGGCCAAAACAAGTTTACCTAAAAAAAGTAACTGTTTATATCAGTTCTATCTATTATTGCAATTTTTGCAAGAAAGTAATTATGAGCTTTTATTTTCTACTATAAATAATACTGAAACCTTATGGCCATAAATCTTTAGAGCTCGAGCAAGTTAATTTTACAATTGCCATACAAATTGCATGTATTTTATGAATTATAATAAGCTAGATTCATTATAAGCAAAAAGACAAGTGACATATATAATCACAACCTAATAGTGATGGAAAAGTTATGCGAAATTTAGTTACTCTTTTAGCAATATTCACGTAATTCGTCTTTAATGTTATTTATTTGTATTTTCGAGTTTTCGCTTCATTTGTATACGCATGAATATATATTAAATCGCATCATGCTTTCCAACCAAATTAGTGATACATAATTGTTAGAAATAAAAATTGTCGTGAAGTCCTAAATTCTAAATTGTTTATTACAATCCATTGTTATACGCCATAATACTGCATGTTAGCCATTTGAAGTTTAGGTATAAGAAAAATCACCACATTAATATTTGCATCAGACTTGGTATTATTAGGTTTTAGCTTTTTTATACTTTTAAGTTTACACTTTTTAGTTTTAAATGCGCCGATATGCGAATCTTACTCGAAATGTCTGAGTTCTACTAGTGAAGTCCCGGCCTCCAAGTTGGATAATATGAATAAGAAATTAAGCGGTAATTAATTTTAAAATCCCATCGAGCAAACTCAAAACTGTTATTATATTTTAGGTTTTTGAAAAAAGTGGTCATGCACACCTTCAGCATGGCGATGGGAATTTATTTATACATACATATGTACCAGTATATGTATTTATAGTTTGTAAGAATAATTTTTCACAAATCATGCCATAAATTTATGTGGAAATGCTTTAAAAAACATGCTACACACAATAAAGATTTGTATTCTAGAGTTCTCATTATTTTAAAATTTGTAAAATTGATAAAATAAAACGTTTACAGTTTTACAGAGTTATATTGGTGTTTCGTACGTAGATCAGACTGTGTTGGAAGGAGAGTTGGCACTCGTGTCTTTTTCCATGTATTAATTAATTGGCTAAGGTTGCAAAGGAGTCCGATGGGAGTAATTAGACTTTGTACAGACTGCACTCGCAAGCCTATAAGATATTCTCGAAAACCGCAATTTCAAATTTCCGCTTAAAACTCGAATCAAATATCTTAGCCCATTATACTGAAGAAAGCTGTATGCCACAAAATTGCAAACACTGTATACTTTAATAGTGTACTTTCAGTGTCCATTGGAGATTTGTAGTACACATTTAGGCGCCACATATAAAGTGATTGGTGCACTCTGCTTAATTTAAAATAAAATAAATAAATGTATGGCGCGATATACAACAGGTATATCATAAACCCTCCTAAGAGATTTTTGCGCCGAAATTCTCTTACAATTTGTGGTGTGCCGCTTTGAATTTTGTTTCTACAAATTGGAGGGTCCTACCGTTTTTTGCCGAATCCGAACGACATCTACAAAGGAGATGAATTTTTTGCTGAAAAGCCTTCCGAGATAGAAGTACTCTGTTGTTATGGTAACGACAAAAATACTCCCTGAAGGTTTTAGGGAGTGTTGTCGAATTAACAGTCCTTGGCCGGATTTGAACCCGGTACGCTCCGGTACTCCCTTGCGGTACTGCCCGACTGTCGTGGTAACGATTTACAGAAATACCCTCGGAGAGTTTACCAAACCACTGCCGAGGGGCGACCCCGTTTTGAAAAAAAAAAATTTCAAACCACTTGATGTGTCATGTCCCAGGAATCGAACCTTGGACCTTCGGTGTGGTAGGCAGGCAACACTATCCCCACACCACGGCGGCCGCTCTGCTTAATTTAGTAATAATAATTTGGCTTGATATACCTCCGAGGAGATTAAGGGTGCGCTTCCTTTCCGATTTGTCATAAGTCGTGTTGTCCTATATTCACGCCACCCTGAGTGCGATGCATATAAAATATCATTTGAAATCAAAATATCAGATCATATAGTATCGAGTAGCATCACATCATATGATATCTTATCTATGTTATCTATAGCTACCGCATCTCAACAATCAAATAAATAACTTTTTATAAGCCCAACAGAGACCGAAACGGGCTTATTTTGATTAAGTTTCATTCCATGCAAAAAAAACTTACCAACTGGGTATACAAATTCAAATAAAATAGACTTTGATTTCAGAAAATTGTTCTTTATTATGGTGGCCATATCTTCAACATTTTCGTGTTTGAAGGGCTAATGAAGTACACAGTAGTAATGTGATGCCGGATCCAATCATAGTGCTTACGGAGTTATTTTCTTGTTTCCCTGCGCAGCATATCTTCTTTGTATAGGTGTCTGTTTGGATTGCTAGGTATATGGCAGTTCAAGTAAAACTGTCTACTTAGTAATTCAGTTTTCTTATTCAGAGTTTTTTGAATGGTTTTGTAAACCTTTCGAAACTTCTTTCAATTTTATAAAGATGTGCATGAAGTTTGGGATACAGATTTGTACTACTTTTGAACAAGATTTTTATGAGAAAAATGTTGAAATGAAAATGATATTGTATAAATGAATAACACACGTCAATTCTGAATTTGATATATTTATGAAACGCGCTATTTTAGTTTTCACATAGGAATAAAGAATAAAAGCTGCTGTTATACTTACATAGCATAGACTTGACTTGACTAGAGGACTGTCACTTATAGTTCTGTTAAAGGAATTTTGCATGTTACAGATTACCCAACACTTCAATGTATTTAACTTGATTTTGTTTTTTGAATTTGGAATTTTTATATCAGTGACGTATATATTTTAGCTATAATATTTATATATATTTTTTTTCATGTCGACATATATTTTCTGACTCTTTTTTTTTAGTTTCGGAAAAAAGTAAGTATAATTTAAAGAAAGCTATGCTAGCTGCCAAGTCAAGTCAAGTCTATGTATGTAAGACTAACAGCAGCCTAAGCTAATTTCGTTCACTGCATAAGCTACTATGGACTATTTCACACTCATTTTTCATTATCGCACCTATCGTTTTTAATTCGTTTACATCAAGAAACTTTAAACTATATACTCATTTTAATTATATACTTACATATACATATAATGTTAAATTAAAATTTATTAAAACATTCCTTAGATAAAAGTTATGACAACAGTTTCCATTTATGACAACAAAATATTCGAAAGTGATACAATAAAACTAATTGTTACTCACTTACAGACAAACACTCCCAATGAATACATACGTGATTACCTAACTTTTTTACATTCTATGGTTTGGTTTTATAAGTTAAGTTATATTTAGGACAACTTATTGAAATTCTAAGTTTTATATAAAACTATGTTAACACATTCATTTTCTTATACAGTGACTAATTTGTATTACTTGCATGCATGTGCATTCATTTGAATAGCTTTTAGTTCATTATAATTAAATTTAAATTTTTGAACAGTAGTTTCTCGATTTACCGAAAATACAGTCAAGTGGTCTCTATACTTTAAAATGAAACTCCGTTTTTAAGACTTTGTGCGCTAAACCAAGTAGAACTTCAAAATAATTTATTGCCTTTTTTCTGGTGTTTATAGTTTTAATACAGCTCTCAGCTCCATAGTGCTTATTCACCCATGTTGTATTCAAAGAAACAAATGTTCGGTAAATCGAGAAAGTACTGTAGATTAACTTGCGATACAATTGGTAATATCTAAAAAGTATTTGTTTGCCTGCATGCCGCTTTGAAAACCAGTATGAACATGTTCAGCAGTAGTAAGGAACCAGTGTTCATCTGCCGGGAGGCCTTAGAAATATGACGCCCTGTAAGAAAAAAAAGAAATAATATGTCAATTTTTCAGAAAATGCTTCTACTTAACAAATATTTGCATATATGTATGTGAATTAGGGTGGGCCTTAAATGTAGGGAGACAATTAACAAAGATTCTCCCAAGCCTCCACCCGTACGTCGATGATATAGCCAATCACATACAATTAAGGGTTGGCGCACAGGAGTCGAAGTTTAGTCTATGAAATCTCAAATAATTAAAATTAATTTTTGTTTAATCTGTTACGCGAAGTCAATAAAACTATAGGCTAAGATCTCAATAGTAAATTTTGATCGCGATTGGCGACGGTTTGGACGTGTAGCACAGAGTTTTAAGTTTAGAGCACCTTATGATAAAAATTATTATTTTTTTAGCTAATACTCTGAAATTTGACCCCTGTGCGACACGCCTTAACCATCACCAATCGAGGCCAAAATTCATATCTCCTATCTTCGACTATACTTGTATGATTTTCGATTGACCTAAGATTAATTAAAATTTTTTGGGGTACATCTACTTTATCTATTTGAACGTGGTATAACCGATTGAATGGTGAGACTAAAAAAATTGTTTTATTTTATTTTAAAGCTTACCCTACATATTTTTTAAATAACACTGCGTTACAAAAACGAGCTTTAGTTCTATCCTACGAACCACGACAGACTTTTTTTTTAATGTATAATTATAAAAAAAATTCTGACGTGTACATGAAAATCGCCGATACACGTGTATTTTTATTTTTTCTCCCCTTTCCGAAAAAGTATTTTTGGTTCATAGAACAGAATGTGTGTAACGCGGTGTAATGTAATCGTCCGTGAACAAAAATTTGTTTTGAAAATTTGTTTTGAAAATTTCAGTCTGAACAACTGTACTTATCATATCTATCTTTGCTCCCTCTTCATCTACCCCTCAACAAAATCTTCATTTTATCTTTTTCCTCATCTTTCTCTTTCTTTCCACCCTCACAACCCCTTCATGTTCCGCTCTTTTTTGTTCTCTATTCATATTAGTGCTCCTTTCCTCTTCCGCCGCGTTTTTTTTTCATTGACACCCGAATTCGGCAGTAGACCCTGACTGAGATGGAAAAAAGTATGACTTCACTTGAAGTGATGATTAGCATGCTTGGATTTAAGTGCCAATAAATGCTGATAATCATAGGTCAATTATTCAACAAAAAGTTTCGCTATATGATCGCTTAAGAAATAATAAACAATCCAAAATCTTTTTTCTAACGTTTAAAAATCTACATGAAAACATTCCCAGTTCTTTATTCCTCGCTCCCAACTGAAAAATGTGTAGTAGATAAGGTATCCATTTCTAAAAGGGGGACGAAAAGAGTATTTCCCGGTGAATACCTGAAAGGAACGGCATTATCTGATTTTTTTACTATGTTGGTGATGATGGTAATAACACCCATCCACGTTATTGAAAAAACATTTGCGGATGCATGTTCTGCATAGCAAATCACTTCTAACCTATTCAAGGTACAATTAAATAGTGACAAAACAAGGATTATAGCAATCATAAAATTTTTTTAAGGAAAGGAAGTCGCTATGATTTGAATCATTCGTACATGACTATATAACTCTGAATGTTTGTATACGCAAATATATGTACACATGTAATTATGATTATTTTGTTGTTGCATTTGTCTTTCTTTTGGAAGTACTACCTTATAAACATTATATGATCGTAAGTATGCCCTTCTAAGTACAATCGAATGAGTCAATGATCGTCATAAAGGAGAAGATTTTAAAAAAATGCCTCTAGAGAGTTTATCATAAAAGAGAAGCAAAAACCAAATCCAGCGAGTAATTCTTTCATTCCCTGAATACAAAGTAAATTATAATACATTAAAATCATTAGAGGGCCCTTATTTATAAAAGTTTTCAGGTTCGAGGCCCCCATACGCAAAATCGGCTAAAACACTTGTTTAGTTAAGGTAAATAAATTTTAAGAGATCGCACACTGTGTGTTTTTATAATAATTTTGTATAGAAGAAAATGTCCTAGGTAAAAGTTGTATAAAATCTTAAAAAATTTATGATAAGTCCTAGGCAATAACCGTCCTTTTTTTGAATTTTTCAGTAGAGCACTTTGAAATTTTAAATTGTAGTGTAAATGTTTGGAATTTAGATTTGTTTTTTTTGTCCACAAAATTCACAAGTTTTGAGCAAGGGTCTTGAAAATTTGTGTGATCGGAGATTCGTGTACGGAGAACAAAACACCGCCAATATCTTATTTTTGTCATATCTTGAGTTTGGCTTTTCTCGGTTATTGACACAGATATAAATAAATACATAAGTTCGTAGGTGAGTGAGTTAGTAAGGCAATTTTTCCACACTTAAGCTTGAACCGGATGGCTATTCTCTTGGGGGTTTCAGGCGCTCTAGACTTCACCCCGTTTTATAGGTATTTATACAACCGTGGAGTTCAGGCTCTAACCTAATTTACGGACACGGTAAAAAGTCAAGGGATTTTGATCATTTATTGGAATGTATTGTTTGTGGGCCACCCTATTGTCCATATATGTATGTATGCTACATTTGAATTAGAGTTTCTGTTGGGGTTGAAATTCTGCACAAGCAGAAGCAGATGACTAAGCTGAGCTTTCGTAGACGATTTATGAATAATAATTTATATTTGCAGAGTTGCAGTCTAGGAAAATACTAAAAGAAAAAAATTTGAAGATAAATGCGTCAGTAGTTTATAACAAGTGTAACGTACCTCCGTTACCACTTAATGCCCACAAGGAAATGTTTACCCAGTCGGGTAGATTCCTAAATATAACTGCATTTTTAACATATACTGATTTTTTCGTGCACACTAGGG
The DNA here is from genome assembly GCA_949987695.1 of Merzomyia westermanni. Taxonomy (NCBI): domain Eukaryota; kingdom Metazoa; phylum Arthropoda; class Insecta; order Diptera; family Tephritidae; genus Merzomyia; species Merzomyia westermanni. The sequence goes on along the minus strand of OX465291.1, from coordinate 143,100,001 downwards.
GGCCCATAAATGTAAGGAGAAAATGTTTAACTCGTTTTGAAGATCAAACGCACCATAAAACCCGCTTCGTGCATATTTCCCACCTTTACCCTAAGCATTTTAAACAAATAAATTTATTTAGTTGATAAGATTTATATGCGTTATCATACGTAATGCACCTTATTATGACGAAGTGGTATTTTACTTCATTGAGATACTAAATGACAACCCCCTTCGCACCGCCAATTAACAAATAAACAAAATCTGGTTTACCTGTAGCATTACACTTGAATGTAAACAAATTTATAAGCAACCAAAAAGTAAAAAAAATCTAGAGGAAGCAAAAAAAAAAAAACAAATAAATAAATGAGTGAAAAATCAGACGGCTCGCATGGTTGAATATAAGATGTGTTGAAAGCAAACGCAAAGATGCGTTCCTAGTAGTGATGCTACGAAGCTTCGATTCCGAATCCGAAATTTGGTTAAATTTCGATTCCGTAACATTTCTACCTACTACATGCAACTTTTACCTATGAATGAGATGCTAAATACCGAGTTTCTGAGTTGTCACAAACTGCTTTAGGAAGGTCTTGAGCTGCTACTTCTGCTACATGTGAAACGTATTTGGTATTCAGGATCGACCCGACCTAATGTGCATACCATCTGGATTTACGAAAGTATTTATATTTGTCTAAGCTCATGAGCTTATTTATACAAAATTATGTTGGTTCATTATTATCTAGAATAATTTGTGTTTCTTTCAGAGTTTATCTGTCCATCAAGTGGATATACATATGCATATATTCATATATACATATGTATATAGAACTTTCTTATGTTTCACAACACTGTTTTGGATTTCTCATTTTTATTTATTTTTTTTGTTTTTATTTAGTTAACCTCATTTTCCTCAAGTTCTTGCATTTAGAAATGTATGTATGAATACTTATCATACTGAACTTAAGGTACTGAACAACTCATAGCTATTTTTTTTTTAATTAATCTAATAATCTAAATGTTAATCACTAGTGGGCAACACTTAAAATTCAATTGATACTTTTGCTTTATGGCCAACTGCTCATAAGCTTTTTTCAACATGAAATAATTTGAATTTGGCCGAACATGAAAAATGATCGAATATTGTGGCCGGCTATGTGCAGAAGTTCGCAAGAGTGGAGAAAGATGTCTGCTCACGATTCATAGGGACCAATTCATTTGCATGCTGTTAAAGTAGCTCTTCTATCCTATAGTGAAAACGTTGTCACCGGCATGGCCATTGCGGTCGCTTGAGAAAAGTTATAGACAGGGACCGAAAATAAAAGTTGTTTTTCGATTTTATAAAAGTCCTGAAGAAATTATTAACTTTTCCGACATCCCAAGACTTCCAGGACCAAAATCTTGACCACAATTAATTTTTCTGACTTTTTCGAAAGTAGTCCGATGGTAACTTAAAAATCCGGACTTGTATTTTTTCTCGCCAGCAATAAAAGTTATCTTTAGCGATATATTTTGTACGGACAGAATAAAAGTCCTTTTCAATAACTAAGAAACAGCTAAACTTGATTAAATATATTTGGATATAACTGGCGAGCGTTGTTGGAACGCCAAAATCGTTTAGACGGTTAAGTGCCATTTAAAGAAGAAGAAGAATCGCAGCATATATTTATATATATATTTAGTTATATATTTTAATCTATGTACTTACATTGCTTTGCCAAAGCAGGTGCACAACAGCACTCCTTTACTTGCTCATAGAAATAGCAGGACCCCACGGTAGCCTTATAAAGCTTGTCTCCCACATAACAAATATGTGGAACGAAAGGCAGACCCTCTGGAATGAAAAAATAATAAAAATAAATACAAATTATTACTGATCATATACTTAATAAAACTTGCTTATATTTATAGAAATGTATCTACATATTAAATTTATAAATATTTTCAATAACGAGTCATAAAACACGATATTAACTTTGCTACAAATCTTTTACTGCACTCAACACCTAAGCGCTGAGTATTGCATCAAATTCTGAATTGCACATTAAAACTTATTTAGTTGCAGGGTTTTAGCTGCATGGTTACATAAATATTTATTTTGTTTTTGTTTAGACGCATTTTGTGTATTTTTCTAGCGGCCGTAAAAATATTTTCGTGCTACGCGAAATGAGTTCATAAACAATAAAGTTTTCTTTTAAAATTGTATGCACGTAGTAGAATTTATACATATGTACATGCAGCTATGTGAGTTCCCTGCAAAAAATCGGGCAACTGATCAATAAAGAGAGTGATCCGCGATCAATACTTTTCGTGTATAGTGGGCTACAATCGCCCTACACTGAAACTCTGATTCCCACAACAGCCGGTTCTATCGTACCGGAATGACGCGGGGTTTTTACCCGGGCAATGGCGGTTATTTCAGTGTAACCCTGTCCAATCGGTCTCGTCCCACCCTTAAATTGTCATCCTAGGAGCAAACCCTGGCAGCTGGGTTGCTCCATTGTTTTTTGTTACGGGCTGGGGTCGAACTCAACCCTGGACCAAGAGATTGGATCTGCTGCGTTTGCTGGAAGAAAATTTATATTAAACGGTTGCATTCGGTTCAATGCGCCAAGTGTAAGAGATGGCTATATAAATCTGGATGCTCAGGACTTAACCCTGCCATCCCCAGACCCCGTACTTTCTTTAGTACTTTCGAGGCACCATGCTGTACACGCCTAAGGGCGTCCCACGGTACACGTCGCTCTGACACTCCCCTACCGCCCCTACCAACTTCAAGTAGCCACAATGGTGGCTTAGTCTACACGACTGGCAGCACTGCTGCCATTCTCGCCTCACCCACTCCCGACTGTCGCTCACGCTCACCAGCGTCTCCATCTCGCACGCCCGCTCAACACTCCTATCCCCTCCGGAATAGGCCAGATATGAGCATCTCCGAGCGTCAGTCCCACCTTTCTTTGTCCGCAATGCCCCCCCTGCTTTCATCTTGCACGTGGGCCAGGATCACCACCTCCTCGTACCTTTCAATACGTGCACCGTTTGTCGGCAAAGATTATATACGCCTGCGACAACGGTCAAGTGCAACAATTGCCTTGGCCTGTGTCACACCCTTATGTGCTCTGGGCTCGCAAACTCTCATTTAATTTTAAATTCATTTGATATAGGTGGCACCCTTGTAAACAGATCTTAAAGCCTAAATTAATAGAGCCGGGAATGGTATATATTCTAACACAAAATTGCATTCATTTCCCAAATAAGTTGAGATGGCAACCATACTAAAAAATATTTTGGTCCAAAGCTGCTTAACATCCCCTTTATTTGATACCTATACTAAGGCAGTAAGGGTTATGGTTACGGTTACGGTTATTAGATTCTCCACCGTCATCATTATTACCAAAGTTATCATCATTCTCATTATTTTTATTCTATATTCTATTCCATTCTTTTTCCATCAGGCACTTGGTGTGGCGCTCCACAAACTGAAAGCTGTTCAGTTAACCAGTCTCTATCTTAAAATAGGGAGCCCCTATACTACACATAGACATTTTCACCAAAAGTGCAGTATAAATACATGCAGATTCTCAAACGAATTTAAAAAGCCTCTTACGTCCCCATTTCCAGTGCATTTCTTTTATGTAGTTTTCGTTGTTTTGCAGCAGAGTTCATAAAACTTGCCAAAATTTTTCGCACTGGAGCATATTAAAAGTTTATTAAATGTTTCCAGCAAACGAAAATGAATTGAAGTATAATTATTTTTTTCTTTTTTTGTACTTTACCCGAATTTCGTGTGTTGTAGATGCATTCGGTAAACATAAAAGTTGCTGTCTAATGAAGCTGTTGCATCAACGTTTTTTAGTGTTTACAGACATAAGCTACAAGTAGAAACTGGCCGAACACATAAATTAAAAATTTTAGTATCTAACTCTGACATGGACTTTGTGTGAAAATAGTAAAAGATACATAAAAAAGGAAATTATTTTGTTTGAAATCTCTTGACTTTAGTATGCTCTTTATTCACATATGTTTCAGATAGTATTTATAGCAAGTAATTGAAACTAAAATAGAAGAACAAACTTTTTTGGCATAAATAAAGCTCGCAAAACACCTGTATACTCGTATATCTGTATTTATATGGCTTTGTTGTACGCGAAGCCTAGGCGTAGGATTACTCTTTGTACCGGCTTCTCAATTTCCAGTTAAAACTTTAAAAAATCGTTCGAAGTTTTTTCTGTATTAAGGACAAAAACATTTCCTCAACGTTTAGTCTCACCATCAAATAACTGTTGTCCAAACAATGTCTGTCCTTGTTATGTTACTCATACGCCATGACATCCCTTGCCAATAGTCTCCTAGACCAGCATAAGCTCCTTTTTTTTGCCAACAACATGACATATACGTTTATGAAGCTTTCCAGAATTTAAACATCTTATTTGTTACTGGGGTCGAAAGATCATCAGACGAGAATAAGTATTTGGATGTAATCGCTGAAGCGCGCTGGTTTGATAATTTATTATTATTTTTAACGATTTCTGCAGTTTCACATTTACTGTAACTTTATAATACGCCGAATTCTAATCTTGATCTTAAAAAAGTTTTATGAGTTCTATCGATATGTTATGAGCCCTTTTAGCTTATACTATACTCATTTTATTTCCTCTGCTTGCCGTTACGTGATCGTATGTGACGATTAGGTCCCGGTTCTAACCGCAATATACGCGAAGGATAAGAAATATGCGGAAGATAGTTTTGGCTATTTTCACCGACGTATTTTGCGCTTGGAAATATATTATCCTTTCTGTAATCACTGGCGGCAATAAAAGTCGGCTCAAAATATTTTAAGACACAAATAAAAATTAATATGGGTAGTCCTAATCAGGGTAACAGAAGCCAAAGGAACACTTCTTTTAATTTCTGCTTGTCTATATGTATGTTTGTATGCGAATCACACTCATAACTGCTAAATGAAATTGAATGGTTTCTACACTGGTGTCTTACAGGAGGTCTTTCTTAAAGTATAAAATGAATACTGATGTATATATAACCAGATATATTTGCAGTTTATTTCGTCCACCGTGGGCCAACACCCTCTTTTAAACAAATAAACGAAATCTCAAGCAATATCGGAGATACGACGACTTCTTTTGTTTCGAAATACTTGAATGTGCATAAAATTTTATGTTTTTATTTTTACATACATATATTCATGTATTTTATTTAAGCAATCATCACGAAACTATCTTGAGAAAATTGCGTCAAACCTCATCAGAACTCAAACGCTATCTGCATAATTTAGAGTAGGATACTTAAATCATCTATAAAAAAAATTGTTTTTAGCAGTAATACTTTTCAATACGCATAAATTATCTACTTAAAAACTCTGTTTCCGTTTTCGAATTTTTTGATTGAGTTATCGAAGGAAGTTATAACAATTAAACTATTTTGCAATGAATAAAATAACTTATGGTTGTTTTAAGCAGCTTGCCCTTGAATGCTAACCACATAAAGGTCACACGAAAGTACCTACAACTTACAATTTATAATTAATTTATCGTTTGTAAGTTTTGGTTTTTTTATTGCTCCCAATGCATTGTGGAAGTTCGTTTTCCACTTTATAATTTATAGTTTTTTTGAGAAAAAACGTTCTACATCATTGCACAAATTAACATAAAAGTAAATGTGCAATAACAAACAAAACTGTATTTTGCTGACAAGGGGAGATCAAAAAGTTATTGTAAAGATAATAAATAAAAATCGATATTGTGTTCTATAGGTTGAAAATGTACTTGAACAAAATTAGCATAGGCACGGCATAACTTAATGAGGGAATAGGGTTATGTTATGAAATTTAGGTACTTCCCATTCCGTTCAGTGGACCGACTAAAATTTGTTGAAGTATGTCAAGAAGAAGAGAAACGGAAGTACCATTCGTTCCCACGGCACTCGAGCTCAACCAGTTGGTGCTATTACCCATATCCATAACAAAACCCTTTGGGAAGCGTTTCTGCATTTACAATAAAACAAAACACGGTAGAAGAATATAGAAAACGGGACTAGTTTTTCTCACAAGAAGACTAGAATAACCATAAGGAATTCTAAGTTATGTTAATAATAATAATACTCGATGTTTCTTACATAAGCACTTTGCAACATATAATCAAAAACATTTTTCATAAAATTTGACCTTTCTCTAAAATTTCTAAGTATGTGGATTCAAACAACTTTTTACTTATTAAAAAGGGGTTTGGTGACTAACTCCACATTTTGTGGGAATATTCGAAATTCTAAGTATGCAGACTTTGTATGCTTGACTAGCTAGACAAGTTTTTAAAATTTCTTCAAGTTTTTACACAGTGTAACATGTTTAAACAAATATTGAAAAAAAAAATGCATCAACAAACAGGTCATTAATTGTCGGACAACCGTCCCAGGAAGGGATACTCATACACTTCGAACTCCTAAAAACCATAAACCCTCAAAGTTAGGGCTCCTTTGTAAAGTCTTTTTGACTCCGCACGTTTATTGCGAAATGTGTATTTTTGACCTCCCCTCGTACTAGTTAAAAAATAGGAAATAAATGTCTTGTTTGGCTTTTACTATTTCTAATTGTTTGTAAATTGCTAAACAAATCAGCGCTCTGTAAACTTGTGAATTTCTTACATTCTATTTCCAGGTATACATAATGACAATGCTTAGAAAATTAATTAGTTCATTTGTATACAAATTCTTAACCACAAAATGCCTCTCAGGCATACTTTAGGGTGCAGTAAATGGAACTGAAAGTAAAACTGTTTTGAGAAGTGTGTCGCTATCGATTTTGGGGAGCGTTTACCGTGGCGGTGTGGAGTGAAAACAACTTTTCCGGCTGAATGCACATTTGTAAGGCAGAGTTCATTTACAATCGCTATGTCGCTCAGTAACTTAGTTTGTGTGTGCACATGAATATTCATTCATATGTTTGGTATAGTTGGGCATACCCTGCAGAAAACGATGCGGTATCAGATTACTTCCAAGAAATCCGTTTTTAAAAAGGTCCAATTTACATGGCTATGCCCCAGGATTGGATCACCTACTCCATCTAGGAGTATTCCATTTCTTTGCTTTAGTTGCGCCATGCATTTAAGTAGTGAAATTCTTCTACTTAATTTATACTTAACCGTTTAAAAGGTATCGATGATTTAAGGAGAGAATCTATTCTTTTCGATATTAGTTGGTAGCAAATATTTTTCGACAGATATTTGGAATGAGTTATGAAAATGATAGTTTTTCATTCGATATCGTGCATTAGGAGCCATGTCTTAACAAATAAACTTAACATTAATTAATAAAATTAAATAAGGGAAATTTATAACCCATATCAGGAATTGCATTTAATGATTATTCTGACGGAAAAACGTTACTATTTTTCTCTGTGAGATATATTTTACAGCCGGTGCTTTATTGACATTACTTTTTTAAATCTAAAAATATCGAAACTTGATAAACTGACATGAACATTTTAATTGATTCATTAAAATATCCGTGCTACTGAGGTTATGACTATAAGAATATTCCTATCAGTATATGTATCAGCACACAATTTTTTTTTTTAACAACGTTGACATGGTTTCCGCTCACTTATCACTCATATTCCCATCAAATTACTAAATACGAAGCAATTCAACAGCGAATATGAGTTGAAATCAAAAGTTATTAAAGTATTTTGCAAAAATCATTATCTTTAAGTACCACATTTGCCCTTATTAAAGATACAATAATAAAACTTTAAAAACGTTGGACGAGTGGACAAGCCGACATCTATTTAGTAAAGTTGCTTGAGGTTTCGAAAAAAATGCATGATTATGTGCAGCATAAACAGTCACCCAAATAAGTATTCGAGTGGAATAAGAGTACAACAGTATTCGAATTATGATTTAATTGTTCTGTTCTGTCTAAGCTGTATAGAGGCAGCTACTAAAGTAATCTGTCAAGTCTCATGAATTTTGACTTTCAGTCATATACATATTTGGAAAGAGTTTTGATTTTATGTCATAAATAAAAAATGGGAAAATCCAACCATGAATATGGTCCAATAATTGCATCACTATACAAATTTTATTGGAAAACTGACATCTGCAGGACATTATAATTTAAATTTCTAGTTAAAGTGCTACCCTGTTGGGGTTTGTCAGCTCCCTCTCACAGGTTTATTTGTTCGCTTCACAAAATAGTTTCGTATAAGTAAAAAGAAGCACTATCAGCAAAATCGTCCTTTTTGCAGAGCGGCAGTTTACCTAGGTCAAGAGCTACAATTTGAAAGGGTAAGACGAGGGTAAAGAAAAAAGAAAAGAAAACGAAAATAATCTAGAATATAAGGCATTCGTTCACTTTTTCATTGTTTTACTTCTTCAACGTAGCACTGATCAGGGAACACACTGCTCGTATTCCGGGATTAAATTTGTATGTTCGAGGAGCTTTGTTTCCAAGGTACGGGGCTCCGATATATTTCATAATTCAGCCCATTCAGAAATAACTGAACTAGGTTTCGTGGGGTACAAAATCAGTATCTCCTTTGCGGGGAAATTTTCGATAATATTTGATTAGTAACGTCTTTATAGTAGCGCATTTATCACCATAGTCGACACGCTCATTCGAGAATTGTTACCAAAATTATGTAGGTTCATCATAGTTCGAGGAATTTTTATAGGGTAGGACTAGTGTGGTGTGAAGGGCGGCCGCCGTGGTGTGAAGGTAGTGTTGCCGGCCTACCACACCGAAGGTCCAGGGTTCGAGCCCTGGTACAGGTAACATCAAAAGTGATTTGAAAAAAGTTTTTCAAAACGGGGTCGCCCCTCGGCAGTGGTTTGGCAAACTCTCCGAGTGTATTTCTGCCATGACAGGCTTCTCAGCAAAAATTCGTCTCCTTTGTAGATGCCGTTCGGAGTCGGCAAAAAACTGTAGGTCCCACCAATTTGTAGGGAAAATTCAAATCGGCACACCACAAATTGGAAGAGAAGCTTGGCGCAAAAATCTCTTAGGAGGTTTATGATGATATACCTGTTGTATATCGCGCCATAGAGAGAGAGAGAGGACTAGTGTAAAAATGGAATTAGATGAATTGTTTACATGGAACATGCACATCGTTTCAAAATGGTCTCTTCAATTCACGGATTACTGTTGTAAGTGACTGTGGCATTAGTTGCAATCATGATAAATAACAAAGCTTGCGTGCGTTGATGTAATTTTTTCCATAACATGCTGACAATTTTCATTGCTTTTCGTAATCTAAATTTTGTAAATAAACTAAACGTGTTTTGCAGTTTTATTGTAACAACAATCAATTACTTTGATTTGATTGCAATTGGAAGTGGCCTTTCTTTACTTAACTGGGTTAGTATATTGAACAATTTATGTATGTACATAGTGTGTATGTATGTGAAGCTGTGTCAATATTTTAAAATTATGATCTGTTAACGAACAAGTGGACAACGATTGTAATAGACTTAGACAAAATGTAAAGTTAAGGTCGAACATAATTGTACCTAGTAGCGATTGCATTGGCAGATATCAGATAGACTACTAAAATACAAAATTATATAAATTTATATGGGCAACTCCAGTAAAACTTAAACCATTTTTTCAGTTAACCGCCTACACATGATATAGGAATTAAAAGTCTATAGACCTTTAATTTATTTGAATTTCTAAACTAATCATCTGAATTATGAAAAGTATCGAAAAAAAGTTTAAAGGAAGCTTTGAAAAGTGAAAAACATTGAAATTTACCCTTTTTTGGAAATAAATTTGTCCATCTAAAATTTGAACAGGGTATAGTTTTTGAGATGTGAATATCTATGTAACGTTAATACGAGTATGTCTCTAAGTGATTCAACAGAATGAAGAAAGACACTGAAGATGGCACAACGCCGAAACCGGTTTGTCTCCAAACCAAAATTGACAAGGGATGACGGAAAATCGTTCCAGAAAAATTCATACTTCTACCCTGTCGGAAATAGAAATAATAATAAAAAGGAAGATTCAACATTAGTTGGTTTCGGTGAGGATAAATTTTTTACTGGAAAGTGTTCGGTGACGAAAAACGAGAGAGCGCATTTTGACATTTCATTGCGGGAGAGAGTTGCATGTTTCTGCTGGGGGAATTTTACTCAGTAAAACTTGCAAGTGAAAAGCAACAGATCGTGACATAGGAAAGCAACACAAAAAACTTAAAAATTTAAACTGTTAACCAATCAAAACAGCAACAGCAGTTTTGTTAGCTAGTTTTTACTGACTCCTGTTCGGCGAAAACTTTTTTCTTTTGGCGTTTCGAGAGAGTTTTACGTCATTCTCACTTTACTGACACTTCTTTGAAAGTTTTGCCACCACAGCTATTATCAGCGGTCTAATTATCGGGACTTGGTTTTTGCGTTTGTCAAGCTTTTTACATAGAGTGTCGCGCCAGTCTGCTTCGAGACCCCGCAGTCATCCAGCTTCTCTCGTTCGTAAAAAGATGGACCGCAAATTGTCTGAATAGTTCAAATCTATTAAATTTAGAACATAATCATTTAAGTCAATTGGACCTAAACAAGGGTGATCTCATATACTCAGAAGAGGGGTGTAATGTGATATGGTTCGGTCTTCAGACAAGCAACTCCCAATGATTGACCATGCCCCAATTGTTACACTCTTTTTCTTTTTTATTCAAATACAATAGTTTAATAATTAATTAAATTTAAAATAAATTAAAATTTTTCTCGGTAGACTACCAACCAGGTGCTTTAGTAGTTTTTTGAGGAAGTCCAAAATGTGTTCTCATTTAGCTGCCAATTTTGCTGTCTGTCTCGACTGCGCAATGCACTGATCATTTCATTAAACTATCATTCTTCTGTACTCAAACATACTTAATCGCTAAATACCTACTTCGCACCGCTTATAAACATACATATACATATATACTTTGCACATAAAATTTTATTTTCGTATTTACTATTAAAAATATTCGCCATGATCCAATGTGATTAAACATTCGCAATTAAATAAACTAAGCAACTTCTCAGTGTCGATCATTGAACATGGATCCCATCAACTAATTCGACGGTTGGCTGCTTGCGGCATGTAGCTTGACGCAATGCATCATTCATCAGCGCTTAAGTGCATTAATTTGTATGCGTACCTACTTACAGATAACGCGAGTACGCAATTGAAAAGGGTGTACCCTAAGAAGCTTGTTTGAAGCGAATAGTTATTGCATCATTTGTGAACCAAGATCATCAGTTCTGCATCGTTTGCATGACGTTATTTAGTGATGCAACCAAAGTTTTAAAGAGAAAATATTGATGAAAGGAAGGAACTTAAAAACTCTATTAGACAATTATCAGAATTGAATAAAAATTTTATGAAATCAGAATGAGTTATCAGAACTAAACTATATAAGTATTATTGTCAAGTATTATTGATATAAATGTGATGTCGGATACTTGACATCTAGGGAAGTTGACTTTCCACACTAACACACTGATAGGGACACATTTATTCAACCAGATAACACCACTATTGAGTTCCAGGGCCATCTTAAACACAAGAGAACGTGACTACAGATAGCTGAAGAATTCGGAACCTTGTCTGGCCAACTCATCAACAAATTTGTGAAATTCGGCGCTATTCAAACGAAGAAATAGACTTTCAGTTCAATTTCAGTCTCTATCTTAAAAAGCGTGAAGGAAATAAAAAGAAAGGGGAAAACACGATGAGGATGTCGTGTTAAAACTAGGAGTATGAGATTAATCGATTAAACACATTAATAATTATTAATCTTTCTGAAAAATCAAAGCGGTTGAACGAATATAAAACGAGCAGAGAATGTTGAGTTTGTTTAACGCAAATAGGGCAAACAAGAAAAATTTCTGATTAATCAGACTGATTCAGTGTGATTAATCGGAAAATCAATTGTTTTGATTAATCGGTAATGATTATTTTCTGATTATTGGATTAATAAAGCTAAGGGTAATTCACATGCTCGTTTAAATGAATCACACATGCCTACTAAAACCGATTACTTTTATAAGTTGCAAGAATGAGCAGACTTATTATTCAAAAAAGTTTGCATAACTTTTACTTGCATAACTATACTTGCACGTAGCCAAAGTTAAAGTCAGAATTAGTTTCAAATATCGATTTCAAAGAGCGGAAGTGGCGCTGCCAACTATTTAAGGTTTAAGAATTATTTAAAATTTAATTTTTTTTTTAATTACTACGTGCCGCCATTTCCGTGCTCATTTTTTAATGTTATTCATTTTTTAAAGGCATTATAAGTTCGGTATTGAATTTTTTCAATATTACATATACAGGGTGGCTGATGAATTTTGCTACATTAAGAAACTCAAATAATTTTTTTTTCAGTGTATGGAATTCATTTTTCTTTTATTCATGTTAAAGCTCATTAAATTTTATTAAATATAGCTTAATTAGTTTTAAAAATAATGGAATTTAAATGCCCCCCCTGCTAGTCGATGCATGTGCGGCATCTTACCAAAAAGTTGTTCATTACTGCTTGGAGAGTTGAGACAGGAATAGCCGCAATTGTTTCTCGAATGGATTGCCTTAGTTCATTCAAATTTGTTGGTTTTGCTTTGAAGACTTCCTGTTTGCAATAACCCCACAAGAAAAAGTCAGGTGCAGTAAGGTCAGGCGACCTGGGTGGCCAACGGAATGTGGAGTTTCTGGATATCAGCTTATTGGGAAATTTTCGTCGCAATTCTGTCATAACAGGTTGGGCTATATGAGGAGCTGCACCATCTTGCTGAAACCACACAGAGTTGAAAGAAATTCTCATTCGGCGTAATTCTGGATAGAAAAACTCTCTCAACATGCTCAAGTAACGGTCTCCAGTAACCGTAACGGTGTGACCGTTTTCTTCGAAGAAGTAGGGCCCGACAATGCAGCGTGATGAAACTGCACACCACACTGTGACACGAAGTGGATGCAATTCCGTCTCATGGAGTATCTGTGGGTTGGAAGCACTCCATATTCGACAATTTTGTTTGTTTATGTTGCCGTTTAAATCGAAATGGGCCTCGTCAGACATGAAAAGACAGTTCAACATGTTTCCATCCTCTTCCACCATTTGAAGCATATTCTGGCAAAATTCTAAGCGAATCGGCAAGTCTGCAGCGTTCAGTTTGTTGGCCATTTGAATTTTATACGGGAATAAGTCCAAATCTTTGTGCATAATTGACTGTAATGACTGTCTGCTTACACCCATTTGAGCAGATAAGCTTCTTGTCGAAACACGTGGATTGTTTTGTATGGCAGCAGCTACAGCAGCGATTGTTTCCTCCGTTCGAACTGAAGGGTTTCGATGGTAAGGTCTTCTGTTGACTGTCCCATGCTCGGCAAAATTGTTTACAAGTCTTATTATGGTCCATCTGCTCGGAGGATTGCCGCCAAACGTGCGCCTATACTCTCTTTGAACCGAAACTACGGACTCCAGTGCGTGATAGCGGCGGACAATCCAAATTCTTGTTTCAGTGTCCCAGTTATCCATTTTTGTTAAATGTAAAAGTCAATCTGCAAAATAAAAAAAAAATTAACCAGATTCATTAAATAGAAAAAAAGTTATTTAATTTTTTTTTGGTAGCGGCTTTCATTAGCCACCCTGTACCTACAAATGCATGTATGAAAAGTGCCTAGTGCATGCGGAACCCCTACTAGTTGCTTATTTATCTTTATTGGCTGTTTTGCTCTTACGGAAATGTGGGTTTTGCCATTATATATGTATGTAACGGGTGTTTTTTTTACAGGTTTGTTTTTCGAATAGAGATAAAACTGGCATTTTGTGGTCAAATCTGGCAACTCTAATGTCATTTATGTTCAGTTTGGTTTGCCATTTCATCATGAACAGGTTGACAAAAGAACAACGCTTGCAAATCGTGCAAATTTATTTCGAAAATAATGGTTCAGTTCGCGAAGTTTACCGTGAGCTCCGTCCATTTTATGGTCGACATAATCGTCCATCAGAGCAATTAATTCGGTTAACCATGGATCGTTTTCGCACTACGTTTACTCTATGTGATAATACGCATCCGCAGAGACGTCGAACAGTGCGCACCGAAGAAACAATTGCCGCTGTAGAGCAAAGTGTTGAAGAGGACCCGAATGAATCGATTCGCCACCGTGCACAGCAATTGGAGCTTTGTCCATCAACTTTATGGAAGATTTTGCGCAAAAGATCTTGGCTTGCGACCTTACAAGATCCAGCTTGTGCAAGAATTAAAGCCGCGAGACCATGCAATGCGTCGTGATTTTGGTGTATGGGCTGAAAATGAGATTGATTTCGATGCTGATTTTCATCGCAAAATTTTGTTCAGTGATGAGGCTCATTTTTGGTTGAATGGCTACGTCAACAAGCAAAATTGCCGCATTTGGAGTGAAGAAAATCCACATGAGACCCTTGAAACGCCATTACATCCACAAAAACTGACTGTTTGGTGTGCTCTATGGGCTGGTGGAGTCATTGGGCCATACTTCTTCCGCAATAATGCTGGAGAGGCAGCTACCGTTAATGGAGACCGGTATAGAGCCATGATAACCGACTATTTTGTTCCCGAATTGGATGGCATGAATGTGGATGAGTTGTGGTTCCAACAAGACGGCGCTACATGCCACACAGCGCACGTCACAATCGATTTATTGAAGGAAACATTCGATGAGCGCATAATTTCGCGGAATGGACCTGTCAATTGGCCACCAAGGTCGTGTGATTTGACACCATTGGATTATTTTCTTTGGGGATATGTGAAGTCGCTCGTCTACACCAACAAACCAGAAACGTTAGGGGAATTGGAAGCCAACATTCGTGGCGTTATTGCCGACATACGGCCCCATATGCTCGAAAAAGTGGTTGAAAATTGGACCTGTAGAATTGGCTTTATTCGAGCCAGCCGCGGCGGCCACATGCCCGAAGTCATATTTAAACATTAATGGCATAAAATTATCCTTCCAATAAAGCCAAATTGATGGACCTTAAAACGATTTTTTTGTGTTTTATTTCAATTCGAAGTTCTATACCCCTAAAAAAAACACCCTTTACTAGCAAACCCTTGCCGGGTCCTCCTAAAAAATTTACTCACCACTTTACGCCAGAATGCCACCTATGGTGTTCTTTGCCGTGGCCTGATGTTTAGAAACATTTATTAATGTGGTCAGCGACACCTTTGCAAATAAAATCTTTCTCTCCCATTCTATGCCTTATGAAAATTCAAATTTATTACGAGAACGCGCAAATCTAGAAATGTTATTCTATAGCTATATAAGTTTAAATATGTGCGTACATACATAGCAGTTTTATTTCATTGATTTCCTATCACTTAAAAAATTGCAATACCAATAAATAAAGAAAATAACGTTAGACCATAAAGTACTGCGAAGCGAAACAATTGATTCTCAATGTGGATACTTAACGTTTAATGTTGTTTACATAATCTTGCAACATTTAAAATTATTTGCACGTTGTTATAATGCTCTTGTGGATTTTTCTTTTTTATGTTCATAAAAATAATGCTTCATTGCAGTGCGTTTTTTGCATACCAACTAAGTAGCTGCATGCCTCACGCGTTCTAACACAATTCAATGGGCAATGTGAACAGAATTTGTATTGGTAGTGAAGAAGAAGCCGGTAGCCAATGAACTGGGCATTTATATTAAACACATATATACATTACGGTGACTAGAAAAAAGAAATGTTTTTTTAAGGTTCATGACACTATAGCTTCAGGAGACATCATAAGTTTTACAAAGTTGAGAAAGTCAGCCATTGACAAAATCAATGTGAAACCCGTCTAAATGTAATGAGCTATGTACAATCTATAGAAGTACATGGGTGAGCATATATGTATGGAAGTATACAAACGTTTACCTTGATTTTTGATTAACTTGGTAATTCGTACACCTATTAAAGTTTGAATGTGTCCAGAACGCAGCTACTTGAAACTTGTCATAAAACTCATATTGAAGAAGATGGAGTAACACAATATAGCAGAGGGTTACAAAAGAGTTTTAAGATTTCTGATATTCCATTTAATTGAAATATAAGAGACATATTTTTATAAGAGTAATCAAATTTAAATCTGCTTACTCCAAATTAGAAAAAGAAGCGGAAAAAATGGTTTGGTGTTGAACGAGGGCAAAATGAAATACCATCTGTCATAATGCAACCACGCCACTGTTGGCAGCAATAATTTCGAAATAGTAAAAGACTTCGTTTACCTGGGAACCAGCATTAACACCAACAATAATGTTAGCCTAGAAATCCGGCGAAGAATTACTCTTGCAAACAAATGCTACTTCGGACTGAGTAGGCAATTGAAAAGTAAAGTCCTCTCTCGACGAACGAAAATAACATTCTATATGTCACTCATCGCACCCGTCCTGCTATATGGTGCAAAAGCGTCGACACTAACAACATCTGATGAGGCGGTATACCAGAAGGTATACTTATCGGTACCCGCGGGTGGAAGCAGAGGAAGAGGGAGACCACCACTCACGCAACGAAGAAACGATTGGCGAGCTATGTTGGACGGTCAAAATCGCCCATGCGGTTAGATGACCATTTAAAGAAGAAAAAGAAGAATAAAATTTAAATTTAATAAAATCAAATTAATGACTCTTAATGCTGCTTATTTAAGTGAAATTTGTAATGCAATGATAAATGATTGCAAGATTATTAAGGCCTGGTTTTGGAAGTAAGTAGTATACTCTACTGGAGATCGATGGTCAGTAGTGTCATCGATGGTTTGACACCTCTATTAGGCGCACTGGATCACGACAAATGTGAGATCTAAGGCACAGACATAAATATAATAAACAGACTTAATCACCTGTTTTTTAATATTCTATCTTAGTCTCCTTCTGTAACTCTTTTTTTACCGTTGTTTCTTGTAGAACGTCATCTTGACAAATAATCTATCACCCTGGTTCTTATTCACAATGCTATTAGCATTGTGTTCCATGTCAAGTGTGATATCTTAAGCATAGATGTCAAAATTCCATAAAGACTTGGGTACCTGTTTTTTATATTCTCTATTGGTCTCATTCTGCATCTCTTTCTATCATTCAATAGAAGATAGGAGTTCGCTTTGTACCGAATGTGCCGCCATATTGAAGTGCCTTAAAAGTAAACAATTACTCCATGTTGTTGTGCCATTGACAGATAACATATCACACTTGTTTTGATACATAATGGCTATTAGGCTTTTTTACTGAATTAAAAGTTTCGACATTTGGAATTTGCGTCGATGATTCGTAACATCCCTATTATAAAGATACAAACAAATATATAAAAACTAGTGATCACTATGAAATCAATGCAACGAATCGCGAAAAAAATAGTTCAATTGACAGCCAATAGATTTAATTTCGACACATTTAGCTTTAGAACATATATGAGCAGTACATATTCTTTGCTTATTTTTTTCATTTACATATTTGTTGCATGTTTTATATGTGAACTTATAGAGCGTTGCGAGCAAGGCAAGCGATAAGTTTTTAAAAATTTGCGTTGCCTTTTACAAGAAAATAACAAAAGTTCACATTCTCAGGATAGCCAGGTATAAGGTGCCTCGTTAATGCACATATATGAGTGAAGGTGCAGCTTAGACAAGGTACTATGGGAGATAATACTGAACGATTACAAGGTTATAAAACTGACGATTTTCGAAATGCTTGACCTACAGAATATATTTTACTTAGGGCAACAATTGACATGACTGAAACTAGGATTTGTAAATTTCTCCTATTTGGTCACAGGATAGTCTGACTGTTATAAGAGCTGTGAATTTGGAATATTTTCTATATGCATCAGACGAAGGCCACAGTTTCAAATTGGCAACATTCAAGGTGCGCCGATGGCTTTATGACAGCAGATACTTCGCCTTGTACTCGTTCACTGAAAGACCCACTTTTTTCTTTCCTTTATCCAGGCAAGAGAAGGCATAACTTAAAACTTAATAAATAGAGATAGGATATCAGATCAAAAAGTACCTAAATTTTTAGTCGACGTTTAGTAGCCATTTTCATTGGCAGTTTAATATATGTTTTGAAGTGCACTAAATGTCATAATTTCAAAATGACGCACAGCCTAATAAAGTTTTAACACAATTTAGCTATGTAAAGTAAAAATATGCCTCTCATATAGAAGCTATAATGTTAGGTTCCATGAGCGGGAACATCGACATATGCGACTCTAGGGTGTATTTATATATATTTTATTTGAAAGACGTAATCCAGAAATAACCAGCTATGATTTTTTCGGACATGGCACCTACTTAGTTTTCCTTTTTACAAAGTAATTAGCAAGTAATAGCGTATGTCAGTTTATCATGAACAAACTTACATCTTTTTCTGCTCGAAATGTACTGTTCTCCGATTAATCGGAAAAGGTTTCGAAAAAAAAATTGGAAAAGGTCGGACAATAAATCTAAGAATTTTTTTTTTGCATTCGACTAGATTGAATTCATCGATATCCATGATGATTAAGTAAATAATTTTTCCGAACTTTTTTTTACGCTCCGATTAAGCAAATACCGATTAAGAAAAAAACATTTTTCAAACATTTTGATGTTACTTGAACCTGGGGCTTTCGGTGCTCTACCACCACAGCACGGTGGCCACCTTATGCTTATGGCATAATTTAAAATATTTTATCTTTTTAATTGGGAGTGCTTAATTCATTTAAACGTTTCAGCTTACTAATTGTATATTTTCCAAGTTTACCGCAGGTGCTAAACTAACATATTTGCTAAATTATTGGATCCTTATTACTGTCATGACTTAATACTAGGGATGCCAAATTATTGGATTGTAGCAATCCCGCAATTTAGTGAACTGATTTTAAAATTCCGGGGTTTGTCAATTAAAATTTTTGCATACCCTACTTAGTTTTAAAGTGGTAGGAAGATCATCCCCAAAACCTTTAGTGCAGGACTATCACTTCAAACGGCATAATCCCAAGTCAACCGATATAATAATAGTCCGATCTGCTGGGGTTATGCTAATTGGGATTATGTCATCGCACCATGCTAATTTCTGTCTATCCACTTTTTCTCTACAACATCAAATATAGAGTCATAGGACTAGTAGCTGTGACAGTATGATCAGTACATCTATATGTTTACCTTGGGTCAAAAAAAATGTGAAAGAGCGAGATGTAGAACCACACACACGGAACGTGAGAAAGTAAACAGTTAAAACGTCTACAGGTGCCTTTAAAAACGTGATAAGCCCCGGGTCGATTCACTAATCTTTTCACCCGTATCGTTTTTGCAGGGTAGTCTTTTTACTTAAGGATGCTTGATATATAGGAAGACCACCATATAAATATTTAATAAAAAATTTTATTAACTTTCACTCACCCTCTGTGTGCCCCAGTTCACACCAGCAGTGATCGTTGATGAATTGTTGCCCCAGGCAATATTTCATCACTTTATCCGAACAGCTCATCGCGCAACCTGATGGTTCTACGGGAAGGAAAACAAACACAAATCAGTCTCAATTAAATACATTATACATCAAATCTCTAGTTATGGTTTGTGTATTTCGTCTTCTTACCACTATAATCGCTGACATTGAACATCTTTAATGCTGTAATCGCGTCCATGCGTGTCACTTGATGTTCGAAATGATATTCTTCGTAGGCGTGTGCATTCGATGCTTGATCTTTAAAATCGCTTATATCACAGAGTACACAGGATTGCGGCGCGGCACATGAGCTGCCAATTAAATGTGAAAGCCACAGAAAAAATAAGGTAAGTAGGACTAGGAAAGGTGAGCACGTTAAAGAGCGTGGTAGGTGCTGCATGCGATTGCTGGGAGTGCTGATTTTGCTAAAAGAGGATATAATAATGTCTCTTGTTGTTATGATTTTCCTTTTTCTAATCTTCGTTAAACTTTGTTGTTGATAAAAGGCGGGTGTGTGTTTGTGGCGCGGAAATAGTCGACTAAGTCTGATTGCTGTATGTTGTATAAAGAGCAGAACTCGTATGCATCGTTGTATTGAATGATGCACTTGAGGCTGAGAAGATGAGTGACTTATGTCTGTTGTTGCTGGTTCTTTTGTTCTATCAAGTGGCGCTCCCTTAGCATCAATACAATTCTGCCGTCTGTCACTGTTGTAACACGAGTAACTTGTAAGTTCATTTTTTTGTTGTTTCGTTATGCAGTGCGCTCGTGCATTCTTATCACTTTCGTTTAGGTGCATTTTTCATGCTGTTTTGATTATCGTTGACACACAAACACACTTCGCAGCAGTGTTGTATGTTGTTATTCTAAGGTTTTTCTTTCTATCGAATAAATTATTATTTTTTCTTAATAATTAGACATTGTTTACATAACTAATATGACACTTAAATGCTTAGAATGTTGTCGATAATACTTCTTCTCGTATTACATTCGAAACGCTTCACATACCTATAAAAGAGAAAATGAATCGGAAAGCAAATGTTGGTCGCATTATTCTTTTTAATATTTTTTTACATGCTTCATTTGTTTTTGCTGTTGTTTAAACTTTATTACGATTGGTTTCGCTGTATTGCTCTAGTATGTATAGCTTTGTGCAAAAAAAATGCAACAGACTCAATGAACAGCAAGAAAGAATGTCTAAGTTCCGAAACACAACAGTACAGAGCCGACATATAAACCCATGGCTTGTAAATGATAAACATAGCTAATAGCAGGGCTGCGCAATCCCTATACACTGCAAGCACTTTTGTTTTTGTTTTGCCCTAAAATATAGGCACAGATATAAATTTACACTTTGAATACAAAAAAAAATTTTCAAAGCACTCTCATATGCCCTTACATACAAATACAATTAATATGAAAATGCCTGAGTTTCTTATGAAAGTGCAAATAAAAACAATTTGGTATGAAGCTCATCCATTTGAAACAGAAACAAATTTACAATGAATTTTTTTTTTAAATATTGAGGCACTGAGAAAAATTTATATTCAGGATTGAACGTACTTGAATTTAATTGAACAAAAAAGGAAAACATGTGGGAGCGAAATTTTGAAAAATTTTTATACATAAAACCATTTTCTAAGACTTATAAGAAACACAAAAAGGTCTAAATGAACATAAACTTGGTTCAAAAAGCAATTAAAACAAGTAAGGAAAGTGCTGTCTTCGACTGTGCCGAAGACTTTATACCTTTCATGAATATGCATCACGATTTTAAGTGTCCGATTCTTACTCACAATTAGTAAAAACTCTTCAAAGCTTATAATTTAAAGATACATAGCCCAAACCCCATTTATCGGAAAAATCGATTGTATGGGAGCTATATGTTATGTAGGTCCGATCTGGCTGATTTTTACTACACACATTACATACATAATAGGTACCAAACCTGCAAAACTTTACGGTCCTAGCTTTTTAATTGCAAAATTCATAGCCCAAACCCCATTTATCGAAACTATCGATTGTATGAGAGCTATGCGTTGTATTGCTCCGATCTTACTGATTCCGAGAAATGATTAATCTCATACAAAATAGCGGCTCCATACCAAATTTCATCAAGATATCTCAAAAACCGATGGACTAGTTTGCGTACAAACAGACAGACGGACGGACGGGCATGGCTAAATCGACTCAGCTCATCGCCCTGATCATTTCGGTATGCTTATTGGTGGGCCTATCTCTTCTTCTTCTCATACTTACAAACATCGGACCAAAGTTATAATACCATTTCATGTTCATGAAAGGTATAATGAAGCTAAGGTTGGTTCAAAACGGTCCGAAACATAGATGATCGCAACTGTAACTAGTACAGCTAGACTTCTGGTCTCAGAAGAGTCGAAAGACATTATTATTATAGATAAGACTATTCCTTGATGTACCAAAAAAATACCAACTTATTTCAATAGGTAGCGTTTGGATGGACAGAGTGAAATTTGTTATACTAATTCTAAATTTAGCTTGAAAATCGCCCTTTCAACAGCTTAAACTGAAACAAATGTATAACGTCTTTCTATCCACTTTTTCAAACAACATTTGTGTACTCCGAGATGGTGTAGATGGCCCCTGGTTAGGACATTTGTACCTAATTCAAAACGAGCACGCCCGATATAACTTAAACTTCGTGGTATGAATAATACCTATTATGTTTTCGAGTAACTAATAACACAACAAAAATATAACTTTTACTACAAGCCTTATCATCTTTTGTAGTTGACCTACTCCAAAAAAAAGAGATTTTTGCAACGCAGATGGAATTTATATCTCTCTCTATGGCGCGATATACAACAGGTATATCATCCTGGTATACCTCCTAAGAGATTTTTGCGCCAAGCTTCTCTTCCAATTTGTGGTGTGCCGATTTGAATTTTCCCTACAAATTGGTGGGACCTACAGTTTTTTTGCCGACTCCGAACGGCATCTACAAAGGAGACGAATTTTTGCTGAGACGCCTGTCATGGCAGAAATACACTCGGAGAGTTTGCCAAACCACTGCCGAGGGGCGACCCCGTTTTGAAAAACTTTTTTCAAATCACTTTTGATGTTACCTGTACCAGGGCTCGAACCATGGACCTTCGGTGTGGTAGGCCGGCAACACTACCTTCACACCACGGCGGCCGCCAAAAAACAACTTATATAGAGTATAAAAATATAGCAATTTTAATTTGGTAATTGAGTTTGCTGCTTTTATTTTGCTCAATACTGCACATTTATGAGAAAGTGCTATCAGTTTTACTGCATCCATATACTCGTAGCAATGAAAATTGACACAGTGATGTTAATTAGCATTTCAAAGAGTTACGTACATATTGAAAAAATTTAAAAAAAATTGCCGGGTTTCGTTTTGCATTTGAGCTATTTCAAATTCTTTTGACACAATTCTTGTTCATAAGATATTATATATATTAGATAATAGATGGTTTGCAAAGGTTTTTGGAATTACAAATTCTAAGCAAAATATTCAAAAACCCGCTCCTAGCAAACAGTCGGATCCAGAAAAGAGCGAGTATATATGAATATTTGGCGCTATATGCCACCGAAGAGATAAAGGCCGAGCTTCTCTACCAATTTGTAGTGTGCTGCTTCTGATTTTTCCTACAAATTGGCGGGACCCACAAACGGCGTCAGCAAATGCAGATCAATTTTTACTGAGAAGCTTTGTACTAGGGGCGACCCCGTTTTGGAAAAATTATTTCCAAACCTTGTCACTTGACCTTCGGTGTGCAGGCCATTATGTGCTTATTAGAGAGTCATAAATGAATTTATTTCCTTGCTTCGTCCGAATAGGAGTCCGCTATGACTCCAAATAAACTCATAAGCAACATATTTTTTCTCTTATAGGAATCTTTCCGATGTCATTTATCAGTCCATTAACCCTAGACGGTCATCCTTCGTCAAAATGACTACGAACTATTTTATTTTCACTGTAAATAAGTTTTTTATTGTTCGTGTTGATCTCCGCTTTCGTACAGCCATAGTCGGTTGTTTACTCTCTTTGAATTTGTATTTATTAATAATGAAATAAATAACTAAAAAAAAAATAAAACGCGTTCATTATTTCGACTCACACCCTACTGAAAATGGATTTGAAATAAGTCGTCGTCATATTGATGAGGATGACGTTAATGTACAAAAAAAAGGATGACCGTCCAGGGTTAATGAGACTTATTGAAATGCTGAAATATTTAAGAGGATATCCTCTTTCTCCATAAACAGTAATTAGATACCCGAATGAATGAACATATTGCCTAACCGGGGCGACCAGTTGATAATAATTCTTAGTTAGTTATTATTATTTTTGATTAGAGGCAAAATTTAAAGCAACAAACAAATACAGGCTATTGTTATAGTACTATTTCCTAAACATCCACGATATCTTGTCAGACTAATTCGTATAGTTTTTTGCTATTTCAGAGGATCTTGTGGAGAATCGAACCCACTCACTCTAATTGCAAGCGCAGCTGCGTAACCCATAGACTATGCTGCGTGTAGTTGTGCGAGCTGCTTATTCAAGTTTTCCTCTAATGGTTGTTTGTTATCTTGCCAAAAGAATGTATAACCATAAGAAGATTCAACGCGACGAATAGTGGGAAACACTAAACCATCAATACGCTGGTAGGAAATTCACCACTGTGGAAATTTGCGTTCAAATCACTAGTTTTAAGGCTTATAGCACTTTTATTTTTATTCACTATTCACAAGTAAACGTTTTTGTAACTCCAACTATACTTTTTTGTGTGAATATTCAATTAAAACACGGTCAATTCAAACATTTTACATGCAGCTACAGTGGTGAATTACCTACCATCGATTTGACAGCTGCCACTTACATTCGCTGTTGGACCTTCTTGTCGTTATACGTTCTTGGGTTTGATAAACATTTAGTACAAAGCGTTTCCTCCTCCTATGCCTTCTATATCTTTTCTCTCATCTACTTCCTATTTCTCTTAGTATACCACTTCCATGAGTTCTTATTCCTATTATTTAGGGGGTATGGCCTCTCCTACTTTCTGCTGGAATTTCAAAAACATCGGTTTAGGACTTTGATGATACTGTACAATTTAATTTTTTTTTTTTAATTTTAATTTCTGTGATTTATTTCACTTAGTTTATTTTTTTTTTTTTCAACTGGTCTTGAGCTCGTAAAACTTACAAAAATATGTAAAATGCACAAAACAATAGAAAAATTAGTTTATAATTATTTCACTTAATTAATTATTTTAGTGAAAGATTTATGGATTTTTCTAATTTATTAAATTTTGTATCGATGATGCCGGCAAATATATTTCAACATGCGCCAATTGCCAATATTTGTTGGTATTTTGAATTATTAACCAAGCACTTCAGCTAATTTTTCATATTTATATATATTTTTTTGAATTGTTTATTTTACGAGTATTAGCCCAAAAGCATTCGTGATTTCATTGTTTAGTTTTCAACACTTTTCTTTTTTATGCGTTGCTATGGAATCTTGAAAAAACTTCAAAATTTGAAATATTGGACAGCATTTTCTAAATCATTTGTTGATTTATTAACACTTTTCCGGTGAAGATATGCCTAAATTCACTCAAGCATCCGTCGTTTTATCGATTTGGTTTTTTTTTCAGTATGCGCAACAATGAAACAGACCGACCGTTTTGCGCACAAAGATATAAAATACTTTAGGCCATACAAAAGTCACGTTTCCATCGCGCGACGCCAACGATATCAACGAAATTCAAATGTGGATTCACCTCCCACTCAACATACGGTGTACTGCGTACAATGATAATCATATATATGCGCCGCTTTTGACATCCACTGTAACACTAAAGGCTAAATTATCGCTTATTTTCGGTTTCTAATTATATCGAGAGAATATTTTTACGTGCTTGTAATAGGTTCGCGTGAGTGCGTCCGACGTGTCCAGTCGCTTTTATATGCAAATAAATTCTGAAAGCAGCGGAAAGTTGCAAGCCCCACAGCACTATCAAAGCAACTGAGTGCGTACTACATACATATATGGATAAATGAGTTTGCTTGTGTTGGTGCGTTTATAGGGTGTTTCGCAAAAAATTCTTTATAGAAAACAAAATTTTATTGTATAAATAAAAGTAAACACATTAAATATTTGGCCCTATCATAAATTTTATGTGAAGAAAATTCCCAAAAAAATGTTTAAAGCAAAACAATAAGAATTTTTCGAAAGTTTTTTTTTTTGTTTGCTTTAGGAATATTTTGTTCACATGAAATTCATGATAGGGCCTATTATAATGGAAAGATGTTTCGATTGCGAAGTTCATCATGACTACCCCTCTGATGCATTTATATAAGGAAGTATTCTACAATTTGTCTATCAGTGTGTAAATACCGAAATACACATACATACTTCACATCATCCGGACTATATTTCTTCAACGGTGTGAGACTCTGGAACAACATGTCCGAGTGTATGAGATCTGTGCTCAAAAGCACTAACTACAAGCACACTATACTTAACTATTTAAATGATTGTAGTGAGTATGATTTTGTTTATCATCTTCTATCTCTACTTCATTTATATGGATATGAATTTTTCCTCCTTATTAGACAATTCTGTTACCTAATTTAAAATGACGTACTTTAAAAAACCTTTGTCGCATTTACACAACAATTTCAACATGAAATAATTATCATTTCGATGCCACTGCACTGATGTTAGAACTTTTTTCGAGATATTACAATATTTGCTCAAGCTCTCGTGCTAACGGCTTGATAAGTCACCATGAAATTCCGACAATTCTTTGGTTTCTTAACGATTAGAGCAATATAGGAGTTTTTGACGACTTTTTTTTTGTTACAAAGGGAAACTATCTCAAGACAAATTTCAAATAAAGCCGTGTGTCCAAAAAATATATCATTCTGTCTTCGTCTTATTCGGCTTATAGATGTGGAAGACATGTATGGGTAATTTCTGGCTATTCTGGAACGTTCTTCTTTCACTTTCACTCGAATTCGGTTGCTTTATCTGTTTTTGAACTGTATACTATCGATCACATTGAAAACAGTTTGCAATTCATAAGTGCTAATACACACTAGTTATAACAAATTATTTAAATGTTTCACCCTATACTCTGTCAATGCATTGCAAACGCATACATATATACAGAAACTGATATCAGTAAGCACTGTTCTGCTGTTATATGACCGACAATGTACTTTTAACATAAGGTTAGAGCGATTGAGAGCACTGTGAGTGCTAGTTGTTTAAATTGAGTAAATAAACTAAAAATTGTTGGCAAAATAGTTTTAACTGTTAAAAATATCAGGCTGAAATATATATGAATATAGCGGTTTGCATCGGCTTACAACAAAAGAAAAACATGAGTTTAAATTAGCAGAGTAATTATTATTCAATGAGTAACGTAATCGAATTGGTCAAATAGTCGATAAGAGAGTGCGCCTAAATGTACATGATATCTCAAAAAATCCTACTTCTATCATCAATAGGTATCAACTCACCGACTCAATTTCTCTATGCGTTGCCTGATCGACCGTTATTTTTTAAGTAAGCAGAGCTAATCATTATTTAAGTTAGCTTTCTGGAAACCCGGAATATGACTTTTGTATGACAATAAAGTAGGAATTTTTCTGCTAGGGACATGCTCCATTTACGCCCTTTAAAGAGACTCCCTAGTAAGAGCAAGTGTACCGTTGTGCCCATATTTGATTGTATGTTTGCATGAGGTTTTTTATACTCTAGCAACAGCTGATCGTTTAACAGATTTACCAGCCGCAGTCAGTCTGACTAAAACGGTAGTCAGAAAATCGAGTAAGGGTTGGGGGGTTCCAGTAGCTTCTGATTATTTCTGATTAATGCACATTTTCACTGTTAACTCGATTGCAAGTTAACAGAGCTGTAGTTCAATAAAAACGCAATGCTTTTATATTTGAATTTAAAATTTCGCAATAAAGTAATGTGAGTATTATCACTCAACAGTCAATTTTAAACAAATATGTGAATAAACATATTACCAAGTAAAAGAATTTTTCAGAATTCGCAAGTTTATTGTTTTTATTGACATCATTTCACTGCTAAAATATCAATAATATCTTTTATAAATATTTATATTGGATCTGTTTGAATTTAAGTGAAAGATAAAGATATTGCAGTTGTCTTTTAAATGACCTAATTTTATTTGTGGCAAATCTTATTTGCGGTTTATTTAATTTATGATAGCCGACTTTTACAATTTTCTGACGAAAAATGAGGATAAGCAAACGCAAGCTTTAACTATGTAGATGTTGCAATCGAAATAAAAACCGAGTTAATAGTGACATAAACATATCCATAAAAAACAGTTGATCCAAATTGCCACATTTAAATCTGTTCAATCGGCCGTTTGTCCTACATTCGAAAAATTCATTCTGCACGATGTTACATGTCCTGACGGCACTAGGTTGACTGACTTCGCCGCGTCTCGAAATATGGCCACCTGTAGTACAAGATTCCAGCATAAAAAGATCTCTTATATTGATCATGTCGTTATCGACGGCAGAAATTGCTCCAGTGCCCTGGACGTGCGTGTTTACGCGGTCTCCAAATTGACATGGACATGCGATCTGGAAAGCAAATAAAATTTGATGTCGAAAAGCTGCGCAGGATACCGAAAACTCATAATTTCTCCACTCGGCTCTCGTAATTGCTCTCTGAGAGCAATCTTCGACCCAGCGATGTAATAGAGCAGTGGGATCAGTTTTCTAACTGCTGAAGTTACTTTAAGGTTCCAGTAAGCACGGAAGAACATCTGCGAGCACGGTAGACCAGGGTCACGTTATGTACAGGTCCGCTATGAGCAAGCGTTATCGGAGGCGAAGAAAGAAAATACGCCTATTTATTAAAAAGAAACCCGAAACCGAACCAAAAGGTGCGCCGGATGACAAAACTTTAAAGACCGGGGTGAATTACCGCAGGGAAATTAATGTCGGCCCCGTAACCGAGGTACAGAGAAAATTTAATTTACCTCCGCATGCAACAAACAAGCATGATCTGACCAATCGATAGATAAACGAACTATAACCCACTTGTGCAATCTATTCAAAGTGTGTATGAGCTGTACGAGCTGCATGCTGACATGAGCTAAGTACATCGCATCAAAGCCCAACGACCTCTTTATCTAGATCATGTTGTGCGAATAGGCAAAGATGCCTCGGCCCAGAAGGTTGTTTTCCTGTCGACACCCAAATATGGAGAAAACAGGTGTTGGATAACTTCAACTCCCTTGGTGTTGTAATACCGCATAAGAGGTTAAGCGGAAATTAATGATGATACATATATAATATATATATATATATGTATATATCTTCAAATCCAGTTGAGATATGGATCTAAATCACATAGATTATTGTATCACTCATTAGCACTTTTCGTTTGATACCCATATTGTAATAACACATTTTGGGTTACCCTGGTCCACATATTAGTCGATAACTCCGAAGCCGGTCGAGTTATCGATATATTTTAAAATAAAATTTGCATTCAATTCTACTAAGCAGTTTTCGAGTGATACGCGCCCAAGCATACATACAGACAAACAGAAAATAGACCTACAAAAATTCTTAAAACTGTTGCTTTGGAATATATTGGCTCAATAATGATCCCTCCTATCAATTTTTCTTGAATACCTGCAATTTACAGGCATCGACCTCTGACAATTTTATGCATGTATATAAATATAACACAACTTTTTAATTTATCTCATTTGTTGTCAATTTATTTGTTCAACCAGCCACCAAAAGACTGTTCGTTAACCACCTCCACATGCCACACACTGCGTTTATTAAATACGCCAATCATTTAGCTATTTAGTTATTCATTCAGCCATATTAATTGTCCATACTTGCGCCATTCATACTAATTGACAATAGAATGCTTGAATTCATATCATTCCAAGCATACTTCTTTGACACACTTTCTTTAGTGTCTGCACCACGATCCCTATTCGATTCCTTGCTTTATCTCTTGTTTATAATTTGGTTTAATACAAGATATGCAACATATTTTTAAACACCACATAGTTATGTACAAATGTACATACATATGTATAATAATGTGATAGGTTGGGGTTTCATACTCCCTAGTTAATAATAGAAATACAGCAGATCATAAAGTGAATTCTTTAGGTCGCCTAAAAATAGGTGTCTTGCAGTAGTCAATAGTAAGCACATGATTTCGGCCCAGCGGCAGCAAGTTGTTTTACAAATATTTTCTTCATTTGTAGTTTTGCATTTATGTATGTAGGTTTTCTGCAGTGAGACACCCAACTGGTTAGAAAAAGTACAATTCTACAACTAGAATTTTCTGACTGCAATCGAACTAGTCCCAAATAGAAAACTATTTGTACGAACTACAAATTCAAAACAATGGACTGTCCAAACATGGAACACAGCAAGTAGAGCTTTTTATTGTAAATTATGTGCTTCCAGGACTATTAACCATGACCTCTGCTATATGCGCAGCGTCCTTATGGAACTAGCAGTTTTTTGATATATCTTGAACTGATAGCTAGTTTTACAATTTTATATTTTTCCCCAATGATGGTAAATTAAAGTAATTTGTATCCGACCGGGCATAGTAGGTAAGTACAAAAGTTTTACTGTAGTTTTTACGCCCTCTTGACAAACAAATGGACAGTGGGCAACTCCACGTTAAACAGGAAAGGCGTGTAATAATGTTATCCTGAAGACTTTTACCGCAGGTAACCGAAATATATTGGTAAAATCGAAACTTTTGGTTAAAATTTTGAAAAAACCCTGACCTCAAGGCATTAACAAGGGTTTAAAAAGGCCCTACTAGAATTTTCTTACTTCGGAGACTTGTGTATTCACAAAAGTTTGCCTTTTTGATTGTTCGTGTAAAAAAGAAATAACTTCATACTATTTAGTTGTGCGGTTGTAAAACCAATTGATTAGACTGCAGGGTGCATACGTTCACACTTGCTCGTATAGGAGTTTATTTATATACCAACATACAGGTTGTTTATGCTAAAGATGGCCATAGGGCCAAATATTTATTTCCGAACTCGCAAATCCCGCAATTTAAGTTTTTAGATTCGAAAGATACGAATGCCTCACTATTTATTTGGGTTCTTTATTCTAATAAAGACCTCCAGTATCTATTTCACTTCAGTATTGTTACATATAGGGATACTTTCTTAGATTTTGAGAGTTTCGGATTTTTTCCTTTGCTATATCATACGAATACCGATATTCCGTACCCATCTCTAGCTATTACATTGGCAATGCATACATACATGCTTGTTAATATGTACCTTGAATTCGTACCATTTGCAAAAATCTCACAAAAAAAGTTCTAAGAACTCCAAATACCGCGGAATCCGTCTCTTTAATATCGCATATAAGGGTTTGTCCAGAGTATTTTTGCGAAAGGCTGAACCCTATCGACAAGCTGTTGAACCTTATCAGTGTTGACTCGGACCTGCTAAGGCCACCATCACGATACGCCAAATCTTGGAGATGACTCATTGTAAGAAAATCGACAAACATCATCTCCTTGTCGAAATACCTGTGTACTGCTAAATTTGACTTCCCTTTATATTTGTTCGCACATGACTCTAAAACTGATGCATAGAACTGTATGTAATTTTCACCAATGTATTTAAGAATGCTTAACTTGAAGTTTAGGATATATTCTCGCAAAAATTTTATTCTCGCTGTAGCAAATGGTGGCAATCAAAGTTGACTAAAATATGTTTATACATGTAGAGAAATTGAAACGAGTCGATGTCTGTACATAATAGATATTCATATGGGTAGCCTTAATTAGAGCAACAGGAGTAAAATAGCTAAATATTTCACTTTCTACCTGCTTATCTGTATGCATGTTTGTACGCGCATCACTAAATAACTACTAAATGGAATGTAGTGGTTTCTTTACCAATGATTAACTTTAGGTCTATCGGGAAATATGGGATACGTCTTTCAGTTGCTGTTGTATATAATCCTGTTATTTGGATGTTTGGCGAATCCTCACATTACCGCGGGCATGTAGTTTTTAAATATTAGTAAAATACTTATTTTAATTTATCTCTCTCCTTTATAAACTGCGTGGAATGCTGTTAAGCTACTTCTACCAAGGCCTAATAAATATTACAAACACGAACTTTCGCAATTTTAGTATTTAGCAAACGGCAGTAGAACAAGAAAGGAAAGTATGTAAGGCATTTTAGATTGCAATATGCACATAGGTGTGTAAGCATGTGTGATGGAAATATTAAAATACTCAGACGAACCAGGATAATGACATTTTTCATAAAGGGGACAAACGTAATAGCTTCATTGTCACAGCTGCTATGTGTGTACTTCACATACATACCTGCAAAAAAGTTTGTGGTTAATCTCTAATGAGATTAATCTGCGTACAGTAACTTTCGTCTATTGCTCTCAACTATACCGTTATAGACACATAATGGGATAAGTTGATTTTACTTTGTGTAGCCTACTTATAGGTGTTGAAAGTAGACTTGTCCGACCGTACCTGTATTTCCCAAAGGGAATCAGTCCGACACTACCCTTTCAGGCATAAAAGGAACAATAAGTTTCTTCATAGGACATGCTGAAACAAAAGGAATCACTTCAACCCATATAAATAAATCAAAACTGGCATTAGTCGCATCCTCTTTTGCGACTCATCAAGGATTCATTTTAGAATAATCGCATTTTTTGCAGGGATACCATACTATATACATATGGATCTAGTAAATACAAACAAATTTTCATTCAAAATAATTGAAATACCAACATGCAAACTCGATTGCATGATCTCAATTTTTATTGTGTTAAGCGAAATGACTACTCCTTGGAGATGAGTTGTAGAAATGTAGTGTATAGTGTGGTGGCTTACAAGCATATGGGTCTAGCAGATATTCAGCGCCGGTAAATTGAGGTAGAACGCGGTTAGTCGCATGCAAACAATCAATAAAAGTGAAAGCTTTTGTACATTATGTTCGTATATACAGAGTAAATGTACCTTTAGTGCTATTGGACTGTTCCACAATCAGAGCTTCCTTCCGTATTTCACACTTAATTGTTATTTTTAACATTGCTTCACATTGAAAACGACATGAACCATCCCTTTTGTCGACCCAAAGCAACTTTTGCCAGCTCGAAAAGGTGCTTATACGGCTATATCAAAGATAGAGATAAAACAAGTAAGGAAAGGGCTGTCTTCGACTGTGCCGAAGACTTCATACCTTTCATGAATACGCATCACGGATGTAAGTGTCCGATCCTTACTCACAATTAGTACAAAATTTGCAAAACTGTTAATTTAAATCTTTAATAAATAGCCCAAACCCCATTTATCGGAAAAATCGATTGTATTGGAGCTATATGTTATGTTGGTCCGATCTGGGTGATTTTCACTACACCTATTACATATATAATATTTACCAAACCTGGCTAAATCGCCCTGAACATTTCGGTATACTTATTGGTGGGCCTATCTCTTCTTCTTCTCATACTTAAAAACATCGGACCAAAGTTATAATGCCAATTCATTTTCATGAAATGTATAAAAAGGTCTTACTCTGAACGAGGACTAGACGAAATGAGGTAAGGAGAGCATTTGGGGGGTGACTTGGGTTCAGTTGGTACTTCCAATTAGCGTCATTGCGCTTTTGATGTAGGCAGTCGAGGTCTCATTGCGTAGGAAAATGTAGCAAAATAAGGGCCACCCTAATGTGCGCGTACGTTTTTTCCGTTTGCTGGAAGTGCCTCTGCCAATTTAAGGAGGGCACACTAACTTTATTTATATGCATCTGCATTTGCTTGTCATAGAAAGCAGGTCACATTCACAAAAGCTTACTTTGCAATACAACAATGTAGAGAACCAGCTGCAGGGCTAATTTAACGCAGTGATAAAATGGTCAATGAACTAAGGCTTAATGTGCATCCAAGTTAAACTAGTTCCTTTAATTAGAACATCACGAAAGGGCAGTAATGCGTAACATCTCACTATAAATTTCGTGCTTTTCAAGGCAAGTGGCGCTTAACTATAATTTACTATTTGAAAACAGATAAAGCTAAGTGATGGTTTGACGGGGTCAAATCAAATAATTTCATGGGCGTGCTAGTACCTGAACGTGCTCCTCTCAAGGATTGTAAGATCAACAATGGAAAGGTTTTGAATCATTAGTTGGTAAAAAGTTGACCCTGTTGGAACTAGTTTTAAAGCTATATCCATTCTGCCTAGTTTGGCGTTACATTCCAAGCTGGTAAAATGCATAATGGTTGCGTACATGTATGTATTACATACGAACATTTATTTCTTGAAATTTATTGGTTATGATTCATCACATTTGGCTTTACCTTGGCTTAATTTTCTTTTTGCAGTTTTAGTGTAATTTGACCCTGTCACTATTTCGTAAGGGGGCTGCATAGAATCACACAATTTTATAAGGCGGTAAGGCCGCAAGTGGTGGGAACTTAGTTATACCTATGTTGTACGATACCCCTTATACCGAAATTGAAAAGCTTGCAAATATATTAAGACTAAGAGACCTCAGACCCTTTGTCAAAGGGTAATAACGTGAAAGAAAAAGAGGGTGGAATGATCTATCGTGCCAGTGATTTAATGTGTTTGTTGTATAGCGAAATTGTGATTGCTACTTTCTCGACAGTTTCTTCTTAAATCGAGTATATATAAATAAAAAGAGGATTTCAAAAATAGCACCCCCATTCAAGTCCTAGATGCGCCACTGGTAGTCGAAAGCACTTCAACGTGATTTTTCGCAATTTTTGAGTGCTGATTGTTATGTCTGTTTCACATTTGTTTGATGATTTCCTATGCTACTTATTTGTGAATTGTTGTTTTTCCATTTGTTTGAATGATCAAAAGTAATAAAGTGATGCTAGGTATTAAATTTACAGAAATGTTTGTTTTTATGTATTAGAACAAGAACACACAACCGTATTATATGCCAAACGTATGCTAAACCACTTGAAATACAATTTCGGAGAAGTGTGCAATACATTTTTCTTTACTCGGATATTTCGTATGTTATTTTTATGTTGTGCTTGAATATCGACGATGGACCTTTGACTTTTGGCTGAATGCGAGGCAAATGGCTACAGCTATACTCAAGGTATACATATACAAATGTACCTACATATGTATAGGTATATCAAACCGCTTACCGAACACTGTGTGTATGATTTTCACTCACACCTGTAACACAAGGAGATAGTTTTATTTTTCAAACACTTTTATTTTGTACTTCAAACAGCTTTGTTACCTTCTCATCGGAATATAACTTAGAAACACAGTTCATTGCATTAGATACATACATACATAATTATTTTTTGTTTAAAATAAGTTATGCAAATGCACAAATTGTGTAACAATAAGTTCATTTATAAAAGCATATACAGCAACAGCAATAAGGCAAACTTGAATATTTTCATTAAAAAAAATAATATTATGTACAAAGAAAGAACCCTCCTATCGGCCGGCACAACACATACAAGCACCGAAACCAATATGTATTGACAGCCTACTACGTCTCAGCTGCCGTCGTTAACATTACCGTTACTACGTCATTGAACTTTACACTACACAATTTGAAGCACAACTGAAGTCAGTAAATTAAAAAGATATCTTCGCTGGCTTTGGAGAGAATATATCTGCATATTATTATTAGATATAACAGTAGTTCGTTCATATGTTTTGTAGTTTCTCCATATCCTGCGCAAAACAAACAATCATCTCACCGGGAAAAAACTACCCTTAAAAAGTTTAGCCAAGTTAAGCATTTGAGCGTGCTTTGCATTGAGCGCTTATTGGAAAGAGCAACAATAGGGGTTCAAATGAGTACAGAAGAACTTCTGTTGTTGTTGTCATTTGGAGATGAATGTAAGGTAAAAATCATTGCATACACACAGGATGTACATGCATTTTACGCTTTGATTGGGGTACATTAAGGTGGTCATTAGTTATGTGGAGATTATAAAAGTTTATCAATTATTGGACAGATTTCTAAAAATATTAATTTTCGACACATTTTTCTTTAATTTGCAAAGTTTCCACTCAGTCAAATTCCTGTCTTCAATATTGGTTGTTTTTTTTTAATTGGACTAAAATTAATGATACTCGTATGCAACAGCTGAGCGGTTTAAGAAAAAGTTGTGAATGTTAAGCAAACCACATACTCGTATTATAACCTTACAAGTAATCTGATTGCCAAGTGAGTTTTAATGCTTGTAAGCCGATTGTTATTATTAAGATGCTTTGAAGACGTTACACCCTGCAAAATTTAGTCAACACAAATTGGGAAAACACTTATTTCTTAAAAGCAATTTGCAATGAAAGCAATATTGTACGCAATAAAGTACCGATATCTTATCCCGTTGCGTTTTCAAAAATTTTAAAATTTTTTGAAATTTTGCTTTCAGTTTCATTTTTCAAACTATGCAATTGCCTGCTAATATTGTTTTGCTTATTTTAAAAATGTTATATATTTTTCATTCATTGTTTAAAAAACATAGCTGCATTCCGTTGAAATATATCTCTACAAATAATAAAATTGTAACAGGTCGATGTTCACATAAACATGTGCTTATATATATGTATAATAAGTAAGTAGGAATGTATATCTATGCATTCGAGCATTTTTACGCAATTATTTAATTTTAATAAATGTTTGAGAAAAGTTACAACAACCACATACAGCGGGTGGACAAATCCAAAATACATAAATCTGTTCCAAATAACCCGTCTAAAAATATTCATGCACTTCATACAAAGTAAAAGAAAAAGTTTCGTTCGGTATGTAGGTATAAGTATGAGAATAAAAGACAATGAGAAAAATATCAACAAATGCAAGACTTGGTAGTCAATATGAACGAACTGCCAACATTAACGGCATAAAAACGATTACCACTCCCGAAGAAAACTTTGGAATAGATTTATCACGGTAATATTGAAACAGCTATCGGGTTGTCCACCCGCTGAATGTGGCTGTTGTAATTTTTACTTATCGGCAAGGTTCGAAATTTAATGATTTACTTGTTTAGTAATAATTTTAAAATTTTTCTTATAAGCTTTGGAGCCCTTTTTTTAAAAACTATTTATAAGAATGTAATATTCCTGGAATAACACTTCTCCTTACATACTCCTAACACTTCTTGTATACTTAGTCAGCACACTAAACTATATCATAAAAAAATAGTTAAAAAGATTTTGGTTCATAAGAAATTCTTTTATGAGGAAACAATAAATCAACAACTTTATATTCCACATAAATTAAATCAAAACATCAAAATTTTAATTATTCATAAAATTTCAAACATTAAAAATGTTATATGCTACACTAGACAGAAAATCATTTGAGCCGACAAATTAAGCTTCTCGTAAAAAAATTTAATTTTTACAAATTAATAAATTGCTAGACAGCTGTCAACAGCCCAGCCCTTCTATTTTTCAAAATAGAATACCAAACTATAATGAAGACATATGTGAAGTGTAACAAACTAGTTCAAATCAAATGGCGTCCGTCGCTGCGATGGTCAAATAAGTAGATAGACATAACATTAGGGTAACCGCTTTTCTCTAATATATTTTTCCACCCAACTGAACTAGTACCCTTATAGCGTTCTATACATAAAAGTTTTTAAGATAAATAGAGAAATCGATTGATCCATTATCGTTCGACTGTCCACACGATAACTCGTTAGATATTTAGATATTTGAATGAAATTTTGTATAAGTTAGGGTTAATTTGGTTCGAAATCACCTAGCGGGCAGAAAACTCAACCGTTTTGTTAAATTTAAACGGGATGTTGTCCACGAAATTGAAAGCAAGGGTTTGTCCTTTTTAATCATTTGTCTCAAAAAATTGCAATGTGTAAAAAAATGTTACATTTAATAAAAAATCAAATATTGAATAAATAAATGGAAAAATGTCGATAGTGGGTGCGGTAGGCCTAGATTTTCCTGTTACTTGGCTCATATCATAGTAGAAGGATCATGTAATCTTAAGTAACACAATCAACAAAGAATATTAAAATATGCAAATTTTGGAAGATAAAAAAAGTAAGATTCATAAAAATAGTCACGGGGTTGTGAGAAAGGACGGGATCCCGGCACTGGCATCTCTAATATATTAGGTGTTTGTGAATATGCGCAAGCGTGTTATGATTTCATTACGACCCAGCAGTAGTAGACTACTGTAGGGTTATTTATTAATGTACTTTGTTATTATAACCACTTTGTATTTTTATAAAAATTTGGAAACTATCTCTAAACTCTGAACACTCGAGTATTCTTCAAAACTGTGCATTTGTAGTTGACCAGTCGTGGCTTGTTTCGGACTAATGCAGCCAGAAAACTCTAGCTCTAAGCTAGTAGTTTTTCTGATTAGTTTGATTTTTCATTTCAGTCAGCGGGCATGGATACCCACAGCTTTGAAAGTGCTTGCCGGCTGGTTCGTCAGCTTCAACTGGTTGGTTTTGGAGGTTTGACACCTCGCACTCCATCCCACCCGCCTGCCCTTTCCTTCTACACTGGCGACACAAGCAGGTGTTTATTATGCATAAAGAAATTACGTCCAACTCTTGACTTTATACAAGGTGGCGCAAAAGTAAGCTTCCGATGTTCAGCATATCGGCGGTGGCACGTGCAGTGTGTGCTGTTGCACCGTCTTGATGGAACCACATGTTTTCCAATCCCAATTCATCAAGTTGCGGCAAAAAGAACTCGTTGATCATTGCTCTGTAGCGCTCACCATTCACAGTAACCGTTTGGCCCCGACCGATTATTGGTCAAATAAATAGTCAGCAATATTCCGCGTTCTGGAGCAGTGTAGCGTAACATTGTTTATTAACGTGTATTTCGCATGTGTTTACTACACAAATGTCAAAACAGAACTGACTTTAGGGGCCAATTGCAAAATTTATAGCATTTTCTGATAGGAGGATTACTTTTGCGCAGTAACCATTTTTCACCGACCGAAATAAATAGTCAGCAATATTCCGCGTTCTGGAGCAGTGTAGCATAACATTGTTTATTAACGTGTATTTCGCATGTGTTTACTACACAAATGTCAAAACAGAACTGACTTTAGGGGCCAATCGGAAATTTTATAGCATTTTCTGATAAGAGGATTACTTTTGCGCCACCCTGTACTAATTAATTAGATCAGCTCGCGTGTTAATGCCAGTTGAGCCTGCGCTCGTAGATGACAACGGCGTGAACAATATACTGGCTTATTAGCATGGCATTTACATAATGTATATAGGCATCTAGTTTTTAAATACATCTCATTTTAGAGATTAACGCTAGATATAGACTTTCTTGATACTCACTTCAGAATGGCATGATGAGAAAGAAAATTGAGCTGCCCCTAGCAACTAATTTCTCACTTTAAAGTTCTACGAGAGCATCTAATTAACTGCCAAAACGTCAAGAACACAGGTCTACAAAATATGAAAAAATTGACTTAGGTTTTGGTACGCTATACCCACGACCCTAATCACCGTTTAATTATCAAAGGTTTCGTATGTATCATTGTGACACCTCGGTTTTTTCAGCATCCAAACCAGAACTGTGAAAAAGATTGAATTAATTGACGTTATTTTCTAAGTTTAGCTTGTTTGTTTGTGTAAAAAAATCTCCATTCATAAATGGCTTAAAATACTTGAAACCAAAAACAGAATGTGGTCTTTTTTATACGACATTTCGATGCTAGACAATTTTATTTTTTTTGCTTGCTTCAAAAAGTTTTTGAAGTGAATGGAAGCGACAAGTTCACATATCATTTTCAAAGGAAATTTCAAATTAAAAAAAAATTAAGATTCAAACAGCAGAATGTAAACAAGAGCGATTTGCATTTGCAATTTTTTGTTTCTTCTAATGCTCCTGCCAAAAACAAATGAAAATACGACGATATTATTCAATAATAATCACTTTTCAAGCCTGCTTGCAACACATAACTTTTCACAAATGAACATTTCTCTGGTTCCTCTTCCCTTCATTCGCCGACACCAGTCAGTTGATTTTGACAATCTTTACGCAAAATGTGTTGCTTTGGAATTGACTTTACCTTATTATTGTACCATGCAATGGGTAAGCAGTCATTAGTATCTAGGCTTTTCCAAAAAATAATCAATCAAACCATTACGATTAGTAATAATTACTTAACACTAGAGTGCACGCGCGGCCTACTTTAGTAGACCACGGTTACATTTTTGTTGATAACTTAATAGCGGCGCAGTTCCAGGAAGGCCCTTTGCATTAAACTTGTCGTCAAGTCGGGAAAATCTCGGGCTATTTCAAAATGGTCTACGATAGTATTTAGGACACGCGTGCATTGGTGTAAAAAAAGGGGCGCGTGTACTCTAGTGTTAACAGGTCTGTGTAAATTATAACGACCAGTATTCGAAAAATGAGAATGAGGCGATCTATTTTTTATTTAAATTTGTTGTAGAGCGTAATTAATTTAACTATTAGTAAAATAATATAAGTAAACCCAAAACAAAAACGATAAAGCGACAGAGCATAAAACTATTTGTTTTCTCAATTCTTCTATACTATAATAACGGATGTGAAAGATCGACCAAGATCGGTTTGTCAAAACCAGATAAACAAAATACCCGTTTGAAATATTTAAATTTAGTTTATCAAAACTCTGAGTGTGAGCTGTACATATTTTACATAGAGTATAAAGACGTGGACTACAAATTCATACAAACGTTTTCTAAGTAAATTTCTTAACTCTGTATTGTTTTTTTATACCCAGGTTTAATAGTACGCAGGATATTATAATTTTGATAGAGGAATCGAAATAGATATCGAGTTGCATGCATCTAAGTTCTTAAGATAAATACAGAAATCGATTAGCCATGTCTGTCCGTCTGTCTATGGACACGATTCGAACCACATCTTGCTTTCCGCACCAGGATGGTTGCTATTGAAAATGGGCGTAATAGGATAATAGCCACACCCCTATATTTGATATCGAATTAAAGTTTTAACAGGTGTAAGTCAATACATTACAGATATTAAGGAAACGTGCACAAGGGGATTCTTTAGAATTTTTTAATGTGCCTATGTTTGTTCGCGCATCACTCAAAAACCGTTGTATAATATAATTTTCAGGATCTATTTTTTGATAGAGAAAGATTTTATTCTCAATTTACACAGTGGTATATTTATGCAATTGGAATATACTGATGTGTGTACATAATAGTTATTACGTAAAAATGCATATAGTAGTCTTAATAATAGCAACGAAAGCCAAATGAAGAACTTTTAAAATTTGTGCCCGTCGGTCTGTAAGAAATTTTAAAGCCCCAAATGTTAATAACTTCCGAACAGTTTACCTAATCCCGCTTGCGCTGCTTACACTTGCATAACTACAGTTGGGTATTTAATGTTCGGTTCCACCCGAACTTAGACTTTCTTAACTATTTTTAAATGTGGTAGACCACGCAGGACAACAATGCTAAATTAATAAAGATGGCAGCGACTATAAAAACTGGCTGCAGTTTTAAAAATCGCCGTAGTTATAAAAGCGTAGATGGTGCTCACAGTAGACCTCAATTAAGTTCGTAGTAGTGCTAGTTATGCCATTTTTTATATGTCATATTTTGTGAAACGTGTGATTTTTGTGCAAAGCTGCTCTGAAGTTTTTAACCAAAAAAGTAGTGAAAATGGTATGCTTAAACATAATATGAAACAAACAAACAAACACAAAAAAAGGATATATCCTCTTTTTATGCATAAGTGGAAAAGTGCCAACATTTTCCTTATGACGATAGATGTTTTCTGTGAAAATTATTGTAAACGTCATCTCTCTGTATCTAAGCAATATTTTGCATAAATTCATAAAAAGTTAGGAGATATAAATGTCGTTTAGAAGTAGCCGTGGCACCACCCACTTTTCAGTGGACAAATTATATAACTTTCGAAGCCGATTCTCTAAGGGCATTTTTCGCACTACCTGGGTACCGCCGCTGAGGAAAATACAGGGTTCCAAGGAGCCGGGAAGAGTAACTGGTACGATGCGGAATGTCACTCCGCCTCGGATAGAAAGGGCGTTGGCTACCCGAGGTGCAAGTGAGCGTTATAGAGGCGCTTAATTAGAAAAAGAAAAGTGAGGCCAAAGGCGTGAGTATAAGAATCTTGAGATGATGGCTGACAGTAATAACGCCTGAAAATTCTAAAAAAAAATACCGTCGAGGTATTCCAATTAACATCATTTATCCTGCTTTGAAATGGAACGGTCAAAAACGACTAAGGCAGAGTTGTAAAGTATTGCAATCAAATATGATTGCAATCACAAGTCATTGATTTTAAAGTGAATGTAAATGTTCTGCAATAATTTCAAAGTAATTGATTGCAATCATGCTTTGCTTACAATCAATGATTGTACGAATATTACAACCTGCAATCGTTTGGGAGAATTTGA
Source organism: Merzomyia westermanni (assembly GCA_949987695.1). Taxonomy (NCBI): domain Eukaryota; kingdom Metazoa; phylum Arthropoda; class Insecta; order Diptera; family Tephritidae; genus Merzomyia; species Merzomyia westermanni. Next base: position 143,058,098 of record OX465291.1, on the reverse strand, counting down.
ATGCAATCAGGTTTTATCTACAATCATTGATCGCATCCAAATTTCAGCTACAATCATTGCTTACAAAAAAAAATTTTTTGTTTGCAATCAATCCCAAAAAGTTATTATTTTAGTTTTTTGTGAAATGTATTTCAATGAGTAAGGTAGAAAAAGGACAGTAAAGAATAGAAACCTACAATGGTTTGCGCAGCGTGAGCTTGTTACACAATAAATCCGCGTCCTGAAAAATAGTAGTTCGACAGCAGCAGAATAGCACAATGGTACTTTGCAAATCAAGATTTCAGCTGGGAATATTTCGTCATCATGAAAAAAGATGTACTGTGCTCTTACTCAAACCCGCTACCTTCAAAATCAATATTTGATAATTCTCTAGGTGGATTGGAATCTAGTTGATACGATAAAGCTTATAACCAATGAATTTTAATGGATCACAATAAGAACAAGGAAACTTGATTGCAATAGATGATTGTAAATTGATTCTGATTGTAAATTTTACAATCACCCCATTTACAACATTTTTCTTAAATCTTCGAACAACTATTGTAGAGTTTCTCGTATTACTACTTGTAAAGCAAACTGCATTACAGAGATATCGAGTTAACAATTTGACTAAGATTTCTTGGCAGCACAAATATAAAAAGTGAGCTCCCCACCAATTTCTCCAGTTTAAAAGCTTTTCGCCAAATAACATTTCGATCGATTAATTTTCGATGATTTTTATGATGGAAAGCGCTGTAAGAAGATTAACTAGAAATGAGTGTGGTACCCCGTACTCATGCGAAAAGAAATTTTGAAGATTTCAAAACACATTAGATACATATTGCTGAGAATAGACAAAGTCGTTTACCAACCACACCCACTTTTTACTTAAGTTAGGCTCCATGGTCATACCATAGTAACTTCAAAGGGATGCGATTTTTGAACATGCTGTTGTCCTTTCGTGAAGACGGGAGCTTCAATATGTACCAGTGAAACCCCACCTTTTCGAAGCGCGAAACTACCTTAAAAGATATTATCTACTTTTAAAACTGGCATTTATAACATTTTCTGTTTTTCATTTCGTTTCTTTTTAGACCTCTTATACAGACAAAGGGTCCAAGGTATGTATGTACATATATACAAATCACATCGAACAAACTATTAATTAAAATGTATGTGTGTAATTTATATCATTTAACATTTTTAGCCCAAATTCGGTAAATTTCTTAGCTTCGATCATTTAACTTTCTACGTGGGTAATGCCAAACAGGCAGCGAGTTATTATACGACACGTTTCGGCTTTACACATGTTGGCTATCGTGGACTAGAGACGGGGCATCGTCGTTTTGCCAAACACGCGGTTAAACAGAATAAAATAATTTTTGTTTTTGTTTCGGCATACAGTCCTAACCAAATTGAACATGGCGAACATTTGGTAAAGCATGGTGATGGTGTGAAAGATGTAGCCTTCGAGGTAGAAGATTTGGATGCAATTTTCAAATATGCAAAGGAACGTGGTGCTGAAGTAGTAAAAGATATATGGGAAGAGAGGGATGAATACGGGAGTGTGCGCTTTGCCAGCATAAAAACTGTAAGTTCCTTTTAAAGCGAGAATGTATATTTTTACAACACAAGCCTCATATAAACAAAAGGATCAAGATACGAATAGAAAAAAGGTTTTTGAAACAATCTTTGGAACGGGTATATCAGGCTTCGGTCATACAAGTTTACGAGGTTTACATTTATACCAGAGACTGAAAATAATTGTTTTTTTTTGTTTTGTTGAGCGAGTTGAGTTGTTACCTTTATACTATTTTGGGAATTTTTAACCATTATCATAAGAAATATTTTTTTTGGTCGTCATAACCAATATAAATGAGAAATATTTTTTTTGCGGTTGCGAATAACCATTATAAAGATTTTTTGTTTTTTGGTCATTTTATATATACGAGGTGTGTTCAAAACGTATCGCGAATTTTGAATTTTCGCTGGTTACGTATATTCGAATTTCGAATTTTTTGTGGCGTTATGTTGGTACTCATGTCTCTCACTTATGCCGACAAGCTCGGCCATTTTGAATGTTCAGTTAATTGTTGACAGCTGCTTTGCTTGCACGTGTTTTGGATCGTCTTCGATTTTTACCTATTCAAAAAAATGGATCAAAGAACCTGTATCAAATTTTGTGTGAAAAACGAAATTAAGTGCGCGGATGCATTCCGAATGTTGACTGTGGAGAAGCTACCTTGGACCGAAGCAACGTTTATCGGTGGTACGAAATGTTCTCAGAAGGCCGAGAAGATGTGCAAAGAAGAACAAAAATTGGCTTTTGCACCACGATAACGCCCCTGCTCACGCATCGTTGCTTGTGCGCGACTTTTTGGCCAAAAACAACACACTAATGATGCCGCAGCCACCGTATTCCCCAGATCTGGCCCCCTGTGACTTTTTCTTGTTCCCTAAACTGAAGAGGCCCATGAAAGGACGACGTTACGCTTCTCTTGACGAGATAAAGACGGCATCGAAGGAGGAGCTGAACAAGATACAAAAAAATGATTTTTTGAAGTGCTTCGAAGATTGGAAAAACCGTTGGCACAAGTGTATAATATCTCATGGGGATTACTTTGAAGGGGACAAAATAGATATTTATGAATAAATAAATAATTTTTGAAAAAACACAAAATTCGCGATACTTTTTGAACACACCTCGTACATCAGATATATTATATTCATCTTTTTATTGCAAAAATTCGTTTTCAGGAAGAGTTATCACTTAATATTTATAAGTATATAAAAAGCTATGTAGACCTACTTATAAAAAGTTTATCACTATCCAAAAAAAATTCTGTTCATCTAGTCAAAAATGACCAAAATAATATAATGATAATAGTTATTCGTAAGAAAAAAAAAAATATTTCTCATTTATATTGATTGTGGCGACCAAAAAAAATATTTCTTTTGATAATGGTTAATTATAACCAATATTTGGCATTCATGTTGTTGTTGTAAGGACAAAAACACTCCCCGCAGTGCTGTCGAACTAACAGTCCTTGGCCGGATATGAATCCAATACGCTCCGGTACTCCCTTGCGATACTGCCCGACTGTCGTGGTAGCGATTTGGTATTACCAGTGAAACCCTTCCTTACAGAAGGAGGAGAGATGGGTAATGAGAGGTGAAAGGCATCATATCCGTAAATCAATCATCGAGTTGCACGTCATTACCTTGGTGCATATTAGTCGCCTCTTACGACCGGTATGCCTACCTCGGGCATATTCTAAGCCCCTAACCCGCAGGGGCAATTTGGCATTCATCAATTTTAATTGTTAAATACGACCTTTACCTAATTTCTTTAATACCCGTTACGTCCCTGATTTATACAAGCTTTACGAGGCATATAAGAAATTAAACGAATACCCTGAGTATGTAGACTGACTTTTATTTCAATTTTGATTTGAGCTTTTGGCCATGATTGCCCACCCTCAACTAAAGACCTGCATCCGCGCTTGAAAGTATTAGATAATTTTAGCTCTAAAAGACAGCTCTAATTATTTACGCCCATCCAATCGCAAAATGACCGAGTTGTAGTCATATTCACACCAGGTAGAAAGCTTATACTCTCAACCACCATGAAATTCCCCGAAGTAGGTGGGATCTTCTCTTGGATGGCGTGTGCTTACTTGTAGTAGCAATGTAACATTGGGAACACCATTTGGACATAATTACTAATAAACGTAACGAATTTATCTTAAAGCACTCAAATTAACTCAAGTAATTGAAACGATTCGAACAAAAAGCAATTAAGAAATGATTTTATACGGTAGAAACTCGGTATTTCGCCCCCATTGGGCCCGCCCTGTATCCGCTACTGCATACTTTATTATTGGGTAAAAGTTTTTTATCAATTATATGAGCCTTTCGGAAAGAAACATTTAACAAAAGAGGTCGATAAGTAATTACAAGTAGCTAGCAGTGAGCTGATTTCAGCAGATTAACGGACCATAGTAAATGATTAGATAGACCTTGTGCCACAACAATATGACTAGTGCGTATCAGTTGACACCAAAATGTTTGCCTTTTAAGCGCCGATCCCATTGTTTTAAATATTGCCAAGTCTGATCGCTCCACTCATGACGACGCTTATTTAGAGGAATTTTACTGATGTCGAGGATCCTTTTCCGGATATAGATCTGGTACTAGCACTTTATGGTGCCGCCTAACGCCACCAGTACGTCTCCCACAACAGAGGTCCCGCTGTTTTAAGAACGGTTCGAAAACATTTACCAAACCCTTCACATAGAGATACAATAGCGAATTCTATCTTTTTTTCATATCCAAAAGTATGGCGATAGCACACACACCTTCGTTGATCGTACGAAATACAATGGAAAATTCTTACCTGGCTATCTAACACCCGCTAATGACAGTTTACTGCAAGGTTTACCACCAACAAAACTCGACTTCATCGATCATGTTGTTGGCAATCAACCCGACTTACAAATGGAGAGTGTGGCCGCTTGGTATGAGCGAACCTTACAATTTCATCGTTTTTGGTCGGTTGATGACTCTCAGATTCACACCGATTACTCTGCATTACGTTCCATTGTGATGGCCAATTATGAGGAGAACGTGAAATTGCCTATCAATGAACCGGCAAACGGTAAGAAAAAATCACAAATCCAGGAATATGTGGAATATTATGGTGGCGCAGGCGTACAACACATTGCACTTAATACCAGCGATATTATAACCGCGGTGCGTAATTTACGTGCTCGTGGTTTAGAATTTCTGACTATACCCAACTCATACTATGATATTTTGGAGGAAAATTTAAAGAGCAGCCGCACTAAGATCAAAGAGGATATGAAGCTATTGAAGGAATTGAATATATTAATCGATTTTGATGAAAATGGTTATCTATTACAAATTTTCACAAAGAATATGCAAGATAGACCTACATTATTTATTGAAGTTATTCAACGACATAATCACAATGTGAGTATAAATTATAAAATAATGACGTAACCTAACTGGTAGGGTATATAATAACGCTTAGAATCTATATCACCCTATCTCATTCATATGACAACTACTACCGACTGCCTTGGTAGCGAATTCGTTGACTTCAGAATCGAGGTCGATGGTTCTGAAAGGTGCTTGTACCGAGTGTACCGGATTTATGTCTTGCAAAGGGCTATCAACATCAGTATAACCCTGTTTGGTTCGCCACGTGCCATTCCATGAATGGATGCGCCAGGACAAAGTATTGCTGCTAGTTATATTGATATTGACAATTCTCTGCCATATATGAATCCGGTATGCTCCAGTAAAAATAGCCTTGTGATTCTAGTCCGACTGCCGTGGTATCGATTTCGTTGACAACTGGGTATTAAATTACCCATAAGCAAAGATATACAACTTTTATAAATATACCCCCAAATTAAAAAAAAAAAAATGATTTATAAAGTTTTTGTATTCACAAATTTGTGTGACAATATAACTCTAACAAGTTTAATAAACCTATTTGATGTTTTATTAATTTCAAAATTTTTTTACAAATGAGATTTCGCTTATACGTGTTTTTTTTTTCTTTCTAGGGGTTTGGTGCCGGCAACTTCAAGAGTCTTTTTACAGCCATCGAAATAGAACAAGCTAAACGTGGAAATTTATAGAAATAAGTTAGAATTATAATGCTATTTTAAACAAAAAAGAAATGCACAAATACACAAGCATATACATAAATATCTTAAATATAGATTTTATTCCAATTCAGTTATACAAAAAGAATGTAATACAAATTTTAAATATTGGACTTCTTTTGTTTAGTTTATTACTTTTTTATTTACTTCGTTTCCGTTGCAAATATGGATCTTCTAGTAAGGTTTTATTTCGTGGATCACTGTCAGAAAAGGACGGCATTAAAGGATTCCAGTATCCTGGTGGTGTAACTGGTATACAGTCCTTTGTTGTACTATGCAATGTGCAGCGTCTTAAGTGCGCTTCAATTTCTGCCATACTCATATTGCTGCCCATAAAATCAATATACTAAAACAAGAGAAATAAAATGAATAACATTACTTAGGGCCGTTTTCTCAAGTAAACTTTAAAATGTATTTAAGTTTACTAAACGAAATATACGTTACCTTTTGACACTCTTCACAGTCTACATTAAAGCATTCTTTGATGCATATTTTTCCCACAGGTAATTGTGAAAGACGGGGCTTCGTTTCCGCTTTTGTTGTTGCTTCTGACTTAATTTGTAACTTCGGCTCAATCAAAAGCGCCTCGTCGTCTTCTACTTCTTCCTCCCATTCTGCCAGCATAGCGGCAGCTAATTCGTTAGGTAACTTTTCCGTATCTGACTTTTTCTTTTTTTGATTAACATTTCTTGTGCTTTCCTCTAAACTATCTATATCTTCATCTATTATATTTGATTTTAAATGCGTTACATTCTCGTCTTTCAAATCGATGTACTCTGACTCGTCCAAACAAATTATAGGCGGTGCTGTCGGTGTTATAGCCAAAACACTTTCAGACTTTTCTGTTTCCCTTGGCAGAGGTTGCAAAAATGTTGCATCAATTGGCTTTTCAACAGCTGGTTTTAGTCTCGCTTCAATTTTATCGCCTGTGTTATCGCCATCGGCGTTTTCGTCGTCACTGCTAAAGTCAAATATATCATTTGTATCAGTTGAAAAAGAAGGAAAAGGTAATTGTTTTTTGGTGGCGAGAACATCGAGAGTGGTTGAGTGATTTATTATATGATGCGCATTCGCCGCATCTTCAGGTGATGTTGAACCGCTTACCTGGTGAGATGAACATATAAAAATAATTAAACTATGGATATCTTCATGCATATATATTTTGTTGTTGGAAAGTCGGCCTTTGACGCTGTTTATCTAAGGGTATACTGCAAAAACAAGTATGGTTAAGTCAATATTACAGAAAAAACGAAGATGGCCAGAAACAATTATTATAATTTCAGATTCAAAAACACTCGGCATAAGCTTTGAAGTACTCTGCCGAACTAATAGTTCTGACGAACCTAAATTCAGATAGTTTCGGTATTAGACTAGACTCCCAAAGACACTCCTCCGGGTTAGGGGTTTAGAATATGCCCGAAGTAGGCATACCGGTCGCAAGAGACGACTAAAATGCACATAGGTAATGACGTGCAACTGGATGATTGATCTACGAATATGATGCCTCCCTCCTCTCATTACCCATCTTCACCTTCCTTAAGGAAGGAGGGGTGACATAACCTAGAAGGCTGCACTGGTCATATCAAATGGCTACCACGACAGTCGGGCAGTACCGCAAGAAAGTAGCGGAGCGTACCGGGTTCATATCCGACCAAGGACTGTCAATTCGACAACACTCCCCGAAACCTTCAGGGAGTATTTTTGTCGTTACAAACAACAACAAGTCCAAAGACAGGTTGGATCCTCAGCGACCGAGGGTTTAGATCAGCCTATAAAGTCCCCCCTATTATTGTTGTTAATATTACCCAAAACAATATTGATGTGCACAAATTGGCAGTGCAAATTCAAAGGCTGGTTCGTACGTATCAATACTATTTTTTTAATATTTACAACCATAATAAGGGGGATTACATTCAAAGCAAGCGAGTAATACATACGAAATCTTAAGATGGACCTAGTCTTTGGAGGAGTCGTAGCTAATACTTAAATTATTCCAAAAAAAAAAAAAAAAACATTCTGTGCTCTACGAATAACAATTTGTAGTCCTTTGCGTCGGACATAAGAGGGTTATATAAAACTAGAAGTTCTATCAAGTTTAATTAAAATCTCTAAAACTTACATTTCTTATTTTACTGCATTTCATTGAGACTAATTGTGTTAATCTTGATTGCTTCAATTTACGTTCGCTACTTTTATTCAATGAGAGTAAAGCTCGCTTCCTTTGTATATCGTCAAGACCAGTAGAAGCACGCTTGAGTGCAGCTCTGCGATCATCACTTTTTCCATTTTTACCCAACCAATCGGAATTTTTTTGTTTCAGCTTTCCTTTCCTATTACTTCCAAATTCATTGCCGTTGTCTTCTTCGCTAGATAAGCTGTTATGTTCCCGTAGCTTGGGTGCCCGGGTTTCAGTATTTAAAATTTTACCAACACGTCCGCGTGCTTTTAGGAATCCTAATGCACTTACATTTTCATTGCCTTTTGACTTACAAGTGGGAGACGTGTTATGTTGAAATATACTATCCAATGCTGTAGTTGATCGTGAGGGACTGCTCAGCTGCTCCGATAAAGTAATTAACTCTTGGCGATGTTGTGCTGGACTTAGAATGCATGTTGCATCTACTTGCAATTGTTCGCTATCCATTGCCATATTAAGAAATGCTGGCGAACCATCGCTAAGTCTTGTACGATCAGCGTCTGTAGAAGTGGGTGTTTTAATATTTCTAATACCTAATGAAGTGCGGTTTACGATATGCCGGTCTTCTTGTGTACGTGTTATAATTTGCTCATTATATTGCTTCATAGGTTCTTCTTGCTCCTTGTTCAATTTCGCAACTTTGGTTCGTAGTAACTTGTAATCTTTTTCTAGTTTCTCACTGCGACTATGCTCTTCAACGCAATGGTGTTGTAACGCTTAAAATGTAGCGAAAGGCTATTTATGTGATACTAATGTTTGTGTAATTTATTTATTTACTTACCATAAACGTAGTTCGTGAACTCCTTCATGATGGATTCACATTTTTTAACATATGAATCCACCCACCCTCTATCAGTTAAATCAAAGTTCTTTTTGTATGGAGGCATTAATGCGTATTGCAACAAAAAATAGCAAAAATTGCTTGACAAATAATATTTCAAAACAGGATTTAATTACAGCAATTTCCTTTGTGTTTTTATCATTGGTTTTTTTTTTTTTTTTGTGTATTCTCACGACTACAGCTGGTTGCGAAAAGGTTTTTGAGTAACACCTTATACAGCCAAGTATCAAGTTTGTGCCAGTGTTGCATTATTTGAGACCCAAAATCCGTCATATTTTGGAGTGGATTTACATTTTGTTTAAAGTTTTCAAAAATAACTTATTATTACTCTACAATGCTTAAATTATATACCTTTTTCATATATCTGGTAATTCTATACGACCGTAGATAACTGCTAATATACGTCCAAAAATATCGGGAAAGGTATCAAACGACGGGTTTTAACCTTCGTATCAATAATCCGAAAGCGGATGTCTGTTCAGAGATATTTGCATTTAAAGTTGAAATTTTTCTGTAATTTTCATGTGGTTGTTGTAATCAGAAAGGGTAATTGTTTCCTTTAGGAGACAACTGCTAAAACACGTCCAAAAATGTCGGGAGAGGTATCAAACAACGCGATTTGACTTCGGTATCAACAATCCGAAAGCGGATTTTCAATTTTTTGTTTCAGTGAAAAGTTAATCGCAAAAACCCCAAAAATGACCCAGGTCCGATCCCAAATAGGGGGCTTGATCCAAGGTATTTATGTGCAGAACACCTTTCTGCGTAGGCGGCCTTCAGCCGCACTTAAAAAAAATAACCCTTAGCCGGTCCACAGTATTTCTGCACAGAACACACTTTTTGCACTTTTCGGTACACCCTAATCTGTGATTACAACAACCACATGAAAATGACGGAATTTTCAACTTTGATTGCAAAGATTTCTTCAGTGAAACAAAAACTCGAAAATCCGAGGTCAAAACGCGTCTTCTGATACCTTTCCCGATAACTTCGGACGAGTTTTAGCAGTTGTCTCCTAAAGGAAACAATTACCATAAATTGCATCAAGCCCCCTATTTGGGATCGGACCTGGGCCATTTTTGGATTTTTTGCTAATAACTTTTCACTGAAACAAATTATTTAATTTCCGCTTTCGGATTATTGATACAGAGGTCAAAACGCGTCGTTTGATACCTTTCCCAATATTTTTGGAAGTATATTAGCAGTTACGTACGGTCGTATAGAATTACCGCAACGAGTACATGAACTGAGGGATAACCCTTCAAGTCTTCTACTGTGAAGCCTGCAAAAGTAATGTTTAGGCGTCAAAAGGAGATATCCTGTGCTAATCTGAAATGCGGCTCCCTCTCTAATCTCTAGGATGGTTAAAAATCGCATGTAATCACTAAACAGTTGTGTTAGAAACGTGCCCAATTTTATTTACCTTCCAACCCTGGAATGCGGTGCGTAACATATACCAGCTGATTTTGACATTTTTGGGCGAACGTAAAATTTTTCCAATATTCCGCGATATAGTATAGCATTTTTCTATTAATTTTCGTTATATTTATTAATACAAATTTTTCTGCTCGAAAAACAACCCAATATTGAAAATGGCACATCTTCGTGAGTCTGTCGATAAGGCATTGAAGATGTTACGCACTCTGCCGCGTGTCCAACTTAACAACTTACGGCCCAATCCAAACTCTAAGAAACCGGTGAGTACACCAACCAGATGTTAAAAAAATTGACAAATTATTATTAAAAAATGTAGACAAAACGTGGACGCGCTCAACACAGTGGTGATAAGCATGGGGCTGGCAACAAAGGTTCAGGTCAGCGCCAAAATTACATGCGGCTTGGTTATGAAACAGGCAACAATCCATTCTATTTACGTTTTCCTTATGAACCATATTACAAAGGGCATCATTTACGTCGTCAATACCCACCAATTTCACTATTGCAGTTACAAGTTTTATTAGACACAAATCGCATTGACGCCAAGCAGCCAATCGATGTAACAACTCTGTGTAATACAGGTCTGCTACGTCTGCAGCCAACTAGTATGGAATATGGGTTTCAATTAACCGATGAAGGTATTGATCGTTTCAAATCAAAAATTTGTATTGAAGTACAACATGCAAAAGAGGCAGTAATAGCCGCCATTGAGCGGAATGGAGGTGTCATACGTACAGCTTATTATGATCCTAGAAGTTTACAGGTTAGATATGATCAAACTTGGCACTTGATACTTCATTGTAATAAATTCGTATTAATATAAACATGTATTGATTAAAGGTCATGGTGAATCCAGAAAAATGGTTTGAAAAAGGTGAACCTATACCGAAACGTTTACTACCACCACAAGATGCTGTAGCATATTATATTGCAGCCAAAAATCGTGGGTATCTCGCCGATCCTGAGGAGATAAGCAAAGAACGGTTGGTACTGGCGCAAAAGTATGGTTATGAGCTACCTCGCATTGAGGACGACCCTGATTATGAAACATTGATAAGTCAAAAAGATGCACGGCAAATATTCTATGGGCTTGAACCTGGTTGGGTGATAGGCCTTAAAGATAAAATAATCGTTAAATCGAAAGGATTTCCTGAAGAGCAGACGGACACTGAAAGGAAGCACGTAGAGAGCGAAGTTAAGGATTAAAAGTAAGCGTTTTTAAATTTGTATGTAAGATGTCTTATGTTTGTTTGAAATAAAATAAAAAATCTGTTCTGAAACGAATTGTGGTTAATGTAATGTATTCGTAAGTACATTGTATTTCTACATTACGTTTTAGTTATTCTCTTACAAGATCTATAAGTTCGTATTATCTTAGTGTCATTTATGTATTACATTTGAAAACTTTTGAGCTAAATGCTATCTTCATACTTATTTTCTTCATATGAACACCTGTTTAGCAGATAAACTGTCCATAAAAGGCTTAACTACAACACTGGTGGCGAAACAAAATATCAAACCAAATGTAATGGAGATTGGTAGTGCTGGTAAGGCTTTGCGCCAAACAGCCAAAAGCAAAAGCGTTAAACATAGTCCAATTAATATAGCTACAAAGCAGGCAATGGTTGTAATCCAATCACCATAGCTTGATGCTTTCCCAACTAGTACGGAATAAAATATGAAATCGCCAAGACCAAGTTTTATTCCCTCTGAAACGGAAAATGCACCATAATTAGTAAAAGCTATTTAAACTGTCTGGAAGGCTTCTCGTATGTACGTACGATCTTCTGTACTGCCCGGCCCAGTTGTATTATTGCCAGTAGTTGTTGTGCGATACTCTGTCGATCGATTAGCATTTTGCCTGCTGTTAGCTTGTACTTCAATTTGCCGACGCGATGTACGGTTATCCTGACCGTCTGCCCATTCTTGAGTAAAACCAGCTTCTATAAAAAGAGTTGCAATATTTCATTACTTTTGGCAGCGTAAAATGTTGGTTTATTTAATTGCGCTACAACGTAGGTCAATGGAAAATATAGGTATTAAATGAAAAGAAATGTTCAACGAAATATATTCAAGATGTAGTATAAAGCGAAAAATTTAGCACCAAAAATAAATGGTAAATGAAAATAAATGAGGACAAACAAAATCATCATAAATTAACGAGCAATCAGAAACCCAAAGCCACCACACATTTATCACTACATATTTTCCAAAAAGCGCTATTAATAAATAAAACAAAAAAATATTTGAATAAATACCATTTCCACTGATTTTAAATGTAACAAGTGTTATACCTTCGGCGGCCTGGGCTTCGTCGTTGTTCACCACTTTATTGGTATTACCTGTGCGACGTGCCGGGCCGGCGGAGGCAGACGAGTCAGGCACATCATTATTTGCAGTTTGATTGGTGTTCTCAACATTTACTTCGTCATCTCTACTTTCGTTTTCATTATTTGGAGCCGTATCAGTTGTGATGGCGTACATAACAGTAGCTGAAATAAAAAATAAGATGGTAAGTTCAAACTATTGTTAGAAATATTGAGAATCCAGGGGGTTATGTGGCGCAGCTAGTATCCTATCTAGTCTAAGTATAATTATACGTTTACATATTTACCATCCGAGACTCTAGCGATCCTATGCAGCACAGTTGTGAGGTGAAAAAGACAGTTCGTTGTGTTGATATCTTGAAAGCCCTAGTACCCAAGGGTACCAGAGCCCCGAAAAACTTCGGAAGGTTTGTTTTGGCCTTGACTCAACGGCTACATAACAAGTTCAAAAGCCGGCATGTCATTACCTTAAGTGAGGAGGTCAGAAGCAACAGGGAGTAAGTGTAAGTTCTGACATATTGAGAAAAACAGGTACAAAGTATAAACTCTGTAAAAAAAAAATTGCCTTCAAGTACGTTAGAGACATTGTTGTCCTTTTTCTTTCAGCGGATAGATATCGCTACTAAAACATGTATATGCCTTTGCCAACAAATAAAGTTGTGTTTTAGGTATGTGGCCGTCAAGTAATGTCTTAAGCTTCTTCTAAGGCACTGTAAAATGTGGTCTCCATAGAACTTTTTATTTATTTAAATTTAGTCTGTCGCTTACTTACAAGAATAAATTAGTGCTGGAAATAATTGTTCATTTCTTTCCTGTGCCGTTTCTACCAAAATACGCAGAGGGCCGTTCGGGGAAAGCACAGCAATCAAATCTATAAAAAAAAAACAAATAGTTTATTACATTACGCCATTTCCTGTGCTTAACATATTCTTTTATCTCCATACCCCAAATAGATATTGCGGCTAAGACAGCCCAAGCTGTCCATTCAGGCAAATATTTAATAAATACCAGTGCCATTAAAGCAGCAATAAAAATCAGATAGCCTTGCTGCAGGCGCAAAGGACCCTTCCAATGTATGGCCAATAATCCCGCTATACCAAAATTCCATAATAATAACATTGTTGTAAATATATCCATAGGAATATTGTAGGCCCGCAATACCTCCCTGTTTAAGGATTATGATATTTTATTGAACAAAGAAAGTTAAAAATATATGTATACTCACTGCAAATACAACAGACTAAATATGAAAAGCAGCATGAATGAGGATACCATCAACCAACCGTGAATAAATTTGTAACAACGTTTTATGTACAAAAATATCAAAAACACTGTCATTATGACCACGACAGTCATAAGTATCAAAGAATTAGCCAAAGCGTTCCAAAATTTTACGCCGGGATCAGGCGATTCTTCGTGGAATGGCGTATATAATCTATAGAAGATTTAGGTGTAATTAACTTAATTTAAACAAACTAGCAAATATATTACAGATAAATATCTGGTGTAGTGTAGAATCTAATCGAGTTTATAGTGATCACAACCAACAGCATACATAGAGAAACTGGCACGAATATTTTTATTACATGCTGAGCACCATATTTCAATATTTTCTCGTCTTCCTCTTCAGTATTGGAATTATGTGGTGCGTTACCGCCATCATTTCCGGGACCTGTTCTTTGCTCTGCTGAACGTACAACTACGTTTGGCACATCCAATATTGTCTAAAAATGTATAGCATTAGTTATGAATTTATATCCTCTAATATTATGAAAAATGTAAAAATAAACACCGCTTACCCCGTCAACCTGTTCATTTGCTCCATAGCTATTATTTTGCTGTCGCTTTCGACGTTCCACAGCGCCACTGCCGCCAAGTCGCGTGCTTGTACTTGCGACGACGTGCCCGTCCATTAGTGGCGTGTGCTCGCTATAGATTTCAACTTCTGACGCCGTTGTGTATCAGTTTTGTTCAACTTTTTACAACTGTACAAAACAATCACTTGCACTAATATAAGGTCGATTTTTTAGTCGAGTCTAGTTGCCTCGATGGTAAAACAAAATTACTTTGCTAGAAACTTTCTGAGTTATTTGAGTCAGTATCTAAGGATGCAAACGATGCATCGATGTTTTTGCAAAATCGATAGTATCAGCGAAATATCCAATCGATGACGAAAGTATCAGGTGGTAGCATGATCCAATAATACAGGTCGTGTTAATACACCAGCTGATTTTTACTTTTGGCTCGAATTTTGACATTACACTCATTTCTCAGTACGATTTTGACGTTAAACTCACGAATTACCAAAACAAAATACATGAAAATGTTTGTGTGTTTGTATGTTTGTCGAGCTGCTACGACCTGTTGTAGTTGGATCATGGGTGGTAGCAGTAGCTAAGCTCTGCAAAAAAATCCATGAAAAAGTCGTTTATACTTTAATCTAATTAGGGCGCCTTTGTTGAATTCAATACGCTGATATAATAATGTCTAAATATTGCGGTCTATCAGCTATTCCGACGGAGCTGCCGAAAGGAGATAATGAGAGAATTAAATCGATTTAAGAGATAACAAAACTCTATTACAATTATTCCCCGCTGGCAGTTCCGGCGAAATAGCCGATAGACCCCACTGATTTATCTCTTTCGAGAGATACATTCAAATCTCTTATTAAAATATATACATATTTATTTTTAGTTTCTAATATTTCGTTGTTAATAATCTGTAATACCTAATTTTATTTAAAAGTAGTGATTAAATGAGACTGCTCCCGTTTTTATACATCGAACTAAGAAAACGAAGGCGTTATGTCTGCACCTTTGACAATAGCTTTACCATTATTCTAGCAGGGAAAGGACAAGGACATATCAGTTAGGTGACAGTATGTTTTTCGACTATTATCGATAAAATTTAAAACACTCCCGAAGGTTTGAATAGTGTATCGGACATGGTCTGCCCTATTTTAAAATGCATCAGGTACGGTATTAGCACCTTGTAGTAGTATCACGATTGCTGATGTAGCGTTTGGTTTCAACTATTGAGCATTCAGCTAGTAGACTGACGTATTTTGAAGCTCATTCTCATTTTCGAGTCGCCGGAAACCGCCTGTTTTTTCCCCAAAACAGCACCGGAAAGCCGATTTACACGATTCAAGTATTGAATTCAAGTCTGCCACGACATGGGCGAAGGAGGTGAGAAGAGAGGTCAAATCGCTTCAAGTTTTTCTCTCTATCGCTTTCTCTCTTTCTTGTATGCTGTTTTTTGTTTCACAATTGTTTTCAAGAAATCCGAAACACTATTCAAACCTTCGGGAGTGTTTTTGCGGTTCAACAACACAAAAATACATATTACCATCATAACTTTCAAAGACCAGGGCCCTTACTCTGTAATTCTATTCGAAAGACTGTTCTACTCGAAAGCAAAAAGCGATTCTAATACACATAGGCACTCTGTAGTTCGTTAGAATTTACTTTAGAAAATAATCCACAATGGTAGGCATCACTGTTTCACAAATTTCAAGCGCAAAGCAAAATACAAAAACACTTTGCATAAGTCTCAAGTGCGATATTAGGCAGCGCATTTTTACATGTCGCAGTAGCGAGTGTGATAAGAATCTCGACCGTGTGGTTGCTGGTTCGAACGTAAGTCCTTGCACAAGTAATTTAAATTTTTTTTATTTTATTTTTATTGAACAAAATTTTATTTTTTTAAATTAGCTAATCCCAAAAATTTCTTTAGTTAAATTTTTACCTAGAATTTTCATCTTTGATTGCAAATATCTGTTCACTGAAACAAAAACTCGAAAATCCGCTTCCGGATTATTTTTATCGAGGTCAAAACGCGTCTTTTAATACCTTTTCCTAAAGGAAATAATTACCAAAATGACTTCTTGATGAAAAAAAGACTAATTGTTTTATTGTAATCATAAGAAAATACATTTTTGTGGATTTCCGTTTGATAAATTGTTGTCGAATAGAATTTTCTAACTTTCGACCATTATGGCCTATGTTTTCGAAGTAGTGAGTACCAAATTTTCTACAAGAGAAAGGGGGAAAAATTAAATCCGAAGGGAACAGAATGGAACTCGGACAACGAATGCGTTCTACTCGAAAATTTCTTACAGAGTACGAATCACTCGAAAGCAAACAAATTTTGTTTCGAATAGAACTACAGAGTAAGGGCCCAGAAAAGAGGAGTAATATTGGGGTGACATTAAAAATTAAATTGTCAAATTCTTCAGTGAGAGAAAATAAGAAAACTGATGCATTGCATGATCTGCCAACCGCGGTACAAATAAAAAGAACAGGAAAATACCATTTGTGGCCACCCGCGGTATACCTCCTGTGATAAATGATGACAAAGACTTTAGCGAGTTGTTTTGACATGTTCATTTCATTGTGAATTTTGCTGTTGAATTTTTAAAACTTGTCAATTTAAGAGGGAATTTGAATAAAATAATTTTATTGCCTTTGCGAAAATTGTTGAAAGAAAAGTAGTTGTGGAAAAACTCTATTAACATGTTAACTGAAGAATTATTTGCTGAACCATGTTTAGAGCGTCACTTTACCGGGCATTGCTCGGGTATAACGCAGGTGCGATTTAGTCCTTGTGGACAACGTTTGGCCACCAGTTCTTTAGATATTTCTGTAATTTTGTGGGATTTGAAACAAGCCGCGCGCTGCATACGGTTTAGTGCGCATTCAGGTGCTGTTCATAGTGTATGTTGGTCGCCTAAGTCTAATCTAGTGGCGTCTGCGAGTAAGGATCGTACGGTGAAGATTTGGGAGCCAAAAATTCGTGGAGTATCTGGTGAATTTTTAGCGCATAGCAAAGCAGTACGCAGTGTAGATTTTGATCATAGTGGCACATTGGTAATGAAACGCTTTTATTATTCAATATTTCCCAAATAATGTAATTATTTTATGGAATTTAGTTAATCACCGCTTCGGATGATAAAACACTAAAACTGTGGAAAGTTGCGCAACGTAAATTTTTGACATCTTTCACTGGACACACTAATTGGGTACGATCCGCTAAATTTAGCCCCAATGGACAATTAGTTGCATCATGTGGTGATGACAAATCTTTAAGAATTTTTGATGTAACTTCAGGTGAATGTGTACGTTCTTTTGTGGAAGAGCGGGGCATGGGACGTCAGCTAGCTTGGCATCCAGATGGTAATTTGGTTGCAGTAGCGTTAAGCTGTAATCGTGTAAAAATTTTTGACATTGCACAAGGCGAATTAATACAATTGTATCAAGTACATTCCGCGCCGGTTAATGACTTGGCTTTTCATCCGAATGGCAATTTTTTGCTGACGGGCGGCGATGACGACACCATACGTCTATTAGATCTGTTGGAAGGTCGTCCCATTTATACATTAACTGGTCATACTGATAAAGTTTGCGCTGTTGCATTCTCTCCAGATGGTAGTCATTTTGCATCAGCAGGAGATGATAGACAGGTAATTGTAAAAAACTATAAAGATTTTTATTGGGCAAATAAAGAGTAGTTATTACCTTCAGTGCTGAACATAACTTATGTTTGATTTTAATGCCAAAATTTTATGTATATTAATTCCCAATTTTTACAGTTGCTTGTATGGAAATCGAATTTGCACACATTTGATACCGATAGCTTTCGTAACAAGCAAGCTAACAGTCAAAGGGCACGTAGCGATCACGGTCTTCCAGCCGCTACTCCTTATAACACAGTTGTTAATACACCATTGGCTGGTACTTCGAATATTTGTGATGACAGCATTTTAATTGATCCACGTGAAACGGCTGTTTACAAAATGCGCGATGAAAATTTTCAGGTGCTTGATAGCCAATATACACAACAATTGCAAAGCAGCATCCCAAAAACTAACCAGCAACAAGATCATTTAGATAAATTTGAAACAGATGTAAGCGCAGATAACATCAGTTGTAATAGTAATACTAGTAGCTCTTCACTCTTGCACATGCCAAACAAAACCACTGATAAATACGAAGGCAACAGCACTCACATCACGCCAAGCAAATATTTTTAAGTTCAAACGTTCCCAGCATTTACACTGTGCGACAAAATAAGTAGAAAAAAACACTAATGCAGTACTGGTATTCTATGAAGCTCTTGTTATGAAGAGTTAGTACAAGTGTTAGGACAAACAAATTTTAGGGGGAATCACATATTTTGCAATATGATGCCACAGATATCGCTTCATTTATGAAACATTTTGAACCCACAATAAAATGTTCCTTGATTATTTTAAACATTGAACTTCAAGGATAATGTTGTTGTTGTAGCGACTACTTAACCTGCCTCAGTATCACCACTCATCCAACACTGTCATCAGGCTCTTCTAACGGAAGTCTCAGATCAAGGATAATCATCATACCGTCCTCTCTACAGTTCAATTCATAATTGCCATTAAGCAGTCATAATTTTTGTAGCACAGTGCCATTTACAACATTACTTTAAATGTTTCGTAGCCCTTTGTTAATGCGGGTTTCCTTTGTTCTCCATTGAATATCATTCATTCTCATCGTCTTCTAATCCCAAAATTTGTCTTCGATGCTTTGGTTGTTTCTAATCGACAATTTTTATAAATGATATGTATTTAATTTAAGACAAAGAAAATGTGCATTTGTATGCATATTTTGTTTTTTTTTTGTTTTTATAAATAAATAAAATCTAATTTACGATAACAAATAAAATGAGTTTCATTTATTCGCCATAGGTGATGGACACAGTATTATTTCAGTGTGCTTCTACGCAAACTTCGTGCAATAGCGAACTGAAGTTAAATTTGAGCATCATGCAGATGCAATTAGCGGAAATTGTGCTGAGATTGCGAGACCTGGAGCAAAGAATTAGCTTTATAGAAAATGCATATTTAGAATAGTCAACATGAAGGATAAATATTTGTATTTGTAACATTGGGATAAGTAAGTAAGGACAAGACTATGTAGTATTTGTTGGCATCAAATAAAAAAGTTTGAGCATTCGCGCTCCTATACAAATTTGAAACTGTGAAGCACTTCATTTACATATTTAATTATACCGAAAAAATGTCAGCCTAGAAATGAAACAATTGAGAATAAAATTCCTCTCCACATGAACAAAGATCACGCTCATAGGAAAAACCCCTCGTATGTGAATATCGTATGCCAATTTCCCGAAGGATAAAAATTCAGGAGTTGAGATTTTTGTAACAGCTGTACGATTTATTAATTTTTATAGTAACGGTTAGCTACAACATTGTACTTAAGAATTGACAATTTTAATTATTGATGAAAAATATTTAATTGTTATTTTTAATCTTGTAGATCGAATTTCATGTTTTACATTTGTAAATATCTGGTTATTTATACTTATTATATGCGAGAGTAAAACGTTCGAATAAATTTTGCATATTTAATGCATATGTATTTGCCTTTACATCCCAGTGGGAAAAGTAATTCATTACATTCACGTTATAAGAAAAGGCGAATTAAAACTATTTCAAGGAAAGACCAAAACAAAAGCATGGCCACTCTTTTCATATTCTATCCTGGAAAAATGTTTAATATTTTTTTCTTCATCAAAAGTATTCCAGAAGGTAAAGTGTGATACGTCGCACACATTACTTTCTTTAAATATTTGGTAATAATGTAAGTATATTAACAAGTATTTAATGCGTTCTGAATTTCCTATTCATGTATGTATATACATTGTACTTTTTAAAATTTGTGTTTTAAGTAAATATACTGAAGTTGATATCGTTAACTTAACTGTAACTACATTAACGGTTGTTTCTAAATTCTTAATACACATGTAGAATTTTATTTATTTTTAACTACGATTTTAATTTATGTAAATATTTTAATTTTTATAATTCCTCATATGTATACCATTTTTAAAATTGACGACGCAATTTGTTTTACATTAATTACTGGCCATTCGTTTGATGCAAATCGTAGTTTGTTGTTTTGTTGCACGATTCCCCATTAAACTTCCATTTTTAATTTGGCAATTTTGCGAAACTTGCAAAAAAGTTCATTTCATTCTTTTACACCAACATATTGTGTCGATTTTCCAGTCTTTTTGATTGTCTCCAGTAATTCATCTGATGTTAAAGGCGATGTTACTAACACAGTTTTTGATTCGAGATCAATGTTAATCTTCTCCACTTTATCCGCTAAACCAACAAAAAGGTGAAAGTTAATACGAGTACATATCTGAGACATTTCATGTAAAAGAAGAAAACGACACAATTTTTAAAATACTACTTAGTGACAAACGAAACTTCAAATTTGTTTGCAAGAATTTCTCTATTCTCCTCGAATTTCGAGCCCACTACCTTTGCCCCAGAATCTTAACCTTCCCCTACCCTTGTTTCCCCTTTCAACTGCTTACACCTGATCTATGCTCAAACTTAGCATCATTTACCTAGAAGTACTATTCACCCATTGTTTTAGTAATAGTACTTCGCCCTGTTTAGCCGTCATGTCAACTTCTGAATGTGCATGAAATAGGGTCATACTGAATTCTTGTTAGGGGAATATTAACAAGTTCTGTACGACTTGTTGATTATTTTAGCTTCTGCAGAGTAGGATCCGATGTTCCGACAATTTCAATACAATAAATGTGAGGAAAAGAATTTTTCGTAATTGGCAAGAATTAATTTATTATATTCAATCACAATTAGGTTTGTGAGTCGTTAGTCGTACATTGCTGATAAGAAATTAAAAAGTTTGTTGCCATGTCCGATATAAAAACTGGTAGGTTTGCAGTGTCACCGCAGATATGTACATTAATTTTTTGCGGCTTATTAATCTTGGTCATACATGTGTTTGTACAAATGTATACCATTTTAACAATTTTAGTCTTCTTTGGTTTGTTTTGTTCTCTTTTGTTTACGACTCAGATGACCTGACAAAGAAATGGCCTTGAAACTGCAAACAATAGCCAAGTACTTTGACAGAGCCAAAAAAAAAAAATAATAATACACAAAATATGTACATACTGCAACTTGAAGACGGGTTTAAATCAGATACAGGTTTTCTAAATTAATTAAGGTATAAGCTTTACATAAGTTGGTGTTACTTTCAAGGGGTTTCTTATGTATGTCAACGGAGCCTAATTAGAAATAAATGTATATGTTACTATATATTTCTAGTAGTTCGCCACTACCTTTTTACAGCAATGTATATGGAATTTGTATTTGACGAGATTAATTCAAGGTCACTTTGATGTTCAATTGTTTGTTTGAGTAGCGACAAAAACACTCCCCAATGATATACATTATTACCCCAACCATTTTGGGGAGTGTTGTCGAAAGTGACAGACCTTCGATTTCAAAAAGGTTCTTACCTCCTAATTTGTTCAAGACTCTCTCCACACTGTTAGCACAGCCTGAACATGTCATTTCCACTCTAAATTCGTGCACCTTAAAAGGAACAAGAAAAAAAAAAACAATTATTAAAACGCTGATTTCAATTCGCATAAGTCTTCCATACAGGCATGTTGCTACTCCGGGCACTTTGTGACGACGACGATGACGTTTGCAAGTATAATTGCGGCAAATTCAACAGTTTGAATACTTTTTCACTGCGTTGCAGGCCCCTCACAATCAAAAACAATTGGTTATTTAGCACTTGACTAGAAGTGTTGGATGTCTGTAGCACAGTTTGTAAATGTTCCAAATTAGTTGTTGAATATTAAATAAAAGCCGTATTTGTATAGAATCTACTTACGTTAAACACAATAAAATTATTTGTGACAAAAGAATAGTTATGTTGGCAAAAGCAGCGCAAAAATATATATATTTTGAAGAATTCAACAATTTTGCAATCGACTTTTCAAAGTTGGCACACGATTGTGAGTGATTTGGTGATTGAGCCAGAGAACGTATACATATTGAGAAGGCGGAATTGATATGTTCCAACTTTTTCCCACGCAACCGTCTCAGTTGATTCACCACCCGTCCATATGTTTCAACTAATTTCAGATTTTTCCAACTTAATTGACTCACCACCATTCTCAGCGCTGTTAAATGTATGTTTTCTGCTATATGTTTGCTTGCAAATAAATTCTCTGCTGTTATCACTTATGTTAGCGTACTTGAACAATTGTTGGCAAAATAAACAATTTTATTATGTAATTTAATTTATTTGTTTTATTTATAATTAGTATTAATAAGGTAATTTATAAATATTTAATTATTATAAATAATGAAATAAACAATAAAAAGTAAACATTTTGTCAATTTCATCATGAAATTTAGGGACAAAGATCTGAGTTTTTGGTTGTACTGCTGGTTTATTGTTAAGTACCAAATTAGACGGCATTTCGTGTATAATATCTTTGGTATAGAGTGTAGAGCCATCGTCATGGTTTACTTTTTGTGGTGTTGCGAGTTCGAATACCGCTGTCGGCTGTCTAGATATTTTGCAGGTTTGATTTTTTTGTCTTCTTCTTTTTGTTATATTTGTTGGTAAGACGAAGACGGGTGGAAACAAGAAGCATATTTCTGCAACAATATATGTGCATTGCACCATGCGTGGTACAAAGGAAATATTTACATAAGTGTTTCTATTAGGATCATTAATTTATTTGAATGTTTCTGAACAGGCATGTGCATATTTTTATGAATGCTTGGTAGCATGGAAGTGTGGAGAGCAAACTATGCTTCTTCATGTTCAACTATGGATTTATAAAATCGACAAAAATTGAATTTTATGATATTTGTTCAAATCATTGTTGCAACATTTCATTAGAACTTTCTGGATTCTATAAAATAGACAAACATTGAATTTTATGATATTTGTTCAAATGCCTTGTTGCAAGATTTCGTTCTAACTTCCTCGACAAAATATTTTATTTCTTTTATGAATGGAGGCTTGAATGAATTCTTGTTCTTACATTTTTAGGTTTGCGCGTAGAAATGGATTTTTGTTGTTGGATTTGGTGCGTAAGAATAGATTTTGTTGTTGCATATAGATAGGAAGATTTGCTAAAACGAAGACGGGTGCAAACAAGAAGAATAATTTGAATATTTCTGAACAGGCATGTGCATATTTTTATGATTGCCTGGTAGAATGGAAGTGTTGAGAGCAAATTATGTTCAGTATGCTTCTTCAATTTCAACTTTCTGGATAAAATATTTTAAATACCAAGTTTTGTAAGATTTTGGCAATTATGGACATTGAAATTTGTCTTCTTGTTCTTCTTCACTTTGATCTCTAGATGAGACGAATGCGGGTATCGAATTTTTTCAAGTCAATTTATTCAACGTGTTGGTATCCCCATATGTGAACAAGACTTGTATATGTATGTGTAATGGACATTAAAAATCATTTCATATTTTCGGCTGACACCTACATATTTTTATGGTCACTTGGTTTAACAAAAGTTTTCGATGGTTCTAGTCTTCTTCTTTCGACATTCATTCATTTCTAAAATTGAAAACTTTGTCCAAATCAGTCAAATGTCGCAAAAGAAGAAGTGTTTGCAAAAGTACAACAACTACGCACATATATATGAAGTAGAAGTGTACATCATTACGGACATAAATATCCACGCATTTGTTGTTGTATATTTTGAAACACTACGCACATATATATGAAGTAGAAGTGTACATCAGTACGCACATAAATATCCACGCATTTGTTGTTGTATATTTTTATGCACGAAGAAGAAGACAAATTTCAATAGCGACAAGTGTACATTATGACACACATTTATATGCCTGCAATTTTTTCTGTATGTGAATCGATGTGTGTTTGATCGTAATTTGATCAGGACGGGGAAGACTGGAGTATGAAACGCATATGTTCTGTGCACATTATGACGCGCATACATATGCTGGCATTTATATGACAATGTGTGTGCTAGGAATATTTGCAGCGCGAAGAAGACAAATTAAATTATGCTTGCAGCATAAGGGCATGACATATTTTTATGAGCGCCTAGTGAATACGGCTGTTTTAGCTATTTGGCGCTGATTTTTTTTGTTGATTTTTGCCGAATCATCTCGAACAAAAGGAAAAATGAAGAATGTCAAAATAAAATTGGCTATTTGATTGATTATCAAACAAAAATAAAAGAAATATAAGCTGACAGGTGCATTCGAACTCGCAAACTTAGAAAAAATAAATTCCGAGGTCTTAACCAAAACGCCAAAAATTTCATTGTTAATCGCCCTCTAATACTACAGTTCAAGTCCATGAACTTATGCATTATCTACTAATGAAAACATGTTTATTATTAGTTTTTGAATTATTAAATCACATTTATTAATATATTTTTTATATAAAATAATAATATAAAATCATTTGAAAAATATACGATAATTGTACTTATCCATGCATCAAAGTAAATAATTGTTAAATTCTGCAAATGGAAATTCTCTTGTTTCTTTGCTAACAGAAAATGTTATTTAAAAGATACAGAAATTCTCAATTATTTGGTGAATCAACTGACACAGTGGTGATAACTGACACAGTGGTGAATCAACTGAGACGGTTGCACGAGAATGGAAGCCATCCATGGAACACAAAAATTACGCCTTCTCATTATATAAACGTTCTCTGATTGAGCTCAATGCTTTTGAACGAGTTTGTAGTGTTGCCATAATGAGGTTTTTCAAGGAACCTCCAAAGTTTTGTGAAAGGGATATATAAAACTATATATGTATATCCCTTTCACACAATATTGGGAATTTGCCACACATTTCACACGACGTCCGCTTTCACTGTTACAGCTGATTTTATTATTGTAAATAAAAATTATATCAACATGCCAAAATATTTGCGGCGTTAAATGTTTTCGCAAAAAGTATAACTAAAAATTCCATATTAGTACGGAGAGACGCGTTTCGGTCCCAGGAACCCTAATCCGGTGGGGGAAACCCATTATTTTTTAGTAATTGGAAAAGTTATTGGCAAAAAACCAACAAAATGACCCAGGTTCGATCCCAAAGTATCATAGTATTTATGGGCAAAACCCCTTTCTGCGTATGCAGCCTTTGGCCGCGTTTCAAAACAATAACCCTTACCGGATATCTGCGTAGAACACGATTGCACTTTTCAGAACGCCCTATATCTTTGTCTACAACAACCACATGAAAATGACAGAAAATGTTAACTTTGCTTGCAAACTACTAAAAAATATTGGGTTTCCCCCACCGGATTAGGGTTCCTGGGACCCAAACGCGTCTCTGGGTAAAATGTATTTCAGAATAGTCATTTATATTTCAGAAACTGTAAAATGTACTTCAGAATAATCAATTGTAATTCAGAAGCTGTAAAATGTAATTCAGAATAGAAACTGAGCGTTTCTGAAGAACAATTCACAGTGTCTGAAGTACAACTAAGGTTTCTGAAGTACAATAGATTATTTTGAAGTCTATTTTACAGATTTTGAAGTACAATTTACAGTTTCTAAAGCACAAATGACTGTTCTGAAATACATTTTACGATTTCTGAAGTA
Organism: Merzomyia westermanni; assembly: GCA_949987695.1. NCBI lineage: Eukaryota > Metazoa > Arthropoda > Insecta > Diptera > Tephritidae > Merzomyia > Merzomyia westermanni. The sequence goes on along the minus strand of OX465291.1, from coordinate 143,032,166 downwards.
CAATTTATGGTTTCTGAAGTACTATAGATTATTTTGAAGTATATTTTACAGCTTTTTTTACAGCTTCGGAAACACGAATGACTATTCTGAAATACATTTTACGATTTCTGAAGGACAATTGGTTATTCTGAGGTACATTTTACGGTTTCTGAAGTACACTTGGAAAAGGTACTTTTTATGTGTTACTACGAAATTAGATAACATGTTTTCTGCTTCTTCTCAGTGAAAAAATATAACTGCGAATTACAAAACCAAAATATCATTCGGTAAGCATTTCAAACGAATATATTTACTGTTGTAAAGACATGTTTTCACTTTTAAGCATTATTTTGTGGTTATTTCGCCCGCTTATTTCTTTTAAGAAATATACATATATTTATAGGTACTAAATGCATTTATACCACAAATTAATGCTACTTTTAATCGATCTCAGTCACATCATCTCAATCCATATACAATATCCAGCTGTATGCATACATTCATTCGCATTTCAATAATTGGCCAATCAATATTTGTTTATATTGAAAAGACGTACACCGTGAAACTGTGGCAATTTGGGCAATGTAACTATCACAAGCGAAATGAAATTTGCAATAAAATGATCCGGATCGTTCCTTGTATAGATGCATGTCAGTAAGAATCTAATAAATTCATATATTGAAAAAGTTTCGATTTAATTGTACATTGTTGAACAAACTTACAGTACAATAGGCACGGCCGTAAGAAATTTTCGAGTTGTTGTAAATTGTTTACCATTGTCGATTTGTTCCCAATGAGTGAGCCGACGTGCACAATCGTTTTCAATGCTTAGCCAAGGTGCACCTTTGATAAGATGCAAAAAGTATAAATGCGCCTGGAATGCACTGCATTAGCCATACAATATATCAATAGATAATAAATCAAAGCCACTTACCGAGTTATGTAGCAAGTTAGTAATAGTCCATGCCATTGGAATGCTAATAAATGGAACGGATAAAATAATTAAATGCACAGTTAATACTCCAAGTCCATAAGCCAACCACATTCCTCGTGCACCTAACCATGAAGCATTAGGATTTGGTTCACCATGCCCACCCGCGATTGATGTCATTTTTATTAAGAGGATCAAGTTTATACAGTTTTAATTTATGTTATTCTACAAAACCCATTGCGGTTTGCTGATATTGGTTTTTACGGTTTGAAGAGATCCTGTCAAAAACAGCTGTTCGACAGTGTTGTAAAATCTTTCAAGATACCATGTCAACACTATCTTCTTTTGGAGCCATTTTCTTAGGCCTAGTTTTTCAATCCCTGGTTGAGCTGAGTTTAAACTAAGTTTGCTTAAACTCTGCATAAATTTAAACTACAGTTAAACTGCAGAGCGGTTTTTCAGTGAGAGTTTAAGGCCGCTTTTAAGGATTGGTTTTTATACGGCAACATTGGTTTTTTTTTTATCCAGATACGGCAACAGATAACATTTGTTTACATATTCAACGCCATTGCTTCTCCTCAGTATTGTAATAGTTAGGATTTCGCTAATTTCTGCACCACTACAATCACTTTCGTCAGATGATATATCCAGTATTTAATATCGTCCTTTTTTAATTGTGTTCAGTTTATTGTTCCACAACCAAAACCATCAAATATGCAAACAGCTGACAGGTTAACTAGAGTTTAACCCTGCCAAATTGGCCGCTTAAACTACGTTTAAACTTCGTTTAAAGTTGGATGAAAAACTGCGTAGCAAGTTGAAGCTTAGTTTAACTGACAAATTGAGTTGAACTTGTACTGAAAAACCGGGTTCTTAATATCGTGGCAAAACGTGTTGAAAACTGATGTTTTCCCCTTGTAAAATTGTCGCCGAAAATCTGAAGAAAACTGCATGTTTGATGTCAAATTACCTTCGAAACCCACTCCCACTCGGCCATAAATTGTAATGTGATATATTATAATGTGACATACTATACCACATACTTGGCTCTTCTATGAAAGATGTTTTAACCACATGAAATAATTAAGCCACATTGTAAATATGGTAATTTGCGTTCATTCAGTTATGTGACAAGCTGATTCGGAATCAAGAAGAGCTTGCTCCATCAAAAGAAGAGAAGGTTTTCCTTTTTCTGCGAATCTTATGCACCCAATTTGCTTTTATGTTGCAGCTACAATGTTCGGATGCTTACTTGGCGCTCCTCCTTGTTGGAGGAAATGTATACTTTTCCTACTCCTGTTCCACATTGAACTACTTTAACCATATCACACTACCCAAACTAGAGATTTCAAGGAACGAACAATTTTTTACCAAAATTTATTTAAAAATATTGAGTAATCACCTTAAATATTGGTGCGTATATTTACCAAAAACGAAAATGAAATATAAGAAAATTATAATCTAAGAACATTTCGGAATTATCCTTGTTTAAAGAGTGCTCAAAACTATTGACGACCGCACGATGGAAAATGTTTTTTCACACTGATAGCAACGTAGTTGACCAATGGGGGCCCTTGCTTTTCAGTAGCTGTTTTTGGCCATTACCATTGTAGTAAAGAAGATATTCTTTCTCAGAAATGAATAATTTAGGAAATACGAAGGTATATAACTTTACCAACCCATATCACAATACCCTAACTTACTCTAACAGCACGATGTAAAAATTTCCAGAAGATAATTTGAGCTTGCTAAGGGCTTTTTTCTCTAGTAAACTTTAAAATTTATCTGTCTGATATTTTTTGAATAGACAATTTTTGTATAGAAATCCCTCACTAACATGTTATCCATCAATTTTGCCTCACTCTATGGTTCAATAAATTACTTCATCAATTTGTTGCTCTTATATGTAGTATATATTTTTAATGTTAAAATGTGTTAAGCTTTATAACTTCAGATTTAAGGATTTGAGGAAAGTTTAACTGACCGGATTAATATTTATCGTGGAATGGATAATAAGGATGGTTGGATAATCTATAAGAAATTTGATTTATACAGTGAATATATCAATAATTTTAGTTTAATCGGATTTTGTTTTAAAATTACCTTAACAGAGTCACAAGGCGAAGTTGGCGATCCAATCCGTCGAGGGTTTTCATCTCATGACCTGACAATTCAAAATCCGCCACATCGTAATTGCTTTTAATTCGGCCGGGTGTCACTGATTTTGGTATAACGATGTTGCCACGCTGTATCTGATAACGAATGCAAATTTGTGCCTCGGTACGACCGTGTTGAAACGCCATTCTATGGATCTAAACCATATATGTATAAAATAATTAAATTAAAATAAAAATAACAAACGACAAAAGCAGTTTAGTAACTATAAAAATATGGAAAAAGTAGACTACTAATTCTCTCAGGACCATGTTCTTGTAAGCCCACTTACCCGGTTGAAGAACGCCTTTTTTCATAATTTGTTTCAAGAACGACCTATGTCACCGTAAATTCTATATATTTTCAACTGAGGTAGGGCATTGCTTAAACAATTTCTGAGATAGGGGATTTTTCAAAGATATACTGAGTTATGCGCCAAGCAGATAGATGAAAAAAACTGCCACCTGAGTAGACAAAAGATTGGCCGGATACGGTAAAGTACCTCGGAATAATAAAACAGACGGAAATTAAAATTTTATGCCTTGAGCACAATAATACACTAAGCCCAAATTATTTAAATTGAGATAAACGGAAAATGGGTATTATTATGAGAAAGCTTTTACAAAGCCTTATCCGTAAGAAATTTTATTTTTACAATATTATTTTCAGATATGGTGCTAAATGAAGAGCGTTTTTTTTACGAGGTTGTGAAGTTTTTTTGATTTTGATATTTTTTTGATCTTGCTCCTCAAAACATTTAGGAATACAAATGTAATAACGGTTCATGTGCCGCTATCTAGTAAATTTAAGTAAAGGTGACTTTAGATCCTCATCAGTAAAGATATTCTGTTAGTTTCTATTTAGAGTTTCACTTACCAACCGTGTATATTAATTAATTCCTCCAATTAGTTTTCGAGATAGCGGCGCATATCAAAAAAATATATATACACAATCCAACAATACGCAGAAATATATTTTTTTTAATATGAGATGTAAAACAATTTTCGTTTGATACCCATATTGAAATCCGTTCAGCCGTTTTCGAGATAGTGAACAAGAATATCTCGTGGGTTAGTGCTTTATTGCATCAAGGCCCCATACAGAAATTTGTTAATAAATTATTTTTAGTCACTGAATTTCAAAAGCGCCTCTCAAATTCTTTTTAGAAATGATTAAACAAGCGAGGCAAAGACAAGAGGAGAATTTAAACTAAGCTTTATGGAGCAACGGAGCTTCATTTTGAAGCACATCAATAAACTGTGACGCAGCGAAGCGTGACCGGGTCTTCTTGTTAAAAAATAAAATTTTTGCACAATTTTCAGAAAAATTATCTAAATCAATTAGAAATAACTTTATTTGGTGTGTTGTGCTGTGTCAGACAACATAAATTCTAATTTTCTTACTTTTTTATTTAGATATACATACGTACATGTAAAACTCACCACTTTATCCTTCAAAACATTCGGTTCATCCGGTTTCGCCCATGGCCTGCCTGGGGATCCCAAGGGACTGTAAGCGATAAGGGCAATATTTTTCCTTCTCAAATATGCCATAAGACGCATCTGATTCAAATACGGATGACATTCAACTTGATTGACAACCGGTTTTATTTTTGCTATTTTCAATATACGGTCGATTTGTAGCTTATTGAAATTTGATACCCCTATCGAACGTGTGTAGCCGTTATGAACTAAATCCTCCATTGCTTTCCATGTCTCAACGTAATCAACTCGTGATGCCAATATACGGCCGCACGCGTCGTATGGTATTAATTCACCTCCCTCTTTATATCCCATAGGCCAGTGTATAAGGTAGAGGTTTAGATACGACAACTTTAAATCGTTTAGGGATCGTTGACAGCTTTCCATAACCAAATCGGGACGATGGAAGGTATTCCATAATTTACTTGTAATGAACAGTTCATCGCTAAAAATAAATTTAAGTTAGACAAATATTTCAACCCTACTTTGTTTTGAAATAAAATGTCATCTTACCGTTTTACGATACATTTTTGTATAGCCTTATTTATAGCTTTACCAACAGCTTGTTCATTTTGATAGATATGAGCACAATCGATCATTCGATAACCTACATTTATTGCCTTCATTACAGCATTTGAAACCTCGTGTTTTTCCGCCTACAATATAAATATGTAGACTTGCTAAATAAGTAATAAGCTCTTCTCCCTATTTTCCATTATTGGCCAAGCATGGATATCCCATTTTATAATGTGGAGCCTTCAAATTTACTTTCACTGCATCAATTGCGCGTGATAAAGGCTACACCCAGGGGGTTGCGCTTTCTCCCTCACTGTAGTGTATAGAACCGAATTTTTCCAAAAGGCCAAATGATAACTATGTTCTTCCGTCCTGCGTATGAAAGTGCTAGTCATAGCCCGGACTCCCAGGGTTAAAGTTTCTCTCAGCCTAGGCAGGACAAGTTCAATGTAGTTGTTGCTGTTTTTAGCGACAGTCCTATGCCGGATATGCCCAACTGTAGCGGAGGCGATTTGGTATGACTAGTGGAACCATCTAGGTCATCTCATCTCCTCCTTCCGTAATAAATGAGAAGATGGGTAGTGAGAATCATCATATCCCTAGATCAACCATCAAGTTGCACGTCATTACCTTTGTGCCTTTTAGTCACCTCTTACAAAAGCTATGCCTACCTGGGGCATATTCTTACTTCTAACCCGCAGGGATGACTCAGCTGCATAATCAGTCTCAGCAGGTTTAGCTATACTTCGTTTTCTTCTTCTTAAATGGCGCTTACAAGTGTATTCGTTGTGATCCAGCCAATTCTCCATTAAAATAACTGCCCATTAAAATCTCAAATGAAAGAAAAATCCTGATCCACCTAATATTTCAAACGCACTATAGGCCTAGGTCGTCCTTCACCACTAACCATTAACTGCTTCACGTTAGATGGCGCTGTTACCTCCAAATATTTAGTCCTACCTAAAGGTGATCGAGCGTGTGCGACTCATATACAACAAAGGACCACAAAACCATTTTAAGTTGCTTCCCTTATGGTTTCTAAGCTAAAATTATTCTCGAATATCTACGGTTTCGGAAAGCGATACAGACTTAGAACATTTGGTTTCTGAGGTTTTATCGCCATTGTAACTAGTCTTTGAGTTTAAGAACCATGATAGGGCGCCACTCAGCATTTATTCATATTTATACTTACACCCCAAGTACCTAGTCCTATCATGGGCATAACACACCCATCATTCAATTTTATTGTTGGAACTGCGGCCTCTTTAGCATTACAATTCTTTGGTGTTTCAATGACTGGTCTCAGCCGAGGAACTGGTCTTAGGCATTTTCCACTTGATGGTTTTTCCTTAACTTCTTTTTTATCGCATTCTTCATCTTTGAAAGTTAAGGTGGGTGTGAGCTTTTCAGCTGATATGCATATCTTTTGCGCAACTTCTAAGACTTTTTGCAATTTTTTCGATGCTGGTATAGTAGAGTCTGCCATCCCTGAAGCGCTTGGAGTAGGCGGCTCTGCAGTATTTGCAGCAAGCTCGGCAGGGTTCTTGTTTTTCTTTAGCAAACTGTAAAAAAATCAATAATTATTACGCACCCAGTAATATTATTTGTATAATTTATTCAGACAACTCACTTCGTAAATGCCTTGAAATTGAATATACGATATTCGCCAGAATATTTACGAATACAAATTTTGTTTATGAATTTTCGCATTCTTCAGTTGCTGGGTAAAATAACTTGTTAATTTGTATTAGTCAAATATGAACAGATACTAAAACATTATAATTGAATTTTTTTCTGAGTTTATTGCATTTTATAATATATTGATTTTTGTAGTTTTTGATTTAGAAATGTTTTTCGTTTTTAGCATTTCGATCACAACCGTTTTTGATACTCATGTACAGTGGTGATCAAAATTTTTTGTATTGAAGGGTAATACATGTACCAAAATTGTGCGTAGTTAGACTGAGATCTCCTTGTAGTTTATGTAGTAAAAACAATTATTTTTGTCTGTTTTGGGGGCATCACAAAATTTAACTTAGATTATGTACCGTAGTTCGAAAATTGACGATATTTCAGTGATTACGATATTGGAATGCAAGCCGACAGAATACCAAAAGAGTGTAAAATTTGCAATATTTATTTGCCGGTAAAAAGAATATAAAATAAAGGAGATAGAAACAAAACTCATAACGAAACTTCAGTTACGAAACTGTAACGAAAACGTTCAGGTATAGAAACAAAACTAGAAACGCTACCTCAGTAACGTAATAAAATCATAATAATGATTCATTATTAATGATTGTATACTATATGCAGTACATGTATAGTCTTTCACTAGAGTAAAGACCAAAGGAGCGGGGATAAAAAGTACAAATGTTGATTCGTATAAAGAAACCGGCGATGTAGAGGAAATGTAATTTTTAATTCATATACATAGGGAACGGATTGTGAAACATTTACATTAACTAAAATCATTACAAATTGGTATTTCAGAGGCGAAAGTTAATTTTTTAAAAAAAATATTTGAATTGCTTTTTGTTTCAAAACGGCTCTCAAAACTTTACAACAATGCAACTTAGCAGAATTTTTTTTAATTGTTTACAATGACTAGAAATTGTGGTAAGATAAAAATTGCATACATGTTACAGTTTCGGTACGCAAGAACGTTCCTAGTAATAGCTGTAACAAAACTTGCAAAAAAATGTCAGTATCAGCTGTTTTTCACTTGCAAGTTTTACTGAGTGAAATTCCCCCAGCAGAAACTTACAACTCTCTCTCTCAATGAAATGGCAAAATGCGCTCTTTCACAAATGTTTTGTGTAAAAATTTTATCCTCCACGGACACAACTATTGTTTCTATACCTGAGGTGTCTATACAGTTTCCAGGTTTCGGTTCGGTTACAAGTCTACATTTTTATTTGTGCCTATACTTCAGGGCAAAAAAAAAAAAAAGCGCTGCAAGTGCAAAGGGAGTGCGCAGCACAGCTCATGTATTTTGATATGTAAATTAGGGTGGGCCAAAAAAGTCGGTTTTTGTTTTTTTTTTACTGGTATATATATTAATGGGAAGGGCGTGTACATCGCGCGACAGCTGCGTTGCCTTGTACAGTGGTGGTTTTAAAACTTGGTTAAAATATTTATATGTATATAGTGAAATTGGAACAGACCGATGTAGTACGTAAAAGTAATTACTTAAAAATGCATGTGGAATGGCTTAATTAGAACAACAGACGCCAAAAGGAACAATGCTTTAAAATTTTTGTATTTCTGAGTGTACTTATGTTTCAACAAGCGTAAAATGAAATTGAATGTTTTCCTCTCCGATGTATTGCTAGTGGTCTATCTTGAAATATATAACACATTTTTCGGTTGCTGCTTGTTGTTGTTGTTGTTTGTAACGACAAAAACACTCCCCGAAGGTTTTGGGGTTGCTGCTCTTTTATTTGGGTGCTTGGCTAAGCCTCATTTAGTTTATACATAAATATTTAATTTTATTCGTTTTCGCGACCTTTTTGTTTTCTAATTCCTTCTTCTTGCTCTTAAAACATAAAAATATAATCACAATTATATTATATATAGTTGACCCTGAAGACGATTACCGTAGGTAGTCCAAATATATTGGTAAAAGCAATATTTTTGGTTTCAATTTTTGAAAAAGCACAGACCTCAAGCCAGCAAGAAGAAGGAATCATAAATATTTAATTTTAAAATTTAAAATATCAGAAATTATAAATATATATCGGTAAATTTTACAAAAATCGAAAACGAAAGATATTAATCAACAATTTGGATGTTTGGTTCCCTGGCTGTTTAGCTGTTGTGCTATGTTCTTCAGCAAAAAAATTGTTTAAAAGTCTCATTAAAGTTGTAAGCCAAATTTGGGAAACAGGTTGCCCCTTAGCAATTTTTCGTTGATGAACATAGCTAAGTTCTTTTATCCGGTGGTGATATCAGGTTTGATCCATGATTGAAATAAGAGCCGTCGTACGCTTCAAATGCAGTTATTTTCGAAAGGATGATGGGGATGTCCAAAGGCACTGAAAAGTTCGAACAAGGGTGAATATATTAGCGTATCTACTTATTAACATCTTATTATAAATACTAAAATATATCGGTACTCACTTGCCTGAATGCATGTTAAAACTTACATTCAAATTACTTCAATCAGTCGCAATATACTGATTTTTCAAAAACTATAAACTTTATCCCCCATATTCACAAAATAATAAAGGTTTATAAAGCTCTAATAAATGAAAATTTGTAGGGAAATCTCATTTTTAAAACTTTATAAAGCTATTTAATTTGTTATGAATATGAGGGTTAAACTTTTTAACATTTCCATTTTAGCACATCCATGCTGCCGGCAAGAGGGCGACGATATAAAAGCACCAAAGGTGGAAAAAATAGAATAAAAAGTTCCATTAAAACTTTGACGTACTATGGTAATTTTACTTTTCGAACATTGCAATTCATTGCATCAAGCTTCTCCATATCTTCCCGACTCAAATGAAACCTTTCAATAGTCTGATTTTGTATCATATACTCTTTATGAACCGTTTTAGCCACTACAACATTGCCCCGTTGTATTTGATAACGTATCAATATTTGTTCCGGGTTTCTTCCATATTTTTTTGCCAAACACTTAACTTCGGGATTTTTCTTAAGTGCCATAATTTGTTCATCTTTTGAGAGCCGACCTGTTGTATTGTAAGCCATAAAAACTATACCGTGCTTACAGCATAAATCCATTAACTTAATTTGAGTTAAATATGGATTGCATTCTGCTTGTAAATTGGATGGTGGTATGCTTGCGATTTCCATTATGTGCTCAATTTGATCAGCACTGAAATTGGCTAAACCGATGGATCGTACCAGACCAAGCTCGACTAATGATTCCATTGCACGCCAGGTGTCTACATAATCAACATCGGAAAAAATTATTTCACCTCTTGTATTGCGCGGATAAAACTCTACACTTTCTTTTAGAGCCATAGGTGCGTGCATAACATAATTGTCTAAGTAGGTAACTTGAAGCTGTTTTAAGGTCTCCTCTAATGTATGACGCACCCATCGGGGCTCATGTCGCGAGTCCCACAGTTTGCTTGATATGTAAAGTTGCTCTCTGTAAATAAGACACTATTTATATAATATTAGACTAATATATATTTTTTCAAAAGGTTTCGGAGTGGTGAGTTTGGACCCGATGGTACGAATACTAGATATGATATTTCGCTATATTCATCAGGACTTAATTTTCTTGGAGACTAGTATTAACAACAGCACCAATAACAGCATATAAATCCAAGGAACAATTACCCTTGCCAGCAAATGCTATTTCGGACTGAGCAGGACATTGAACGAACAAAAATCATTCTATATAAGGCACTTATTACAGGAAGCAGAGCGAGAGGTAGCCCAGTAAAGTAAATTTGAGGACATGCAAACACAATGTGGAATCATGGGGATCCCCGTGGCAAGCCCTGTATTATAAACTTCGTCTGAAATCCGAAATTAAGAGACTTTCAGCAATTAGCGCAAATAGTAATGGGGGCATTAATTACTTGTTGTGTTGTAGTAGTACTTCGCACTGCCTAATCGCGACGTCCGTTATTGTTATAAGAGTGGATAAGTTCGCATTTTAAAACGTGATTGGTGTCATGGGGGGCATATCATCTGTCGGGCAAACATTTGATATGTCGGGGCTTAGGCTGGCTTAGTAAAACATGTTAACCAATTGCAATGTCCGACCGAAGCTGAGTGAGAGCACATCGCTCTTCAGTTGGAAGGCCGCGTTCCTCTGCATCTACAGTTTACCGACTCTGTGTGGGTGTTGTTCAGCGTCTGACGATGCGACTTTGAATCGGCGTAATGCTTCAGAAAATGGCATTGATAGCTCTGTTTTAGGAAATTCTACACTGAATTATACTTCAAAAGTTTAATAGGGACTGTCTGTGGAGCATTTCATTATGGCCCTGTACTAACTGTGTCATAAGGGCACATTCCGTGCAGTCCTGTGACATGCAAATTCCAATGTGTGTCTCCCAGACTCGGTGACCATATAGAACCGGCTGGTCGACTACCTTTTACGTTAGTAATTTTTTATTTTCCCCAGGTAATGTCAGCAAGTGACTTGAGGATTTTGTTGTGGTTTTGAACTTTGGTTGAATGAGCGGTGAAAGTGAATAAATTATCACACGTCACACCCCAGATTTAGAGTGGTAGACAATCAGTAACGTAGTGCCATCGATGTGGATGTCGTGACTAGCGTGGCCAAGGATTTAGTCAGATCAGACCGGGATATAACAGTTTATTAATGAGCATAGCTCAACAACGGAAGGGCTTGTTGCTGTTATCATGCAGTCGTCTGCTTAGGAAACGAGCGAATTTCCTTCTTGTGGTGCAGGGAGTGTGGTATAAATTAAACAATAGTGGGGATAGGACACCACACTGTGGCACCCCGTGTTCAATCCTTCTGGAAGTTATTTACCTCTTTATGAATCCTTCGTCGATTTTTTGCTTTATACCTTCCCCGATCTCCTCTTGGTTGCAAAAAGTAGGCGAACAGTCAATATGCCGAATTCCAGACTCTAAAGCATCCATTATGACACGCTTTGCAATATTGGCAGGGATCTATTATGAGCATATGTATACAAATATGGGGGCAGATAATCATTATGCATAGTTATTTCATTTAATTCCTACTCACACCTGAAGTACCCAATCCTATAATAGGAACTGATATGCCATTGCTAAATTTGACAGTTCGAGCAAGCGGGATCTCTGGAACTTTATCTCGTACGCAAGTCTTTATGCAGGGAGCGTACATTATCAAATTTTGAAGTTCAATAGAAATGTGATTGCACTCGATCTTTGATGCTAATATCCAATGCAATATCCACGCCTGTTTAATTTATTAAATATAAAGCCAGAAAATTAAATTTAATGGCGATTTTTATTGATGTTTAATATTTTTCATCTTCAATTTCTCAAATTTTTTTAAACGGATTTCAAAGTGACAAACAAGGTCTAAGCTTCAAAAACAATAGTAGCAATTGGTATAGAAATCTTTTATTGGGGCTATCATATGCGCAGGGTCCTCCTTGAGTCTTCTATTGCTTTGATATTAAAAGTTTTCCATTCATAACTCACTCTCACTTAATTTTGCTAAAAAATTATAGCCCTTCCATCCGCTTTTCTCCTATTAACATTTTTTTCTCGAGTTGCTTAGAATGCTGCCATTTGCTGATCAGAAGTAAGGAGTTAGTAGGGAACATACATTCACTGATCGGTTAGATCTCTATGTAGAACTTGCTCTCAAAAGCCAGAAGTGAGTGTGCCAACTGAACCTGTCTTCACAGCACTCGGCACCACGACATTAAAGTCAACAAAAAAGTCATTTAAATATAGTGTTGTTGTTATTCTTATAGCGATGCTTCGCCCTACCTAGTCGTCACTCTACTCATCCCTATTGTCATCAGCATGTTCTATCAGAAATCCCACGGAACCAGCAGTTTCAATAGGGTTGGACCAAAGCAGTGGCTTATCCATGCCTACCGCGAAATAGGACTTTCTAATTTCACAGATAAGGTACTATCTAGCCTGTTTACAGAGTAACCCCCTGGTATGTCCATCATCGACTTTCACGATACGCTAAATCCTGAAGAAGCTCATGAGAAAATAATCGACACGCACCACCTCTTTGTAAATTTCAAGCCGGGTTTCGACAGCGCGAAAAGGAGTTTTGAGGAGTGTTGTCGAAAGTGGCAGTCCTTTTCCGGATATGAGCCCGGTGCGCTCCGGTAATTCCTTGCGGTACTGCCCGACTGTTGTAGTAGAGATTTGGTATGATCAGTTTAACCTTCTAGGTTATGTAATGAGAGGTGAGAGGCATCATATCTGTAGATCAACCATCGAGTTGCACGTCATTACCTCGGGCATATTCTAAACCCCTAAAACGCAGCGGGGTGGCAGCCACTACAATTTTGAAACTGTGAGGGAATTCGTTTGCTATTTTGCACTGAGTAGGCAACAGAGAACTAAAGTCCTGTTTTCACAAACAAAGATCACGCTCTATAGGTATTTTATCATACCTGCCGTACATCAAGGCTCGAAATCATGGATAATGTGGAAAGAAAATAAGATGGCCTTTGGAGTATTCGAGAGAAAAGTTCTTGAAGGAGGAGGCCTCGACTGAGATGGAAAAAATGAGTAGAGGACTACTTAACCTCCCTTGGTCTTTCCAATTGACGATAGTTATCGCTAAAAATCAATAACTAGCATACTGTGATGTGCTACGGGAAAAATCGCCTGGGCGGTTAGGCGCCAACAAATGATGTGATGATTTCATACCCGTAACAAATTTCAGAAAGATTTTCATAAACGACAAAAAAACAAATCTGCGTTGTCTCGCTTATAAAAAGCAGCACGGAATCATCTCTCTGTCTATTCGTTCTTACAATTATTTTCGAGGATAATTGTATGGACAGAAATAACGGTACGGAAAAGTTATGAAAAACATGAAAAGCTCTAATATCGCGCAATACGGTTTTAATTTGGGTCTTCTGATAGTCGCTGTTAACGCTGGTTCCGACATAGCCAAAATATCTCAGTCTCAAAATTGTAACCATCAATTGGCAAAGCTGAATACGCCTTGCAGGAAGGCAATTCAGCCATGGCAGTATGAAGGTGTCACAAGCTGCTTTAAAATCGACAAAGAGATGTAATGTCTCCATTCTCTTAGCATGGGTCTTCTCCACGATTTGGTCTATCTGGTATATTTTACATTTACCAGGTCAGACGCCCCACTGTTAAGGTCCAAGAAGTTTGTGAACGATGGGTTTAAGTATTTCGCAAATACTCGAGATAAGACCTTATATGATGCATCGTCTTTTTTATTTGTTGGGCAGGGGACACTAATGGGAAATGTACTCCAAAGAAAAAAACAAAATTTAAAACCGAAAACGAAAAAAGCTTGTCAAGTCAATTACATATTGCACATACATACATATGTTCGTGCAAATTGGAAAGCTTTCGAAAAGTCATTTCGCATTTGCCTTAAGCTATTTGGCAACTTTTTGTAGCGTATTGGTGAAGACGAGAGCAAAGTCGCATCGTTTCAAAGCAAATCGGGTGATTTTGTTTTTTAGTGACAAATCGGATAGAGGAATTCTCAAAATGACAATACCAACAATAAAGTTAAATAGTGGCGTTGATATGCCTATTCTTGGATTTGGCACTTGGCGTGTGAGTTATTAATAGATAACAATCCAATATTAAACAACATACTAAATAGACGTTTAACAAAATATAAATGAAATATCCTTGGAGTGTTGTGAATTCTACCACACCGTAGGTATATGAGAGATTCGCAGCAAAATTGTGCGCATACATGCATACGAGCACATTGTACCTATTTGAAGTGCTCAACCAGCTGCATGTGCAACAAAAAAGCTGCACTTCGTTTTTCAATGTCAATGTCAACATATCTTTATACCCACCGGCACTTCCCACCTTCACTAGAACACTGGGTGTTATAAGCAGGTTTACATAACGGTAAATTGAAACTGTACAAACGAACTGATATTCAATTAGGGACGTTATGAAGCTTCGATTCCGACTTGGCACTTCCGATTGATTTAGACCAAGGGGCGCTTTCATAAAAGCCGATTTTGGCAATTCTATCTGACAGCACGGAACTGCTAAAACACATCCAAAAATATCGGGAAATGTATCAAAGACACCTTTTGACCTCGGTATCAACAATCGAGTTAATTTTTTTTTAGCGGGTCAAACCCTACACGGTTCATTATTAAACTTCAAATCCATAGTTATTATCTCACCCGAGTTATGCATTTCTTTTTTGTTATTACTCTTGTATTTGTTTACTTAACTAGATACCTGCTAATCATGTAGCGAATTTGGTTAAGGAGGCCATTGATGTGGGTTACCGGCACATAGACTGTGCCGATAGTTATGGAAATCAAAAAGAAGTGGGTGTTGGGTTGCACGAGAAAATTAAAGAAGGTGCAGTGCAGAGGTAACTTCATTAAGTACTTCACTTGAATAATTCTTCGAAATGCAAACTTACAAACTAAAATTTTAGAAAAGACCTTGTCATCACAGGCAAATTATGGAATACTAAGCATGAACCCAAGCTGGTGCGTTGTGCTTGTGAAAACGCTTTGAAGGAATTAAGAATTACATATTTTGATAATTACCTTATACATTGGCCCACTGGGTTCGTGGACAGCGAAGAAATGTATCCCAAAGATGCAGATGGTAAGACTCGATTCACCGATATTGATTATATCGACACATGGTGTGCTATGGAGGCTTTGGTGGATATTGGACTATGTCGTTCGATAGGATTGTCAAATTTTAACATGGAACAAATAAAACGTGTAATCGACGTGGCCCATATAAAACCAGCCAATTTACAAGTGGAATGTCATCCATATTTAAATCAAAGCAAATTAATAGATTTCTGTAAGGAGCATAATATTGTCGTCACCGCTTATAGCCCTTTAGGTTCGCCTCATTCTCCATATGATAAACCGGGTGCACACAAGCTATTGCAACATCCGTTAATAAATGAACTATCGGAAAAATATCAAAAGACTCCTGCGTTGCTATTGTTGCGTTATCAGGTGCAACGTGGTAATGTTGCGATCACGATGTCGACGCGGAGAGAGCATATGCTAGATAATCTTAAGGTATGCAGTTTTGAGTTGAGCGAAACGGATATGGAGGAAATTGACAAATTGAATTTTAACGGTCGTTTCAATTTAATGCAAAAGTGAGTAAATGAAAAGAGAGCATAGTACATACAGTGGCGGACATAAGTGTACATACAGTCGTTTTCTGCGATTTTCACTAATTTTGGCCTTAATAAAATTATTTTAACAAAGACTATATAAAATCATGTCAGTTTCTATTACAAGAACTATACATTTTGTTTTAAAAATGTACGAAAAGTTCGCGAAAATTCCAAGAAGTTTAAGCAAAATTTTCATCGAATTTTCAGAATATTTTAGAGTGTGCAGTTTTGCAGGCCATTAAATTTTAGTACAATAATGTGTTAATCTTAAATTCGTGACACATTTTGCTGATTTTTGGCAATTTTTTTCCGGCGAGCTAAAGTATTTTCTTTCATACAAAAAAAAATTGCATTTATAAACTTACGAGTATATGAAGAAAAATGCAGAAGCCTCCAAGAAAAAAAATTGTGAAAAATCAGGGAAATGTGTCACGAACTTAACACCTTATTATACTAAAATTTAATGGGCTATAAAGCTTTATACTCTAAAAAATTCTGAAAAATTCTATAAAAAAAATTTGAAAATTTTGCTAAAACTTCTTGGAATTTTCGCGAACTTTGCGTACATTTTTAAAACAAAATTTATAGTCCTTGTAATAGAAACTGACATGCTTTTATATAGTCTTTGTTAAAATAAATAATACGACTGTATGTATACTTACATATGTCCGCCACTGTACATACGTAAGAAAAAAGTTTAGCACCACGACTTATTTATTATTGTCTTGTTTGTCGATGGCCACCAAAATGTAGAGCACTATAAATTTAATTATAAAAAGTCGGTGTCGATCAAATTATAATTTATTACAATAATCTTAACAGTCTTGAAAAACTATTCTCTATTTTGAAAAACTAAGTCCTAAAGCCTGAACCTGAGAGCACAATATAACACAGGATAACCCTCTCAGCAGCAGGTTGAATTTTTGAACGGAGTTAAAGAGATCGAGCGCCATATTAATTCGGTAGCATTCTCAATGATTTTACTTTACAGACAGCTGACGAATCTCTGGCGTTTTCTATTTTTATTAAAGGGGCTTTCATAAATGCGTGGTGCTACATATATTTTATTTCGAATCTGTATCTGTATCCATTTTATATAATAACGTTAATATTTTATTTTTAAGTGCAAGTGGACATCGCCATCATCCTTTTGAAAACAATCATCACTAATTTATATGGAATTTAAACAACTAAGTGCTATTTATCAAGTTGCCTCATACAAAAACCATATATGTAGATATACGAAAACCTGATACGAAAACGATACCAAAATTGTAGTGAAATTTATATTTTTTATTATTATACATACATATGTATATAAATATAAACGTTTGTGTGTTTGTTTGTACCTATTTAAAATCTTTTGAATATCGGATATAAGCTTCAATTTCGATGCACAAGTATCTGCCTTTATGCCGCATGTCTCAATTTCATTTCCCGCAAAACTTATGCGACTGTTCAAAACACCACCAGTTTACTAAAATTTGGGAAGGAACTCTCCGACCAGGTTAAGAAGGGGAGAAAGTGGAGAATGATTTGCGATCTCGTGGTATTTCCAATTCGAGCCAGATGCCAGAGCGAAGGGACGAGCCATTTACACTGTGCAGGGTTTCCCAACCTTTCTTTTTGTAAGACACCAAGGAATATTAATAATCAGGGTATTCGTTTATATGCCTCGTAAATTGTGTAAAGCTCGTAAATATGTCATTTGTCATACAAGTCAACGAGTTTTACATTTACATTTACAAGGCGTGTCAAATATTTTACCAGTATAATTGTGTCAACAAGCATAAACAGTCAAACCTCGGGTAGGACGACAGTCCTTTGGTTGTTATTACCTGTTGCTGCAGATACATTATTTTTCAAAATTTTCTTAAATTTTGTCTAAATACATTTGGGTTTCTATGAATGGAATCCGCTACTGGATTCATTTCAATTGAATTTTTCAAACTTTATAAAATTCTTCCTGAAAAGTGTTCGGCGTCACTTAACGTTTTGCCGAGTGCATTTTAACATTTCATTGGGAGAGGAAGTTACAAGTTTCTGATAGGACATATTCACTCAGTAAGTGAAAAACAGCTAATCGTGACCTAGGAAAGCAACAACAAAAGCTTCAACTTTTGAGCAATTAACCAATGAAAACAGTAGGTTTGTTTAGTGACAAAACTTGCAAAGAAGTGTTAGTAAAGTGCGAATGACTTTAAACCCTCTTGAAACGCAAAAAGTAAAAAGTTTTCGCCGAACAGGAATCAGTAAAAACTTGCTTGTGTACACATTCGTAATTTGACCTAGCCCCATGAGGGTGAATTCCGACGTTCATATTCACAGCGATAAATATCAGAATTTTTTCGATTTGTCAAAATTTAAAATTTTCAACCGATTGGCACAGGGCCTGATAGAATAATTTAAAATTCTTGAAAATCTGGATATTTGTTACTGGACTTTTACACGAACTCACCAATTATCTGCTAGTTGTCAAAAACAAATTCGAAAGGTGGCAATATTGTGTTTGTATTGTTGTTGGCAAGTTGTCAAACGGCGGACGTAATAGGAAAATTTTCATCATTTTTTTGGAAGAAAACCAATTAAAAAAGGTAAAAGTTAGCTAGAGTCGATAAAAGGAACTATTTTGAATTGAACATATTTAATAAAAGGTTCTATGGTGCATATGAAACATTAAAACAAAAAATTTGCAAAATAGATATCACGCCACGTTGATGTTGTGGCGCTCTAATCCGCCACTCTCCAGTAAAATCAATAATCGTTTTGTCAATTCATTATTATATATATACAAAAATATACGCAAATGGTAAGCGAAGAACTAATATATAAACTTATTTAAATCTTGCAGATTCGTCAAAGCAGTAACAATATACATAGGGAAATATTAATTGCCGTAGACCGTGCGCCCAGCAAAGGATAGTCATTCCTCACAACGACTCGCCTTAGCAGACATATTTTGCGGGAATTGTACCTGAATGCAATAATGCATAAACATTAATACAATTCGTAAGCAATTTCAGCAAAGATCTAACAATCCATCACGCTATCTAATCGCAGTTGGATACTAGAAAAGTGTGGAGCACTCAATATCAGGGAAAAAGAAAACAAATATATTTTGTAATACAAGTTATTTTACTTGCTCTACCATTTATTTGGCTATTATTGTATTTAACAAAAAGCAACGGCATGTCTATTGCACCAGTGATAATTGAAGCAACAGCAAAACATACTTCAACGGTATGTACACATACTGCATATAAATGATTCTATGCATATGTATTATAGATAGTATAGATATGTATAAAAAAGTAATATGTAGTTAACTGTTTCCGTCTTTGCAGCTCATCTTCATGCACGGCTTAGGTGATACCGGGTATGTAAATGGTGTTAACTATTCCTTGTCATTTTTGTCTTACTAAATATATATAATAGATTTATCTACGTTTGTATGTATGTATATAATATAAGCATATTAGTTTGCTGCATTTTCTTATTACTTAACCTTTGCTATGTTATTGATAAGAAATAGCTTGGTTCACCAATCAAAGTTTTGTAAAAATAGGTTAATAATTTATTCCTTGGATGTTGAAGTGAAAAAGGTTCGAGTGGTGAATCACTGTCTCCATTGTGTGGGACACGCAGATCCACTAACCATAGTAAAGTTGTTCCAGTGTTGCCATTGTTCATTGAGAACTTAAACCCCTAGCCTAGCGGGCACTTCTAAAGAAGAATCGTCGCCGAATGCCCCACAATTTATTTGCTGAAAGGACGGCAAAAGCGGACTTAATTTTTTAATTTGCCTACTCTGTTCAAAGTAGCACTTGTTGACAAGAGTGATACTCTGATGACATACCAGATTAACATTCTTTATAGGTGTTACACTAGTTTCTGAATTGTCAAAGAACTTTACGGTTTAAGCACCAGACGCAATTTTTTTTTATTGAACCTCAACTTCATACGTTAATTTACTTATAAAACTATACATATATACATATGTAGATAAGCAACTTGAATATAATAATGTTTTTTTTTTACATTTTATCTTCTACATTTTGCAGCCATGGATGGAGTTCAGCGTTGGCAATGATACGCCCACCAAGCATGAAAGTCATCTGTCCAACTGCACCTACAATGCCGGTATCATTGAATGCTGGTTTTCGCATGCCTTCATGGTTTGATTTGCGTACGCTCGATATATCAGGTCCCGAAGACGAGGACGGCATTAAAAATGCTTCTCAAAATATAAAAACCATTATTGATGATGAAGTTAATAAGGGTATAGCATCGAATCGTATTGTATTAGGTGGATTTTCACAAGGTGGTGCATTGGCATTATACACAGCTTTAACATATAATCAACCTTTAGCTGGAATTGTAGCTTTGTCTTGTTGGCTACCGTTACACAAGCAATTTCCAGGTGCCAAAACTAATATCGATGAGATACCGGTAAGTCTTAAATAGAAAAAAACCGCAAAGTTCAAGTTTGAGTTTAAACTTACCCTAAAAACATAGAATGTATGTCTTCAATTTGATAGAAAATTCTAACTACCGCAATTTGCTTTATTTATCCATTACAATTCTTTAATTTTGTTTTTATAGATTTTCCAAGCGCATGGTGACTTTGATCCTGTCGTACCATACAAATTTGGTCAATTAAGCGCTAGTTTACTAAAATCATTCATGAAGAATGTTCAATTTAAAACATATAATGGGCTTTCGCATTCCTCATCTGACGATGAAATGGACGATGTGCGGGTAAGACGAATGAAATTGGAAAATATTTGTATATTTAATAAAAGAACTTTTTTCTTTTATTTCACCAACAGGATGTACTGGCTTCTTGGGTAAATTAACTTAAACATTTTAAAAATGAAAAAATAAGTAAAATTCACAAATACACTAACCATTTGAACTTAAATTTAATGTGCATAGTTTATAGTGTAGGTATATTTATTTAAAACCTCTACATAGATACGTAATATGTATACAAATAGTTTTGACGCCAAAGGCGAATATCAACATATTTTACTAAATTAAAAAAATTTCATTCTCCAGGTTTAATGAAAACCCCAGTTTAGAAACGAAAAAAAAAAATTAATAAACAGTAGATACAGCTTAAAAAATATTGCCAAAATTCAAAAATATGAAAAAAGAAGACAGTTAATATAACCAGTATACATATTATTTGTAAATAGTATGCTTAAAAGGTTTTAAAAAAATAAATATTTTAATTTAGCATTTAAAAAAATTATATTTAACTTCTTTACTTACAACGAAATTATATGCTCCTTAATCAATGCAATTATTACAATAATTGGATTTTGAATGAAATTTTGATTCTATTAGGTTCTATTTTGAATATTTATAAAGTGCCGTAACGCTAATGGTTCGACTTAGATTAAAATTTTTTTTTGCCTATTAATAAAGTGTACAAAACCTATTATACCAAACTAAAAAGTGGTTGATAAAAGGACACACATCCCAGCAATAAGTATACATATTTTTCTTAATTACAATTGTTTTAATAGCCAATTTACGCCCCTGCAATTACTTACTTGCTCATTAAATTAATTGGTACCTAGCCTTTCAACTGGTTTGACCGTTTCCAGGGATTACAATTACAGAAATCATATTAACCCCAGCTCTGGTTAGAAGATCCAGCATCTAACGATAGACGGAACAGTTTTGGTGTACACATTTTAATATGAATGTTTCGAAGAATTTTGGATCTATCAAAGTAATTTCTATTGTTTGATGGATTCTTGGTAAAAACCAACTTAGTAGATAATCCAAAAAAACAGAACATTGACTTTACAATCTTGAAACAATTCTTGTAAAATTTAGAAAATAGGTATCGCTCCACCCATATATGAAAGAAGACATTGAATATTCGGCAGGCCATAACTCAAGAACGATTAGAGATACCATGCCACAGCATTGCACTCGAGTTTTCTGCACTGCTACAATAATAATAACAATATTTGATGTGAACATTGCCCTTACGAGAAGTGCTTGTTGTGGAAAAACACGAAACATTGTCTAAAAGTAGGCTTGGCACCACCCACTTCAATGTTTCATGGACATTTTTAAGTGGAATTCCATTCTATTCAGCATTCATGTCTTTTTTTTTATGAATATATTAATGGTAAAGGAAATTTTTTTCAATCCAAGTATAGGAATTTTTATATGATCCTTGGTGTTATAAAAAAATTATAAATCACGCAACACTTGAAATTTTTGAAAATTTGAATTATATTTCGAAATTGTTTAATCACAAACAACTTACATACTTTATCTACTGTTATATGTTATTGAAAATCTGGGGTGGAATATTCACAGTCAAAAATAAGTTTAAATTAAATTTAATTTTAAATTTAGTTGCAGTGATTTGACACAATTATGTACATATATCTGTAACTAGTTTTTAAGTCATACTTAAATTTGACCACAAATCTTCTTAAACTGGCGATAACAGTCGTTTCTTCTCTCTGCTAACTGGCGCCAAAGCAAACCACCACGGGATCGCTAATCGGTGTCCACTTGGGTTTTTCATCAGAATGATGGTATTCCTCTGCTTCCACCGGCAGGGGCCGATAACAATACATTCTGGGCGGGAGCATATTCATTCATGGGTTTTAATTCTTTGAACTATGTTGGTGTCTGTATACAGCTCATCATTGAATCTTCTTTGGCAATCTTCTTCGCCAGCAAAGGATCCATAAATCTTTCGAAGAAATTTCTCTCGAATACTCTCATAGCCGCCTCGTCCGATGTCGTAAATTTGTCTGTACCATACAGCAGAAAGGTAACGATAAGTGACTTATAGACTTACTTTGCTTTCTTGATTTTCTGACAGGGTGGAAAGTTGTTGGATATTGGAATCCGGTTTTCGTGTTCCGCCATCCTCAGTGTTTCGTTCTAATCATGTTATAAAATGATGTTTGAATATTAAAATACCGACCGGAAATAAGGTCCATTGTTCTCTTGTTCATCATGTACCTATCTTTAATTTTGCTTCATTATTTCCTTTCATTATTAGTAGTATATCAGTTGTATCTATCTTCATATTGTATTTCCAGAGTGGTGACAGTAGAAACAGTAAAACAACAATTACGGATGTCAGTGGAAATGCCACAGCGCAGTGCTGTATAATATCATAGTAGAAAATCTGTAATTTTTCGCTTAGTAATTATTGTGATGAGAGACAGTGAGAGATGTGTCAGGCACAAGCACATTTTTACTAATGCAAGAAAGAAACTCAACTCGTATAACTAATACTAAAGGTTCAAAAAAAGTAAAATAAAGGCAAAAACACAAAAAAAGTAAACAACAATACTGCAACTCAAATACTATATATTTTTTCAAGTAGCGATTAATGAATTATTATCTCAAATATATAAATCTTTGCAAAGATGGTTCCGCGGGTACTAAATTGGCACGCATTGAAAATTTTAAAAGAAAACCGTTTAAAATTCTTTTTGCAGGATTATCGCAATTTAAATATTTTTTTGGTATATCTTTGAAAATCATTAAAATGATTTAGTTGACTATTTCGGCTGTTACAAATTGTTAAATTTCATAAGTGAATACCCCTAACGTAACTATAGCGTAGTAGAATGACTGAATTATACATACATATATGTTACTATACTATTAATACAGCAAGTAGCAAATTGTGAAGTGGAAGCGTTAAAAGAACTAAGTATAAGGAAATCTTTAGAAATGCATTAAATAAAAGACAAAAATTCAGTACACATACATATAGTTCATAGTATATTATACCACTTTTGAAATATTTAGCTTAAAAACTTATCAATTAAATCATGAAACAAGTTCAAGATCTATCACTGCAATGTTTTTGATTTTGTTAAGTTCCACGTCCGAACACGTTATGCAAAGACAACAACTGTGCAAAGAGAAACATCATTGTTTTCCATTCTCCCGTTATAAGATCTTGCTGGTAATGTCATGGGTATAAATGTGTACATAATAAGCAAATATTAAACAAAAAAATGATTTATTGTCCTTACGGCGAGGGTATTCCATCCTGAAGAATTATACCTACCCATAATGTACAGATTCACTAAACTTATACATCCAAATTCAATTTGAAGCATGTAAATCTATAATGACGACTTTTAGGGCTCCGCATCAGACACATCGGCTGACTCATATTTACTTGACGACACAATGTGAGTAGTTCTCTCAATCCTGAGGGTGTTACATAGCCAACCGCACACACTGTTGCCTCGATGTAACTAAAATTTGCAGTCGTTGCATAGCCGAATACTTCACGCTGACATTGCTTGCGCACGCTATATAATGTCGAATGGTCCTCCGGCAACCAAAGCTTACACATGCGTTGAAATTGTTCAGCAACAATTGTGGAGGTATTTGCAGGCTTGATATAAACACGCATTTTACTTCTCTCCTGCAAATAGATTATGATTTATAAATAATAAAATGTGAATAAAGATATATAAAATATACATTTCTCATACCTGTTGTTTACGTTTTTCGCGCACACGACGTGCACGTAAACGCTTCAATAGCTTTTTATGTGTTTTACGCAAAACTTTACGTTCGCGTTCAGACAAGTCCGGTAAAAGTGGTTCGGTAAACACTGGCTCGTGGTTTGATTTTTTAATCTGCTTGAGATTGCGCTTGAAATCGCCACGTGTTGGTAAGCATATTAATGAGAATACATCTAAATTTCCACGTGATTTCATACGTAAATGCAATTGTAAGAGGCAATTGTCTGGTATTTCAGTTGGGAATATTTTATCTTTTCCTTGTATATGTAACAAAAGTCGTTGGAGCAATGTGCGATCACGTAGAACGTGAAAAGTATTTGACTCGGCAGTAGTTTGCTTGGGATCTACTGTCCAATCTCTTATTAATGCTGAGAAAGGTGCACAAAATGGGCTTACTACTGCTAATTTTTTATAGCTGTGACGTTTATTTGGTGGTCTGCGGAAATATTTCGCACACAGCTCTTGATGCCGGTTGGTGGCAAGCACGCGCCCTATGAAATGTATTTTAAATAAATAAATTTATATATAAAGTGTGGGTGAAATGAAGCTTTCTACAACGTAGCCTCTGGAGGCAACCAACAATCTCCATGCCTCAGTGGACATGTCCAACCGACAGGAAACTCGAATGCTGGGCAATTTTAAGCCGCCTCCATTTTGGGCGAAATGCCAATGATTCGGAAAGCCGTAGGTGCGCTATGTTAAAACATAACATCCCAATATAAATTCCACTAAATTAAATATTCCCTTACCGGCAACAGTATCTGGCAAATGCTCCTCAGTGCCCATTTCGCGTGCGACGCTGTCGAACTCACGTAATCCTCCTGGTTTGGCCCCCCACATTATAAGTGAAAGCCAAATTGACATACCATAACCAGAGGGCGCTATAACATCCCAACCGCAACCGTAGCCTAAACGTTTATATTGTGGGCGTTGTGAACCAGGTCGCTGTATAAGTATTACTGGCACTGCCTGCATTTCCTCTTCAAATTGACAACGAGCGCCTGGCACTGCCGCATGTTTAGCACGTAGCTTACTGTACGAACTAGGTTTTATCATGTTTTTACATAAGCTATCACGTACATCAGCATTCCATAAGGGACTATGCGCTAAGTCATTTGGCATTGTTAACAGGAAGTCTATATTTTGGTTGATAGGTATTTCAGGTATCGCTTTTGTTCGTTTTTTAGGTAGTTGCAAACGCGGATCTTCAATGTTTAGTGATAATATCATGTTTGAAAGTAATTCCCCAGGCGAATGCAATTCCGTACAATTTCGCCAGAATTCAGTTTGATTTTGATGGGCACTCTGGAAAGATATATTTTCTCCGAGCAACTTATGCAGCCAAGTAGTTGGTGTATCTTCGTTAAGAGTCTTTGGTTTGAAAGTTTTATTAAGCACACTTTGTGAGAGGTGCCCAGTGAGCCGAAAACGATTCATAACATCTTTTAAGTCATTGAGTTCAATGTTTGAATTTGAGTTTACATATCGTTTAATACGTTCAAAACTTAGATTTTTAGTTATAAACTGTAGGCTTCTTTGCTCCATGGGCTTTACTAGTTTTGCTCCTAAAAAATAAACGAAAATCATTAAATATTAGAGTACAAATAATTGAATATTTTCTAAATAATTTAAATTACTTTTCTTTATTGTGATTTCATTTGTAACAGCTATTGTTTCCTCTTGTTCTAAAGGCACTTTAATGCTGTTCAGTTTAATAAGCTGAAACACTTTGATTAGTTCTTCCAGTACAGCCGGATATGCACTCGGATGTACCCAAAGCCACAGGGTCCGGTTTATTTCTTCCCCATTAGTTGCCTGATGAGTAATAATTGGTTGCCACATAAAGCTAATACGACCAAGTGCATACTCTGGATATTTGCCATCTCGAAATAAGTCAATGCTACCTTCTCTACGGCCGTTGGTAAAAGTTTTAGCAGAAATACTAAGTCCGCATTTTGTGCTACTTAATCTTGCAAATCCTTCACTCAATTTCGCCATGTTGCCTTTCATTTCAATACAAGTGTAAAAAGACATATCCTGTAGTAGACAATGCTTCGCGGATGCACGATAACATGATCTGTACGTCTTATCACAGCTAGCTTGCGGTAATCTATAGCCCCAGCGGTTGACCATATGAAAACGTTTTGCATGCCATACATGGGTTTCCAGCCATACGTTTCGGCGCTGTCTTCTCAAATAATCACGCAAAAGATTTCCTGGCCGCCTTCGATGTTTTCGCGAAGGTCTTTTTGCTTGTTGCGGTTTGCCAGCTTTAGCCATTTGAGACCGATGTGCTGCTCTATGTTTCCGTGGTAAACGCTTTGGATGATGGGACATGGCTCGTCGGCGCATATGCTTAGGTAACGTCTGGAAGACCAGCTTACGGTTGACTGGATTGCGTACTTCATCAATAAGCTGACGCATCTCCTGCACAACGTTGCTGGCATAGCGAAATGTGGGTACGTGAGTGGGCAACGCCACAGACCCACCTAAAGTGGAATCGTATTCTAACTTGTTTGATGCCATTATAATCTATAGTTCTTAATATACAAATGTAATTTAGTTTTTAGAAACGCTAAGTCGGCACAATCAAAAAAAATAAATAAAAATTTTAATTAATTCATGGCTACGAAAACATTGAATTACACGTGTGGTAATAGTTACCCTACTAGACAGGTACCAGTTAAATGGTTGGTCAGATAACCTCTCGGCCTGACTTGCGTTTGCGTTATTTTTGCTTATTTTTCTCAATTAGTTTCTGAAGAGCAGTGTGCCAAATCTAACCATGTGTTTGCTGTCCGTGTGCACACGTACAGTATACGGCATCCCTTTCTTGAGCATGTAAAACCACATCTGTCTGCACTCTTCACTCTCATTATCCGTAATGAAAAGTTGGGTTAGCGCTAACAGTCAGGTATAATGCAAAAGCACGCAATCGCTAATGGTTATGAGTACGGCAAACATGCGCCAGGCCTAATGGTTATGAATAATGGAAACTTCATATATAGCTAACAATGAAAATACAATTGGGTTTATTATTAGATTTGGTTTTTAATGTTTAATATAATTTAAAATTACACAATTTTCACGTTCACAACAGTCAATTAGATCTATAAATACATATTTATACCACTAAACATTTACAAAATATAATTTCACTCCATTTGCCGCAAGTTGAAAATTCCTTTGCTCGTCCACCTGAAAATACGAAAATTTTTGTGCATAAAAATATAAACCCGGACTTTACTTGTTTAATAACAATAATAAGCACTATATACTTGCCTTATCTAGGCGTATTACTTGCAATTTCTTTGCAAAACTCCTTATTAAATATTTTATACATTTTTTTACGACGCACTAACATTTCACTCACAATAGCAAAGAAGAAGATACACAAAGAAAAAAAAAAACTTGACAGAAGGCTTTGTGTGTGTTAGTAATTTACACTTTTCGCTTGCATGTATTAGTGAGTGTGGTTAGGTCCGGCCTTGGTAATAGCAAACTAGCAGTTAAATGTAAACAATGCAGGTAAGTGCAGGGTGCTTCCTAAGAAACATCAAAAGTAATTATGGCACGGTGGGGTAAACATAATGTTTGTATTTTAAATATGCACAGTGCTGTCGTTTGGGAAGTTTGGATGTGAAATCCAGAAAAAAAGATTTTCGATGCGAAATGATTTTAGATATTCGGGGCGTTTCTTCATTGTAGTAACGTCAGCAAATTAGCATTATTAGTAATTGTTTCCTTTAGAAGACAATTACTAAAATACGTCCAAAAATATCGGAAGAAGTATCAAACAACGCGTTTTGACTTCGGTATTAACAATTAAATTTTTTGTTTCAGTGAAAAGTTATTCACAAAAAACCCATAAATGACACAGGTTCGATCCCGAATAGGGGGCTTGATCCAAGGTATTTATGTGCAGAACACCTTTCTGCGTAGGCGGCCTTCGGCCGCGCTTCAAAAAAATAACCCTTAGCCGGTCCACAGTACTTCTGCGCAAAACACGTTTTTTGCACTTTTCGGTACACCCTAATCTGTGATTACAACAACCACATGAAAATGACAGAAAATTTTCAACTTTGATTGCAAATATCTCTTCACTGAAACAAAAACTCGAAAATCCGCTTCCGGATTATTGTTACCGAGGTCAAAACACGTCTTTTCACACCTTTCCCGATAATTTCGGACTTGTTTTAGCAGTTGTCTCCTAAAGGAAACAATCCCGCATTATTGATTCCGTTGTTGCTCCCAAATTTTTCGTAAAATTTCGATATTTATGAGGTATGCATCATTATTTACGCCGGTAACGAAATATTGACACATTTTGTGAGAAACTTGTTAAATTTCTAAAAAAAAAACTGCGGTGTCTCTAATCCTTATATTGGTATTTTCATTTTTAGAAAGGCCACGTAAATACTTTTCCCCAGACTGTGATCGGTAAAAGCCTGAATCATTTCGGAACGTAAAATCAAAGGAAAAGGAAAGGTTGTTTTTTGTAAAGTGAGAGAATGTGTAATAGGCGATGGGAAGGTGCCAATATCAATAACCTTCTCTTTCTTCCAAATAGGCTCCACTGCTAACTAAAATTATCTTTTAAAGAGTTAAATTCTATAGCCCATTAAACCTTCGGGATGTGTTTTGCCGATTCAACAGGAACAAGTCTCACTCCAGGCCCTAATTTTTCTGAATGACTGCGACCATTATCACGTGTCAACACCTATGCCGTACGAAGACTACACTCTTCCAAGGCAGACCCGCTTCACTACAGTTCAACTTTGATCTGTGTATCTTAAGGGCTTCTTTACACGATTCCTAGGTCACGATATCCTATGGTTTTTTTCTTCCGTTCAACTGCAAATGTGCTGTTGTTGTATTGGCTGTACTTGTTGTTACGGTAACGAAGCTTTGCCCTGCCTAGCCGCTCAAACTCCTCAACATTGTCATCATTCTAATCTAACGAGGACTGGACCAGAGTGCCATTGGTGTTAGGAGAGTCTGCCGCCGAACAGGTTAATAGGTGATTGGTATAGTCGGCAAGTCTGGGTTCAGTCTGCATGAGAAAGAACTACCTATTACAATATCTAGATCGAAGTTGAACCAGTGACTAGAGTCTGCCTCTAAAGTCTTCGATCCTCTGAGGCAGCAGGTGGTGCTTGTACCTGAATGACAGTATTGGGCGGGCGAGGGCTGACAAAGAAGTTTACTGAGTCTGTGTGGATATCGTTAAGGGCCTGGATGAAACGTCGTTATTAAGTGAGGCCGGATCTCATCATAGTGCTTACGGAGATTTATCCTTACATTCCGAGGAGGTGGATCTTCGTCATGCAGGTGTTTTTTAGCGCAACCACATAGCACGGCCCACAACACTCCGTGTTATAGAACATATATATGTAATAGAATACATATATATGAGCAATGCTAAGGATCAGATCCCCACATCCCCTTCTTTCAACCTGCACGTTAGTCAGGACCACCATCTCCTAGTGCCTTTCACAGTGATGGTGCCCTTCAGTCAGGTCTAAGCACTGTTTGCAACAACGGCAACAGGCATAGCTAACCCAGGCTACATTCTAACCCGTTTTATCATTTAACATCGATCCCTTCTAACGGAAGTCCAAGGAAAGGAGCTGTTTCAGCAGAATCGGGCCAAAGAGAGTTTCTTGTTAAAAGAGTAATTTCAACTGAACAGTTGCATGAATGGTTGCTGTTATGTTGATGTTACAATTTGGCGGGATGTTCAACTGTGCTGTTTTCTTCGTCTGCTTTTTTCAAGTTGTGAATAGGGTGGCTGTGGACTGAAGCGGTGAAAGTGCTAGCGAAACCACTAGTCTTGAAAAATATTTTTGTACAATAGAAAATTTGTCACCTCATCTTCTGTTCTGAGTAAAATGTTTTCGTTCTGAATATCGTAACAATTTTACAATTTACGAGCTCGTTTCATGAATACTTGATTTACGAAAAGATGATTCCTCAAAAAAAAATGAAAATATGGCAACATTTTAGTCGGATTCGAGCTTGTGTTTGTGCAGTAGGTGAATCGAGAAAAGATTAACATTTCGCAGTTTTTCAAGAAATTTATTGGAAAAAATATCAGTGGAAACTTTAAAACAATGAAAGTAAAGTGGAGTGCAAGGATCAAACATTAATAGAACGAAATAAGACACTGGTGCGCAAAAAAATTTCATTTGCCATAATTTTACTTTGAAAAAGCGAAAGACAAGACAAAACGTACCGAAAATAGAAGTAGAGCAGTAGGGGCAGCGACAGCAGCCAAACGGTGTGGTACCATAATAGGGCGGCAGCGATCAGCCCATCAGAATAATATTTTGGATGAAACTACGGTGGATTATCTGAGGGCATATTTTCTATCTATCACGTATGAAAAACTGACAACAGCATTTGATTTCGATGTACCGACGGAAATAAGGAAACAGCGAAAATTGCATTTTCGAGAATCGCGACTTGGAGTTGGTCTTGGTGTTTTGGACTAGGTGTTGAAAAAAACGCTAAGGTAAGAAAATAAATATTTACGTGTGTACATATGTCAATAACCAAGTGTCAGCGTTTTTCAATTAGGCAACTTTATAACTTTTAATTGGCTCAGAAAAGGTAGACAGTGAATCAATCGTCAGACAGTGATAGTGGCATAGATATGCATGCAATTGCTCATTTTGTATTGTTGTTGGGTAATAAGTAGGTAGGCAGGGCCGCGCTGTCTGAGCACAGCTGTTGTGGCCAAAATAATAGTACAATGAATCAAATGGTGGGCGAGGCAAGGTAATGGTTTCAGCTTTAAATTTGCTTATATATTTGCGGACATACGTATGGATATGTGTGGTGGTAGTGATAGTTGTAGTACTTTTGGAGCTGAGTTAAAATAGAAATGGACTATTTTATTTTGCCTACCATTGCTTTCTAAATTTAAAACAAGGAGCTTACCGGGTCCACGAACAAATAAACAATATTTGTGTAAAGTAAAGTAAGTAGTACTTACGTAGATTGTTCTTATAAATGAATATAGACACTCATTTGCCGAAAAACAACATTAGGGTTTTGGATCTTAGTCGTCTTTTAGGCCAGACATACCTTACAGCGGTTACATTCTTAGCCCTCTAACCCACTAGTTATATAGTGAGAAAATACGTATTGTTACATATACATATTTACATACAAAAATTGGTATTTAGTTCTTAATATAGAACTTCTACTCATTGCAGATAGACGCGGTGTGGGGTTGGGCTTCTGCCCCGCTGCGTTTAGCGGCGAACAGGATGGGCGATCCTATGTTGCCTGGCGCAGGTGGTAGCGCAGGGGCCTCAACTGGTGCCATAGATCGACCACCATCACCGGCACGACTATCGCACACCTCCGAAAAACATCCCAAAGTTACATTATCCGAATTGAATATGTTACGTCGTCATCGTGAACTTTGCGATGTTGTACTCAATGTTGGTGGACATAAGATATTTGCACATCGTGTTATTCTCTCTGCATGTAGTCCGTACTTTCGCGCCATGTTCACTGGCGAATTAGAAGAATCCAGACAAACTGAAGTAACCATACGCGACATTGATGAGAATGCTATGGAATTACTTATTGATTTTTGCTACACCGCTCATATCATTGTTGAAGAATCGAATGTACAGACATTACTGCCAGCAGCTTGCTTATTGCAATTGGTCGAAATACAAGATATTTGTTGCGAATTTCTTAAGCGTCAACTGGATCCAACAAATTGTTTAGGCATACGTGCTTTCGCCGATACGCATTCATGTCGCGAACTATTACGCATTGCTGATAAGTTTACACAACACAACTTCCAAGAGGTAATGGAGAGTGAGGAGTTTTTATTACTTCCAGTTGGCCAACTGGTTGATATCATATGCAGTGATGAATTGAATGTACGTTCAGAAGAACAAGTATTCAATGCAGTTATGTCTTGGCTGAAATATAATGTTGCTGATCGGCGACAACATTTAGCACAAGTAAGTTAATTAATTATATTTGAGGTATATGTTTTCCAATTTAATAAACTTTTATTTTATAAACTACTTCCAGGTACTCCAGCATGTGCGCCTACCTTTATTGTCTCCCAAATTTCTTGTCGGCACTGTTGGCTCAGATTTGTTGGTACGTTCCGATGAAGCATGCCGTGATCTCGTCGATGAGGCAAAAAACTATTTGTTATTACCCCAAGAGCGTCCATTAATGCAAGGTCCACGTACACGGCCACGTAAGCCAACACGTCGTGGTGAAGTTCTATTCGCCGTTGGGGGTTGGTGTTCAGGTGATGCTATTGCTTCTGTAGAACGTTTTGATCCACAAACGAATGATTGGAAAATGGTTGCACCGATGAGTAAGCGTCGTTGTGGAGTTGGAGTTGCTGTATTGAATGATCTGCTCTATGCTGTTGGCGGCCATGATGGTCAAAGTTATCTTAATAGTATTGAACGTTATGATCCACAAACGAATCAATGGTCTTGTGATGTAGCGCCAACCACTTCCTGTCGCACTAGTGTTGGAGTGGCGGTACTTGATGGATTTTTGTATGCTGTTGGTGGACAAGATGGTGTACAGTGTTTGAATCATGTTGAACGCTATGATCCTAAAGAGAATAAATGGTCGAAGGTATGTGCATGTCGATTAGGTATAGCTAAATATATATTGCTTGTTTACAATAGGTTGCACCGATGACTACGCGTCGTTTGGGAGTGGCCGTAGCTGTCTTGGGGGGCTATCTCTACGCAATCGGTGGCTCTGACGGCCAATGCCCACTCAATACTGTCGAGCGGTACGATCCGAGGTGAGTTAAATCGAAAAGTTCGTGTTTTTGTTGTTTGTAACGAGAAAAGTTCGTGTGAGTTATTATACTGTGCAATATATAGAATGTCAATGTTATATTAAATTGTCTTGTTAGTTTTATTTGTTGGTTACGTGAAAATAGTATACTTCCTATGTTTTATGCTTTGTTGTTTGCAATATTATGTTAGTTACATTATGCTACAGACATTTTTGCTACTTAATTTTTCAGGCAAAACAAATGGTGTGCCGTCAACCCAATGTCCACACGTCGCAAGCATTTGGGATGCGCTGTTTTCAATAACTACATTTATGCCGTTGGCGGGCGTGATGATTGCATGGAGCTATCTTCAGCAGAACGGTACAATCCGCATACAAATACTTGGAGCCCTATTGTAGCTATGACTTCACGTCGCAGTGGTGTAAGTGTCACTACTTAGAGCAACATAAAAAACAAAATTGCCATTTAAACAATTTTTTCCCCCTATAGGTTGGGCTAGCAGTAGTTAATGGACAGTTGTATGCAGTAGGTGGTTTTGATGGTTCGGCCTATTTAAAAACAATTGAAGTCTATGATCCTGAAACAAATCAATGGCGTTTGTGTGGTTGTATGAATTATAGACGTTTAGGTGGTGGAGTTGGTGTTATGAGAGCACCACAGACTGAAAATTATATGTGGTAATTATAAAACTTATTTGAATTTCAAGCAAAATATGTAATTGACTCGGTATTAATTTTAGGATACGAAAAGACTCCGTGGTTTGATTGAATACCTTAGATGAAAGTTGTTGAAACAATAGCAAAAGTTATTGAAACAATAACCAAACATTAAAGTATCGAATCTGTATATTCAAAAAAAATTAAATAAGTATGTAGGGCCTTCTGCGCGTAAATTCAAATTATAAAAGATCAAATGAGATGCATTATTTTCCGCTTTCCTGTGATGATGCCGTGGGATTGTATGTTTGGATGTGATTCAACTACTATACGCGCAGTTAAAATTTAATAAAACAATTCCACATGTCTGTTGTTGTAAGCAGCTATATGATCCGTGCGCTGCTGTAGTCGCTAAAGCAAGAATGTTTAAATAATCTGTTGCTAGTGTAGTGCACGGGACAAAACGATACCTTATTTACTTACATCTTTGTAAATGAACAAAAGAAGCAAAAATAAAAACATGGTTAATAAAAGGAACATTTAATATATATGAAATAGTTTTAAATAAAGGTTGATTAAAGAAAATAAACCAAAATTTTACCTGCCTTCTGATTGAAAAAAAATAAAATAAAAAATATATAAAATTTTAACTAAGTTTAGAAGAGCATAAGCTATCTTAACGAAAATTCCACTGACAGCGTAAAAAAGTATACATTTTTTAAATTAAAATTTTGTTATCAAAACTTGTTTTGTAGGTGCACTACTCTCAGTCTTATAATAAAAAAAAAAAAAAAATTCTAATTTATAATCAGGGTATTCGTTTAGTTTCTTATATGCCTAGTAAAGCTTGTATACTATATAAATCTCGTACACTTGTAAGAAAAATGGCATATATACGGTTTTTACACAATTTTCGAGGCATATAAGAATATAAACGTTTACCCTGAATATTTGTATAAAAACAGTCCAACTTGTTAATTTTTTTATAAAACTGGATTACAAGCTTAAGAATAAACTTGAAAGTTGCACCTCCCACACTCATAGAATTAATTAATTTTAATTTAATAGATATGTTAATAAATAACAAAAATATGAAAAATTTGTATAAGCGTGTATGAAATGGTAACCAAAAATGTATGTATGTACTCTGTCTAAGAATTGTGAAAAGCTGTACAATATTGAATAAAAAACCAATAACGCTATAATTATTTTCTGCAGCTGCATATTAGGCAAGTACATTTACTGCACATTCTTTTTTATAAATAACATTTGTGTATAATCTTTTATGTTTATGATATCCTATAAGACAGTGAGTGCTTTTGTAAAACTAAGTTTATTATTAGTGATCTTGAATTCATTAATTATATTATATATGAATGCTATATAAATATCTATAAAAATATGCATATACATATTTACATACATACTATTAATGCATATTATTGTGTGTAGACGTATTCGTGAACGTACATTTGTGGGCATTGTCCTTTTCTGGAAATAACAAAAAATATGTTGATAAATAAAATTAATATTGTCTAGAATATTACTAGAAAAAAAAATACAAAATTAAAATTGGAGGTCAGCAACAATTGTAGCGTAGTTGCTCATATGAGTTCCACACACTGTGAAAAGATTAACAAAAATATTAATAAATGATGCATCATCAAAATTATGAATTATTTGTAACTAATTTGTTTAGTCTCTTAATCAATGTTGGTCTTATCGCGACCTTTCGTTGTCGAATTATTGTTAAGGTAATACCTATGGTATTTTCAGCTTTTGGGAGTATTTGGTGTGGTCATTGGAGGGTTTTATAATAAGGATTTTTGCATTGGTAATGGAAACCCGGATTTTCGTAAAGAAAAGAATCGAGGAGTATACTTCACCCGGGTTGCCATTTTGTAATTTTTTGTTGGTCCGATCCGATACATTCAGAGCCAAATATTATTATTATTTTCTTCAACTACTTGTAACAGGATTGCTCCTCAACCTTTTAGCCAGAGTGTAATCAACCGCAGTCTTCACACCAACTTTGTGCCAGCTACCCCGAAATGGATATGTTTCACAACTCTAAATTAAGGAGAAATTCTTCCAAGGATACGAGCAAAGCAAAGCAAAAACCCTACTTCCACTCCTGAACCTTCCCAATGTGGGACACGATCATCAGCTACTGGCCCGCCACACATAAATCCCCTGTGTTGTTGTCTTTAATGACAGAAACACTCCCTGAAGGTTTTGAAAGGATAAGATGATGAGAGGTGATTTTCTGTTATTTCAATGTGGTTGTTGTAGACACAGATGTAGGGGGTGCCGAAAAGTGCAGAGGTGTGCTCTGCGCAGAAGTAGCCGGTGTTGGAGCGGCTAAGGATTATTTTTTAAAATCGTGGCCGAAGGCGGCCAACTCAGAAAGGTGTTATGCACATAAAAGCTATGGATCACGCACCCGATTTAGGATCAACCTAGGGTAATTTTTCAGTTTCCGGAGGCTGAAACGAGTCTTTTGATACCCATATCGACATTTTTGGATGAATATTAGCACTCGGTGGCGGTCGTAAACAATTACCTATTCTCCGGAGGCGGATTCTCATTATGGGGACCGAAAAGCGTCTTTTGATACCCACATCGACATCCATAAGACAGCATTTTAATTGTACTTCGTGTGCCATTAACGGTTAACGATTACAGGGGCTTAATTGACGTATTTTGAACGGTTAGCTATGTACAAATTAACCGCCGATTAGCGTTAACTGGCTTCTATGAAAAAGAAAAAGTTTGCTCGTACTGACATCTCAGTTGGCAAGTCTAAAAACTTGTTTTAGGCTTGGCAGCTCGATGTCAAATTGACGTTTTGATTGACATTTGAAGATGTTTGTTTTTACTTGGTGGCGCCATTACTTCGCAGTACATAAATTCAGACAAAAATCATAGATAATACTACAATAATGAGAAAAATTAAAACTATCCAAAGTAACAATCAAAGTATTAAAAGATTTCTATCGCCACAACCGCCTGTGATACAATACAAGAAGCGACGCAAAGTCACAAGGAATATTGATGAGAACAATTGCCGCACCCAAGGCAAAAATAATGAACCTTGCGTTATTTCTCAACACCCAAACAATGCAGAGTGAGTAGATTTGCCGTTTATTTTCTCATACAACAAGTTCAGGATATGTCGATTCTATTTTAGTGTCGGCGATGCAACGCCAGAAAGAAATGTTGATTGGAATAGCTTTGTGAGTGATCCTGGCCAGTTATGTGAAACTCGATATCCCATCACTTTAAACACTTTTAAAACAATGACGCATTGTGGCATTGTAGTACGACGAATACTGGAAGATATGAAAACTGCAACTGGTCTCGATTTTTTAAATGATGAAATAATAAAAGAACGCGTATTGAGGAACTACTATAAACAATTTTATGAACAACCGCAAATACGAGAACGTTATAAACTGGATATAAAAGCGTGTCCCACATTTGTTAAAAGGAAAATAATGCAAACACTAGAACTTATGGGCAATGAAAATGGTAAGTCTCAAATAAAAACACGAAAACTAATTTCGTAGTATTCCGAGTGCGGGCGTGAACGATTTCTTTGAACACACAAAGCTTCTGCTTTGGAATTTTAGTGACCTTACAACAGGCATAGCTTACCGCGAGTATTTTTTTATATTATTATATTTTATTATTTTAGACATTTCAAAAAATACCGAACGTAGTGCATCTCTGGACCCTGATGTTGTCCGGGAGTTAGCGTGTACCCAAAAAGAGGCCCAATTAGTTACAAAGCAGCAAAACCATCCAACAGTTAGAACAGTTTCTCAACAAATGTAATGCCTATAGTTTAAAACTATGTATCTTGGTGTTTTACAATAATTTTTAATTGTATTTAACAGCGCCGGTACACAAATCAAAAGTCATCCAAATATTCTACGTATTTCAAATAGAACTGTTGTCAATGATTCTGAATTTTTACTCAGACATATAAAGCGCCATGTGCAAGATAGAAACAAGCATCAAACAATATTAGAACGCATCAAATGTGAGGTTCGGTATCCAGAGAAGTGCACGCAAAGTATTGAAACATACACAAAAAATATGCCTGAAGAAAATGCAACAGATGTAGAGCACTCTGTCATTAGCCTTAGCTCAAGTAGTGAGTCGATTGTGATAAATTCAGTAAAGCAACGTTTACAGCAAGTAACAGATATATATTTTAAGGACTATGTTAAGGTAAAACATAAATATTTATAATATTAGTACTAGGTATTAGTTTATTTTAACTTTTCTTTCTAGACAAACACTTTACCGTACTTGCTGCGTATGTCAAAAGGTCTTAAACGTCAAATTATTACAACTATTTTAAAAATTACATTTGAAGAATTTAGTAAGTATACACATATATATAAGGGAGCAGAAATCTATGAAGATCTTCAATTGCTGGGTGGCTATTATGATTATGCTATTAAGGAACCTCAAATATGGCCCCTAAATCTTTATATGACTGTCAGAGATCTTTGCGAAATTCTTAAATCGAAAAGTATTATAATAACTACGGCAAACTTAAAAGATATACCACCAATATTACTACATTGGGAAGAGTTGGCAGCGTTAACTAATTTTGATAAAATTGTACGTTGGGATTACTATCGCTGTAAAGGTGAAAAACTTAATAAAGAAGACACTCAATTAATGAGTGCTTACCGCAAAACATTTTATGAGAAATGTTGGCACCAAAACCTATGGTTGCGCAATGTACCGCAATTTGTGTATATGCAAGGGATGCTGTGCATTCCAGTGATGAACGATCAACGGCAAAGTATAGAAGCAAAAACAAACTACAAGCAAATCGTGAGCGAGGAGAAAAGGATCACTGAAGGCGATGATGATGTTAATATGGTTGCGGAAGCTATAAAAACTAGCGCGACACCGACAGAGATTGAAAGTATTCCCAATAGCTCAACAAAAAACGCGGGAAACACATATGTAAGTGAACAAACAGAAAAAGTTGACATTGATTGCGAAATGCCAGATGTGAGGCTGGAACAGGTATCAGTTGCTGTTGATAATGATGAAAAAAGTCAGGAATCAGTTGCTATAATAGATGAGCTTCCGTCCATATCTTCCCTAGCTATATCAACATCTGTAAAATTGGTCACGGCTATAGATTTGATACAAAGTGATGATAAGAGCGTGCACGATATTGCGGTACAACAACGTTTGCAGAATGCACAAGATTTATATTTTAAAGAAGTTGCAAAAGTGAGTAAATTGTGAAATGTTATGTTTGTACCCAGATGTTCTTGTTGTTGTTGTGGTAACGACAAAAACACTCCCCGATGGTTTTAAGGAGTGTTGTCAAATTAATAGTTTTTGCCGCACAAGACAAATGGGGCCCGTGAATGTTTTAACTAATCTCAATTTATATTCTCCTTCACAGTCATGTACACTTCCATACCTTTTACGGTTCCATGCGGGCCTAAAGCGTCGTGTAATCGCCGCAATCGTGAATATGACTTTCACAGAATTCCAACATTATACAAACATATATGATGGAGCTGAAATTTACAAAGATACCGAACTTTTGCAACGCTGTTATGATTATACATGTAAAGAGCCACAGGTATGGCCCATTAATCTCTATATTCGCCTAGCTGATTTATTTCAGTTTCTTGAAACAAAAGATGTTACTCTAACAATAAGCGACTTAAAATTTGTCTCGCCAAAATTTTTACATTGGCAAGACTTAAATTCAATGACAAACTACGATTATATTGTGTATTGGGACTACTAC
The DNA here is from genome assembly GCA_949987695.1 of Merzomyia westermanni. NCBI lineage: Eukaryota > Metazoa > Arthropoda > Insecta > Diptera > Tephritidae > Merzomyia > Merzomyia westermanni. The sequence goes on along the minus strand of OX465291.1, from coordinate 142,992,496 downwards.
CGCAACAGTGGTGATAAATTTTATAGGAGTAATACGTCAATAGATTCATACTGCCAAACTTTCTATGCGAAATGTTGGCATCAGGATAAATGGATATGGCATACGCCAAGAATTTTACCAGATGTTTCACGCGATTTCGCTTTATCAAAATGTGCAGCGGAAGCAGATAATGAAAATATAATATTTGAGAGAGCTGTGATAACGTATGCGTTGAGAAGACAACATGAAGTAAAAATAAGTGAAAGAATAGAAGCTGCGGTTAAGGATGCACAAACACACACTGTTGCCGTTGGTGATGCAGAAATTCAGACTACACGTGAGTGAATTTAAAATCTTTGGTAATATGATATGTGATTTGATTAGGTGTGATGTGTGGGGATTTAATTGAATTGATGCGATGTATTGCTATGCTCCTTGATGTGATTATATGATTCGATATGATCTTATGATTTTTATGTTACGTTAAGTTATGTCATGTTATGTTACATTACACAACTTTTTTATATTTTTTACTGTTTGTAGAAGACCTTCAGGAAGATGCTCGTCAACAAGAAATAGGGACAAGCGAAAGCAGAAGCACTGAAGCACCAGAGCATAGTGTACGCCCGAAAGCGGCAACTGTGGATGTTGAAATTCAAACGTCACGTATGTTTATTGTGTCTCTGATTACTTACATTGGGATATTTTAATTTTTTTATTTATTTGCTGTTGTAGAAAACTTAATTGTGCCGGTACTAAACTCTGCGGATGCTCACGAGCCCTCAGATATGCAAAGCTGTGAGTTAAATTCATTTCATATAAAAATTTTATATTTATTTTATGTCGTTCCAGCTAAGCCTTGTATTCCTCTACCATCACGTGACATCAAAGAAGAAAAACTTACGCCACTCAATAAACTTCAATTTAATTTAACAGTAGATGATGGTGATAATTATGAATGCGTACAAGCACCCGATGATGTAATAGAATTAGACACCACACTAGCCTTATCCCAATCTCCACAAGATATTCTATTGCCATTATCAAATTCTGAAAATTTGGATGCAAATAATTTCAATATTTTATTGCCAGAGTTACATGATTTGGGTACTCCGCAAAATCTAAATGGAGAACAAGCAAGATCTGAGCAAGAATTGAGTGAATTAATTTCACAAGTAAATGTGAATGAGAGTCAAGCAAGAATAACCCTGGAAAAAGATTCAAAAAAAGACGTGCAAACAATGGAAAATCTGACAAATGTGGCAGAGCTTACATATGAATCTCAAGCAATGTCACAACTAAAGGAGTCACAAACAACGCAACGGCACAATTCTATGAAGGACAAAGGTATACATGGGGAAGGAACTCTGAAACCAATGGAAAATATTGTTGATGAACGGAAAAAAACCAAATCACCAGAAATTAATCATACTCAACTACAAAATACGGCACGAAAATCAAATGAAATGCAATCTCAACTTCAACAAAATCTGCAACCTAGAACGGCAACCAAAAATATTCTAGAAGTTGCTGAGCAACCGTTGAGTAAGCAATCGCAAAAACCACTTGAAGTAGAGCAGTTTATACAAGTTAAAGATCCTCTTGCAGAGATGGCATTAGAATGCCAAGCACACGCGATCGCCCAACAACAACAACAGCTGCGACAGCATCATGAAAATACATCTTTAGAGGATCCTGTGTCAGAAGAGCTCGCTTTAGTAGAACATGTTTCAGAAAAGCAAGAAACAAAACAGGAACTGGTAGTAACAAAGTTACAGCAAGAAAAACATCAAAAACAAAATCTAATACAACACCAACAACATCAGCTTATACAACTACACCAAAACCAGCACCAGCACCAAGAACAAGAACTTAAATTACAACTCAAAATACTAGAAAAACAACAACAGCAATTACAATTACAAATCCAGCAATACCATGAAAGAGAATTACAACTACAACTACAGCAGGAACAATTTGAAAAATTGCAATTACAAATAAAACAAAAAGTAAAAAAATCTCAGTCATCCCCAAAGGAACAACAGAAGCAGGCTGTGCAGCAGCAACAGAAAACAGCACCTAAAGATTCAATTCAACAGCAAAAGGGAACAGCTGAAGATTCTGAAAACCAAGAACGAAACCAAAAGCACGCAAGGGCTGAACAGAAGACTCAAACACAACAACAAAAACCCAAAAGATATGCGAAAATTAAACAAAATCTATCTTCTAACCATAAGCAGACCCAAAAAATATCATTTAAACAAGAAACGCCTGCTGAACAGTTAGTACGACAAGAACTACCACAAACAGGTCAAGAAACGACAGGCATGGAACAACAAGAATTAGTGTTGGAACAGCTAGTAACAATAGCTGTTCAGGAATCATCTCTAATAGAGGAGCAGCCCCAGCAACAACCACGAGCTACAATCGAGCAGCCAATACAAGTTTATGTGCAGCAAAATGAACAAGATCCACGAAAAAAAGAGCAACAAATTGAAGAACTAATAGAAGAGATAACAATAGCAAACAATTCAAAAGAACTAAAAGTTGTAGAGCAGCCAAATGTGCAAATAGAATCCACAAGTGAAAACTTATGTATAGATGATGGAGCAAATACCGGATTGACCCCCACACAGGAACAGTACAAAACTGCGGACCAACAACAATATTCAACTAGAGTGCCACAACAAAATTCGACTTTACAAACACCACCAATAATTCTACAACGTACAAGAACACACGTACATGAGCAACTTATGTTTGGGCCTACCATAACATCCACACAAGAATTGAGTAGACCTCAAGCACGAGTTTCTAAGCAAATGCGTACCACATCAACAACGACTTTGACTAAAACCAAAACTGGTAGAGCTGCAAGGACAACAACAGTAACATCAAAACGTAAATTAGGAACAAAAAATAGCGATTATGTACCACAATTAACACATGTTTTCCCACCGCTACCTGTCGCTTTGAATAACAAAAAGATGTCCCCAGTAGCGCAAAAGTCAGCACCCACAACTGCTAATATTATAACATTTCCATCCACATGCAATCCACTTTCAAATAATCCATTACAAATTAATCAATTAGTACCTGTAATAAACGAACAAAAACTCATGCCAAACACAACAACACCAAATACAGCTGTGTTATTAACACTTCCGGCGACATCTTCAATGGCTTCCACAAATTCCATCAGCACCAACAACTTATCTTATGTTTATGGCTTGAGTGGCGATAATACTTTCTTTAATAACTCACAGTTGTTGCAAATAATTGAGCCATATCAATTACCAAATAAACAAACGGGTCTGCAACAGCACGAGTTACAACCACTACACCCCATACAGCAGCAGCAAATGCAATTGTTACAACAACCGCAAGAACATTATGAGAACCAGCCATCAGAACAAACATCACATGAGACGTCGCAGCAACAACGACAACAGCAGCAGCAATTACAAATTTTCCAACACTCATCAATACAACAATTTCATCAAATTTTACCACCGCCACTTGTGCCTATCCAAAGCAACAATGTGGTGCAGGAACAGCAGCAATTTCTGCAAGAAGAACCACAAAGGCAACAAGGGCAATTGTTATCCCAATGTGAACACCAAACGCAAGAACAACATCAGCCACAATATGTAGAGCAACAATATGTGCACCAACTGCAATTAGCACTACAGCAACAAACATGTGAAGGACAGCAATATGAACAACTTCAAGTACATGCACCATATGAACAACAACAACATTATATGCAACAAGAACACCACGTCCAACAGCCACAATATCCTGTACACACAACAACACATCAACCACTTGTCTATCAAATCTTGGATGTTACACAGGTAAACACAATTGAACAATATGGAAACAGTGACGCTACTGGGCCAGACATTCAACTGCATTCCACTAATGAATAAAACACTCAATACAACTCTAGCTAATAAAAACAATAAAGTAAGTTCGAACAAAATAGTGTTATGCTCAAACCGCTCTCCTTCTCATGTAGGCGCCGCAGCCACAAAACGATAGAGTGCAGCAATACCAACAACAACTGGAACACCTCCAGCAGCAGACCCAAAGAAAAATTAGAATTGGACTAGAAAATGCTCATATAACAGAATATAAAGATGAGGTAGAACTTCAAGAAATATTAGACTCATTGAATTCCAAACATTTACAACAAGCAAAACTTCAAAATAATTCAACGACAACTGAAATGTTGCGGGCAAATATTAGACTTGAACACAATTACACCAAGTCAGCACTTGCGTCATCATTATTGAACGAACTATTAGATATACCAAAATTAACTTCACCCACCAAAGGCATTGCAGCATGTCGCATGCGTCCCAATGTGCGTCTCAAACCATTCCTCTTTCGTCAACTAGAAGCAATCGATTATTTCAATCAAGTCACAACTATGAATATCGCCGATTACCAATTGCAATGCACTAGTATTGGCCAACCATATTTACAAGCAAAAATACGCACATCACATGGCAGAACTTTGGTCGTAATTGGTGGTGACATGTTAAAGTCACTTTTGCCACGTTGTACGCCTAGATTAGAACAGGATGTGTCTAATGTATTACAATATCTTGATGAATTTCATTACAACATATGGGAACAGCGGCAGCAACGTAAACTAATTTCGAAATGTACACATCGTACTTTGCATACATTATGTGCACAAACTTTATTAATATATTTTACATTTTCGTCACCATTTCAAACACAGAATGAGTGCTTGAACTTGAAACATGATCTGCCTAAATTTGAACAGCCGAATCGTTGGAGTGCCGCTGCTGCAAGAACAATCCTGAAACCAGTTGATTCCCTCGATAATCTTAGCATGGCTATTGAACCAAGCATTTTGGAACAGATGGCTGCACTTAGATGTAATTTTTAATCTAAAAGGGTAGCGGTAGTTGCAATTTATTAGATATTTAATCAATATATTATATTTTCAGCATAGATTTTAATATTATCAATATTACCATTGAAATGTAATAAAATTTATAGTATACATTTATCTTAAATTATGTACTACAAATTTAATATTTTCGAGCTTATTTGTATACTTTTTGTTGTATCAAGTTTTGCTTTTCTATATTCGAAGTTTTAAGTTTTCGATCCTCCACTTTATAAGACTTTCGACTCTAGTATTTTGAACTTTATATTCGATTTCTTTTAATTCGAAGTTCTATAAAGAATAAAAAGTGTTGATAAAAAAATTCAGCAGGCAATAAATTGCTTTTAATCGAAATTCACCATTAAAAGCACCAGGACCAAGATATCGGGTAGTGGTGCTTTTTTTTAGATATTGATTTTTTGTTATATTCTCAGCTATTATTAGGTAAGAGCGATATTTTTAGTACTAAAGTTAGCAACATTGAATTGTAAGAAAATTTTAAGTAAACTTATTTATTAAATAATTATTATAAATGCAATACATTCATAGTTGTGAACTTAATTAACGCAAGAAGTCAAGGCAGATTTTTCAGCTAATCGTATTTCCAAACGATCTTTATACTATCGATGTTCGAATATTCGAACACAAAATGCAAGAACCCTTGACACTGCAATAAAAGCCATTCTAGTGTTGACGATAATTGAAACTTTGGAAGCAACCAGAAGGAAATTTTTAGAGGAATTTGTTCCTTAATCATCCAGTCGGTTACAGCCGTTAGCAAACCGTTCCAAATCCAAGAACATCTGTTCACTTTTCGAAACTTCAGGGCGTCAGTGCCGAAAACAACGATAGTACAAAATGAGGATTATACATAATTAAATCAAAATTTGATTAATATAACAGGTAATAATGGGCTTAATTTGCGTTTGCACTCTAAATAATGATTGTGAAAAGGTTGACATTCGATTTGAGAATTAGGTCATTCCACATTGTAGGCCAATCTATTAAGAGATCGAGATGTTCACTGATATTTCTCTTCCCGATTTTGAGCGCATTTGTCACTGAATTACCTAGTTCTCGAATCGAATCAATACTCATAATCGAAGGTAAGATTTGGCAAGGATATCCGTTTTCCAATAACTTTCGAACTGTTAACCAAGGTTAAGGTTTATTCGTAAGCTGAAATTAATAAACTACGCTGGATCCCAAACATGATAGCCTACAGTAGAATATCAGATTAAAATAAATTTTTTTTTTTTTGTGTTTCAAAAAGACCTTTTTTTCTATTGCAATTGCTTACCTTCACCACGCGTCTTCCAGGCATAAATATCTCAGAAGGTTAATTTTTGTTTCACGTGATACGAAATTTCAGCTTTTCGACCAAAGTATGTTTATTGACACGTCTCGGAGGAAGAACGTTTGAGTGAAAAGAGTGTCTGGTATCTATCCATACGTCCTAATTGTGGTTTAGAATTACGGCTTTACTAAATGGTTCTGAAATCTGAAACTTCGTTCAATGCATTAAATAAGACGACCGACTGTCTTGTATGCTATCAACAACGGAGTCTTCTGTGAGAATTTCCAGAGTAGTACAATGGTACCCTAATCTCCAAAGTCCAGAGGACGTGGGATTTCTTATTTATCTTCACCAACAAACTCGAAAAATATTTTTGACGGGGCGTTAGATGTTAAGTGGCACTTTGGAGTACATCTGTATGTATATCACTGACCTAGGCATTGGTAGTAATTTGTTATAAAAAGAGGTAGCGGATATCAACTCACGCTCTTTCCCTACTAACCAACTCACAGTTCGTTTTCTGGCAAGAGGTACCGATCAAGCGCGCGGGAAGGGATCTTAATAGCTAGTAGTGGGCAGCATGGAGGACAGTGTGGGTTGATAAAGATTGAGAACAATATCTACATGTAGCGAGAGACAAAGAAAGAGGGAGAGCATCTATGACGCAGTGATAAAGTACTAGTTTACAGTTGGACTCGCTCGCCTTATGACGAATCCGTTTAATAATTTCCCGAGCAGAAAATGCGCATGCAACCAACAGTCAATAGCCAACAGTTGAGCGTGAATATACGACAGTGGAACGTGCGCTTGGGGCAAACGAACAATCGAACGGGTTATAAAGTGTCGTTATTTTCCTATTTCCCAAAAAAAGTGTTGGTGGGGGTGCACAAAAGCACAATAGCAACAAAGAAAGATAAATAAAAACGTAAAAATACAATATACATGTAAGGAAAAAAGTGGAAAGTTATAGTTTTATGTGATCTAAGAATCACTATTAATATAATGTAATTTAATTCAATTGTTGTAATTCACAAATAAATGATTTAGTATAGTTTTAATTTTACACATTAATTGAAAATAGATATTTAATTTAGCTTTGTTTCACACGGCTCAACTGATGTTCACAACGGACTTCTTGACAACCGACGGCGCGCAACTTGACTTTCAGACTAACTTGCTAGGTCACTGGTACTTGAAGAAAACGACTTTATCAACTGCTTGTACAACGGATCAACTGAGAGAGTAAAGGGCAACTGAAAGTCGCACTATTCTTGTAACTATAAGCTGAGAGTCTTTAAGTGGTTGTTGTTGGCTACTGTGGTTGGCGACTGTAGTTGGCTGATGACCACTGTTTACATTCGGCCATCCTGTTCATCGTCATCTGACCCCGATGACGTTAATTCTTCGGAGTTACAAACATAGCGCCACAATTTAATATTATCAGCGGATGTTGATGTCTCGATTGGACCTTCGCAGTTTTCGGCTTTTTTCACATCATACCGGTCGTTACGTTTCACCTTTGTGACAACGTAGGGCCCAAGGAATTCGCTAGCTAATTTTTTGCCAGCTACAAATTGGGTACGTTTGATTGCTACAACGTCGTTTACTTTATATATAGGTGGATTTTTTCGTTGCTTATCGTAGTTTTTCTTATATTGCGATTGCGCTTTAAGAATTTGCTGCTTCACGTCGCGGCGTATTTTTTGCCGTTCATCTTCAAACCCATCGATCAGCTCATTGCGTAATACATCCAGCACGCTGCCACTAATATCGCCCCTCATCTTCACTCCAAACATGATTTCGAATGGTGAACGTTTTGTTGATGTGTGCACATGAGAATTGATGGCTTTCTGTACTAGCCCGACGTATTTGAACCACTTCGCAGGCTCGTCAGTTGATAGCTTTGACAACACCTGCAGAACGGATCGGTTGACGCGCTCAACCTGGCCATTGCCACGAGCGACGCCTGTAGTAATAGTAACATGAGTGATTCCATTTTTATTGCAGAAATCTTCGAAGTTATTGGAGGTAAAAGCCGCACCTTTATCGCTGATTATTCGGGTTGGATTGCCAAATACAGTTGTCCATTCATTCATCCTACGTATTACCTCTTCTGCATTCGTTGTCTTTGTTGGAAACAGCCACGTAAATTTGCAAAATGCATCCACAATAACTAGGATGTATTTGTATTGCTTTGCCGTCGCGTCCATTGGCCCGAGGTGGTCTACGTGCAGCGTTTCGAGCGGTTGATCTCCTTTTTCAATGCAGTTCAATAAGCATTCTTTTTTACCAAGTTTTTTATTGTGTATTATGCACTTTACACAATTGTCTATGCAACGTCTTACTTTATTTTGTAAATGTGGTATAAAATAGTTTTGCTGTATAGCATGTACTGTTTTTAATTCGGCGAAATGACCAACGTTATGTGCATCACGAATTATGTCAGTTTCCAACGATCTGGGTACCACTAATAATTCGTGGCCATCTACTGATTTGAATAATAAATCGCCTTTTACTATGTAGTTTTGGTATTGTTGAGTTTTAAGTATTTCGCGCACTGCCATCACGTGCTCATCTTCTTGTTGGGCTTTTCTTATACGTGTGGTAACATCTGACGCAACAACAAATACATCTGCAACTGGGTTTCGACTAAGGCTGTCGACATGCCTCATTCTTGGTGCTATACGGTGCTCAACTTTGAATCTAAAGTCTTGGAAATTCATAATCCATTGCGCAACTTCTCTCGGAATATTGTTTTTCGACGTGGTGCTTTTAAAAGCGGAACAATCTGTGATTAGTGTAAAATCGACCCCAAGTAAGTAGTGTCGAAACTTTTGCATTGCGAGATGAGCTGCTTTTACTTCCAACACATAGCTGTGTAGCCTAGACTCTTGCGGTGTGGTTTTTTTGCTCCAGAAATACACGGGATGCAGTTCACTCTGAAAAACTTGCATCAAAGCGGCACCAAAACCCTCTTTGGAAGCATCAGTATGTAATTCTGTTTTCGCGTTCCTATCGTACAACTTGAGCACTGGTTCTTCTGCTAACTTCTTTTTGAGTTCACTTATCGCTGCAAGCTCGACTTGGCCAATTTTAAAAGTGCTGTCTTTTTTCAGCAAATCGGTAAGCGGGCGTGCTATTATGGAATAACCCTCCACAAACTTTCTAAAAAAACCGGTCAAGCCTAGAAATGATTGGATGTCTTTGACGTTCTTGGGCGTTGGAAACTGCTGTACCGCCCTCGTTTTCTCATTGCCAGGTCGCACTGTTCCGCTTTCGATCATGTGACCCAAAAAATGTATTTTTGTTTGCATAAATGCGCATTTTTGCCACTTTATTTTAAGACCATATTCAGAAGCTTTAATTATCACTTTTTGCAGTTTTTTCATGCATTCGTCTGCCGTAACACCGAAAATAATTATATCGTCCATATATAGCTCCATTACACCTTCATTCACCATATTTTGAAAAATGTAGTTTATGTACCGTATAAAAACGGCTGGCGAATTGCAAAAACCAAAGGGTGCATAATTAAATTCAAATACGCCTTCTTTAGTAACAAAACCGGTATATTTTTTGGAAGATTCTTTAATTGGAACATGGAAAAACCCATTTTCCAGGTCCATTACACAAAAATATTTAGCTTTTTGTAATTTTTCTAAAACATCGTCTATTATTGGTAGCGGAAAAGAGTCTTTAAGCACCATCGAGTTTAGTTTTCTAAAATCGATACAAACACGATATGACCCACATTTTTTTTTCACAACTACCACTCTACTTGCAAATTCAGACGTAGAGTGCCTAACAATACCTTGTTCAAGCCACTGATCAACTTGTTTTCTCACCGCCTCTTGCTCCTCAAACGGAAGCCGACTTGGCGATTGGCGAAAGGGTCTAATATTATCACTGATAATGTCCATCACAATAGGGCATTCGCGATCAGCTTTTATAGGTTTATAAAGTTTAATAATTTCCACGATTGCGTTTTTAAAACAAACTGGTACGACGAGATCGTGTTGATATTCACTTATGTTATACACTTTCAATTCATTTTCAAAGCTTTCATCAGTAAGATTACTGAAATTATAGCCACTTTTATCAAAGACGACCTTAAATCTGTTTAGGAAGTCAAAACCAAGTAGAATGTCAAATTTTATATTTTTATCACACACAACCAAAAATGTTTGCTCGCAGCTCAAATTATCAACAAGAACATTACAGCAGCAACTGCCTTCAACTTTGTTTGATACATTACCAAGTCCATAAAGTAATTTGTCGGATTCCTTTAACAAAGTGTTTGACAAAAACTTTTCATAAAAACTTTTTCTTATAATTGATACGTCGGACCCCGTGTCGACTAATGACTTTGCCTCGGTACCGTTTATAGTAATAGTTTTAAAACGATTACAAACGGATATAACATTAACGTCTTTATTTTGATTTTTAGCAGGGCAAACTTTTGCGTGGTGGCCACTTTTGTTGCAATTAAAGCACTTCATAGGCTCTTTACAAGCTGGCCTTTTGTGCTCTGTAGAGCCACAATTAAAGCAGTGCTCTTTTTTCGACATATTATTATTATTAGTATTATTTGTTACGACCGGCTGATCACTTTTAAATGCATAGTCAAATGTTTCATGACGTTCGATTAGCTCTTTTACGGTTTTGCAATTATATAACACAAACTTTATTTCGGGTTTAACGCGTAGCCCATCAACAGCATAGCGGATTACCGATGCATCATCAACTGACCCAAGTGATGCCAACTTTTTAACACGTAGAACATACTCATGGAAACTTTCGTCACTACGTTTTTTCATTTCTCTTAGTTCTTTATGCAATTCTGCACTTGTATAGTCTTTATGAAATTCGTTAATTAATTTTTCACGTAGGCTAACGTAGTTATTGACGCAAACCGACTCTAAAAATAATTGAGCCGTTTTCACCATTTTACCTCGCGCTTGAACATATTTTTGCTTTTCGTCTAACCCATAAGCCTCTGCATTGCTTTCGAAGTTTTGGAGCCACTGTAACACTGGAATACTTCTGCCGTCGTACGCTGGTATTATTTTAGCAAAGCTGTCTGCTGAGATTTTCACTTTTTTGTTGTTATCGTCTTCTCGTAGCATTTTTAATGTGAGCAACTTCACCAAATCTTTTATGCTTTCGTCTTTCTCATCTAAGCTGTTCGAAATATCCAATACCCCAACACCTTCGCTCGGCCCTGCTGCTTGGCCGACAATTTCTTCGCTATTGTGTTCGCCCATTTCCCCTACTTCATTTTCTCTGCTACTATTTTGTTGTGTCGCTTTGTTAGCGCTCTCTGGAACGTTTAGTGTAAGTGGCTGCAGATTTACTGCCCACCCCCTTGCACCTTTCGCCTCTTGCAAACGAGTAAAGTAAGAATGTGTACCTCTATGCATTTTTGCTGCACTTGTTCAATAGTACGACAATAACAACAATAGCCTTGTATTATTTGCAAATACTTTTGCTAATGACTACGCAACAACTAACGGTTTGGGTTTTTTGTTTTCAATTTGTTATTGTTTTTTATTTTATTTTAATGCCGGCTACAACGAAAATCAACTTTTACTCGTTCACGAAATTTATGCAATTATAATTTTTTTTGTATACTGTGGTACAGTTATATTTAGTCAAATTTGTTGACGACTGATATAGCTGATATATCGTTTAAAACAACATATGCGTTTTATCAGAATTTCGCAATTTCACTTGCTTTTAAAAGCTTTTGGCTTAGGTTGAGCCCCCAAATGTAAGGAAAAAAGTGGAAAGTTATAGTTTTATGTGATCTAAGAATCACTATTAATATAATGTAATTTAATTCAATTGTTGTAATTCACAAATAAATGATTTAGTATAGTTTTAATTTTACACATTAATTGAAAATAGATATTTAATTTAGCTTTGTTTCACACGGCTCAACTGATGTTCACAACGGACTTCTTGACAACCGACGGCGCGCAACTTGACTTTCAGACTAACTTGCTAGGTCACTGGTACTTGAAGAAAACGACTTTATCAACTGCTTGTACAACGGATCAACTGAGAGAGTAAAGGGCAACTGAAAGTCGCACTATTCTTGTAACTATAAGCTGAGAGTCTTTAAGTGGTTGTTGTTGGCTACTGTGGTTGGCGACTGTAGTTGGCTGATGACCACTGTTTACATACATAGTATATATTAGATACAAATTTACTATTTATACTTTAGTTAGGCTGTTTCACATACGTACGTACATGTATAGATACAAAGAGCAGAAGTCAACTAAGTATAAAAACAACAAAGTTTTAATTTGAATAAATTGTATCGAAAAAGTTGTCTGTGTGTACGTGCGTCGTGTGCATCGAACAAAAACGACAAATGCAATAAAAAAAAAACAAAGTAAAGAATGTTGACCCCATTCAATAACACCAAAAAGCAACAACGATTTATTTACATTCTATTAAATCAACAATTAAAATTGAATCCATTTATTAATTGATGGAATAGTTAAGTTGTAGCTATATTTGTTTTTCGCTTTTATTGGTACATATTCAATACATAGGGAGTAATTTATGAATGCATGCAGTGTAAGAGGAATGCAGAGAAAAGTTTCCACCTGTCTATGGAACTCCAAAAAATGTGTAAATTTTACATATCGACGGCTGAGTGGAAGATCATTCTACCTAAAAATATTGTTTAAAAACAGCATATCTCAGAATTTGCGCTATCTCAGAATTTTTTTCAATAACATCCTTTTTTAAAATTTAGCTGAAGAACGCCTTAACTCAAAATGAGCAGTATCTTAACTAAAGTTAAATACTTATGCTGAGAAAGGATGCTTTTGAATCAAATGCTGAGACAGGGTGTAGTTGGAAAAATTTCTAAAGTAGGCCGTTTCAAACATATTTTGATATCGAAATAAAAACTTAAAATCAAGGAAGCAACCGCTTGAAGCCGTTTCATTATTCCAAACTGAAACTCTAACCATGATGGTTTGAAATTTCTTAATTTATCAAAACCGAAACCATAATCGCTCGAAACCGTTTAATTATTTTAAACTGACAACAAGTAAAAAAAATGTTTAAAATTATCAACAATAAATAGGAGCCATTAGCAACCAAATGACCAACCGCAAGATGACCAATTGATTGAAGCGCGGACTTCTTTGATAAGTGAAGTTCAATAGCTTCCGAAATAGATCTATTCGTGTTTGTTTTTAGTTTTTTTACATTTTCTTTTTATAACGTAACATTAAATAAAATTTTAAAATTAACCATTTTACAAAAATAACAAAAACTGTTCTTTGTCTCGGAAGAATTAATTCAATAATCGAAAAGAGTTAACGAATGCTTAATTTTCCACAACCGTTTGATTCAAAACAGAAAACCTAACCGTAACCGTTTGAAACCTCTTCATTTTTCAAAACCGTACCCTTAATCGTTCAAAACAGTTTCAACATTTCAAAGCCTGCTTCATTCCTTCCTGCATCTAAAAAAATCCCTTTTTGATGTTTTCCAACTCAGGTCCTCTGGCATATTTGATCACTGCAACTGCAGTTTGAAAGAAATTCATGTAGCTCTGGTTGACAATATTTCACCTTTTCAACTATCCGAGGTATAACAATATAAATTTGGCACAGTATACCTCAGAAGTGAAAAAGCTTATTCTGTAACTTGCAGACGACAGCTCGATTATTTGCCCGGCACTTGAACCTGGTACCTGCGATATTGTAGGCAAGCAATATATGGACACACCAAGTTCGTCGCCGAAGTGGGCTTAGCAGAAGTTTCATATAGAGGAAAATGCCCAGTAACGGCAGTGGTGATCACTAAAAGGAACCGAAACTATATTATCCAAGTAAACGACAAACGCAAATATTTTAACCAACCATATAATCTGTATGTATCTCACTTGGCAAGCAAATTATTTGCCTTCGTTTTATGCCACATTTGTGTCAAAAACTTTAATAGGCTTCTGCCATTAAAATCTATTTATTTCAAGAAAATTACATGATGGTTTGGAAAATAAGTAAAAGAATCAATCTTGATGGGAACTTTTTCCATAAAGACAGGTTTTGCAGTGTCACCGAAGAAGATATGTATATACGTATATATTTATGATGTAGACAGAAGCAATTAACTCGAGGTTGATATACGGATATAATGCGTCTCACCTCTCATTGCGCATCTTCTGACATGACCTAGAAGGTTGCACTGGTCATCCAAATCGCTCCTGCGACAGTCGGGCATGTACCGCAAGGAAGTACCGGAGCGTACCGGGTTCATATCCGACAAAGGACTTTCACTTTCGACAACAGTCCCCAAAACCTTCGGGGAGTGTTTTTGTCGCTAAAAACAAGAACAAAAACTTTTGGTTTTTCACTTTTACGCATATTTGAATCGCGGTATCAACATACCGAGACTGGCTTCTCCATTTTTATCTTACATTCCTTTTGTTATTCATTGTATACAAACGGCTGGTGGCTATATAAGTTTATAGCATATGCGTTATCTGCCGCTTGGTTATATATTTAGGAAACCAAAACTGCTTATCACAATATGAGTGCAGCTCTACTTGATAAATGCAAGCAAGTGGTTTGCTTACAACCTCTAGTTTTTTACTTTGTACTCAAACGCTTAGCGATTAATTATAATGTATATACAATGTATTTATAATTATCTCAAAATAAGTATACATTTAAAACTTGCATGTAACAATTATTTTTAAACGTTTCGAGATTAAAATTGATAGATTTTTGTAATATGGCTATTGATGTTTTTGCGTACCATCTATAAAAGGCTAAGTCTGGTGAAACATGAAGAAAATCTGGAACTATAACTGGTTCATTTTTAAATCCCAAACCTGGAATATTAACCGTTTGGAACTGTTTCATATTTAAAAACCGAACTCGAAACTCTAATCGTTTGAAACTTTCAGAAACCTTTAATTTAAAAAAACCCAAACCATACCAGTTAAGATCGTTTTAAAGAGTTTCGATACTGTTTTAATCACAGTTTAGCGGGTCTCTACGATTTTTCGAAAATGAGAAAAAGTTCCGTAATACCAATGATACACATGTGGTATAGATACTACAGTATCGATACTGTAGTGTAGAGTATACTACAACCAGTATACAACTACTCGTGGTATGATCGTGGTATTGATACTATATTACAATGTGTGCCCTGCTAAAACCTTCTTTTTTTAAATTTGCATGACAGAAACAAAAACCGGAACCTAACCAATTAGAAAACCCGATACCTAAAGCGGTAATTTATTTTCAATCGGACTCATTCCTTGTTAAAACTAGGTTAACATTGGATATCAATTTTAATGAATATCCTTTACCGGATATCAATCAGGTTACTCGGTTTCTACAACCTTCAGACATTAGCCAAACTATCGCCTGAACGACAATAATAGTCACAGGCGATCGAAATAGCATTCAAGTGAAAGTGAAATAAACTACTCGAGTTACAAAAGGCCGCAAAATTTCTTATAGAATTTTCTTACAAGATTCCAGTTATACATATTCATACATAAATATTTACATACATACTTAAGTATACCAAACTACTTACATATATATACGTAATTCAAGCAAAGATAAAGCGTTGATTAAACAAAGAACAAATTGCTGGTTTTATCAGTATGCTCGAATATATAGGCACACTGTATGCATGTATGTAGATATGTCTGTTCATTAGTAAATATGTATTTCTTTGTCATCCTTTCATCTTTTATTAACATTAATTATAGCAATTCATTTTATTTTGCATGTGAACGATATATATCACCGTAGTGTGAACGCACTTACTGGTATTATCTATCAGAGGCGCCTTATCATTAAGGTTACTAAGGCGGTAGCCTCAGTGGATCTAAACTAAATCTGTCTGAACTTAAACACAAAAATGAGTCACATTTGACTTATTGAACTTATAGCAAGACACCCGTGTGATTCACATATGAAACATTAGACAGGGAAGTTGTTAATAAAGCTAATAAGGACACAAGCAAGTTTACTGACCAAACCTCCGACTTTATGAATATTGGTCCCTGAATTAACTGCCTCAAAATGACGCCTTATGTCCTATTTAGACTCGGTCAACTTACTTTCGTGGTAGGCTCTATTGGACATAGTCTAATAGTTCAATTAAATTTTATCTGGATTTTTGAATTCCTACCACTCCACCCTAATATTCGCTCACATGCTAAGCTTAAAGCTGGAAGTTTTATAGTTTTCATAAAGCTTCATCTTTGGCTTTTTATGTCCTGTGTTCACAGCTGATTGCTTGCCACAGGAAAATGATTTTACTCATAGCAGTGGGAAAAACGCAAGGTTCAACAAGGATATCACAGGCTTTTACAGCAGTCGGAGTTTTAAAATATCTTTTTTATATTCTCTTATTTATAATATAATTGTTTTATAAAATCCTTTCACTTTTTCTCTTACAGCCTCTCCAACAACATGCCTCTCGATGTACTTACAACGAACAAACAGCATTAATATTAACCCTGTGGTGATACACATATGCACGTACGGTTGCTTAACTCAATGATTTCTTCCACTTTCCAAAAAAAACTAAAATGTTGAGCACAAAATAGTGTATAGGCAACGCAATCTTTGATCTTTTATATACACATACGCTTCGTTCATTTTACCTAACCAAACCCGAATAAGCAATGGGCAACTCGAGTAGTAATAGCCGCTTGAATAAAGTACAAAGACTGCCCGAAGATGTTGATGATGGCCTCGAAACACTGGAGGAATATCAGAGCCGTTGGCGTTCGGTTCGCGTTATCTATTTCACAATGTTCCTGATGTCACTAGGCTTTAGCATTATACTTACAGGAATATGGCCGTACTTAAATAAGGTAAACAAAGATATTTCAGTTTTGGTGATCGTTATCAAAACAGAAACTTTGTGTCGTGGTTGATTTTATACTGTCTTTGAGACAAGTGGTTTCAACACGATACCAAATTTCGATTTCAATACCAAGGTGCGTAAAATATTAAAAAACCGCTAATTATCTTATTTTTCATAGCTAGATCCATATGCAGGCAAAGAGTTCATGGGTCTTATTGTGGCCGCTAATCCTTTGGGTCAAATGATTTTCAGTCCACTCTTCGGTTGGTGGAGCAATAAGACTGCTTCAATACGCTTACCTCTAATCTGTTCTTTGGCGCTCTTCACATTCGCCAGCGGTCTCTATTCATCGTTGGAAATGCGTCCTAACAATGTTAAATACTGGATGTTGATCTCACGATTTCTGATCGGTGTTAGTTCGGCAAATATTGCCGTTTGTCGTTCGTATCTGTCAGCCGCTACACGTCTTAACGAACGCACAAAAGCCGTTTCAATGGTATCATTGGCTCAAGTATTGGGTTTTATTGTTGGACCGGGTCTACAAACTGCTGTAACTCCACTCGGTAATGATGGTTATACTTTCTTGTGGGGCAGTATTGTTTTTAATATGTATACCGCTTGTGGTTGGATAAATGTACTTATGAGTATCGGGAATTTAATTATGTTCCTACCGGGCTTATTTGAGGTAAGTATTGGTGAGCTTTGGTATACAAAAGCTTAAGCTTTGTTCTTTCTTAATTTTTAGGAGCATAAGATTGCCGCACGTGAAATAATGATAAAGCAGGGCAAGAGCTCTGAGCGTGAAACTTGGAAAGCTATTAAGCCGGACTACATGTCCGCATGGACCTTAATTGTGGCGTTCTTTGTGTTGGTCTTTAACTTTGTATTGCTCGAAACGTAAGTACTTGGATGAAGTTTGAGAACACCAAAAAAAATTCTTCCTTTTTATTATTGCTCTTTTCGAAGGGGAGAAATATGAATTTTTCTGGAACGATTTTCCTTCATCCTTTGTCAATTTTGGTTTGATCTGCGTCGGTTTGCATTTGTTTGTGAACATGTGAACAAGAGATTTCAGTAAGAAAACACAAAAGGCCAATAGCACACCGGAATCAAACTTCGTAAACCACATGTTCACAAACAAATGCAAACCGACGCAGATCAAACACACATCCAAGCTTCTCCATACAGAACATAAAGGTCTACGTTTAAACATACCTGAAAACATGGAAATATATAAATAAAATCATTTCATGGAAATATAATTAACGAACAAACAAACACCGTTTCAGACGCATTATTCAAACCTCTCAAATTGATATACAGAAAAAAGAACATAACCCGGGCAATTGGAGCGAGAACAAAAAACCGCGATCAACACTCAGGGTAAATAAATCAAAATCACAGACTTCAACAAACCAGACAATCACTTAACGAATGCATACACGAACTACCTGCTGCCTGCAACACATACAAAACGTACCTAAATAAACAGCACTATAAAAGCAGACAAATAAACACGAACGCAACAGAACGAAGAAAGACACTGAAGATGGCACAACACCGAAACCGGTTTGTCTCCAAACCAAAATTGACAAGGGATGACGGAAAATCGTTCAGGAAAAATTCAAAAAAAAGTCTCTTTATCATTTATTCTGCTGCAGCTCCTATGCTAGCCGGCCCCAGAAACTGTTTTCACAATCATTCTGGCTCCAAAGAAGCTTAGCCTAAAGCACAGTGCTTATAAATTCAAAGTTGCATAGACACTAAAATACCTTTGGAAGATCAAATTCGGCAGGATTGATTTTCTGAATTCTGGATTCGGACTTTAACAAAAATTCCAAAAGAACTTTTTCGTCAATTTTTACAAATAAATACTCGAATCTTTTGGATCCATAAAATTCTCTCCCAGCACACCACTTGCGCTGGGTAGTCCAAACGATTCAATATTTCTTACATACAAATTTTTTTTTCTCTCGGTTCAGCCTCGGCACATCACTCACCATGGACCAGTTTGCATGGAGCAATCACGAAGCACTCTACTATATGGGCATTCTGATGTCAGTGGGCGCTATCGTAGCACTCCTCACATTTGTTGCAATAAATCCGCTATGTAAAATCTTCCCTGAACATTATGTACTTATCTGGGGTGGATTTTCGCTAATGGTGCTCGGCCGTGTGCTCTACATACCCTGGGGTGATGGACCAGCCAAAACTGCAGAAGTTTATAATGTCACAATACCATTAACGGGCAATGCAACTCTTGATCTCCGACCGAATGATGAAATCTTTTTTGGTTGCCCCAAAACACAGTTGTGGTGTGAACGTACACCAGCTTTAACACTCACACAATTTATAATCGGTTATGCATTCACATCTATCGGTTATCCAATTGGTGTGACGTTGATACAAACAATATTCTCGAAAGTTTTGGGTCCGCGTCCTCAGGGAGTTTGGATGGGATTGATGACTGGTGCGGGTTGTTTGTCACGCGTATTGGGACCTGTTTTTGTTGGTGTGATATATACACGATATGGTACTTATTGGACGTTTGGTATAACGTCTGTGATGATGTTTGTAGCTATGATATGGCTACTCTTATCGAAGTGAGTGTGAGCGCTTTGAATGCTGGAGTGTGATTTTTTTAATGCAATTAAATTTTTTTCAGAGATCGCTTGATACCGCCAAGCTTCGATAATCCTTTTGGCTCTGAAATGAAAACAATAAATGAAAATAAGGTGCCACTGGCCACCGTGGAAGGAGAGTATAAAGTGGTGAGCGGAAATGAGGAAGACACACCAGCGTTGTCAGAAAATGAAGAGGATTTGAACTTATCACTTAATATAGCGCTTTGTTCAGATAAAACAAAAACAACGATTCTTGTGAGTGAAAGGTGATTCGAGGATAGAAAGAAACACTGCGATGTCATGCGCTACAAGACCTGTTGCGCCATCTTTCGAGATTTGATATGGTGCCTTCCTGTATGATAGACTTTTGGGAGTAGACCATTTTTGTTTACAGGGAGAATGTGGTTTCACATACGTTTTGTACAGTGCAACTGGAATAGAAAGACTAAATATGTTTATACGTAAAGCAATATTTTTAAAATTAGTTTTCAATAAAATGGATTTATATATTTTATAATGCAAAGGATTTGTCATAAGATTTTATATATAAAAATATCGCCTTTTTGCTGTACAAAGTACTTAAAAAGCATTAGAAAATAGTTTTACGTTTTGAAGCGCTGAAAAGTATGCAGTTATTACAAAAAATATTTTAATATAAACATTAAGAACGAAAATTGTTGCTATATTTAATATATATTTTTTTAAAATAAAATAAATTACAATATGTTAAAACGCGCAATCTTACTTAAATATATAGATCTAAAAATAAATATTATCTACTATAGTCACAGCAGTGGACGTGCAGCGAATGAGAACACAACTGCTTCGTTAGTTGGCTCATGTTATGCTAATAAACGATTTCGCACAGGCTAGAAGGTGGTCCTATCGACACCCTGTGCTGGTAATAAAATAATCGGTAGGCGCCGGTAGAAAAGGAGGCGAGTTATGACTTGGCCACCCTTGGTATTTTCAACTGGAGTAAATTTCAGACAATATGGGAAGATTGGCATTTTTGCATTAGGTATAAACCGATGTCTAGTGATAGCATACCCAACTCAAAGAAGGTTTTCGAGTATCCTGGTCGACTTTAAAGTCCAAAAAGAAGATTAAAGGGGAATATAGAGATTCTAATGACAAAAAAATTCCATATATACTCGTATTTTTATAAAGAAAAATATACCGAAACTCTCTCAACAAACTTTTTTCGACTCAGTGATGTTCATATACGTACATATGTACATACATGTAATAAAACCCTACAAAAATGTGATTAGTCTAGGAAGCTTCCAGGATGAGTCGCAAAATCAGGATGCGACTAATGCCAGTTCTGATCACTTTGTATGGGCTGGACTGTTCACATTTGTTTGAACATGTCCTCTGAAGAGATCAATTGTACCCATTTATACCTGAACTGTTACGAAAGGACTAATTCACTTTCTACCCAAACAGGTACTTTGAACTCCTATAATAAAAAATTTCTTGTATACTATTTCGTTTTCAACCAAACTTGAGGTAGGCTTTTTCCGCTTATTGCCACAGATATATTGAGTTATAGCCAATTGCAAGCTAAAGGGATTAATCTTGGATCACTCTCTTTAGAGATTAATTGCACAATTTTTTGCAGGGGAAAAAATCATTTGGCGCGATATATCCCCGAGTATACTAAAGCCAAGCTTCAAAGGAGGTCTAAAGAGAAACCACGATACCACGGCGGTCACCATAGATAAGCCGTACATGCAAATGTATGTATGCACATATGTATATATTAGGGATGCCAATCAAGAAAACCAGCACTTTCTTGGGTCTCGAAAATCTTGTTTCCTACAATTAAAGAATTTTCGGGATTTGATATGATATGATGATTTTTTGTTGATATGTAATATTTTGAGATATTTTTTAACCTTCGCAACTAACACTAAACCGTTTTTCATGCCAATTTAAAAAAAATGTGTCGGCCTGCTAAACATAAAGCTTCTTCTTGCTTGATTTATTTCAAATATCACTTTCGTGAAAATTCTGTACCCCTGATTACTTGTATTAAATATTTGAATGAAATCAATCAAGAATTACCCGGGTAATTGTAAACAATGTTTAATTATTATTAATTGCTTCATAATACAATTAAAAAATTAATAAAATTTTTTTCAATTGTAATTAATTAAATTTCAAACAATTGAATTGCAACAAGCAATTAAAATTTTAATTGCAATTAATTTGAAATCAATTTATTTAATTGCAATTACTTTAATAGCAATTGATTTAATTGAAATTACTTTCTTAAGCAATAATTATATCGATTAAAAATTTATTTGATTAACGCCCAACACTGAAATATATACACATTTGTATGTGCTGTCGTTTTTCAAAATATGAACTTTTTCATTTATTACAATCAGGATCACGAATGTGTTAAAATGAAAATATTGTTAAAACAAGTTCAAAAACCTACGAATTAGCTTCTATTTCAAATTAAAAAAATCATAATAAAAATACAATTATTTGTTAATTAATTCATTTCAATTTTGAAATTAAATAGCTTAGCAAACCATTTTTATATTTTTAAAGCTAAGATGTTGAAGAGCAACAAATCTAAATTCCGGGGCTAATCCCGCGATTGTAAAAATCGTGTATCGCTTGTAAATATGCATATACGAGTATAACTGTTTATAGATAAGAGTACACTCGCGATAGGTAAAAATTCCTGGGAACAAGTATTCATAAATAAATACAAAGGAATGCAAAACTGTCAAAACTGAGGCCTAGGTTTTGCAGTAAGATACAGTTCCACACGGCTTTTCTTAGTGCCAAGCAAGATAACATATAGCTGAGTGCCTGTGCTTTTGTTCTCCAAAGTTCGACAATTTTTCAAATAACTTGCTTTCTTTGCAAGTGATATCGGTTCTTGGAGCTCTAACTGATATGCTACACCACTGATATGCATACACCGTATGTAGTCACAACCGCAAAAAAGTGTGATATTGTCTCTCACTACTATTAAAACTAGCCACTTTTAAAATGCAAAACTCAGTTTTTGCTTGCATTTCGTGGAGGAAAGAACAACGCGATCTTAGAAAAAATTTCCATCATGCAACGTTGGTCTGATTGTATAGCCGTGGTCACGGGTGCCAGTTCAGGTATCGGTTCTGCCATCGTGAAGGACTTATTAAAAGCCAATATGAAAGTTGTCGGTTTGGCTAGACGTAAGGCGCGTATGGATGAGTTGCGCGAATTATTACCTGTTGAGCAAAAGGACCGTTTCTATTCGGTTGTATGTGACGTCACTTCGCTGAAATCGGTTACGGAAGCGTTTGATTGGATTATTAAGAATTTGGGTGGTGTCGATGTGCTAATTAATAACGCTGGTGTATTTATTGTGGGTCAAGCTAGTACAATGGATCCCTTGGAGATAGAACGAGCGTTGCAAACTAATGTAATGGGTGTGGTCTATTGTACACAACGTGCATTCAAATCGATGAAAGAACGTAATAAGGATGGGCATGTGGTGATCATTAATAGTATTCATGGACATTCTGTACCCAATAGTGAGCCTACAACAGCACCAAGCTGGAATGTGTACCCTTCAAGTAAATATGCATTGACCGCACTCACTGAGACGTATCGACAGGAGTTTAGGGGTTTGGATACACGCATTAAAATCACTGTAAGTTGATAAGTTAGATGTTGTGATTTTTTTTTTTAAAGAATTTGTGATTATTGTTTCATTATTCAGCTCGACGTCAATACGACCTCGGGATTCCAGCGACAGAAATCAGATATAATGTGATCTGTTGAACAGATTTTCGTCGAAGGGAAATATAGGTTTGGATATATAATTAACTGTAGGTCGCGAGGTCGTCTTGTCTTCAAGAATAAGAACTATTTAGTAAATTTAGCGGATACCGGGAAGGTAGCATAGGTTTGACTAGTTACCAACTTACAGACCAGCGTATGAACTAAAGTTATTGCAAGGCTTGTGCGCTCTGTTTGGCACTCAGGAGCTGGATAGTTTTTACTTAAATGAAAATCCTAGAAATCAAAGCTCTTTTAAGTACATAGTTATGCATTCGGCTGATGTTTGAAAATTATTGCTAGGTATCTACAACACTCTATTTCTAGAATAACCATTACCTTTTTCTTTCTAGAGCGTCAGCCCCGGCATGACCGACACTGATATGGTAAATGCACGTTCACGAGGTGGTCAAAAACCAATTCTCCAACCAGAAGATATTTCGAGCTGTGTACTATTTACATTGTCTACACCAGCCCATATGCAAGTCCATGAGATTATTGTGAAACCGTTGATGGGTGAATAGAAGAGCGATCCAAGTAATTTTGAAGGATTTCACTGTAATCTATCTAAACTAAACAAAAATTAAATAAAAGTATTCTGCAAGGTTATTAATTTGTAGATTTTTTTTATTTCGGATGGTCGCATCCAAGAATTACTAGAATCCAATTATGGCTAATACTATCTTTTTTTTTATCGACTAAACATAAGCGCACATACATATGTAGGCTCGGTTTAGACAGTCCCAATAGCAAAGAGAAGCGCTGTAGCTGAAACCATGATTTAATGATTTATATGGTTGACGCGAACGGCCAACAACACGAAATTACCGTTTGACGTCGGTGAATTCTTATGTCAAAATGCACATGTCAGAGGGAACGCGCAAAAACGATTCGCCTATTTTCTAAGCTTTTCACGTATAACACACACATAAATCACACATTTTCTTAAAATGTTATCACAAAGCAATCGTTAAATATCAATTCACAGCGAATTTTTATTAAAAATAAATAAAACACGAAGCGAACTCAATAGCTTTTCCAAGAACTGTAAACAAAGAATGTAAGCAAAAAACAAAGATGTGATAGTTTGACATAAGGTGTGGATGAGGAAGAAGAAGGCGCTATGTCAGTTGAAGCGACCATATAAATTATTTGATCATGGCTGAAACCCACTTGCTTGATTTTGTTTGCTAATGTTCTTTTTATAACAAAAGATAAAGACTTATGTACTCACTTTACGATACAGCTGAGACAAAGGAGTTATGAAAATGTTTTGAAAGTGGAGGCACAGAAGAGACACCTAATTTCGAAATTTCGGGTGCATCAATCGAATGACTTGATCAAAAAAAAGGTGAACTATTGCAGGATGCCTGTTTGAGTGCAAAATCTATGGCGCATAGACATAGTCAAAGTTAAGTATGACTTAAATTTAGTTGTAGCTATTTTACACAATTTTATATGGGCTATAGTCAGAAAAGCTTCATCTAAATTTAAGTCATACTTAACTATGACTTTGACCAGGAGTGCGCAGTCTCTATACACTTGAAGCATTTTTGTTTTTGTTTTGCCCTCAAATATACCCAACAATCATTTCTGTAAATGTTTTTCAAAATAATTTAAAGTAAACTTGCTACAATAAGCGATATGTAAGCCTTTTCAGTTTTAATTTATTTGAAACTTTCAAGTAAACTTTTTATAAACTTCAAGTAAAAACTGTTACAAATAATTTCAATTTAAAAGTGAAATGCAAATGTTTATAAACATTCAGAAAAAACTATTTGTCAGTTTTTTTTTCAGCTTAAAATATTTCCAATTCTTTTCAAACAAGATTTTATATGAGAATGACGGCGAAAAAGCAAAAATCATGGCTGGATCTTAACCACTTTCGCAATCTGGTAATAGTTGGTTTAAGTTGCAGCATTCAATGTATGATTGGAACTTAGTTATTTATTTTATTGCAATAGCTAAATAATATACAAAATATGGTTTGAATAAAGTTTAAAAAAAAAACTTTCAGAAAGCTTTCTTTAAAATCTTTTTTGTAGGTTTAAATTAATAAGCTTTTTATAAGCGTGTCGTTTCAATTACACAACGATTATAATCGTTATTTATATATACATATATATATATATGTAATCGTTATTTATATATAATTATTTTCAAACGTTTTATAAACGAAAAATCAGAATTTTGTAAGCTTAATACTTATTTCGGAAAGCTTTTTAAGGATTTATTTTAAGTTTACTTTGCTTGTTGGGTAGGCACAGATACAAAATTACACTTTGAATACAAAAAAAAATTTTCAAAGCACTTCCATATGCCCTCACATATCAATACAATTCATATGAAAGTGCCTGAGTTTCTTATGAAAGTGCAAAACAAAAACAATTTTGTATGAAGCTCAGGCACTTCCATATAAAATAGAAATTTATGCTAACAAATTGACAATAAAAAAATTTTGAAAAATATTGAGGCACTGAGAAAAATTTATATTTCGCATTGAATGTACTCGAGTTTATATGGGACACAAAAAGGTCTAAATGAACATAAACTTGGTTTAAAAAGCAAGTAAAATGTTTAAAATGGTGTCACGCCCACTTTCAAACATTTCTTGAAATTTACATTTTATGCCTCAGTCTTAATGTATACACCAAATTTTATCCTTATAGGTGTATTATGTACTGAGTAATCACTTTTTTTGTGTTTTCAAAAATATTCTATACATAAAAAGTGGGCGTGGCTATCATCCGATTTCACCTATTTTGAATAGCGGTCGGAGATGAGTGCCAAGGAACCTGCATACCAAATTTCATTAAGATATCTCAAAATTTACTCAAGTTATCGTGTTCACAGACGGACGGACGGACATGGCTTAATCAATTTCTCTTTTCGTCCTGAACATTTTGATATGTAAAAGTCAATATCTATCTCGATCCGTTTATGCCGTTACGTACTGCCGTTAGGCGACTAAAGTTAATATACCTTGTGTGAGTAGCACTACTAGGTATAAAAAAGAAGCTAAAAAAGCCAGAAATTTTTTTACGAAATCTTTTTCAAATTTTGTATTTTAGTTTTAACTATTTGTAAAAGGTTTGGAGTAAAAAAAGACTAGAAAAAAGCCGAAGCTAAAACCAAAATTATGAGGCTAAAGGACCAAAAAAGGCTAAATCTAGCCTGGAAAAGGCTAACCTGGTCACACTGATCCTCAGCACTAAGATTCCATAGAAACACTATTCATTTCAAGGCGAATTTATACCAGGTGATATTACGGCGATTTTGTTGCTATATACACACACATACTTCATGTGTTTTGTTTTTGCTTTGGCGGCTTCTCCTGTCAGATTGCATAGAATTTTTTTATTTTGACAGAAGAAGCCATTGCTTATATGTTCTTATAAGATCACCTGTAAGTGAATTCGCCTTGACTCATAGAAAATCATGATTAAATTATATATGGTTGTCGCAACGTATTGCCCTTATGTCAAAATGCACATGTGAGGGAACGCGCAATAATGATCCGCCTATTTTCTAAGCTTTCCACCTCCCTGCAAAAAACGGAAATACTCCATTGCATACTCCAAAGAATACTCCTAAAGGAGTATCAGAGTACTCCAACATACATCCTGATTTATATAAAAAAGGTGGTCCAATTTACATGGCAATGTCTGGTGATTGGATCACCTAATCTTTCTCGGAGTAATCCGTTTCTTTGCTTTTGAATGCTCTATAGACCACTTGCGTGACAGTACCCTCAAAATACTCCCATGGGATTACTCTATGGAGTATTCAACAGAAAAGCGAGAGTGGGAGTAGCTGGTCCTCAAAAGAACACATACTCCCTTTTCGCTTTCGTCTACTCTATAGAGTAATCTTTTGGCAGCATTTTCAAAGTACTCCAACGTAGGTCCTCTATAGACTAGTCGGAAGCAAGGTAAATGGTACTCCGAGTAGGGTTAGGTGATCCAATCACCGGACATCGCTTTGTAAATTGGACCACCTTTTTATATGAATGAGGATAAATGTTGGAGTACTCTGATGCTCCAACGTTTTTTACAGGGCTATAACACACACACACATACTACATCACAAAATTTCTTAAAATGTTATCACAATGCACTCAAATATGAATTCACAGCGAATTTTTATTAAAAATAAATAAAACCCGAAGCGAACTCAATAGCTCTTCCAAGAACTGTAAACAAAGAATGTAAACAAAAAACAAAGATATGATAGTTTGACATAAGGTATGGATGCGGAAGAAGAAGGCGCTCTGTCATCAACGACAACCATATAAATTATTTAATCATGTGCAAAATAGAATATAGCTGAGAGTGCTTCAGTGTTGCCTATGAAAAGTTCAGGACAAAGGCCAACTAAGAAAAGGGCCCCTTTTCAAGATTTGAACGTGTGTAATGTTTTTGTTTATTACTTTTCATTTCATGTTTGTAGATAATTCATTTGGCTTAAGAAATCAAAACTGTGTAGCTGTCGAATACGATTCATTAAATTAGGCTATTTCTGCATTAAGGGCTGCTTTCATAAAAGCCGGTTAACGCTAACCGGGGTTTAATTGACGTATTTTGTACGGTTAGCTGTCAAATTAATCGCCGATTAGGCTTAAACGGCCCTTATAAAGTGGCCCTTAAACCCTTAAAAATGTTAAATTTGAATTTCGCAAGTGGTACAAAGCGTATATTTTCACAAAATTAAGCGCTGGGAGAACAACATTCCGACTTTAGGCAACACTGAAGTCGATTTGCAATAAACAGATAATACTGAAGATAAGTTGTTATTGTAAAACGAGTACTAGCAATAATGGGATGCATGTATGTAAAGATTTAGGCCATGATTCTGCCGTTGAACGCATTTCTTAGCGTGCGCTTGTAACAAATCCTCCGAAAAAACGCTAAAAATTTGCGGAGAACGGATGCTCCTGCTTAGCGAAAAAAAATACAGTTGATTAAAAATATCATGTTAGGTTATGTTTGTTTACAGGTTACGGACTCCAGCCGGCACCCCACGAGCACTAACACACCCCAAGAATGGACACAAGAAAGCCGGCGCTTCTCTCCAATTAAAAAAACGCTATCCAGATTTTAAGTGAATAAACTAGTTCAAGTTTGCGGAACGCAGAGTAAAGTCACTGCATTGCAAAACAGGAAAAATTGAAAGCATGGAACGTTGGTCTAATTGTGTAGCCGTAGTTACCGGTGCCAGTTCAGGTATCGGTGCTGCCATTGCGAAGGACTTATTAAAAGAAAATATGATAGTCGTTGGATTAGCCAGGCGTAAAGAACGTATGGTAGAGTTGTGCGAAAAATTGCCTAAAGATCAAAAGGACCGCTTCCATTCAGTTCAATGTGATGTATCCTCTTTGGATTCGGTTACAGAAGCTTTTGATTGGATTATTAATAATTTGGGCGGTGTTGATGTGCTGATAAATAATGCAGGCATTTATAATAGAGGTCAAGCTAGTACAATGGATCCCTTGGAGATAGAACAAACGTTGCAAACTAATGTAATGGGCGTGGTCTATTGTACACAACGTGCATTCAAATCGATGAAAGAACGTAGCAAGGATGGACATGTGGTGATCATGAATAGTGTTTTGGGACATTATGTGCCAGATAGTGAGCCAACGAAAGCACCAACAAGGAATTTGTACCCTTCAAGTAAATATGCTTTGACCGCACTCACTGAGACATATCGTCAGGAGTTCAGGGGTTTGGATGCACGAATTAAAATCACTGTAAGTTTGATTCAGTTTAAAATTTGGATTGGTATCAGTTATTAGTTCATATAACATTGAATTAAAAGCCCACTTACTGAAGGGCCTAAATTGAGCTCAGTAGGACGGGGACAGACAACTCATTCAATATCCTTAGTTAGCTTTGTTTTTGTTATATCTTTCTAGAGCGTTAGTCCCGCTATGACAGATACAGAAATGGTAGCTGCACGTTCAAAAGAAGATAAAAAAGCAATATTACGACCAGAAGATGTCTCTAGCTGCGTACTTTTTACCTTGTCAACCCCAGCTCATATGCAAGTACACGAGATTACTGTGAGACCGTTGATGGGTTAATAGGAACGGGACGTAAAAGCGTTCGAAGAGTTTACTGTGCACAAGGATAATTAAAGTTATGCTCAATGTTTTTACTTCTGTATGTACATCAAATGAAATAAATAAGTTTAGAGAACTGAGTACTTGAGAAAGAACGTTTCAATTGTTAAAGGGAGATCTTGAGTGGTGGATGTCTGATATCTATTAAAGACGTTTATGCAGAAGATGCGTTGTTTAAACCAACAACGATTTTGGAGCCCTATTCAATATTTTGAAAGGCTGTAGTGAATGAAGTGAAGTCCACCGATATTCGTTGGAGTATTCTACTCTATCGGCATAACTGAACCGGATCTATATGTGCTGAATAGAGAAACGCAGTATGGGTTTTAATGACTACAAGTCCTACTTTTATGTTTCTGCTTCCATATGGAATTTTACGGCATGAACTATCTGTGGCCCTCTTCCCAGAAATGTAAATTTGGATATAATGACAAAAAAAAAGTTAAGTATTCGGTGCAACAAATTTTTGTTTTTAAAAATTTAAAGAAATGTAAACTAATGCAGCCCGATTCTAAATAACCGCTCGGATTTCTTTACTTGTGGCAATTTTTGTTCGCCAGGAGAATTTCCGCCCATTCTCTTTCGTTAGTGAACAGATAAATTTGCAAAGAAGGATTTCGAATTCAGCTGTGTTGCTATTTTATGTCTTGTTTTGGCACTACTTTTTGTAATCAGTGAATGAAAAATGATAGTTTTTGATAAAAAGTTCTTAAATTAAATAAATTAACAATAAAAATGCATAGTGTTGCCTTTCGAATGTGAGCAGAACCTTTCTGTAGCGCAGGAACCTTAACTGAGATCTATAAGAACGCACATGAGTAAGCGGAAACAAATTTATTTTTAGTACATTTTATTGATTCAGTTGTGTTGCAGATTAATTAAAATTATAGGATAAATAAGCTCGCATAAAAATATTTGTTGGGCGGACATTTTACCAACGCGCACACAACAGGCCAAAAAGCAGTTGTAGTTTCGCCGATTGAGCTCCTATTGATAAAATTTGTGTTATAAATAAAAGAGTGCCTTTTTCTATGTGGTCCTGACGAATTCAACTCCGCATTTTGCCAAAATCTATTCAGCGATTTCTTTCTTCCTTAATAGAAGGCGCGGGAATTTCCGGCTGCCCTCGCATAAGGCTTACTAAAGTTTATACTTGCAGCTTATTTATACTTTAAGTCCTAAAAACACAGAAGCAATACGATATTAATGTATAAAAGTAATTTTTTTTTATTAAAAGTTAAATTTACTTACATTTTGTTCAGCGCTCACTTAAAATTGCCTGGCGGAATAATTCGCAAAAAACTGTTGTGTATTCTCCCTTTTATTTTCATTTGTGCAAAGAGGATATATATGTAAGAGACGTCAGTACGACAATAAGAACGAGTTGCTCGCTGGAAGCTGCTAACAATTGGTGCCCGTTTTGTCTCAGGCAAAGAGGATAGATATGGACACTTTTCTAAACACACAAACCACATACACCACTTTTTTTACAAACAAGCTAAAACACCTTTGTACGCACAACACTGTCTTCAAGTCTTAAATACTTTAATTTAACATTAATTACTTCACTTTTCTTTGTTATTTTCACTAAATATTAATAATTTCATAAATATTACCACTTATTCATTTGACATTTCAGCAAAATCACTCAGCCGGCACTCAATTCCCCCAAGTTTCTTGCTCAAGATTTTTACTCAAAACTCGGACAGAACACAAAGAGAAATGGCCGAATCCCTGAGAGCTCACGTCGAGTAGTACACAAAGCAGCGATCAACAAAATGTTGACATTCGCCGAGTAGCGTATTGACGTCTTTTACATATCTATCCTCTTTGGTAGAAGCTGGATTGCAAGACAAATTGATAGGAGGGATCATTATTGAGCTAAAATAATGCAAAGCAACAGTTTTTTGAATTTTTGTTGGTCTGTCTGTCTGTTTGTTTGGGCGCGCATCACACAAAAACTGCTCAATAGAATTGAATGCAACTTTCACCATTGCAATTACTAGACGTCTCACTTAAAATTTAAGGTACCGGCTTCTAAGTTATCCACCAATATGTGTACCAGGGTGACCCAAAATATTTAATTACAATATGGGTATCAAATGAAGGGTGCTAATGAGGGCTACAATAAGCGACGTGATTGAGTACCATATCTCAAGTGGCTGAAATATCGGAAAGCTTGTAGCTTGCAGAAGCGATACTGAGATACTGTCTGCATTAATGTGAACCCATTAAGCTGAGATAAGCTGCAGTAGAAGTTTGACTTCTTCGCATTTATTGAGCGTACAAAAGTAATATGCATTGTGAGCGCAGTAAATATATGGAGCCAATGCCAGCATAAGTGCTTGTATACATACGTACGAGCTCTACAGTTTTTAGTGCACAAAGTGATGTCATGATGGAACGTTGGTCTGATCGTGTCGCTGTAGTTACCGGTGCCAGTTCGGGTATGGGTGTCGCCATAGTTAAGGACTTACTCTTAGCCAACCTAATTGTAATTGGTCTTGCACGTCGTCTTGGACGTATGGAGGAGTATAAAGCTGAATTGCCAGCTGAGCAGCAGACACGTTTTCACCCTTTCTTCTGTGATGTTTCATCCGAGGACTCTGTCGACGAAGCATTCGATTGGATAATTAAAAAATTTGGTGGTGTTGATGTGCTGGTGAATGCTGCAGGCATTTTGAAACAAGGTCAAGCTAGTACAATGAATACAACGGATATGGTACAAACTCTGCAAGTGAATGTCATGGGGGTGGTGTATGCGACACAACGCGCCTTCAAATCCCTGAAAGAACGTGATGTTGATGGGCATGTAGTGATTATTAATGGCTACATGGGCCATACTGTACCTGTATTTCCAGACGTGCCGTCCCTCAATATATATCCTTCATCTAAACATGCGATTACAGCCTTAACGGAAATCTATCGTCAGGAGTTTAAACGTTTGGGTACTAAAATAAAAGTCACCGTAAGTATTTGATATAATTTAAATGTTCTTTTCACACAAGACATATTAGGCCATTTTGGTAACTTTGCTTTTTTGCTATTGCAGAGCGTTAGCCCCGGCTTAACTGATACAGAACTTTTGCCACAAGACTTTAAGAAGCTTGGTTTACCCATGCTGAAACCTGAAGACATCTCAAGCTGCGTACTGTTCACACTCTCTACACCGCCCCGCATGCAAATACACGACATTCTTTTGAAACCCGCTTATGGCGAATAGAGTCGGGTATTTGGTTAGATATTTTGTATGAATCTTATTATTCAATAATAACTGTTTATCTATCTAAATAAAAATTAAACTTTATAACTTCAAGTATTCTACAATTCCCCTCCAAGCAGGTGTAATTCCACATATTGGAGGTTGTTTCCTTCCAAATATCCTCTGGATAGCCACCGTAAAGTGGTGTGCGAAAGTGAGAGAGCGAAAACCTAATGAGGCTACATAATCGGTCAAATGGCTTGCTGGAGGCTTACATCAGTTGCACAATGAGGTGCTGCTGCAAGCGGGCGTCTCTCGCGCGGGCCACCACATAAAATACCACTCCAAAGAAATTCCAAAAAACTCAAATTGAATATGAAAAAACCTTTTTAATACGAGGACTAATGCAATCGTTTAAAGACTCCGAATTTCTATAAGATTTTCTTCCGATCTGTTTGATTACTTTTATGTATACATTTTAAGCTGAGCAGATCTGCAATTTTTTAGTGCAAATAATTTCATTTATTTCTCGTCTCGCATACCTGCTCTCTGCGAGAAGACATCTAGTAGCACCCCGTTCCGCCGCTAAAGAAGTAAATGAAAAGTGCTTTGTTGGAAATAAAGAACACACAAGAATGCAACCAGGAGTGTGTAAATATTTTAAATGCACGTAAATATGGCTTTCATCCAGTTTTTCCAGTTAGGTTAAGTTATCGCATATGAACAGGCGGACGGGCATAATAAATTGTGTGGTAACCACAACTGGGTATAATAATAAGAATTAAGTGGGTTGGACCGGTTTAAAAATATATGTTTTTATCATTTATTTCGGAGTGGCAGTGATTTCTCTCAATTTAAATGATAAAGCGTGTGGGTGAGCATTGCTGCCATTAATGCTCATTTGAAGTCAAGATATCACACCGATTAAAATAACGTTCCGGTTTCAGTTTTGTAACAGGTTTCGGTTCCAGAATCATTCTTCAACATTTATTTAGGTTTCGGTTTCAAAATAAAAAAACGAACACAGCTTTGGGAACAAAAAAAGGGTTAAGTATATAACTTAGCTACCAAAGTCAAGTGGATATGCAATATAAAAACTAATATTGTTCAAGCCATGTATAGATAGAATTTAACCAAAATCGTCTGTGTAACATACACCAAATACTTCTTCTCATAATTTGTGCAGCTTTAAATTTATTTTAGCGCAACCGAAAAGCGTCTAAGTAGTAGTTCTCGGCAGAATATCCTTATAAATCGGCGATTTAAAAACAGAAATAAAAGTTAAATTTTCTATTTCAGTTTTTTGAGACTGAGATGAAAACGCGTCTTTTGTTACCTTGTTCGACAATCTTCGATGAAAATGATCCAGGGTACCATCTTGTAAAAGAAAATATGTGCCCACAATATGAAGTAAAAAAAAAAAATTATTCAAACCCTTTTGGAACCGGTTACACCTTTTGAAACGGTTTCGGTTTCGTTCTTTTTGAAAATTTTTCGAAAATGCATCGGGTTTTGTCGGTTACGGTTTCGGTGGTACTCCTTGGTGGAAACTTAGTAAAACTGAAATGCGTTCCTAGATGAAATTATGTTTGGAATACTTCGTTCTATATTGTATGCATATACCTAGTAGTAATTATTATAGAACTACAAGGTGGCGCAAAAGTAAGCTTCCGATGTTCAGCATATCGGTTGTGGCACGTGCAGTGTGTGCTGTTGCACGGTCTTGTTGGAACCACATGTTTTCCAATCCCAATTCATCAAGTTGCGGCAAAAAGAACTCGTTGATCATTGCTCTGTAGCGCTCACCATTCACAGTAACCGTTTGGCCCCGACCGATTATTGGTCAAATAAATAGTCAGCAATATTCCTCGTTCTGGAGCAGTGTCGCGTAACATTGTTTATTAACGTGTATTTCGCATGTGTTTACTACACAAATGTCAAAACAGAACTGACTTTAGGGGCCAATCGCAAAATTTATAGCATTTTCTGATAGGAGGATTACTTTTGCGCCACCCTGTATCTTATTACCAAGACTCGGAGTAAAAATTCTTTAAGCATCAAAAACTGAGTCACAGTCATAACAGCGAATTTTTCATACATACAAACATCTATGCATACTAACGTGAGCCCATTGACCTAAGAGTATAAGTATTGATAGATGCCAAACAAGTTGGATCATAAGTTCGACTTCTTCTACGCAGATGGATTATATGACAAATTATTATTGTTTTTGGGTATTCTATGGGAAGTGTACATAAAAACTTGCTTTGAGTTATTACTTAATAAATAAAAGACATTCTCTTTCAACCGATTTTAGCATAGAAAAAAGATAACATATTCAATGCCAAGGCCAGTATAAATTCCTGGCTTCAAACTAAAACCACTTCAGTGCTTGTGTACATGGCTTAGAGTAAACTACTTTACTTACTATACATACTTACGAGCTCTTCAGTTTTCAGTTCATAAAGTGACGTCATAATGGAACGTTGGTCTGATCGTGTCGCTGTAGTTACCGGTGCCAGTTCGGGTATGGGTGTCGCCATAGTTAAGGACCTACTCTTAGCCAACCTAATTGTAATTGGTCTTGCACGTCGTCTTGGACGCATGGAGGAGTATAAAGCTGAATTGCCAGCTGAGCAGCAGTCACGTTTTCATCCTTTCTTCTGTGATGTTTCATCCCAGGAATCAGTCGACGAAGCATTCGATTGGATAATTCAAAAATTTGGTGGTGTTGATGTGTTGATAAATAGTGCAGGAATTCTTAGACAGGGCCAAGCTAGTACAATGAATACAACGGATATGGCACAAACTCTGCAAGTGAATGTCATGGGTGTGGTGTATGCGACACAACGCGCCTTCAAATCCATGAAAGAACGTGATGTTGATGGACATGTTGTGATTATTAATAGCTACCTAGGCCACTCTATACCTGTATTTCCAGACGTGCCGTCCCTCAACATATATCCATCATCTAAATATGCGATTACAGCCTTAACGGAAATCTATCGTCAGGAGTTTAAAGGATTGGGTAGTAAAGTTAAAGTTACCGTAAGTATTACATACAATTTGAAAGAGTCTGAGTAAAATGTGACTTGATGATGACGTGAGATAAATATAAGCCGATACGTACACAGGCTCAAGAGTCAGATTTGTCATATGCGAATAAGGAGCATATTAAATGAAGGTCTTCAGCACCTACACTCTCTGAAACGAAAATAAACTTGGAATACCTAGAATATAGGATGTGGATCGAGTAGAGGATACACAGACCATACCTTTGTCCATGTCTAGTAATATATTGGCGCCCGCAGTGGTGTGTCGGTAGTATTGCTGGCCTACCACACCGAAGGTCCAAGGTTCGAGTGCCGGGGCAGGTAACATCAAAAGTGGTTTGAAAAAGTTTTTGCAAAAACGTGGTCGCCCCTCGGCAGTGGCTTGGCAAACTCTCTAAGTGTATTTTTGCCATGGCAGGCTTTACAGCAAAAATGCATCTACCGTTCGGAGTCGGCAAACAACTGTAGGTTCCGGCCATTTGTAGGAAAAACTTCAAAGCAGCACACCACAAATTGGAAAAAGTCTCTTCGGAGGTTTATGATGATATCGCGCTACATATTTATTTTTTTATTTTTAATATTAACTTATTTTTTGTGTTTTCTTTTTGCTTAGCCCGATCTTTTTTTTCTTGTACGAAGCCATTTTCCCCACAAGAGATATACTCGTATGCTCATTTTTATTAATTTCTCTTTTTTGTTATTGCAGAGCGTAAGCCCCGGATTGACTGATACAGAAATTTTGTCAGACGACTTTAAGAAGCTAGGATTCCCCCTGCTGAAACCTGAAGATATCTCAAGCTGTGTACACTTCACGCTTGCTACACCGCCCCGCATGCAAATACACGAGATTATTGTGAAACCGGCTCTAGGCGAATAGAGTCGGGTATTTACTTATGATCCAAATAATATGTAACTGTTTGTCAATCTTAATAAATGTTATAATTTAAATTCTAAAGTTGTCTACTATTTCCGTCATTCTAGTTGGGTGCAATACCACATATACCTTTACCATTCATGTCAGTGGATTTATACAGATGTAGTTAGAGCCGTGCGTAGAAGTAAATGTTGGTGAGAAAAGTTTTTGTTATCGACATTCACCTGAGAATGGTCAGAGACATTCTTTTGCATGCGGTTCAAGTAGCTCACTACTTCCGGACCGTTGTGTTCAAGTATCCTCTGCGTAGTCACCATTTAGCGGTGAGCGATGGTAAGAAGATCACAACCTGATAAAACCACTCCGGCATCTCTGATGAAGCAATGAAATACCGGCGAAGTCTAAAAAACATCTGATATGGTGAAGAGAGTAGAGGATATGAAACGACACAGTCTAGAGGGCTTCGGCGAAAGAACAAAATTAGCATACCTTGTGTGGTAAGCACAACTGGTTATAGTAATTAGAATTATGTGTGTTGAACCGGTTTGAAAGTATTGTTTCTTTTTGTCATTTAATAGGCCTTAGCAATGATTTCTCTCGTCCTTTAATATAAGGCCTAAATGCTATTGCGTATGTGTGCCCATTACTGCCATAAATATTCATTAATTGGTCAAACCAAAATACATAGCTAATGTTATATTTAGAGTACTACGTATTTTATTGCATGTACATAGTAATTATCACAGTTTTTATACCCAAACAAATTCACTATGACTTGGCACAAAAAATGTTTGAAGATTGGAAATCATAAAAGATAGTTGTGTGGCATTGTTGGTGTCTTGTTCATACGTACAATAAATTAGTCAACCCACTCAAAAAAAGAACAAAAGTAAGGAGAGCGCTTTCTTCGGCTGTGCACTCTCCGATCCGAATTTGACATTGAAAGCTAACCAAAACCCCCTTTTTCGGCACACTCGATTGGATGGGACTATAGGTTACATTGATTAGATCTTGTTGATTCCGATAAATGATTAATCTCTACATGTACATATACTCGTATATATGTAAGTCTGTATGTAAAATTGTAACAATTCGATGTCTGTACATTACAGATATTCAAGAATCCAAATTAAACGTTTTGAGGAATATTTGTCTGTCTGTCTGTCTGTATGTTTGGGCGCGCATCAATCTAAAACTGCTGAATGGAATTAAACGCTACCGTCACCGTTGTATTGCTAGATGGTTAACTTAAAATTTAAGATATCGAGTCTATTTTAAGTTCTGAGACGAAGCGTGGCCTGGTGTTCTCTCTCTCTCTATGGCGCGATATACAACACGTATACGAGGTGTGTTCAAAAAGTATCGCGAATTTTGAATTTTCGCTGGTTACGTATATTCGAATTTCGAATTTTTTGTGGCGTTATGTTGGTACTCATGTCTCTCACTTATGCCGACAAGCTCGGCCATTTTGAAGGTTTAGTTAATTGTTGACAGCTGCTTTGCTTGCACGTGTTTTGGATCGTCTTCGATTTTTACGCGAAATTCGTACCAAAATTGCTCAATTGTGACCAAAAACAGCATCGCATGAACATTGCTAATGAGATGTTAAACTCTGTCCGCGACGACCCAAATTTGCACCAGAGGGTCATAACTGGTGACGAATCGTGGGTTTATGGTTATGACGTGGAAACCAAAGCTCAATCATCTCAATGGAAGCTGCCGCACGAACCAAGACCGAAAAAAGCGCGCCAAGTTCGGTCGAATGTGAAAGTTTTGCTGACAGTTTTCTTCGATTGCAGGGGCCTGGTGCATCATGAGTTCTTGCCACAGGGAAGAACGGTCAATAAGGAATATTACGTGAAAGTTATGCGCAATTTGCGCGAAGCAATCCGCCAGAAACTCCCGGATTTGTGGAAGAACAAAAATTGGCTTTTGCACCACGATAACGCCCCTGCTCACGCATCGTTGCTTGTACGCGACTTTTTGGCTAAAAACAACACACTAATGATGCCGCAGCCACCGTATTCCCCAGATCTGGCCCCCTGTGACTTTTTCTTGTTCCCTAAACTGAAGAGGCCCATGAAAGGACGACGTTACGCTTCTCTTGACGAGATAAAGACGGCATCGAAGGAGGAGCTGAACAAGATACAAAAAAATGATTTTTTGAATTGCTTCGAAGATTGGAAAAACCGTTGGCACAAGTGTATAATATCTCATGGGGATTACTTTGAAGGGGACAAAATAGATATTCATGAATAAATAACTAATTTTTGAAAAAGCACAAAATTCGCGATACTTTTTGAATACACCTCGTATCATCATAAACCTCCTAAGAGATTTTTGCGCCAAGCTTCTCTTCCAATTTGTGGTGTGCCGATTTGAATTTTCCCTACAAATTGGTGGGCCTGGTGTTCTAGTATGTTATAAAATGGCGGTCCCATACTAAATTTTAGCGAGATATCTTAAAAATTGTGGGAATTGTTACTTGCTAAATCCACTCAGTTCATCGTGCTCAACATTTCGGTATACTTATAAGTGCGTCCACCTCTTCTTCTTCTCATACTTACAAACATTTGGAGTAAGTAATCATAACATTTCATGTTCATAAAAGGTATACAAAAAAATAAAGTCATACGTTCGAGCGAGGGGAAACCGAATTTGAGGGAAATTCCATTTTCAAAATTTTGTTATTGCAATGTATGTATGTAGCTATCGGCTTTTGTTACTCATCCCGTTTTAACGCTACTGATCATAAAAAACAACATTTTGTTTCACAAACATGTCTAGAAATAGCTATATTTTTGATCCGTATCAAAACGTCGTTTTGTTTTGAGTGAGAAGTTAATTGATCATCTTTATCGTGGTAGTATGTTATCAGATGGACATACGAACATTTCTCAATTCATTTCTCTATTTGTCTTATTGTCTGTTTATCTTATTTATATGGAGCTCGATATTTATATGGACACTTTTATAGATTTAATTTAATTTTGTGCTGATTAAAACACTCAGCGTGAAGTATCTCCGATGCGGCAATTTTTCCGTAAATGACCTGATCTAGCCAAAAGCGGTCAAATATTCTTTGGAGCCAATTTTTGGAAAATCTAGGTAGGTGATATGAGATAAGAAATCTGATTGGTTGTAACACACATCCGTATTACCCTCACTAGGTTTGACGATTTTTATATCATCAAAACGGCTTGTAAAAGCTACTTACCTTAATTACCTTAGTATCCACAGTAGAACTAATGATAGAGGGGAAAATAGTCCAATACAAATTGGAGCAGAAGTTTGACTTTGACCTTTTCGCTTCTATTGCGTGTCAATTTATTACTATTACCAAGGCATATTCAATACTATTCGTCTTGACAATTATTATTTAGTATTTTCTTTAGGAAGAGTACATATGTATGTATGTAAGCAACTTTTTATTTACATTACAGGTAATTACAGGTCAACCATATACATATTCACTCACAACGTTTATTGACGCATTAAAGTCGGTGCGTGCCTTTCAGTTTCCGGAATTACAAATTTTATTTGGTGGTAGCAAATTAAATGGTAGATTTAAGAAAAAGGTCGTCGATTTTGAACTCGTATTTATTTAATATTTGGTGATCATTTCATATTTGGTGATCCTACATATATGTTTAACAAAATAAAGCTTATACTTATGAAAGAAAACCCCCAATTTTAAATCTGAATTTGTTATAAAAAAAGCAAATAATATGAAATATAAAGGCATAAATTTAAAACTTAATCATAACATTTTTTTTTTAGCACGTATGTTTCTTCATATTCATTTGGCACAGCAAAATGGAAAATATTTTCATACTATAGGAAATTTGTTCACCTCATTTTTGCTATGTTTTCCGATTGACACACAGCCATAGTACAAAACAAGGTAGTAGATTTTCAAGCTTTAGTGGTAGAAACTCAGAAAAATTGGTAGCTCTTAAGTGGTAGAAGTTCGAACACTGGCCGAAAATTAACTCTCTTTAAATCGATTTTGGTAAGAAAAAATAACGAATATTTTCAAAGCCAATGCCAGTATAAATACCTGTGTAAAACCAAAAACCGCTTCAGTGCT
The DNA here is from genome assembly GCA_949987695.1 of Merzomyia westermanni. NCBI lineage: Eukaryota > Metazoa > Arthropoda > Insecta > Diptera > Tephritidae > Merzomyia > Merzomyia westermanni. The sequence continues at coordinate 142,951,674 of OX465291.1, read as the reverse complement.
TGTGTACATTGCTGAGTGAATTTCATTACTTACTATATAAACTTACTAGCTCTTGAATTTTCTATCCCAGAAAAGTGATATCATAATGGAACGTTGGTCAAATCGTGTCGCTGTAGTAACCGGTGCCAGTTCGGGTATGGGTGTTGCCATAGTCAAGGACTTGCTCAAGGCCAACTTAATTGTGGTGGGGCTTGCACGCCGTCTTGAACGCATGCACGCTTATAAAGCTGAATTGCCAGCTGCCCAGCAAAAACGTTTTCATCCCTTCACCTGTGACGTTGCATCACGGGAAGCTGTCGACAAAGCATTCGATTGCATAATCAGGAAATTGGGTGGTGTTGATGTGTTGATAAATAATGCAGGCATTTTGAAAATGGGTAAAGCTGTCACAATGGATCCATCGATTTTGGAACAAACTCTGCAAGTCAATGTCATGGGTGTGGTATATGCCACACAACGCGCCTTCAAATCGATGAAAGAACGTGACGTTGATGGACATGTTGTGATTATTAATAGTTACCTAGGCTACTCTGTGCCTGTACATGCTGATCAAGTGCTCAATATATATCCGCCATCTAAATATGCGATTACAGCTTTAACGGAAATTTATCGTCAGGAGTTCAAAGGATTGGGCAGTAAAGTGAAAGTTACCGTAAGTGTTACATACAATTTGAATGAGGCTGACTAAAATGTTACTTGATGGGATCTCAAAAGGGTTAAACATGTTCAGAGCATAGACACATACACTCTATGGGTTTAAAATAAACTTAGAACTACTAGGTTCTTGGGATCATTATTTGGAAGAAGTAAGGGGTCCAAGAGATCTAAAGTAGCAGAATACTGAAAAAGAAAGTGTTGAGTCCACTTCAGTTACAGTAAGTTGTATGCTTCTCTTAGGTCTATTGAAGAGTCTCATCGACCTTGTATAATCCAGTGACTGTCAACAAAAATGTTATTGTTGGTTGCTTAAGTCGTGCTATTCTGATAAAATTAAGCGGCAAAAAGTGCTTGAGATGCCAAAGTATAGACTAGTTCTAGTTCTTGTTAACAATTTCCTGGCATAAGTGAAATTATGAGGAGTGTAGACTATGTTGTTATACCTATTTGTGTGTGCGTGTTGTTTTTTTGTCTAGCCAGATTTGAGCTATTATTATTGTATTATATAGCTATTTTCCCATAATATAGACTTTGATTAATTTCTCTACTTTTTGTTATTGCAGAGCGTTAGTCCCGGATTAACTGATACAGAAATTTTGGAAGACGAATTTAAGAAACTTGGATTTCCCTTGCTGAAACCGGAAGACATCTCAAGCTGCGTCATCTTCACACTCTCTACACCGCCCCGCATGCAAATACACGAGATTCTTGTGAAGCCGGCTTTAGGCGAATAGAGTTGTGTATTTGTTGAAATATTTAATATACTCGTATCTACCTCTTATTTGGATCTTAAGATACTCATAAATGAATAAATAATTTATGTATAACTGTTATGTATATGTATGTATTTCCTTAAATTAAATAAAAATAATAATTGGAAACCTTACATAGTCTAGAATTAATTTAATCTTATTCAAATCAGTGAAAAGATACTAAGACGATTCAGATAAATTAGTAACTTGTTGATGCAGGATTGAGTAGCAAAGGTGAATGTGGATTCCTTCGGACATCTTCCATTTGTTTTCTCAGTTGAAAACTTGCAAACAGCTGACGTGAGAATGATGTTAAACTCTCTCGAAACGCATACAGCAAGCCAAACAGCTGATGCTTTTTTAATTGGTTAATAGCTGAAATTAAAATTTTTTTGTTGTTGCTTTCCTATGTCACGATCAGCTGTTTTTCACTTGCAAGTTTTACTGAGTAAAATTTCCCTAGCAGAAACTGCCAACTCTTTCTCCCAATGAAACGTCAAAATGCGTTCTCTCTCTGGAAATGTTTTGTGTCGCCGAATATTATTCAGTAAAAGTTTTATAAATTTTTTAAACATTTTATCCTCGCCGAACACAGCTTATACTATAGAGCTCGATTAATCACACTTTTTAAATGTCGATGATTTTAGATATAAAACGAAGCCGAAAAGGTCAACGCCGCTTTCAATTACATTTTATTTCAGGTGCAGATTACGATTAAGCTGTATACAAAATTTGGCTTAGATACATTAGTTTCTTCTTAGGTTATCATTAGAACAGATGCACAGGCAGCGCCCAATCGATATCTTTACTGATGCTAATGATTTTAAGATATCTGTATCTATTTCAATCCATTCGTGCCATTACAACTGGGTATAATGATTAGAATTGTGCTAGTTAGACCGGTTTGGAATCATTGTTTTTTGGGAGTTTATTTCGGGGTAGCAGTGATTTGTCTCATCTTTTAATACATGGGAAGAATTTAACTGTGCGTGTGAGCAATTACTACCATAAATGCTCATTTCAACCTTTTCTCTTTATGTTGTAAGTCGGTAAACCTCAATGAATAGCTGAATATATATTAAGTATTTTCCTTTTGTATTGTTTACGTAGGGTAATTGACATAGACCTTTTTTTTAATGTGAAATCAAAGTCAGCATGGCTAGTTATAAAAAATGCGTCGAAAATCTGAGTCAGAGTGTAACGATGAGTCAACTAGTCAAAATAAAATATGTAGACATGTTCAATTGACAATTTGGTTTAATGTATGCGTTACAAATGTTCATCAAAAGTTGTTTGGCTTAACCCTAACGAAATAAATTTTTAATTGAAATGGTTAGAAGGAAATGGATCTAAGTAGGTTTGACATTGTTCCGAGATATTAAAGTTTAAAGTTGAAATTCTGCGTAGTGCGTTTATTATCTGGTCAATAAGTGGCACTACGATGTCCGAAATGACTTGGATATCTTTATCAACAAATAGAAACCGAAAAAGACAGAGGAATCAATTATCTGGACCTCACAATAAGTATTGATAAAGCTACCAATAAATTCAACTACGATATATATAGGAAACCAACGGCCACACAATAATACATAATACCTCGAACCACCCACAACAACATAAAAATGCAGCGCTAAGGCACTTAGTACATAGATTGGAAAGAACACCTCTTACACAAGAAGCATATAGAAGAGAGGTTGGAATAATATATAACATCGCTACAAACAACGGTTATAAAAAAGCATTAGTAGATAAACTCAGGAGAAATCTTAGAGAACAAAAAAGAAACAATGGAGAAAAAAGTACACAAACCTGGACGACAATGACATATACTGGAAGGGCAACACATAAATTAGCAAATTTCCTTAGAAAATACAACATCAACAGCGTTCAAAACATCGAACAATTTAGGACGGAAGCTAAGAACCAAAACTAACTCAGAAGATCCGTTTAGCAGCCATGGTGTATACAAGCTCACTTGTGAATGCCAGCACAGTTACATAGGGCAAACAGGACGACAAGTGAGAACGAGGTTCAGAGAACACATTAGATATTACAACAAAAAGACACGGAATCCAACCATCATACCAGAGTCCAACTTTGCGAATCACATGGTGGAGAATAAATGCCCCCCCCCGGCAACATCAAAAAAACAGTCAAAGTCCTACATGTACAAGCAAAAGGCCGACGTCTGAACGTACTCGAAAACATGGAAATCTACAAAATACATTCGACGGTAGAATAATAAACGAACATACAAACACTGTTTCCGACACAATATTCGAACCTTTAAAATTGGTTTACAAAAAACAAAGCAACCACTCAGGTACAACAAACATACACGCACCGACAAATAAACACAAAACAGCAAACGATCAAAAACAACAAACGAGCAAAAAAGGTCAAACAACAAAAATCACCATATAAGCTGCTTGCGAATTACAAGAGAGTGCAGCGCAAATAAAATAGACAAAATAAATCGTTATAGCTTATGTCGCTTAAACAATAAGAAATTGTTAAATATTGCTTATTGGGTAATGCCAAATTACAATGTTGTTAACTGTCATAACGTTGGCGGCCGCCGTGGTGTGAAGGTAGTGTTGCCGGCCTACCACACCGAAGGTCCATGGTTCGAGCCCTGGTACAGGTAACATCAAAAGTGATTTGAAAAAAGTTTTTCAAAACGGGGTCGCCCCTCGGCAGTGGTTTGGCAAACTCTCCGAGTGTATTTCTGCCATGACAGGCTTCTCAGCAAAAAATTCGTCTCCTTTGTAGATGCCGTTCGGAGTCGGCAAAAACCTGTAGGTCCCACCAATTTGTAGGGAAAATTCAAATCGGCACACCACAAATTGGAAGAGAAGCTTGGCGCAAAAATCTCTTAGGAGGTTTATGATGATATACCTGTTGTATATCGCGCCATAGAGAGAGAACTGTCATAACACAGAGTTTTGTAGCTTCATTGATGCCCGTATGACACTACGTATTTTTCTTGTATTTTTGCTGTATTTTTTGTTTGAAATACTGACGAAAACCTACCGAAAATCAAATTGCAAAAATAATTTCACGGTAGTTGAAGGGGGACAAACAGTGCCTGTAATGTCAATTGGGTCGACGTTTAGTTGAAAGCTGAACGAAAATCAAATTTAAAAATAAACCAATAAAAATTAAACTGAAAGATTTGATTTATACGTGTCAGCTGACAGGACCTGTCTTATGAGAGTGCCATGTAAACAAATACTCACCGACGTTAAATTTTTCCGTATACGTAGAACGTTCCGTAGAAAACAAAGAAATTTTGATTTTTTCCGTAAGAACGTGTCAGCTGATTGCTCTCTCATATGTCAGTGTTGCCTATTCATACATGTGTATGCTGGTTATGGATCGTTTGCAGTTGCTTTACAAAAATATCTCAAAATACCTTTTAAATTTTCGTAATAATGTTCAAATAACCTGAAATTACGATATTTAGTTGTTGCTTTTAAATAAATTGACTGGCTATAATTATTTAATATTAATTTCGGACACTCATAAAATGAAAAATAATTGTTTCAAAAGTACACGTTTGCGTTAGCATGCATGAAAATTGATCAATGGCAACATTGTATTGAATGTAAACAACAGAAATGGCTGATTTCTCCGTTGGTGCCACGGGCATAAGATTCCCTCAAACGTACGTACGTACGGGATACGTAAACATACGTTACACACGTCGGTGGGTAATTGGACTATTAGATATTTTTTGTGCTCGAACTAAAAATGAAGCTTAAATGGCAAGACGCGTATGTACATCATCTGATAAATAGAGTTCATAGTGCGAACAATATTTCTTCCTTTTGCGCTTCTCTTTTAAATCTGTTAGTAAAACAGAAGCATTTAGCAAGCAATTTGTTGCAGTATTTAAAATTTATTTTTATTTTTGTAAACAACTATTATTTTCGAAACAAAAATATTGTCAGAAAAAACTAACGAAAAACAAACTTTTTCGTTTGTTTTTAACAACCTAGATTGTATTTTGGTTGTATTTCGTTAGTTTTTTTAACATAGCTCGCCCGTTTGCCCCAATATGAAAATTGTATAAGACCGTTTCTTTCGCACAAAATACATAAAAAAATACAAGAAAAATACGTAGTGTTATACGGGCATGATTAGGATGAAGAAAACACTCAACACTCTCAAAACTTTCGAGTCAAAAGTAAAAACAAGTAAGAAAGTCTAAGTACGGGTGGAACCGATTATTAAATACCCACCTGTAGTTGTTAGGTGCAGCACCCTGCCCATGACTTGCTGTACCAAGTTTGCCAGTATGTAATCGGGAATGACTATTAACAGTTGAACTTTTAAAATTTGTTCACTGACATGTGAAAGGTAACACGAAAATTTTACAACTTTTTCAAAATCATCAAAAGAATGACGAAGTCAATGTAGGTACTGAATATCGAGAAAAGAGAATAGAAATAGAAACCTTTCATCCCCACATGTATGTTCATGTGTCGGAATATGGAATTTCATATCTCTCTTGATAACTTCATACCGTTACAAGCTCTCGTTATGTAGACAAAGCACCGCTGGGTATAAATAATAAGAAAAAATCAGTGTAGTATCTCGTAGATTAGATAACAGCTGACCTTTTGAGATCATTGAAATTTCGTGAGCACTGATCCGCAAGCACCCAGCTCCAACGTAGAGGAACGAAACCTACGGGTTTAAGGCCTAGAATATGCGCGTGTTAAGATATGCTTGCCATAAGAGACGTCTAAAATGCCGTATTTAAGTATTCTCTCTTTTTGGGAAGAGTAAGAAACCGCTTGCTATCAGATTTCACTTATCAATTAGAAACTCTTAAAAATTGATTTTAATGAAGACAAAAAACAAAACAAATATTTTTAAAGCCTATGCTAGCATAAATACCGGTCTAAAAATAAAAACGGTTTCAGAGCTTGTGTACATTGCTTGGAGTGAATTTTATTTGTTACTATATAAACTTACGAGCTCTGCAGTTTTCTATCCAGAAAGTCATATGATAATGGAACGCTGGTCAAATCGTGTCGCTGTAGTTACCGGTGCCAGTTCGGGTATGGGTGTTGCCATAGTCAAGGACTTACTCAAGGCCAACTTAATTGTGGTGGGACTTGCACGTCGTCTTGAACGTATGGAAGCATATAAAGCTGAATTGCCAGCTGAGCAACAAACACGTTTTCATCCCTTCACCTGTGACGTTGCATCCCGAGAAGCAGTGGACAGAGCATTCGATTGGATAATTAAGAAACTTGGTGGTGTTGATGTGTTGATAAATAATGCAGGCACTTTGACACTGGGTCAAGCTAGCATAATGGATCCATCGGTTTTGGAACAAACTCTGCAAGTCAATGTCATGGGAGTGGTATATGCGACGCAACGCGCCTTCAAATCGATGAAAGAACGTGATGTTGATGGACATGTTGTGATTGTTAATAGTTACCTAGGTCACTCTGTACCTGTACATCCAGTGCAAGTCCTCAATGTGTATGTACCATCTAAATATGCGATTACAGCTTTAACAGAAATTTATCGTCAGGAGTTTAAAGGATTGGGTAGTAAAGTAAAAGTTACGGTAAGTATTTAACTTTAAAAAGTCTGAGTAAGATGTCACTGGTATCTTAGCTGAATTAGGTTTTAGGATTTCCTTAGGGAATTCGGTATACTTTTCTGCCAAAAATTTTCGCGTAGACCGGCAAGTACAAACCCAGTATTTAATAGCCATATACATTATTCTTGAGTCGTACTTAAGCAGCACATTAACTAAGATTAATTATAAAACACCGTTACTTGCATCGATCTAGATATTCGCTGAAAACGAAGTAGCATCTCAGCCTGGGACATTGCTGGTGATAAATCTGCACACTATAAATTATAATTTAAGTGAAGATAAGAGAAAACTAAACCATGATGAACCAATAATGAAGACAGAGTCAAGCAGAATTGAATCTAACTTTATTTTGTGAAATCCTTGAGAAGTGTACATCAGCATTAAATTTTTACTTCCAGCAATTTGCTTTATGGCTAATGTTATCTATAACAGGCACGCGCAATTTAAAATTTTTATTTTTTATTTTTGTAAAGATCTTTTTCCTAAAAGGCAGATAACATTATTTGATTACTTTCTCTTTTTGTTATTTACAGAGCGTAAGCCCAGGCATAACTGATACAGAAATTTTGACAGAGGACTTTAAGAAACATGGATTCCCCATGCTGAAACCTGAAGATATCTCAAGCTGCGTACTCTTCACACTAGCTACACCGCCCCGCATGCAAATACACGAGATTCTTGTGAAGCCGGCTTTAGGCGAATAGAGATGGATATTTGTTTAAATATTGAATACATAAATCTTTATTTTTTCCGAATCTTAAGATTTTAAAATATTAATAATCTGTAACTGTTTATGTATGTTTATGTATGTCTATAAATAAGTTTAGTAACAATAATAATGTTGTTTAAGCGAAATAAGCTGTAGTCATTTCTTTCGTTTATTTCATTTGCATTGCATGCAATTCGCAATCAGCTAACGAAATATTCGAAAGTTATAGTTTATGCTTTGCAATCCCAAATCGGCGTTATTCACAACGCGAATGAGGAAGCCAATCTCGGCAATACATCAGAGCCAACAGTGCTCGCCCCCAATTAATACATATGTTGGGAACCCCTGCCTTTTCATTTATGTATACCGCATTACGTTCAATAATTGCTGTACTAATGTTAACGGACACATGCACATACAAAGTTTGTTGTCGTTCGATGTTTATTGTGCGCCCATACACTTGTTTATGCCAACTGGAATTCTGTAGCATACAAAGGTAGTACTTATTAAGTACATATATTTGAACTGTTAATCGTCTTGCATATTTTCTATTGTCTTCTTTAGTGTCGACGTTTCTCCTGTTTGTTGTTATTGTAAACTGCAGTGTATTCTTCCACCTTCCAGGCATGTACGGTAAACGCAAATCGTATGACCGTTGTCTAATATTTGGATAAATAAGCGCTTTGGCAAATCTTTTTTTAGTCGCCGATCAGCCAGCCAGGAAGTGGAAGAACGTACTGCGAAATAAACGAACGCTTCATAACAAAATTGAACGTTGTTAAATTCGCTCCACTAGATCGGTGACAACATAGAAGGTGTAAAGGTGCCTCGCACTCCTCGTTCTTTTTACTTTGAATGGTCATCTAACCGCCTGGGCGATTTTGACCGTCCAACATAGCTCGCCATTCGTTTCTTCGTTGCGCCAACTGGCGCCAATTGGAAACACCGCGGGATCGCAAATCGGTCTCCACTTGGTCCTTCCATCGGAGTGGTGGTCTCCCTCTTCCTCTGCTTCCACCGGCGGGTGCCGATAAGAATACCTTCTGGGCTGGAGCATCTTCGCTCATTCGCACTACGTGGCCTAGCCAGCGAAGCCGCTGTGTTTTAATTCGCTGAACTATGTCGGCGTCTGCGTAAAGTTCATACAGCTCATCATTAAATCTTCTTCGGTACTAGCCGTCGCCAACGCGTAGAGGTCCACAAATCTTTCGAAGAACCTTTCTCTCGAATACTCCCAGAGCCGCCTCATCAGATGTTGTTAGTGTCCACGCTTCTGCACCATATAGCAGGACGGGTGCGATGAGTGACTTGTAGAGTGTTATTTTCGTTCGTCGAGAGAGGACTTTACTTTTCAATTGCCTACTCAGTCCGAAGTAGCATTTGTTTGCAAGAGTGATTCTTCGTCGGATTTCTAGGCTAACATTATTGTTGGTATTAATGCTGGTTCCCAGGTAAACGAAGTCCTTTTCTATTTCGAAATTATTGCTGCCAACAGTGGCTTGGTTGCCAAGGCGCGAATGCGCTGACTCTTTGCATGATGACAGAAGGTACTTCGTTTTGCCCTCGTTCACCACCAATCCCATTTTCTCCGCTTCTTTTTCTAATTTGGAGTAAGCAGAAGTTACGGCGCGGTTGTTAAGGCCAATGATATCAATATCGTCAGCATATGCCAACAGTTGGACGCTTTTATAAAATATTGTTCCAGCGCGGTTAAGTTCTGCAGCTTGTATTATTTTCTCCAGCATTAAATTAAAGAAATCGCACGATAGGGGGTCACCCTGTCTGAAACCTCGTTTAGTTTCGAACGGCTCGGAGAGGTACTTCCCAATTCTGACCGAGCTGGCGGTGTTGCTCAAGGTCATTTTGCATAGCCGTATAAGTTTTGCGGGGAAACCAAATTCAGACATAGCGGCATATAGGCAGCACCTTTTCGTGCTATCGAAAGCGGCTTTAAAATCAACAAAGAGATGATGCGTGTCGATTCTTTTTTCACGGGTTTTTTCCAAGATTTGGCGTATTGTAAAAATCTGGTCGATGGTAGATTTACCAGGTCTGAAGCCACACTGATAAGGTCCAATCAGTCTGTTCACATCAGGCTTCAGTCTTTCGCACAATACGCTTGATAGGACCTTATATGCGATATTCAAAAGGCTGATTCCGCGATAGTTGGCGCAGTTTGCAGGATCGCCCTTCTTGTGGATTGGGCAGAGAACACTTAGATTCCAATCTTCAGGCATGCATTCATCCGACCAAATTCTGCATAGAAGCTGATGCATGCACCTTACCAGCTCCTCGCCTCCGTGTTTGAATAGCTCAGCAGGCAAACCATCAGCGCCAGCTGCTTTATTGTTTTTCAATCGGGATATTGCTATTCGCACCTCATTGTAGTCGAGTTGTGGAACGTCAATTCCATCATCTTCGATTGTGGGCTCGGGTTCGGCATCTTCTTTGGTTTCTTGCTCAGTTTCTCCATTTAAAAGGGCAGAGAAGTGATCCCTCCATATTCTGAGTGTTCTCTGAACATCGGTCACCAGGTCGCCGTTCTCATTCTTACAGGAGTTTGCCCCGGGTTTGAAACCTTCTGTCATTCGCCGAATTTTTTGATAGAATTTTCGGGCATTATTCCCGTTGGCCAGCATCTCAAGCTCCTTTATTTCACGCTTTTCTGCCTCTCTTTTTTTTTTTTTTCGCCCGGAAAAGCCGCCTCGCTTCCCTCTTCAACTCGCGGTAGTGTTCACACACACTCCTCGTTGCATTCGATCTCAGCGTTGCCTTGTAGGCTTCGTCCTTTCTTTTCGTTGCAGCGCGGCACTCTTCATCATCATACCAGTTGTTTTTTCGCGTTCGCCGGAATCCAATTACTTCTTCGGCTGCGGTACGGTACGGAGTGCTCTATATAGAACAAATAACTCAAATAAAAAATACTAATAATTTAAAATAATACATTACTCAAAGGTTGCCCCCTATGTAACATGTGCTCCGCAACTCCCTTTCTACTCTCTTAACAAGTAATAAAATAATATACAATAAATTAACTTAAAAAACCGACTCGCCCTCCATAAAGCTTAGACAAATGTAAAGCCTAGAATTAACTTAAACCTTAAACACGCATAGTTGTTTGGAAACAATGAACGAAAAACTTGTAATTGCAGCCATGCAATTTGAACTTGTTATTAGTTTTAAATATAAAGAAAATAAATTTGAATACTTGGCAACACTATTCTTCCTTTGTTGTTTCTGCAAAATGAAGAGATAACAGATGTCAGCAATAAAAGGTGTGTACTTAAGGGAAAAAATCCGAATGCAAAGGACTTTTCTTTTAATAACACACTGCTAATTCAAAAGAAAGGCACATGTATCTTATGAAAAATTTTATTACTATTTTATATTGCTCATTTCATATATACCCTAAAACTTGTTAAAACGTCCTTTTAATATTATTGCCCACTTTGGCTTAAACGCTCATCTCAGGCGGATATTCTATTACTACTGTTCAAATCAATGAATCTATACAGATATAATCAAGGCTCATTAGTACTTTGGCGATGTTTTCCTAGATACAGGATTCGATTTGATTAGCAACCCTGAATGTTGGTTTCCTTTGGGCAACTAAAATTTGTTTTCTCAGTGTAATTAACTCCAAACAAATGTCTACACTTGGTATAAGAGGAATTCTTTTCTAGATAATAACATACTCAGATTATATGAGGAAATATGTATATGTTAAAAACTGCGGCTACGAGTATACAACGAAAATAATAGCTCTTTAAGAAGTTAAAGCGATTTGATCTTTGGATTAAGTAAAGAATACAGACCGTTCAGCTACGAGAAAAAAACAATATGGGCATGGTCTGCGTTCTTTCACTGACTTCAATTATATAGTTTTTTTTGGTGCAAATAATCAGAAAAGGGGTTAGTTCAAAATTCAAAATTTTCAAACCTTATTTTTTCTAAAACTATTCATCCGATTTTCAAAATTTTTACATCATTGTATAGCTTATGAAAATGTATCTATGCAGATATATATATTTGCATTCACTAATTTAGTAATTTTAAAGAAAAACCAAAAAAGACCAGTTTTACCACTTCTTGTAATATAAAACCATGTTTTTCTGCAAAAATTCATTATTAACGGTACTATTAAATATACCTATTTTAAAGACCATTAAATTACCTTTCATTTGATATGGCACTTTATATACTTGAAATCAAGTTATACATGAATATTTCTTAATTTAGACCCAGGCCGAAGGCGATTTCTTAGAAAACTATTCACTCCAGAATGGATATTTCCCAATAATTTGATCAGGTCTACCGGTCAGACTAAAGGTAATTTTTAGATTTTTTAATATTTATATTGTTAATATTGGATTTTATTAAGAAAAATATACACTATTAGTAGCCAAAATAACTTTATTTTACTTTTTTACTTATATTTAATGTTGTTGTCATTATAGATATAAACAAGTGTATATCTTATAAAAGAGTTTTTTATTACCATTATAAATCTGTATTACTTTTGTAAATCGGTTCACGCTTTTTGAAATATACGCTTTTGAAAAGCTCGATAATTTCTTCTTCCCCTTCCCCAATCATTTGCACCTAAAAAAAAAAACTACAGCATATGAATCAGTAAAAAGGGGCGGTCCATGCCCACTTTTTTGTTTTTTTCTACCTGAACGGTCCGTATTTTTTACTTGTTTCGCTGTAATACATAAAGGAAAAATCCTCTAGTTGCTCCGCCTGTGTTAGAAATCTTAGTAGTCTTTCAAGTCAGCCATCAATCACGGACTTCATCTGTATCCGTACATTTTGAATTGGTTCTTGAATGTGCACAAAAAATACCATACCTCTCTCAATGGCTTAATATTAGACTTAAATTTACCAAAAAAGTAAAGCATAGTTATGAGCATCGCCATTAAAACAAATGGAATTTACCTATTTTAAAAAATGACACCAAAGAAGATTTGAACCCCTGCGGGTTAGGGGTTTAGAATATGCCCGAGGTAGGCATACCGCAAGGGAGTACCGGAGCGTGCCGGCAAAGCACGCTCACTTTCGACAACACTCCCCAAAACCTTCCGGTAGTGTTTTTGTCGTTACAAATAACAACAACAACAGCAATAAAATGTCCTGTGAAACTTCCTTTTTTCTTAAGTAAGGAAAATTAAGACTTTTTTTCGTGACTTGAGAGATTTATTTGAAGAAAGTGGCATTTCACGTAAATAGTTGAATGATGTCTTTTTATTGACAGGTTAACAAAAAGTCTTGAAGCTGTTCTACTACAGAAAAAGTGAATTTCTATTTGTGTAGCATACTCATAGGAGTTAAAACAAAGAAAGTACAACTGAATTCTAAAACGAACATGCTCAAACAAATGTGAACAGTCCCAGCCCATACAAAGTGATCAGAACTGGAATTATTCGCATCCTTCTTTGCGGGTCATCCCGGACGCATCCTAGACTAAGCGCAGTTCTTGCAGGGTCACTACCACGAAAACATTACATTGTACATACTGAATCCTAAATGGTAAAATACAATATTAAATGGGAGGCAATTTGTAGAGGCTCTTAATAAACTCTGATGTGTAAAAATATTTGAAGAGGGGTTATCCAAAACTTAAAAAAAAAAAAAAAAATTAGGAATAAGAGTATTTTTCCGGTGGTGCATAGAAATTTGGAGAAAAAAACCGAAATCGTTGTAATTTATGGCTTTATGGGAAACCATAGAGACGTAAATTATGCATTTTGTCTATTATTTGGATAAATCTAAACATAACATGGGAGTTTACTCGGTACAACAAGGGGAACACTTCCATCAACTAAATTTAACTGAACATGTCAGGAAAAGTTAAATTGTTAATTTTTCAATATTTTTACTCTAATTTAAGACTGAATGAATCATAGATTGATGTTTGGTATCTTTTAATAAATCATCTTATGCCTAGTTATTTACACATCAAAGCAAATTAAAAACTATTAGGAAATTCACAAGGCATCTTATTGGCTTAGGTAGTATTTATTTCAATACAACTCTTGTGAACACTTCATTCAGTTGCATGTCGTATTCATATTAATCAAGTTGAGGTTTATTGAAAACCTGTCACTTGTTGATAGAAAATTTCAAATAAACTTTGAAAAGTAAAATAGCACACTTGATATCAGACCTGTTAAATAATGATTACTAATCGCAATGGCTACCGGTTTAATACATTATTTTCTTGAGAATCTATTTAATGATTGATTACCATTACTTTAAAGTTTTAAAGATTATTTTCCAATTAAAAAAATAATCAAAAAAAAAAATTATGATTTTTTACGATTATTAAAAAAAATCAAAAATAATCAAAAGTAATCAAATCAACTTTTTTTTTGATAATTTTTGATTTTTGATCAAAACAATTTTTCTTTGATTATTTTTGATTTTTTTTGATTATGTTAGATTTTTTTCAGTACTGTTGCAGAAGCACATAAATATAGACATCAACAATACTGAGAAAAATCAAAAATAATCAAAATAAAAAATAATCAAAAGTAATCAAAACAATTTTTTTTGATTATATATGATGACTTTTTTTTGAATTTTTCTAATCGTATCAATTGATAATTGCCGTTTTTTTAAAAAACAATTAAAATTATCACTGCCAATTAAAAAATCTGTTGTAACATATATTTGTTATTAAAAAAGCCGTCTAATTAATTGATTACTAATTACTAATTAAATTCAGCAGGTCTGCTTGATATACATAGGCTGCTCAATTGTACTGTGCTATTCAAATTTTATATGAGACACAAAACAAAGAAAACATGATCGTTTTAAAATCATAGCACATACGACGAATATGAGACCTGGGGATCAATTCTAGTTTTGCATTATCGTGAAGTCATAAAAATCTTTTCACTTTAGCTATCACTTGACGTTTTCCCTTCTTCAGTTCATTGAGCTTTAAAATACGATTCTGATATGTGCGGTTAAAACTGTTGGCAGAAGAATCTTTTGATTTGCGTTGACAAAATTGTTCTTGCTAAATGATAGCTTATCATAGAATTGTAAGAATAAAACCAATTTGTATCACTTAAAATATTTAAATTTGTTAAAAAGCTGATGTTTGAATAATTTTGTAATCTGACGTTAACACCAAATTTTAATGGGCGTTAACTTTCTTCACTTCATTTCAAATCGAAAATTTAAAGTAAAACGAGAATCGAAAATCGTGGTGAATTGGCGTATTTACTTTTCACTTCACGATAACGCAAAACCAGAATTGACCCCCTGGTGAATTGCTTATATATTTTGTTCTTATTATTATTTCTAAATTGCTGTTGACCAGTGTTATCAATTGGAAGGCGAGTGCTGCATCTGGTCATTACTCCCGAACTGACTGCAATTATCAATTGTATTCAATTTTAACATGTAGTGAATACTATGGTGTTCGATTATTCGACTTTTTTTTGTCGAAACAAAGCCGGGACCGTGTTATAATATCATAAAAAAGCTAGATGATAAACTACATTTTTGTGAAGGAATGGACTATCCAACTTTTCCCCTAAACCGAACCGATTTTCAAGTCATTCGAAATAAGTTAATTTCAAATCAGAACATGTATTTTTAGAATTCCTCTAACACGAGAACAAAAATTCCCACTGTAATCTGATTAAAAAACTTATAAGTTAAAGATGTATTTGCTCATTTAACTTTTATGAATAATAAACAGTTTCATGAACAGATACTTATGAATGTTTAGTTTTTTAAAAGCTGCGAAAAGCCCCAATATCATTACAACTGGCCTGCAACTGATGAAAAAGCCCGGGAAGAAAAAACCTGCGCAATTACCCTAGTGAATATTAACATATGTACATGGGAGTTTTTACTATTAAATACTTTCTTCGATTATTTTATAGTAAGTCATTGTTTAAACAATTATTTCCCACTGGCATATAAATACCAGTCCCTTGATAAATTACGCTTCAGTGTTTAAAAACTTAAATTTTATTCCTTACGAGATTTACGAGCTCTGTTATTTTTCTTTTCAAAAAGTGATATAATGGAACGTTGGTCCAATTGTGTCGCTGTAGTTACTGGTGCCAGTTCTGGTATTGGGGTTGCCGTAGTCAGAGACCTGCTCAAGGCTAACTTAATTGTGGTGGGACTTGCACGTCGTCTTGAACGTATGGAAGCATATAAAGTTGAATTGCCAGCAACGGAGCAGAAACGTTTTCACCCCTTTGCTTGTGACGTTTCCTCACAGGAATCTGTAGACAAAGCATTCGATTGGATAATTCAGGCATTTGGTGGTGTTGATGTGCTAATAAATAATGCAGGCACTTTCAAAGTAGGTCAAGCTAGCACCATGAATCCATCGGATATGGCACAAGTTCTACAAATTAATGTCATGGGTGTGGTGTATGTAACACAACGCGCCTTCAAGTCGATGAAGGAGCGTAATGTTGATGGACATGTAGTGATTGTTAACAGTGTTCTGGGTCACTCTGTACCTGTAGGTCGAGACGTGCCAGTCGTCAATGTGTATGCACCATCTAAATATGCTATCACAGCTTTAACGGAAGTTTATCGTCAGGAGTTTAAAGGATTGGACACTAAAATAAAAGTTACCGTGAGTAATTCGTAATGTTAAGATACGTCTAAGTTAGATGCCACTCGGAAGATATCGACTGTACGATAGACAAAGTTTAAGATGTTTCCTTTGTTGAAGAAAATCAAATTTACGTTTGTCGGTCTGTTGTTAAATGCATAGATCATTATTATTAGTCAACGATAGGCGTCCTAAAGTGAATAAAAATTTGCCTGTGAAATTCTTGAGAAGTGTGCATCAGCCTTAAAGTTTTCACTTTCAAGGAACTACATTTAACACGATAACGATTATTTTTTACGGCTACATATGTCATCTATAAAACAACAAAAGCTAGTTTTCCTTACCATAGATAAGCCAATTTGATTAATTTCTTTTTCTTGTTATTGCAGAGCGTTAGCCCCGGGTTAACTGATACAGAAATTGTACCAGACCAATATAAGAAACTTGGACTTTCCATGCTGAAAGCTGAAGATATTTCAAGTTGCATACTCTTTACACTCGCTACCCCGCCCCGCATGCAAATACACGAGATTATTGTGAAACCGGCTTTAGGCGAATAGCGTTGGGTATTTTTAAAAATATTTTAAATGGCTCTTTTATTGATCTGAAGCTACTCAAACATGAATAAATAATTTGTAAATGTTTATATATTTTAATTAAAATTATAAATTCGAATTTTTACGTAATATTTGATCCCGATGCTTTAAAAACTTTGTCCCGTTTTCAGGCATGCACTAACTTTTCACTAATGCTGGTTATCGAAATAAGGGATATCTTAAATTTTAAGTTATACATCTAGTAATGCAACGCAGATTTACCGAGAAAATTTCTAAAAACTGTTGCTTTGGATTCTATTGGCTCAATATTGATCTCTCCCAAAATTTTTTCTTGAATATCTGCAATGTGCAGACATCGACATGTCACAATTTTATTATATGAAGAGACTATCCATCTAATCGGGCTTTGTGAAAAAGATATTGTCGTTTCTGGAAATCAGCGATTAAGCAAGTGCCGCTTAGAAGTAAACTCGCCAGCCTTTATGAAAGACCAAGTACGAACTATACTGTTGTTGTTGTTAACAGTGCTTCGCCCTGCCCCAGATTGGACAGGGTTGCACTGAAATAACAGCCCTTGGCCGGGTGAAAAAACCCGGGTCATTCCGGTGCGATAGAACCGGCTGTTGTGGGATATCACTTTGTAATAAAACATATTCAAAAGCTGTGTTCATTGAAAAACTTGCAAAGTGTCAGTAAAGTGAGACTGACGTAAAGCTCTCTCGAAACGCAAAAAGTAAAAAGTTTCCCCGAACAGGAATAAGTAAAAAACTTGCAAGCTGATTAAAAGCTAAAATTTTTATGTTTTTGTTATAGCTATCCTATGTCACGATCAGCTGTTTCTCATTTGCAAGTTTTACTGAGTGAAATTACCCCCAGCAGAAACTTTCAACTGTCTCTCCCAATAAAATGTCAAAATGCCCTGCAAATGTTTTGTGTCACCTAACACTTTCCAGTAAAAGTTTTGTAAAATTTATAAAAATTTTATCCTCACCGAACATAGGTAATGCCTTCAGTTGTTGTGCATTATGTTTTATTTGTGGAGTAACAACATTCAATCATTACCCCGGTTTTTCTCTTTACTATTGTTTCTGCTTGGAAACTTTTCTTAATATCTATTATTCTACTACTATTCTACATTGTACGTTATGCACGTTATTATGGATTTTACGATTGCCCAACATCGACTTTTTAGTTAAAAACATGTGACTTTGTACATATGCAGAGCCACTGTAGTTTAGGAAGTAAGCATTTGTTAGTCCTTGATAATTTCAGGTCTTGCAGGGTAATTTTACTTTTAGTTTACGTAATCTGGTAACTCTATGGTACATCACTGGGCAGTTCATGGCAGCTCTGAAACCATTCAAGACAGTTTGAATGCCTTTGTAAATAAGTCCAATCAGCTGGTGAGCAAGCAAGAATAACAAAAACATTCTCTGGTAAAAACTTAAAATGTGCTTCTAATCTAAAAAAATCAAGGAAATATTCGAAAAACAAAGAAATAAGCATACGTATTCAGACCGAGTACGTATTCACTTTGGTGCGTTTAGAAGTGCTTATATGGACTTGTATGTAATTTGACAAGGATGAAAAATCGTTTCAATATACATCAGCTTTCCTCTCTGTCGGAAAATCAACAAAATAAAAAAAATTTATGTGTACATTTATTCTCTAATAATTTTGAAGCGATGTGCACCTATTTACCGTAGCAAAAATGAATTTCGAAATTCATCCTTAAGGAAGGAATGGGGGTTTGGTTCATGGCATATGAGGAGTGAATAATGGAATGGCTTCGCTCAGTATTGTGGAGCTATGAAGATGATAGAGTCGTTTGATAAAGGTAAATATATATGAAATTCAAAGCAATTGCTATATACACGATTTATCTATTCTAAAATACATGCATTTATGTATACTCACAGGGCAAGTTCATGTTTCTGAGGGAATAGGGCATGCCGACAACAGCGTTGCCCAAGTACAGGAAGGACTCAAGTTTGTAAAGGAAAATGGCTGTCATTTCAATGTAACCCCGTTTAATCCGATTCGAGGAAGCAAGCAAAGAGTGCAACATCCAATCTACAAAAACTTTCAATAACATTTATGTCGCAGAGGACAATCAACATAAATGGTTAATTAGTTGCATGATTCAGATCACAATGATTGTCATTGCGTCCTGGATTAGTTGTGTAATAAAGTAGCAAGTAGCGGACATGCCGTGTAGCCGCATGCTCCGCATATTTAATATTTTTTCTTATAAGTCAATGTTTTTTTGTATGTGTTATTGAGCGAGAAAAGCCAAATTCACGATAGGACAAAAATGATATTACCAGCATTGTGTTCTCCGTACACAAATCTCTAATCGCACACATTTTCAGGGCTTTTGCTAAAAAAATTGAGGATTTCATGGACAAAAAATAATATCTCAATTCCATGCATTTATCATAGTGTAATTACAAGTTTATGAACGCAATTTTTTTTTATATGAAAGAAAACACTAGCTAGTCATAAAATTCGAGCAAAATGAAATAGAAAAGCAGGAAGCAAAACAAGATTTCTGTACGAAGGCTGGTTTCCCAGGTGTTATCATGTGTTTTGATGGCACGCACATAAAAATAACCAAGCCATCCGATGAACCTTTTCTTTATTACAATAGAAAAGGATTTTATAGCATCAATGCTATGGTGGTGAGGATTGTATTTCATGAAATCAATTCCATAATTGAAAATTAATTTTTTTAGGTGTGCGATCACAAATTACGAATAAGAAGCGTTGACGCTAGGTATCCTGGGTGCAATCACGACGCTCATGTATGGGGATTGAGCAAGCTGAGGTGCTATATGGAATGAAGGTGAAAGGAACACATGGCTGTTAGGTATTTAGTTATATATGTACGTTTCTTAGACAATTTAAAATAGAAAATTTTGCATATTGCTCTGGTGTTGCTGTTGTTGACCTGAAAGCATATCAAAAAACTTCATTAGAGTGCAAAAACTGGAAATATCGCGGCTTTTACAACTTTTAAATACAAGTTTTACTTACATTTTAAGAAAATTAAAAAAAGATCACGCAAATTAATAAAATTTTGACAGCAAAACAAAAAAACAAAAAGTTCTCCGCCAACAAAATTGCAACTTAGAAAAACGGAGCTACGATCCTTTTGTAGAACTCATGCCGATAATTGGCTTACTGCAGGCTTGCTTTGAAGAAAGCAGAAGAATGCTCTCAGAATGTTGGACTACCCAGCTTAGATGTGCAGATCCAAACTGATGCTGAGTTTCCGCTACAGGGATGTTTGAAATTTCGTCTCATTGGCGAATCTAGGCTTTCGTTCCTTGACAATTTGACAGTTAAGATAAAAATTAGTTCACGAAAGATGATTTTCTCGAGCTTGCCTCAAGTTTGACATGACTATTCCAAAAAATTACATTCGAGAAAATATATTTTCGCGAATTCGTCTCGAATTCGACAAGATACATCCTCATTGTTGTGCTTAATACACATCAACGATGTTGATTACATTTGTCGTTACCACAACAACAACAACAAAAGTAATTGTGATTTGCATAATTATTCGAACTCATTTAATCGAGTGTCAAATCACTGCAGGTTGCATAAATTTATCACCGCTGCAAAAATGTTCTTCGTATTTTATAATGAATGACTTTCTTATATGAAACAAGCAGATTCGGTAGACGTCAACTATCGGTTCTCATTCTTTCTACCATTGCCGTTGTTATTGTTCCACGTCGTATATAGTGTGGCCCAAAGTTTCGCGAGGTGACAAAACCCGGATAAGATCAGCCCAGTGCCATTATCGTAAAGTTGTAGTCTTAGAAACATATGAAAACTCCTTTTCGTAGGAAAGAGAGTTTGGAGACGTAGAAATTAAACAATAATGGATACCACTCTGCGGAACTCAGCATTTTACGGAAGCCATAACGACAAAAGGCTAAGGAAGTTAGCGATGTAGTAATATACATACAAAAATATTTACTACTAGAATTACCCTTTAGGTACCTAAGAACTTAGCCAACTAACTTCAATCCGATTAGCTTTGTCCTATACAAAAATTCTAAATTGAAAAAAAAAAATCTTATCATTATCCTTAAACGTATTAACCTAAGCATACAGCATGCACGTCATGCAGCAAATATTGTAATTGCTGCCACAGACAAAAGCCCACCGCTACAAAAACAAAGCAGCCACTACCAAAAACATCAATTCACACACTAGCCCATGCGCCAAACGCGTATAATTGCCACAACCAAAGCAACCGCTAGTGCGTAACACACAAAGGACGCTGCCACCGCCATCGCCACCGCTACCGTACCATCAACGCTGCAGCCCTTTTCGCTGTACATTTTTTTCCCATGTAATGTAAATTTTTTGCCAGCGTCTGATGGAATTTATGCAACACCGTGACCGGAAGCACTTCAATAACGCCTTTGTACTATATGCCAATCGCACGCACACGAGATACTGGAGCTTGTACATGAATTTATTTATGTATATTTATGTTTGTACAATTATCTTCTTATGTAACATACGGAAATTGCGGACAGTGTGGTGGAGTACAAAAAATATTTAAAAAAAAATAAGTGGACCAGACTTCCAGTCATAGATGATCAAAATATTCTTCAACCAACCTTGATCAAAGCTTTTCTTAGAAGGGAAAAAACTGAGACGGTAGACAGGGCTGTTGGTTCGACATTCTTCGATAGCACTAAACATCGGATCAGCGCTGCACGATTGTAAATTATCGCTTTAATAGACGCATCGATAGTGTCCCACCGATGTCTAAGTTTTCTCCGATGCCCATCCCGAATAATATAAAAAAAAAAAAAAAATTTTGTCCAGAATTTTAGCTATTCCAGCCCACTATACACCTCGAAAACTCTCATGGGTGCATGCGTAAGTATGTGTGTGGGCGTAACTGACATGCCCGTTGCCTTCGTATGCCAGCAGCGGCAAATCGCTAAATGCATTCATTTCCTTTTGTATCCACATTCTTCCACACGCATGCTGCGGTACTTTGCTTTGTGTTTGCGGCATCTGCAAAATATAATCCCAAAACATTTTCCCACCTCCTTGAATTTGTGCATGGTGTATTCATATGCGAGGTCACCAAGGCAACGTATGGTTATAAAATGGCGTTGATATCTAATTTCTTTTGACACGCTCCTCTACACATTGTGCCCAACGCTGATATTGTTGCTTGGTAAAGTTCTTTTTTTTGTTTGGTGTTTGTAACGGTTTAGCGCCGAAGGTCAGTAAATGGAGTTTAAATTAAGAAAACTAGAATTAAAAAATGTTAGAAAGTCATTAATTAAAACTAACAAAGCGAGTAATTTTAGACGCCCATTGTAAATGACATTTTTGGTGCCTTTTTGGTAGTTTATGGTTGAAATCAGTTTCTAAGCTGTTTTGGTGGAATAGAGCTTAGGTGTCATGTATAGTTTAAAGAGCTACCAGTAAGTATGTCATGCCAGTTAAGCCTAGTTTCTTCAGGAGCTGGAGAAGCCATTTTTCAGGAAAGTGTAATCTTCTCCCCAATGCCAAATAAACCGAGTAACGAGTGTCATCGCCGAGAATACGGATGGAACTAGATAGGTTAAAATTGAATGGGGCTGGGAATAGTAACGTAGCTTCTGCTTTTTAGTCGGACATTTCAGTATACCAACTGGTGAAAAGTGACGAATGCAAGCTTTTCAATTAACCGGGGACTTAAAATGGGTTTATTTTAGTCCATTGGCTCACTTTGTCTAAGTCTAATCTATGACGGTCGAGCTTAAGAAGGAGAAGGATATCTCGTAGCCAAGTCGTGACTGTTTGAGCTTCGGAAGGACCCATAACAATACTTAAGGAATGACAACCCCAAATTAGTATCATAGAAGCTTTCGAAGGGTCCACAGTAGTATCTCGTCAGGACAGAAAATTTTGAAAGAAAATCAATATCGAATATTTAGCAATATCAGAGACGGGTTAGAGCTAATTCGATAACGTGCTTATTGCTCCAAGACTTATTTCCCACATTTTGTAACAGCTTCGCACACTTGGAAATCGGAGTCTGAACTAGTTGCGATACACATTCAAGGAAATCTTTAGTCTAATTTTTTCCTACAAACGGGAAACAAACAGAACCCCCACATGGAATACTTGGCGACAGTACCGGAGTGATCTGCACTTTGCCAATAGGAGTTTTCGTTCTGATTAGAGCTCCATGCTGACTTTAAGCTTTTCGATGCGTTCTTCTTTGGGGGAAAAAACATGACCCATTGTATTCACACAGAAATTTGTTTCCTCATAGACTCATATCTCCTTGCACTCGTCCCATTTTTTCAGCCAGCCCTTCACTTCGGTCTTAAAACATTATATCATACAGTAATTCTCAATATTCCAACTGGGCTAGCTTCATTTTTTTCATAAAAACCCAATTAGAACCATGATTTCCCAGTGGGGTACGTAACTGAGAGATTATTAATGGAACAATTTCACACTGTTATTCGGCAGTTAATTATAAAATGTACAGTATAGTAAAAAAGTCAGCGGACATCAACAAAAAAATAAAAAACCCAACAATGCTTTGTGGATGATCGCATTCGTAGTTACAAATATAACTAAAGTGAATTTTTATAACAAGAAAAATATTACAGTAAATGAGTATGATAAGCCAATTACAACAAAAGGAAAACCCCTTCTAGCAACAACAAGTAAATGTATGTATGACTAAAGCGAAGGACATTAAAAAGTGTCAATGAAGGCCGCGAGGTGGGAAGGAAGTTTAAATGAAACTGGAATAGAGCGGACATTTTAAATGAAAATTTCACAGAATGCAGAATGCACAAGGGCATCAACAGACACACATAAAAACCGAGATTACAAAGAGAAAACTTACAAACCGATATACATACAAACGAGGAGCAACCACGAAGCGCCACAGTAAGTACGGTGCATCCAGCATGGTTTGTCCCTATGTGACTTTACTGCACTTTTGTTGTAAGCAGTGGCGGATAAAACAATGAGCTAAGGGAAAACAAATCTTAATGACCATAAGCTCTGCAAATGGAATTACATGGGATTGGCGAAGTCAAGCGCTAAAGTGTTGGCGATCCAAAAAGAGCAACGACAAAATACCAACAAAAAAGAAAACAATCGAAAAACCCACCAAGCTGCAAACCAACCAACTGAACAACAAAGCGTTTGAGCAAGGCAGCTTCACGAAAAAAAAACAAGTAAGGAGAGAGCTGTTTTCGATTGTGACGAAGGGTTTAGACCATTCATGATACATGATTTTCAACCTGAGCGATATTGACAGTTTTTGCATGGTTAATTAAAAGATTTATAGCCACGTTTATCGGAACAATCGGTCGTATGGGGGCAATATGTTATATTGGGCCAATCTTACTGATTTCAATACGAGTATACACATTACATATCAAAAGTGCAAAAGCTGCAAAATTTGAACTTCCTCTCTTTATTTAGTTGCAGAACCTATAGTGCAAACCCCGTTTAAGGGGGAAATCGATTG
Organism: Merzomyia westermanni; assembly: GCA_949987695.1. Classification (NCBI taxonomy): domain Eukaryota; kingdom Metazoa; phylum Arthropoda; class Insecta; order Diptera; family Tephritidae; genus Merzomyia; species Merzomyia westermanni. The sequence continues at coordinate 142,927,255 of OX465291.1, read as the reverse complement.
TATAGAGGCTATATTTTTATTGGTCCGATCTTTTTGATTCAAAATATGATGAACATATTATAAAATGGCGCCCGCCTACCAAATTTTAACCATATAGCTTTAACCCTCTAACCGGCAGGACCGCCCCGAAAGCAGAATTATGAACCTTTTTTTCATTTTCAACAAAACTTGGCCTGTTAGACGGTTAAAAATAAGCGACTAGCTTGCATTCAAACAGACAGACAGACGGACGGAAAGATGGACGTAGCTAATTTGATTAAAATCATCGTTCTGACCATTGCCGTATACTTATTGATCGCAACAAAGTTATTCTACCATTCCATGTACATGAAAGGTATAACAAGAAGTACGGCCAACGTGACCTTTTAATAGATGGCGTAAGTTGGGTGTTTGGGGAACCGCTATATGCGCTCCATATGTTTTTACTTAGCTGCGCACTATAAAGACAAAAAACACAAAAACAAAAAGAACTTATGCGACCACAATGTGCCATACGCTTACAATTACCGGCTGTAGGTGGCGTACGTTGTGTTGGACGAGTTTTCGTTGGAAGTAGCCGCAGATGCTTTTACAGGATGCTGTGCTTTTGCATTAATTTAAGCGAAACGTAAAAGCGTAAACCGGGTTAACTTGTGGTGTGTGGGTTGACGTGAGCGCAAAGGGTGTGTTGTAAAGTCTAGAACAACGTTGGAGACAAACAATGACTCTGTTAGTGAAAATGAAAGGAAATTATATTTCCTGTCGTACACTATTTTCAGTATTGCCATGACGGTTGGGTGCTGCCGAGCCTTTGGGTACATGGAGAATGTCATTGGAGCAGTGCAGTGTTTAAAAGAGAACAGTCTTGTTGAATATTTTAATTTGGGGTTTTGAGCAGATTTTAAGACCCGAAACCCTGAAATCGTCGCTCAAATCTAAGTGCAGCATTGACCAGGCCCTAACAACCCTTTAAGGGTAATTTATCCTATTGTAGAATTGGATCACAGTAAACTGCAGGGTACCTTAGGGCGCTATGTAAACGAATTGGGCTCAAGGGTTCATTGCAATTAGGAGCATGAGTGGGCGAGCAGCTTCGACTGACACCCAACAAATTGTAAAACCCCAGTGAGACGTTGGGTTTGCGGCTAGGCATATACAACATCTACAAATAAGAAAGAACCAGTTACCTCAGATAAGCAAGGGAAACGTTCGTAGGACTAAAGAAATAAAAGCTCCATAGATTTGGTTGGCCCTCAGCCCACGGAAATGTTCTGGATCATGAAATGCTGATTTAGCACCCACTTCGGCAAGGTGATATGTCTGCTAAACACTGCCGTAGTTCCTACCTTGCTGTGTGTCCCGGCAGTGGAACAACCTGCCAAAGAACCTCAGTTAAAGGCTCTTTCAAGTGATGATGGTTATTTATGGAGTTCAGCTGGTCATTTACTAGCTGATGGGGGGGAACTTCCATTTATTTCAACACTTTTTCTACAGCGTGTCCACGGACTCTTGTCTATGGAAGGTGGAGAGGGAGATAGTTCTGCTCTAAGTGTATCTACAAGAGAGAGTCTTACAAGTCTATCAGCAGGTAAAGTGCCAGCTGTGATCGGGTTATAGTACCATTTCTTCTGAGCAAGGAACATTGTATGCTTAGAGCAAAGACTCATCTTCTAAGATGTCTCCTAATTCTCTCAAGCTTTCTAAGATTATTCATACGGAAATAAAACACTGTGCTCACAGCATTGATCATCTTTCATCCTTCAAAATCCCCACACTAAACTTTCGTGCACTCACTGGTGGTCGCTAATATGATTTCATAGCCTGCCAAGGTGCTTACTTCATCATCCCCTTCGCACACCTTTCACTGCTATCAAAAATCTTTACCTTCATTACTCACGCCAAGCGCTTTTTGTGGTCTTGCATGTCTTAGTATTTCTGTCTCTTTCTATTAATTTTACGCCCTATATTATTGCCTGCACTTATATTCACTCTTTTTGGCTTTTTGTTTGATTTAAGATTTCATAACATTTTCTTGGTTTCTTGACATTGCAAAATTAATTAAAAATGATGATTGGGCTGCAGTGAAGAAATATTTTCAAGAAAGAAATAAACCCTAGAAAAAGATGACGATGTTTTGCCGTTACTCGATTTGAGAAAGCATGCATACATACGTACAATATACAAAAACATGTCAGGGTGCTTGTGACATATACGCCATGGGGGTGTTGTTAGTGGCTTTCTTAGTTAGCCATTTTCTTGAGTGTTCCAGTAATTGAATAGCTCTTTCTTTATATTCGTTTGATGATAATTCAAAAAGTTTATGACAGAAGTCACTAACTATCCGTTATTCTACTCGTGTAGTTGTATGTGTGTGTGTGGGCTGAAAGGTTACTGAGTACTTTTGTGAAGTTAAACGTTGGTGACTATTTTCTCTTGCGCAGCGTAGTAAGATATTCTGTTATGATTAAAACTTTACTATATTTGGATCAATGACTAGAGATAAAAATATTGCTAATGACCAGAGAAAGGATGCGAATTTTGCGCTTATCATAAGTTTGTGAATTAAATTGCAGCTTAATGCTATGAAACTTTTGATTACAATCACTCTAAATTGAGTAAGTAAGAAGATAAGTGCTAGGTCTTTTTGTAGTAACAATAAAAAAAAACATTGAATAAGAGTAGTATCTGATCAAAAATGGTTGACGAAACGAAAGTCATCGTCCAACTTTTTAAGCACCGCTTCTTCTCTTGCCCAAGGCGAATGTCTATAGTACATGTTCTAAGTAGGAGCATAACATGACATGGCAAATCAAGCCGATTCACTGCTTTGATTCGGAAGCGCTTCTCTCTCAAATACTGCAAAGGCCACCCCGTCCTATTTCGATAGTGTCTAAGCTTTATGGAGGGCGAGTAGTTTTTTTGAGTTATGTTTTATTTTATTTTATTATTTATATTATATTATTAGTTTAGAGAGGAAAAGGGGGTGTGCGGAGCACATATTAAATAGGGAGCCCTTTTCTAATATTTATTTAATTATTATTTTATTTATTTAAATTATTTGGTCTATATAGAACGGGGGGTGTGCGGTGCACCTGTTTCACCTTGTATGTATTAATTGGGGGCGAGCACTGTTGGCTCTGAGGCATTGCACGGGATTGGCTTCCTCATTTCCGTTGTGAAAAACCCCGCTTTGGGATTACAAAACATAAACTATATCTTTGAGATATTTCATAAGCTGCTTGCGAATTACAAGAGAGTGCAGCGTAAATAAAATAGACGAAATAAATCGTTATAGCTTATGTCGCTTAAACAGATAGCTTCCAACATTCTGAGCGATGTATCAAGTCAGTCATGATGAGATATTTGTAAACCGTGATATTTGTTCTCCGAGTGAGGACTTTACTTCTCAATTGTCTACTCAGTCCAAAGCAGTGCTCGCTGGCAAGAGTGATTCTCCAATGAAAAATGTCAGCCATTTGGCTCTTAACGCTGGATGCTAAAGAGACGAAGTCTCTCACAGTTTACAGTTTTTAAATATTTACAGTGAGGTGACTACAAGGGTGCAATTTAGCCTAGCCCTCGTTCACCGTAAGCCCCCCTTTTTTCGCTTTTATAGGGAGAACTTCATACCAGAGAACTTAAGGCGCTCTTCTTAAGGCCAATGGTATCAATATTATCAGCATACCCCCGCAATTATGCGATTTCGAAAAAGATAGTAGAAGATCTCTGCTGCTCGAATATTCCTCTGCATTAATTTATGGTAGTCTTCTGAAGCCTAGTTGGTTTCGAACAACTCGGAAAGGTCGTTCCATTCTTAACGATGCTGTTAGTATTACTCAACATCATTTTGCATAGTCGTCTAAACAGTGGAAATCAATTCAGGTACAGAGATATTACATCCCAGGGACTAAATTTTCCTACTCTGGGACCAAGTACTCCTTCTTTGCCCACTGTGGTGCTAAAGTCGCCGAGTACTATTTTTATATAATGTTGGAGGCGTGTAGTCGCAGATGAACGTTATGTGGAAGAGCCTCGGTTTGATGCGGGATCTCTTGTCGACCACAAAAACACCAAGTCTTAGCTTTTCCTTCATGCTTGTCTGGCCACTGAAGAAGACGTCGCAAGGTCTGATTGGCACTCATCTCCATCGGCATTTAAAATGGACGAAATCTAATACTAGCTACGCCCCATTCAATGTATCGAATATTTTATAATACACAAGAAAGGGATAGTTCAGTTCAATAGGCGTGGCATTGCCCACAATTGATTAAGTACATTTTACAAAATAATAGTGATCATTAAACATAAACAGCTTAGCATATCATAACGAAATTCGCAACACCTCACCATAATTACAAATAATATCGCGGAGAAAAATAGAAGAAATGGGTGTAGGATCACCCCCCCTCCCCTTTTATATAAAAGATTTTAAAAAGGATAAGGAGGAACATAACATGTTCTCTGAGATATATACATTTTTTTTGACCAAGCCTAGTTAAACTTTTCGGTAGCCATAACATGTGAAACATATCTAAGAGGGCTGGGTACCGCCAATGCTGGAAGTAGTTTCTATTCCCAATCGCTCGACGCTATTATCGAATGTGATTATTTCCACTTTCATAAAAACTTACAGTAGTTCTAGCCATTGAACCACGCCCCCTTTCTATATAATGCCACGTAAGCGAAAAATAAATAAAACTTTCTTGCTAAAGCTCATAGCTGAGCATACAATGTTCGGACCTAGACTCCTTACCTTAACATATTCGCACAACTTGTTGGCTTTTGCAAAGTCTGGCTACTTTTTATTTCTGCTTCTAATAAAAATACATCAAAAACGTAAAGCGTTTAAAGGTTTAGCTGCAGTAAAACTCCTTTACAACATTTAGTCTTACTTTTTTCTTTCTGTTAGTACTTTGCAAATGGAATTTTACTACTATTTTACTGGCATTATGAAACAATGTGGAAAATTCAATCGACTTTATCAAAGTTAGAAAAGTAAACTTGATTGAGCTTTTCGCTGCTCAAAAATTGACTAGCTTCCAACTGTAAAGCCAAGCAAAAAGAGAAAGTATTTTCTCAGGCGCAGTTTTTTCCGCTTTTCTTTTATAGTTTTACAGTGAATGCGTGCGTAGTACTTACGCAAAATTGCATTGCTGCTGATTCGCTTTTTAACAGTTAAGAAGTTGTTGCTTTTCCATTTAAAATTTTTCTTTTCTTTTTTGCTTTAACGAAATTTCCTAGTTGCCTCCACTAGCTCTGATACAATTTTTGACTTTTAGCGAAATTTTTCAATTTAGCTTGCTTTGTGCGCTTTTATACTACATTTTGATATTAGTTGTTGTAAGTGAATTCGTTTTGTTTTTGCCAAAGCTATATCAAAATTTCAGTGTATCCTCTTTAGAGCAGTATGCACTTCCTGCGCCGGTTTATGATTTTTTATTGCGAAAACAGTTGGTAGTTGTAGGTATGTTGAAATATTTTCTAAAACGGCATATTAGAGATGTGTGAATTGCGGTGCCGAATCCCGATTTAAAATTATTGAAAATCGTTTATCTTGATGGCCGTCATCCGTCAGTGTCGGCTACCTCCTTTATCGGGCATCCTGTTGTTGTTGTTGTAACGACAGAAACACTCTCCGAAGGTTTTGGGAAGTGCCGTCGAACTGACAGTCCTTGGCCGGATATGAATTCGGTACGCTCCGGTACTCCCTTGCGGTACTACCCGACTACCGTGGTAGCGATTTGGTATGACCAGTAAAACCTTCTAGGTCATATCATCCCTCCTTAAGGAAGGAGAGATGGGTAATGAGAGGTGAGTGGCATCATATCCCTAGATCACCCATCGAGTTGCACGTCATTACCTTTGTGCATTTTAATCGTCTCTTACGACCGGTGTGCCTACCTCGGGCATATTCGAAACCCCTAACCCGCAGGGGAATTATAGGGCATCTTCCTTCTCTTCAACACAAATCATAAATTGTGGTAGGACGAGGGACTAATTTGGGGCAGTGGATTGGTAAACTGGCTCACGCATAGTTTGAAGTTGAAAGTAGCTCAATATTTATTAGGATAGCGAACGGTTGTTAAGGTTTTGATCTCAACAGTGGTGCGATTGAGGATGGTAGGGAAGTGATTGATCTCCTTTTTCTCTTGGGATCTGCTAAGCTCATTCGGTCCATTTAGGCTCATTTATTCCTGGTGATTGGTTTGCTGACGGGGTACTGCCTAATTGAAGTAAACGCGGTGCGCCGCAACATATTGGGAAACCCCTCCCAGTTCAGATTTTGCTAAAACTAGGCAGATATACTTCTGCCTAGGTTTGTGGTGTCCAAGTGAGCCTCTCCTGTTGTCCGGCTGTAACTCAATGAAACCAAAAAATACCTACCTATAGCATAAAACTTGCACCTAGATTCCTGAAAACAATTCCCAAACATGTTCTTTGATGATTTGGGAATTTTCTAGCCTTCATTGTCGTAATATGTAAACTCCAGAACGAAGAAAGACACTGATGATGGCGCAACACCGAAGCCGGCGTGTCTCCAAACCAAAACTGACAAGGGATGAAGGAAAATCGTTCTATAAAAACTCATATTCTTACCCTGTCGGAAACAACAACAATAAAAAAGAAGATCCTAGCAATTTCATTCGTGGCTTTGGAAATTTTTTCCAGCAAAAAAAATATGGACATAAGACTAGAGTTAAGTTAACTCCCAGAACATAGGTTTACAAAGTGAAAATGGCGTTTTATAAATTAAAAAGGCCAGATAATTTCACATCGACTTAGTTTAGTTATGAAGGATTTGGGAAGATTCGATACAATTGATCAAAGTTATAGGTTTGGTATACGAACGGGTCTCTGCTAGATGCAACTTCTAGTGTTTATCACAAAGTTTCACAGCATTTCGGTATTATCATCTCTGGTATGTGTAACTCCATTTAGAGTTCAAAGCGGTATTAAAAACACGAAAAATTGTTATAAAATAAAGTCGTCTCTTACAAAGCATGTCTAGGCACTCAGACAAAAAGTTTAGCATGATTTACTACTTGCGCAAGCACACAAAAAATTGAAACTTTAAAAGTTTAGTAAACGAACTACTCAGTCAAATATACAGTTAATCATTTAAATTGGCGTAGAGTAATACTATTATGCAATAAAAAGTAGAGAAAGAAAATTAAATTTTGCTATTACCGAATATTTGCAACGCTAAAGAATTTGAGCTTTCGAGGTCTTTGAAGGTTTTTAATGTAAATTTTTAACCAATTTCTTCAAATCTACGTCCGTCGTATAGCAATCAGGTAAGCATCTTTCCTCAGGTAGTGTAAAACGTCGTCTTCTACCTGGTGCCGCTGAATGTGTTCGTTCGGGGTTTGACCGAAAAAGAAGCTCTCAGACTCAGCTAATCCAACATGTGGAACTCAGCCAGCTTGAGGAAGTAATGTGAGCAGGGTTAAGTCACTGCAATTCAAACAGCTATATTGACACCCTGATACGGAAATATATGTAAGGTCAGCTAGGTTGCTACGGCGACCAACATAATAATCTTCGTTGATAGCCAAGTTGAAATGTTGACTCTCTCATCTCAACATTTCTCTCTGCTGGGCCCCCGAACAGAGCAATATTCATAGAAGCGAAAAAGCTGATGAGATAGCCAGGAAGGGCTTCGAAATGGACACACTCGAAGCAGACACCTCCGTGTGACCACGATTGGGAAATCTCCTAAGGAGAGGTGATGAGCATTTTTTTAAAACAACGAGTTTACTAAGGACTAACCGAGATGATTGCTAGGTCTCAAGGCCCAAATTAAAAAAAAATAAAAACCTCTATTTTCTACTACAACAAAAACAACTTGATCGCTTAAGGGACGTCTAGGTTTGGTAGTTAATTTGTATTCGTTTTTTAATTCTCTGAAACTTTTTGAAAATGCATTTTTTCAGGTAATGCCTTCTTTAATACAACTATGCATTTGAATAATTACGTAATTTGCTGTAAATTATTCACACATTTTCAAGCCACTTTTCTTGTAAAAACTATTCGAAAAAAACACTAAGTACCATAAGATTTATTTACTTAATGACTTTTTTGAACCGGCACTACTCCCGCATGTACTTAAGCTCTTACTACGGCTGTGAGCTTTTTGCTGCTGGCCGTTACTTACTACGAACATTTACTCTACTTCTTTGTGAGCACTTTACAACTAACGGTTCATTCCTCAAAGTTTTTACGTAAACAAAAGCAATTCCTAACCCATTGACCAAATAAACCATATCATAACCCCATTGCGACGCCGGTTACATAAATATTTCCGTTTCTTATGAGCTCTTATATGTAGTATATTTGTAGGAAACTATGTGTGGATGTGTGTAGTGCAGTCTAGAGTATAGTATTCCAGTCTTAATCTGATCCACTTATCCATATAAATTTACATGTATGAGCAGCTTAGCCTAAGTTTCATTTTCTTTCCTTTGGTTCCAAAGAGTGTCGAGTGGTAAGCAAAGCAATAACAAATTACTTGTAACGCCCACAGCAACAAGAAACACAGTTCCGCTAGCTATGCTATAGCATCGCCTGCGTCCTGGTACTAGGTGGCCTGCATGTGCTTGCCTACATGTGCAGTGATCTAAAACCTCCGGGCACAGCTGGTGCCGTCTGAAAAATCCATTAATTATTCAAATACAACAAAAGGCATGCAAACAACAAATGTATAAAATCAACAACAAAAAAAAAAAACAAAAAAAAAAAACAGCAACAACAAAACGTACAAATTTATTCGAATGCAAGTAAGTTTATATACTCGTACTAGGAAAAAATAGTAGAAATTATGTCGACATAAGTCACTAAGCGCCTCTAGAGTGAGGTGCGTCGTACGAGTAAGAGTAAATTGTTTGCAAATTCATGTTTTATCTGAAACCCTATAGCATTCTAGCGTGCTCTACCATAAGGCTTAGTATTAATGTGTCTGCATATTTTTCACTTAAAAAAATACTTAGAGTGTCATCTGAATTAAACTTATTTGAGCACAGTGTTGGGCAATAAAATAGCAACTTGTTTTTTCATAAAAATGTTTGATAATTCTTTTTTTTAGAAATCTTTGCAACATTGAATAGGCAATCTATTTTTTTTAATAATATGTGAAATTATTAAATATTTAAATACTCATAAAAGTAATCAATTGCTGTCCAAATTTTTATAAACTTCTCTTGAAATTATTTTTAAGTGACTTTGCTCTCTTAGGCGCTGAATCCAGTTCGCCAGAAAACGCCTAAGAAATTTTTTTATTCTTGATATGGAAGCCAAATTTGAAGTTATTTTTATTTGAAAGTTTGTATACGGCTTTTCCTAAGGATTTTCTTTATAAATGTCTTGCTATTTGCATTCCGCATACTCAAATTCCAGTCAGGACGATTTTTTTAAGCATTTCTTAAAGGGGCCCACATCAAGAATAAAAAAATTTCTTGACCATTTTCTTGCGAACTGCATACAAGTCTCTCCTTTCTATCTTATTACCCAACACTGTATATAACTACAACTCTGTGTATGTAAAGGTATGACTGACTAGTGGCTAGAAAACATTTCGTGTTTAAAATAGTGTTAAGGATTTCCTGTACATAGCTGGCATGCAATTCAGCCATACTACAACAGAACAGCCAGATATTCAGACTGGGCATGTAAGCCATGAAGTCCCGAAAACTTGTGTTGCGGGATAAGTAAAACCATTTTAAGTTCCACAGAAAAAAATATGGTTAAAGTTGTAAAAACTTGCCGCAATCCTCTCGCCATTTTTTTGAAAGCATGGCATGTGTGGATAAGAAATAAGGCTAGGATATGAAATAGTAGTAGATTTACTTTGGCTGGAGCGCTTCTTAATGAAATAGCACTTTTGTGAGTTTACCTTTTCAAACTCAAACTCTACTTACTTTGTGTCCTGGAATAAGAAATCGCGTAGCTAATATAGATTCTAAGAAATTCTCGCAAAACGTCGCATCTCTAATTAAGAAGCTTGACGCTCCTATTTGTAGCTCTTTATGCTATGTAGTAAAAACTACCACACTTGCCTTATTTCACGTGAAATAGCAAATTATCGGCCCTTTTGGGTCGGCTGCATGAGCCTTGCCCTATTTAGTTTCCGTTTTGATTAGAAAGTCTAGTGAAGACTTCCGTGTGAGTACAGGCAAAAGTAGCAGAAACGCAGTATACATAAGTGCTTCTGCTTGTTTTTTTATGCAGCACTTTTCCATAATTTTTTTATTATTGGTCTTAAGCTGTTCTGAATGCCTTCTCCCTGGTTCATGCTTTTCGGCCAGTGATTCTCTTGCTGGCACTCAGTTTCAGCAATAGCTAAAACTGTTTGCCCAAATATTTGTCATGACTCTGTTTTGCGCCTAAAAGTATGCAACACTTGTTAATGTGTCTCCTAGAAGTAATCCTGCCAATAAGCAGTGGGTAAGTATTTGGATAACCAGTGAGTAGCATATACTAAAAAGTGGATACAAACATGGGTTATATAATTCGGAGTAGTTCGCTTTTTAACGATGATTTCAACATTTTTTCGAGTAGCCGTGAGATATGAGAGCCTGCATAATTTTGGGCACTTGTTGTTTGCCATACAAAAGAGCTAACAACCACTAAGCATTGTTACCTCTAAGGTGCACCTCATATTTGATGCAGTGAATTATGATGTTATGGCGGCAGGTAGTATTGGAACCCGTTTGAAGGTGGGATGGCCACGATGCAGTCCTATCCTAACATAGAAGAGAGTTTTGCTTTTGTTGACCCGTCCGGTAACTAATGGCCCATTAAACCAACATGTTAAACTAAACTGCTCTGCTTATTTTTTTTTTCCATCACAGCAAAATAGCTTAGAGTCTTAGAAGCCCTAACCAGGCATTGATACTCTTTTTCCAAGTTAATTTTTTCCGTACAAAAACACTAGAAATACTCCACTCTCAGCAATAAAAAATTTGTAATTTTTAGCGCTCACGCCTTTCTAGCTGTGGCTGCTGATACGCGTGATCTTTGTAACCAATGTAAGGTCCACTACAAGGCAAAATTACAATGTAAACTAGAAGTATTTGATTGCATGTCCGGCAAGAAGCCGCGCAAAGCAAACCTGCCCCTTCGACTGCAGACTGCTATTAAATGAAAATTGCACTCAGCGGCCACAAGCGGTGACAACATTCAAACTAAAACACCAAGCAATAAAGCCACTAACAACTTGAAAACAAACAACAGAGTAAAGGCGCGCATGAGACAAAGGGCAATAAAAAATTGGAAAAAATACAAAGTAAATTACAATTCAGAATAGTAACAGTTGATTGTTGGTAGAAAATGAGAAAAAAATTGGCATATCAAAACTGCAATAAAATAAATAACCATACACAGGAACTTTCCGCACATTGCAGCTGTCCGAGTAGATAGTACATAACTGTTGTGGTGGAGAAAAAGTGCGGCATTTAACGTCCGCCTATATGTATGCAATAAAAAATTTAAGTGCAGCTGGTAACATACACAAGCGCACTCACAATCCCTGCCTACCACCTATGGGTCAAAATCTGGATGAGTCGCGGGAAACAAAAAAGTGGATAAAAATAGGTAATTTTGTTCGGATGGGTTCACTTTTCAAACATGGTGGAGTTGCTTTTTCATGTAAGTAAGTGTGAAGTCTGAAACACTACATATTTTTAGGCGCTTGTTGTTTTTCACACTAGTTGAAAGAGACAGAATTTGTAATTGTTTTGAGAATCGGGTTTTCTACCCTGCAGTTGTGGTTAGCTATGGTTGGCAGGGACGGTTGGCAGGGTCATAACCGGGCGCGGTGTCAGACACGCATATTGCGGTTGTCCCGGAAATCTCTGTCCAAAAAAACGGTCGGGAAATCAAAAAAAATTTAAAAATCTATAAAGAATGTTCATCTAAATGTAGCTTTCGGACCTCAAATATCGAAAGAAACGAATCTCGATTAGTTTATGCCGGAATGCTGAAAATTACAAAAAGTTTTTTTTACAGAATGACAATTTTTTGATCAAAAATACCATGTCATCATTACAACAATAAAGCTTTATATATAAAACAATTAAAAGGTTTGCTTTAAATATGAAACTTCTGATCAAATGTTACCACTGTTGGCCAAGAGCTTGTTGTAATCGAAGTATCATCGGTCAAAACAATTATAAATAGTTGAAAATGAATAGTAAGTTTATAAAAAATATGTGAAGAATATAAAGGTTTCATATTTTGGAATATTTAAAACTGGTATAAACTGGTCGAAAACTTGATTGCACTCTATATCTGCCATAGGACTAAAAAGTGAGTACCTGGCATTTCCTACCAATAGGCTGTAATTTGTAGGTAAGCTTCCAAGCACCTACTACTGGTAGAAACCAAAAAACATTATACTGAAACCTCAGAAACTAATTGCTTTACATAAGGTTTGAGTTTTCCGTAACTTTTAGTAATTTGGTATGAACTGGTCGAATTTTTTTTATTTTTCGGTATTTGAAATCCGAAACTTTTGAAGTTAAGTCTCTTCAATATTCTCTTAACTTCAATGTATGTGTGTTAATTCAGAAAAGGATTTTTGGTTTGTATTTATGTACCATTTTATTGCTGAATAACTTATTTTGTTATTATTGCAAGGTTTTTTTGTTTTTTTTTTATGATTTTCAATTATTTGGTTTTCAGTAATTAATGTCAATACGGATTTTGGTTTCGTCCCTTTTTTGCTTTGTATTTATAAAAGCCCATACTGCATTTATTACTGATTCCTGGTGTTAAGCAAACCTCATTTATTTAGAAGAACAAGATAATGGAAAGTTTTGATTTAGGTGCATTAAATGATGTTTGTAATATTTGATCAGAAGTCCCAATTTTATGCAAAACTTTTAAAATTTGAAATATTGCAAATTGGTGTAAACTGGTCGAATCTTTTTCGCGTTAATTTTTCGATCAAATATGACTGGTATAAACCAAAAACATAGAACATATTATATAAGTCTGTTCGAAATTATTATTTTAGTTCTTCCCTTTGTTATAAACTGGTCGAAATTTTTATTTTCTTTGGTTATTGAATCTTGAATGTTGCTAAAGCAATCATTAACTACCTACTGCAACTAAACTCGCATCAGCATTGATTTACCTAAACCGTCATTTATATGCGATATTTAGTTCTGAATTAATGACATAACTTTTATCGTTCAACCATTTTTTTGTGTTTGCTTTAATCGTCGTTTTTAGTTTTTATCTCTCTTTTTTACCTTTTTTGCTTCATTGTTTTATATTAATGCTGGTTTGGCTTTTGTGGTTTTTTGTTGTTTTGTAATTATAACGAGCAACTGTTTCCGTTTCCGCTTTCCGGATGATGTTAACCGAACATCAAGTGTTACAACAAAAAATAAAACAAAAATCAAGTACTACAACAAAAACAGTAAACACAAATTTCATCCGAAATAATTACAACAAAATATGCTAACCCTTTGCTTAACATGAAAAAATTGAAAGGGAAACAAAAACGGAAAGTGTTGCCCTGAGTTACACTCCTGCAACCGACAAACAAAAACATCAAACAACATCCGTTAACAGTGTGTCTCTTACCACTGCTACTGCTGCTGCTGCTGCCAACGCGGGGGAGAGAAAATTGTTGAAATTTCTGTATTTTGCATAGTTTTGTTTAAAGAAATCATTTTAAATTTAGCTTCCAAAAGAATTGTGGAACCTTAAAAAGATAATTCATCTATTACAAGGGGCCACCTTGAAACAGTCTGTGATTCCATACTTAACTTGAGGTCAGTCTCAACCTTTTTATTCATAATCTTTCTCTTTCGGAATAGATTTCTAATAATTCATATCTCGTAGCTTGTTTCACGTCAGCCCTGATATTAAATCTACAGACCAAGTGATGTTCAATGTCACCCAAAGAACTTTATGGGAGAGACTTAGCAAACTGATCCGCGAAACTGATTTGACGCTTGAGTTGTTCTTGAATGTGTTGAAATGCTATTCTCGAACTATTAGCATACCTTGGACCTCGACTAAGTCTGTTGTAAACTGACAAAAACTGCTTACAAATGAGGAAACTGCAAAGCTTATCCAACTATTTTGATAAGCCTCGTATAAGTTACTGAAAATCCCATTTCAGATTAACGAATAAGACGAGAGTCTGGAACAACCCCAATTTCACATGGCCCAAGTTTTAAATTTTATATCAACAAGTAAGTAATCCTTCGTTTATGACTCCACACTAGGTTAGGAAATTATTATATGTTGTGAAATCGTCATTACTAAGATAAGATACGCCGTCTTTTGCCGAGATCTTTCTTGGTTTCAGAAAGTGGCATCGACATAGTGTTATTTGGTGTAATTTCGCATACATAAATCAACCGCGCCCTTTTGTGTCGATATCAATAGATATCCACAAAAATCACTTTAAAAGCTATCCGAAATTGCTTTATTGCCTACCTCTTCCAATTCTTGCAAATCTTTCACCTCAACTAGCAAATATAAGCCCACTCCTAAATCCGTCCTAATAACTTCCTTGTGCAGAATTATAAGCAAACAACAGCAAATAAATCGGTACACATATCATTCAAGTACATGTTCAATACGTTCCAAGAGCTTATCCCAACACCTACAATCTGTGTCACACTCAATACGAATAGCTGCTTAGGGCAGTCCCAACTCGCATGACTGCTAAGCTGAGTGCTACTGCCAGTATCTACATATGTATGTGTGTATAAGTGTGTGCAGTAGTTTTGTTATACTCTACAAACTATCTAAGCTCAAGTCCATTTCCTTATCTTTGTAGGTTGTTGTTGTTGTTATTTTTAACTATTTGTTCGTATGTTTGTTTGTCTGCACGCCTATCCTTCGCTTCTTTTGTTATTCTTTTTTTTTCAAACTTTCTTTACCCTTTTTTTTGGTCTGTAACTTGAAAAGCTATGGACACTCAAAGCGGATGTGACATCGACTGGGCAATTGACCACATCGCTCTGTCGCGCCGGAGGCTTTTGAGTGCACTTCCGTCCTTATTCGGCTGTGTGGCAGAAGTCCCTGTATATCTGAGTACGTTTGTATGCCGGTATTTGTGTGCGCTTCAGTGTCACTATGTGGCATATTGTTCACATTAGCCTTTAGGGCTTTTGCACTAGTTTTCTGTGTTTTTTGTTGTTGCTGTTGTTAGATGGAGTGCTAGTTTTGCTTTGTTAAAGTTTTTGCTTAGCCGAAGGGTTTCTTTTTAATTTTTTCTTCTCTTTGAGGCTTGCAAGTTTCTGCAAATTTTACAGTTTTCACTGGGAAAGCGATTTCGATTTATTTAAACTGCCACTTCGAAGAGAAGTTTACGTTATTGAAAACTTAAAGAATGTTTCTGAGAGGAATGATGTTGAAAGAAAGAGCAGCAATAAAATATGGGAAATAGCCCAACAAAACATAACACGAAAAACATCATGACGTAAAATATCATAACATTACCTAACGTAACTTGATTTAAGAAAAATTAGGACAGCATTTCATGAGGTGCCGCAATATATCTAAGATAATATAACATAAAATAGCTTAACGTTATAGAGTAGAACATAGGATAACACACTATAAAGTAACATAAAAAAACATGACATTAGATTATATAAAAATCAGAGAATAACATTATATAACATAACGCAGCATAACATATTTAGCATACCATAACGTATACTTAAATAATATAACATTACATTGGATAATATTATGTAGCTCACCATAAAAAAACTTATATCAACACATAAAAACAAAACGTATACAACTTAACATAGCAAAGTGAAGTTAAGGGAAACATAATATATCGTAATACAGAGTAAGATAACATAACGTAACACGAAGTAAAACAAAATAATATAATATAAAGTAGAATAACATAACATGACACAACATAGTATAAACTAACAAAACATGAATAGCTGCAGAACACATAACATGACATTCTCATAAGGTAATGTTAAAGTGTATGAAAATATATCATAATAACATGGTAAATATGGCATGTCACATAATAGCAAGCTAACCAAACAAAGCATATCAACACAATAAAGAATAACATAAAATAAAAAAACATGACATAACATAGCACAACATAAAATAACATAACATAACATAGCATAACATAAAATACATATTATAACATAATATAACATAACATACCATAATATAATTTAACACAATACAACACAGCATAAGATAACATAACATAAAATAACACAACAGAAAATGCTTAACATAACATAGTAACATAGTAATCCATTATACTACAACATTAAATTATAAAACACAAAATTCTAAATAAAACTGTGCGTAAACTTCAACAATATCATAAAATAGCACAACATAGCCACGTATATCATTTTATGAAAACCTATTTTTCAAGTGAACCTCAAATTTGTTTATGAATTCCAAATTTTCTCAAAGCATCAAACAGTACAAATTTACACAGCTATCCACTTAACACTCATAATAACTTCTTTGCCTTGGACGAACAACAATTAGTTTTTAGCTTTGCCCTATATCGCATTTAATTTGAGGCTTGCAGCAATTATGTCCACCACTAATAAAAAAGTTATGCTCACTACTACATGCAAAAGTTATATATTTGCATTGTCCTTCATTACTACGCGTCTTGTCTCTGTTCGAGTTATGCCAGTGCACACAATTTGCCCGATGCAACTAGCGTTTGAGTATCAGATATTTATCTACTTACAACATAATTTACATATACACACACACGCCCACATATGTAAATACATAGACACCTAAATATATACACTTGTTATATAAAACTTTCCTCCAAGCCACAATTACATACAAGCGCAGTAAATATATATGTACTAACGAATTTCATGCTCATAACTTTTTGTGTACAAATTCCTTTTTGCGGTCTTTACCCTCGCAATGATTGTTTGTGTTATTGTACTTATTAGTTTGTGCTTGTAGTTTTGCTCGAAAACGTTCTACGAGTATTCTACAATTTGTACAGTAGCTAATTAAAAGTTTCGAGGCAATTTTATAAACACTGACACCCACTAAATGCCAAATGCAATTACACGCATACTCACACACATACATATATGTGTATGTGTTTTGAGTATTTTTGGTAAGTATATGTACTTTGACTTCGAAAGTTTTACTGCTAAAGTATCAAGTATTCTTAAGAAGATAAAATTTCTGCAATTCCAAAGAAGTAAGTTGAAAATATTGAGGTCATTCCGTTAGTTCAGACCCCACTGTGGTTATTATTAAGTAGCGCCTAAAAGCACACCACAACTAAACGCAAAAAACACTACGTGACCATCAGCGATGCCGTGGTGATCACCGGTACCCAATGCAAATTCTTTGCCGGCAAGTAAAAGCCGGCGATAGAGGTGTCCAGCACGGCCAGCACACTAAGGGCGTCTTCTTATTCCTATAGGGTGAAACGGTAGAGTTTGCCTATCGGTTTTTCGCTTCGCCGAGTGGAAGAGATAATTCTGCTTCGGCGGTGTCCTGATTTTCCATTAGCTCTTGCTTCGTCGTAGACCGATACGTGAGTTGGGTAGGATAACGCTTTGTCTTTAGGGTGCACTTCCCATCTGCTCACTGTTGGGCTTACGAAGTCGTAGCTAGTACAACTCAGCTTCCCATCCAAACACTTAAGTATTGGTGTCGTTACAAGCAATACTAAGACGTGGAAGCATCAGCTGCCAAAGTAAACTACTCGCCTTATGAATCGGTTGATAGTCATCCCTTCACTGCGGCCAACCTTTGCTGCTACCCCGGCGCTGCTCAACTCTCGGGTTCTTGCTAGCTTTTCGAATCCACCATAGCCCCGCTCAACCGTTTCGCAACAACGGCTGCTCCGTTCTCACTTTAGTTGTCTCTCCAAACTATTAATACCTTTGTTCGCTCTTAGTTGTTCTGCGGCTCTTACCATTTGCTTCTCCGTAAAAAGGAATATCTGCAGCCACCCGCTATCAACTGCTTCGTTCGTCTGTCCTTCTCACTCTTCAAGTACAGAAAGTTCCTTCTTAACGCCACAAGACGTATGTATGTGGCTTCGATCTTATTATTTAGTGGAAGTTTGTGGCACCTCTACTTGATCTTGGACAGCCTGAGCTTAAAGTCAGCCTCCGAAAAAACCCACCTAATTTATTTATTAGTTTTATGAATCTGTCACATATGTGGTTGGTCAACTTTCGGCTTCCAAATACATTACCAAAAGTAAAATCAAAAATGTTTTGGAGAACTAATTATCCCCCATCTTGATGAATGGACTTCCACCAGGGCGAAAGGCTGAAAGACAGACAATTGAGCTGAAGAACTAGAGCTCAGACTAACTACATCGAAATCAGTAAAATAAAATATGTGGTGTCTTTTAATGATGAAATCGGACAACCCACTGAGCTAGAGCACGTGTTAAGTAAAGTTCAAAGGGTTTAGCCCTGTTACAAACATTTGTGTACAACAATTTTTTTTCAGATTTACCTCACTCACTTTCACTGAACGTATAAGACATCAACTGCGAAAACCCATTAGCAACATTCTTATATTTTTGAAAGCTGCGAACTCTTCTGATAGGAATTTAAAATGGACGCCAATGGATGCCAGCACAAAATTGCAGCTTTAAGCTAAAATGTTTGCGCGAGTGTGGGGAAAATTAGAACCCATTAAATATAAATGGTATTTAAAGTAAATGTATGTAAGCCGAAAAAAATGTTATTCGGCTGAAATGAATACGGAGATGCAATCCAATATGGGTTGAACTGCTCACATTTGAGCATGTCCTATTTAGAGGTTGCTTGTAACCTTTTATACGTAAATCTGCACTGTAGGACAGAAACTCTTTTTGCTCCTCCAGGTTTCGTTAGCGGTGTATTTCTATTTCTAGGAGTATGCTACAAATGCAAATGAAAACTTACTTATCTTTACTATGCCCATAACGGACTAGATGTGATCAATTACAGCTCACTGCAAACGTAAGAGATTACTTCCGGGCCACACTGCTTAGTTCTAAGTCTCATGATTTTTTGCAGGGTAAAACATATAACCTTAAATATAAATGCGGTCTCTAAAGTTGGTCACGGACGTACATAAGTGTGATTGTATGTGCGCCAATGTGTGTGGGTTAAAATGGCGCTTTTCTGCTTAATGTTAGTTATAGCTCTTATTTTCGGATATGCTTGGGATATTGAACTCGTGCGCACGTAATTGACGTACCCTGTAGGAAATTTTGTTGTTAACTGCTATTTTTCAACAAAGAATGGCGCTTAACTTCAAGTTGGTTTCAAAGTAATGCAGAGAACCTGGTTCCCTTGATATCAAAAGAGTTGTTAAGCGTAACACCACTGCTCGATTTCGGGAGTGTTTACCTAGTGTTTACAACAACAACAGCTGAAGTAGATTTTTTTTGAAGACGTTAAGTAGAAATACCAAAGATCAAGCAGCGGGCTGATATACTTAGTCCCACAATATATTATATAGCATGTAGTCTGTCGGTCCTTAGATTCACATCACATTTACTAAGGCGGTCACGGAACCAAATCGAAATGATATCTCTCTCTCTATGGCGCGATATACAACAGGTATATCATCATAAACCTCCTAAGAGATTTTTGCGCCAAGCTTCTCTTCCAATTTGTGGTGTGCCGATTTGAATTTTCCCTACAAATTGGTGGGACCTACAGTTTTTTGCCGACTCCGAACGGCATCTACAAAGGAGACGAATTTTTGCTGAGAAGCCTGTCATGGCAGAAATACACTCGGAGAGTTTGCCAAACCACTGCCGAGGGGCGACCCCGTTTTGAAAAACTTTTTTTCAATTCACTTTTGATGTTACCTGTACCAGGGCTCGAACCATGGACCTTCGGTGTGGTAGGCCGGCAACACTACCTTCACACCACGGCGGCCGAAATGATATAGGCCATCGAAATAATGTTGGCCAGTCCTTAACCATATGTGAACGTCATTGAGCTCAAAGCTTCAATTTTTCGCTTGAATAAAATATTGGTCCAGTGGACTTAAATGGCACTGAATAGTATGATAACCCCAGCTCTTTAATGGCAACTGTAGACTGAAACTGCGGCTGATAGAATACACTCATTTGATTGTAGCTCTGGACTTCGGCCTCGCTTCGACATACCGAGAGTCCTTGCATTTATTATACAATAGTAGAAGTACTTCGGCAGGTCGATATTGGTTTTAACTTAAATATAACAAGTTCTGTTTTACCTGAGTGGACACCTAGCCCTTATCATGCGGACCAATATGTCTTTATAGCCAGCAGATCTCACAGAGAAGACAAGAAATTCTCCCTGATTAGGGCTGTCAGGCCCTGAGCGTGGCTTACGACTTGGCCGAACCAAGGAGTGAATAAACTAACTAGCTACAAATTAACTATAAGCAGTTACTTTGAAGTTAGTTAAATTCAAACGGAATTTTATTTAAATTTACTCAGTATGAATGAAATAAAATACGCTGCAGAGAGTCACACCTATTTGAATGTGCCTGCACTTATAGTTGTATTTACTGCAGGGCGCGTACAGTATCCTTGTGTGGCCACAGTCAGTTAGAGTAAAAATGGTACAATATATATTAATTTATAACCATTTAGTTGATTTTATATTTATTTTTGCAGTCGGTTATGCTTCGTAGGTATTCTAAAATTTTAAAGCAACAATTTCTTTATTTAAAGTTATTTAAATTTATTTACTTAAGTTTTATATGAAGAATTATCTCCAAATAACTTTTTGGTTTTCTTTGAAAGGTTAACAGCTCAACCATATATAAACGCACAGCGTTTTCCGACGCACAAAAGTTTTGAATTGGCTTGAAACGCACAGAATTCAATTTCGGTTGATCGCATACAATTTCTGTTGGCTTCAGACATTTTTGACAAAAAATTGACGCTGTGCTTTTTTATATGTTTGAGCTGTAAAATATTTAAATGTTTAAAAGCTAACATAATTAATACATTTTAATTCTTAATATGTTTGAAGTTTCTTCTTTCTTATGTGGGTGGTGCCACTCCCATTTTCATGCAAGTTTATCAAATCATCAAATTTCTTTAGCTTACGGGCTTGTATTTTTAATGATTTATTTAATTTTTTGCATTATCCGCAATTTTTTATACAGAAAAAGTGGGTGCGGCTATGTTACTGTTTCGCCCATTTTCAACAGCAATCTATTCTTCAGTTCAGATGACGCTATATACTTAATTTAATAAAGATATATCAATTTTTGCTTGAGTTATCGCAACACTGTTTTTGAATAGAATTTTAATATGAGAGTGTAAGGATTAAGTGGAAAACACCTGCTTGGACGGATGTGCTTCAACCCGGCACACACTGAGAGCATTCACAATGGACAATAGTGTCTTTGCGTGGAAGTGCTCGCTCTCTTAACCTAAAATATCGCACCATTCAAATTTATTTTCTTCTGCCGATAATATTAAGCTATTGCTGTCCCCAAAACGTCCCACTTTGAATGCGAATTACTGTATGCGCTCGTATGAGTTTAATTAACTAGTTAAACAACCAACTTGAACTCATTTGAACAGAGAGAATTATGCTGACTGTGCTTACCGCAATACACACATTGTATTAACACTAAGCTATACTTCTAACTTCTCACATATCCATATATTACCTATCCCTTCTTTTTGTATGCTGAAATTCATACTAATAAGTCCACTTAAAAGTTTTACTCAAAAGTCATGAATGGCATGCTCACTTTGGTGCGTGCTTTTGTTGATTTGCCACTTCTACTTTGCTGTTCATAGATTGTATATGATTGTGGTAGCAATAGAGATTTCCATTTAGCTGAGTGCGTGGGCTGGTGTGTATTTGTATGTCTGTGTGTGATTTGCACTTCAGTTGAACAATACTCAGTCACGTTTGTGACATTGTAAGTCGTATAAATGCTTAAAGGAATGCGTGCGTGCAGGCGTTAAAGTGTCAAGTCAGGTATTTTCATAGCTATGAATTTTAGATTATCACGGAAAATTTGGGCATGAAGTTGGACTTATGTATAATTTGTATGTCTTGTATGTGACCGTGCAATTGTTCATGAAGCTGTGAAATATAAATTCGATTAAAACGTTTTTAGATTGCTATAATGAGGGCAGTTAAGTTATTGAAGAAAGATGTGCTTAGCAGTAATTGGTATAAAGCTCGTGGGCTACTTTTTTCAGTATCTTGATTTCAATTATATTTTTTAAAAGCGATTTGCCACATTTTTACTACAATTTTAGGGTATTTGCTGTTCATAAAAAGTGTAATTACATAAAAGAACTCAACATTATTGAGAGCGCGCGCAAATGCCAACCAAGCCTGCAGGCAAAACAACAGGTCCGTAAGAAACGAAAAAAAATTTCAAATAGATAAACTTAAACATAAAAAAAAAACGCAATGTGGGTTCATTGGGCGCATTGTTGCTTTCAACATTTCACAATAGAAAATAGCGGCGAAAAAAGTGCAGACAAACAATGACAACGCGCAGCGTCATTTAAATAAACATACATCAAAAGGAAGTTGTAATGCTTCCGCGCGCTTTCACTAAACTTCCGGTGCGCTTTTTCAAC
Source organism: Merzomyia westermanni (assembly GCA_949987695.1). NCBI lineage: Eukaryota > Metazoa > Arthropoda > Insecta > Diptera > Tephritidae > Merzomyia > Merzomyia westermanni. Next base: position 142,904,703 of record OX465291.1, on the reverse strand, counting down.
TTTTTACTTTATGATTTTGCAATTGACATTTTTTTTTGGAACGTGTGCTAGATTATTGAGCGTCCAACCCAACCACAGCAATTTTTAAATAAATGAATGCTGGTGATTCCTTCAGCTCTTCATATCAAATATTTAATAGTTTTGCGTGACTTTCTGTTTGCTTAAGTGACTGTCTGCACTGTTAAGTGACTATGTTTGCTTTTATAGTTCTTTTGTACTCAGAAATATTTTTAATTTTTCAACTTTAACCTTTTCTTTCATTGCTGTCGGCAGTGAAAATGTGAATGTCATCCATAGCCACTCCTGTGTATAATTCAGTTTTTATTGTCTGCCTTAGTTTATGCGGTTGATTCATAAAGCTTTTACTTCTATCACGCTTTTAATGATTTTTCGTTTTTAACTACGGTGAATTCATGGTGCGATCACAATTTTTGAATTTTAATTAAAAATATTAAAATGCATTGTAGTATTACAGTGTGTTGACGGTGACTTGAGAAGGCTGTTCAAAGATGTATTGTTGGCTGAGGTGAGAGAATGCGAATTAAAAAGGAATAAGTCGAGGAAGAATGAAATGGAGATAAGATTGGGAGCATGAGAGCTGACAAGGGAGAAAGATAGACACAAGAGAGAGACAGATAGAGACAAGAGCGAGACAGATAGAGATAGAGAGAAAGAGAGAGAGAGAGAGAGAAAGACAATGCCATAGATATGGAGAGAGAAGTATAGAGAAAGACAGAGAATGAGGCAGTGAGGGAGCGCATCAGATATGGAGAGGTAGATAGAACCAGGGAAAGGCAGAGAGTGATAGAGGGGATGAAAGAGACGGAGATAAAGAGAGAGGAATGGGTCAAGAAAGATGATATATCTGTAATATATCAGCTAAGGCCACCTGCTTGATCAGTTTGGTTAGAACATACATAGTTTGTAACATGGGAACATTTTTTTTTGAGGTTTACAAGGCAATACCTCACCATAGTAAGGTTCTCGGGCTATGGAAAAATTTTTCAATTGAAACAACAAAAAAGTAAATCAGCAGAAAAAATTATAAGAGCTCACATTTGATTTAAAAAAAATTTATTTTGTTATTTTATTCATATGTAAGTTGCTAAATGTTACAAAAAAAAAAAACGGCTTGAATAATTCACTTTATTCTGATTCAATCAGAAAATGTTGCTCAATAGCCAAAAAAAATAGTGAACACTTTTTCTTTCCGCAATCCTTTGTTGACTTGTTAACATTATTAGCTACAACTATTGTAATAAGAAAAACTATCTAACTATGATTAGACTTTCATGACAGTCAAGCAAATATGCTCATGGAAATCTGATGAAAATAAACACTTGTTATTATGGCAACCGTTTGTTTGCTTCAACCCATGTGTACACTTAATGTAATTGAATATTCTTTCAAAGCAATGGAATAATTCTTGTAACTATCTGCGTATGTGTGGGTGTATCACACTATTCACATTTGTTCTATTCTAGTAATAGTGGTTACAACTTCAACGCCTTTCATGCGCTTATTATTATCTGCCAACTTATCATTTGTTGTTGTTTCGAAATCTTCAAGTACAATATTTTTCTTAGTACATACAAATTTTATTAGTTTATTTATTTTTTTATTTATCTGTCTTTGCACTTTAATGTCATAGCTACCTTTTAGTTTGTGATTACAGCAAGCGCAGCACACACAAAGCTGCTGGGGTTGTTTGATATTATGGTAAAGATGTTTTGCGCTATTTTCCACAAACACTTCAATAGTGTCTTTTGAGAAAGCTGCGAGATTCTTAAAGAAAATGTGTACATAGCTTGTAGGAAATTACCAAAATAGTCAAAGAAAATACTACATTATAACTAGAATTTTCTAACTCAATTCAAACTAGTCCGCAACCCTCCATAAATGTTGAAGTAAAAATTGAAATTTTTTAAAGAATACTAGAGTGCCTAGAATTGAGAAAATCCAAGAACTTTGTTTTTGAATTTGATGTTTAGAGCAACAGAACTCAAACCTGTGATCTCTACCATGTGGATTGATCACTAATCCATCTGAAGTGGGCATTTAGAATATTTATATTGTCACCTCAACGGACATCGCCATGTTAACAATCCAGTTGCTTTCATGAAAAAAATGCACTTGGTAGTCAGATTGGGCTTGAGTATATACTAGTTTTGAAGCAGTTTACAACTAGTTAGTTTCACCGTAGGTTATATATATGTACGTACCCTTACATTTACACACATACATTGCCAGCATCTTAGATTTCTCATTTACTAGCAACTGAATTACATCCATATTTACTTATTTAAGCTTGCTTTTTCGCCATTGCTTGACACAGATTACACGTCAAATGTCAATATAAGGTAGCGAATGTAATGACAACAGCAAAAAGTAGCTATGCTATCTTAAAAGATACAACAAATATTATCCCCAAGTACTCAAGTGAATTGCAATTGACGTTGGTTAGTTATTGACAAAGTGACAGTCGAGGGGGAAGTGTTGAAAGTGCAAAAAAATAAGAAAAAAAATTAGATTCATTTCAAGAAAAGAGTTGTTTTGTATATACTTACATGTACACAAGTGTATATATTATGAATGAAATGTAAAAATAAATCCCCCCTTACAGCAGTAGTAAGCCATGATATTATTATTTTGTGGCAAAAGTTATTTTGCGAAATTATTTGGCATGTTCTTTTAAGCATGAATGGGTTTAGTTGTAGTGAATGTAATGAGATTTGCTACAATAAATGCTTTGAGTGTCATTTATTACTGCTTTCATTTGATATGGTCCTTTATGAAAGTTATCTGCATTTATCTAATCTTATTCACTACTCCTAGTTGGTCTAGGGGCTCCGTAGAGACAGTGGCGTACTAATATAAATACAATGAAAAATCCTGTATCGAAAACGAAACAGCTTTACTCAGCCTGCTAGCACATACTTGTTCACGGAATAGAAGTTTGTTACAGCATAAAGGATATAGGGCTCCATATATCAAAACTTCTTCAACTACAACTCCACAAATAGCCGCTTGGCCTATTTGTCTAAAAGAAATAGCTAGCAAGCGTGGCTGAAAATCACAAGAGGCTTTCCGCCCAAGGATGGTTTCTATTTCAGAAGGGCAAAATTGAACGATAGCCATTTACGATATCAAAAATTTAAAAAAGTATTTGATGTATGTATGTGATAAATCCTTGAGTGATGCAGCTAAAATATCAAAAATATTATAAATAATTAAAAAAAAAAAATTATGAAAAATTGTTTTATTCAGGCCAATAAAGTTTAAACTTGATATGAGAAAAAAAATTGGGAGCGATATTTAAAACATAAAAATTTTACCTCATTATACTAGATTTCAATGGACCAAAAAATTATATTTTCGGTTTTCTGCTTAAAAATATTTAAAAACTTTTTGAAAATATTCAGAAAATTTTTTGAAGTTTTTTAAGAAGCCTAAAACTTTATGGGGCCGTATTACGTCATTCGTTCGATTTTTAAATCGCAATAGCTCTAAACCCATAATGCGGAATGTGGGCGTACATGAGCAATTGGTTGGAACTAGCGGTCGGTTCGATTATGCATTATTATTTTTTTTAAAAGTTGGACAGTTTCAAAGTTACTGTAACTTAAAAAACGGTTTACGATCACGGAACGTATGTCGTAATTCGGCCCCTGAATAAACAGATCTATACGAGTCTTAAATTAAATTGATATGAGAAAAATATTGAAATACAAGTGTCTTGAATTTCATTGCAGCTTTGAGCGTTGCTTATTAAGTGTCAGAAAACAGTGCTTTTTAAACTTTGAGAGTTGCCTTTTATTTCAACCGGCTGCTATTATTTATTTATAAATCAACATATATTTTTTCAACTGAAGTTCGAATGAGTTGACATTTGTCACAGATGTTTGCGTTTCTTACAAAGTGCCAGAATACAGTGACTCTCAAACTGCTCTTTCATATGAAGTGGTTTCCAAACTTTTAGAGTTGATTTTTAATTATTTGCTTTCTTAACTTTTATAATTGCTTGCTACTTTAACGAGCTGATATTATTTACAAATTAAACAACCCTTTTTTTATTCGAAATGTTTCTGCAGCTTAAGGGTTAAAAGTGACACTTTAGCTTTGCAAAGTCAACGCCGCGAGATATATTTTATTGCTTCCAGCTCCTGGGCCCAAATTCTATATATTTTCTAATGAACCCTATGGGTTCATTTATTCCAAAAAATTCGCTACTAAAAGGGCCAACGTTCGCGGCATTTAAGACAAATTAATCCAAACTGAAACCCTGAGTATTCTCAGTTTTAACGTGGCCCTTAAATCTATACACATTGGTTCGTATAACGAGTGTTATCTTATTAAAATGGCATTTCGAATTAATTAAAAACGAAAAATTCATAGCTTAAGGGTGAGACCAAGCTCTGCAGAGTTAAATTATTTAATCAGCTTAAATGTGTATGCATATTAAATGCGCCTGAAATTGTCGTAAAAATGACGTTCAGGAAAATAATTACAAGTTATATACAAAAATGACCGTCACCCTAATTGACATCAATCAATTGCACCCACATACACTTAAGAGTTTTTAATTTACAAAAATTTTTACACATTTTCCATATACGAGGGGACTAACAAAAGTTGCGTACATTTCAATAACTTTCTTACACATTGTAATTTCCTAAAAAACTAATTAAACACACTCGAGTTTAAGTTAGCTAATGAAATTACGTTTGAATTTTTGTTATAGGTTGAGTTTTATGTTCCCAAGGTGATTTCGAGCTTTTCGCAGTCACACTGCGCAGTGGTGGGAAACCCTCTGTTTGTATATCTGCCATAAAAACTTTCTCAGCAATAAATTGAGCTGCTTAACTAGATTATTACTATTATTTCGTTTAAACAGCGTCTCCTCAGTTTCAGGTCTGAAGGGCTTTTCATTCTACGAAAGCAGTCTCGTTAATGTTTTCACTCATTTAAGAGTCACTAAACAAACGAACTTTTGTTAATACCCACGAATTTACAATACAACTATCTTTGTATGTATGCCTATACAGCTGTTAAAATGACCATTGTTTTTGTTGTTGCCCTCATATTACATATTAATCGCACGACACGTAGATGTCTTAAATCTGTTGTTAATTCATTTTTAAAAACGTTTGCGAAAATACATTTAAAATGCATTACGTATACGCGATGGTAAACCTGTATCATAGTAAAACAGGCTTCAAGTATTGTTTGTTGTTGGCAATTGCCAAGTCTGTTGTGAGTTTGGACGTGTTTTATAAGTGACAAGTATGTGCATGTTTGGTATTATCTCAATGAAAAATTCTTTCACGCTCCACGTACGCAAGCGTATGATTGTATTTGTGGCTTTATCGGCTCTTTATCAACACACTCGTACAACAATAGCGTTCATTTGCGTATGTAAAAAATTTCCACTGCAATCAATATGATTTCTTCATTAAATTAATCACAATTGTGAAGGCTGAGAGAAAAGTGGAGCTGTAAAGTGGGAACAATGTTGTTAAAAATTACAGCGTGGTTCAAGTGCTGGAAATTAGTTTGCAATGGCAGAAGAAAGTTAAACACAAAAGGGAAGGAATTAAAGCAAACTGGAAAATATTAAGAAGGAAGAAGGAAGAATATATATATTTTAAACTTTTCATTTCATTGTTTTTCTTTCTTTTACCGACTCTTCTGATTATTTGCTTACCACACTTAACTTCGGCTTAATGCTGCTCGTAGTGGATAATGTGGTGCTTCACTGAGCGCGGAGTCCATGCCGGCAACACAAGCAGAAAAATATATTAAATTCAGATCTGGACTCAGGGTTGTAAAATTGCAACATTGTGTATGTTCGAGTACAAAAATAACAAGATTATGTACAGTACATGGTTGGTTAGAGTTAAAAGCAGCAGAAGTTGAATGAATGAGAAGAAAATAGGGGAAGTAAGTGCAAATCAAATCCTGTCTATAAAAAGAAATTGCGCTGGTTATCGCAAAACTGAAATGCTGCATAGATTTGAATAATTTGCTGCTGATATGATGTTGCTGGTTAGCGTATGTCAAACATTTTTCAATAGACGGCGTTGTAGTTGGAATATTTTTAGAAATCTTATTCCACAGCCGATTTTGTTTATATTGGGAATATATATTAGCATCTTGAACAGCAGTAACAGCATGTAAGGTTAATTTATATCGCTGTATGATTCACCAGACCAAAGAACATGCGACCAACAGAGCCCATTTCAAAGAACTTTTCCTCATTTTTTTCCTCTTTCTCTCTACAGCTCTACAATCACTAATGAATTTTAAAATTTCTTCTTCCATGAGCGGCAAATGTTGGGGGTTCAAAGACCAGTCAGGAACTTGCGTATACGTTTTTGATCTATTCGGTCAATTATTAGGAGTAGCAAAATGAAAATAATACTTAATGTTTTGAATTTACCTCAATTATCGCTATGAGGGAAGCAAATTAAATTTTTCTGTTTTGTATGTAGTAAATCTTTAACCTCAATTTGCAAGTCCCTTTTCCCTCTTTGCCAAGTCATATTATACTTAAGTAGTCAGTAAATTGCAATAATAATTCTTTTCTTTAAAATTCCAAGCAATTTGCTTGTTCACCCTCGTGTCGGCAACATATTTTCCCCAAGTAGCTGCAGGCAATCCGCTTACGGGCTCGGCATGACATGTCCATTGAGTTTACTGTGTATGCACATATCTATCTACGTGAATTTATTGTTAATATAATACATACATACTCGTACATGGAGATGTGCGTATATTAATATATCATTTCATTTTAAAATCCATCACTAATGACTCAGTTGTGTGCCATTTGCAGTTAAGTACTCAATCGTGCATATACGTGGATGCATGTTTGTATGTATATGGATGTTTAAATGTGTGTATGGAAATGTGTATGCCTTTGAGTGTTGTAAATACGGCGCGTTATGTATGTAAGTTGTATGGCCTTTGGGCTTTTGCAAATGATGTCGGTTACTGCATTATCAACGTTGCTCCCTGTAAATCACTCCAATTACTTGTGAATGTACGCGTACACAGTCGGCATAGGCTGAAAATGCAAATTGAATATTTTTCTCAAGTCTTTGTGTGAGAAATAATGAGATGTTTGCGCCAAAAGAAAAAATAAATTAATCACCTTTTGCAGCAAGTCTAAGTTCTTAAGTATATTTATGTGTAGAAAAGTGAATGCAAAGTAGGGCATGCAGAGTATTAATGGGTCGATGGTTATCGTTAAAGAGGTCTTATCTTTAGTTTTTAGTATCGATAGACTGCAGAAAGTCTTGAATTCATTTAGACGACGTGAAGGCTGGATTATTTGAGTAAAGATATTTCGTGTTTAAATGACAATACCTGACCTACTAAGATTTGCTCGATACTTTTTGAGGTAACCGTATAATTTGCGCTATGCAAAAAAAATTTAAACAAAGTATTCTTGTTCAAATACGCTAAAAAAAAATTTCGTTTAATACCCATATTGCCACATAAATCTTTTTTGGTTTTAATTTCAGATAAGTGGCAACATTTGTAAAAAAATCCTACGCAGGAACATTTAAGTAAGAGAGGAGGTTAACTTCAAATTTAATGGCAATGCGTCAAGCCGTTTTCGATCTAATAGAGGAAGTGCTAATAAATATAATATTATTAGGTGGCAACCCTAGGTAGTAAACTTACTTAGAAGTATTTCTGCTGAAATACAATGCAAAACACCGTTCTTTTGATGCTGATATTTGGCAAACTTGTTTCATTAAGAAAGAAAATTGAGAAAGGTGGCAACCTTATCACAACATCCACAGCGGCAGCTCTTAAGTAGCAGACCTTGAAATGCACCTGGTGCCTCTGTTCTGTTACGGCTGCTGTCCATTTTCCAATAATATGATAATCAGCCCACTTTCACACATTCCCTTTTAAACGGTACTCGTACATGAAGAAATACAAGTGGGAGCTTTAATCGATCACGATGGGATCGATTTTGTTCCGCTTATTTCAAGCAACCGCGAAGTTGTACTTATAGGAAAAAATATGCCTTTCTTGTCCACACCGACTGAAAGTTAGCAAACACAATTTTTTTGCCATGGCAGCCTTCTCTGTCAGCTTGTAGGCTAAAAAATAAATAAGTAGCAGTCATAAACTATTTATAAACGCCTTTAAATTATTTGAACATCGTTGAGCTAACGACCAAGTGTTCCACACCTTGCATACTCATCATTAGCAAGCTCCTCAGGCTCAAGTATTTCCTCTACTTGTAATTTATGCCACCCCATTTACTCAGCCAAACGAGTGGGAAATTTCGCAAGAACAATTACCGCAATAAACATCACTTGAAGAGCTACTCAGATGCAAAGGAGAATGAGGGCGTAGGAATGTGTAATAAGACCAGAGGCCAGAGTTGGGCGATAAGAATGGAAGGGGTTAGAAGCAAACGGATCTAAGTATGACATTGACTCGAGATATTCAAGTTTAAAGTTCATTACTTATTCTTCAGTATAGTGCGTTTATTGCCTATCTAATAGTTAGCACTACAATGTCCGAAATAACTTGGATGTAATAGACACTATACTTAGCTATAAGCTTTAATAGACTGAATATAGTATAGCTCTTGCGATAATCGTAATTTTAAGTTATGCATCTGCCACTAGAATTGCAGTAATTGTAATTTAGAACGACTAAAAGTACTCTTTTCGTAGCTCAAACATTTTATTTCCATTTACTGCTATCGAGCGTGACTAATAAAACGATTACTTTTGGGATAAACTAACGCATTTGTTTCAGTTATGATTACTGTAATCATTAAGTTATGTATATTGATCATAATAACTTTGTAATTGTAGTAACCTATTGTACCAATATAGCGATTAATATAATCGTTATTTTAACTTATGTATCTACTGCTACAATTACAGTAATCATAACTTTGAACGATTATGATTATTTTAGTTGTAAATAAAAAAATGTAATTTGCTATTATTGTAATCATTTCGGTACTGATACCGCAATAGTAATATATGGGTTTTTTTTTTAAAATAATGATTACCATATTTGCTAATTTTAGTAATGTGATAATAATCGTCCTTTCATTGTATGTATTCGAATGAACTTCTTACAACGATTACTATAATTGGAATTTTAGTTTATGTATGTACTACTTAAATTACAGTACTTGTAATGCAGAAAGATTATGATTACTATAATCGAAATTTAAAAAAATTGTATCTACGATTACTTTAATCATCTATAGTTTTAATGGCATTTAAAAATTTTCAAAACTATGATTGCTGTAATCGTTAATTTACAATTACATTAATCTCAGTTAAAAGTTATTTAAAATGACTTTTGCAATAATGATTGCTGTTATCGTAATCGTATTTAAATCGTAATTTTTATCGCCCAGCTCTGAATAAGCTATCCAACACTCACTCAAATATCTGCCGTTATACAAACATATGTGCATACATTTGCAAGATAATTACAACCACCCTCCCACCAAGCTTCGTTAGTACGTACAAATGTGTAGTAATGCGAGTCATTAAAGTGGATCGCAGTATTGCAATGGTGCAGTATGCGCCACTTTTAGGCTTGATGCTGGTCGATGATGGATGCGGCAACAATAAAATTCCGCAACTAGAATGTTACTTGGTGGAACTTTCAATTGCCTAGCCCCACAAACAAACATACAAACAAACAAATAGTAGTACTTAAAGGCTCTATTGTGCTGCAAAACTGCACAGCCATCACACATACTTCTAAACATTTAAGGCGATATACTTTTTGTGCGGAGGTAAAATGTGTGTGTGTGCAATCGTGCAAGCGTTCTCGCGACGTGCAATTTTAGTTGAAGTTAAGTTTTGTAAGTGCATCCCACCTGCATATATACAGGGTGCGTCATAAGTACCGGCATTTCGAGGCTGCTTGGTATAGGGGAAAGCTTGCTCGATTACCGTACCGAAGCTCCCTGCACTCAAGGACGCACCTATGCAAAATATGAGTTTTACAATTGAATATCACAATTTATCCATTCACTTTTGCTACACACTGTATAAACACACATACATACACGCCTGCAACGTTAAGTGTGTTTTTGCAGGTGAAATGTAAATTTTTGCTGATTTTGTTAAACGATTCGGAAATTTTTGGTTCACAAAATTTTAAGTAGCGGAATTGACCGGCCTAGTTAAATTCCATAAGCACAGCAACACACATACAATGTACGCTATGTAACCACTTTTGCAGCCTAATAACCTACCAAACCCAACAACTACAAAGTATGGAACTAACAAATTCAAAAGTGAGGTTAAGGTGAACTTATGCAAATAAGCGGCCGGTTTTTGTGGCTTTCAAATACCGAAATGCAAAGGTGTTTTTCGGCGAAATGGAAAATACGCAAATGTTACGCCCATTTTAGTTTGCTAAATAAAAATCTGTATGAGTACGAATTGCACCCACATTCCTTTCAAACTTCTACTAGCGTGCAGCGGTACTTGTTTGGCAAGCATTTTGTTTTGTAAGCTTAAAAGCACAGAAAAGCTGAAAATTAATTGCCCATCGAAAGGGAAAACAAAAAAAAAAAAAGAATAAAAAAAAAATTGCTATTGAAATATGGCAAAAAAATGGCAAATACAAGTTTACAAATTGTTCGTTAGCTATATTTTTTATGACTTACTTAAATCTTTCTCCATCATTTGGTTTTTGTTATTTCTTTATTTCTACCAATATCTATCGATTTTAAGTTGACTTTATCCATATTTAATGCTCTTCATTGATTCTTGATTTCATTGGTTTTATCGATTATTTTTTGGCTTTCATATTTTCATTTTCGCTTCTCGTTGTACTTCTATTAATCGATTAGAGCCAGAAAATCCATTATGTTTTGCTTTTTCATATTAAATTTACTATGTTTTACGATTATCAACCATTCGAATTTTATTGACGTATTTTCTTTAATCGATTTTTTTAAATTTTTAATGTCAATCTTTGACTGACTTATTCTCTTTTAAATAGATTTAATGGGTTTATATCAATATCTTTCATGTTAAATTTGATTAGTAATTAGTGATCAATTAATCAGAAGGCTTTTTAAATTGGTAATGATTATTTAAATTGTTTTTCAAGAAATTATTAGTTGATTGAACAAAAAAAAAAAAAAAAATTTAAAAAAAAAGTTGTTTTGATTACTTCTGATTATTTTAAAATTTTAAAATTTTTTTTGTTTAATTTTTAATTTCTTCAGTATTATTGATGTGTATATTTATATGCTTCTACAACAATACTGAAAAAATCGAGAATAACCAAAAAATTCAAAATAATCAAAAATAAACAAAAGTAATCAAAACAACTTTTTTTTTATTATTTATTTACTAATTACATTTTTTTAGTAATGGTAAAAAATCAAAATTTATTTTTGATTATTTTTTAATTAATTGGAAAATAATCATTAATAATTTAAAGTTATAGTAATCAAGCATCAAATGCACTGTCAAGAAAAAAATGTATCAAACCGATAATCATTACGATAAGTAATCATTATTTAACAGGTCTGTCCACACCTTAGTAGAGTTATATTCTGCGTTAATAACGAAAAATAAAATAATCACGCTCTTCAATTTCAGACATTAACATGTTTTAGCCAACTTCAAAGCTTTCTGCTTCCCAGTGTTCCAAAAACAAACCGACGAAATTAGGGTTAAATGAATTGTGGGCTCCACATGTGTGCCTTTGATTACCAAACATTATTCACAATTTTTAATTGACTGCGTTTGTTAGTCACAAATACACTCTTCCACACAAACACAACCGAATGTTTTTGCTAGTCAAACACTTCCCTTTCAAAGCTCACAGCATGTGTTCATTGCTGAGCCCGAAAGCTTTGCTAAAAAGTTTATGCGTTAATTTAAAGTCTTCATTTTTGTTTGCCTAATTTATGGCGTTTAAACTTTGTTGGTGCTTTGCGTTTTGAGTATTTGCCGACGCAATTGAAATTTCCTAAAGAAACAAAAACAAGGAAATTTTATGTAACATTAAGGTATGTCATACTTCCACTAATTTTACGGTTTGGCGAGATTGCTGAATCTGATTGGTTAGGTTGGTCTTTTACAAAGAACTCTGGAGAGAGATTGTTTCTTATACTTACTTACTTGGTCAGCTCCAGCATTCGCACGACAGTCAGTTCTCTGGAATGGAATGAGTCTGGTTTTATCCCATCAAGGACTATTATTTTAAACCCTAGCTTAACTGAAAGCCACTTAAAAAAGGAATCAGGACCATAGTAAGTGATATTTAAATGGTTTAGGAAAGCTTTCTTCGTACAGTTTTGCAATCAGAGGCAAACATCTTTAAACTGCTTGATGTTAAACTAAGCCGTGTGTAGCTAGGAGGTTGTCAAGAATTATTATAACGAAGCTAAAAAAATGTTTGTAAACCACGAATTTCAGGATATTAACTTTTGCTACTTTGTGTTACAGACCCTTTTTACGGTCCATTTACAGCCGTTAAGAGGTTTGAACAACTTTTAAATCACTTTCTCGAACCTCAAAGTACCACATTTCCAATTCTGATCAATTCTCGCAAGGTCCCCAACATTACATATTAGACAATCTTTACTGGCACAGTAAGCAATATTGGACATATAAGCTCACCTGGATGCACACATATGCACTTTTTCAATCAGCACCAAGTAGAGATTAGTAGTTCATTAGGTAATCCGACTTTCGATTTCTGCTGACGTCAACACCTTCTACGCATTTCAACTATCTTTGGAAGTTCCCACTGCCACATACGTTGGCTAGTAGTCTAGCACAATTCAGTGCATTATTTGACCTTCGAAAATTGGAATATGTGCACTTCGTTGTTATCTAAAGAGGAAGACTTGTATGCACTTTCTCCGCTCTCAATTAGCTTTTTTTGGGCTATAAATTTGAAACTACATTGTATGTAATTGGGGAACTTTTAGCTTTGCCAACCATTTCACTCTTGCAACGAATTCATAATTATCGTTTGGCATGCGTGCTTGTTTGGACCTTGGGGTTTATTTGTGGTTAGTTTGAAACTGAATACGTACATATGAGGTGAGCAGATATGAGTTATGGTAGTTTTATGTTAATAAACGGTGTCTATTTTGAGTGACATATTGACTCAAGTGATCTATGCTATTAAAGATCTCTCCCGAAAACACGTCCTCCATAGCAATATATATCGAACTGAATGAGAAAGTGAACAGTGGGATCTTCTAGTAAGATAAAAATGAGGCTTTCCAGCTTTTTTAACATCTTTAGGCAGTGCAGTCTTAAATAGGAGGATCTTCCGTCATCCCTTGTCAAACTATGTTCGGCGTTGCGCTGTCTTCAGTGTCAGTTTTCTATCCCTTGTTTCGAGATGATAAATTATCCTTCCAAAACACATCAACTTTCTATTTAGTTTTAACTGTCTCTTCACAGAATCACTGATTGGCATATGAACTGGGTAGCTGTTAGCACATAAAATGGTAAGCGCATCGGAGTCCCAACGAATAAATACTGTCTTATAGTTGTAGGGCTCAGAAAGATGTGAAAAAAGTGGATACCTTTATTTTTCAATGTGTTGCTGTCACAAAGACACACACCGCCCTCAGTGTGCCCTTTTTGATATCCCGTAATCTGGGATACGATAATAAGCCTCTATCGGGATTTTAGACAACGAATCCACTGAATGGATGAGTTGAGCTTAAGAACTAGAGTCCGAAGTATCGTCAAACAAAAAAACTTGAACTCTAATCGTCACATATTTTCGAAGCTTTGACCTCTCAGGCGGCGTATTACAATTTAAGATAATGTGAGATAATATAATTTATTTAGAATCGCAAAAGCTATTAAAGTTTGCATCCTCCCCTTCCAAATAAAACACCCTTTGCATGACAATTGAAGGGGTTAGAGGCAAAAGGATCTAAGTAACATTTTATTTAACTTTGACTTTAATCCATACTTGTATAGTTAAATAAAGTAATTATTTGTTGACAAAGAAATGCAAGTCATTTTGGACATTTTTGTAACATCTATTGGTCGGCCAATAAACGCACTAACCACAATTTATATAGAATTTAAAATGAGTGCTCAACTTTAAACTTGAATAAGTCGAGGCAATGTGGAATTCACTTAGATCCTTTTGCTTCTAACCCCTTGAATTAATATGTATAAAATAGGTATGCTGACCCCGGGATCCCGGGATCTCGGGATTCTTTCCTCAAAAAAATACCGCAAATAAATTAACACAAATATTCTTCACAAAACCTATGGTTTTTTACTTTATTTTATTATATTATATATTATTTTATTTTATTTTATTTCATTTAATTAAAAAACTTTTTTATTGTGTCTTATTTTATCTTATTTTATTTCATTTCATTTTATTTTATCTTGTTTTATTTTATCTTATTTTATTTTTTTTTTTCTATTTCATTTCATTTTTTATTTTTTTAATGTGTCTTATTTTATGTTATTTTTTCTATTTGATTTTGTTTTATTTTATTTTATTTTATTTTACTTTATTTTATTTTATTTATTTATTTAATTTTATGTTTTTTTATTATTTTATTTTATTTTACTTTTTATTTTATTTAATTAAATTTTATTTAATTTAATTTTATTTTATTTTATTTTGGCTTATTTAATTTAATTTTATTTTATTTTGGCTTATTTAATTTTATTTGATATTATTTTGTTTTATTTTATTTTATTTTATTAAATTTTATTTAATTAAATTTTTTTTATGTTATTTTATTTTATTTGATATTATTTTATTTTACTTTATTTTATTTCATTTTATTTTATTTTATTTTAATTTTATTTTATTTCATTTTATTTTATTTTATTTTATTTTATTTTATTTTATTTTATTTTATTTTAATTTGAGTTAATCTAGCTTATCCATTTTAAAGAATGCATAAAAACATTTCTTAGAACAATTCGAAAACATTTGGGTAATAAGACCGGGACTAATCCCTAAAAGCCCGTGATAGTAAATATCAAAAAACTTGGCATATCCAGTATATACATAAAGTGCGTGGTTCACCTCTCAAGTTACTTTTTAGAACATTTTCGGCATTCATAAACTTTTTGTTGATTTCGTTTGATTATGCTTAAATGCTTTGATGGTATTTGAGCTACGTTTTTACGTCGGGAAAAAGCTTGTGTGGCCTAATCGCTACAAATAGCAGTTAGGTTTTCTTTATATCTGATAATTTGTTGATATTTTGGCAAACGGTAATTGTTCTTTACGTGCATTAAAGTTCCCTATTTTTTCCAAAACTTTCAATGCTTGATTTAGTAACTCAGCGATTAGAGTTGAATTATTGAGACAGAGAGAATGGGTAATTGGTTACGAAAATGCCTAACAGTCAAATGTTTGTGAGTATAAATAAACAAACTACAAAAACTTGATAGTTGGAAGTATATTAGCTCCACACCACAGAGTATTTGGCTTTTCATAAGAGGCATGTTGAATTGGGAGTGTGTAATAGGAAGAGCAGTTCATGTATTGTAAAAGCTTCTAGAAAGCTTCTTCTAATTACTGCAGATATTGTTCAGAGGTAATTTTCGGTGTCGTGAACTAAAATTGATTATTTGTAGCAATATATATGTCAGCTAATCAAACGAATGAACTAAACTTTACTTTACTTACATTAGAAACAAAAACTGATTTTTATAGACACTTAACTTTTCTAGTTTCTTTTTCTTTTATTTATTTTATTACTTTGCAGATTTTTTTCACGTTCCTTAATTTCCTTTCCTTCGATTTATTTTATTTTATTTTATTCTACTTTATTTTATTTTATTTTATTTTATTTTTGTTTTGTTTTAATTTATCTAATTTAATTTAATTTGACTTAATTTAATTTAATTTAACTTAATTTAATTAAATTTAATTTAATTTAATTTCATTTCATTTATTTAAATTTTATTTTATTTTCAATTAGTTTGATTTTATCATGCTTATCCACTCACTTTGAGGCAAATGTAATAACACAAATAGCAATTAATTAAATTTAATACAATCTACAACTTTATGCAGACATCAATTATTTATCAAAAATACAATCAATTCACATTTACATACATTGCAGAAATGTAACAAAACAGTTAAAATTTATACAAAATCTATGCAAAACAAATCAATCTCAATATATCAAGTTTTCAGTTGTTTGAGCCAATTAAATAAATAAGAATTGAAGTGTAAACATAAAATCAATTTTAAATGCAAATGCATATAAATACTGAGTTTATTACAAAAACAGCACATCCGCTGAACGATAAAGGATGTAGAAACAAAAGGAAATTAAAGAATGGAATACATTTGTTGTACGTCACAGAAAGACTAAAAAACAAATCAAATATGAAAAGGAAACAAATAAATAATTGAGTAATAGAAAGCTGCATAGAAAGCTGCATAGAAAACCTTGAGTAGGACAGGAGGACACAGAAGGGATGTAAAAGGAAATGCAATAAAAATGAGGAAAGTATAGTGTTAGTATTGTTAATATTATTAAATCAATCTGAAGCGCAATATTAAGCTTATAAATTTAATTAAGAATTTAATTTTAGGATAGAATCTGTATAAAGTATGCAACACGAAAAAAACTAGTTTCCGTTCCCTGATTTAAAAATGTATAAATTTTTTTTTCGAAATATTTTTAGAATTTTTCTACCAACATAACTTTTTAAAGAATTTGAAACTATTTAAAAATCATTTCACATGTTGTACGTTTATGATTGCTTTTATAACATCCCAACAGGCATGTTTCTAAAAATAAGTTTCAGTAAACTTGGTTTATTAAGCGATATATAAGCTTTTCAGTGAAAATTTATTTGAAGATTTAAAGTGAACTTCTTACAAATTTGGAGAATGATTTTTTTTTAAAGTATTTTGACATTGAAAATGCGATGCAAAAAATTAAAAAAAATCGTGAAAAAAAGTTGAGTATGAGTGAAAGTTTTCCCTATTTCAAAATATTTTTGAAAAATAAAATACTTTAGTTTTTTTTCAGTACAATATTTCAAAACTCGGTAGAAGCACACCCTATTTTAGAATGAGTTTCAAAAATGTATTAAATTTTCATTCAGATATGGCATTTTTGAAATTCATTCCGAGATAGGGCATTTTTCGAACAAACTCTGGCGTATTGTGTTTTTTTAATATCTCGCAAAAAGCGATCTTTCACACTCGGTGCTTAATTTAAATATTTTTTTTCAACTTTAAATTTTAAAAAGAAGTTTCTTTATGAAAACTTCGACAAAAAAATAAAAGTGACAAGTTTATTAGTAGACTTATAAGCTAGTAGCGATTCCGATTTTATAATACTTATTTTCATATGCTTTGTAAACGAAAAGTAAGCGTTTTGTAAGCTTAACTTTTTTAGTAAGCTTTCTAAAATTTTACTTATTGCTTAGGTTACTTATTGGGATATATAGATGCCAAAGCTCACGTGAACTGATTTGTTTTATATGTATAAAAAATTATAATTTAAAGTAATACCCATAGATTTTGGCAACTCAAATAGCAGATCGAAAATGCAGCTACCAAAGCCGGAGCATATTAAGCTGTGTATCTTTTCTTGCGTTACATACAAATTTACATTAGCTCAGAGCGAAGATGATTTGTTCATTCTTCAAATATATTACAGAAAATTCTTCAGCTTAAATTTTTTTTTAATTTCATATATAAAAAAAGATAAAAAAAGTTCCGAAAACTCCCCGGCAACTCTAACAAACGAACTGAAAATTTTCAAAAGGTTGAGACAAGAATTTCAAAATGATTTCTCAGTATGGAGTTTTGTATCCTATAAAATTCTAGTTTCGCAAATTGTAAGTCTCTAGTCTCTGTTGATTTTTGACAATTTTTTTTCTTCATTTCGTTTGGTTTTTTCTTTCATACAAATCGAATAACTATGACAAGCTTATATGGAAGAAAACACCAAATCTATAGCTATGGACATTTACATTTTTTTTTGCCTGTTTTTCTTCCTTACATTATCTAAAAGAAGTTACTTCTAAAATTTGCAAAATCAGCAAACTTTGTAAAAATTTGCATATAAATAATGCTGAAGGCTAAGATTACAAGCACATATTTGTGTTTATTTTTGCTAACAGATGAGAATTTGTTGAGCAATACAAAGGTTTTTCCATTTTTTATGTTTTTTTTGTTTGACTACATCATGTGCTGCAAATATTAGCATTATTTTTGATTTTGATGTGAGAATTTAAATAACATTCCTGAATTAGGGTGGGGAAAAGGATTTCATTTCTTGCGCGTGTAAACTTTAGTGTCAACATTTACATATCTACTTATACAAAATCGGTTAAGGTCTTTTTTTATTAAACGCATATATGTAATATAATGTTATTGACCCATCAGGAATGAGTGCTTGTCATTTTGTTATCGATATTTTGTGACGGTCTGTAAGTAATGAGCAGAGGATATCCCGTAAACACCTTGTTAAGAAGATAACTTTAGAAACAAAAATGTAAAAATTTAAAGCCGTTGTCAAAACTGAAAATTTGTATTTTCGCAGTAAAACTTGAAACGAGCTCTCGCAAAGCGATGAATAAGAGAGTACTCCCCTTAAAATCCTTTCGGATCAAGAACAGAGATTTCTACATTCTGTGCTGCTATATTAACTACTCACCTTGGAGCAATAGGGAAACCTTCTTAAGTTATTAATAAAATATTACTCCCTTCTTTATATTTTTGGAGCTAAAGTGGAGATTTCTCCAACTTCTACTCCTAGCTAAGTAAGCTGAATTTCTTAACCAAGAAAAGAAAAAAAATTTTCAACAAATGAAAAAAAAAAATGAAAAAAAAAGGAAAAGCTGCAATCTTAAAAAAATGAGAAATAAACACAATTTAAATAAAGAATTGAATAATAATAACTATTGTTTTCCCTAATGAATCCCTTGTTTGCTGATAGGTGAGGTATTTATGTATGAGTTTTATTTCATTGCGTTTATTTCTTTATTTGCTTCCATAGAAGGCGTGATTCTCAAAAGATTTTTCATTGGTCGTTTAGCAGGAGTGTAAAATGTATCCCTCATTACTCTCCTGGGAGGTAATAACATAAACTAAATTATTGTTTTTTGGGAGGTAAAAGAGAGTTGTTCTATTACTCGCTCTCCTAGGACATGCAGTTTAAAAAGGGAGTATACAAAATTATATGATAATAACAGACATGTTAAATTTGATTATAAATTAGTAATCAATTAATTAGGAAACCTTTAAATTGGTAATGATTATTTAATTCCTTTTTCAAGAAAAGGCAATTATTAGTGGATTAGGATTAGAAAAAAAAAAAATAAAATAAAAAAAATAAAAAAAAAAAAAAATTATAATATAAAAAGTGGTTTTGATTGCATTTGATAATTTTGGATATTTTTTTGATTACTTTAGATTTTTTTTTAATATTATTTTAGGTTTTTTTTCAGTATTGTTTATGTATATACTAATGTGCTTCTACAACAATATTAAAAAAAAACCGAAATTATTAAAAAAAAATTCCAAACAAATCAAGAGTAATCAAAACAACTTTTTTTAAGATAATTTTTGATTTTTTTTTAATAATCGAAAAATATCATATTTTTTTTTTATTATTTTCTTAATTAATAGGAAAAGAATCATTAAATATTGAAAGTATTTGGTATGCAATCATTAAATGGATTCTCAAGAAAGTATATAAGCGAGCCGGGAATCATTAGGGAGTAATCCAATACTTGCAAGTGAGTACTTCGGGATTAATAAAACGATGATCCCTGGTTCTACTGGGTGACTTCAGAAAAAAAAATTCAAAAAATTCAAAGCTTTTGTCAAAACTGATAACTTGTATTTTGTTACACTCGAATTAATTCAGTTTATTAATAACTTAAAAATCTGGACTTTTATTTGTTCTTGCCAGCAATAAAAGCTATCTTCGTCGAGATATTATTTAAGCACAAAATAAAAATCCGTCTCAGTAACTAACAAACCTTTAGTCTTAATTTAATAAATGAGCACTACTATGCTTTATCAAAACTTTCAGCATTGCTCCAGATATGTTCTAGCAGCGACTTAGGATACCGAAACAGTACTTTTGCTGGCTTTCATGTACACGTAAGCAAAGTTTTGAAATAAATAAGGCTTTGTAAATATTAGCACTCACTGTATTATTTTTGTATTTCCCAACCAAAGTAGTACCCCTTTGTACGTTTTTTGAACTGCATATGCGTCCCCTATTTTTTGCAAACATTTTAATTCAATATTTTAGGTGTTTTGTAATTTTTATATTTTCCTTCAACTAAAATGATATGGTGTTTGTGACAGCAAATAAAAATGTCACATAAATATCATAACCATATTGTAAAATTTTATTAAATTACATACTCATTTACATTTTGTATGTTTATGATGTAAATTTGCATTTTTTAAATTTGCTGTCAAAAAGAAAACCGGGTAAGCTTGAAAATATGTTTTTTATGCTACTTAAGTATATATAAATTTGCATTACAAAAACACAATTTACACGACTTTTTCTGCGAAACTTCATAAGGGTGTGTAGTTTAAGTTAATTTTTTGTAAATCATATTTTGTTGGCTTTACTGATTGGATGTGAAAATGTGGCGAAAGCTGAATCGGATGATTTGTTTGTTATAATTTTATTTAGTATTCGAAGGGGCTCCAATTGTATTTAGTAAAAGAGCTATTGCATCTGAGTAGGTTAGGATCAAAATCCAGAGTAGAGCATGCTCAGATGATATACAAAGAGGTCTCAAACTCTCCCCTCTGGGTTGTGGTGGAAAATTAAACTTCTTGAGGGCTACCCATTGTTAGGTTACGATAAGACCTAAAAATCTTAATAAGAAGAAAATTTCTTAGAATCTGAAGTCATATTTTCAGGGTTATCGAGATAGGGCTAACTCGATATCACACCGTTGCCTCGTTAGTGCTCGAAGTTTTGAAGGGTGAAATTAGTTTCTCAAAAATTCTCCAAAAATGAGCTGTCAGCATTATATCAGGATCGCATGACACTCTGATAGTCAGTGACGGATATATAGTCCTGCATAATTTGAAAAGCTTGCATGTGTTGATGCAGCAGTCGGAACTTACATAAAAGCTCAATAACGATAATTACGAGGCCCAAAAAATTAACAAAGCTACTTCGGGAGACAAGAATTGCACTGAACTGATGCGTAGAGTACTTGGGATCGAATCGAAGTAACTGAAGCCGAACCATTTTTAAAACACAAGTTTTAGAAAATTACAATGTTTATTGTTGAGATACAAGTTTGAAGAAATCTGGAAAATATTTGAAAACTTTTTCCAAAATTTTTGTTTCAAATTTTTTGAGCTTCGAAGAAAGGTAAAAAAAACCAATCAGGGGTCGAATTACGTTATACGTTCCGGCTGGAAGTAACGGTTGTTTCAATTATGCATTATTACTCTTTTAAAAAGTTGGACAGTTTCAAACTTATCGTGACTTAAAAAACGGCTTACGATCACGGAACGGATGTCGTAATTCGGCCCCAGATTCTGTAATATTTGAAAAAGAAGTTTTGAAATGTTTTTTTTTTCTTGTGGTGAATTTCAAATATGGTAAAATTTCACAACCTTAGCTTAAAGTTTCACAATCAATCCAGAATTGTTTGTTTTAAAGGCGGTAAAATGTGCACTTATATGGAATCGAGTTTCGTAAAAACTTTCAAAACAAAAAAAGTTTTTGAAAATTAAAATTTCTAATTTTTACATTTTTTAATGTGAAAATTTTAACTAAAGCAACCATGAAAACAAAGTTTGATTTCTCAAATATGTGTTTTCATATTCAGCTTAGTTTAGAGATTTAAAAAAAATAATAAAAAAAATTATTTTTCACTAGCTACCTTAAGCCTGCACTCCTTGATTGGGATATTTGGGCATTTCAGTTGTCCTAGACTTCGTATCAGATTTTCAATGTGATAAAGCTAATAAAAAGAATTGTAGTCGCGGACTTGAGACTTTAGCTCTAATCTTTGCAGAGATATTTTTTAAGATACGTTTTTTCGTTATTGCTTTTTTATACCAACAATTTTTGTTGATTTACGGCCTGTACATTTTCAAGTATAATAATTTTTACCTCTTTGAATTTTTATGAAAATTATTATTGTTTTTATTTTTTAAGTCATTTTTTAAAAGTTTGTTTTATAAGTTTTTTCGAAATACCTCCCAGGGCCAACGTCTTTAGTACAATGTTCACTCAACTGAAAAATACGTTCACAGATGCCTCGTTTCTTCTTGAAATTTCCACCATCCGTAGCGGATAAGCTCCTATGTACCGTATCTCTACCAAAAAAACTACCTTGCATTGCCCCTTTAAATGAAATTTTTTAATTGAAACATTTTCGCATACAAGTACATTTACTTAAAATAAATCACTCACCAAAAATTCTTAGCTCACCACCAACATATGAAATCCTATTAAATGTCAAGCCTTCAACACTTAAATCTAAAGTCTTAGCAAAATCTGATTAGAGTCAACCAAATCAACAGCTAACATACTTTTAACCCAGGCAGCAACAAAAAAAAAAAAACGAAAAAACGTGATGAAAAAGTCGATGTTATTATTTCCTTTCTTCTTATTCTATTTCTTTCAACGCCTTAATACCATCTAATGTGTTATTTTAAGCCGCTGACTTGCCTATTTACAAAATTTGTTGCTTGCCTGCTTAAAGGACTTTTTTGTGCCTACACACATGCATACAGAAATGTTATACGTAAGTACTATTTGTTGGCTTTCACTAGTTGATAGGCTTGCCTTCCACGCTTTGTTGGTTCATGCACCGCAACAAGTTGGTTTGACCACTTTACTTGCCGCTACTTTGTCGTCATTTAATGCTCTGCAAATAAGTTTCCCAAAAAAAAAGACCAAAAAAAAAAATACTCATTTTGCTCACAGTAGTAGATTTTTTCAACTTTTTCTTTGTTTTTACTTTTGCTGCTGTTTTCGCAAAAGATTTGTGTAATACGTGCGTGGGTTGTTTGCGTTGCAGGTTTTACTTCTCGTGCATTTTGATGCTATTGTTCTTGCTTTTCTCCTCTCCTTTTTCGTTTTTGATCTTCTACTTTTTCTTTTCTACAAAACCTCTCGTGTTAACTCTTTGTTTCATTGTATTTATGTTGAGTTAAAACACACTAGCCACCATGCGACCCAAACTGTCTCCAACTACTAGCCAAGTTAATCATAGCTGTGGGTCAACATGACATATGAGCAAGAGTGCAAGTCGTAATAAATGAACTTTATGACGCCACCATCATGTGAGTGAGTACTTAATTTGATATTTTTTGTTGTTTACATTGTAGGTGCTTTTTGTTATTTCAGTTAAAAGTTAGTTAAATTTTCTTTTACAGCTGAGACTAAAAGCAGAAAAAATCTGCCTTTGCGTATTTTCGTGCATAGCCATCATTTTATAAGAAGGTCAGTTTATTAAGTTCCATAAAAAATGTCATACGGAAAAAGTGTGCTTATGAAATGTGTATAAAAAAGGAGCAAAACGACATCTATTGCTAGCTTAATGCGCCGAAGGCATGCGAGATTCCGGATGGCAGCGCATTATGCCGTAGTTTGAAAGCCGCGCAAGTAACAATCGGTTGTTGGTTTTGTTATTGTCGTTTTAATTATAATATATTGCTGTTGTTTCAATTTCTGCTATTGATGCCGTTTTAGGCTATTTTTGTTATTGTTGGCTATATTGCTGTTATTTTTAATTTTTCTTATATTTGTTGTAACTGTTATTGTTGTGCTTGCTATTTTATTGTTGTGGTTTATTTATCATTGTTCTTTTTATTTTTCTTCCTGGTGCTTGTTTTTATTGTTGCCTTTGTTCTTTTTTAATATTCTTCTTTATTATTATCATTTTAGTTTTTACTATTGTTAATTTATTTATTGTTGGTTTCCGTATTTTTCTCATTCTTCTTATACTGCCTTTTCCTCATCCTTACAGTTCTAGTAATATTTGTGTTTGTTGTTGTTTTAATAACAAATTTATAGTGTTTTTTTAAAATATTTTTCTGGTTGTTTTTATATCTTTTTTATATTTTTGCTGTGACCTCTGTGGGTAGTTACTTTTTCCGTTGTTGTTACTATTTGCTTTTTCTTATATTTGCAAATATATGTTATTTTATTATTTATTATTGTAAATATTACATAAATAAAGCTCTGCGGCTCTGCTTTTATTTTCTGCTTTATATTTATATCATGTTACTTCATTACTGTTGTTGTTGCTTTATTGCTCTTGCTGTTCTTGTTACTATTGTTGATTCGTGTTATTGCTTTTTTTGGTATTAAGTTGTTCTTTTTGCACTATTTCTCTTTCACATTTTTTAAAATTTTTCTCTGCTTCTTTCTTAAATATATTATACTTTGAATTTTTGTTTCTATTAGCATCTGTTGTTTTTGTTTTTTACTATCCTCTATGCTGTTGTTATCCTTCATATTTTTACATTTTCCTCATTTTGTTTTAATTCTTCTTTTTTCCATTATTATTTTTCTTTATCTAATTCTTCGGTTTTTCTTTCTTACACATTTATTCTTGGCATTCTCCTCCATTTGACCTCTTCTGTTCTGTGTGCACTTCTTCTCTACGGTCTTCCTTTCCATGTAATTATTCCTTCTACTGTTGTTCATTTTCCCTTTGACTTTTTCACCCATTTGTTTTCGTCTCTTATTTTTGTTTGCATCCTTTCCATTTTTTTCTTCCTTTCCGATTGCCTTTTTTGGCATCCTCCACTCGCAGTCTCTTTTGTTTCTAGGCTATTTATATGCTCTTTCCTTTCACGGCATATAACCATCGTTGTTGCATGGCGAAAGCACTCACTTAAGTTAAGTTTGGTCAAATTTAACAGTCGGAGGAATTCCAAATGTGGTTTTTTATATTTGTTAATGGTCCTTTGACAGATATGGAGGATGCAGTGCGCTCGGCTCTGACGGTAGTGCTAAACATTTTATTTTACTTCTTGGAACCCGCCAGATTATATTTTCTCCAAAAGAGGTTTTGGAGACCACCTAGCCCGAAGAAAGCACGAGTGAAAAGCGTCATATTCACGTTACATATTCACGTTAGATTTCCCTTTGTTCCTCATCAAGCATTGCTGTATCCTTTTCCACTTCATATTTTCCGTGTTTTTCATTTTCATTTGCTTTTACTACATTTTATTTATTTTCTTTTTGCAATTACCTTCATTGTTCTTGTTGTTATTTATTTCAGTTAGCTTTTATCATTTTTCTTATCTTCTTGTTTAGTTTCCTTAGCATTATTATTTTTCATCAACTAAAGCTCTTTGACTATCTCCAATTTTTTTCTGCTTCCTCTACTATATTTGGTTTTTTTTCCTCCTCTTTGTTAGACTTCTCTTTTTTAATTTCTTTCTCTCTTCTAATTTTTCCATTAATTTCTTTCTGGCTCTCCTTTGCCTACTAGTATGCCTTTATCGGCATTTGTTTCTAATCTTTCATTCCTCTACATTCCACTTTGTATTCTTCTTTAATCTTCGCTTTGGTCATGGCTAGAAGCCCTTCTTTCGCTGATTTTGAAACCGTCCCTTTTCAACCGCACCAACCACTTACATATGACTTTAATGTGATCTAAATCACTCGGCTCAAAAGTTTGTTGCTATTGCTGTTATTGTTAGAGTTTAACTCCTTATGTAGTTATGTTTCTCTTATGAAAAAGTTTTTCCGCAGATTTTACTTTAATATTTTCTAAACTTTTTTCTGATTTCTGTTTGGCTTAGCATGAGGTTTCTTTAACTTTTCCTCTTTCAACTTTAATCTAAGCTGTTTTCGTATTTATGTAAGTTTTTATCCTCACCCCGGTATGTGTGCGAAAGGTATTGTAATAATTTGTTGTTATATTTGGCTTATTTGCTCCATCTATTGCAGTGTTAAAGTAAAGTTTTGTAAACAAGTTGGTCCGAAATGGACTTTGTGAGCGGAGTTGTTTAACTGAATAAATATGCTAGGGTGGATCAATTATTTTTAGACATTGATTCTAATAATATGTTCATCGGACCCCACTTTTGACTTAAAGTTTGAATTTTAAAAGTTTTTAAAGCACCTTACTTAAACTTTATAAAACAAAAGATAAAGTAAATTAATGAATAGAAATGTTTTTCCAGGCTTTCTCAAACTACTTTGGCGATCTTCCTGAAAGTGGACACACAGTGTAAAGTAATCTCGCTAGCCCAAGAATCATCATTCAAAGTCATGACTAAACTGCTCAATGAATCATCATAAGGGTTTGTACGCATAGGGCCTACAGAAGCAGAGCTTGAAGATATCGAGCAATAATTTGACGAAGGAGGTATAGTGCCCTTCTCACTGCATTAGAGTAAGGTGGTAGCCGGAGCATAATTTTCATGCTTAGAAATTGGAGTTTCGTGTTTATCATCTTCCTGCCTTTTGAACAATGAAAATAAGTGTTTCCTCCTTAGTCGAAGTAGGCTTACCCATTACTGTTCCTACAAGAATTTTGCCTGATCGGTAAGCCTTTTCTCCTAGTCAAAAATTTCTGCAAAAGTTATTCCCATCAGCGAATATCTCAATTGAATTGAAGTTCTGTTAAATCCTCGCAGGCATGAAATGGATTTTTGGGACATGTTCCAATGAACAAGCTTTCTTAGAACTGCCCAAAGGCATCTCCGTGCCTACTAACCCACTTTAAACCACACATATAGACCCATATGTGTGTATGTATATAAATATGTATAAGTACACGTCTACCCACCTAAGCATGTACGCGCAAGTTAAAACCAATATTGCTATATTTGTGTGTATGTATTAGCCTTCATATATTTACTTAAGCTCCCAAAATAGTCCGTAAGTAGCATTTACTGTTTTTGAGACCCTTTTTTGGCATAGTTGTTAGCCATTTGTTTGCTTTCACCTCTTTCTCTGCTTTCCTGCTGCTCATTTCATTGTTGTGATTTTACTTTTTACTTGCATGGGTCGCGCTATATCACGTACGCCACGTTTGAATATCTACACAAATAATTTTCATTGAATATGTTTTTGTTGTTTGTGGTTTAAAGAGTTGCTGTAGATTTTTAGCTGGAATTGGAGTGTTAAACTTAAACTGCATATCGAAAGAACCTCTTACAAATCTTTATTGAAAAGGAAAAATATGTAAAAGAATATTTGGTCCTAAGTGTGAAAAATTGTTCTTGTTTTTCTTTAAAAGCTTTTGGAATTTCGTTCAGATTTACATTTTTTTATTTAAAAATAAATTAGTATGGAAGAAAAATTTTTAAACTGATATTTTTTAAGTTTGAGGAAAATATAAACTTTTTAACATCTCTATTAAAAAAACACAATTTTTTTACATTTCAAAAATATTCAAAGCTAAAAAATTTTAAAATAATATTTTATTTTTGTTTTGTTCTGCTTCGGGTTAAAAAAAGAAATATTTAGTGAAAAAAAAATGGAATTTCAAAAAAATACTGGAAAAAATTTGATACCTTATTTTTTTAGTTAATAAATCAAAATTATATTTGAAAATATTTTTAGTTAATTTTTGAATTTCAAAATTATTCACTATCGAAAAAAAAAATTTTGAAACTCTGGATTTCGTAGAATTTTTTGCTAATTCTTAAAAAGTTAAATGCTGGTAAAAATTTCTTTGAATTTTAAAAATATTCAATTTGGTAGAATGAATTGTTTTTAATTTCAATAAGAATTCATACATTAAAGAATTTGGAACCTTATGTTTTATGTATGTTTACTAATCACCAATAAATTTGAAAAAAAAAAAATATAGTTACTTTTTTAGCTTCAAAAGTATGCCATTCAGAATAAAAATTTTCAAAAATGTTTATTAAATAAAAAAATTCAATGTTGTTTACAAAACTAAATATATTTTTTTAATTTCAAAGCTACGAATATATCTACGTAAATTTTTTGCTATGTTTAATAATACCAAATATATTTGAAAAAATTTTTAATAAATTTTTGAGTTGCAAAATTTTTTAATATGGAAAAAGAAATTTTTTCCACTTGAATTTTATAACTTTTGTCGGCTACTTATTAAAAATTTAATTTTTTTGACTTTTAAAAGTATTAAATTCTAGAAGCACACGTGTTCGTGAAGCTGCTCTACACACCCAAAGATCATTGCACACTGCTAGACTTTTATAACCTTTGAAAAACTTTTTTTTATCTTTCCTAAAAATAATTTCTTTTAATGAAAAATATCATACTTCTAATGTTTCCAAGAATGAGTGTACAAAGGTATATGGTGATCGCTTAAGTTGTTTTCATGTGAAAGGGTAACAAATAAGCTTATATTCGCATTTATAATATTATAGGGATGGTTAAAAAAAGAAACAGAATATATTTTAATTTCCAAAATAGACAATAGCACATAGAATTTTATCCCTCTATTTTTTTGGATTGGTTCTTAATATATTTGTTAAAAAAGTTAATTTTCGAAGTTCCAAACTGTGTTATATCAAAAAATTTTCGAAAACATGATTTTTTTAAAAATATTTTTCTGCTATTTATTAAAAGCATTTAAAAAACATTAAATTTGAAAAAACAAAAAAAAAAATTATTTTTGAAATACAAGTTTGCTTATCAACTATTAATAGAAAATTATTATAACCCCTATATCTCTTATAAATTTTGCTTCAAACCTAAATTAACAAGCCTTTACCAAATCGATTTAAGGTATTTCAACATTTAGCACTTAGTCAAATTGAGCCACTTTATTAGATTCTTTCAATTTACAAAACCAGGTAAATATTTAATATACAAAAATACTTATGTACACTTGCAGACCCCAAAGCTATTAAGTTTATTGAGGCGTTAAATGATGCCACCCATCTATTTAGTAAGTAGAACCATAAGCAAGTTAGTGCGCCATTAACCAAACACTTGGTAGCTACTTGAATTGAGATATGTTAATGTGATAACATTGATGTGAAAGTGAAAGACCTTATTCAGGATTACAACGTAGAAGCACAGCAAAAAATATAACTACCTTAGAAGTGAGTATGGAATTGAAAGTAAGAGTCAGAATCGGTTATTCGCTCCCTGCTATAATTCATTACATTAACATGGGCATGTTATTGGACTAAGAACTAAAAACAAATTACAGTTACGATTGTCAAGAAACGTATAAGGAACGCCTTACCGAGAGGCGGATGTAGAACACCTTGCTATATTGAATACATAGAAGCAAATCAAGAATGCCTTGCAGTGAAGCTAGAGTGGAATATCTAGAACTATTTAATTTGGATAATAAAACAGGGTGTTTTAAAATGTTGCCATTTTACATAAATTAATTACCATTTATTATTGAAAAACCTTTTTTTTTTTTAGAATTCAGTCTTGTATGTGGTATATACACATACTCGTACAGTGAGTCCACTCCAAATTGGACATTTGAAATTGCAATTTTCATCAGAAATTAATTTTTTTTACAACGATTTCGCTAATTTTATATGAAAATACGATTGCCCATTTTTTGCTGGGAAGATTTATACCTCAACGAAGACTATTGTTATTGTCAGTTTTGTTGTTGTTGTTGTGTGTGGTCAGCATCTAACCGCATAGCTGCTTTGCAGTCCATAAATAATATTAACCAACGCAAAACCAACAATAACACGGCGCTTGAAGCCTAAATATATATTACGGTCAAATGACTATTAATACAAGTATCAAGTTATATGTGAAAATATGTACTCATTTATGTTGGTGCTTGCGGTTAAATAAATATATTTACATAAGCACACATACACTATGCCAAGTATTTTCGTGTAAACAAGGCAACAATCGAAATCTTGAACAAAAACCACATACTTCTAAACTAGCTATTTCTTCCATTCCTTCTTCTTGTTTCAGCAAATATGACAATCTTTTCAGCGCAAATAATAGCCCTTTAATAGAAGGCTTAGCAACGCTTGAATGCACAAGAATGGCAATAAACGCGATAGGAGTAGCCGCAACCAACGTTCTATTGCTGCTAATGCTAGTGTGTGGCCTTAACATATGTCTGCACGTATGTATGTTTATATAGAAATGTCGGCAAGCTCGTAAATCACATGAAAATTAATATTTGCTACGTATTCAAGACAAGCTAGCGGGTGCTGTGGCATGGCGCAGAAAGCGTTATGGCGAAAATTATAAGCATTGAACCTTTTTGTCTTGCCTATATTTAAATTTGTAGTCAGCATGTCTGTCTGACATCTGAGGGGGTGTAAACATATTGAACATTAGACTGGGTCGATTTATTAACCGATATCGTGCCATCGATTTTTCGATAGGTTTTAGGCTTAGGAAAAAAAAGTTCCACTACGCATACCCAAAAAAATAATTTTCGAGCCTGCGAAATTTCATTTTTTGTCTTTTCCCGACTTTGATTTTTAAGGTTTTTTCATGATCTACTAAAAAATTTTCTTGTTTAGGTGGAAAAATCGACCTTTCCAAAACCCGAAAATAAAATTTTTTTTCAAAAAACTGTTATCGCCAACGTTTTTAGCGTATAATTTTAAGTGGGACAGGAAATATGAGACAAATTCGTTTTCATCGAAAACATTTTTGCATGTATGCTGAAAAAACCCTAAAAAAATGGCGAAAGGGTCAATTTTTTGACCAAAACACTCCCCAAAACCCAAAAAATATTCCTTTTTTCAAAAAACTGTCAACGTTTTAGCGGACATTTTTGGGTCGGTCAGAGTATACATGAAAATTTTTTAGTAGGTTATGAAAAACACCTTCAAAATCAAAGTTGAAAAAAGTCAAAACATGAAATTTCGCAGGCTCGAAAATAATTTTTTTGGGTATGCGTAGTGGAACTTTTTTTCCTGAGCGCAAAACCTATCGAAAAATCGATGGCGCGATATCGGTTAACTTTCGTCCATAAAAATCGACACACCCTATTTATATATATGTATACATAGCTCCATAGTTAATGCCAACGCTTAGGTTATGGCTGCTGCGAGCAAGAGGAGGTGTTTTGAGTAGTCGAGGCCGTAACTATTAAACGCAAGGCCAAGTGGTTATTCACTCATATGCTAAGTACCAATGTTTTGGCTTTAGTAAAGGTCGTTCTGTTATTCCACCATTTCGGTTGTTTCTATCGGGCAATAACTAATTTTTTGCTTTTTATATTTTCAAAACTTTCCCTTGGTATTAAGGTTGAATGCGTGTTGAATGTAATAAGTAATAAATAAAATATGATATGAGCGGTAGCTACAAGCTGGCATAATGGTAAATTCTCACACAATCTTTTTGTAACCTAAAATTCGGGAGAATCTTTTTCCAATCGTCTATTTAAGAGAATGTAGAGAATAATTAAACAAAATTAATAGTCGGTTCTGACCCAGAGAACGATATGCACATCCTAGAAAGATGAAGTCAAGTAGTGATAGGTCATAGTTGTGATAAGTTAGAAGATGTGGACGAAAAAAAAGCGGAACTAAAGATATAATAAATAAAAAA
This sequence comes from Merzomyia westermanni, assembly GCA_949987695.1. NCBI lineage: Eukaryota > Metazoa > Arthropoda > Insecta > Diptera > Tephritidae > Merzomyia > Merzomyia westermanni. Next base: position 142,873,232 of record OX465291.1, on the reverse strand, counting down.
AGATGCGGCAGAAATCTGCAGCTTATCAGATATAAGTTAAGGTATTAAATATGAGAAGTTAGAAAATAAAAACGCATGTTTTTTCCCGATACAATTGGATACGTTTTTTTTAAAACCGTTAAACTGATCGCGTTTCATTGTCTAAAAAATTTTGAGCCACTCAGTTTTTGCTCGAGCAGAGTTCTGTCATGCTACCCTTCACAGCTATCATGTGCAAGACCTTAAAGGTAGCCTTCAAAGGTGGTGGAAAAAGGACTGCTCTATCGAACTAAAAATATCGGGTTTAAGTAAGGCTGTAAAATGGAGGGTAGCTAATAATAAACACATACAAAATATTCCCCCCCTGCGGGTAAGTGGCTTAGAATATGCCCAAGGTAGGCATATCGGTCGTAAGAGGCGACTCATATGCACAAAGATAATGACGTGCAAGTCGGTAGTTGATCTATGGATATGATGTCTTTCACCCCTCGTCACCTTAGGGTGACATAACCTAGAAGGTTTCACTGGTCATAAATCGCTACCACGACAGTCGAGCATTACCGCAAGGGAGTACCGCAGCGTACCGGGTTCAAATCCGGCCAAGGACTGTTAATTCGACAACACTTCTTTCGCAAAGGGTTTTTGTCGTTACCACAACAACAAAACCAACAACATATAAAATATCGGTATAGAAAAGGCAGGCAAGAGTATTGCTAATGTTTTTTGAATTAAGGATAAGGTACTAAGGCCTTCTGATTGCTAATATCGATACATTTTTCGAAAGGAAAATACAGTCTGGACACCAGAATCTGACGTAGAAAATTTAGTTTTCCCAACTGTCGCATCTACGAATTCAAATGTATTTATATGCTTCTCAAAAATTCTGCAGAATCCCGGTAGGATTTTGATATAGTTCTTGGCTTTGCAGTATCAAGAGCAACAAGAAGGTCCACTTTTGATACGCCAGACGAGTTTCGAGCTTTCACAATGAGTATGTTGTAGGCTGCAACAGATGCCACGATTCGTAACGAAGCGGTTCTTAAAAATATCATTGTAATACTATTTTGTAGAAAAGTAAGTGTAAATCTAATTACCACTTTGTCTGCTATTATGACCTAAAAGTCAGTACTACTAAAATCCTCGCGATTCACGAAGTTAAAAATTCTGTAAAATATTAAAAGCTTTAGTCAAGCGACAAGCTCTCTAAAAATCGTTTTCTGTTGAAAAACTATTATCAGTGCAAGCACACAAGGTCCGAATGATTACCACAAATTACTACAATTACTTGTTTCCTTTTATATCTATACCCGTCTTAGCAGTAGTATATTTTCAGCAACCACTCCAACTTCCTTATTTCTCTTAAGAATGCCAATCAATGCCAATTCACAATAAGCTTGCTACAAATTAAGTATTTGAATGGCTCTAATGATTACTATGCTCTAATCGGATTTCTTAAGAAATTCCGCATTCACGTATAATGAATTTTCAAAAGCTTAATTGTTTCAGGCTCCGATTGATATAATTAAAAGTAGGTATTCAGCTACCAGTCACTGCCTTCATAGCCTGCAATGTGCTGGTACCCCATTGACTACATTACAATTTCGCGCTGTGTTATCGGTAACGCGCACGCACTACTTCAAACTCAGTCAAAACGAGGAACGCACGCACGCACACAGGCACACATCCAATCAATAAGGATGCGCATTACTCGTAGTTGTAGTCAAATCAGTTTTACGTGGCTGTTCATTTAACGAACGTAAATCAGCTATCAGGTAACAACCACTTGGTTTACTTTCAAAACTTTTTGATGAAATTTAAGCACGTCGAATTATAAGCACTTCCTCAGTTAATTTAATTAGATGGGTAGAGATAGGGATAGATTTTACAATTGAGCACAAATGGGAGTGTATTAGTTAAATTAATACTATGGATATAAATAAAAATACATTGGTGGGCAGACAATTAGAGCCAACAAGCGAAAAAGTAGAAAATAACCTTAAAAAAGGCAATTTTAATAAAACTCGAAAAAGTATCAAAATTAATTATAGGTTAGAAACAAAAATTTGTTTTTCAAACACCGTTATCATTTGGGATGGATCTTTATATTACCTTTTAGTCTTATTATTTTTGATATTAGTTTGTATACGAAATGTGCATAACCGAGAGACGCTGTTCTGCTTCTCCGCTCGTCTCTACTTAATGTTCTTTTGCTTATATTGCTCTTCTTCTACTACAATCTTCTTCCTCTCCTTTATCAACGCCCTCCTCTTTTTCCACTTACTCTTTCACTTCCCTTTTCTTAAACTATCCAGGCGTATTCTATATTTGGAGGGTGGAATTAAAAACATAATCTATATATATCTACCTATAATTTTTACTTTTATACTTTATTGAAGCATATTTTTTGGTAAAATTAAAATCCAAAATGGCCTTATATCCTTGTGTGGCACTAATGTTTTGTATTAAAATTTGAACTAGCTAAATATAACCAGTAGTTGGCAGTTTTTCTGTTAAGAAAATTGTCATTTTATTGTTTGCTGGGTTGGAGCTTTTTCATTTTAATTTTATACATATATGTACAGCTGTGTTCAATATAATAGCTGTGAAATTTAAATGGATACCGTTCGTCGAAATTAGAAGTAGCTATGATTTTAATAATTTTCATTTGAAATATAGTAAATTCCATAACAGAAACCAGATATTGGAAACTAAAATTTTAAAGTTTACACAAAGTCCAGAAAAGTTAATTAAACTTTAAAAAATGGCCACTAAAGTGTGCAAAATTGTACAAGTTAGAACTGGTTGAAAAATTTCAGTGAATTTTCAGAATTTTTTTCGTCAACGATGTTGAGTGATTTCTTCCATACAAAGCATGAAGAAAAATTTATTTTGTGTGGAAAAAAATATCCAACATCCTTGACCAAAAAAATTTTAAAAATTAAGGGGACATTTTTAGGTACTTCTAACTTGCACATTAATGTGCTAAAATTTAATGAGCTATAAAATTTTCTTAAAATTCTGTCCAAAAATATTAAAATTTTGATGTAAATTTTTAAAAGTTTAATGAACTTTGTGTAAACTTCGAAATTTCTTTGTATGTGGTTTTTGTTATGGAATTCGCTTTATTTTAAATGAAAGTATTAAAAACACAGCTCCTTCTTATTTCATTGAACGATATCCATTTTAATTTCACTACTATTATATTGAACACAGCTGTATATCTTCACATATGAAAGTTCAGTGTCCAGATTATGTTCGATATAGGATAGTTTATATACTGACCTGTAAAAAGGGGACGGTGCAATGCCCAATGCCCAATGATCTTGTGTTTTCTTGTTCCTTATAGAAGCACAAAATACTCAACAATTCCTTATAAAATTTAAGTAGGTTTATGTCATCAGTGATTATAGTATAGGTTATATATAGTGTTAAATAAAGTGAGCGGTACCACTTCTAAAACATAGCGAAAAACAGAAAGTGGATATAGTGAGACAGAGTAAAATAGGAGCAAGGTGTAGAGGGAGCCACAGATATCGAATAAAGAGAGTACAATTTCTCAAATGTTTCCAAATCTATTTTCTTGCACGACAAGGTCTGCCGGGTCTGCTAGCAGTATAGAAAAGTTACTTTTAAAATTTACATCACATTGGGTATCAATTATTTTCACCACCACTGTACATATACAGAATCTAACGTTATGTTAACCTACACAAAAGCCATAATGAAATCACGGTTAAGCTAGGCAAATAGCATAAAAATACTTTTGCAATACTTAGTAACTGCTAAAGGCTTTTGTGTAGGCTTAACTTCAACGGGCGTACATGGCGTATACGCAACATTTTGCACGTACAAAACAACGATAAGCAGTTAAAGTCAGATAAATATTTGATGTTGAAGATATGTATGTATGTGAGCTTAGTAAACGATTTAGCATGACATTGTTAGCTTAAATGATTATTGTATAACTTTTTGCAACAATAACAATTACAATAAACAGCAGGCGATCTGACTGCCTATAATCAAGAGTGTTGGTATACTCAGTACTACTGCCTGTTGCTACACAAACAAAAGTCAACAAATTTGTACCTAATCACATAGGATTTTACTGTCATCATGACATATGGAGTCTCTAGCGTGTTATGCGTATTCGAAGAGATAAAGTAACTGCGTGTAGGTGTTTGTGTGCCGTGGAATATATGGAGTAGTTTAGCTGAAAGTAGGTGTTTCGTAGCTGGTTGTTTTTGTTTTTGAAATACTTGGCATTTGTGAATGTTTGGTAAGCTTTGTTGATGAGCGCAAACATGTATAGGCGTACATTTAAGCATTAATGCTTGTGCACGTGATCACATGCGTGAGCATGTAGCTGTAAAAAATAGGCGCCTGCTCCCTTGATTCACTCTTCTTTTACTTATAAGCTATTAATTTACTTGCTAGAAATTGAACTTGACATTCAAATTACTTAGATTTGAAAACAACATAAAATGACGCGAATATCGCGGTTTTGCTGGAACGTAAAAACAAATGCCTCTTGAATTCCTGAGTACATAATCTCTATCTCTATGGCGCGATATACAATAGGTATATCATCATAAACCTCCTAAGAGATTTTTGCGCCAAGCTTCTCTTCCAATTTGTGGTGTGGCGATTTGAATTTTCCCTACAAATTGGTGGGACCTACAGTTTTTTGCCGACTCCGAACGGCATCTACAAAGGAGACGAATTTTTGCTGAGAAGCCTGTCATGGCAGAAATACACTCGGAGAGTTTGCCAAACCACTGCCGAGGGGCGACCCCGTTTTGAAAAACTTTTTTCAAATCACTTTTGATGTTACCTGTACCAGGGCTCGAACCATGGACCTTCGGTGTGGTAGGCCGGCAACGCTACCTTCACACCACGGCGGCCGCCTGAGTACATAATACCGTTCAGTAATTTGGTATACATACGTTAAAGCTGATAATATTACCACCGCTTAACTGCCGAGGGTCAGTATTATAAAAAATGTACATAATTTGTTTAAGGGAATTTTTTGGATACTACGATGCAAAGCTGGTTCGGTAATTTATTTAATTATTACTTTTTAAGTTGAGTAATTCGCAGTATTGTATTCCCCATCGTAAAATTTATTAAGACACAAATTTGCATAGGACTGGTTTAAAAGTGATTATTGCAAGACTAACTATTCTATGTCTCTTTTTTGATAACTTGAATTTATAATAACAATCTCACTTAATATTTTTTAAAAAAATAGTTAAATTTTTTAAATAATATCAAATAAAATAAAACAAAAAAAAAACAAAAACAAAATAAAATAAACTAAAATAAGAAAACGTAAAAAGAAAAAAATTAAAAAAAAAATACAATAGAATAAAATAAAAAAATTTAAAAATTTTACTACAGAAAAAAAATAAAATAAAAAAAGTAAAAGAAAAACAAAATAAAAAAAAAATAAAAAAAAAATAAAATAAAATAAGATAAAACCATATAATATAACATAAAATAAAATAAAAAAATTCAATAATTTAAAACATAGTAAAATAAAAAAAAAAATTAAAAAAAAAAATAAAATAAATTAAGATAAAATAAAAATATAATAAATTTAAATAAAAGAATAGAAAAAAAAATAATATACAAAATTAAATTATAAAAAAAGATAACAAAAATTTAAAAATTCAATAAAATAAAACATAATAAATAAAAGAAAAAAATAAATAAAACATAATAAATAAAAGAAAAAAATAAATAAAATGAAATAAAATAAAATAAATAAAAATGTAATAAATTTAAATAAAAAATAGAAAAAAAAAATAAAACAAAAATATAAAAAAAATAAAATAAAAAAATTCAATAACTTCCAACATAGTAAAATAAAATAAAAAAAATTAAAGAAAAATAAAATAAAATAAAATAAGATAAAATAAGAATATAATAAATTTAAATAAAAGAATTGAAAAAATTAAACCCAAAAAAATGATTGAAAAAATAAAATAAAATTATAAAAAAAAGTAAAATAAAATAAAATAAAAAAACTCAATAAAATAAAAGGAAAAAAAAATAAAATAAAATAAAATAAGATAAATAAAAAAATAAAAATGTAATAAATTTAAATTTATTTATATAGGCCAAGAGGCGTGGAAAGAGAAGGGAATGAGAAATAAAGGTAGAGATCATTATATAAAGTCATTCCCGCTACCTGTAAGGCACGAGATTCTTTGATCAAAAATCCGCTTGAACAAAATTATCTTTTGAATATCTTAAAATATGGTGCGCTCATTTCAAATTATTTTTTATATTTTCTCTTTAATAGTTAGCTCTATAGTAATCTCCACCAAATTTTTTAATCTAAAAACTACCACTGGTTGCCAAATACTTCAAAACCTTAAATACTAAAGCTCGAAATATATTTTCAGTTACTTTGCAGCGCGAAGCGCATTTCGTGCAGCTTAACTACGTACCATTGCCATTGTCATTCGGCTGACTGCTGCAGATTGGAGAGATTAAGGGATTTGCGTTGCCAAATTGCCGCACATAAAATGAAAATAAAATAGAATAAATTGTTGAACAAAAATTAAAAAAAGCGAAGCGCGCTAAAAAAATAGTACCTAATACTTTAATTTGAAAAAATAGTACACTCAAGCATACTCATATGGATATTGTGTGTAGGGAAATTGAAGTTGAATTCTTGCAAACATTCGCATATTTACTGTCGTTTTGTATGACACGCTTTGTTGTTCTTTGGCAATGCTTATTTTTATTTTTGCTCGTTTGCTAAGATGCTTATCGGCAAATGACTTTTTTTACTCCATTTCCACAGCCAAATTGCAATTCAGTTGAATTATAACAATTGAACTGGAAGTGTCTTAGTGCTGGTCTATGCGTTGCTGTGGAGTATTTAGCGTTGGCGATGGATGGTTTTTGGTTTTGGCATGCGTTTGAAATATTTGAGGTTGGCTAAAGAAGCAGAAAATTCGAGTTTTTATTTTTATTGTCAAAATACCTTTTCCTCGGAAAAATTTCTGAATTCGGTTTTGTTCTACTGTAAAGTTGATCTGAATGGAGTTAGCAAGTATTACCGGGGACGACGAAATATAACTTTGGTATTGAGTAAACCAGTTTCATAAACAAATTTGGTACATTAGATATGAGTTAAACACACTTTTGTGAAACATAATTTCCCTAATGGCATTTAAATACCAGAAATTATTTATACCTTCGCACAAAAAAAAAGCAAAAACAAAAATCACAGTTTTATAAATTTGAGCGCAATACCATCAATTGCTTGTCGTAAAATTGTTATAGCGTCCTCTTGTTCCTCCTCTTGCCTCAGTCACTTCATGCCACATTATTGTCATCAAATCACTGCTCTTGCCATCATTAGATAGTACTAACTTTGTTTTTGGCAAATAGTATTCCATAACAATTTCCACCCCCACCCCCAAATCGCTATTTACGATTTATAACGTATACGTCGTGGCGCACCTAATAAATGAGTTTTATTTACATTGCTGGGTTTTGATGTTTTAGAGGTGTTTACGATATTTTCACGTTTTTTTTTGTAAAATATTTAAACGTAAGCAATAAAGAAGCAGCATAAATATGTTGCAAACGCGATAAAGTTACTGTGATTGGAATAAGATGACAGGTCCATCAGACAGAGACACGTTTCAATGTCAACGGCAGCACAATTTTGGGTGTGACGAATCAACAGTGAAATCAAAATACAAATCGTGTCTGTGATTTATTGGAAAGCGGTGAACTTTCATTTATTTTCATGTATACACATGTATTAGGAGGCAATGCATATAGCAATAAATAAGTAGACGTGTTTTGGTAGAAGCTTGTCCTAGAATCGAGTTTTACTTTCATCGAAAATTTTTTAAACTAACCTTTTTTTGATTTAATTTATTATTTTTTATAAACCGGTTGTTAAGATTAAACACTTTAAGTAATTTTTTTTTCAAATAGTGAATTTTACGTCAGATGAATAAATGGGTAAAACTATGTAGCTGAAAACACATAATAAAATCTGAGAGTAGTCTATTTGGTTATTCTTTATGCTTATTATTTGGAAAGATTTTCAATTAAGACCTTTTATCGAATATTTTTTTGTGTCGATATTTATTGGGTTAAAGAAACTTTCATGGAATGTTAACAATTTTTGTAGCTTTTATTAGATTTTTTGAGAATTCGTTGTTCAAAATATTTTGAAAACAAATAACAACAGCTTTTCATTCAATTCCATAAAACTAGAATGAAGTGAAAAAAACAGAATTTAAAAAAAAAAAATGGCTTTTTATTACGCTTTAGAAAATCCTTAGAATAGCTATAAAGTTGCTAAGGCATAAGCCTCAACAGCGCTCCCACTTCCTTTTTGTAAGACGCATTCCACGTCAAAACACAAATGTCATCTACCTTGAAATAAATTACCTTGTCAGGTATTAGCCATTACCTACAAATAAATTTATTTGCAGATAAAAATGAAATTACCAGCCTCCAGTAATGATCATTACCACACTCACATAGTCATAATAGCGACACATAAAAGAAAGAAAAAATATTTGATGCGCTGTGCTGCGAATGAGTTTTCGTTTATCCCCAAAATCCGTAATGTTCAGTCAATATTTTGTCATTGAATTGTTGTAAAGTTTGGAAATTATTTTACGCTGAAATGCAGGATATAACATGGCATGCGGTGAATGTCATGCTGCGTGAAAAGAAAAATGTGCACAAAAGTGCGTGGAAGTGACAGACAAAGTGGAAAAGTGCGATTACCTTTTGATTGTGCCATAGAAAGTCTCATGGTGGCAAAACATTTTATTAGATAAAATAATATAAAAGTCGGTATAAGTATAAAATTCTAATGGTACACAGTTCTTGCGGAAAAATGTCTTCAATGTCACAGGCAGATCTATTTAAAGGTGCGTTGATTTAGAGCTTGAAAGCACATTTAAAATGATAATTTGAATTTTCTTAAATTTGATAAAAATACTTTTGTTTGGGGGATAAGCATGCAATATCTTTTAACAAGTATATATTAACTAGAACGGGTTATTATGGGGGGGGGGGGGGGGGGGGGAAGAATATCTCTTCAAAAAGGTATTATATAAAGCAATCCACCAAGAATTCCTTGTCAACACTCGCTTTGTGAACGCCAGTATAAAATTCCAGGCCGATTTACTTTAACACTAAAAAGTTTTATCCATAATTTCTTCAATATTAACCACAAAGTAGCTGTGTGGAATATAAAAAAAACCTATCTTAAGAGCGAGCCAACTCACTTCTTCTAATGATCTCCACGTAATACTTATGTTTTAGATTCAACTGCTAAGCTTTCTCGCCTTTACTGTTTGGCTTAAGTAAAAGCTGTCCCTTAGCAGAAAATGAAAACTAAAACAAATGTGTGAGACTGAAGGATACTCTAAAAGGGTTTATCATTTCTACTTCAAGAAAGTTAAACTAGTTGAGTGACAGCTTTTCTCGATGGAAAGTAAAATTTTAAGGTAGAAAAATCTAAGTAAAGGGTGTCTAATATGGGATGACGGCTGAAACTCTGATGAGTTGTAATTGAACTGACGCCCTATCTACTCTTGGGTCTTTAGACACCCGCAATGAAATGTAGAAATATTATAAAGCCCTTAAGCATTTCAGCGACTGAAAATCCCCAATTTTAATCTTTTTTGGTATCATATTAAATACGAAAATTAAACAAAAACTTAAAGGGCGTCTTAAGGCAGCCAACATCAGAAATTTTGCATCTTCTAAACCAGTATTTAATGAAATATATTTGATTGCATACTTTCTGGCGCGGTAGAGAGTAATGTTTATAGAGCAAGAAATTTAGGTAAAATCGGGATCTAAGATGATGACTAATGAACTAATTCAACTTTGGAATTCGATTTGGTTGCTCTCGAATGTTGTAATGCGAGTTTAAGTTTTAGAAGTTCCACTAAATGTGGCATACTTTTAGGCTCAGCTTATATTGCTTTAGACACGTTTGGCGATGGAATCTCAGTTTTAGGAAGCCTTGAAATCCGGCTGCTGATGACAATTTCTTCAAGCCTTTTGCTAAGTAAAACTGTTTGTCTTGCAAATTATGCACTTTTACACACAACAACAACAACAACACTTTGCAGAGATTTGCATACTTATTTGCCAAGACCTTTATATAAATGAATTTTCATGCAAATAAATATATTGAGTAAAACGTTTATTTGCAAAATGAGAAAACAGGAAACTAAAAAAAGCCTAAATGTGTGAAGTCGAAAGTATGAAGCTGCTGATTATTCATTTATTATCATTAAAAAAAAAATTCATTGAGTAAGCTAGTAAGGATGTAATTTATGTGAAAAAATAAAAGGAAAAGAGAAAACAGAAGCATTTGGCAGGAAGTAGCGATAAAAATGCAACAAAAAAGTAGGAAAAGAAAAAAGTTTTAAAATTGAAATTCCAGGGTGCTGCTAAATTTTGCTAACATTCCAACGAAAACTTTTGGCAAGGTAATGCTGCTGACTCTTGTTGAAGCTCAAGCAAACGAAAAAAAGATAAAATATTTGGCACGTGTTGAGCTTCATGCAAACCATCAACCAAACATATTCGTATCTAAATAGATACTATTTGCACACATACAAAAAAGTATCTAAGTTTATGGGTCATTCTATGGGAAATCAACAAATTATGCAAAACGATCACTAGATATCTTAAACAGAGCTGTATTTTTGTTGTTGTTGTAGCGATTAAACAAAGCTGTGCGATAAAGATTGCTATTAAAAGACAATTAGGATTAACGTAGTTGAAAACTGTTTTTTTAAATGTAAAAAAAAAACAAGTGCAAGATTACTGGCAGCAATCGCAAATGAAGAAAAAAACGAAAACTACAATCAATGTAAATGTAACAAACCATTCTTGGAATCCGACGGAGCTCATATCGAAGTAATTTCTGCTCGCCCTTTTTAAATTTAGATACATTGGGTGTCGCTATGCTGAGTTGTACAGCATGGATCCTTTCAGAACAAGTGAGAATTGATCCTAAGTGAGCTAATTCAGCCTATCCGTTGGTGTCCGTGTCTGTACACCTCGCTGAACAGAACTATTAATCAATATTGTATTACATGAGATCCATTTGGCTAATTTTTTATAATGTTTAGCTATCGCTGTACTGTTTTAAACCTGTTTTGGTTAAAAAAAAAATTCATAAAAATCTATTTAGTTCCGCGAGGGTTTCTTTTAGCCATTTGACAATTTTACATGAAATGCCTCATATAAAAATATGCACTTCTATGTGAATTTTACAGCCCTTTAGTCTTTCTCCCCCACTCAGTAGTAGAGAGTTGAAATATTTAAGAGTAATGCACCTAAAAATACTATTTCATGATAGTTGGCAACCATTGCACTTGGCTGCGGCAGCAACATCAAATGAATGCTACGAACCTCAACTTCTCGTATGTGCTTGATTGCTATGATGACGTGACATATAACAAACGAGACAGGTGAATGATTGAAATGACGAAGCCAAATTTTTATATCATTGATATGACTTTTGTTGATTATAAAATATTAAATGTTGGCTGTCTACAGGCGTACTAGTATTGAATATTTTATTGAGTCGCTATTGAGTATTCTGCTGCAGCTACGTTGACTGTAAATTTTATTTTTATGCAAGTTGACTTCAAGTAAGGTTGCAGTCATAATATACGTACGTTATAATTTTATCTTAATAACGTTGGTATTATCGTCACGGCTTTATGATCTCTTCAGATTATGCTATCGTGAAATGATAACACTCGTAGTTTGTATATATACAGAGAGTCTGCTTGACAAGTGCTAAAGGCTTTAAATTTAAATATTTTATGACAGCGAACGATATGTTAGTGAATTGTTCTTATAGCGAGTAGGAAGATTAAAGAAAGTTCGGTAATTTGGTTAACGAAAACACAAAGCTTATGAAAAGAGCATATAAGGCAAAGACGGACCAACAGTTTAGACGCCTTTCACTCTCCCATATAGAGACACCTTTTTGAGTCTGAACTTATTTATTAACTAGTAAACCCTCCACGCTTCGCTGCGTCTCAGAACTAATAATAGACTGAGTCCGATTTTCATAATTATATCCCATACCAGATAAGATATGGAACTTAATTACATCGCTTATTGCAGCACTCGTTGTCACCTTTCATTTGATATTCATATTGTACTAACACATTTTGGGTCACCTTGGTCCACATATCGGTCGATATCTCCGAAACTGGTCGACCTATTGGTGCAAATCTTACATTTTAAGCAAAACGTCTACTAGTACAACGGTAAAATGAAATTCCATTTAGCAATTTTTGAGTGATGCAAGACCAAACTAACAGACAGGCAGATAGACAAAAATTCTAAAATCTTTTGATTTGGCTTCCATTGCCTTAATAATGGTACCCTATAGCTTTTTCTTAAATATCTACAATGTACAGACACCGCCCTTTTACAATTTGGTTATGTGTAGAGATTTGAATAACATGATCCAGTCAGCGAACACTTTGAGCTTTAATTCGCTGCACTATGGTCAGCTGAGGTCAACACCCGCAGTTAGCATCGCGGGAAGGACCATAAATACTGGGGAATAATATCAATCACACGACATTGGTGCCATTTCATCTTGCCCCATATGACGTGCGACCTAGGTGTGGTACAGTCTGCTTGTTTTAGTTAACTTCTGTAGATAACGGTTGTAGTTCGTTGCGAGTAGGAATCTCATGTCCTTGCACTAGTTTCCGCTTTTGGTTGAATATCTCTTGTATCTGAAAGCTGGTCTCTGGTATGTGGCCTCAGGTATTTGATCTCTAGATTCTGTTTACCCGTTGATGGTATGCGAAGTTTGGGCTTGCAAACCAGTCTCTACCATCTAAATTTTCGGCCTCTAGCATTCGAGTAGTGGTATCGGAAGTTAGTTCTCTGATTTTCTGGTCTCAGACTTGGCTATCTGATCTCTGACCTCCGGTCTAATCTTTTGCTATTTGACCTATAGTCTGGGGTTCCCGTCAACTTCTTCCATTCTCTGGTTTTCGGGCTTTGGTATCTGGTTTCAGATCCCGTTCACAGGGAGTCTAGGTTATGCGTTTTCTTACCTGGTCTTAAGTCTCTGGGGTTTCGTTTGCGTGTTTGTTTCTGGTTTAAGGTATGATCTTTAGTATCACACTTGTCGTCCCTAACATCTGGTCACTGGAAAATCGGGTTTGTTACCGGTATATCACGCCGTGGTGTGGCGGAACTAATAGTCCCACTTCCGATGATCAAAGCCAATTTGCCATTATGAACCATGGCTTACAGTGTTCAAACTCTGAATTAAAACCATCACAACTTTTCCCTATTTTCCCTAACATCAAAACACATTTATGGAATTTTTATGGAAAACAACAAGCGCCTTAAAGTATGCAGGCTCTCAGACCTCATACATACACTCTTAAAAGTGAACCTCTTAGACCCAATTTTTTATTCGACTTTTTGTATAACGCGACTCATGTTTTATTCAAGCTTTTATCCATTAACGGTTGGTAAGGTTGTGGAAAAACTAGGTTTCCAAGAATCTCTTAAGAAACATTAGTTGCGCCTAAAAGTATGCGCCATTTAGAAGCATTATACTTATGCGAGCAATAAATTTTGGTGATGTATCTACCAGCTCTGTGTGCAGAAGCTAAGGATGCACATTTTTCTTTCTTTTACGCAACTCTGGAAAAATAGTTTTAGCAATAGCTTAATTTTCAGTTATTCCCTTTACTTTGCAACACCTTTTTAAAGCGTACTTTCCGATTACATATTTTCCCCAAAAGCCCTACTTCTACTACAATCCACTTGAAAAACTTATAGCAACAATGTATATAATTAGCTGCTGACAAATCATGACTGCTCAAGAGCGCTCTCGCAATGCTACTCTTTGACACTTCAACGCTCGCAGTACGTAGTATGAATTGCATATGAGGGAATACTAAGCGTTATTTTGTAGCATACTTTAAGGGTTTAAATTACTGTGGAAAATCACGTATTCCCTGATATATTTACTACTCAAGTTCACTGCACGCTATGCTGCAACACGCTTGCAAAACAGTCACTTATAGTCTTACCCAAGACGATTTTTTTTTTCGTTTTGGTGAAATTGCAGCAATCAGCACTTTCTACTGCTCGTCTCACATTGCAATTGTAGTATTTGCTTGTTGCTGCTGTAGCAAGAGGAAGTTGGAGCTATAAAATATCTAGGACGTGCTTAGCTTAAGAAAATGTTACCACTTTTTGTGGTGTTATTATACACTATCGTTGTTGCTGTTTTTCTTGCTGTTGTTGCAATTCTTACTAACTCGTTTGCTTACTGTTGTTGTTTGCATGCTGCAGTGGGCAAAATTTATTATTATTAATTAGGGTGTTGAGTGCAATAGAGTTACTGCAAGAGCAACTAGAAACCAAGCAGCAGCCACAACAATTCCACAAAGGATATGAGCTTGCAGTATGAATGCTAGTTTAAGGTGAATGAGTGAGTTATCAAAGAAATGAAATGGATTAAAATTGCAAGTGGTAGTTTATAAGAAATGCTTTAGACGTGCTTGGTTCGCTTTATGAAGTTTTGTGTTATCTGTTGTTTGAATCCAAGTAAGTATGAACCTAGCAAGCGATGTTAGTAATTAGTTAACAAAAGTACAAGTTCAGAACTAGAGAGAATAATATGTGAAGTTGGCAGATTCTACGTCGTCATATAAAAATCGTTGTGCAAGTAGCGTCACGTAACCGAGTGATATGCGACAAAAGCCTGCCATTTCGGATGCATTCCCCAAAAGCTTCGCTGGACGTTCTATCATTTAAGGCTAAAACAATTAGTAGTTCGTCCTTGAAGTCTTATTGTGGTTGCTTTAATAGTAAGACTTTGTATTATAAGCAATATGCAAAGTTTATATGAAGTTCGGTAACACAGTAAAACCCGATTTTTTTCTTAAGCACTTAGCGACTTATGAATAAAAAAATTAAATAATTTTTTTTTTTAAGTGAAATTTATTTTGAAACAGACCAATCCGTTTAATGATAGATAACCAATTACATTCAATTTTTAATGTTTATTTTCCAATTAATTAAAAAAATAATCAAAGAAAATCATGATTTATTACGATTATTAAAAAAATCAAAAATAATCAAAAAAAGTTGTTTTGATTACTTCTGTTTATTTTTGTTGTTTTGATTACTTTTGATTATTTTTTGTTGTTTTTTAATACTTTTGATTATTTTTGATTTTTTGTTGTTTTGATAACTTTTGATTATTTTTGATTTTTTGTTGTTTTGATTACTATTGATTATTTTTGATAATTTTTTTAATTTTTCTTGATTGTTTTCCGTATTGTAGTAGAATCACATATATGTAGTTTTGATTATTTTTAATTTTTTTCTGTATTGTTTTCCGTATTGTAGTAGAATCACATATCAAAAATACTGAAAAAAATCGAAAACAATAAAACAAAAATCAAAAAAATCAAAAATAATTAAAAGTAATCAAAACCACTTTATTTTGATAATTTTTTGTTTTGATTTTTTCTATTCGTAAGCAACTAATAATTGCCTTTTCTTGAAAAACAATTACAATAATTATTGCCAAAAATATGCCAATGGTTGACAAAATTATAGCAATAGTTAGCAAGGCGTGCCAAAATCTGACGAAGAGTAAAAAAAAGCAAATAGCCAAAAATCAGCAAAATGTGCCACGAAGCTAAGATTAACAACTTATTATACTAAAATTTAATGACCTTCAAAACTGCATGCTCTAAAAAGTACTAAAACTTCTGTGAAAAAAATTGGAAATTTTTATTGCCTACATTTTTAAAACAAAGTTTATAGTTCTTGGCTGAAACTTTTTCAAAATTTTTTTTTCGCTATTATGAGAATTAATGTGAAAATAATTAAAAAGAAGAATTGAAAACCAAAATCGGCCTGGTATAATAAACATCCATAATTCTTGGCGCATAGGCTGCTAGAAAATACATGAAATCTATAATACTCAGCTGGCTCTAGAAAAGAACTTTTTTCTATGTTTAAATTAATGAGTTTAGATGAACTGCATGCTTAAGCAACCGAAAAATTATTCAGATCGAGACGATATAAAATGCTACTAATTCAATTCCAAATACTGCCTTAACGCATTTCTATTATAAACTATTCATGTATGTACGACATGCTACTTGGCATTTCACATTGTCTCCTGTATCTTAATACATATGTCAAAGTTGGTGTAGTGAAGAAAAAATGCACGTTTTTCCCCTGCTGATATTTTCTCATAAAACACGCACTGGAAAAAAATTTGCTGTTGAAAGATAAAAAAATCGAAAAATATTGCAAAACAAAATGATTGGTAGCTGCTTCGCTTTGCATTCGTAAACCGCACTAGAAAATTTGATTTCTGTCGCTTTTTGTTCTTATTGCCGTCGCTATTGGAAATTGGTTTACCAGCTTGAGAAAGTGCTTCATTTGATTGAGCGTCACGTAAGCGAGCGGATTTTTTTTTGAGCTTAGTTGGCCTAGAGAAGTAATTTGCAGGTACGAGTATTAACAAGATTTCTTCAAGCGAGTATTAACAAGATTTTTTCTACTGAGTTGAGTGTCGGTAGGAAAATTATTCGAAAGGGATTACGATAACGGAAAATTGTTCATGACTTCAATCAGACCTTTTAAATAATGATTGCTAATCACAATGATTACCGGTGTGCTTAATTATTTTCTTGAGAAATCCTTTAATGATTGATTACCAATTACTTAAAACTTTAAATGATTTCTACGATTATGAAAAAAAAATCTAAAATAATAAAAAAAAAATCAAAAAAAATTAAAAATAATCAAAAGTAATCAAAGGAACTTTTTTTTATTATTTTTTATTATTTTTTATTATTTATTTTTGATTTTTTTTTGATTCCACCTTGATTTTTTCTGATCGTTATCAATTAACCTTTTCGCGGACACACGAAATTTAGAAAATGTTAGCAGAATGAGACGTCATATTTTTCTCCCACTTACCATAAGTTCCGTTATAGTTAAACAAAAAAGAAAATAAAATACAAATCAAATTGGGGCACCAACTTAAATCTGATTGCTTCTGCATTGGCACACAATATGCTACTACATATAAAACTAATGCAGTGGACCTCGCTTGTGTCCGACGTGTTTATATAAAATTTTTTTTCTATGTCGGCATATACCGACGTGTCCAATTTAAGCCACTGTTAGTGTCGGCTTATGCCGACGTGTCCTCGAAAAGGTTAATAATGGCCTTTTCTTAAAAAACAATTAAAATAATCATTACCAATTAAAAAAACAGTCTAATTAATTAACTACTAATTACTAATCAAATTTAACAGGTCAAGTATAGTAACTTTTTATTTTTAAATGATTTTTATGAAATTATTATTTTTTTTAGTTTTATCCTACTACAAAGCAAGCAAATGTTGGGCATTATCAGTATTAATAATGGTTTTGTTTTTATATTCATATTAACACTCCGATGAGTTCGAGAGTCGACGGAAACGAAATGGAATACGAATACGAAAATATATTCGAAATCGAATTCGAAAATTAATACAGTAGCTTATGCGCATTTGTGTACCAAAACGAGGAGACGAACGAACACGAACAGAAATAAAAAAAAAAAAAAACCAACGAATACAGAAATTTAAAAAAGACAAGGAATAAAAATAGTACACCCAAAATAAATTTCTTACATGGCTGAATGCATTCTCTGTTCGATCTATTTTCCATACGCAACTTGATTTATTCCTTGTCTACGCATACGCTAGCACACAACTAGCAACAAGGCAGAGCAATAAATGAAAATCATTGCAAAATTAAATTGCTTGGCATGTATTCACGTTCGCAAGTGGAAAAACACAACTTTTTTCATTGGCACAAACGTTTCGTTTATTCATGCAAGTTTCATAAAAACTGTTCCAAACTTTTTGTGGTCAATGCAAGTGAAATGAAAATCAGGATGCGTGGTGAAATTTTGCTACCGATAAGTGATGTCCTAAAAAAATTCTGAAAATCAACTGCGGCGATTGTCATCGATCTATCTGACTTGATTGGGTCTGAAATGAGACTAAACTGACAGAAATTGTATTAAAGGTATAAAGCAGGTGAAATATTGGGATTAAGGCA
Organism: Merzomyia westermanni; assembly: GCA_949987695.1. NCBI lineage: Eukaryota > Metazoa > Arthropoda > Insecta > Diptera > Tephritidae > Merzomyia > Merzomyia westermanni. Next base: position 142,855,103 of record OX465291.1, on the reverse strand, counting down.
TTTGCGTTTGCAACTTGATTATAAAGCTTTCCTTGCTACAAAGTCAAACTTATTTGAATGTTATATAATTAGAAATCAAGACATCACAAAAAAAAAAAAAAAATTAAATGAGTAATGTGCTGATGTTATACATATTCAAAATTATGGCTAATTAAACGCAAGTAAAATGCTTTATTAAGCTGCAGCGCATTGTACATTTTAATGAATAAAATAAGTAAATAATTATATTAGCTTGAAATTAATTGCAATTTTCCCTTTAATAAGCAAAACGTGATTACATTTGTTCATTACATTTGTATGCATTACATTTTTATGATGGCGTCAAAGCACGACATGGCAACCCTAATAAATATATTTATGACCAACTAATAAACAAGTCACATAAATATTAGTATTATTAATTATAACAACATAGTCCATAAATATTTACATAATTATATGCATTAATCTTTTTTCATTCATGTCGATATGTATTAAGTAATCAACTTTTCTTGTTGCTACAAGTCCACGCTTACACCCACAATCTCCTACCCACAGCCAAATAACACGCACACGTATCAACGGTATTCATGTAACGTGATACGATACTGATCAAAACGAACTGTCAAAATTTTGTTTGGAAATAAATTTATGTAAAACTTATACATTTTGTATTGGAGGTGCCACGTCCCCGTTTCCCATATCCCACATTTTCCTGGAGGTATTAGAGATTAACCTCTATAACTCCTTACCCAGTTTCATTGTTCTAACATAAAGACTTCTATGGATATTAACATTGAAAAATCCTATTTGCATGGGAGGTGCCACGCCCCCTTTTACCAAGGCTCATATTTTCCTTGAGGTATTAGAGATTAGCCTCACACAACTTCTTACCCAGTTTTATTGTTCTAACAGAAATACTTAGATGGATATTTACATTGAAAAATCCCAATTGTATGGGAGGTGCCACGCCCCCTTTTCCGTTATTGTCCATTTTTTGTGATATGTTAGCAACTAATCTCATTTAATTTCTCACCAAATTTCAACTTTCTAGCAGGAATACTTTCACAGATATGCTGTATCAAAAAATTTATCGGCTTAGCGATGCCACGCCCTGTCAATATATTGAATTAAAAAGTACCCTTACTACTACAATCTTTTAAGTCAATGCGAAATTTCATCGAAACGGTTCAGTAGTTTCAGAGTCCACTGCGGTCAAAGTTTGTTGCACAAGAAATATAAATATATAATAGAGTAGACGATCAAAAAGCCACACTCAAGGCACTACTGCAACAGGCACTTATTTGGGAGACGATTTCTTGCTAGATGAGTACCCCCATTGAAGACTTTTCCCATTATATCGCTTTTACGTTGTTGCCTAGTATTTACTTACAATCATTGATTACCAGTAATGATTATCTTTACATGTAATAGAATTGTTATAGGCCTATCGTATGTCCGTATGTTATAAATATAAAAGAAAATTAGAACGTGGGTTCAAAACAACACTTTTTATAATTTTGGTATGTCTGTCTGTTAGTTTGAACGCGCATCACTCAACACCTCTCAATCGCATTGACTCAAATTTTCACAGAAGTATGGCTGGTTATCTAACTAAAATTTTATGAATTTATTTGTTCCTACAGAATACAGTGGTGACCATAAAAATAGGGTTGCATCTTTTCAGTCCGTATAGTGTAATTGTTTCCGAACCCAACTGCCTCTCTAAACCAGCAGCTGGACTGCTTTGTGAGGACTTTAGTTCAGATGTAAGCGTTTCTATAACTAGACGAGAACTGCGATATTAATTCCGCTTGCATTCTTAATATATTTTTAAAATAAATAGGCCTTCTTGTTCTAAAGATATATCCACTTTGTTAGAAAGGGATCAACGCGCCACAATCCATTCTTTGTAATATATATTTCTTATGACTAATAAAAATTTGAGTCAAGCACTCAATAAGCTGTATAAAGTTCTATATTAAAATAGTTATAGTCGTAGCTTAAGTAGAGTACACACTTATACAATATTTTACACATACATACAAATCATCTACATAAATGCTCTCAGTGTCATAACTATTTATCTTTATAATAAATCGTATAAAATAAATCCGATTATCCACTATACGACAGCAAAACAGATGCTCATAAAATGTGACCCACAATGTCAAACGGGCTAATAAAGAACAGCAATAGCTAGTGTCAAGTTAGTAGTGTAAGTAACGTTATTATTGAAGCAGTTAAATACAACGTCGAATGCGAATGTAAGCACAAGCATAAGAATACACTTATGACAAGCGACAAGCTGTCCAAAACAAAATATTTGGGCATACTTTTTATGGCCACCACTGTGCACACCGGGAATATTATCTTTTCGTGCGCTTAAATTGGTTTTAAATTTTAAGTAGAACATTTAACAAAATCTAGCTAAACATTTTATTAATTTCCATACAACAATTTTGAAGTAATGTGCAAACAAACATACATACACTGATAAGACCAGTCATCCGATCCATATCGAGCTTTAATCTTTTTATAATACTAGCCACTAGAAAGCTGATTTTGTTATAGATTGATGCAGTTTGCATGACTTACATTTTAATCCATTGGTCAGATAATGCTTGGACTGCATATTTCAGACATGTAGTCGTACGGCCGTATTCTGCATAGAGGCTGATGCACTCACTTTACCAACCCCTCGCCACCATACACAGTACACAAATCGTCAGCATGGGTGGCTCTGTTGGTTCTTTTTTGTTCTGAATATTGCTATTCGTATTTTGGCATAGCCAGTAAGGAGCACTTTCATTCCAACATTATTGATTGCGGGCTCCTGTTCAGCGTACTTCCAGCAAAAATTATCATGTTTGTTTGGAACCAAAAAAAAAAATTCCTCAAAAAAGAGTACATTTGCCTAGATAAAAAACTAAGTACTAAAAAAGTTTGCAATTACTTTTACGTACCTACAAAATACCCTCGAGTGCACCACTGCCTCAGATACTCGAGAGTGTAGTAAGTGTGCCCAGTAAAAACATAGCATGAATATACCATGAAGATGATGAGGATGTTGATTGGAATATGGCAATTGCGGAATGCTGACAAGCAATGGGCGTTGTCTATGGGTATTAAGTGGGTGATAAAAACTAATAAACTAACAATACTTCCGTTAAACATAACGGCAAGCCATAAGGATATTTAGAGCGACATTGGAAATGTAATAAACAGCATTAGTAGACTGTGTTGGATATTAAGTAAATAAAATGAAATAAACCTAACTAACCTCTAACTAGCTGGTTAGCCCGCAGTTATAAGATAAGTTTTCGCATAAAAACAATAATAAATAATAAAGTTTAGGCGATTTGTATTTAGGAGAAATAAACCGAAAGTTTCGCGAAAACACTCACATAAAATTAAATTTAGCTTTAATATTATATAAGACAGAAGAGGGAAGATTTGATTGGGGTGCCATGACAGCAAGTGTAGTTGACTAACACACAAGGACCCCCAAATAATTCTTTACCGAACTTGGAAGTTGTTGACTTACATGAAAGGCTCAGTGTAAGTTGAAGTAGGACGAGCACGTTAGTTTGTGAGGACATCTTGTGCTGACCGCTAAATCGCTCCAGTATATCCTGCCCCAACCTAAATTAAAATCGCTGGCAGTAAGCACTTGAGAAAAGCCAAAAAGATTTGCAAATAATAGGCCACCCGGCTGAGGTTGTGTAATCCAATCACCCAAATTTTAACTTGCTCGAGGTTGCGTTAGATCCATGGAAGATCAAAAAATACTTTTATGGATAACTTCACTAGCTTACAAGCCAGGTTTATAGGTTTATAAAACAATAATTCCAACCAACTTATTGAAAGAAGGAGAAAAAGAAATATAAAACACTGAAGAAGTGCAATTAGAAGTACGGAAATTGGAGACTGAAAAAAAAATATAAAGAGACCAAAGAAGAAGAACAAATAGTTAATTGGTTACAAGACTTTCAAACAAAAACACGCTTTCTCATTTACTTTTAAACTCATCAAGAACAGAAAAGTCATTTTAATAAATAATTCTTACAGTAACCGCAATGCGCATTAACAAATTAATAACTAAAAGTTATTTCATAATATAAAGCGCTCAATGATGTCTTACTGAAGTTACTAGCTTCCTCCAACCATTCAAACACATCTCTCATTATGCAACATAACAACAATAATTAATTTTAATGCAGGAGTACGTTTTATTTCAATTAAATAACTTTTGCCTATATAACTTTTGTATTTACTTAAATAGAGAATAAATAAAAAGCCAAAGTTGGCGTAGAACCTGTTATAAAGTTATGAAAATTACGAATTCGTTTTGCAAAGCATGAAATAAGCAACTCTAAAGAGAAACAGAATTTTTGTGCTTTAGAAATGAAAATAAGTTGCAAACGGAGTAAAGACGCAAAAAGTTATTTCGTGCAATAAAGCTGTTTGCGGACGTAAAATTAACATTATGATTATATTATTTTTGTGGCATACTTTTGGGCGCTGAAGGTTTTTTAATTTGGTCACATTTGATTGAGTTGTGTTATGGCTTTCACGCTGAAACTCTTTCTGAAATAAAAGGAAATCATAAAAGCTTTGTTTAAGTATTTTAATTACATATGTATCAATACACACACACACACCTTCAAGCATTGTACGCTGAGAATATTATTTCTGCGAAAAAGTCAACTGCCTGATTTTTTTCATTTGTGTGCCGTTAATATTTCACAATTCACGCAAATTGAGTATTTTTTACTGCAAATGACATAATGTAGCACGTGGTGAAAATATAATATGAAGTCTGTGACAGAGCATCGCCGACGAAAATTATTCTACATATATCCCATATTACTTGCGCATCAGCCCGAAAGTAGGCAACGTATGCAAGAAGGTAAATTCTTTGATTTATTTAGTGTAGTGAGTACCATAGATCATTTTTAGTAATTTTCTTTTGCTATTAACTTTTATTATGCTCTTACTACCTTTATGTAAAGTCTAGTAAGAATCTTTATATAAGGCTCTAAGTTAGAATTGGAAATTGATGAAATAAAATAAAGTAAAATAAAATAAAATAAAAAAAAATAAAATAAAAAAAAAATAAAAAAAAATAAAAATAAAAAAAAATAAAATAAAAAAAAATAATCTCTCTATGGCGCGATATACAACAGGTATATCATCATAAACCTCCTAAGAGATTTTTGCGCCAAGCTTCTCTTCCAATTTGTGGTGTGCCGATTTGAATTTTCCCTACAAATTGGTGGGACCTACAGTTTTTTGCCGACTCCGAACGGCATCTACAAAGGAGACGAATTTTTGCTGAGAAGCCTGTCATGGCAGAAATACACTCGGAGAGTTTGCCAAACCACTGCCGAGGGGCGACCCCGTTTTTGAAAAACTTTTATAAAATACAATAAAACAAAATAAAATAAAAGAAAAAGAAAATGAAATAAAATAAAATAAAATAAAATAAAAAAAAATAAAATAAAATAAAATAAAATAAAATAAAACAAAATAAAATAGTTTAAAATAAGATGAAAAAATAAGGTAACATAAAATAAGACACAATAAAATAAAATAAAATAATATAAAATAAAATAAAATAAATAGAGAAAAAATTTCAAACGAAACAAAGAGAAAGGGAAGAGAAGGAAGAAAAATTTATGTATATTTTGGGAAATTGCGCTGGGTGGTGCAAGGGTAGGTACATTTTATATAAAGGTAGTCTTATATATATTTTTATATATATTTTTATTATATCATAATAATCACCAAATCAAATCACAAATTTATTTTATATGAAACAATTTGAATTAGTATAATGACAACACAACGACGTTATTGCATGCAATGAAATAAAATTGAAATGTTACACAATACCATAAAGTAAAAATAATAATAAATGAAAAAAAAAAAATATAAACAACTTTGTCAGCTAGCTGTTGTCGAAATTGCTGAGGTCATTAAAAGTAACTTTGATTGCACGCATACCACGTTTGATGTCTTTCAGCGCTTTGAGGTAAACGCCTATTATTATTGACAAATGACTAAAACCAATAGTGTGAAAGTAATGCGTGAGTTTGATAAAAAATCATGGTGATAAATAAAGCTTATTTATATTTGTAATAATCATATTTGATATGTTTGCAGTGCAAAATTGCTTTGATAAGTTGAATTCAGCACTAGCTAAATAAGCTTTCTTTTTTTAAATGTAATTCAGCTAGAGATGAATCACTGTAAATGGGATATTTTTGATGTTTGCTACTAATATAAAGTTTTGTGTGCCTATTATACAGCAATTTAGCATTTGCTGAATATATTGTGAATACTGATTTACTAAGAAATGTATGCAGTACGTTTAATCGCAGCTAAGCTGAATAGCTTATTTAAAAAAAAATATATCCTAACCTCAGCGAATAAGCATTTTTTTCCTATATTTGATTGTTTCACTTTAGCTGAATGGGCTCGAAAGATATATTAATGTGGGTTGTTCATTCAACTTGTTCAATAAAAATAAATTTTTGCTGACATCAATAAATAAATAAGAAAATTTAAACACAGAATTAAGTTTGAACTACAGTTAACTAATCAACAGCAGACTGTAAAGGTCTCGCCAAATTTTGATTTTTCGGAGCTTTTTGACAGGTAAGATTTTGTCAGCCGAAGAAAATTTGACAAATCTCGATTTTTAGCGGTTGCTGAATTGCACCAAATTTCCAAATTCCTTTCTTTGAATAGGCATTCGGTACATAATATACGAATTCTCAAAATACTATAAAAAAAATTAATTATTATGAAAATTTCAACTCCCATATGTATAAGTTCAGTCATACTGTTGATTATAGATCGACTTTTCAAATTCAGATTTTTTGAGAGTTTTTTTTGACAGGAAAAATTTTGTTAACCATAGTAAATTAAATAAATTTGATTTTAAGCAGCGATTCAGCTACAGCTGAATAAAATTAAAGCTTGCTTATAATACATTATTATTCTTAATTAAAAATTTTTAGCATGGAAATTCCCAAAAATACTACGAAACATAATCTGCTGAATAGCTTACAAAAAACCAAAATACTCTTCGCATTTCACTAATTAATAGAATAAAATAAGCAGAAATAGCCACTGAATAAAATGTTATATTAAAAAACACAACCGATTTAGGAAATTTTGTCCGTTTCAATTCCCGCTTATTGCGCCATAAGGTAGCCCACTAAAAATTATTAATTACAATATCTAACAACAAACGATAGCTCTTCCAAATATAATTAACAACAAATGGCTTTTATGGCCTATAAAAAACTTTGAATATAAATTTAAATGAGCAATTCAACGCGTAAGCACCGTTTATCTAATTGTGTTGGCTCGAAGTAAAAAAGTTTTGTGAATGAATACTTGTGCAAGCATAGTTATTGTGTTACAATCTGTTTGTTAATTGCTAAGCAAGAAGAAAAATGAGCGGCAAGCATTTATCGCTTTGGCTAAATCTTTATGACCGCAAACACAATATTTTATTTTCATACCAAAAGAGATATATTTATTTTCGTGCAAAATAATTGAGAGTTTAAGGATTTCGTTCACAAAAGAATCTTACACCTTCTAAATTAATGCGGTGAATAGCGATTTGTACTCAGCAGTGCGTAATAATTCAATGTTAGCTGCTTAGTATGAAATTCTTTGCTTTGAAAAGCGAAGGGGTTAGGCGTAATTAGATTTAAATTCTTGTTATTCCTGGTTAGTTTGCTTATATGTATAAAATAACTTGTAAATGATAAGTATAAACTAGATGTCAGAATGTTGAACGTCTCAGCTTTTAACTAATCTGAACTAAATTCAAATAAGCCGAAGTCAATCTGATAATAGAGAAAATAATTCGAATTATATTGTTCTCATTGTAGTAGTATTTCGTCCTGCCCAATCAAAACATTTAGCCCCACCTAGTCTTTTCCAAAGAACCTGCCACCTAGTATTGTTCCAAGAAACAGTTGTTGCATATCAAACTCTCAGTAGTTTCTAGCCATCAACACAATTTTAAAGCAATTGTTATCCCAGTGCCACTCAAATTATACCCTCTCTCTGTATAATTTCAGTGGACTTCAAACTTGACACCTTTTTAAGCTCATATATTTAAAAATTTCTAAATTATACTATGGCATTACTCTGTAAATTTCAATGCCGCATGTGAAGAGCAAGTCTGAGAGATGCACAGCTTGTTGGTGTAAAACAGTCTGGCCCTTGGAAAGTGCTCTTCTTTAACTGGAAGATTAGCTGACAATTTAAATAAAGGAAAAAGACTTCGCTGGTCCTGAGTTAAGTGTCTCATGGGTTTACGTTAGTACCTGCCGGCGACGGCTTAACCTCACAATGCCCAGAAGCACACGGGTCAAAGGACGTTTGACCAGCGCCCAAAGCTCGCTTACTTTGGTACCAATCGATTTTTGCGCAGAGTGGACACATCAATCATCTTGGTGAGGTTTCGAGACCTATCTAGTACCTCTTGCCAATCTATGGGCTAAGGCGCCCGGTTGCAATGCAACTCCACATAATAACCACAGCCTCCACGATGCTCCCGAAGGGCCTTTCCCGTGAGCAGACTGGAGCAAGCTCCAGAGGCCTCTGCTCCCTGTGGTACCAACTTTTAAGTCTTTGGTCGGACTTCGCAGTCGAAACTACTTCCGGCTGAGTCACACCTACTTCGGACCGGCGGCCTAAAAGCAGTGAGGCTTAGACGCTCCCACACAACCAAAAAAACACTTTACACACCTTCAGACGGCTGCGACATAAGTTCAACTACACTCATCACTTATGGGGATAAGTATTTCAAAGTCACAATTTTCGGTTGTCTATTAAGTCACTCTGATTACGAACAATAAAGAACACTACTTAGCCCTTTTGCTAAGTCATACAAACCGCGATTACTTTCCGTGTAGAATAAGAACACTTAGCGTTTATGCTGAATTGTACATTTATTTTGCCGACGGCAAGTCCGCGACGGTATCATAAGATGAGCGATATAAAATGACTGATTTGACTTTTTTTGTAATGTCCAAAAAAGGTGACTTTTTACATATTAATTTAAGTACATAGGCAAATATGAGCAAAGAGAACAATAGGAAATAATAAGCAATGGACTGTCGATAGTATGATTGACTGCATAGCGGTATCATCGTTCGATGCTGCTGCCCTTGAACTCACCTCCGTAGGAATGACTATATACATGTATGTTTGTTAGTGTATGCTTTGTTAGGTACTTGCTTGCTGCTGAGATCAACAGCTTAGTAGGCCTTGCACTTATTATGTGCATATGTGAATATGTATCATGTTATAATTTGGGAGTCCAGGGGGTCCCAACATATGGCTACATGTCAGTGGTTCCCTATCGTTTTGAAGATGTTGTAATGGGGCCAGCGATTCCCAAACATACCGCCCCCCCTGAACGACTCGTTCAGAAAGGCAATGGCGCCACCTTTGCTATTGGGCGCTTGTACTCTCCTTTGCTGGTTTTGACTTTGACCACACGGACTTTATCATCATCTCCTTTGTGCACTTCGACGATGCGCCCTAAGACCCATTTTGATGGTGGAAGATTAGGTTCTTTTACCACGACCAGTTTGCCGATTTCAAAATTTTCAGTGGACTGTTGCCATTTAGGTCGATGTTGTAGAGAGGTCAAGTATTCACTGTGCCAGCGTTTCCAAAAGCCCTGAACCATGGCTTGTAAATGACGCCAATGTTGTTTTAGGTTGATATTGGCATTTAAGGCAGATGGTTCTGGGATGCAAGTATACGGCTCGCCAATTAAAAAATGAGCCGGGGTAAGAGGATCGAGCTCAGTATCGGAAATGCTGCCCAGAGGTCGTGAGTTTAAAATAGCTTCGACCTGGCATAGAACCGTGCTGTATTCTTCAAATGTAAGGAGGCTGTCTCCGATTACCCTTCTCAAATGCAGTTTTATAGATCGAACTCCAGATTCCCATAGCCCTCCAAAATGTGGTGCTGAGGGTGGGATAAAATGCCAATTTACGCCGTCGTTTGCCAGTAATTGTGCCACCTCTGCCCGATCTTCATGAAATATGGCCAATCGTTGAAGTGCGTTTAGAGCTCGTTTCGCGCCATGAAACGTGGTACCATTATCGGAATAGAGGTCACTCGGCTTTCCTCTGCGGGCAATAAATCTGCGAAAAGAAGCTAAGAAAGCATCGCTTGTTAAGTCACTCACCAATTCTATGTGTAATGCTTTGGTTGACAGACAAACGAATATGGCAAACCACGCTTTGCCAATTTTAGGGTTTCGGGTTTTCGAGTATTTAATGCGTACAGGGCCAGCGTAATCAAGCCCGCAATGTAGGAAACACCGGCTAGGCTGGACTCTTACTGACGGCAGATTACCCATAAGTTGAGTGCTTGTTGCTCTTCTTTGCATAAAACATATTTTGCAACCAAATACGACCTTTCTTGCGAGGTTTCTGCAGCCCAAGATCCAAAATTGTTGGCGAACTAGCGCGAACGTAGCTTCTACCCCTGCGTGCATGTTGATTTCGTGCGTATGTCTTACGATGAGAAGCGAAATATTAGCGTCTTTAGGTAGCAAAATCGGATATTTGACGTTGTAATTAATATCTGCATGTTTTATGCGACCACCAACCCGGAGTACCCCTGACTGGTCTATGAATGGCGTATAACGAATAAGTATGGATTTTGAATGTAGTTGTTGTGACTTTTGTAATTGACTGATGTCTTTTGAAAATGCGTGCCTCTGCACCATCTTCAAAATGTAGATTTTGGCTTGGTTCAGCTCGTATGTAGTTAGAAATGGCTCACTACAGCGCTCTCGAAGACGGCGTGCATTGTTAACAAATCTGAACAAGCGAGCGACTGTACGAACTAATTTGAACCAAGACGAAAGTTTTGAGCATAGCAACAACAGCGGATTAACAGTTTCGGTGGTACATAATACTATCGCTTTAGGATTTGCTTCTGATAGGACTAATTGATCCAAAGAAGTCGTATTAAATTTGTTGTTAGAAGGCCACGATTGTTCAGGGAGGGCCAACCAACTGGGCCCTGACCACCAAAGCCTGTGTTCAATAAGTTCTGTAGGTAAAAGCCCACGAGATGCACAATCAGCTGGGTTATCTTCGGACCGAACATGCCTCCATTGATTTCCAGGAATCACGTCTAATATTTCTGCTGTTCGATTGCTAACATATGTAGCCCATTTCCTCGGCGGAGCGGAAAGCCAATGCAGGACGATTTCCGAATCCGTCCAACAAAAAATATTAGAAATTTTCAAAGTTAACGACTCTTTGACAAGAGTTATCAGCCGCGTTAGCAACAATGCGGCGTTCAATTCAAGCCTTGGAACTGAAATTGGTTTCAATGGGGCCACACGCGTTTTCGACGCAACCAATCTTGTGACGTAGGCGCCCTCAATATGCACGCGACAATAAACGACAGCCGCACAAGCAAGTGTTGACGCGTCTGAAAAGCCAATCAGTTCCACAGGCGACGACGGATATGATATGTATCTCGATATTTTGAGTAGTTTCAAATGATGGAGCTCCCCCATGTAGTTGCACCATCGTTTGCATAAGGTCTCCGGTAGTGGCTCATCCCAACCCAGGCCATAACACCAGGATTCCTGAAATAAAACTTTAAATAATACAACAATGGGTGCTACCATACCTAATGGATCATAAATCTTCGAGGTTTCGGACAACACCATCCGCTTTGTAGGTTTTGGCTCAATTACAGGGTTACCAATGTTCAAAAGTAGCTGATCACTAGCGGGATTCCAGTGAAGCCCAAGAATTTTTACGGATGTTTCAGATGTTTGAGATTCAATAGCAATCGGATTATATTCGCAGATCGCTTGTGGTAGTGTTTCTAGCAGAGGCCAACAATTTGAACTCCACTTTCTAAGATTGAGATTTGCTTTTGATAAGAGCTCTATAAGTTCATCTTTTAGAGCAATAAGATCTTCGACGGTGTCGCAACCAGAAGGTATGTCATCTACGTAAGCGTCGTTTTCCAGAACTCGTGAAGCCTTCGGATATTCAGACCTATAGTCCTCGGCGATTTGCTTTAAAACGCGAACAGCAAGAAAAGGAGATGGCGCAAGCCCATAAGTAACAGTCAGCAATCGATAATGCTCAAGTTTCGACGTTTGTTCGCTTTTAAGTAAAATGCGTTGATAATCGGTCTGATCAGGATGCACCCTAATGCCTCGAAACATTTTCTCAATGTCGGTTGCAAACACATATCGATGCTGACGAAAACGTAGAAATACACCGAATAAGTCGCGTTGAATCGGTGGACCAATATGTAACCGATCATTTAATGAGTACCCTGATGCATCTTTGAGCGAACCATCAAAAACTACCCGGCATTTTGTTGTTCAACTATCAGCTTTAATGACAGGATGATGTGCTAAATAAAAACGTTTCGACGTATGTACATCAATTTGCTGATCTGGAATCAGCTCCATATGCCCCAGGGCTAGATATTCATCTAGAAATGCTGTATATTGTTGTTTTAGCGCAGGCTGACGTTGTAATTTCGAATTCATACTATTTAGACGTGAAATAGCTTGCGGTAAAGTGTCATCGATGGGTTTCATATCGGCTTTAAATGGATATTTAACCACATATGTCCCATCCTCACTTCTTTGAACGGTTGAAGAAAAATATTTTTCTACCGGATCATGATCGGTAACTTTACTTTTCGTGGACTGTAAGTTATCCATTTCTAAAAGTGATCGGACAAGGTAATCTACATCTTCCAACGCATGACTTACTGAAACCTGCATTGGATACTCAGCCTCAGATAAGCACGAACCAGTTATTACCCAACCGAAAGCACTATTTAGAGCCGTTAAAGTTTGATTTTTTAGTTGAATCTTTTCACCCGTTAAAATCTTCCAAAGTTGGTCAGAACCAAGAATCATGTCAACTGGACCAGGGTTTCCAAAAGTAGGATCTGCTAACGATAATTGATTGATTTGCTTACGTGTCTGTTCACATAATTTGATTGGATATGATGGTAGCGTCGAAGTCAGCTTTTGAAGAATTAAAGCTTCAACATCAAGATAATTTTCATTGTTTGTGGACTGTAGTGTAAGAACTACCCGACCGCGAGTATTGCCAACGGCTTTTGATGAGAGCCCCACAATTGGAACACGGGCATGCTTGCGCTTTGTGCCAATCAACTGCACAAAAGCTTCCGTAACAAAAGAAGCTGTCGACCCAGTGTCAATCAGCATTCGACAGTTTACCACTTTACCCCATTTATCACTGACCCTAGCAAGGACAGTGGGTAAAATTGTTTGCGTTGGGATTTTCATTTCTTCAATAGAATGATTACTCACAATAGGCTGAATTCCAACATGTTTACTTGTTGTTGCATTACCATCATTTTGTCTTTCGACGTTTGGCTTGGCATTGGGTTCAAAATGTAAGAATGTATGATGAGCCGAGTTACAAACACGACACTTGACTGTGCTGAAACACTTATTGAATTGGTGGGAGCTACCTAGGCAATTAAAGCACAACTTCTTATTTTTTACTATGGCTCGTCTGGCATTAACATCAAGCGCTTTGAATTTAGGGCAATAAGAAAGCGTATGAGGTTCTGTGCATTGCATTGCACAGCGAGTATTAGTCTTCCCTTTTGAAGAATTAGAAAAATGTACCACGGCCGACCGCCGACCTGACGTATGTGTATTGGATTGACATGATTCTAGAGAATCACATCGACGCACTAAAAATTGTAGCAACTCATCAAATGTACGTTCGATGATAGCATCACTGGATTCTGCCCAATCCTTCTTTGTTTCGTCGTCCACCTTACTCAAAAGTAGGTAAATTAACCATGGATCACGTTGATTGGAGTTAAGAGCATTAAGTCCTCGAATGACTTCATCTGCTCCGTCGGTTATTTTACGCAAAGTTTGTGCATTTGCCGCATGACACGTAGGCAGGGACAAAAATGATTGAATAAATGATCGTACAATGAGCGGTTTACGATCATATCGTTGTGTTAAACGATCCCAAGCCTCCAAATAATTTGCATCGGTTAGCGACAAATGCTTCACTAACTGCAAAGCTTCACCCGCTAGGTACGATTTTAGATAATGAAATTTTTGCGTAGAAGTTAAATTAGTCTTTACATCTATGGCACCAGTGAATAAATCCCTGAACGAGGGCCAATCCTGGTAACTACCAGAAAACGTTGGAACCTGAATTTTAGGCAAGTGAATATTTGAGATATTTTGCGTTTCCTTCAAACGCTCAAGAAACGCAGCTTGGTGACCAGCCAACTTGTTGATCGAGTCTTCGTTTAACGAACTTGGTACTTGTTGAGTTTTGGCTTTCAGCGCAGTAGAAAGTAATGCATGAGCAGTAAAATATTTTTCCTCATAGTCAAGGATATCGTCTACAGGATCTACGAACCCTTCTTGATCTTCATATTCGTATAACTGCTTACTTAATTCAGTCAGTTCAGCGAAACTTTGTTCTAGTTTTTGTATACGATTTGTTAAAAGCTCCACACTTACCGACTCTTCAATATTCTGAGAAGCATCAAATGCACGGGATATGCCTGCTTTAGCATAGCCACGCTTTCTATTAATCACATTCATTTTTTTTTTTTTTTGAAATTAGAAAGTTACGGTGAAAAGAAATTATTCAAATGAAAGACGACGTTATTCAAAATTTGAATTCAATCAAAATACGTTCAAAGACTAATTTTGGTCAATAGCACCGTTCAAAAGATAACTTTTGTAGCACAGTGTAATTTTGTTTGCAACACTTTTATTGCTTTCGCAAATATATTTTGTTTTATTTTGCTATTTAATATTTTCACAATTCAAAGAATTTAGCTTTTTCAAATGAAATAATTTTTCTTGTGCTTTTTGCGATTTTGAACACTTCTTTTGCAATCAAAGTATGTATTAATTTTATTTTGCCACAATGCAATATTAAACTTTTTGTTCACAACTTGAAATATTTAGTTTTTATTTCACAAATTGAAGATGAAGTTGAATTTTCACAATTCACAATTAAAAGCCTTGAATTTTTATTTTTTGATGTAAAAGATTTAAAGGACTTTTTCCTTTCCACAATATTTTAGATTAGTTAGTTTTTGTTCAAACTTTTCTGACTCCCGCGCGCATCAGATTTTCAAGCTATTGCTTTTATTGTTCGCACTTTGATTCCCACGTGAATCAATTTTCCAAGATTAATTTAAAGAGCCCGGAACCCGCGTGATCCGACTCGTAAGGACCATAAATTTCGATGATTACGAACAATAAAGAACACTACTTAGCCCTTTTGCTAAGTCATACAAACCGCGATTACTTTCCGTGTAGAATAAGAACACTTAGCGTTTATGCTGAATTGTACATTTATTTTGCCGACGGCAAGTCCGCGACGGTATCATAAGATGAGCGATATAAAATGACTGATTTGACTTTTTTTGTAATGTCCAAAAAAGGTGACTTTTTACATATTAATTTAAGTACATAGGCAAATATGAGCAAAGAGAACAATAGGAAATAATAAGCAATGGACTGTCGATAGTATGATTGACTGCATAGCGGTATCATCGTTCGATGCTGCTGCCCTTGAACTCACCTCCGTAGGAATGACTATATACATGTATGTTTGTTAGTGTATGCTTTGTTAGGTACTTGCTTGCTGCTGAGATCAACAGCTTAGTAGGCCTTGCACTTATTATGTGCATATGTGAATATGTATCATGTTATAATTTGGGAGTGCAGGGGGTCCCAACATATGGCTACATGTCAGTGGTTCCCTATCGTTTTGAAGATGTTGTAATGGGGCCAGCGATACCCAAACACACTCAAAAGCCACAAATGTACAATAAAAGTATGAACCCAAAATGCGGAGACAGCAAACAACGAAGCCAGCATTGTATTGCACCCACAGAGTTATGTATGTATATTTACCTTCATTTAAAAATACATATTTCACACATTTAGACATACAAAAAGTGAAAGTCCCTTGTCTTGTCACTCCCCTTCCACTTTAGTTTACCTTTATCACAGTTTAGCTACCTTCGTCAATTGGAAGTATTTACACTTAACTAACTTCCAGCTACTTATTCACCCTGAACACTACTTTGCGGAAGATCATTTGAAGCCACATTTTTGCCGCAGCACTGCATTAGTGTCACACACATATGACTGCCTAGTGAGAGCTCAAACCATATTCAAACCTGTGAATTTGTGAATACAAGTGTGCACATTTAGCCGATGGATCTCCTACTAGTGCGGCTGTATAAGGTTTATTAACCTGGGCAGCATTATTGCTACCTTTTACGGTTTTTGCAAAAATTTAATCCATACTCGTGGTTGTACAGCAGATGTATAATATCGGTAGCATTAGCCAGCACACATACACAAAAGCAACAAAGGTGCTCTTAAGAGCATTAGTGTTGGAAGTAGCGCAGTGAAAAATTGTACTAAACATTGAAATTTCGTAGTAGTTTTTTACAGTGACAATTTATTAAAAAATAGCATTAAATGATTTTTTTTACTGAAAAACTATCCAGGCATAAAAGAAAAACTAAAAGTAAAAGTGAGACTGTCTTCGGCTGTACCTGAGGTCTTTATTCATTTCATGAATATGAGTGCCACCTTTCTATTCCTCGTACCCAAATGACATTGCTATGGCAATAAGGTAAAGAAACAAAAGTAATTTTATTTAATTTTTCTCTTTGAGTTTTGGAATAATAGGCAGGCGAAAAAATTTTTTTTCTGGAATAAAAGCTAAAGTTAAATAAAGATTTAAATATTTACGGCAATAAACGATCAACTCGAAATTCGGGCTGGGTCGAAACTTTGCATTTTTGAAAACAAAACTATGTTTTTCGGCAATATAACTGTGAGAATGGCAGCAAAACTGTGCATGTAGTAATAATTTGTATTTTTGTTAATAACACAACACTCAAACTTTGCGTTTTTGAAAATTGAGGTTTAGTCATAAAACTATACATTTTTGGAAATTATATATCTTTAGTTGCGCATTGATATGTACACCGTGAAAATTCTATAAAATTGTCAGAAATCGTAGAAACTTGTGAATAACAGTTAACGTGGGTAGTAGATTTAAAAATAAAAAATAAAAAACAATGTATTAAATCTACTTACTACTTTCGTACTAAACTTCTAACACTGAAAAGTATATGTGTATTAATAATTTTTGTTGCCTACTTTTAGGCACATACTCAACTCACTTGCACATTTCTTTCAGCATTCAGTGTTGCTATATGCCTGTGGTACTTTGCTATTTTAAGGACAAATATGCCCATAAGGTTAGGCTGAGCAGGCTCTAGGGCATATTGAATGTGTTTTCAATGAATTTTGTTGTAATGGCTGTTGTGTAAGGCTTCTAATCATGAAATTTTGAAACATATCACAATGTAAGTATGTGGTTGTAGGTGCGCATGTGTATTAAGATGAACGTACCGGCATATGCCTACTACTTGGCATGACTTTTCACCTGTGGTTTTTTTTTTGAATTTCTCGCCCTCATTCGCTTTCTTCTATGTGGCATGATATTTTATGTTTGAATAGTCATATAGGATATGCAGAGGTAAAAGAGCTGTGAACAGGTTTTCAGCGAATCTTTTGTTATCACATCAGAAGTTCATTGCACTTTTGCCTCACTGAGTAGACTAAGCTCGTCAACATAATTTTTCATTTTGCTCTGTTGGATAATATTCAATCTTTTTTGGGGTATCTGATGTTAGATTAATATTCTTTGGTGTAATACTTTGTCGTTTTGTGTTGCTTCTGCTTTTCGTTGTTTGTTATACACTCTACCCTTATATAAATTATTTAAAAAAATTTACTGCGCCAGCACATCTCTAAAGGTAGGGGTTTGTAAGGTGATTTAGGCAACTGGAGGAGGTATAGGAAGAAATTTATTAAGAAAGGACTTGGCTTTGTAGTTCTTTGTCCTTCTCTAAAATTGCGTAGAAGAGTAATATTAAGAAGACCTCCACTGGGTATTTCTTTTTTTCATTGCGATTACTTCGGAAATTTTTTGGCTTGTTGCAAACAACTTGCAATTAAGTAGGTAGGTTAGAGTGAAATAAGTTAAAGGATACTTTTGATACTACAAGTCTATCAATCTACCTTTTAGAAGCAGGCAGAAAATCTTAAGCATTTCACATACTCAATTGCCTTAGTTATCGAAAACGAATTGAAGTCATTCTGAGCCATTGTCGGTGTAGATGTAATATTTATTCCTCTTCATTTTCTCTGCAGCTTTTAATGTCTTCCCTTTAGCTTCAGTAGCAGTTGGCATGTGGCATACCAAAGCATTTCTTTTCAGTTTGGAGTACCCAAGCCTTGCAAGTTTATCTGCCATACAGGGCCGTCGATGTCTTTCAGAAATCTTCGACAGGTATAAAGACTTCTATCTATCCCTGGCGACCCCAAATCTCCTATGCATTGTCGCAAAGGGTAATGATGTCTTACTCGATGTGCGATTCTCAAAGAGGAAACCTGAGTCTGGATAGGCAAGAGTTTAAACTGTTACAATATCCGGAGCCAGAGTGGCTCTAGTCTACTGGGAAGAACGATCTACTCTTCAACTATTTCAGGTGGTTCTAATAAAACTTGAGAGTTGGTGGGGAATTTCCTCTACAGACGCACCATTTAATATCCGTCTGTAAATAATAATATCCGAGGTAGTAAAGGAGTAAAGGTTCATTGCAGCAAAAGACTGCCTTTATTCGTGATACTCCTATAAAACTTAGGAGAATTTTTCTGTGGTTACAAGTAACAACAACACTTTGTTTTTAGTAAAACCCCATCATAAATAAACACAGATGAGTTGTAATGTGACGATTCCTGACCTACAAAAATTGTCTTCAAAATAACCCAGAGTCATTTGTCAAATGAAGAACTACCATTGGGAACGAAGGGTATATCATTAGTATTTCAGACCTGGTACCATCGGTTTCAGTTAGTGTAAAAGGTGATGCTTGGACCTATTATACCAGAAATTTATACATTCTATGGAATCTTCAAAGTGTCTGCTATGTTCATGTGCATTTAGAGACTGGAATCGCCTTTCAACAAAATAATTCACTATGGAAAAGGAATAACTGCGACTGAAGAGCGCGGTTGACCATAAGCTTGAGTTAGCTAGGGTAAGTATCAAGATAAACGTGAATAAAGCGGATTAGACTAGAAGTGCAGAAATGTACACATTTATTTTGTATTGCAGAAAATAAATATCACGACCCGATTGATAACTAAATACTAGAGTATAACAGATGTATTCCACTTTCATATTTTCACTAATCAAGAGCCAGCAACAGAATAAGTTCCAACATATAAGTGATTTTTGTTTTAATACCCATTTAAATCCTTTGATATAGACATCCTCAGTGGACATAACTATAACCTCAATATAATTATGTAAAAAACTGTAAAAAGTCATAGCTCACTTAGCGAAAGACCATTTGCTCCACCACATCGCGCACTCACTTCACTTTAAGGCTCATCTGCATATCAAGAATTCATTATTTTACCATCCATTAGTTAAGTAAATTACAAATATGTATGTGTAGAGCACCACTTAAATGCCTGCTGCCGTTGAAGAAGACAATTCTCTCTGTCAATTCGTTAAAAACGTTGATGTCACATCTCAGCGTCAACACAATCACCAGCACTACCATCACCATCTTTCTTGACATTATCATACACAATGCGGTACAGTTGCAGGTAATATACAAAGAATCATCCCAACCACAGATTCATAGAGTAGCAACTAACCAACCACTCGGCCGCTTACATATTCACTTAGATACCCATATCGCTAGAGCTTCATTCATTCAACCTTTCAATTTCAACCAATCGAATCATCCATTATCCACATCACATTTCATTACCAAACCATTAAATAGGCCGCTGGCACACATATCGCCGGCAATAATTCGTTGCTTAGAACTCTGTGGTAATAAAAGGAAAAGAAAAAAAGTTGACAGTGTTGTGCAATATTGCAGAAACAAAATTGATGAGAATAGGTCGTCGAGTCATTAACTTTTTATAACTGGAAGTCTATCTGGGTGGTTGGTTGGTTGGTGTATGGAGTCCTCATTGACTCTTTTTATACCCCGATTCGTAACATAAAAATATGCGAATTAATGTCAGTGACAATAATTCCGTGGACATTATGACACGTCATTTTCAAATTTCATTCTTGTTTTGGGGCACTTAAAACAAGAGCACGTCAATTGATGCTATTTCTCTTTTTAAAATGGAAATAAAGTCAATTGACTTTATTCTCTTTCAAATATTTAATTTCACAGCTTTCCGATGGTGCGCTCTTTTAAGTCACGTGATTGTTTTTTTCCAAATACTCACTGCATACAGGGTGGCTGATGAATTTTGCTACATTAAGAAACTCAAATAATTTTTTTTTCAGTTATGGAATTCATTTTTCTTTTATTCATGTTAAAGCTGATTAAATTTTATTAAATATGGCTTAATTAGTTTTAAAAATAATAGAATTTAAATGCCCCCCCTGCTCGTCGATGCATGTGCGGCATCTTACCAAAAAGTTGTTCATTACTGCTTGGAGAGTTGAGACAGGAATAGCCGCAATTGTTTCTCGAATGGATTGCCTTAGTTCATTCAAATTTGTTGGTTTTGCTTTGAAGACTTCCTGTTTGCAATAACCCCACAAGAAAAAGTCAGGTGCAGTAAGGTCAGGCGATCCTTTCTGGATATCAGCTTATTGGGAAATTTTCGTCGCAATTCTGTCATAACAGGTTGGGCTATATGAGGAGCTGCACCATCTTGCTGAAACCACACAGAGTTGAAAGAAATTCTCATTCGGCGTAATTCTGGATAGAAAAACTCTCTCAACATGCTCAAGTAACGGTCTCCAGTAACCGTAACGGTGTGACCATTTTCTTCGAAGAAGTAGGGCCGGACAATGCAGCGTGATGAAACTGCACACCACACTGTGACACGAAGTGGATGCAATTCCGTCTCATGGAGTATCTGTGGGTTGGAAGCACTCCATATTCGACGATTTTGTTTGTTTATGTTGCCGTTTAAATCGAAATGGGCCTCGTCAGACATGAAAAGACAGTTCAACATGTTTCCATCCTCTTCCACCATTTGAAGCATCTTCTGGCAAAATTCCAAGCGAATCGGCAAGTCTGCAGCGTTCAGTTTGTTGGCCATTTGAATTTTATATGGGAATAAGTCCAAATCTTTGTGCATAATTGACTGTAATGACTGTCTGCTTACACCCATTTGAGCAGATAAGCTTCTTGTCGAAACACGTGGATTGTTTTGTATGGCAGCAGCTACAGCAGCGATTGTTTCCTCCGTTCGAACTGAAGGGTTTCGATGGTAAGGTCTTCTGTTGACTGTCCCATGCTCGGCAAAATTGTTTACAAGTCTTATTATGGTCCATCTGCTCGGAGGATTGCCGCCAAACGTGCGCCTATACTCTCTTTGAACCGAAACTACGGACTCCAGTGCGTGATAGCGGCGGACAATCCAAATTCTTGTTTCAGTGTCCCAGTTATCCATTTTTGTTAAATGTAAAAGTCAATCTGCAAAATAAAAAAAAAATTAACCAGATTCATTAAATAGAAAAAAAGTTATTTAATTTTTTTTTGGTAGCGGCTTACATTAGCCACCCTGTAGTATGATACGAATTTTAAATATTTACGAAAATTTGGAATTAAAAATCGCGCGATTTTTGTTAACTTCGAAAATTACAGTATTGGATATCGAGCCTTAACAGCAATTTTAGTGTAACCAACAAAAGTAAAATTTTACAGAAGAAGCTGTTTTTGATCAAATTTTTAAAATAATTATGCAAAATGTCAGTTACATCATAATTGCTTTTAGATTATCTTTGTAATGGAACTTATTACGGTTGTGAGATTTTGTGAGATGGTTCAAAGCAAACAAAATTACCGATATCTGTCAAAAAATGAATTTTCATTATTTTGTTGTTTACACCAAGATTGCGGTTAGGGCTCGATATTTTAAACTCGTGTCATATTATAAAATGAAAATTTGAAATTAAAAATTGCATGATTTTTAGTCGACATGCTGTAGGCAGTCTTGACGCTATTTCCACTTGAATTACGAAATAATTCACACGACAGTCGGGTTTGAGCACCAGAATAACCTGGCTTCATATCCTTCCAAAGGCTAATAATCGAGATACGCTCACCAGATATTACTGGTAGTGGTTTTGCCCTTTAAACAATAACATACTTATTTATAGTATTATCACGAAACCTATCTTCCGTTGTTAATGTAACGCACAACACTGTACATATTACATACACATATATGAGCTTTATACTTTAAACACTTTAGTCCTGTTCTAACATTCCATTCTAGCGGTATTACAAAAGAGCTTGCAATTTTCATTTCAGCAGTTTCTGCTTCTTCTTATTTTTAATTGAGCAAACAAGAGCTATCAACGCATTGGCTTTAGTTAACTAATGTCATGTTGACAGTGTTGCAGCGTGCGGTGTTACCGTGACTGGTTGTGCAATCTAGACGCAGAAGTTGAAGAGTTGACGTGTATTAGGTTTGTGTGGTGTACGCAATGTGCAAAGTGAATTGAGAGTGAGCGAGGGTGCGAACTTGTGTCTTTGGCAACTTCGGTGTAATGGTAGAGCTGAAGCTACACAATCTTAGGTCCTGTCTGCACTAGCTTACTTTAGTTTATAGCTTAGCAAATTTCAAATTTTATTTTCATTAAAACACTGCAACATTGGATCTTTATATGTATGTACCTACAATGTAGCAGTAAATACTCTTAGTTGCGTGTAGTGAGTTTTGTTTATTTTAATCTGTAGTAGACTATGACATTGTTTATGCTAGGCAAGTTTGCGCGTTTCTTGCGCTTGTTGATGACGCTGTTTATCTTTTGTTGGCAATATTGTCAGGATCTATTTTCTTTGAGTGTAGTTTTGTTGTTATTTCTGTTAACAATTGTGGTTGTATACTTTAGGCTGAATATTGTTTGTTGTTGCAGTAGTTGATGTTGTAGCTAGCGATGTAGTACTGAAGTGATACTCAATGCACATTGATGTCTACAATATGCACCAAACTACTGTACCATCGTCTTCTTTGTTAAACTTACGTTCTGAGGAAATAAAGATGGAATTAAGCTTGTGACATGCTTAGTCTATTTGTTTATCTGTTAGACCGGAAAGCAATGAGAGGCAGCAAGGAATGGGATATATTTTAATAAATTTTTGGTTGATATGGCTTCTCCTCCTCTTGCTTCGTGAAAACACTGTCTTTGCTTTGAATCGATCGGCATTTTAAACCATATGCGAGGTATGTTGGCCAAATTGGGACCGGACGACTAAAAATTAAACCGGGCGTTCTAATTAATATTAATCATATTTCCTCAGATCAAAAAATTAGACTATTGAAGTGGCCCTGTTTGATAAGAATACATGACATCAACGACGCTTGTAATGTCCAGGCTGTAAAATGATTTTATTCTGAATAATTAGGAACTAGAAACCGTTGAAACCTTTTTTGCAGGTACTCTACTCGTCCAAAATATATATGGATAGTATCTCTTCAAAGTGAATAGATTGAGCCCTTCACTCGATGTACGAAATGGTTTAGTTACTTCCACATCTAAAGCAGAAAGGGCTTTCAAATCATATGGGCCAACTGATCACGCTAGACACCATCGCAGTACACTGCACTAAGAACGTCTTTCAGTTTGTAGATACATTTCGCTAAATATACATTACAGATATTCAAGAAAAATTTATATGAGAAATCTTTATTGTACCAATGGAATCCAAAACAACACATTTTAGAATTTTTGTATATCTGTCTGTACGTTTGTGCGCTTATCACTCAAAAACTGCTGAATAGAATTAAATGCAACCTTCATCGTTAAATTATTAGATGTCTAGATAACAAATCAAGATATGCTTTGTTTCAATAACTTTTTCGGTTTCGGAGTTATCGAACAATATGTGGGCCAAAGGACCCAAACTATGTTAGTGAAAATGTATATAAAGCGAAAGATGATAATGAGTGGCGCAATTAGCGATGTTACTAAGTTCCATATCGCAACTGGTCTCGGAGATGTAATGATTAAAATCCGGCTCAGTGCATTATACATAAGTTTTGAGACGTAGCGAAGCTTAGCCAAATATTCCAATACACTGACGGAGAAAATATCAGATTTTATTAAGTTCTGAAGAAACGCTTTGTTTTTGGATCCACATAAAGTTCAAATACACATTATTTGGCGTAAGGCAGGGGTAAATGGGCGAAGAGGACATAGGCTCAAGCGCGTTTGGTGTGATCGATTCATATTTGATGAACATAGGGAAATATGTCAATACTATTCTCCCGGATTGTTTTGCTACTAAAGGGATGTTGTTGTTGTTTTTATTGTTATTGGAGCAATACTACGTCCTCTTTAGCCGTCCTGTTCACTAATGGATGCGGAGTAGGAGTATACTGAACTAACAGAAATTAGCTTCAAATGTGAATAACAATTTGGTCGTTTAAAACTCGAGACATAGATCTTTGTTCTGGTTTCTTCAGCTTAGTTGTTGTTATTATTCTATAAGTGCTGAGCCTTAAAACAACAAACTTTAAACACTTAAACATAGGAACTACCTTCTTTTCTTTTCATCATAATAAATGCAAATAGACAGCCTTAGAGCAGTTTCTAGCGCTATTAGCCTAAGCGTATTCTTCGGATTACCAATCAACAACAATCCTTCGAAGGACTTCCTATAAATAGCTAGTAGGATTGCTTAAAAGAGATAGGCTCCATGTACTCCTCACTGAATCACTCTCTGTAACTCGGCTGCTCGCAAGCGCTTTACGCTTGTCATTGTGGCTTTCTAGAACATCTTGTTATATTTCTACATACTCGTACACATGTATAGACATAAAAATCCCTGCAGTCAAACCAACTAGTTGTAAACTACTTTACAACTAGTATATGCAGCAAGCCCAACTAGTCAGCCAACTGTCATATTTCCATATAAGCAACAGTCTAATCATACCAGTTCGAAAAACATAAAAGAATACTAGTCCAAATGTAGACCAAAACCTCTAACAGGGATTAAAATAAGAAAATGCACTCATCAATAAATCATTATCATTTTTCATAATTTTCGCTGTGAAAAACCTCGATTTGGGATTGCAAAACATGATTTATAACTTTGGAATATTTCATAAGCTGGTTGCGAATTACAATAGCATGCAATGCAAATGAAATAAACGAAAGAAATAATTACTACGAAAATTGTAGTCGTATACTAGTATGGATTGAACTTTTTCTGACTAGTATGATTTCAACCAGAAAATTATAGTTGGATACTAATATGTTTTACTGACTAGTTTGATATTTCACTGCAAAGATATTTTACATATATGTTTGTTTGTGTTTTGTTTGTATTTACAGCGTCTACATGGCATAAGTTGTGGAGTATATAAATTTGATGCTGTTAATCCCATTAAGTGATATGCTAGCAGCCAATACACAAGCGCAAAAGCAGGCGAGTATGCGGCACATTGCTTGAACTTATAAGTATCTTGCGTGCTTGCGTTATTATGCGCCTATCATGCGCAGTCAGCAACATATTGCTGCAACTTAATAGTATGCGTCAACCGCATCAACAACGCATCGCTGATACTATGCAACAAAGCAAACATTGCAAGCAACATGACAACATTTGGCTAATAACTTATGAGCTTAGCTTGTCAGTGTGACTGCATGTTGTTGGTCTGTTCGTGGTTGTCGCTTTGACAACCACTTCAACGTCTAGTGGTTTGCTCAATGTTGATTATTGTTGAAATTTCTTTTTTGCGCTCTGATCTTGTATGTCTTCTATTCATCCTTTTAATTTAATATTGTTGCTGTTGTGCGGTTTGCTACTGATACTTGTAGCATGCCACAACGCATATGCTTGTATTACCACAAATTTACATATCGACTGCCTCATATCAATCGAGTTTCTGCTATTAATACACGTATTGCAGTCATTAATAGACGCTTTGAATTGAAAAAGTTGCTCTTCATCGTATTGGCATTTGTGCGTCTGATATGAGTGTGGCACTCAAGTTGGTTGAATGCGTTATCGTAATTGCTGGTGTAGCCCATACAAAGCTTGAAGGGCTCTGAAATTAGCTGTCAGTATTAAGTTATTGATTCGCTTGATTCGCTGGGCTTTTCATGGATGGCCTTGGTCGATGCAGTATCTATTAGGCTCTTGAAAAGCTTTCAGCAATACTTCGGGCACATATGAACATTGACCTTTTCGCTTTTCAAATCAGTTTTAGAGAATTTAATTTGGAAATTGTGATCTCTTGACGATTAAACGTTGTGGTGAACCCTGGCATCGAGGAAAGCTAGTCCACGAACGGATTGAGAATTGAGGAATTGAGAAACCCTTACCCACTTTTAGTTTAGATCTTTTCAATGTATCCTCAGCTGAATATATTCAAAAACTATTTTGCTGTTCCACCCCCGTGATCCTCTATGAAAGCTAAAATGGAAGAAAGAAGGCAAAAGATTCATAACTCAACTTGCCAAATTTTCGCTAAATTCACAAGACCCCGAGTGGGCTAAAACAAGTATCATACTATGATCTAATCATCAGTGCTTAAGGAATTTATAATCCCGAGAAAGCCGAGACTATAAGTGCATTTAAAAACTTTCATATGGCACTCCTCCACAAGTCATCTTTGCTGCCTTAAATTAGCATAACGTCGCTGTGGCAATAAGCTAACTTTTTGATTAAAAGCTCTATGACAATTTTGACTTACTCCAGCGGTCAACAACTGTTTGAATAAAACTTCGATAGCAGCCAAACCTTGCGCAGGCAATCAGCAAAGGGGCTGCGCCACATATTTGCTTTTCGTCAGCGCGCGCATTGCAAAGCAAACACATCCTAATTTCAACGCCAAATGCCAACGAAGTCTTTGGCAGCACCTTTGACCCCAAGGAAATTACTCACATACACATATGTCCACAGATGCAAACCACAAAGGCAACGAACTGACTGTGGCAAGCGATAGTTGTTTGCTTCAGTGGACGTGGCAGAGCTAATGCATGTGGCTGGGTTTGAAGGCGCAGCAAAGGATGGAAAGTAATGGCGCTGCAAAGACGTGGCTGGTAGAGATGTGCGGTTGCAATGCGATGACTGTGCACAGGAGTCCCCAGAACGTCAGTCAATAAATGCCAACGGCACACCCAGGGGTGGTAAGGTAGCCAGTCATCCAGGTAATAGAAAACAACGTATGAGTGCTAATGGTTGCTTGTAGATGGCGTGCTAGGGGAGGTGAGTTGCAAGTAGCATTTGGAGCTAAAGTCAGTTACTTGTAATCAAAACAACATGGCCAAGGTGCACCGAAAAACAAACTCGTTAAGCACAAGTGGCGTACAAAACTTAGTCTGACCCGCACTTGGTAGCAGCAAAGTCGGTGCTTTAGACTGACGTCAGCTTTACGGTCGTTGTCTGAGTTCACTTACTCGCCTGAAGGCGCGTCAAAGCGTTAGTTGTACATACATATACCGATAGCTAGCGTGAGATGATGACAATGACGTCCATGACCTTTATCGCCTAGGGGGTATGGGTAGGTTGTACCAACAATCAATTACAATTGCACGCTTTTTACCTGCTGTGTGAGAGCCACGGCAGATTGCAAGCAACTGCAGCAAATGAAAACACAAAAAGGGAAAAAGTGAAAAAGAGGTGGAAAGAAAAACATGCTGAAGCAGAGAGAGGATGAAAGAAGTGAGGTGCAAGAGTCGCGCTTCAAGTTGTATGCAAACTCCTGTTCAGTTGAAGTGTTAATGCTGCAGTATATTGCGGTAGTAGTGAAAGAAGAAGCAACAGCAGCCCAATCATGCCGGCAGCAGCTAAAAGTGCAGAGGTCGCTGAAGAGGTTAATTTCACTCGTTGTAGCAAGGCGTGTAGCAAACACATTAGGGTGGGCTGGAAAAAAGTACTTTATAAGAAATGAAAATTCTAATTTTGGTTTTAAATATTTTTTACTAGAAATTTTAAATGGTGTAGCTTTTTTATTATTTAATCTTGCTCTTATTTTTATACCTTTCATGAACATGAAATGGTATTATAACTTTGGTCCGATATGTGTAAGTATGAGAAGAAGAAGATATAGCCCCACAATAAGTATAATGAAATGATCAGGGCGATGAGCTGAGTCGCATTAGCCATGTCCGTCTGTCCATCTGTCTGTTTGTACGCAAACGAGTCCCTCAGTTTTTGAAATATCTTGATGAAATTTGGTATGCGGCCGCCATTATGCATGAGATTAATCATTTGTCGGAATCGCCAAGATCGCGCAAAACAACGCATAGCTCCCATACAATCAACAGTTTCGATAAATGGGGTTTGGGCTATGTATCTTTAAATTATCAGTTTTGCAGAGTTTTTACTAATTGTAAGTAACGATGAGACACTTAAAACCGTGATGCGTGTTCATGAAAGGTATAAAGCATGTTTTTAATTTATTTTATTATTATTTATTTTGTTTTTGTTTGACACTTTTCAACTTGAGTTGGTTCACTCGATTTTCAAATCAAAAATTTATTAAATTGGCAGCATTTCCTTATTATTTAATCTTGCTTTTATTTTTAATTTTTTTATTTCTTTTATATTATTTTTATATTTTAAATTTTTTTTGTAAACTTTAACTTTTTTATTTTGGCATGGCCCTCTGAATTTTTCAAGAAATAAGTGACCATGTAATTGGTGCTTTTTTATAACTTTTTTGTTTTCTTTTTTGTTTTTTTTGTAAACCTTAACCTTTTTTCTTGACCTGGCCAACTTGATTTTTAATAAGGGTTTGATAAAATTGGGTAGTTATTTTCTTGTTCTTTAAACTTCTTCTTAATTAAAATTTTTTTTTTATTTTTATTAACTTTTTTTTGGTGTAAGCTTTTTTCGTTGTTTTTTTTACACTCTTAACTTTTAAAAAAATCTAATTGTGTAAGTATCATTTATTTAGTTTTTCTACCCACCCTAATATACATACATGCATACGTAATTACAACATGCCGCAAATGTTGCCAATGAGCAAAAAAAATTTTGCTGTCATACAGTATATATTTAGAAAGAGAGGATGTGTATAGAGCTATGTTGGCCAGACACTAGACAGCCGCAAGCCTTGCATGAAAAACTTTGATGAACTAAAAGGAAATACGGCTGAAAAAATACGTGGCTGGAAAAAGGAAATACTGAACCTATATAATCAGTGACCGTAGAACAGCAACAGGAGGACCAACAATGCATACCTGGTAGACAGCTAACAGCAGTAGCTAGCCGTAGATAACAATAATGGTACAGTGTGTCAATAATAGTCAAAAATTGGTAGTATAACAGAGAGACTTCATTCCACATGTTTGTTGGTTTAAGGGGTTGGTTTACTGCGGTGACAGCCATTTTTCGCATATTAATCCGGTAAACTTGGATAGTAGCATTATCAGGCACCAGCCCGACTGTGGTTCCAAATGATCATTTAAATTATTACCTATTCGCTGCCAATGCCAAATGTCAGATACACGGTTTGAAGGAGTAAATCTTCTTCGAAAACCATTTAAACCGAATCAAACTGAATTATTTACTAACTCAACTCCAGTACCATCTGGTGGTTTTGTTTCCAGTTAATCGATGGCAACGTCACCTGTTGACAAGTTTTTGAAAGAGACATTTACCTGCGCTGTATTAATAAATTTAGGTGCTTCCAGTGACATGAAAGGAATAAAGATTCTATAAAGAAATTTCTAAGCTCGGATTAGACGTCACTGAGTTTGCTTCAACAAATATTTTTTTGCACGTATGATATAGCTTTTCTGCTTATTCACCTTAATTAACGTGTAAAGTAAGCAGTGCGAGTAACTGTTACTACAACAATAAGAACTACGGAAAATGCAACGCCACTGATTTTATGCTAACAGAAAATAATCTCAAAGGGTTCATAGGCAATAACAACCAAAGCTTATGGGACTTAGATGATATCGGAGAAAGTTTAAGGCTTAAGGTTATCGCTGGTAATCAAAAGAGTCCATAAGTGTGGGTATGGGTGTCTAGAAACAAAATCGAAAGCTGAACGCAGCTCAGGTATCAGATAGCTCAGAATCGAGGTACTGATTTGGGACTGCATGATCATGAACGCGGAAACCCCAGCATTCCTTCTTATTGATCATAAATGTAGAGAGTAGCGTTCAGAGTCTTCTTCTTTTCTTTTTTATTTCTTTTTAGAGCTTACAGAGTGGAATTTTGTTAGAGCCAGCTGAGGTAGTTAGCATTGACAATGATTCGTGATAAATGCGTTCTATAGGAGAACTAAGCAGGAGGAGGCCTGGGCATTGATACTGGGGTCTTTAGAAAACAACAATAGGTGTGAGTTAATTTGAATTTTATTATTAACTAGCAGATAAGGCAACAGCTGGAAAAATATGGCTTTCCAGCCTCCTCATTATTTTCGCTTTTTCTTCCTCCTGCTTTAGCCACTGCTCTTCCTTTTGTATTTATATTATACCCTTAATTCTTTCCCTTCCTTGTACTTTTCAGTTCACAAATCCCCATCTTCAACATTTTGCTCCTCTTCTCTCTCTTCCTTTGCCTCTTCCTCTTTCTCTACCTATTCTTATCTCGATTTGAATTCCTATTTCTATTCCTATAATTATTCCTGTTCTTGCTCCTGTTCCTATTCCTTTTCCTGTTCCTATTCCTATTTCTGTTTCTGTTCCTGTTCCAATTAATTTTCCTTTTCCTATTCATGTTACTATTAATATTCCCATCCGCATTCCTATTCCTATTCCTTCTTTCCGCTTCTATTTGCTATTTTGATTTGAAGACGCCAAATAAAAGGCTTTTAATAGAATTTTACCAGATTTTAGTTAACTAAAAAGAGTGATGTACAGTTTTTCTCCGTCCCCCTCCCACTGTGCACAAACTTCTGCTGCTGCAAAAACGTGCATTTCTCTGACGTGTAAATTAATTTGAAATAACTAAGATGCAGACTAAAGACTGTTTACTTACCAAAGAGTTGGTATGTAGATATATGCAAAAACATTAAATTGCTACCACAAAAGTGCTTTTCTGGTACAAGCAACACATTCATTCATATCCAAATATACGACGGCATAACTATAGCTAACTACATACAGCTGTGTTCAATATAATAGTAGTGAAATTAAAATGGATATCGTTCGACGAAATAAAAAGAAGATGTGTTTTTAATAGTTCTCATAATAATAGAAATGTCAAAGCTTACACAAAGTTCAGGAGAGTTAATTAAACTTTCAAAAATGGCCATCAAAATCTTTAACTTTTTTGGCAGAATTTCTAGAAAACTTTTGAGTACGCAGTTTTGTAGCGCAATCAATTTCTAAAAACTCTGCACAAAAATATTGATGTAAATTTTTAAAAATTTAATTAACTTTTCTGAACTTTGTGTGAACTTTGAAATTTCTGTTTATGTGGCTACTGTTATGGAATTCGCATTATTTTAAATGAAAATTATTAAAAAGACAGCTTCTTTTTATTTCGTCGAACGATATCAATTTTAATTTCACTACTATTATATTGAACACAACTGTATGCCCTCATATATATACTGAGCATGTATTATTTAATTGCATACATTAATAAAGCAACAGCAGTCAGGCAGGGAAGTTTAGATATCTATATATATATGTACCTATGTACATCGGAAAGTGACAAAACTTCAACCTCATGCAGCGGCTTTCGTCTTTACATGTGACCGCCGCCAGCTGTGGCAACCGCACAAATATATCTACTTACAAAAGATTGCGGCAGCTGCTGCATTTTATGTTGCAGACAGTCAAGTTTTCTTTATTTTTTTTTTCTTAAAGGCTCAGCCACTTGCTTATGTTATATTTTTGTATGCAGATTTATTTTTACTTACTTATAAATGAATGTATCTTGCATATGTGCTTATCATCTTTGGGCATGCTCTTAAGTTCCACCGCAGTAAGGTCAAGTTCAGCTGCTTTTGTGTTGTAGTGAAATTCATGGGATTGCTGTGACGAGCCTGAAAGACCTTAAAGTGCTTTGCGTGACACTTGAAAATATTTTTATTATTTAAGTTTGAAGCATGACTGCATCTTGTGAAATTATACCCAACAAGCATTTCTTAAAAATAACTTAAAGTGAACTTTGTTTAATAATAAGCCTTTTATAAGCGTTTTCGGTTTTAATTTATTCGTCGTAAATTTTTTATGAAACTCAGAAACGAATTCGTATAAATAATTTAACTTAAAAAGTGAAATACAAATATTGAAATCCAGATATTAAACTATTTTAAAATCATTCTTTTAACCTAAAATATTTGAAATTATTTTATTAAAATTTTGCACATGATAATGGTGACAAAGCAAAAAGTAGTAAAAGTACTTCGCCCTACCTAATGGGCACGAGCACTCTAAAAATTGTCATGAAGCTCTTCTAACGGAAGGCCAAGGCAACGCGCTCTTTCAACAGGGTTGGACCAGAGTGATATTTGTGTTAGAAGAGTAGGTTCAATTGAATAGGGCGTTTTGAGGATGCGTACCACATGCAGGGAAAGTATTTGGTATGGGGGGGGTTCAGTCTGTATAAGTAAGAGTTTAACATATTGCAATATCTTCAGCTATGTCAGGTGGTTGGATATCAATAACGGGATTCAAAGGCCGAGATCTGAGGGATCTGTCTACCGACTCGGTGTGGAGGTCGTTTAGAGCCCGCCTATGGTTACGCACATCAAACAGAATTAGCTTTATCCTCCCCAGTTAAACTATTTGCTAAATAAAAGTAAAGAGAAACAAATATAAAACACAAATATAAATGAAGATGTTCATAAGGTTACTGTTTAAGCTTATAATCAAATTGCGCTTACGATTATAAAACGCTTACTCTCAAACGTTTTTTAAGCGAAAAATCCGTGGTTTGTAAGCTTAATGCTTATTTCCAAGGTTTAAAGTTGTTGATAGGCATAATAAGCTGCGATTTTCCGAAAAGAGGAATGGTTCTTCTAGATTAACGTTTCATGGCAAAAGGTCATAGAATTACTTCGCATCCGGGTCTTAAGCAGGGAACTGTACTGGACGGAGGAACTAAGTAGCTAGCAGAGATTTATACACTCTGTGAACTACCCTGGGAAAAGAATCGTCTTCAAAACTGTGTTAGGTGGGTATTTAAAAATTTGAAATTATCATAAATCTCCCTTAACGGAAGTTAAAATAGATGTCTGATAGTATGAACAAGAAAGAGTGAAAATAGGGCACAGGTAAGCGAAGCAGTTTTTGCTGCAATGACAAAATTTTAGCCGAATCTTTGGATGATTCTTGAATGGACATGAATCCTAGGTACCATGATCCCAAGGCAAGTAAGAAGTGCAACCTCATTTCTAACCAGTTTTCTTTATTTGTTAATGCAGCCAATCTTTCCAGTAGATCACATTTGATCAAGCGAACTAGTTCTATAATTTAGGATTAAGTTAAGTTAGTGAAAATCTTAGCCATTTATAGGGAGACTACTTAATGTTCCCTTAGGCAGCACAGTTACTTCCAAGTATCTACGTATTTAGAGAACGGATAAGCAAGGTGAGATGGCCTAAAAGGTTATAAAATAAAGAGGAAGTCTTAGGTACAAAAAATGCTCCTCCATAGTCAAAGGGGGTACTTTTTTGAATTGCATGGTTAACTCTAGAAGGCACCGTTCTGTCTTCAGATCTACATTTTCTGAATAGGTGTGGTTCCCACTTATAAAGTTCTGGAATTGATGCAATGCGCGAAGGGGTAATTTTTAGCATTTATGAGTCTATACTTTCACATTTGGGAACATCTACGAACTGTTCCAGCTTGGCTATAAGCCCTATTTTGTAGTCTCAGTTTTAGTACTTATCAAATATGTACAGTTTTTTTTAATATTTGCTCCTAACAACGACAACTTCGCATAGCCTCAGAGCCTCATACAAAAAAAAAAAAAAATATTTTGCCTTAGGTAAATCCCCCAAAAACAAATCTCCATGCAATCGAATCAAAAATGTAATCAACCATACCTCTGAAACTTACTTAAGCGGAACTGCGTGACTGTCGAATATTTAACAAACATTGACCAGTTGAACTATTTTCAAACACACGAACACAGCTTGCCTTCAAGCATACATTCAATCATGCAGCATAAACTTAACAAATATGCAGCCAACAAAAACAACTAACGGAACAAAGGCAAATGTGGAAAGGTGTGAGGTTTCTAACAATTTACCAACACTTTTTCAACCAAATTACACTTTCACAAATGTTTGAAAAAAAAAAAATATATATAAAAGCAGAAGTGGAACAAAAAAATTCCAAAAAAAAAATACCGAAAAAATTTCTAAAAAGTACATTGAAAAACAAACTAACAAAAACAATATAGAGAAAGCAAATAAATCATTGCTGCCAACTAAAATCAAAACGAAAAAAGATTTTTTTACAAACTGCTGCACGAGAAAGGTCACAACAATTGGGGCCACTCGTCGAGTAAAGTGAGGTGTAAGTAGAGTCTATTGCATTTTGTAGCATTTGCATAAACCACAGTTCAAAACAAAAAAAAAAGAAGAAAAAGTCGAAACGTGGCGCTGCTGCAAGCACAAGTTGCATGCAACGTGAGTTAGTGTATCTCTATGAACAAATGAACGAACGATAAATTGCTGGCATGTGGCGCCTGGGGGAGAGACAGCCAAAGCAAATCATAGCATAGCTGTTGCTTAGCCCAGCTAATGGTACAGGGTATTGCGAAAGTGATTTTTAAGTTCAGAAACGTTTGGTCTTAAGTTTAAGATAATTGAAAACTGATCAAAAAATCGTGCGAGGTTGCTTATATATAAGTGGACAAAAAGCAGAAGCTGATTTATTCTTAGTTAAAGAAAGATAATGGTGGATTTTGATTTCGAAATAGACTGAATTATAGTTTTCAAAAGTGTATTTTTTAGGGTGAATAAGAAGAAGGGGAAAATTAAGGAGAAGGAGAAGGGAGAGGTTTAAAAATAGTAATAGAAAGGGGACAAAGAAAGAGGGGTGGAGAGGGGAGGTTGAAAGTGGTAGAGGAGTGTGAAGAAAAAGAAAAACAAGTAAGGAAATGGCTGTCTTCGGCTGTGTCGAAGACTTTATACCTTTCATGAATGTGCATCACGGTTTCAAGTGTCCGATCCTTACTCACAATTAGTACAAACTCTGCAAAACTGTTAATTTAAAAATACATAGCCCAAACCCTATTTATCGGAACAATCGATTGTATGGGAACTATGCGTTATATTGCTCTGATCATACTGGTTCCGACAAATGATTAATGCTTTACAAAATGACTGCCTCTTACCAAGTTTCATTGAGATATCTCTAAAACTGAGGGACTAGTTTGCGTTCTAACAAACAGACGGACGGATGGACGGACGGACGGACAGACGGAGATGCCTAAATAAACACAGCTCATCGCCTGGATCATTTCGGTATGCTTATTGGTGGGTCTATCGCTTCTTCTTCTCATACTTACAAACACCGGGCCAAAGTTATGATACCATTTCATGTTCATGAAAGGTATAAAAAGCAATTGGATTGAGAGCGCAAAATTACGAAGCAGATGTAGGTGGAGAGAAAGTAATATATGTTGAGGGAGAGGATAAAATTGTGCATATACTTTAGACTGGGTCGATTTATTAACCGATATCGCGTCATCGATTTTTCGATAGGTTTTGGGCTCAGGAAAAAAAGTTCAACTACGCATACCCAAAAAAATAATTTTCGAGCCTACGAAATTTCATTTTTTTGACTTTTTTCGACTTTGATTTTTAAGGTTTTTTTCATGACCTACTAAAAAAAGTTTCGTTTGATTCTAAAATTTTCATGTATACCCTGTCCGACCGCTAAAAACGCTGGGGATAACGGTTTATTGAAAAAAAAATTTATTTTCGGGTTTTGGTACTTGCTCGGTCAAAAAATCTACTTTTCCAAAAACCGAAAATAAAATTTTTTTTCAAAAAACTGTTATCGCCAACGTTTTTAGCGCATAATTTTTGGTGGGACAGGAAATATGAGACAAATTCATTTTCATCGAAAACATTTTTGCATGTATGCTGAAAAAACCCTTAAAAAAATGGCGAAATGGTAAATTTTTGGACCAAAACACTCCCCAAAACCCAAAAAATATTTTTTTAAAAAAAACTGTTATCACCAACGTTTTTAGCGGACATTTTTGGGTCGGACAGGGTATACATG
This sequence comes from Merzomyia westermanni, assembly GCA_949987695.1. NCBI lineage: Eukaryota > Metazoa > Arthropoda > Insecta > Diptera > Tephritidae > Merzomyia > Merzomyia westermanni. Next base: position 142,818,810 of record OX465291.1, on the reverse strand, counting down.
AAAATTTTAAAATCAAACGAAATTTTTTTAGTAGGTCATGAAAAAAACCTTGAAAATCAAACTCGAAAAAAGTCAAACAAATTTAATTTCGCAGGCTCGAAAATAATTTTTTGGGTATGCGTAATGGAACTTTTTTCCTGAGCCCAAAACCTATCGAAAAATCGATGGCGCGATATCGTCCATACATTACAAAAATAGCAAAACCGGAGTGCATAGTTTATCATTTATTTTAATAAATACGAAAAAAATCCTTAGCAGGCAAATTGAAATCTGTATTATGGCCCAGTGACAGGCAAGTGCCAAGTGGAATTGTTAAAATTTTTTCTATTTACTACCATTAAACATAAAAAAAGAACTAAAAACAACCAATAAAGATAGCAAAACCGGTAGGATAAATTGTGACCTCAAAAAGACCCTGCAACTAATTTGCTTTTTTCCAATATTACTTTCAAAAATATTAACTCCCAGATTATATGCTCTTCTAGAGTAAGCTTCTTGCGAAGTGAAGTTTAATCAGTGATGTTGGACTGTCCGCAGCCTAACGGTAGCCTTGCAGCTACCGAAATCTGTCACATTGTCATTTACGTGAAGAAATCTGAAATCCAGACCATTTGACCTTTGGTGAACCCAATTTATATTAGCTTTAGGTCGTTAATGTGAGTCGGTCAAACTTTTAATCAGGCTCTATAAGAGCACTTCGATGGCTGAGTGGGTAATGATCCGCTGTGAAAATATATGTTTCATAGATTTTTCCACAACGCCCTATCTTAGCTGAATACGTATTGAATTTTCATTCAGATGAGGCGTTCTTGAGCTATGCAGAAAAATTCTGACACAGGGCGTTCTTCAAACTTTTTATGAGATAGCCCCTTTCTTAAAAATACAAAAATAAGGGGATCTTGCATTCCGCCATCAATTTTTTTTTCAGTTTAAATTAATGAATAATTGCGCACCACTTTCTAAGAAGTTAGTGTGAAAAAAAAATCCGAATTAGCTAAAACTTTTGCCTTTCTAGTAATTTTAGACCACCCTGTATGTAGAAATTTGCATATACCAAGCATTATGCTGTACTTCCTAATCAGATATTGTATGTTTTTATAGCGTTTATTTTGTATTGTTGCTATTTTTATTGTTGTATTGCCTTGCCTCTTTCATGTTCTTCGTTGTTTTTATATTTGTTGTTATTGCTATTTGCTTATCAATTTCGCTGTATCTTGGAAATTTGTTACAAATTTCGTGTGCGCCAGGTGTGTTACTAACACGCATTACACATACGCACGCACACACAGGTAACAGAGCAGGTGCATCAGTAAGTATTAGCAACTGTGGCTGCGCATTTCGCAAGATCCATGTTAGTTGCGGATTTAAGTTATCGCCTAGCTGAGCTCAGCTGTAGAAGCATCATCAATACACCACGTGCACCAGAAGCCAAGCACCGAAGCGTTATAAATCGCTGCTGCTTAGTTATTGCCAACAACATAGCATCAATTGTATAGGTACATAATTTCTCTGCCCCACTTCCTCTCAACTACTTGGTCACCATGTCGCTTAGCTCGTTTAGTAAACGCCAATCGATGATATTGATGACTATGGCGCTGAATGGAGCTTTATTATTTGTAGTTGTTAGTGTCAGATAAAATTTGTAAAAAAAAAGCAAAACAAACAAAAACAAAAACAAAACAATGTAACAATAAGCGCAGCTTAAAATAAAATTGCGAAAATATATTACAATAAATGTTAATGTTAAAAATTACTTTGCTCGAGGGAGGAACGCGCTTGAAATGCTTCCGACTTTGGTTTGAGTTCAAAGTTGGAAAAGATTTCTGCTGGTACGTGAAGCTGATTTTTGTAGTGTTTGACTGGGTGAGTGAGCAGAAAACTCTTCATATAATGTTTCCTAAAGCTGCCGCTTCTAAAGTCTTATAAGTCTTCGAAATAGTTTTCGAAAGGACACGAAAGGACTATCAGGCTAAGTAGAAATTTTTGATTGATGTGGGACGTCAATGCGGGATATTTAAAAAATTACAAGAAGTATCGACTGGAATGATGTGGCGTTAGTGAATGGAGCAATAAATACCTTAAAAAAGCGATACTTATACCATTTTTGAAAATGTCGGCTTCGTCAAGTGTGACTAATAATTATGGTATTTTGGAGCGAAAATATTTCAAGGAGATTAAGGTCGAACTTTTCTTCAAATTCACGATTTTCCGAGTTAAATTTTTTTCCAGCATAGGAATCGACTCCGAACAACATCTTTTCGGCTTTAAACCACCAAAAAATCTCAAAACTCAACCTTTTTCTAAAACTTACCGTGTCCCTAACTCCAAATTTTGAGGGGATGTTTAAAATTTTGGGTAAGAATTTCTTTTATTCTTATAAGGCCTACAAAATACGCAGGGCTCGATAACAACATAAAATTTTTTTCAAACACGTTACACAGTGTAATTTGCTTGGACCAATAACTAAAAAACTCTCGGGAAACCCTTGCTTATAAGCTCACCAACACAATCCTTTTAATTTTTTTTATAGTTGTTTGAGTTTAGTATACTTTAGGTGATTTTGATTTTAACCATTAAAAAGGGGCTTTTGGCCCCTAACTCAACAATTTGAGTGTATTTTGGAAATTCTGAGTGTCAATTTTTGCTGGCTTTATAAAACCTACAAGATGTGCAAGTCTCGAAAAAGGGGTAAAATTTTTTTTTTTGAAATTTGCTATACAGTGCAACTTTTTTTTAGAAAAATTAAGAAAAAAATTCGAAAACCTATTTCTCTTAATCATGCGAAAAAATTCCTGTTAATTTTTTTTAAAAGTTTGAGTTTTGTATTCTCTATGGGATTTTGACCCCTAACTAAATTTTTAAAGATATTTTCGAAACTATGAGTATGCAGTTCTTGTATGCTTTTTAAGAGCAACAACAAGACTCGCTTTAAATTTCTTTTAAATTTGTTGCACAGTGTATATCTTTTATATCTAAACATAATAAAACTGCAACAGGTTGATATCTGTACATTGTATATATTCAAGAAAAATTTATAGGAAAAAAATCTACGGAAGTGAGGCTGACTTTAGGGCCGCCTGTCATTTAGAGCGGGACTAAGGCGGTTGTAATCCTGAAATGGTTGGAGGCAATTGAGAGCGTAATAAAAAGTTCACCGACCCCAACTAAGTTGAGATCTGATCTTCAATTGCTGTACAATTAGGATTTTGGCTCACAGTTGACAGTTTTGAAAGTTCTAGAGGTGAGTTCAAGCATACCCCCTATGAAGCTTTTGCCTAAACTTTTGGAGACTCCACCTACCAGTGAGTAATCTCGCAGCCTTCTCCTTTTTTTAATTTCACTAACTCATTTAAGTCGCTTTTATCACACGCTGGCCCTGCATTGTTGGCCCCCTGTGTTCCTGTCAATCATACCTCATATTGTGATTTGTGTTGGCAATTTTTTCGATAAGAATCAGTAAATGTCATTACCAATATATGTACGTTGTATAACTAAATAGCCCCTCCCCCTTTTCCAATGGAAATAATCCATACTCACCTGCACATCCAACGTGAGTGTACGTGCTGAGTTTGTTTGCGTGGGCGCTCAAAGTGGATGACACATGTGCCACCAACAGCTGTGGCAGGCAAACGCCCATCAGATATGTTTGTTCGTATGTATGTTTGTATATATTATATGTGCACTTGTTTTCAATTACTTTGTTCGTTGATATCAGAATTTCGTTTCTTACATGTGGTTTATATAAATTGGTTATATTTATTTTTTCGTTAGTTTGTACATCTTGCCATTAGCAGTGGTCGCTTAACTGACTCAGCGGCAAACGACGGCGTCGTTTGTATAAATGCAACGTCAATATCAACTCTCATATATGTACATACATACACATATATAAGAGTACATTTATTTATGAAAGTCAAGCGCAAGGGCTCAGTTACGAAACATTCAATTAAAATGTTACACGAAATAAAATAATGAAACTTCGTATATTCATATGCCATAGAGTGCACCCCCACACTCACATGCATTTACATAAACATGACACATATTTGCATATAAATATATTTTTCAAATAACAAACCGATTAAAAATGATGTTTCGTTATGCGTTTCGGTTTCGTTCTTCAATATTATTTTGGTTACATAAAGATTTCAGTTTCGCATATTTTTGTAAGTTTAACGAGCTCAAGACCAGTTGATATTAATTCTTGGTTAATTATTATTATTTTTTTGATTAGAGGAAAAATTGATATTCGATTTAAAAAATTTCTCGTTTTTAGTGTTTTCATTTTAATTATTATTTTTTCGTCTTGCAAGCTTTTTTCGGTTTCGTATCATTTTTCAAAATTATTTCAGTTTTGGAAAGGCCTTAAGCTGGGCAGTGCCCTTTTCGAGTTATTTCTGGAATTGGTTTTGTAAAGTGTTTTGTTTCGTTCTTCATAATTCTTCCCGTTTCATTATCGTTTAAATTTCGCTCTATATAATGAATTCGGTTTCTTTTCTGTTAAAGGTTTACTCAAGTTTATTTTTTTTCTGCTTCATTACCCTAACTGAATTCGGTTTCCTTTCGGTTAGATTTTAGTTCCCAATAGCTTTTACACTTACTTTCTCCTTCGTCCTTAAAAATTATTTCTTTTAGGTTCTTTCCGTTCTTCAAAATAATTTTGTTTCTCCCTAAAAAAATGTTCTGGTTTCGGTATCGTTTTCCGAAATGTATTCGGTTTCGATACGATTTTTTAAGATTTTCTAATCTAATTCAGTTTCATTCAGGTTAAAGTCTCATTGCTGTTTTGGTTTTGCAGTGACTTTCTGTTCAGATCATTAAAATTATTTCCGCTTCGTTCCTGTTTCCATATTTTTTCGTTCTCAAAATTAATCTGGTTTCTGAATCGTTCATCAATCATATATTTGGTTCCGCTCCGGTTCGTTTTCGCAAAGTTCTTCCGTTCTTCTTTCAAAATTACTTTGTCTGCATTTTTCTATTTCAAAATAGTTTCGGGGGTTTCCGGTTTCGGCTTTGCAAATTGTTCAAGTTTCGCTATCCAAAAAAATATATTCGGGTTTCTTTCTATAAAAGTTTCGTTCCAGTTCAGTTGTGAAATGCAACTCCATCTCGTCGAAATATATCAGGTTTTGTGACCAGGAAAAAAATCGAAGTGTTTGATTCATTATGTTCATTTGTTTTACCGTCAGGGTGGAAAGGTGATTTATATTGGAACTATTTTTTGACAGAAAACAAACACTGAAGATGTCTAACTAAGGAAACAGTTACAATTTCGGGTTTCGGTTCATTCCTTGCCACTCCAGCAGACTTTCGTTGATTTATTTTCCATTTAAATCTCTCTCGCGTGTTGAAATGTCTACAAACAAATTAAATTTGATTTTTTCCATAAATATTTGCAATCCTTCTCGTTTTTGTTGTGACATAAAATTTGCCCTTGTCCATTTTGACATCTCATCACGAGCAACACACCCCCATACATAAGGTGGCATGTTAGCCTGGTGTCTACAAATATTTTTGATTTATGGCGCAATGAAATGACAAATGTCCTTTAAAAGGCAAAAGTGGTGCTGTATGAGTAATAATCCGAAAATTGAAAACGTGCAAAAATGTGCAAGCGAAATGTTTAATTTAAAGGTTGTTGAAATATGAAACCCTTTGAAATCAAAATGGGATTTTATAAATAGTGCATTTTGTGTGTTCAGAAATTTGGAAATCGTTAAATTGGTTTAAAGTAACTGGAAGGATCAACAAAGCCAGTGATTGGTGGAACTCTGGAAAGTGGGTTGATAAGTGCGCAATTGTGTTAAATCTAACGCATGGCCTGGTTAGTTCGCTAAGTTTGTAGCTGCAGTGAATAGTTAGTTTTCAAAAGGTTTTGTAAGAAGCAACTGTGAAGATTGCAGGAGGTCCTGTGTTCTTGTTTGTTCTCTGGCGAGCTTTTAAATAAACATCGTTTTTAATGTGACGGTTGTTGATGCGACATCACTATTAGGTACGATACATGTCGGTATTTGTGTTGCTACACCCATCTTTAATTAGACATACATTTTTAATGCGATATCGGCTGTTGATATGATATCTTCCATTAATGTGACATCACTAGCTGATACGACATCTGTAGTTTTTATGGGCCTATTTTGCTCTCGATTTATTTGTAGACAAATTTTACTACATTGTCGGTTAGTGACACATCAATGATTAAGGCGATATCGGCCGTTGATAAGGCATCGGTCGTTGATATGATATCGGGCCTCGATATGACATCGGTCGTTGATATGACATTGGTCGTTGTTGTGACATCACATGACGACTCCTGTTGCGCAGGATTTATTTGTAGGCAAGTGTTGCTATATCGGTAGTTAATACCACATCAATTGCTTATGCGATATCGGCAGTTGAAGTCAGTCGTTCAAGTGAATGTGGTCAATGATGTGACATCACTAGTTGGTTTTATGCTTGCATAAAAAATGTTTGGTGGTAGGAAAAGCCAAATTAAAGACTTTTATTTAGAATTAATGATGACGCAATTTTCTACAGATTTTTAAGTTTATTAATTAATTCATCTATCAAACACGATAATAAAACAACATAAAAAATACACACAAATGCTAAAATAACTGATAATTCCTAAACCAAATTCATTGACATTAGCATTCTTTGCTGTTGATTGCTTGTCAAGTAAGCAAGTTTAGCAACAAAAAACAAAACACAGTTAATTCATTGTCAAACGGCGCATCAAGCGAAAGGACTGACAGGCTCACTGGTTTATCATTCAATTATATCGCAAAATTTGTAAATTATGCAAATTGCTTTGAGTATTTCACTGGTTAACTGGACAGTTGGTTGATTAGTTACTTTCATGATTTTTATCTTTTTGTCTGATTTTTTTGTACTGCTTACTCAGCTTGACATATGAGCGGTGAATATTTGGTCATTATCGCCTGCTGTTTCGCTCCTAATTATACTTTTCATGTCCACCGAAGAGTGAGTCGAATTACGAACAAAAAAGGAATTTTGGAAATGTGTGGGCGTTGACAAGAGATTACTAAAAACATTGCATGTCGCATAATTAATAATATTGTAACCAAAGCAAAGTTTAAATGTGACCAAAGCGACATTGGCCGTGGTATGTTATGCTGTCAAGTAAATTGAGCAAGTATTTGAAGAGGTGTTTTTTATAAAGAAAAAAGTTTTAGCAATTAAAGAAAGGAATATTGTGGACACAAATTGGATTAAAATATTTAATTAATTAAAGGAAACAACAGAAAATTTGAATATCGAAATTTATTGTTATTTAATACAAAAAGGGGCCATTCCATGTTGAATAGATTAATACACTTTTCTTTTTCAGGTTGCTGTTTCATCATTTGATATGGAACTGAGCAAGCTAATCTAGTTGGGCTTGAATATTGAATAAAAATATATAACTAGAAATCATCTAAATTGAACAAGCCAATGGATATAGTATTTAATTATCTTAATTTTTTTAACACCTACCAAGTTTAATGCAGTAAATTTTTTATTTGTCATAGCTAAAAAATAATCTTGCTTCTTAGTATTGAAAGCAGCAACCAGAAAACGATTGAAATCGAATTCGATTACTTTTGTTACCTTAGAAACCCTGAACTGCAATTTTTCTTCAATTATTCACTGCAGTCAATTTGACTTTTGAAATTCAAAACTCTAATCAATCTGCAATCATCGATTGAAAAAAAATTTCACTTTAATTTAATGAGCAAATTTAAAAATGAAAAATTATAATCAACTAGCAACTGTAGATTGCACTAAAGTTTCATAGCTTTTTCTATAGCTTTTTTTATTTAAAACTATAATTAAGTTACACTCGTAAATTTAAATAATATTTCATGGTTTTTTATTGTTATTTTGACTGATTAATTCAATCAAACTGCAATCATTTATTGAGGAAATAGAATCTTGTAATCACACTTAAATAATTCTTTTAAACTTTAAAATTTCAAGCAATTGATGGCAATCAAATTCTTATATCTTTTGCTATTGATTGCAATTAAAGTTGACTGATTCTCCTAAGACTTTTAAATTTTTTAAAATTGTGAGCAATCTACAATCAGCGATTGCAATAAATTTTTATTTATTTTATTTTGACTGTAAAAATTGCCTAATTTAATCAATCTGCATTTTCTTTGGCACTAAAATTTGATCGCAATTCAGAGATTGCAAAAAGTGCACCGTGCTCCAGCATCAAGCTGCGCTATTTATCTGAGGTAGTCTGTAGTTTGTCTACATTCGTTTGGGCTATTTTATCAAATAAACTTAGCTAAAGGTCTGACATGATTGAATCCATAATGTGATTGTGTTACTTCTAAAAGATTGCAGATTGTAGTTTTTACAAAATCAATTATAAAAGAAATAAATGATTACAAATAGTTACTTTGATTATTGACTTTAAATTTTAAATCAATTTAAACTAAATCATTTGATTGCAATCAAAGTAGATAGCTATAAACCGCATAGTTTTATTGTTTTAGCCCTGATATTTAGAAATTTTTAAAAAGTATTTTTTTTTCAAATTTAGATTGAGGCAAAAAAAAATTATTTTTTTTCTTTGTATTTAAGCTTCAGATTAAATTTCTAATATTTATAATTGTTAACTTTTTTTGTTTATTTATCGTGCGCATACAAGCTAAATCCTTTTATAGGCATTGCACTATTTGCTCTCACATTTTCAAGCCAATTCAATTTGCAATAAATAAATCATTGCCATTCACATATATTTTGATTGCAATACTTAAACGAAATGTTAAAAATAAAATTTTTTATTAAATATTTTTTTAACACATCAACACCATGCGAGCTATGTATTTTAAAATACATCAAAGTATATTATAAAATAATATCACGAATGCAGACAAATCTCAAAAAAAAAAAATATATATATATAAAATACTAACATTTTTTCATGTTTTGTAAATATGTGCTAGCGATGTTGCGGATATATGCATTAGCACACACAATTTTTTCCAATGCGGATGTTCTTTGTAGAATTTTTTAGTATCATTTCTTTATAGATATCTTTGCTTTTTAATTGTTAACAATTTTTAAGATTATCAATCAAAATAAACTATACTTAAATATCAGATCTGAATGCCAAATGGTTGCGATTTCCCTCTCTCTGTCGAATCTCTGTCCTTTTCTGTAGATACCCTAAAAAGTATGTATCAAAGAACAGCCTAGTTGTAAATAAATTGCATTCATCTTAATATCCCGAATCCAACTTAATCTTAACGTGGATCTCTTTGTTTTTATATGCTTTTCTCAATATGGCCCTACTCTTAAATATCCATATCCTAGTACTAATTTTCCCTTAATATTTTGTTGTTATGGGGTTAAGGCAAGTACTGTAGAAGTGGGTCGATTTTTTCGATAAAATATCCAGTGCGGAATATGTTCTATGGATCATTCTGCACAACTTTGCTTAAGAAACTATGGGTATAAAACCGATTTAAAGGCCGCGCTTTTTAAGGTGAATTTTCATAATTAGGTTAAAATTAAAATAAGATACTATCAAATCAGTTTTAGAGCCATAGTTTTTTTAAGCTTTAACATATTTTCCACATTGATGAGTTTTGAGTTTTTTCCTTCCCTACAAATAAACACGCTCCAACTTTTCGCATATTTTAAAAATTCAAATTCGCTACTTGCATATGTTATGTTTTATATGTGAATACATGAATTTATTGAAAAACGTGAAGTGTTTGCCAATTATTTATGTGAATCAAATCAATCTAGTCAAATGTAAACCTAAGACCTTGATTCTTTGTTAAATGATTTTAAAACAAAGTGCAACAAAAATAGTTTAAACAAATTAAAAATCTTTTGCTAGAAAAACATTTCAAAGCTTTAAGAGGGCAGTATGTTTTCTATTTGCTGATAAAATAGCAATAAAGGACTAATAAAAGACACAATAGTTCTTCATACCTAATTGCCTAATGCGGAATTAACTTGAGCATTAAGTGCTGATAGTTGTAAATTGCCTAAGCTTCAAAAACGCCAACGAATACAAGCAATTCGTTTCAGAAAATTTTCAGCTAAAAATTCATCATTGTCATGCTAACCATACCAACCAAACATCTAGCTACAAACCGCAAATTACTAAAAAGTACTTTTAATTTGGCAAATTAATCCACTATCAGTGCCTTATCTACCAAACCAGCCACTCATTCACTCGCTTACTACTCATCCACTCAATAATGACTGTCTCAAAATTGTATGCATGCCAATCGTGCTTTGAAATCAAATGCTCTGCATACCGTGTTCGGCATAAATTTTGACAGCAGCTGTCAAATGGTGGTGATGCACATAAAAAGTACTTAGTTAGCATGCAATTCGCTTGTGAGCATCGCATACAACAAATGCAAGTTATATATTTTTAGTTGCCGAAGCATTGCTATCTTTGTGTAATTTAAATTTTGGGCAGACGTGATTTTTTTGTATGACAACAATAATATTTGGATTTTTTGAATGGGGAAAGAAAAAATTTGAATTCTGTGAAATTGATGGGCATAAACACAGCCCAACAAGCATTTACATATGTAAATATTTTTAAAAATAATTTAAAATAAACTTACTTTAATAAGCATTATATAAGCGTTTGCAGTATCAATTTATTTATCTCTGTGTCTCTGCAAGAAATCATCGAAATAACGTTGTTGTCATCTACTACTGGCCACTGGCGGCATAGAAGGACAATGTAGCAATGATTCTGAATGGCAAATATAACAGCACAGCATTCAGCGAGTAAGCCTGCTCCTTGATAACCTTTCATTAAATACTATTATTTCTTTTATTTGAAATGATTTACAGTACAATAAAAAAGTCAATGAACTTACAATATTTCAAATGTCATTATGAACAACAAATCAAATTCACAATAAACGCAAGAATAACAATAAAGTTCTTTGATCATAAGAAGGCTAACTGATGATTTGACTGATTGCTTAAGGGCATTAATTACCGAAAATACAACTTACGATGTGACTGAAATTAATTTGCATATAATTGAAATGCTTGTGGGTAGCTCGAATAATTCATGCAAAATAAGCTTAAAAGGCAAGAAGTAATGCAAATTGACTACAACTTGAAATCAATAAGTTGAAAAGAAAACATCAATTGCCAGGGCTGCACAATAACTTGACCAATCTTAATAGAAAGAACTTCTTTGAGTTAAAGAAAAATTGAAGAAGTATGGTAAACATTAAGTTTGGTTGATTATCATAAACAGCGACTCGGAAGTACGTCCTCACGAATAGAAACATGATCCTCTCACTCTCTCTCTCACTTCTTAATAGCTTTGTTCGGTAGGCATTAGATTTAAACATTTTTTACAAAATAGTGGTTCACGTTACAAAAAACTATCTGAGAGAGGGAACGCTTTTTGACATTTCATATAGAGTGGGAGTTGTCAGTTTCCGCTTGGAAAATTTCACTCAGTGAGAATTGCAAATGAAAAACAGCTGATCGTGATATGACAAAACAACAAAAAAACATTAATGTTCTGAATAGTGAACTTTAGTTAAGATAGGGATTTTTGAAACCCATTCTGAGATAAAGCGTTCTTGACATACATTTTGAAATGTTTAGGGCGTTTTTGAAACAAATTTAAGCAAGGTGACCTTTCACTCTGCAGTTGACAGTCAATTATATATTTTTTTATTTTGTGAAGCAGCGCATTAAAATATTTTCTGTTAACTTTTTCTGACAGGCCACAGGGATAAATATTTTTTGCTTTTAATTTGCTCTACAACCTTTCAAATTATGTTTTTAACAAAAAAAAAACCATTAAATATTATTTTTGTATATTATGTATATTATCTCTACATATAATAAAATTGTAAAAGGTCGATGCCTGTACATTGCAGGTATTTAAGAAAAATCGCAGGGATCATTATTAGGCCGATAGAAGCCAAATCAAGTGTTTTTAGAATTTTTGTCTGTCTGTCTGTCTGTATATTTGGGCGCGCATCACTCAAAAACTGCTCAATGTAATACAATGGATGTTTTACCGTTATATTACTAGACGTCTAACCTAAAATTTAAGATAACATTCGTTTTGTTAGCGCGACCAGTTTAGGAGATATCGACCGATAAGTGGACCAAGATGACAATATAGGTATCAAACGAAAGGTAATAATGAGTGCTGCAATAAGCGATGTAATTAATAAGTACCATGTATTATCTGGTATGGGATTTCAAGCTCCATTTGACAATATCTTACCATCTGACATGACATTTAAACGCCGCAATGCCAAACAAGCACAAGCAACAAGCACGACTTTCCACACAGTAGCAAGTAATTGCGACAAGCTATCGACAGCAGCAACAACTACAATCACAACAACATTACTCACAGTTTGAAAGTAGTCAATTTATTTGCGAGTTTGCTGGCTCTCAATAGCCTAATAACGGCTTCGCGTAAATTTTAATTAAAATTCAATTCAGGTGCCCATGAAATGATTGCACATACAGCATAACACCCGTAAGGGGGAAAAAATACTCCAAAAATCAGCTAGCGTAAAAGTGCAGCGCTGGAGAAAAATTTGTGTGAAAGAAACAAAAAAAAACCAAATTAATTCGAAGTGACAACGGCGCAGTGCATGTCGGTGCACACCCACAGCACACAGCACAAGATGCAAGTCGGACAGGGCGATTCGTTTTTAAGTTTCAAGTGATTCCAAAGAGCTGGTTCTGAGGAAGTGAAGATAAGTCTGGAGATAGGTGGCTCGATAAAAGATAAAAATAAAATTCTTGAACGAACCCAGCACTTATTTAGAGCATTTAAATGCAGGTGTGGCTAAACTCATAAAGTCTCTCTTAACTTTACTCAAATGACAGGGGAGTGAACTCTAAAGGGGACTTCGGTATTACAATTTTTATTTGGAGTATCGACGTGGAAGTTTTTGGACCTAGATTTGAGAACAATTTTGCATATAACTAAGCAACATCCAAGCTGTAGGTGGGGTATGGAAATCTTTATTTTCAAATGCCTTTGCAGAAAGGTAAATATTTTGTTAGAATCTCAAGATTAAATAGTCTGCCTTAGGGTAATCGAACATAAGTTCGTCTACAAGAAAAGCGAAAATATGTATAAGTTTATGTGGAAATTTATTTTTTACTTCAAATAGGGGAAGTCTCCTGACACTCCCATCAGCTGAAAATGGAAAGTGGGCCAAATGACAAGAAAACTTCCTCTACCTACCACACGAGAAATATCTATAAAACTATAGTTACGAAATAAGAAGATCTTGCGGGCAATGCAGTCCCCCATATCGTTTACTTAGGACAGATTTGCAGAACTCAATAGCCTTGAGCTCTGTGAGCTATATGCTAGTACGTCTAAAGAAAATTTAGCTAGTGTTTGGGAGAGAGAATTGAACGTCTTCTAACAAAATAAAAGGGAAGGAATCTATTCAGAATTTCTTCTTCTATTCTTCTTTAAATGCCGCTCGCCAGGTGTTCCTTATTTCTGCCTACCGGTGCTGATTGGAAACCCCACCCGAAATCAAGTCGGTTTCAACTTGGTCCTGACATTGGAGTGCTGGTCTTCCTATTAATCTGCTTCCACAGTACGCTCTTTTCCGACCTTGAAGGATATCAAAACCTTTTTGCCGAACTCGACAGGCGAAGAAAGGCTAAAAAGCTTAGTCATCGTAAGTGTTCACCGAAGAACTGGTATTTTTCAATACTTTGAGTATTTGTTAGTACAGATTTGTTCTCTTTTGAACTAGTTGAGAGAAAAGAAAACTGGTTCTGAACGTTTTTATAATGTTACGAAGAATTGAACCGTATCAATTTCACCACCGAAAATGAGTTTGCTTACTGTGGTACATATATTGCTACTGGTACACTCAAACGGTGGAGTGCAATAACACCCAAAGGAATAAGGTCCGTTAATTATATTGCTTTTTCATAAATGAAAAAGTTGTACGTTTAAGTAAAATAAAAATTCTCCCCAATACCTCACCCTATTTTATATTGCTCTCCCCTTATGTGCGTTACAGCAATAATCTTTTCTTCTCTTTTTTTTATTTTGGCAGCACTGCTCCGGTTGCGCCTGCCACTCAGTGCGCTGATGCGACAAATTGTTGCATTTTTTTTGCGAGTCTCTTTGTCATGCATTCCTCGTATTCTACGCTTTTTAATATTTGACTGCGCGAGAAAGTGCACAGAAATCAACCAAGCATTTGTTAAATTGGGTAGTCTCTCAACTACTTAATGTAACCAAAATGAGAGAAAAAAGAGAAAAATAAAAACCAACAAAAATAAATTAAAATGCCTTGCTTGTTTGCAAATTACTTCTGCTCCATTTTTGTTGTAATTACGCGCCACACTCCTAGCAACATTTGGCACCCAGTAGGTAAATTGCACAAGTGCTGGCTGCCATGTTAAAGGGTAGAGAGTTAATCGTGAGCGTACATGTATTTGTAAGTATCAGCGGTGCCCTTTCACATTGTCATCACCGTTGCATTGGCACAGCAATTTGCTGCTTCTGTTGCTGCCAACTTTTTAATGCCACTTAAGTGCACACGATCGCTTTCAATTAATATTTTATGTTAAGTGGAACTTTTACGAACGAGAGAGAGAAAGAGTTCGTGAAGTTTTTAAATGCGTAAAAAAGTTTTTGTGCTGAAATGTGTGCTGCAAATTAAAGGTGATTTTGCCAAAATGATAGTTTGTGAAAGTTACAAACAAATAGTGTTGACACTTAGCAAGTTCAAAAAACGTTCGGAGTCGCCAAAAAACTGTAGGTCCCACCAATTTGTAGGGAAAATTCAAATCGGCACACCACAAATTGGAAGAGAAGCTTGGCTCAAAAATCTCTTAGGAGGTTTATGATGATACCTCTTTTCAAGCAGATTTTTCCATAATTCAATTACTACCCATATTGCTATTGAAAAAGAAATTTTCTGCCAGGATATTGCAATACACTAACAACCATCTGTCAATTCATAGTCATAATAACTGAAAAGTTCTCAATAATGGTAAAAGCTACATACATACAAACAAACATACTACATATACAATTGTGTTCACAATAATAGAAGGCAAATTAAATTGGATATAGTTTGACGAAATAAGAAGAAGCTGTAATTTTAATAATTTTCATTCAAAATATAGCGAATTTTAAAACAGAAACCACATAAAAAAAATTTTTCAAAGCTTACTCAAAGTTCGGGAAAGTTAATTAAACTTTAAAAAATGGCCATCAAAATCTTCAAATCTTGTGGCAGAGTTTCTAGAAAATTTTTGAGTATGCAGTTTAGTAGACCAACTAATTTTAGCATAACATTGTGCAAGTAACAACTAGCTCAAAATTTCACTGAATTTAAAGATTTTTTTTCGTGCCTTGTATGGAAGAAATCACTCAACACTCTTGACGAAAAAAATTCTGAAAATTCAGGAAAATTTTTTAGCGAGTTCTTACTTGTTTACCCAAAAATATTCTGAAAATTCAGGAAAAAAATATTGAAAATTTGATATAAAATTTTTAAAAGTTAAATTAACTTTCCTGAACTTTTTGGAAGCTTTGAAATTTCTTTTTATGTGGTTTCTGTTTTGGAACTCGCTACATTTTAAATGAAAATTATTAAAAGCACAGCTTCATTTTATTTCGTCGAACGGTATCCATTTTAATTTCACAACTATTATATTGAACACAGCTGTATATTTATGGTATGTATGCGTACAGTTCACACTCACTCCAACACCCCAAACCACATAAGTAATCCGTTTATAAAGTTGACAAGCTAAAGAAGTTTTGAAGGGAAAATGATGAAAAATGATTCAAAAGATGCCAAAGAAAACCAAAAGAAAAATGATGAAAATAATTTTGAGTCGACAAAAGGCAACTTCTGCTGGGCTTGACACGTACAAATTTATCTATTTGCGTGTGGATGTGTGCATGAATATACCCCGCAGTGAAAGCAACTGGTTGTAAACTACTTTAAAATTGGTATGAATAACAAAACCAACTAGGCAGCCACCTGCCACTAGATGTCGTACAAGATGTCAACTGTCAGATAAAATCTAAATTTTAGTGGCAACTGAGAGCCCGCCCACGCTGCGCTGCATCTCAGAACTTATACTGAACTGAGTTCGATTTTAATCATTATATCTCCGCAATCAGTTGAGATATAGAACTTAATCACATCGCTTATAGCAGCACTCAGTAGCACATTTCGTTTGATACCCACATTGTACTAACATATTTTGATCACACTGACTTACATATTTCTCGATCACTCCGAAACTATTAGAGTAATCGAAATAAGAAGTATTTTAGAACTTAAGTTAGACGTCAAGTAAAACAACTGTGAAATCTGCATACAATTATATTCAGCATTTTTGAGGTGATACGCGAACAAACATACAAATAGACAGACAAAAATACTAAAAATGGTGGTTTTTGATTCCATTGGCGCAATAATGATTTCTATAAATTTTTCTTGAATGTCTGCAATGATCAGCCTGTTAACATTTTTATTATATTCAGAGATTTTCATTTAATTGATATTTGAGAAATATTACAAACGTCGTAGCTGAGTGGTTAAAGCATTCGTATCCCAGTGTCAGAGAAGCTGTCTGATGAGAACTTGGTAAAGCATGTTATCCCGATCATCATTTGGAAAATTTTTTTAATTATTCTCTAATATCAATTAAATTAAAAAAATTCAACTCTGGGGCTTAAAGTGTTCTGCAAAAGTTTTAATTTTTCTTGGTACAAGTTTGTGCTTTTTCGGACTAGTTTTTCATGAGTTAATTAAATAATACTGGTAGCCTAGTTTGGTTTTGTATTTCACTTGGTGTATAAATGTACGAGTATGTATGTTTGAAGCTTTTTCATACAATCACAGTACAAATATGATGCCAAGCATTTCTAGTCAGCAATTGTGGCAAGCCAAAAGGTTAGAAAAAAAAATGAGATACATTCGTAGGGTCGAGAAAAAAAAAGTGTGTGGAAAGCACTTGGAGTGGATAGTTTTTATTTTCGCTGCTGGTGTTTGGCAAGTTTTATGATGAACGGCTTTTGCATGCAAATGTGGCCACATGGCATATGTGTAGATGGATGAATGGCAAATCGTATACAATAGATGCCGGCGTTTGTGTGTATGTGTGTGTGCGTGTATTTGTCATGGAAATTGCATGTTTTGCAACTTTTCGAAAAGTACAAATTGTACACTAACAATATTCACTACTTCCGGCCTAGTTTTCGATTGTTCGAAAGTAAAAGCAAATGCGAAGCAATGGTTTTTTTGGTGCTAGCCAATATTGAAGGATTTTTGCAAGGTCGTATTTGAAAATTGATGAGTTGTACACAGACTAGAGTTCGAACGTAAAAATTTCCAATGCGTAGTAGATCTATGAAGAGTCTAGAAAATAGAGTTCGATTTTTCTGTCACAATATTAAAACCACGAAATATTTGCCTTTAAGAAAATTTTGAAAAACGCGCAGTTGGTAGTATCTACAGTAGCTCACAGTGAAAATGATCCCGTTTGTAAAAATTATCAAGTGGGCTCTTCTTATATATTACAAAAACTTCTGCAGCTAAAATTCGTTTGCTAATTTACAAAAAAAAAAAATAGATAGTTATTTCTATAAATCTTTTGAATCACTGTTTCCAAGCTTACGCCAAAATTCGTGGAAATTTTAAAAAACTTGGTGATAGCTCCAAAATTCGAGGAAAGAATTTAAGAATCATTTTGAAGTATGCAGTTTTGTAGAATATTCAAATCTAGTCTCACAAAGTGTAAGTTCCAAGACTATTTGATTTTTGCAAAATTGCTACATGGTATTTGGTATTTGAATAACTAGGTCAAGCTCATACTGAAGAAATAACCAAACACAATGTAGAAAAAAATTGCCA
Source organism: Merzomyia westermanni (assembly GCA_949987695.1). NCBI lineage: Eukaryota > Metazoa > Arthropoda > Insecta > Diptera > Tephritidae > Merzomyia > Merzomyia westermanni. The sequence goes on along the minus strand of OX465291.1, from coordinate 142,800,910 downwards.
AAAATCAAAGAAATTTCAAAGAGTCTTTAGACTTACACTTTGTGTGAGTAGAATTTAATGGATTATAAAACTGCATACTCAGAAATCATTTGGAAACTCTTGCCTCAAATTTGAAAATTCTCACCTTATAAATGGGTAAAAGTGTGTAGTCATGCAAAAACTGCTGACTCATAAAAATTCAAATTATGTATGTATCTATAGACCGACTTGTGTCCTAAACGTTGAAACACCCACTGGATATCTTCCAGGGATGGTCATGGGCTAAAAAATAGTTTGATGTATAATGATAGACCTACAACAAAGAGTTGTTATTAGAAACGGTGGGATCGGCTTAATATAGTAAATATATGACATTGTTCAAATAAAAGGATTTTCAAAATTATTCCCTAATTTAGATAGATAAAACATGGAAGTCTCGCATGCTATTTCCTGAACTTCAGGCAAGCCTCTAAAAAAAGTGAATGTGTGTCTGCCGGTGTGTCATTTAGAGGAGTCGGTCCCAATTCACGGCTCAAAATTTGAGCTTTAATTTTAAATTTTTTTTAGACTATAACCCGAATGAAAACTAATCCAGTTTTCGAGAAAATGGGCGTGTTGAGAAGGGTTTTAATTTCAAACCAGAAATTTCTTACCAACTACAAAAAAATATATATCTGTATCACTTTGTATTTTTCGAACCGATACGCTCGGCATCAGAGTCGACTGCTCTACCTAATCAGCTACGGCGTTCACAAAAATGTTGTGAGAAAAATTCAATATACTGAAAGATCCTACATGGCGTGGCACCTACCATACAAATGAAATTTTTTATAGTCCGTATCTCTGGAAGTATTTACGTTAGTCCACTGAGGTAAGGGGTTATATGAGATTAATCCCTACCACTTCCAAAGAAACTGGGGATAACGAAAAAGGGGGAATGGCACCTCCCATACAACTGGAATTTTTTTTTTTTTTGTAGAAGTAAGGGCTGAAACCAACGGGTATAAGCTAGTTAAGAATAAAACTAAAAAATTCTCAAGGTCCCACTTACCTTGCGTTCTTTAATATTCTCTTTAATTAAATTATAAGCATTATCATTTTAAAATTTTATATAGTTATTTTTATTATCTATTCTCCTTGAGTAAAATAAGCCTTAAAATTAAAAATTAATTATTCTTTTTAAAACCTTAATTTATTCTTTTGTTGTAACATAAGTCAGCAAATACGTTGCTATTTATTATACGATTGCTAAGCTTTTTTATTTTAGTTATTTTTTAAATTTATTATTTATTTAACGCTTTAAATCCTTAGCAGTAAAGAAATTAAAGTTTTTTATTTAAAATAAATTTAATTTCTGTCTAAATCCAATTTCGATAATTCACCTGAACAACTTACTAACAAATATCACATAAATACATAGTGTGCAATTTATTTTTTTTTTTAAATTTTTTGTTTTTACATATATCAAGCACAAACTATATATGTAAATGTTATTAAGTACAAGTATTCAGTTACACTAAATACATTATTAATTAGACGTGAAATTAACTAAAAAGTTGTATCATTATATATGAGTGTGAAAAAAATTGAATTTAAAATTTTAAAATAATTTTTCGCAATTTGCAACATTTTATTGGTCTAAACCGAATATGCAGTAGATACAAAAAAAAAAAAACACAGATAGGTACTAAATTTACGTAAGGTGCTGCGTAAATCGTATGGCTTTTATGAATATAAAAAAGCTATATTTTGAGTGCGTGATTAAGAAACAGTTTTCATGAAAGGTATACAAATATTTATTTAAGGTTTGTTAAATAAAAAGTTTGAAATGTTAAAAAACTATCCTTTGCATGAAAAATTAAATATCAGCACTATAATTAGATGAAAAATGATTAAAGCTAATGTTAATACTATAGGTATTCTCTTGCAGGCTACAGCCAAAACTAAATTATAACTTAAATGAAAATAAGCTTAAACTCGTTGTTTGGACAAGAAATGACATAATTTGCTTGCAAATATTTTTTTATTTAAATTTTTCAGTGCGCATAATAATGAAAAAGCTAGCAAATAGAATATTAACTAGTTCGTTTTAATGTTGTGCAACTATATACTATATTGTAATAAAGCAAAATTTATTATCTTTACACTCTAAAACTAAACTTTTAACTATTCAGTAAATGAAGACCTATTTATTTATATTTTTTGATAGTTTATTAAATTAACTGTAAATAAAATAAAGCAAATTTGAATAATTGTGTTAATTCAATATTTTTATTTATGTATATAGTTTAAATTAACATTATTTCTGTTTATAGTTTAATGATTTTTGTTGGCGTAAGTGAACTTTAAGCTAATTATGATGTTTATCAAAATAAATATTTTTCAATGAAATCAATATTTTATCAAAAGAAAAAGAATTGAGATCTTCGTCTAGAAAATTTAATTTTGAATATGGACAAAGGTGATAAATGAACGTTATAGAAATTGTGTATATGAATTCATGTATATATGTATCCTAAACCAAATAAAAATTGTTTATGCTTATAAGCTCAAACATGTTTAGACCATGTAGGCAAGGTTGTGTGCTGGCTGGCCAACGCAGTGGCTTCACATCGCCACGCATTCCGTCCATAGTGTTACCAGATTTATAATTTTGCGTCATAAAACATAATAGAAAACAGGTGCAGACATACCTCAAAATATAAATATAAATCCCACTTCAGCGTCTCTTCTGAAAGATACTGTTGCCTTGTTTGAAAAAGTTAGTCTATTTCTATGAGTGATCTGGGTTGGATTTGAAACCATTTGACATAATGGTTCTATCACTCACAATATGTCAATGATAGGTGGTACTTTAATTCAAGCAATAGCCTCAACCTCATTTAATAAAGTAGTTGTTAAATTATGATTAGTAGTCGTACTATTTCTTGCAAATAATTGCTACTTCGGACTGAGAAGGCAATTGAAAAGTAAGGTCCCGACGAACGAAAATAATACTCCATAAGTCACTCAACGCACCCGTCCTGCTATATGGTAGAGAAGCGTGGACACTAACAACATCTGATGAGGCGGCTCTGGGAGTAGTTGAGAGAAAGGTTTTTCGAAAGATTTGTGGACCTCTACGCGTTCGCGACGGCAAGTACCGCAAAAGATTTAATGATGAGCTGTATAAGATTTATGCAGACGCCGACATAATTCAGCTAATTAAAGCACAACCGCTTCGCTGGATAGGCCACGGTGTGCGAATGAGCGAAGGTGCTCCAGCGCAGAAGGTATTCTTATCGGCACCCGCCGGTGGATGCAGAGGAAGAGGGAGACCACCACTCCAATGGAATGACCAAGTGGAGACGGGTGTAATTGATTATTTTTCTAGAAGGCACTTAGCGATGAAATACTATTATTTAAAATTTCAATTGACAGAAAACATATTTCTTGGAAGCATATGGCGTTAAGAAAAAAAAAATACTACTTTTTTATTTTAAATTAGATCTTAATGCCTTCTAAGAACAATTAACATATTCATTAATAAATAAAGTAAGTATCAAATCCATTAATTACTTATCTCAGTTCTGGTTTAGAAGCTTTGTTTTGAATTCAAATGCCCTATCTCAGTTATTTGATCCGAAAACACCCTATTTTAAAACTTCTATGAAAAAACTCTATCTCAGAACTTTGAATAAGCCACTATCGCAGCTGAAAATGTATTGAAATTGTTTTTCTAATTGTTCAAGACTTTTTACCTTTGGCCCAAACACAAAACAAGTATCACTCGAATACACTATATAGACTCGAAGTATGTACCCTTAAGTGATTTGTACAAAGTCTCCCATTTGAGCAGAACAGCGCCGTAGTTATTTCAATATGTCTCTCAGTGCTCAGAGCAGAGACCGCAAATAATGATTATTTTTATTTTTTTACCCAAGAATTCATATTATTTTATTTTTCATAATGAAACTCAAAGTGTCATATATTCTGAAGTACGGGGAATTTCAGCCTTCTTGCTCTGAAGTGGTTGATACCAAAGATATTTAATTAAAAATTTGACTAAAAATGGGGGAAAATGGGTATGCAAATATGCGTGCCTTGGTTTCCATCTCATAAATACCAATTTCAATTTAAAGTGGAACTTTCAATAATTTATCTTGAGGGTCAAAAACTTAGGAGTAGGAAATTCTTTAGTTAAAATTTTTAAGCCGAAATTCTGCATATTTCAGAATATATGATGCTTTTACTTCTATTATAAAAAATAAAATAAATGCTCTAAAATGTGTAAAAAAACAAAAAATAAAAATAATTTTTTGCTGTCCCTGCCTCAGAGTAAAGTATTTACGAACAAGTTGGCCGGGAAGCTATTGTTACAGAATTTACATTAAATTTGAATGAGTAAGCCCTTATGAGTGTTCAGTGAGGGTTTGAACTGAGCACCGAATAACCGATAATTGATCTCTCTGGCTGCAAAAAATCTAGTTGAAGAACGTAAACAACAAAAATAAATATGTTTTCATATATTTCTAGAAAGTAGATTTAAGTATTTAATTTGTGTAAAATATTATATTTTAATCCGCTTTTTGATGAAAACTCGTTAAATTCAATACAAAAAAAAGGAAAAAATTTAATTGAACAACCCCCTGCGAATGAAGTACCCTGGCTACGAACCTGATGCTGAGGATAACTTTTGCGAAGTTATAAAATGATATGCATGCACTATTACCTGAATGATAACTGTTAAAACTTTAATATTTAAAATGATAAACTTACAAATCTGCTATAAAATTGTAACTAACTATGTGGGAGCTCCAACTCCCTTATACATATGTAAACCATATATAACTTCCTGTTAAAAGTACTTCAGGATTTATAGAGTATTTTTCACTCACACCTCTATAGTAGTACTTCAACATAATTTTTTATTAAGTATTTCTAACGCTAAAGCAAATCACTTAAACATACGCATTTGTTGCTTTAATATTACAGGACATTTTATTGAAGTTATCATCAATGTGCGACACGGGCCGATAAGAGCGCTGCTTCAAACGCAACTGAATTATCCAAGCAATAAGCACAGCAATTAGGGCAACCAAAACGCCAATAACAATATAAATCATCCAATGCTTACAAGACTCTGTAATAACTTGAATTTCTGGCACAACATCATCTGGGTATAGTTGAAAGTTGGAAGGTTCATCGTGACGTGAGGCAACAATAGCGGCAGGTGGACAAGCGGTGGCTAGCGTGGGTTCACTTGCCAGTGCAGCATGTGATTGTGGCGCTGCAGTGGTGGGTGTTTGAGGCAAGTATACGGCTAAAGTGGAGGTAGTGGTTGTTGAATGTTCAGCTGGACTGGCTGTCGTGGCGCTACTGGTGCTCACAGTCATGCTGCTGTTGCTTGTTGTTATTGCAGCCGCTGTAGCGTTGGTGTTTTGCACTTCAGTTGTAGCAGTAGTGTTGCTGAGCTGCTTCTCTGCATCCAACTCTTCATCTTCTTCTAAGGATATATCCGGCAATGTGTCAATCTCATTCTCTGCGCTATAGTCACTGCCATGTGCCGCATTATTATAATTTGGGTCCTGATGTCCCTCCTCTTCATCTATTATATCGTCATCATAACGCCGTGCACCAGTGTTGCCATATTTATCATTAGAAAACTTATTCATGCGAAGCAACTCATTAGGCATTGGTGCACAATCGGGCCAGCAAATGGGACAACAACCATCCTTGAGTATTACTTGTCTTTCGTGCGCACAATTTATATTACTACAGAAGGGTAGTACACACTTTTCCACACCATCGACACATTCACATTCATAGCAGCCAACGCGCCAACTTTCACCGTGCTCAAAGAAAACATTCAATTTTTCGGGTTTACAAATTGCTTTTGTTTTGTTGACTGCTTCATCGCAAATTTGTATGCACATCGGTTTTCCGGAGAAGCAATGACAACGTTGACAACCTTTCAACCAATACAATTGACTATTACCTTCCGCTTTGCAATTTGGTGTGCGCTGACATTCATATTCGCCGCAGCACTGGCCAGGTTTGTTCATCGACTCAGGTTGCAGTTCAACCACAACTTCATTTTCGCCATGACAGTCGGGTATGTAGCATGTTTTGCATAGACATTTCTTCGCTAAACAACACTCGGCGTAGATTTCTTCATCAAATTCTGTGACATTATATATGGTGGCTGTATCTGCGGTTTCTGGTGCTGTGGTTATTTGTGCTTGGACTTCAATGGTATTTAATATCTCACGCATGCTGCTATCCTCGGGGCAACTCATTTCAGACATGGGCGGACATTTTACGTTGTAGCAGAGATGCGGTAGAGTGTCGGCTGTAAAGAGAGCAAAAAAGAGAAAGGGAATTATAAGTAAGTGTGTTTTTATTTGAGAACAATTTAATATCGAGGGCTGAAGCATCTTATCTCATAATTTGAAAAACGCAGAATTTTCTCAGAATTTTTTTGTATTTCGCACTATTTCAGAATTTGGTTGAAGAACACCTGATCTCAAAATGAATCTCAAATACGCCTTATTTGAACGAATTTTTGATACAAATTCTGTTGAGATAGGGCGTTTTGGAATCAAATACTGAGATAGGACAACCAAATTCTGAAGTGAGCGTATTTAAAACAAGTAAGGAAAGGGCTGTCTTCGACTGTGCCGAAGACTTTATACCTTTCATGAATACGCATTACGGTTCTAAGTGTCCGATCCTAGCTCACAATTAGACTAGCATTTTAATTTCAAGATTTATAGGCCAAAACCTGTTTATCGCAACAATCGATTGTATGGGAGCTATGCGTTGTACTGCTCCGATCTTGCTGGCTCCGACAAATGATTAATGTTTTACAAACTGATGGCCCCTTAGCAAATTTCATTGACAGACGGACATGGCTAAATCGACTCAGCTCATCACCCTGACCATTTCGGTATACTTATTGGAGGGTCCATCTCTTCTTCTTCTCATACTTGTAAACATCTGACCAAAGTTATAATACCATTTCATGTTCATGAAAGCTATAAAATTGTATGAAAAGCCTTAACTCGAAACAAAGTGAATGAAACATGAAACATTCACACATACATACAAAATAGAAATTAGAGCAGTAATAAGATTTAGTGCACCTGCAACTTGTCGAATACCGTTAGGGGTTTGGCAAATGCGCCTAATGGTACTATCAACACAATTCTGTGTATATAGACGCCAATCGTAAAGTAACAACAACAAAGATGCGGTGTAAATTAGCGTTGATGGCGGCAGACTGCAACAAAAATCACACGCAAACCGATCGAGGCTATTATGAAATGGTAATGAGCATTCGTGCCAACGCTTCAATGGTTCTCATGCGTAGTGGAGTGCACTGCAACTACGAGTTCTGAGACGTGTTTATATATCCTGCAGTCAAATCAACTAGTTTCAATCTAGATAATTCACAGCTAGCATGAAACTCAAGCCCAAAACCTCAATTGTATTTTGCCTCAAGCAACTGGAATTTTTAGAATCTGGCTGTGCTACGAGTCGTCCATCGGTGTGATTTCGGCAAGAAAGGAATTTACCAGTCTCATGCTAGTTGAAAATCGACTAAGGAAGATACATAATCAGCCAATTTACTGGGATTTTCAACGCTTGGCGCTACAATAATCCGGAAAGTTTTTCGATTTGCACTGAGTAGTAGTTTGCATTTTTCTAGCTGGTTCGAGCTAAGTAAGAAAATTTCAGGGAAAAGAAGAAGAAACTGACTACTTTTAACAAAATTTCCCTAAGTTGAGCAATGACCTTCTCTTCGAAGGTCAAAGTTCCGATTTCCTCGGCTCTTTTCTGTGAAATCTTTTTAATAAACTTTTGGACCGACCTTCCTAGCGTTTTGGACAGTTTTTAGGATACAGCTCAGCGTTACAGAAAAGTAATAACTTTTAGAGTTTTGAAGTTAACTTCTTAGGCGATGCAATGTTTTGATTTAGCTTGAGATTTGAAGTTTTTTATGGAATAGATAGAAAATTTCTATTAATGCACCAGAAATAAAAAATTGTAGCAGAGTATTGTAGTAGAATTTAGGCCACATAGAATTTACCGAATATCATATTGTAGAAGAATTAGTCACGGTTTGATAATTTTGGGATGGTTTAAGGGACTTTCTCCCGAATCTTTCAGGATCATTTCGGAATTTTTTTCCAGACCGGATTGCGAATTATTCGGCACTCTTTATGGAATATTCTGAGATTATTTTCGGGAGAATTTCTGGACTTTTTCGTAACACACGGTAGCATTTTAGGTTCATTTCTTGACTGCCTTTGAGACTTTTCGGGGAACATTTTGGGGTGTTTTTCGGGACCATTTTGGGGTATTTTCGGGCTCAATTCGAGATTGTTATCGTTAGCATTTCGGGACCTCCTCGGAATTATTCGGCAACTTCAGTATCATTTCGGGATGGTTTACTGGTCTTTTTCGAAATGATTTTCGAGCTTTTTCGGACTGTTTTTTTCTGGTCAGTTTCGCCAAATGGTCGCTAAATAGCCCGAAAACAGTAACGAAATGGGCCTGAAACTATTTCGAAAAAGTAAAAAGTTAGCATCTATTAAGTGTACTGTGCTACACGCGATTTCTTTCACAGGGCCAACTGTCAGTTTTTTAATAAAATGTTGACATATATAATGTTTGTACATACCTATATATCTGAAATTAAAATAAAATTCAATCAAATATCATATTATCTCGAAAATTTTGTGCAATTTGGTTGATTTTTTGTAGATGGGTAATACGCTACATTTCAAGCTCTTCTGTTTAAATGTAGTCTTAGGAGGCTCTTTACTGAGAAGCATCTTAAACCAACTAAATTATTTGGAAACCTTGAAAAATGCGTTCTGAACGAATAATTTCCCCAAAAGTGAATATTTGTGTGCGCCTCTCCCACACATACCTAAATTGCACCTATCGCCAACAAAGCGCAGGGAATTGCACTGCTGAAAGCAACTATTTAAAAACGCTGCTACTATTAATCAGGTTCCGCTTCAGGGTGGCTAAATAATGTATGTAGATGTGTAGTTGCACATTGGGAAATCTTTCGTCCACGACAGACAACTTTCAGCTCAGCTGTATAATACCGATATCGCTGCAGCGACGACAATCGATGTCACTGCTCAATTGTCAATAGAGTACGTACTGAATGCGAAAACATATGTATGTATGTATTTTATAGTGCTTTTTATTCGTTTCTTGTCATACAAAAACAACAAAGCTAGCAAGCACACACAAGCAGCCACACACTCAACCCATATGTAACCTGATTTGTGTTTAGTGACTTTCAACGTGTCATCGTATACTGCTTGTGGCAATCAACATTTGACCCAACTCTCAACAACAAAAACAGCAACATCAACTCACAATTTATAGAAATCAAAAGCTGTTTATTGCAATGCAAAAATGCTCCAATTCTTACACATAGCAAATGCACTACTTGTCTGTATAGTGACATATTGCACTTCCTGCTTTAAGCGCCTATAAGTATGCAATACAAAAATGCTTGCGTTACTTGAGCTAAAGTTCCACCCTCTTTTAGTTGATATGCATGTGTGTCTATCGTACGCATAATTGTGCAGCAGCTACACTCATGTTATTGTATTTTGTTGCTTTCGCTATGGTATGTAGAACAGCAACAACAACTGCAATTACAATGCGACTGATTGCTGACGGCCGCCTGGCGGCAACGGTTTGCCCTGTCCATTCAAGCATTTACTCATTCATGCATTCAAGCACAAGTCACAATGTGGCCTATTTAGTGTGATGATAGGGGCCAAACAATAGCAGCGTGATCTCGTGAGAGTTTATATTAGAGGTTGTGTTGTGTCCTTGGGGTGCTTCTAGTCCCGAAAACTTGTGACTTTTCTTAGAAAAATAATAGAAAATCAGTAAGGCAACTAACTTTACATCTGCTCTTTCATCTTATTTTACATAGCTTATTTTTGGCATAACTTTTCCTTCTCTTTCCCCTAAAATTTTGAGAAAGATGAAAAATATAATTCTGACGGTAGTGATGAAGTAAAGTCGTGAAAGAAGAGAAAGAGCCACTGGGTCAGGGTGTTATTTACTTATGTAGAATACAGCTTCTTTTAGGTACGCTTGTGGCAAGAGGCGGCTTCAGTCTACGACGTCAAAGTCCGAGGCGTGAAACAAATCGCTCCCGTGGCATTCGAGTTTTTATGAAACGCTCTTGCACAAGATTCCTTACAGAAAAGTGCTGCCCATATGCGTCCTCCTCCCCCAATGTTCGGGGAATGTTGTGGCGTTCCAATAACAAGTAAAGGAAAGACGAAGAGAAAATCGGGATATGAAGGCGAGGCAAGGTAAGTTTTAGAGCGATTTCCTGACCGAATTTAAGTTCAGATCTGAAACCCTTATTGATCCAGACAGAAACAAATCTCAAGCATGTCCTGAATATTTGAAATAATCATGAAGGCTTAGTGTGATTGAATCAAAACTTTAGCAATACCACAAGGCTAATATATGAAGGGGCTAAAATCCGAGTGCAGTGCATTGTTATCTGGCAGGAGCCTCACATACCTTCACAAAAATCAACAATAAAACAACGAACCGCACTCTCTTTCGCAATATTGTGAAAATAATAATTTATCGGTATTGGATATCTTGACCTCTGACTCCCACAAAGCCCGATGCTTTATAAATAAAAAAATAAACAATTTTCTGACACGACAGTCGTAGCAACTATATGACAATGCCGTACGCGCTTGAGTCTGTTCCCATACTATTGAGAATTAGTTTAAAAAAATATCATAGTTTCTAACTTAGCTTCTATATTCCGCGGTCCCCTTAACCAACAGAAAGAATGGCTTCTTAAACTGTCGACTGTTCGATTGCAATCGGTCGAAAATAAAATTACCAGAATTTTTCGAAGACATACAACTCTTTTAGTAACGGTTAGATAATATTTTTTTAGAAAATTTTCAAATTTTAATGCATAAATTTCAATGTACCTCCCTTGAATGATTTTTGTCCCAGTTTTCTTCCATTACAATCAATTGCAATTTATAAAATCCCTAATAGCATTTGGTCATTACAACATGATTAAGCTTAATTCTTTGGTCCCATTTGTTCCATTTGTCACAAACATTTATTGAAATCTATGAAAGTTTTTATTTAATCCCAAAAAATAAATTCATAACCTCATTTAAACAAATTGTTTCAGAATTTGTGTCAAATTATGGTGTACTTTGTGTCATGACTGAAACAAATGGCGTTTGTTAATGGAATGTGGCCAGTCGGAAATTGACGTGCATCGACTAAAAACATATTACAAACTTTTCTAGAGAGGCCTTGAAAACTTACAAGTGTCATCTCTCCGACCTATTTACCCGGAATAGTCTTTGAGAAATTGAAGTCAAGATGTAATGGCTGATCATCCGAAAACTTTTACAGAAAGATATATGACTAGCTACACATTGCGCGATCCCTGTAGTGTTTCACAAGCAGAAGCAAATCTGAATGACTTGGAGATAAATATTGCATACATTTATTCGCGTACCCCGACTGAATTAAATACACGAACCTCTCTTTGAGAACACATATGTGTATATAAACTTTACCTGCCTTAAGAATTGCGAGGTCTTCCTCATTTCCTTTTGAGAAGGCCTTTATTTTTTCTACATTTGCCCTATTTTTCCATTCGAAAATACCTGCATGTATTCACTTTAAGCTTGAATACTTATGCAATGACTTAAAATTTTCACTGTCTCTTTTTTCATTGAAAATGCCTTAAATTTTAAACTCCCTTTAGGGATGACCAATACTAAGTATGTAATTTATGTGAGCTTTAATTTTTTTGTCTATCTAGTTGCTAGCGTGTGAACTCATGAGTGTGTCATAACTATTTACGCTCCATTTGGGTATGATAAAATATATAAATTTGCAAATTGTTTAAGCCACTATTCAAAAGTATATCCATATAGAAACATATTAAAATACACCCAGCAAGCATTTTCGGAGTGCTAAGATTTTAGGAGTCTGATCTGAGGTTTTAAATTATCATATTTTGGATAATTTTTTCAATATTTTATCCTTACTACCACTAGAATCCTACAAGAAAACCTGTATTGAGTTCAACTGACTTCCAATATATGATTTCACCAACCAAAAGAGAAAAGAATAATAAATAATTATGTGACCTTCGTTTCAAACGAGTCGGTAAACCACTTAAAACTAGTTATCAAATGCTCCACATTAAACAGGTTAGCTTCCATATTTTTAGCGTAACCACCTAGAAGGAAATTAGGCTTCTTTAGCACTCTTAAAAATTTTTTAGTCAGGTATGCGGGAATTTAAGAGCATTTTGACACTCTTAAATAACTTAAATGTTTTTGGCTTAGTTCATAAAAGCCATACAAGAGTATATTATAGTAGTAATAGGAGTAGGTACAGCAGAAGCGAAATTTTACGAAGATTGCATAAGGAACAGGCGTATCATGCGCATACTATCGTTTATTTCAGGATCAGTTTTCTAAATAAATCGGTGAACCATCTTAGCATTTAAAAGATTTTAATGCTTCTTCATACTTAAAAAATTTCGGATTGAGAACTTTATCTACTGAAAACCATTTCCAGCTGTCCTAAATAGCTTGAATAGATCAACTTTAGTCATTCTGCAGTTAGTATGAGACCAGCGGCGCGCCTTACTATCGATTAGTAGGTCAGCTACTCTGCCTGTCATTCCAGAGAATTTTATGTGAGCAAGTCTATCATATGATCAACAAGCTAGATAGAGATCAGACTCGCTGCTTACATGACATTTTTTGTAAGGGCAGGACATATTATATATTATATATAATATTTAACATTTATCTATTTGTACAAAATTCTCCTACTGGGTTTAGTATGAAAGTTTGAGAACCGCTGTAGTACGGAAACGATTTAAGTGCCAGTGGAAGAACTGTCAAAACTTTGTAACTAAGTATTCATATAAGATTTTCCAGCATTTGCGCCTACATATATATGCATAAATATTTTATACTCGAAGCATTGTAATATGCATACAAACAAATTGTATGTAGGTATGAGTGCTTCCTGCTGAAGCTGTGTTCAATAAATAGGAATGGACTAACAAAAATTGTTGGTCAGTAATTTATGTTTATTTTAAAGTACGTATATTTTATGGCTTTTTATTATGCAAAATTAATAAGCTAAGGGATTTGAAGTTGCAGTGAGACCAGACACAAATGTGTTTTTGTGCTGGTGTGCCCTTGTGTACGGTCAGTTTGGCTGTAATTACAACGTTTTTCAAAAAAGGGATTAGCACAAATTGAGGTTATGTCGAAATTGGAGCAACCAATTTGCGCTTGTTATGTACGTAAACGAGTGTAAATGTAATAAGTGAGAGTGTGTAACACACACACTTGCACATTTATGTATGTGAAGAAAGGAAATTAGCAATTGAAATTTATAGATTTTGTATGCGGCGATTGGCATAAATGCAAACAGCATGTGTGTGCACACACACACACACAGTCGTACAAACTTTATTCACAGTCGAAACAGCTACAAGTTATAAATTTGGGCTTTTGTTCACACAAATTTGCCGTTAGTTTAGCCGGTATATGCAAGCCACAAATTGTATGTACAGTTTCGCTTTAAATGTTTATTCAACTTGAAAGCAAGTCGCTTAGTATTAATGAATAAATTAGAGTTACTACTTGTATGTGATATGATGGTACGAGGGTAGCTTGAAGGTTTGGTAGCTTTTTTAATAAAATTCATTGCTATAAATAAACCCAGTGCCAAGAAGAATAAATTTTGTATAAGAAAACGGTTATTGTTTCTATTTTTTAATAATTATTTTATTAACTAGTTATTATAAGCTTTTAATAAAACAGAGAAGAGAAATTTAGAGACAACCGCTGATAGACTTCTTTTTCAGAGAAATTTTGGCCATAAGAAAGCTTTTTTTTGTATGCTAAACTCCTATTTCTATAAATTTTACAACAACTTTATGCATGTAACGCCATCTGGCGGATGATGGATTTTTTATGTCCTTTTTGACACTCCGATGTGCTCTTCTCAAAGTTTCAGGTTCAAGTGATGGGACAGGTAACCTTTAAATAGTTTGGAAACAGTTTTTCAAAGCAGGGTTGCTTCTGGGCAGTAAACTCCGAGTGTATTTCTGCTACGGAGTCCTCATAAAACGTATATGAAAAAAGAAGATCGACCAAAGTATAATATATATTATATATTATTTTATTTTTAAAAGGATTTTTCAAGGCTCTCGAAGTATTTCTTTTTTCTTCATTTTAACTGAGAATGAACTTAGAAATTCCAAAGATTTAGAAAAACAATGATGATGACTAAATAATTGTAAAATTTGTTCGAGATACCAGAAGGCCCTGCAGGATTGATCCCTTCCGAAAATTAACTTGCACTACCTTTACCGCTACCACCACATCTACCTCAGGAAACAACTTTTTTACCATTAAAACTGATGAAGCAAAGTATTTATCAAGTATTTATCAAGCCTTTCAGTGTTTTCGCGAATAGGTTTTTGTTAGGAAATAATATCACTCCATCGGCACATGAAATTCGCTTTTTTCGGTTTCACTAGAACTCACGGGCTGTGAAATAGCGCTGTCAAACACAGACTAAATGCCGCCGCTTCGTCAAACTTGTAAATTAGTCTTTATGGAGTCAAGCACTTATCAAGCTTTCCTCTTACTTTTGTGTTATACGATTGCATTTTGATAAATACTCCCTTCGGTTGGCTGCCCTGCTTGGTGTCGTAATGTGTTGCAATTAGTTTCGGAAAAGTGAATGTGTTTTACTTTCACTTGTGAGCCACTGGGTCTGCTTCAAGTAAGATTTATTATTTTGCTTTATTTAAGTCGCATGTGTTATTTGGGTTATGTAGATACGGAAGGACTACCAAATGTTCGTTTAGAGTCGGAAATAATTTTCACTATTTATTATTTCAAATTTGTATTCATTTCCGGCAGACTTTGTCCTGCGGAAACATTTATAGGATAGTTCAACCTCCTGAAATGTTGGTATAGTTTTGTGTGCTATATATTGGTAGATCTAAGAAATTTCGTCTAGAAACAGACAAGTTTTTGTATGCGAGAAACCAAAGCGACAAAAGTCAGTCAGCTTTTCAAACAACTAAAATCATTTTAATATATTACTAAAAAGAAATTATTAAACTATGAATAATTTAAGTGAGGTTTAGGCACAAAGGGCGAATGTGCTACTGTTCCAGAATTTAAACTTATTAAATATTATCAAAATAATACTGCGAAACCTCAAAAGTCAGCTAGAGTCGGGTTGGGTACTATTAAATACAACGGTGCCCTCCACTAGGGAGAGGTTCTTTTATGGTCAGCTTGGACTCCTGCCATATTTTTTGTGACTGCGGTCCTAAACTTTATTATACTCCGCTTTCGCATAACTTTTGTTACATTTGTGAGTCCGTTTCATAACCTCCCTGAGTCTCCTTTTTTAATTCTTGATTCTTTTGAAAAACTTAATCGCACTATTATCCTAGCGCACGTCTTAACATACTAAACTTGCTAGGTCTACATTTGTCAAAACCGCTGGGAAAAAATAGTAATCCCATGAGGGGGTTTCTGAGTCTGCCTCAAGGATCGTGGAATTCAAAATTCACCAAGGAATATTCTGTGACATATACACTACGTACTGCCAAACCGCTCAAGCAAATGAGGTAGAAGTCCATAACTAGCTTTTTGAGCAATTCAGGAATTCGACCCTGCACCTCGATTTCAGCTGCATCATTTACACAGCAAACAGGCTAGGCAAAGTGTAGAACTCATGGAACACCCAAGAGGATAGGCATGCATTTCATTATTTGGTTCACCAAAGTTATCTCTTTTGTTAGGTTTGTGAATATTTGAGTTCTCTCGTTCTTTGTGTTGATTCTTAAAGAGATTTTCTCGTATCATTTTCTAGTGGAAAGTTTAAATTCGCTTTCAAAACGGTCTTTACGAGTGGTATCTTTATATTTAGGAGCGTGGAGTAGGATATACATTTTTTAATATTTTAGTCTACATCAAGGATTTAAAGTTCCGCCTAGCTCGCTCAGTTCTCTTTTATTTTTTAATGTTTACGTATTGTGCAGTCTCCAATAATCGCTTTGAATTATCACCTTTTCCAGAACCTTCATTAATACCCACACTATCAGAAAATTCCTCAAAGTTGGAACTTTGTCTCCTTCTATTATCTTTAATCGCCGTTTACTTAACGCCTTTCCCTTTCCAATTTCTTGCTTTTTATTACTTTTTATATACTTTCCTTTCACTTTTTTGTTTCTGTGTACTTTGCGTCCTCTACGCTTGTCACTTGGTTCGTTGATTGCTTGCCTGAGTACCTTCATTGCATTTATTCACCACCACTCCATGACAACAAGCTATTAGCGCCGACAAATTGCTTGACATCCACCAGGTAATGCGTAAATTTCAACTCGATTAACATAATCAGTCGAGTGTATGTATTCTGCACTCTGCCGCATTTTTAGTCATCGCATTTGCTAGATGTCAGAGAAAAAAGCTGCTATTTCGCCTACTTTGCGTTTACTAAATGGCGCCTCTTTAGCGTTTCCATAAGCGCACGAGTTTTGAAAATTTTTCATAAAGTGTTTTTAGGAGCCTACGATATTTGTGTAAGTTTTATTTGGCATTTCGCGCTATTTCTTGTACAGTGGTTTGCTATACATAATTCTTGCTCAAATTTATACTAAACAATTAAGACTTCTTTTTGAAACATATTACATAGTTTTTAAATTTTTTCTTTAGTAAAGTTTACAGAACTGGGAACGGAACTAAGTTTGTACACAAATTTTTATTACAGCTATGCAAAATAGAATCCCTCAAAAAGTTGCAAAAGTAGGAACAATAATCTAAAAGATTCGTAACAATAATATTTCAACATAGCTGACTATGCTGCAACCCGCAAATATTTTTAGTCTATTAGTCTATTTTTAGTGAATGAGACTCAGAAATATTAAAACAGTAAGGAAGTAGGAAACTTAAAGGAGGTAGAAGAATAATATAATTAAGACAAAATGATTGAAAAAACATGATGGAAGTTGATTTCTTACTTCTTTGGTAACATTTTAGGATCATTTCGGGATTGTTTTTGCAAAAATTTTGGGACACTTCATGATAATGTCAGGATTGTTTTCAGGACCATTTAAGGAAAGCTTTTTGGGATCATATGCTCCCGAAAAAGTCCCGATACAACCTCGAAATGACCATGTAATTATTCCGAAATGATACCGCAAATTATTAAAAAAAATTTCGGAAACAAATGTCTCTACATCATGACAAATGACCCTGTAATGATCCCGAGATGATGCCGAAAAAGTCCAGAAGTGATCAAAAAATGTCTCAAAAACAAAGTCTCGACATCATCCCGAAAGAGACACAAAATAAACAAAAAAGTCACAAATATAGAATCTCGAATGGTTCCGACAGGGTTCCCAAGCTATCTAGAAGAAGTTGCGAAATGATAAACAAGGAGTAGGGAAGAAAATAAGAAGAAGAAAGAAAAAGAGGGTTACCAAGAGTTAAATATAAATATGGAATGAAACGAATATGAGACATTAGGTAGAAAAGAGCACGAACTTTGCGGTTATAACCTTTAAATTTGTGTAAAAAAAAATTCGAACAAAAATCAACACTAAACACTGTGCATTAGTCAAACCGTCCCTCAGCTTAAAAAAGTTCCAAAACAAAGTAGTAAGTAACCGTGAACGCCTCGTTGCTCTAAATGCTGCATCTACGTATTTGCATATTTTGACAAGCACAGTCTGGGCACTTTGCCTTTTCTTTTGCTCTTCCTCGCCTTTCTACACGACCATGCAACACATTTTATCACATTCTAGCTGATTTGTTTGCTTCTGCAACATTCGATATCCACGCTGCTGCCAAAATCATATCCGTGCTGTCTGTAATGTGCCTAGTACCTACTACGAGTAGATATATCATGCTCTTATTTCATGTTTCAAGGTTCTCATTTGCACATTTCAGCAGTGTTGGTAATGATATTGGTAAGACACGTGCAGTCAATTAGTTATCGCCATGAAATTGTAAGTTAAGGGTTTGTGCTTGTCGCCCTTACATTAAGAAAGGTGTGACAAAATGTTTCAGTTTTGCAAAGTGGACTGGTTATTGTAAAATAGTTGAGTAAATTAAAAGTCAAGAATAATACAATAATTTTTTTTTAAGAAATTAATGAGCTGTTGAAAAGGGAAATGCTTGATGTGGATATTAGTTTAGGTAATTTTATAAAATAAATTGCAGCTACTTGGTTTTATTACGACACAACGATACTTAAAAAAGGAAATTCTAGGTTCATTTTCAAAGCAGTGATCGGCAAATACGTGGAACTCTCTTTGAAGCCTTCAAATACTTTGCATAAGGAAAAATGTCCTATTTACTTATTAGATATTGCATCTGAAATTTAGGGTCACTACAGAGATCCAAATGAAAATAATAATTCTTGCCGACTTAATTATTAATTGTTCCAAAGGGTATATTTTCTGTATGACAAAAAAAATTTAATAATAATAACCATGAATCAGGATTGATATGCGGAAATCAAACTAAAGGTGTTATTGAGGTTTTAAAAAAGTGCCGATTTAATTTTAACCATCCTCGGCGATATTGGAAAAATCCTAGATCTAAGTAGACGTATAGTTTTTGTTAGTGGATTTCAAGTTCGGGTTACTAGGGAAAAGTGCTGTCCGCCTAATAACTTTTCGGCAGGTGGCTTGGAGTCTGTAAGAAAAGCAGCAGATATAACAAAAAGGGATAGTCATTCCCTATGATGACGCAACTAAGGGTGCCACGCCCACATTTTTTGTGTTTTGTTTGTGCCTCCTTAATGTCCAAAGTTTATAGTCGATCTCTATGAAAATTTCACGATAGGCTCAGAAGTCTGGGTACGGCATAGGTTGTATATAGTTTTGGAAAAGTGGGCGGTGCCACGTCCTCAGGCTATATACAATTTCAATTCGTCATAACTCTGAACTTATATGGTCCAAAGCAATGATATTTGGATATATGTGTGTTTTGGTTAAGATTTACATAATTTTGGAAAAGTGGGCGGTGCCACCCCCACAATTTTTGTGTTTTGTTTGTGCTTCCTTAATGTCCAATGTTTATGGTCGATCTCTATGAAACTTACATGATAGGTTCAGCAGTTCGCTGGGTACGGCATATGCTGTATATAGTTATGGAAAAGTGGGCGGTGCCATGCCCCCAAGCTATATAAAATTTCAATTCGTCATAACTCTGACCGTATTTGGTCTACATTAATGATATTTGGATATATGTGTCCTTTAGTTAAGATTTACATAATTTTATAAAAGTGGGCTGTGCCACGCCCAACTTTTTTGTGTTTCGTCTGTGCTTCATTAATTAGGCATAGCTAGGAATTTATTTGGTCCAAGTTAATGATATTTAATATAGAGATATCTGTTCTATACATCAAAATACCCTGGCAACAGAAAGCGGTACCAGGAGCACATACAAGTTAATTCGATATATCTTCGAAGCTATGGACATATCATTACCCGCCGAGGAAATGGGAGAAGAAGCGAAGTAGGAATAGAATTTTGAAATATAGATGGTGTTAGAGAAAAATGGAGAGGATAAAGAAGAGTAACGGTATATGGGGTTGGGGGTAAAGCAAAAGCAGAAAGAAAAAGGAAGATACACGGATAAATGTAGAAGAAGAGCCAAGTGGGGAGGGAAAAGAGTACAATTTATTAAATGTAGGCAAGCCAAATTTTAGGCAGAACAAGATCTGCCGGGTCCGCTAGTATTCAATAAAACCTTAACAGCAACATTTTTTATATTATTAAAATTTATCCCAAGAGAATCTTAAGTTGAAAGTTCCTATAATTTTGTTTTAACTAAAACTCACTGTCTTTACTTTCCCATCTTTACAAAACCCTCTCAACTTACTTCACTCTCCCCAAATATCACTTTCCCTAGTTAAAGTTATCGTACCCACTTCTACTGAACTAAGACCGCCGTCACGCAGCATTATTTTACATTTTCAAGGATGAATAAAGATGTAATGAAATCTTCGTTCCCTTTTTCTGCCTGCATTTTTCTTCAAATATAAATATGTATAAGATTGCACTCGTATATTTTTTATTTAATGTATATTTTACTTTGCACACTTTCTGTAGCAGCATTTTTATAGCAGAAATTAATTTTCATTCATAACTTGGAAAAGTATGTCAGCAATAAAAGGAAAACAAAACTAAAGCAGAAATACAAAGAAAAAGTGGATTGCAATAACAATGCATTCATTAAATACAAACATACAAAATATTTATGTATATGAGTATGCTCCTAAGTAACACAAATATTTAAAAGCAAAGCCAAAGCGTTTAGTGGTGGTGAAACTGGTGGCACTCTAGCATAGTAGTTGGTGCAAAATTGTTAGGGCGTGCATTGCAATTTTCTTTACGTTTTGTGGAATTGTGATAGCAGATTATCTTGATTGAGTTTATTTGATGTTTAGATTATTCGCGCTGTACTAAGATAATGGAAGGTGAATATTAAGATAAATCAGAGAAGGTGTCATTTAGAGAAGATGCAAAGAAGAATAAAAATGTAAGCTGACTAGAGAATATTCTTCTTATTTAACCTTCTATGTTATACTTTTTTCATAAAAATTATTAAAGTTTGATTCAGGACGGCTAAAATTCCAATATCCAGATAGACGAAACCTTTCTTTAAATTAGCTGTGACCCGAATGGATATGCCCCCAAACTAGCTATAGTCGAAAACAAAGATCCAAGAATCTGTGCTTAGAAACTACACAGGTAATAGCTATCTGCTTTTGCCGCTGCAATGCAGTCCCAAATGCATATTTCTTTGTTGATTTTCGTACAAATAAAATGCAAGAGAAGAACAAAAAGGCACACTGAATATGGAACAACCCGAAAACAGTTTATCCCACTTTCGTAATAATTTATTAGATATCCTTGCTGAAAAAACATAAATCAGTAAAAAATGTATTTATAAAGATGATGATAACAGAAGATGGTAATTTACACAGTTCTAATAATTCCTAAAATAATCGATAAGTTTCGATACATTTGTTAGAACTCATTATATGGCTATAAAAATTAAAATTTTTGATTGGCGTTGATAAAAATTGAAACAAATTCCTTTATTGGTTTAAACTGCAGAAATTTTTAAAATCTTTAGAACTCAATGAAACTTTGTTTTTGACAATTTATCAATATTGATAAGAATTCTTAACACTTGACACGTTGTGATCACCATTGACAAGTTGTCAATACAGATTCGGCGTTAAGTATACATAAATAAAAAAAAGAAAGCGAGAAAAATATGTAAAAATGAAATGTTAAGAATAATAAATAAAAATGGGAGACAATTTACGAAGGCCACTGGATCAAAATTGAATCAAAATTTAATCGAACAAAATATTAAAATTGTGTTTGCGGGTAAGAATCGGTAAAATGGAATAAAAAGAATAAAAGTTTGTAAATATCGGAATGTAACCAAAAATAGCCGATAGAAATGAAGCTGCAAGGCCATTAGAACACGAAGCAGCCAGTAATCGATAAAAATTGGTAAGAACCGGAATAAAACGAGTAAGAGTTAGTAAAAAGCAAAGCAAATAAGAAATTTGAAAGAATAGACGATACAAATTTTAAAAGCCAAAAAGAGCCAATAAAGAATCTTGCGACTCCATAAGAAGGGGTAATACCCAAAGATCGATAACAATCTTTGAGAGTTGCCAGAAGTATTATAAAATTTATTTAAGTTACCAAATTATAAAAACCTTAAGAAATTAATCAAATTCTATGATTAAAAGTTTAAATAAATTGCCTAATAAACTTCAAACTCGATCAAACTTTCTAGAATAGTCACTGAGCTAATTTATAAGGTAAAAATCTATACAAGTACATAGCCCTTGATAAAGTTAACAATTATCGCAATTATCGCTAGAAATCTAACAATTTTAAATATTTAACATCTAAAAAATGTATAATAATCGATAAAGGTCAATAACTCTTGGTACAAACTATAAAAATTAATATAAGAAATTTAGAAATATATAAAATTCCACAGTAATAGTATATTAAAATTGGCATCTGTACATAGTTAATAGCAGTTATATGGCCTTGGCACTGTTGAGTTAGAGTTGCCAAACCATAGATGCAACAATCGCGTTTATCGAATATGTATTCGATAGTTTTCATGAAACATCGATGGTATATTCTTCAGAAAGTTTGTGACTTTAGCCCACATTCCATATGAAAATTTTAGTTTTGATTTTTTTTATGTCTAACAAGGCCGACGCTCACGCACAGTCAAATATTTTCTGGCCCGAACTTGATTTTAAAAAAAGTCGTCTCATTGGAAGGCCATCGCATATCGGAAGCTGGTTCGCGAGCACAATTATCTTAAAGTATTTTTATAAAAAATTTTGGTTTTGAGAGTGCCTTAACATAGACTTTGTTTTAAAAATGTTTAGTCTCATCCAAAAATGATTTGAGTTTTTGTTTACGAATTTCTTATCTGCTACAAGGCTTGCTGTGAAGCTTAGAATATGACAGCGGTAAGGCATGCCCGTTCTAATAGGCTAATAAGCTGACACCAGAAGGTACGAACTAGTGCCGGCTGGTACCAAACCCGTACCCTGCAAAGGACTGTCAACATCGGTAGCACTCCTCAAAATCTTCGAGAGCTGTTTTGGCCTGATAATCTGCAACTGTTCGTTTATATACAAGGTGGCGCAAAAGTAAGCTTCCGATGTTCAGCATATCGGTTGTGGCACGTGCAGTTTGTGCTGTTGCACCGTCTTGTAGGAACCACATGTTTTCCAATCCCAATTCATCAAGTTGCGGCAAAAAGAACTCGTTGATCATTGCTCTGTAGCGCTCACCATTCACAGTAACCGTTTGGCCCCGACCGATTATTGGTCAAATAAATAGTCAGCAATATTCCGCGTTCTGGAGCAGTGTAGCGTAACATTGTTTATTAACGTGTATTTCGCATGTGTTTACTACACAAATGTCAAACCAGAACTGACTTTAGGGGCCAATCGCAAAATTTATAGCATTTTCTGATAGGAGGATTACTTTTGCGCCACCCTGTAAAAATAATTTTTGAGATAAAGTGTTTTTCAAGCGTTTGATGAGAGAGGAACGCCAGTTAGCTTATTTAGCGGAATCATTATAGAATTAACTTCTGTAATCCAAGACAAAAGATACAAGTTTTTACAGAATATCAGTGAAATGTGATCCGCAAGTTCCTTTCAACGACTTCAGCTCCTTGTGCGTCACGTAATTGGAGTATCACGAACTTGCCATAAGCTTGTCAGATAAATAATTGAATAGCCGCACAAAGTAAGCAAGTACTGAGTTTGTAACTGCAATTTGTCGCAAAAGCAATGAATTATCGACATTGGGTTTATGGTAAAGATCAATTTACTGTGACAACATGAAAAGAAAGAGTAGGGGAAAGAGCATGTGAAAAAAGAAGAAAAAACAAATTACAATCGAGCGCAATATAAGCGAGATGAAACAAGGCCAGACACTGTCACGGTCTACAAACTGCCCAATTGGTGCAGCGGCTTAACCAACTCAAAATGAAAGCAAAAAGTCAGTACAAGCAAAGTGCTGATTTCTTTAATCGCCATGCAAACATAAACATTTTTAAATTTGTCAACAAAAAAATAAATAAATAAACAAATCAAGTGTAAGTAAATAAACGCACGATTTAATGTGGAACTGAGACCAATGCAGATGGCTATTGAGCTGCAGTTAAAGCCGCCTTTCGCTTGTCCGATTTGACATTTTTGTCTATAAAACTTTTGCCATTGGGGCCACTGAAGGCATCATCAACTGCAACAACGTCGCTGTGGCGAAATTAAATGTCAGCTGCGTGCCGAATGACGGCTGCGGTTCAACGCTGTAATCGCGATTGAGCAAAGCGAATGGCAATGAGACGACGTTTTTTACAATTTCACGTTTTTTTCTACTTCGTCTTCCACTTCTGTCATCTGAAGTAAATTGTTATTTGTTTGTATACGGGTAGTGTGTAAAAAAAAATATGACAGATCAGCGCAAAATATCCCCAAGTATTGCATTTCTGGGACAATTTAAAAATCTTTTTTGTTTTCGTTTTTGTTTTCTTTTGAAACGTGAGTACGACGTTAATTCTCTTCTTCTTTTCTTGCGGTCGTACTTACGTTCATATCGGC
The DNA here is from genome assembly GCA_949987695.1 of Merzomyia westermanni. Taxonomy (NCBI): domain Eukaryota; kingdom Metazoa; phylum Arthropoda; class Insecta; order Diptera; family Tephritidae; genus Merzomyia; species Merzomyia westermanni. The sequence continues at coordinate 142,776,670 of OX465291.1, read as the reverse complement.
ATGGCCATGCTTCAAATAATTTCGTTATATGTATGTACTTATTCTTCTTCTTCCCTCGTTCCAGATCGCGCCGTCTTTATCATTGCACGAGCTCTTCATAATGACATCGTTTGGAATGTGTGACAGACGTTGTGATTTTATAACGCTGATATGAGCATAAAATTGGAGTAATTGAGTCAATAACAAAAGCAACTACAAAAACAATAATAAAAAGTGTCGTTTGCATACTTAAATTTGTTTATTTTTTCACTTTGAGCTGCAACGTCTGCTGTGTCAGTGCCAGTGGAAGTGAGTTCGGCTTTGCAAGCAAACCAGTTTACTCTTAACGGTTCATCATTTGATGCAAATTCTGTTACAAATTGACAACAAAATTAAAATTTAATCAATACCTGTTGGTCACAGATGAGCTAAATGTATATAATTTATTATTGTGAGCTGTATAAATCCGTTAAATGGGCTAATTGGTTGTCAAACGTTGAGCATGCCCATAATATCAATTTCATCTTAAACAAGTATAATACAAAACCAGACTTTTTAAGATGCATACAATTGAACAAGCTGGTATATGAAAAGCCTCGAAAGGCAAGATCACGAAATGGTCTAACGGAAGTGCCGAAATAAAATGCAAGAAAGAAAGCGAAATCAACAGTAAAATAAAGAGCCGTGTAAATAGCAAGGTCAAGAATAGGGCCAACGACAGGAAATATATCAAACTCACGGATAAGAGCTCTATAAAGAGCAAGATCAAATGCCAGGGCATGGCTAAGACCAATAGTCTGGTCTAGAGCAGGTCCAATAACAATATTAAGAGCGTGGTGAAGACCAAGACCAAGACACTCATCAGGAGTTTCGGTATTTAAGTCCTTCGATTTTTGTTTTAGTAGGGTCAACATAATACCCCGAATGATTATGGGAGTGATGAAGTTGTAACAATCATTTGCAGTCTCTTTACTTCCTCAAATATGTATGTATAGCTGTGTTTGGAGTTTAGTATAAGAGGGAAATTAAGCTATTCATAATGATAGGTAAATATCACCTGTCTAAATTCACATTGTTCTTGCTCTGAAATCACTTTGAACTGAACTGGATACGTACTGAACGGCAAATATTGGTTTGTTTGACATTAGGTAGCTATGTAGTATGGACAGAGGCTCTGGAAAAATTGCTGAAGTTGAAATGACACTCAGAAGGCCAAAGCAATAAGACCGCTCCAATTGCAGCCCCTACGGAGTTGTTATGAAAGCGAAACTGTTTACAACTATAGTAAAAAACATGTAAAATCCAAAAAAAAAAAAAACAAAATACAGCACTCACATAAGTTTAACATTTTTCAAAATAATCAACAATACAAAATGCCATCCGAATAACAAACTCATATTTCAGCATTAATTCAGTGGAAATATTTATCAAAAAAACTATTTAATGCAAAAAAGAAAAAAAAAATGCTTGACTTTATGCCATGAAAACTTAATGCGGGTCTATATGAAACTGTGTCTGTATGTAAGTTGAAGTATTGCTGCACTGCCAGCATGAAATGGAATATGAGTAGAGCTGAGCAACATTTGCTGATTGTTGACTGCTTTTGAAAAGCGCAGCTCTACCATTGTAATTCGTTTAATTTATAAATATTTACATCAGGGTGCGCAGGGTTTTTCTTTTCTTATTTCTTAAAACAACCTTCAAGATACTTATATAAAGAAATGCAGCATTTATTTTAAGAAGAAAATTGGTGGAAACTGCATTCAATTCAATCCAGTAGTTATTCTGTGATGCGCGTACAAACATACAGACAAAGAGAAGTAAGTTTTAAAAACTATTGTTTTGGTTTCTCTTACATTAATAAATATATACTGAAGTTATTCACAAAAGCTCTCAAATGCCTCGAAAAGCTCGGAAACCATTTAATTTTAAGCTCATTCAAATAACAATAATCAAAATAGATATATGTACATTGAAAAGGTCTATACGTCAATAAAAACTATTAAGCTGAAACGTGCGAAAATGTTTAACAAATAGTGCAGAGCGACGAGGTCGTTGCATATCGATACAATACCACAAGAATTTAAAACCTCGAATGTAGAAAATACTAATCGGATCAATCCTCTAATAGCCGTCCCAAACTTTAATAATAGCTATGAACTTATATACGCTATAACTCGATAAAATTTGATTGATATAAATTGCGGCAAATCAAATACCATTGGAAAAGATTCATAGCAATATAAAATAATTGATGTAAACCGATAAGTCCTCCAAAAAAATTAAAAAATCTGTTTGATGGAGTCGATTGATAAACATAATAGCTGAAACATAAACAAAATCTCAGAAAGCTCTCAATCGCTGTGTAACTGATACTAATTAATTGTTAGCTTAGTCTGATAATTAATTTAGAGTTATAGTTGATAGGATCAATATATATTTTTTTATTGTAAAACTCTCTTATAAGGTATTGTTTGGCCCGGCGCACCTTATATAGGTATATGAATTTTGTTTGCAAATATCAAAAAAGGTGTTGCTATTGAGTTGATACAAGGGTTTCTAAGTAGCGTCTCTAATGCAGCCAATATTCCAAGCCTAAAGCCTTCGAAAAAAAAATTTTAAAAATAAAAACCCAGCCTACAATTCGCACACCCCAATATTTACTCCTGTGCACATAGCCATGCCGAGAGACCTACTAACTTCTATATAAATATGCATAAATGATTTATTTTCATTACTGTTGCATAAATAAATGTATATATGTATGTCTCCACGATAAATGAAAAATGAACCTTTTGAGCGTTGTAAGTCGTGAGCGATAATTATTTATGATTGTGCTATGACAAAAGAGGCAAACAGCAAAATACGATAGAGCCTAGGTTACCTTAGGATGCAGAGAGACGCAATCATGCAAACAAAAACATGTAAACATATTTACATAAATTCTGACAAAGTAGTAACATTTTACTTACTTTTCTTATAGTTTGTGCAATAATTTTCACGAATCAAGTTGGTTTCTTTGAATACTTAGGAAGACGCATACATAAATTTCTATATGCGTATATACCTTAGAACAGGGACTAGTAGTAGTTGTTTTAGAAGTTTCAATTCAATTTAGCTGAGTGGAAGGTCACGCTATATCAAAATATTATTGAACAAATCTATGTATGATATATTTTTTTTTTTCAAAAATGCCTTGTTTACAAATTTGGTTAATGAAGAATCTATCACTGAATTTCCTTCAACAACAAATAATTCTTATATAAGATCTTCTGCGAACAAATTCTGTGATAAATCGCTTTTGAAAAATATTTTAATAAAGGGCTAACTTTTTTTTTAGCTGCAAGAATTTTCTGTTTTTTGGTTTTGTGAAAAATAGTGGCCGATTTTTTTACGGCGAGAATATATTTATAGAAGTTTTTATATTTGAAATCAACATAAGTTGGCAATCCCAATGAAATATCTCAAACTTTTAAAAACAAGTAGCAATGTTCGGCTTATGGTGCAGTACGTTATCTACATAAAATTTCCCAAATCGGCTAAACAGTTTCTGAATTACTAGCTGATAGACAATTATACACTATATAACTAAGATAAGATGGCAACCTTACTAAAAAATATTTTGTGCAGAAAAACTACTTAAAATGTTTTCTATTTAATACCGATATACATATGTAGATATATCTCTTTAAATTTAAAAATAGTTTCAAATACATGGCAGCCTGCTTAAAAAATTCTCAGTGGCAACACTTACCCAACAGAACTAAGAATGTGGTATAAATGCATACAGCTATCGTTGTAGTGGATACCATACACATAGTAAAACTCTATAAATATAACGTAAATAATAGGTGGCTGCTCTACTACAAAATATGTTTTAAAAAAATGATTAACGTAATATTCGTCAATTATTAATATTTTATATAAGTTTTAGGCAATTTTAAATAGCTGGCAATCTCGAAAAAAAAAAATAAGTGAAAGCATTCCTGTAACAGAATAACGCAAAGTGCTGTATTAGAAATTTATTCTTAAATAACTTAAAATACCCAAGCTGGCGGTAGTTTTTATATAATGTCCTAAAACTACGCACGAGGAAGTAACAAATATACGGACATATAAGTTAGGATAGGTGGCAATGCTACTATGTGAACAACTCTTGTTAAAACAATACGTAAAATACTTTCATAAAGTACTGCTATTTATATATTCCCATTAGTTTTTAAATACCGCCCGAAATCGCATTAGCGTGTAGGCTCCGATAAATGTTGATGGCGAACACCTTGAAAAAACAACCGCACTGGCAGCATATTTTTTATTAAAAAAAATAAAAATTGAGAAATGTATAATTCATTTTTATTGGCAAGGCTATTTTAAAATATTTTTATAAATATTTTATATTTATATTAATTTTTTTGATATTCATCTTAGCAATTTTCGTTAAAATTTTTAATAAATTTTTTAATAATAAATTTTAGGTGGCAATGCTATATAAAAATATTTTTATTGAAAAATATATCGTTTGATGTCTATATAATCATGTTCCGTTTAGTTTTTAAATAAATAAATACACAATAAAACTTCATTTTAAGCTGTATGATTTTGTATGCAAAAAGCAATAACAGTTACGGTTCCTGCCTAACTAAAAACTGCAGCATGAACTACGACTCTGTTCAAATACAATTCGCAAATCTTCATTGTGCAAGCTTTAAGCTACCACTAAAATGCATTGTTGCGCCATTTATATCACAATTGTTATTGTTGTTGTTGTATTTGTTACCATTGTTAACGTTTATGTTGGCACTGTGTCACACTCCATTTGACACTCTAAAATGGCATGAATAACGAGCGACACAATGACGTGTGTCAAATGTGACAATTGTTAAAATAGCAACATACCAAAAACAACAAAGAAAACACAACAAATACAAGATGAAACATAAAACACAACAAGAGCAACAACAACAAGTAAATAAGGAAGACATTTATGTGAGCAATAAAGAAAAAATGTTTGCAGATGAAGATTGAGTGGTTAGTGTTTCGATGCGTTCCGAGCTATCTAGAGTTGATGTGGGTGTTGGCACGTGCGACTTGATAGCTGGAAGTGCGGTTTACGATTTTGGCTAAATTTGTAATAAAATGTGCGGATGCAGATGTGCGATAGGAGAACATAAAATACTTTTGCTCACATTTACGAATTTTTTTTTGCTATGACACTGAAGAGCCAAGAATTAAAAAATGGACTGGAAAGGGGAAGAGGTTTCTTGACCTAACGAAACTTGGAATGCAACTTGAATTTAGGCAATGAATCGAGGATACGATTGATTACTTAGCAAAACTTACTTCTTTAAGGCAAACTTTTAAAAAGGTATTTGGCACTTTATATGTGCGTCTGCTAATATCCTGATGGATGACGTTTCTCATCTCTAAATTTACTTTAAAAAGTTGTTTTCAGGATTATTCAGAATACTGCTTAGGTACAAGAATAATTCGAAATGGTCTCAAAGAGCCTTTTAAAACAAAGTGAGACTTCAGGCAAGACGACTGCATATCCAAAAAATGTCCTAATTTGATGCCGGAGAAGAGACTAAATGTATTACAAAAGCGTGAATTAGTTGATCATGTTGATCCAACTGGCATTAACAAGTTCAGTATGTTTTGCCTTCTCTGACATCGATTAAGAGGCGAAAAGAGTGGGTCTTGCTTTGAACTAGGGCCGGATGAAGTATTTGCTCCTTGACAGTCACATCACTGTTGATGCCTGAAAATTTAAAACTGGGAGCCCTCGATTATTTGTGAATCGGACCTCGACTGCTGAGTGGAAGACCACCCTATTTAAAAATATTTTTCAAAAACGCCTTATCTCAGAATTTCTTTGAATAACGCCCTATTTCAAAATTTGGCTTAAGAACGCCCTATCCCAGAATGAGTTTCAAAAACGCCATATCTGAACGAAAATTCAATACATTTTTAACTGATATGGGGCGTTTTTGAATCAAAAACTCAGATATGGGGTGGTTGAAAAAAATTCTGAGATAGAGTATTTTTTGAATCAAATTTTGAAATAGGGCGTTATTGAAACAAATTTTGATATAGCGCGTTTTTGAAACAGGGTGATCTTCCACTCAGCAGTCGACTTGTTAGCGAGAATAATTTCAGCCTAGAAATTTAGTAGAGAATCATTATTACCAACAAGTGGTAACATTAGCTGTCAAGTCAGTCCTCTTGTATAGCTCAATATTATGGAAGATCTTGAAAAAATATATAGTGCACCTAAGAGTATACACAAGAAATGTTTTACAAAAGATTAATAGCTCCTTTCCTGGTGCCAAAGATGAGTATCGAAGGAAAACTAGGGATAAGCTATTTTACCATTTTCCCGAGCCCGCTTATGTCATGCTAACATACAAAGATGTTCCAGCTCTTAAAGCGTACTTTTCGCTAATCGGTTTTGACGACAGAGAAAGGGAGGCCCCCACTGAGTTACAAAAATTGATGGAGGATGACTTGGTCTCTCTTGGTGTTCCAATCGCCGTTATGTATAGCTAAGAAGGTATGACTGGGTTAGTTTAAACAACACTATCCTCGACAACTGTGTGCCTAATTATATATCTGTAGCCCACCGAAAGAAATTCGAAAATTTTTCTTGGAAGCTATGCTGCAAATAAACAAGCGACTTAATATAGATTTTGCAAGCACAACTAAAAAAATAAACTCGAAAAACAAAATTGAACGATGAAACTAAAAGCACTTGCCAAACTTAAAGAATCGGGAAAGAATGGGCGACATGTCAAGTAGTCGGTTAATCAATCATCGACTTCGAAACCAAAAAAGTCCAAACAGATTAAAACGACATGAGCACATACTCAAGTAATGTTTTCAAATAAACTTATCAAAGTCCCATATGTTTGCAAACATGTGTGCCCAAAAAGTTTGTGCTTGAGTAAATATATGCTAATCGCCGGCATACAAATTTCCATACCAAAATCTATCACCACGAGCAGGACTCCAAAATAAATAGCTATGCTAGCATAGATGTTTGTTTTTTTGTTGGATCAGCATATTATAGGTCTTGGTCGGATGTTCCGTATGCTATACAATAATGTTTCCTCAGCATAGTATTGCATGGCAAAGCTTTTTTCGAGGTAAATATTTTGTAGGCTTTACCATACTCAAAAAGGCAGCGTACTGCAAATTTT